>JAWNOK010000013.1:0-1250000 GCA_035046005.1 Drosophila acutilabella
AGACATCAAAAAATGGAACCAAATTTGCATATGCAGCAGCAGACAACACATGAGGCAGCTGTTCCATCAGCGGTTAATCAGGAGGCGTCAACAGACACTTCCGATCAGGACATGGCATCAGCAGATACGTGAGTAGCATATTGATGTCCGGATGAGCAGCGCACTGTTTGCAAATGTAAACATGCAAACGCATTTGAAGGCCATCGAAAGGCTTATAACAGCTGTTGTGTGCAAAAATCCAATGGCGAAGTCGCTGAAATGATAAGATACATTTTCCATATCACAAAACAAATTAATTTGACACATAAATATCATCACTTTCCTGAGAAGCCACTGCAATCACTTTCGTCCATCTGAACACAATATTGTTTGTCGCTGCAAATGCACATGACGTCCGTCTAGTGCATTCGATTACAAATTCAATAAGTTGCTGGAAATAACATCATTTGAATAATAAGAACAATTTTTATAACTCAAATACTCACATTGATAGGGCGCTTATTCCTGTGGCGACTTTTCCGACACTGTGCGCAAGCGCACTCTGTGCTCATAGTCTGGCAGCTGCCAGCTGTGCGCAATCCATTGGAGACGTCCGCACCCCAATATGTTCCGCTTGCTGATTTGTCGACACGCTTCTGAAATAGAAAAAAAAAAATTAAAAATATATATTAATTATTACTTCAATAATATAATTCATTATTAGTTAATACTTACCTTTTAATAATTCCAAAATTTGATAACGCTGCAAAAATTTTCGCTCACGTGCTAAAAACGTAAACAAAGCAAATAAGCTTCCACTATTAAGCTTTAGCATGAGGGGAACATTGCTTCGTCAAGTGGCTGCAATCAGCTGCGCTTTGTTTTTAGCTTTTATAAACTGCACTCTCGATCCTAAAAGTATGCAATTGATTTTTTCATCCAAAGCTTCGATAAGATGCAGTAGTCAGCTGCGCATTTTGCTGAGCTTTAGTAAGCTGCACAATGACTGCAAAAATTTAGCATACAGATCAACATGAATAAACGCTCTCCGTTTCTGTAAATAAAATAATTCAATAATAATTAGATAAATTAGTCAATAAATAAAACAAATACATTTTCTAAAATAAATAAATAAACAATAAATAAATAAATCAATAAGTTAAATAATTATGCATAATTCACTAAATAATTAATTTACTAAACAGTTTGAATTTTTAACTGGAATAATTTATTTTCATAAATAAAATAAATAAATTAAATAATAATTAATATAAATAAAAAAATAAATAAAATAAATTGATTAGGTAATAATTTACTAATTAATTTGCCAATATACTAAAATGAATTAAAATGAATGAAAATGAAACAATTAAAATCAATTAAACTAAGCTTAAAACTTTAAAATAGTTAAAAGGAATTAATAAATAAATTCATAAATAAATAAAAGTAACAAATCAGTCCTAAAATAAAATGTAATATTAAGAATAATAACAATAATAAAAACCAAATTTCTCACCAATTGTACGGCGCGCTTGTGCATTCTATGTCTTGCATTTTGCTATGCATCAGGCGTAATTCAACTTTGTTGATGACAAATTGAAATTACTGCTTGCTGCATTACAACAATTATGCGCATGGAATTGCATGAGTGCCCAACAAAATAGATTTCGATAAATTGTCAATTCTCTCATTTGCTATATTTAAGAACAAAAATTAAATTAATTAATTAAACTAGTGTGTAGTTTTATCATTGTAAAGCTTAAAGTTAATTTAATAATTAATTATAAATAACTATAAATAGCTGTTAAGACATTCTTATAAAATACTTACCAACTGTATTGAAAGAATAAAATATGCTGTCGTCCATCACTGACGACAGCTCAATCTGTGCGTCTGTATGGCCACAACAAGTCAAAAAGTACTAGTATTCGCTGCATTTTATTTGTTTTATTAAACTTTGTCATACTTAGTCAATCAAATATAGCCGTTTACACGGCATTTGTATGTGACTGCATATGTGCAGACACTTAGGACCCTTAAAATTTCAACTTTTTAATTAAAATTAATCAAACATCTTAATGCCACCTCTTAGTTAGCATTGTTAACTTCCCATTAGTTTAGTATTCGCTGCATTTTATCAACTTTATCAAATTTTTGTCATATTAAATAATTTTAATATAGCCATTTACACGGCATTTGTATGTGACTGCTTATGTGCAGACACTTAGGACCCCATAATTTTCGGCTTTTTAACTAAAGCAGATCAAACATTGTAATGCCATTGATCAGTTAGTATTGTTTACCTCCTATTAGTCTTGTATTTGCTGCTTTTTATTAATTTTGTTAAATTTTCGACATATTAAATCAAATTAATATGGCCGTTTACACGGCATTTGTATGTGGCTGCTTATGTGCAGACACAAACGACCCCTTAATTTTCGACTTTCTAACTAAAGTTAGTCAAACATTTTAATGCCATCGATTAGTTAGCATTGTTTACTTAATATTAGTCTAGTATTTGCTGCATTTTATTAATTCTGTTAAATTTTTCACATATTAAATCATTTTAATATGGCCGCTTACACGGCATTGTATGTGGCTGCTTATTTGCAGACACTTAGGACCCTAAAATTTTCAACTTTTTAATAAAAATAAACCAAATCTCTAAATGCCTTCTATTAGTTAGCATTGTTACCCTCCATTTTAACTAGAATTCGCTGCATTTTGTTGTTTTTATTAAATTTTTGTCATATTAAATAATTTTAATATAGCCGTTTACACGGCATTTGTATGTGGCTGCCTATATGCAGACACTTAGGACCCCATAATTTTCGGCTCTTTAACTAAAGCAGATCAAACATTGTAATGCCATTGATCAGTTAGTATTGTTTACCCCCTATTAGTCTTGTATTTGCTGCTTTTTATTAATTTTGTTAAATTTTCGACATATTAAATCAAATTAATATGGCCGTTTACACGGCATTTGTATGTGGCTGCTTATGTGCAAACACAAACGTCCCCTTAATTTTCGACTTTTTAACAAAAGTTAGTCAAACATCTTAATGCCTTCTATTAGCTAGCATTGTTATCCTCCTATTAGTCTATTATTCGCTGCATTTTATTAATTTTATAAAATTTTTGTCATATTAAATAATTTTAATATAGCCGTTTACACGGCATTTGTATGTGACTGCTTATGTGCAGACACTTAGGACCCTTAAATTTTCAACTTTTTTTATCAAATTTATTAAAATCTTTTAATGCCATCGATTAGTTAGCATTGTTATCCTCCACTTAAACTAGTATTCGCTGCATTTTATATATTTCATAAAATTTTTGTCATATTAAATCATATGATATTGGCCGTTTACACGGAATTTGTATGTGGCTGCTCATGTGCAGACACTTAGGACCCAAAAATTTTCAACTTTTTAACTAAAACAGATCAAACATTGTAATGCCATTGATCAGTTAGCATTGTTTACCTCCTATTAGTCTTGTATTCGCTGCTTTTTATTGATTTTATAAAAATTTTGCCATATTAAATCATTTTAATATGGCCGCTTATATGGCATTTGTATGTGGCTGCTTATGTGCAGACACAAACGTCCCCTAAATTTTCAACTTTTTAATTAAAGATATTCAAACATCTTAATGCCTTCTGTTAGTTAACATTGTTTACCTCCTATTAGTCTTGTATTTGCTGCATTTTATATATTTTATTAAATTCTTGTCATATTAAATCATTTTAATATGGCCGTTTACCCGGCACTTGTATGTGGCTGCTTATGTGCAGACACAAATGACCCCTCAATTTTCCACCTTTTAACTAAAATTAGTCAAACATCTTAATGCCTTTGATTAGTTAGCATTGTTATCCTCCATTTTAACTAGAATTCGCTGCATTTTGTTAATTTTGTTCAATTTTTGTCATATTAAATAATTTTAATATGGCCGTTTACACGGCAATTGTATGTGGCTACTCATATGCAGACACTAGCGACCCCTAAATTTTCGACTTTTTAACTAAAGTTAGTCAAACATCTTAATGCCTTCTATTAGTTAGCATTGTTTACTTTCTATTAGTCTTGTATTTGCCGCACTTTATTTATTTTATAAAATTTTTGTCATATTAAACAATTTTAATATGGCCGTTTACACGGCATTTGTATGTGGCTGCTCATATGCAGTCACTAGCGACCCCTAAATTTTCAACTTTTTAACTAAAGTTTCTCAAATTTTCTAATGCCTTCTATTAGTTAGCATTGTTTACATTCGAATAGGCTAGTATTCGCTGTGTTTTATATATTTTATTAAATTTTTGTCATATTAAATTGTTTTAATATGGCCGATTACACGGCACTTGTATGTGGCTGCTTATATGCAGACACAAACGTCCCCCTAATTTTCGACTTTTTAATTAAAATTGTTTAAATCTTTAAATACCATCAATTAGTTAGCATTGTTTACCTTCTATTAGATTAGTATTCGCTGCATTTTACTCATTTTATAAAATTTTTGTCATATCAAATCATATGATATTGGCCGTTTACACGGCATTTGTATGTGGCTGCTTATGTGCAGACACTTAGGACCCTTAAATTTTCAACATTTTAATTAAAATTAACCAAACATCTTAATGCCTTCTATTAGTTAGCATTGTTTACCTCCTATTAGTCTTGAATTTGCTGCATTTTATTTATTTTATAAAATTTTTGTCATATTAAATCATATGATATTGGCCGATTACACGGCATTTGTATGTGGCTGCTTATATGCAGACACTAATGACCCTAGAATTTTCGACTTTTTAACTAAGGTAAACCAAATCTTTTAATGCCTTGTATTAGTTAGCATTGTTTACATTCGATTGGGCTAGTATTCGCTGTATTTAAATTATTCTGTTTAATTTTTGTCATATTAAATCATTTTAATATGGCCGTTTACACGGCATTTGCATGTGACTGCTTATATGCAGACACTCGCGACCCCCAAATTTTCGACTTTTTAACTAAAATTAGTCAAACATCTTAATGCCTTCTATTAGTTAGCATAGTTATCCTCCGTTTTAACTAGTATTCGCTGCATTTTATATATTTTATAAAATTTTTGTCATATTAAATTATTTTAATATGGCCGTTTACACGGCATCTGTACGTGACTGCTTATGTGCAGACACTTAGGACCCCTAAATTTTCAACTTTGTAACTAAAGTTAACCAAACATTGTAATGCCTTCCATTAGTTAGCATTGTTATCCTCCACTTAAACTAAAATTCGCTGTATTTAATTAATTTTATCAAATTTTTGTCATATTAAATTATTTTAATATGGCCGTTTACACGGCATTTGTATGTGGCTGCTTATATACAGACACTTAGGACCCTTGAAATTTCAATTTTTTAATTGAATTTATTAAAATCTTTTAATACCATCGGTTAGTTAGCATTGTTATCCTCCTGTTGTACTAGTATTCGCTGCATTTTGTTAATTTTATTAATTTTTTGACATATTTAATCACTTTAATATGGCCATTTATACGGCATTTGTATGTGGCTGCTTATGTGCAGACACTAATGACCCTAGAATATTCGACTTTTTAACTAAAGCAAACCAAATTTTCTAATGCCTTCTATTAGTTAGCATTGTTATCATCCATTTAAACTAGAATTCGCTGTATTTTGTTAACTTTGTTAAATTTTTGTCATTTTAAATCATTTTAATATGGCCGTTTACACGGCATTTGTATGTGGCTGCTTATATGCAGACACTAATGACCCTAGAATTTTCGACTTTTTAACTAATGTAAACCAAATAGATTGGGCTAGTATTCGCTGTATTTTATATATTTTATTAAATTTTTGTCATATTAAATTATTTTAATATGGCCGTTTACACGGCATTTGTATGTGGCTGCTTATGTGCAGACACTTATGACCCCTTAATTTTCTACTTTTTAATTAAATTTATCAACATCTTTTAATGCCATCGATTAGTTAGCATTGTTATCCTCCATTTTAACTAGAATTCGCTGCATTTTGTTAATTTTATTAAATTTTTGACATATTAAATCATATTAATATGGCCGTTTACACGGCATTTGTATGTGGCTGCTTATATTCAGACACTTAGGACCCCTTAATTTTCAACTTTTAACTAAAATAGACCAAACATTGTAATGCCATTGATTAGTTAGCATTGTTTACCTCCTATTAGACTAGCAATTGCTGCATTTTATTAATTCTGTTTAATTTTTGTCATATTAATTTAATTTAATATGGCCGTTCACACGGCACTCTTATGTGACTGCTTATATGCAGACACTTAGGACCCTTGAATTTTCAACTTTTTAGTTACTGCAAACCAAACATCTTAATGCCATCGATTAGCTAGCATTGTTTACCTCCTATTAGACTAGTATCCGCTGCATTTTATATATTTTATAAAATTTTTATCATATCAAATCATTTTAATATGGCCGTTTACACGGCATTTGTATGTGGCTGCTTATGTGCAGACACAAACGTCCCCTTAATTTTCGACTTTTTAACTAAATTTAGTCAAACGTTGCAATGCCATTGATTAGTTAGCATTGTACTAGTATTCACTGCATTATGTTAATTTTATTAAATTTTTGTCATATTAAATCATATGATATTGGCCGTTTACACGGCATTTGTATGTGGCTGCTCATGTGCAGACACTCGCGACCCCTTAATTCTCGTTTTTTAACTAAAGTTAGTCAAACATCTTAATGCCTTCGATTAGTTAGCATTGTTTACTCCCTTATTAACTAGTATTCGCTGTATTTAAATTATTCTGTTTAATTTTTGTCATATTAAATCATTTTAATATGGCCGTTTACACGGCATTTGTATGTGGCTGCCTATGTGCAGACACAAACGTCCCCTTAATTTTCGACTTTTTAACTAAAATTAGTCAAACATCCTAATGCCATCGTTTAGTTAGCATTGTTTACCTCCTATTAGTTTAGTATTCGCTGCATTTTATCAATTTTATTTAATTTTTGTCATATTAAAAAAAAAAATTTTTAATATGGCCGTTTACACGGCACTTGTATGTGGCTGCTTATGTGCAGACACTTAGGACCCTTGAATTTTCAACTTTTTTTTATCAAATTTATTAAAATCTTTTAATGCCATCGATTAGTTAGCATTGTTATCCTCCACTTAAACTAGTATTCGCTGTATTTAGTTAATTTTGTTAAATTTTTGTCATATTAAATCATATGATATTGGCCGCTTACACGGCATTTGTATGTGGCTGCTTATGTGCAGACACTAACGACCCTAGAATTTTCGACTCTTTAACTCAAGCAAACCAAATATTCTAATGCCTTCTATTAGTTAGCATTGTTTACCTCCTATTAGTCTTGTACTTGCTGCATTTTATATATTTTATAAAATTTTTGTCATATTAAATCATTTTAACATGGCCGTTTACACGGCATTTTATATGTGGCTGCTTATATGCAGACACTTAGGACCCTTGAATTTTCAACTTTCTAACTAAAGTTAATCAAACATCTTAATGCCTTCTATTAGTTAGCATTGTTATCCTCCACTTAAACTAAAATTCGCTGTATTTAGTTAATTTTATCAAATTTTTGTCATATTAAATAATGTTAATATGGCCGTTTACACGGCATTTTTATTTGACTGCTCATGTGCAGACACTTAGGACCCCTTAATTTTCTACTTTTTAACTAAAGCAGATCAAACATTGTAATGCCATTGATCAGTTAGTATTGTTTACCTCCTATTAGTCTTGTATTTGCTGCATTTTACTCATTTTGTTAAATTTTCGATATATTAAATCATTTTAATATGGCCGTTTACACGGCATTTGTATGTGGCTGCTTATATGCAGACACTAATGACCCTAGAATTTTCGACTTTTTAACTAAAGTAAACCAAATCTTTTAATGCCTTGTATTAGTTAGCATTGTTTACATTCGATTGGGCTAGTATTCGCTGTATTTAATTATTCTGTTTAATTTTTGTCATATTAAATCATTTTAATATGGCCGTTTACACGGCATTTGCATGTGACTGCTCATGTGCAGACACTTAGGACCCTTGAATTTTCTACTTTTTAACAAAAGTTAGTCAACCATCTTAATGCCATCGATTGGTTAGCATTGTTTACCTCCTAATTAATTAGTATTCGCTGCATTTTGTTAAATTTATAAAATTTTTGTCACATTAAATCTTTTTAATATGACCGATTACACGGCATTTGTATGTGACTGCTTATATGCAGACACAAACGTCCCCTCAATTTTCGACTTTCTAACTAAAGTTAGTCAAACATCTTAATGCCATCGATTAGTTAGCATTGTTTACCTCCATTTTAACTAGAATTCGCTGCATTTTGTTAATTTTATTAAATTTTTGTCATATTAAATTATTTTAATATGGCCGTTTACACGGCATTTGTATGTGGCTGCTTATGTGCAGACACTTAGGACCCTTAAATTTTCAACTTTTTAACTAAAATTAGTCAAACATCTTAATGCCATCAATTAGTTAGCATTGTCTACCTCCATTTAAACTAGTATTCGCTGCCTTTTATTAATTTTGTTAAATTTTTATCATATTAAATCACTTTAATATGGCCGTTTACACGGCATCTGTATGTGGCTGCTCATGTGCAGACACTTAGGACCCCTTAATTTTTCAAATTTTTAACTAAAGTCAAACAAACATTGTAATGCCCTCAATTAGTTAGCATTGTTATCCTCCATTTAAACTAATATTCGCTGCATTTTAATAATTTATTAAATTTTTGCCATATTAAATCATTTTAATATGGCCATTTATACGGCATTTGTATGTGGCTGCTTATATGCAGACACTAATGACCCTAGAATTTTCGACTTTTTAACTAAAGCAAACCAAATCTTCTAATGCCTTCTATTAGTTAGCATTGTTTACCTCCCATTTAATTAGTATTCGCTGCCTTTTATTGATTTTATAAAATTTTTGTCATATTAAATAATTCTAATATGGCCGTTTACACGGCATTTGTATGTGGCTGCTCATGTGCAGACACTCGCGACCCCTTAATTCTCGTTTTTTAACTAAAGTTAGTCAAACATCTTAATGCCTTCGATTAGTTAGCATTGTTTACTCCCTTATTAACTAGTATTCGCTGTATTTAAATTATTCTGTTTAATTTTTGTCATATTAAATCATTTTAATATGGCCGTTTACACGGCATTTGTATGTGGCTGCCTATGTGCAGACACAAACGTCCCCTTAATTTTCGACTTTTTAACTGAAATTAGTCAAACATCCTAATGCCATCGTTTAGTTAGCATTGTTTACCTCCTATTAGTTTAGTATTCGCTGCATTTTATCAATTTTATTTAATTTTTGTCATATTAAAAAAAAAAAAAAAATTTTTAATATGGCCGTTTACACGGCACTTGTATGTGGCTGCTTATGTGCAGACACTTGGGACCCTTGAATTTTCAACTTTTTTTTATCAAATTTATTAAAATCTTTTAATGCCATCGATTAGTTAGCATTGTTATCCTCCACTTAAACTAGTATTCGCTGTATTTTATTAATTTTATTAAATTTTCGACATATTAAATCATTTTAGTATGGCCGTTTACACGGCATTTGTATGTGGCTGCTTATGTGCAGACACTAACGTCCCCTTAATTTTCGACTTTTTAATTAAAATTGGTCAAACGTCTTAATGCCTTCGACTAGTTAGCATTGTTATCCTCCTATTAGTCTTATTTTTGCTGCATTTTATTAAATTCATAAAATTTTTATCATATTGGATAATTTTAATGTGGCCGTTTGCACGGCATTTGTATGTGGCTGTTTGTGTGCGGACACAAACGTCCCCTTAATTTTCGACTTTTTAACTAAATTTAGTCAAACGTTGCAATGCCATTGATTAGTTAGCATTGTACTAGTATTCGCTGCATTATGTTGGTTTTATAAAATTTTTGTCATATTAAATCTTTTTAATATGGCCGCTTACATGGCATTTGTATGTGGCTGCTTATGTGCAAACACCATTTACCATTAATTTTCGACTTTTCAACTAAAGTTTTTCAAATCTTTAAATACCTTCGACTAGTTAGCATTGTTAACTTTCTGTTAGATTAGCATCGCTGTATTTTGTTAATTCTGATACATTTTTGTCATATTAAATCAATTGATAGGCGCTTTCTCTCATTTTAAATATTTTTCTGATTTTATTCTATTTTGTTGTTGAATGTGGGGGCTGAAGTGGGTTGGGGGCGGGATCTAATCGCAATCCTGATCCACTTCAGCCACTACACATTCAAAATCCTCTTGCGCGAACAGAAACGACCCGAACAACTGAAACGACACGGACTGTACTCAACTAAATAAAGACATTATGTGATTATTTTGCCTTCTTCCTTTCGAGCCTACACGGCTCCATCCTAAAATAATAATAATCACATATAGACATGTACAGACAAAATGACAAAAGTTGCCTTCATGCAACTTTGACAGATCCGACCAAAAATTGCATATTTTCTAATCGCCCCCTCGAAATATTTTTACTCTCCCTCGTTAGGTTTATAAAACCTGTATACGTGCAAATGCACAGAATGCAGAGCTAGCATTGCGTCTAGTATCTGCAAATTAGCGCTGAGCAATTACCGCCCCGAGGGCAGAGCCTTATCGTTTTTGTGCTCTACAGAGACGTTATTTTGGTCAGTTCATGCTGAAGTGCCAGTGTTCCATACTGAAGAATGAGTCAGAATGGGTCAATCACTGAAGCTGACCAAAGTTTCTTATCTCTTTTGAGCATGGATAAAAAACTTTTTTGGCCAATTAAGTGTTTCTAATTGAAACATGCTAACGAATGCATCGATTGTGCCAATATATGGCTATTCGAAGCATTCGCTTTTACATATCTGTGGCTGTTGGGTAACTGTTTGACGCTTTGCTTCTCTTGTTTCTAGAAAGCGCAAACAGTATGCCATCGTGTAACGATGTAAAAGGTAACCGCTGTGCGTCTCATTTCCCAGCACACAAAGTATGTAATGGACATACTATAAACAAATCATTTTTTAACTGCAGGACAATGGTTATAGTTGTTTCCTTGCGTGCGGAATCGTGTGATGCCTGCAGTACAATTTAAGGTTTGTCAGTGTGTGGGTGTAGAGGAGCGGCCTGGTCGATCTCAGCAATTGATCGCTAGCCTGCTTAGAGACACAGCATTGGCAAACTGGTGCTGCAGTGATTCATTGAATCGATACCCGCACGCAGTACGTTACATGGGAAACAACACATGACTGAAGCCGCACGCCCACTAAACGGGCTTGAAGTTGAGGTCAGTAATCGGAACACTCGTCTGTCAAAATTAGAAACAAATTGTCAACTATGCCCAAAATAAGTGTTTCCGATGGCCGAACTCCTTCAACATCTAACATGAACCTTCAAGTCCCGATCCATGGTTGAGTTTTCCCTGTGTTGTGCCCAGGATGTGTGTATTTACTCCTTTGCTAAATTCTTATATCGTACATATTTTCTATAAATTGACTGAATCAGCAAGAGACTTTGAATTCTTGCTTCAATTCATCAAGCTTCGTCAACTTGAATCTACATAGGATTCTAGACACTTGAGCCACGAATTGAAGCATGGGCACTCTTGCTTGTCAATTTTCGTTTAAATTCTCTAGTCTATTAGAGGGAGAGAAAACGGAAAATAACCCCAAAAGTGCGAATTAAATTCTTCCAAAATTATCTCAAAAAAATAAATATGAAAAAGCATTGGAAAAACTTAAATTTTCTTAAGACAGTGCAACTTCCCATAAATTGACGCACCGTCACTCCCCACTATACACACGCACATCCTCCAACTGACACACACACAGTCACACCTGGAATCGAAGCGACTTCAAATAGGAAAAAATGGCCACAAGAAGTCTAAAAAAAAAATCTCTTCGAAGTTGAGTTCGAGCCCAGCGATAATATAACAGACGTTCTAAAAATCAATAGACTTGGAAATCAACAAATTGTAATCGAGCGCCCAATTCGCGCTAGCGACGCTTCACAATGTCATCGTTGTCAGCAATTCGGGCATACCAAGAACTACTGTCGTCGTCCATTTATATGTATGAAGTGTGCTGGAAGTCATCCCACTACATCCTGTATAAAAAGTATTGACGAAGCCCCAAAATGTGCCAACTGCAAGGGCCCCCATGTTGCCAGCTATAAGGGGTGTAAGGCGTTCAAGGAGGCGTGTAAATTTAAGGAGCCTCAAGGCGTTGAGCGTGCCAATAACATTCTAAGGGAATTAGGTATGCCTGGAGTTCCGGTCACTCGGCAGCAGTATCGCAACAATACACAGCAGCAACAGCAGAATCATTCACATAAACAGCAAGCTCGTCCACAGCAGCAGCAAGATGCACAACCATTAGCTGTCCAGCAGCGCAACAGCACACAGCAAAAACAGCAGAACCAACCACAGCAACAGCAAGTTGCACAGCCTCTAGCTACTCAGGTACAGTATGTCCAAGCAACATCAAACGTATTTCGCCAGCCATTGCCAATAATACAGCAAGCTACTCAGCATCAAAACAGCAATAGCTACGCAGCTGTCACACGAGGCCCACAATTTATGCAGCAGCAACAAACGCAGCAAAGGCAGCCACGAACTCGCAAAAGCGTTCAACAAGGACAGCAGCCAATACATCCACAAGTTTCTCTAATGCAGCAGCAGCAACAGTCGTCACAACGCTCCAGTCTGAGAAGTCGCAGCCTCAGCACTCGACGCAATGCTCCACGTCAACTGGATGCAACTGAAATTCTTGTAAAAAAATTGGATAAGATTACTAATATGATGCTTGAGAACAGAAGCGTACACGCTGAACTAGCGACACTTACCCAAAATATTACGCAGCTTACTGAGCTTCTTCACTCCGTTGCCACTTGCCTTGTAGCTTTTACGCAAGCCAATGGAGCTCAAAATGTCTAACTCACCAAATAATATCACGTCAGTACCAGCTTCCAATGCATTTACACTTTTAAAAATTTGCTTTTGGAATGCTGCAGGACTGCTCAACAAGATGGATGAGCTGAAAATATTTATGGCTAGGAATAATGTTGACATAATGCTAGTATCAGAAACGCACCTTATTGACACTGACACTGTACGAGTCAGAGCATACGAAACCTATGTGACGAATCATCCAGCAAATAGACGGCGAGGAGGGTCAGCTATATTCATAAAGCGTGATATTCGTCATATGGCGCTGCCTTCTAACGCTGCAGAAGAAATACAATGTTCCGCTGTCGCTGTTGCTCTCCAAAATGGTACCACCTTGAACATCGTCTCCACGTACCTTCCGCCGCTACATAACTGGACAGCTGAAAGTTTCCACAATTTGCTTAGTTCACTTGGGAACAAGTTTATAATTGCTGGAGACTTCAATGCGAAAAGTACCTGGTGGGGAAATGCACGTTCGTGCCAGAGAGGAAATGCACTTCTACAATGCTTACAGCAGCATAGCTACAATATACTAGCCACTGGATCACCTACTCATTTTCCTTTCAACACACGGCATTCTCCTTCGGCTATTGACTTTGGCGTATATGACGGCATCAGCAGAAATCTAATAAAAATAAGAACATTGCATGAGCTTGGATCTGACCACCTGCCACTACAAATTGACTTGTATAGCTCACCTCCTATTGTCCAGTGTAAACAAAAGCTGCTTCCTGCTAGTGCTAGTATCCAAAGATTCCAATCATGGCTTACGAACCACGTCCACTTGGATACTGAAATAAGATCCGGAGATGACATTGATGACTGCGTTGAAATCCTGGAAAGGAATATTAGATATGCCGCTGCTTACTCCTACACCACAGAGAATAGACAACTCACTGTAACAAGATATGGATTAAGTCAAACTGTACAGAAAATGATCGATGCTAAACGCATCATTAAAAGATTACTTACACGTGGTAGAAATCCAGCAGCCAAAGTAATATACAATAGCCTCTCAGCTAGAATTAAAAGAGCTGTTAAACAGGAAAACGAACATAGAACTCAGAGACTACTAGAGTCCATAGAGCCGGACAATAGGTACAACATGCAAAAGCTATGGAGAATTACCAACAACATAAAAAGGCAACCAGCGCCCAATCTACCAGTCAGAAAGTTTTTAAACCAAGACGGCGATCAAAACAGCACAGTAGGCACTTGGTGTCGAACAACGAACGAAAAGGCAGAGGCATTCAGTCAGCATCTGGAAAATAGATTTACGCCGATTTTAAGCAACTTACCTACAGACAGACGAAATATCAAGGAGCACTTGCAGTCTTTATCGTACAATATTGAGCCAATATTTACTCCAATCACTGTAAACGAGATCCAGCTAGAAATTAAGTTGCTGAAACAAAACAAGTCTCCTGGTTATGATAACATCGACAATCGTACTATCAAGGCGCTACCTCCGGCTGCAATAGAATATATTGCCAAGATTTTCAATAGTATCCTGCAGTATGGTCATTTCCCTACAAGGTGGAAACATGCAAACGTAAAAATGATCCCAAAGCCTGGCAAACCAACTGATCAATTATCGTCATACAGACCAATAAGTCTATTGTCAGGCATTTCAAAGATATTTGAGATTCTACTCATGAGACGGTTGTTTGATGAAGACACATTTGCGGACGCTATTCCATTGCACCAGTTCGGATTCCGTAAAGGACATGCTGCAGAGCAACAACTTGGTAGGGTCACTCAGTTCTTATTGAAGGCTTTTGAGAATAATCAATACTGCTCGGCTGTCTACCTAGATATTCAGGAAGCGTTTGATAGGGTGTGGCACGATGGACTGTGTTACAAACTCAGCAACTTGTTGCCGCCTACTCTCTTTAAAGTTGTTCAAAGCTACTTGAGTCAACGAACTTTTACGGTCGAATGCGCAGGAGGAGCACAATCTGGCGTCAAAATGATTGCAGCTGGAGTTCCACAAGGAAGCGTATTGGGCCCAGTGCTATACACCATCTACACTTCAGATATGCCGACGCCTGGAAATCAAACAAATGATATGCTGCTTGCAACGTACGCAGACGACACTGTAGTTATGTCAGCAAAAGTCTCACATGCTGTTGCAGTCGATCAGATGAATAACTATTTACAGAGCTTTAACCTATGGGCACAGAAATGGTGCATTAAAGTAAATACATCGAAAACTGCACATGTCTGGCACACACTTCGATCGACTGCTGGAGTACAAACCCCTAGCTACGCAGGAAGTCCGCTCACAAACAAAAATGTCCACACATACCTTGGAGTTAAACTTGATGCTAAACTGAGCCTCAACACCCACATTGCAGCATTGGTCTCTAAAGTTCGATCAAGAGTCAGCAAGCTAAGGTGGCTTATTGGGAGTCAGAGCAAACTACCAATAAAAACAAAGCTGATCATATACAAACAACTAATTGCACCAATCTGGCATTACACAGCTGCAGTGTGGGGGCCGCTCGTTAGCCAAATACAGTTTAACAAAGTTGTCGTTCTACAAAATAAGGCGCTGAGACTCATCACTGGTGCTCCGTGGTATGTGAGTAACCAAACGCTGCATACAGACCTGCGGATAAAAACAGTCAATGAAACATTGGAAGAATTATGTACGAAATACATACAGAGGCTGATTACCCACAATAACACTTATGCTCGAAACATAGCACTATATCCATACGTTCCAGTAAGACTCTCTCGTCCGAGATATCTCCAAATGATAGACAAATGTTTGCCGCTGGAACAACGACTGCAACAAATTCCTTCACCGCCACCACCGCAGTACAGTAGGCCAGCAACTTTCGGTCCACTGACCTTCAGAGAGTCCATTCTACTAAGCCAGATTCATCGAATGAGAGAGAGGGATACTGATGCATATCGCAGAAACCAAGAAGAACAGAGGCAAGAGAGGCGAAGAGCAGAATTGCAACAACTGCACAACGAAATAGCACAAAGGATTGCAGTGGCAAACAGTCTTCGTATAACTCCTGATTCGCAAGTGACTGGAGGCGATACAGAACTAGTCTCTGGCATCCTTGCCATTATCACCGAGAGTCCTTCCGGAGATGCTGCGAGTACTTCCATCCTAAACGTCTCTGCAACTCCACTAAGCGGCGGCAGTATGACCGCCACGCTCCCAGAAATGGTATCCAGTTCGAACGCGCAAAACGATGACACAACAGACGAGGTAGCAATCCAATCAGCGGATAATCAGGACGTGAATTCACCTTAAAAGTGAGTAAGCACCATTCCATACACACACATGAAAAGTCACAGCAGCCATTCCAATTTGAGTACTCCTGTGTGTGTGAAATCCAATGGCGACGTTACTGAAAAGAAAGGAAAACAATTTTCTTATTACAAAACAATTAACTCGATACATATAATATAATATTCACTTTCCTGAGAATCCATAAAAAATTGTTATCCAATTTGAGTATGATGATATTGCTCCTGATGGTCATCAAAAGAGACCATAAATCCAACGACGACCTCCTGAAAAAATTTAAAATATCGTTATTTGTGCTATAAAAACTACTTTATAGTACGAATACTTACGTATTTTCAACGGCAAACATCTCAGCGGATTTTTCCGGCAATAATGCGCAGCCGCGCACGACGTCCATAGTCAAGCAGCTGCCAGCTGTGCGCATCTCACTAAGGGTGGCTACTTTGCTGCACTCACTGTCTGCACTCAATGCTCATCGAAAACGCCACTCAAAATATGTAAATAATATTAATTAGTATTGAAATAATATTAATTAATAATTATTTATTACTTACATTTCAAATTCCGACAATTTTCACAAACGCTGCAAATTTTCACTCACGTGTTAAAAACCAAAACAAACAAATGAGCTTTTACTTACCTACAGTAGTAGTAGTAGAGTGTTCGTTAAGTTGCAGCAGACAGCTGCGCTTTGTTTTGATTTTTAATAAGCTACATATGCAACCCTAAAAGTATGCACCGTAAAATTTACAACACTCCAAAGCTAAGTTTCGTCAAACAATCAGCTGCGCTTTCTGTTGAGCTTTAGCAAGCCGAACAATGAGTGCTAAAAATTAGCGGACAGTTCAACCCAAACAATTAAATAACCTGTAAATATAAATAAAATGCAAATAAAATAAATAAATAATAAATAAAATATAAAATGTAAATAAATAATAAATAATAAATAAAATAATAATAAATAATTAATAATATAAATTGGTAAATAATTAAAACGTAAAAATTCTTAAATTGATTAATTTAATAAATATATTAATTTGTTAAATTGAATAATTTACGAGTTTTAAGCTGTAAAATAAATAAAAATTATAAATAAATAAATAATCTAAATAAACAATAAATAAAATAAGTTAATAAATAATTAAGTTTGTTAGTTGTTTAATTTAATTTATTGAATTGAACAGTTCACAAACTTGAGGCTGAAAAATAAATAAAATAAAAAAAAATGTAATTAATTAAATTAATATTAGCCTGCAAATTGTTTTATTTAATAAATATTTAAATTTGTTAAATTGAACAGATTGCGGACTTGCAGCTGAAAGTAAATAAAATAATAAAAAATAAATAAATGTAAACAAATAATATATATAATAAAATGCAAATAAAACAACTTACAAATAGGCTTATTTCACTGGTTGAAACATTTTTGTATCAATTAGTGAAATAAAAAGAATATTTAAAGAGTAAGTTGATTAATTAATAATAAATAAAATAAATAAATAAATTAACTAAGTATTTTCTACTTATTAATTTACCAATACAATATCTTAAAATAGTCATCTTGAATTATTATGTACAGAAAAGAATTTATTTTGCATAATTAACGTAAATAAAATCAATAAAACTGTTAGAATATTCAAAATTGTTAAATAAGAATTAGTTAATAAACTCGCCACTAATTTAAGTCTAAAATACAATCTGTAACAAAAAATAATATATAAAAATAGTCATAATAATAAAAATCGTTTCTAGCTACTAAAAGATCGGCGTGTATGTGCACTTTAGGTTGTACATGTTTTGCGCGTAGACAGTTGTACAATTTTGTACTAGCAAAATTGAAATAGCTGCTTGCCGCATCGCAATAACTGATGTACACACGCACGATCAACAAAAAATGCAAATCAAAAATAATTGCCAATTAAAATGAATAATTTTATATTTAAATAATGTTAATATAACTAGTATACAGTTTTCCTTATTATAAAGCTTAATGTTAGATCTATATATAATTATAAATAGTCTTAACTAGCTGTTAATTAATTCTTATAAAATACTCAACAATGTATCGAAAGAATAAAATTGCTATCGTTCATCACTGACGATAGCTCAATCTGTGAGTCTCTATGGCCACAAGACATCAAAAAAAATCACCTCCTATTGTCCAGTGTAAACAAAAGCTGCTTCCTGCTAGTGCTAGTATCCAAAGATTCCAATCATGGCTTAGAACCACGTCACTTGGATACTGAAATAAGATCCGGAGATGAATTGATATGCGTTGAAATCCTGGAAAGGAATATTAGATATGCCGCTGCTTATCCTAACCACAGAGAATAGACAACTCACTGTAACAAATATGATTAAGTCAAATGTACAGAAAATGATCGATGCTAAACGCATCATTAAAAGATTACTTACACGTGGTAAAATCCAGCAGCCAAAGTAATATACAATAGCCTCTCAGTAGAATTAAAAGAGTGTTAAAAGGAAAAGAACATAGAACTCAAGATACTAGAGTCCATAGAGCCGGACAATAGGTACAACATGCAAAACTATGGAGAATTACCAACAACATAAAAAGGCAACCAGCGCCCAATCTACCAGTCAGAAAGTTTTTAAACCAAGACGGCGATCAAAACAGCACAGTAGGCACTTGGTGTCGAACAACGAACGAAAAGGCAGAGGCATTCAGTCAGCATCTGGAAAATAGATTTACGCCGATTTTAAGCAACTTACCTACAGACAGACGAAATATCAAGGAGCACTTGCAGTCTTTATCGTACAATATTGAGCCAATATTTACTCCAATCACTGTAAACGAGATCCAGCTAGAAATTAAGTTGCTGAAACAAAACAAGTCTCCTGGTTATGATAACATCGACAATCGTACTATCAAGGCGCTACCTCCGGCTGCAATAGAATATATTGCCAAGATTTTCAATAGTATCCTGCAGTATGGTCATTTCCCTACAAGGTGGAAACATGCAAACGTAAAAATGATCCCAAAGCCTGGCAAACCAACTGATCAATTATCGTCATACAGACCAATAAGTCTATTGTCAGGCATTTCAAAGATATTTGAGATTCTACTCATGAGACGGTTGTTTGATGAAGACACATTTGCGGACGCTATTCCATTGCACCAGTTCGGATTCCGTAAAGGACATGCTGCAGAGCAACAACTTGGTAGGGTCACTCAGTTCTTATTGAAGGCTTTTGAGAATAATCAATACTGCTCGGCTGTCTACCTAGATATTCAGGAAGCGTTTGATAGGGTGTGGCACGATGGACTGTGTTACAAACTCAGCAACTTGTTGCCGCCTACTCTCTTTAAAGTTGTTCAAAGCTACTTGAGTCAACGAACTTTTACGGTCGAATGCGCAGGAGGAGCACAATCTGGCGTCAAAATGATTGCAGCTGGAGTTCCACAAGGAAGCGTATTGGGCCCAGTGCTATACACCATCTACACTTCAGATATGCCGACGCCTGGAAATCAAACAAATGATATGCTGCTTGCAACGTACGCAGACGACACTGTAGTTATGTCAGCAAAAGTCTCACATGCTGTTGCAGTCGATCAGATGAATAACTATTTACAGAGCTTTAACCTATGGGCACAGAAATGGTGCATTAAAGTAAATACATCGAAAACTGCACATGTCTGGCACACACTTCGATCGACTGCTGGAGTACAAACCCCTAGCTACGCAGGAAGTCCGCTCACAAACAAAAATGTCCACACATACCTTGGAGTTAAACTTGATGCTAAACTGAGCCTCAACACCCACATTGCAGCATTGGTCTCTAAAGTTCGATCAAGAGTCAGCAAGCTAAGGTGGCTTATTGGGAGTCAGAGCAAACTACCAATAAAAACAAAGCTGATCATATACAAACAACTAATTGCACCAATCTGGCATTACACAGCTGCAGTGTGGGGGCCGCTCGTTAGCCAAATACAGTTTAACAAAGTTGTCGTTCTACAAAAATAAGGCGCTGAGACTCATCACTGGTGCTCCGTGGTATGTGAGTAACCAAACGCTGCATACAGACCTGCGGATAAAAACAGTCAATGAAACATTGGAAGAATTATGTACGAAATACATACAGAGGCTGATTACCCACAATAACACTTATGCTCGAAACATAGCACTATATCCATACGTTCCAGTAAGACTCTCTCGTCCGAGATATCTCCAAATGATAGACAAATGTTTGCCGCTGGAACAACGACTGCAACAAATTCCTTCACCGCCACCACCGCAGTACAGTAGGCCAGCAACTTTCGGTCCACTGACCTTCAGAGAGTCCATTCTACTAAGCCAGATTCATCGAATGAGAGAGAGGGATACTGATGCATATCGCAGAAACCAAGAAGAACAGAGGCAAGAGAGGCGAAGAGCAGAATTGCAACAACTGCACAACGAAATAGCACAAAGGATTGCAGTGGCAAACAGTCTTCGTATAACTCCTGATTCGCAAGTGACTGGAGGCGATACAGAACTAGTCTCTGGCATCCTTGCCATTATCACCGAGAGTCCTTCCGGAGATGCTGCGAGTACTTCCATCCTAAACGTCTCTGCAACTCCACTAAGCGGCGGCAGTATGACCGCCACGCTCCCAGAAATGGTATCCAGTTCGAACGCGCAAAACGATGACACAACAGACGAGGTAGCAATCCAATCAGCGGATAATCAGGACGTGAATTCACCTTAAAAGTGAGTAAGCACCATTCCATACACACACATGAAAAGTCACAGCAGCCATTCCAATTTGAGTACTCCTGTGTGTGTGAAATCCAATGGCGACGTTACTGAAAAGAAAGGAAAACAATTTTCTTATTACAAAACAATTAACTCGATACATATAATATAATATTCACTTTCCTGAGAATCCATAAAAAATTGTTATCCAATTTGAGTATGATGATATTGCTCCTGATGGTCATCAAAAGAGACCATAAATCCAACGACGACCTCCTGAAAAAATTTAAAATATCGTTATTTGTGCTATAAAAACTACTTTATAGTACGAATACTTACGTATTTTCAACGGCAAACATCTCAGCGGATTTTTCCGGCAATAATGCGCAGCCGCGCACGACGTCCATAGTCAAGCAGCTGCCAGCTGTGCGCATCTCACTAAGGGTGGCTACTTTGCTGCACTCACTGTCTGCACTCAATGCTCATCGAAAACGCCACTCAAAATATGTAAATAATATTAATTAGTATTGAAATAATATTAATTAATAATTATTTATTACTTACATTTCAAATTCCGACAATTTTCACAAACGCTGCAAATTTTCACTCACGTGTTAAAAACCAAAACAAACAAATGAGCTTTTACTTACCTACAGTAGTAGTAGTAGAGTGTTCGTTAAGTTGCAGCAGACAGCTGCGCTTTGTTTTGATTTTTAATAAGCTACATATGCAACCCTAAAAGTATGCACCGTAAAATTTACAACACTCCAAAGCTAAGTTTCGTCAAACAATCAGCTGCGCTTTCTGTTGAGCTTTAGCAAGCCGAACAATGAGTGCTAAAAATTAGCGGACAGTTCAACCCAAACAATTAAATAACCTGTAAATATAAATAAAATGCAAATAAAATAAATAAATAATAAATAAAATATAAAATGTAAATAAATAATAAATAATAAATAAAATAATAATAAATAATTAATAATATAAATTGGTAAATAATTAAAACGTAAAAATTCTTAAATTGATTAATTTAATAAATATATTAATTTGTTAAATTGAATAATTTACGAGTTTTAAGCTGTAAAATAAATAAAAATTATAAATAAATAAATAATCTAAATAAACAATAAATAAAATAAGTTAATAAATAATTAAGTTTGTTAGTTGTTTAATTTAATTTATTGAATTGAACAGTTCACAAACTTGAGGCTGAAAAATAAATAAAATAAAAAAAAAAATGTAATTAATTAAATTAATATTAGCCTGCAAATTGTTTTATTTAATAAATATTTAAATTTGTTAAATTGAACAGATTGCGGACTTGCAGCTGAAAGTAAATAAAATAATAAAAAATAAATAAATGTAAACAAATAATATATATAATAAAATGCAAATAAAACAACTTACAAATAGGCTTATTTCACTGGTTGAAACATTTTTGTATCAATTAGTGAAATAAAAAGAATATTTAAAGAGTAAGTTGATTAATTAATAATAAATAAAATAAATAAATAAATTAACTAAGTATTTTCTACTTATTAATTTACCAATACAATATCTTAAAATAGTCATCTTGAATTATTATGTACAGAAAAGAATTTATTTTGCATAATTAACGTAAATAAAATCAATAAAACTGTTAGAATATTCAAAATTGTTAAATAAGAATTAGTTAATAAACTCGCCACTAATTTAAGTCTAAAATACAATCTGTAACAAAAAATAATATATAAAAATAGTCATAATAATAAAAATCGTTTCTAGCTACTAAAAGATCGGCGTGTATGTGCACTTTAGGTTGTACATGTTTTGCGCGTAGACAGTTGTACAATTTTGTACTAGCAAAATTGAAATAGCTGCTTGCCGCATCGCAATAACTGATGTACACACGCACGATCAACAAAAAATGCAAATCAAAAATAATTGCCAATTAAAATGAATAATTTTATATTTAAATAATGTTAATATAACTAGTATACAGTTTTCCTTATTATAAAGCTTAATGTTAGATCTATATATAATTATAAATAGTCTTAACTAGCTGTTAATTAATTCTTATAAAATACTCAACAATGTATCGAAAGAATAAAATTGCTATCGTTCATCACTGACGATAGCTCAATCTGTGAGTCTCTATGGCCACAAGACATCAAAAAAAAAAAAAAAAAAAGTGCTCCTGAAAAAATCGTGATTAAAGTGTTTTAATTACGATAATAAATAGCCAAAACACTGCCAACGTATTGGCAAGTGCACGCGGCTCGCGTGTGTTATCAGTTTTTGCATCAACATATGATGCAAAGTGTAAAAACAGACAATAAAAGTTACGACTTTTCGTTTTGCACACACACACACATACCAGCGCCATACCGGCGTTGGCTCTCTTCCATGCTGAGTGCCAAGAGCGAAAAAAGCTTTCTTTTCTGCAAAAGCTCCGATCTGCACGTGGATATCTTTGCGTGCCAGTGATAGCGACGTGACTATCGTATAAACGCAAGTCAACTTAATAAAATTAATAAACAAACATTTTGGTCAAACAATTTAATAAATTTGTTTAAATACATTTTTTCAATTATACCTAAAAATGGAAACAAATATAATTTCTGACGATGAAAACGAGGATGTTGACATCTTGGGGTTTTCACAAACCAACTCATCGCCAATTCAGCCACCGTCTGTTTTAGCTAACCATGTGAATAAAGCCAGTACCTCTCGGCCTCCAAACAAAAATATTGCTGTCAAAGCTTCTAAGACGGCTGCCAATAAAGTTGCCAAGACAACTGTAAATAAGGTAAACAAAGTTGCTACTTCAAAAGGGCAATTAAAATTGGATGCTTTTCTTGCTGATGGTGTTCAGCAAAAACAAGTGCAACTCACTAATAAAACAGGTAAACGCTTGCCCACTGAATCACCTGCACCTGCAACCTCTTCAAGCAATATTGCGGCTACTGCCGCTGCCACTCCCACTAGAACGCATGCCATGACTGCTGAGGAAATCGAAATGCAGATTTCTGACATTGACGACTACGAAGAAGACGAGCTGCCTGGTCTAACCATTATGGAGCCGACAGCCATGCCAGTTGTTAATGCACGTTCTCCACAGCGTGCTGCTAGCACATCCACTGAAATGAACACAGATTCAATTACTAGTGCGCTTATTGCAAATTTCGCCAATACAACTACACCGATAGTCACTGCTGCCAATATTGTCCAAGCGAGTACAGCTGAATCCGACGCAATTCCTTCAACGTCAAATCGTGCTGCCAATAATGTCTCCGGTAATTCCAATGCAGTTAGGTTTACTAGAGCCGAGAAGCCAAAGCCAATCCTGGTGCCTGAAGTTAATGACATCATGGTACTACTTGATAGCATAAACAGCGCAATTGGTGACAATTACGTCACAAAGCCGACTAGACAGGGAATGAGAATCCTATGTAACGACATTGACTCATACCGCAAGCTAGTTCGTCACTTCCAGGAATCACAAATCGAATGTCATACGTATCAATTGGAGCATGATCGTGGTTTTAGAGCCGTCATCCGTCACTTACATCATACAACGCCAATGGATTGGATCCGTACACGATTTGCTGAAATTGGATTCAAGATTAGATTTGTTAACGTAATTAGAAAACGATTCACCAAAGATCCTATTGATCTCTTCGAAGTTGAGTTCGAGCCCAGCGATAATATAACAGACGTTCTAAAAATCAATAGACTTGGAAATCAACAAATTGTAATCGAGCGCCCAATTCGCGCTAGCGACGCTTCACAATGTCATCGTTGTCAGCAATTCGGGCATACCAAGAACTACTGTCGTCGTCCATTTATATGTATGAAGTGTGCTGGAAGTCATCCCACTACATCCTGTATAAAAAGTATTGACGAAGCCCCAAAATGTGCCAACTGCAAGGGCCCCCATGTTGCCAGCTATAAGGGGTGTAAGGCGTTCAAGGAGGCGTGTAAATTTAAGGAGCCTCAAGGCGTTGAGCGTGCCAATAACATTCTAAGGGAATTAGGTATGCCTGGAGTTCCGGTCACTCGGCAGCAGTATCGCAACAATACACAGCAGCAACAGCAGAATCATTCACATAAACAGCAAGCTCGTCCACAGCAGCAGCAAGATGCACAACCATTAGCTGTCCAGCAGCGCAACAGCACACAGCAAAAACAGCAGAACCAACCACAGCAACAGCAAGTTGCACAGCCTCTAGCTACTCAGGTACAGTATGTCCAAGCAACATCAAACGTATTTCGCCAGCCATTGCCAATAATACAGCAAGCTACTCAGCATCAAAACAGCAATAGCTACGCAGCTGTCACACGAGGCCCACAATTTATGCAGCAGCAACAAACGCAGCAAAGGCAGCCACGAACTCGCAAAAGCGTTCAACAAGGACAGCAGCCAATACATCCACAAGTTTCTCTAATGCAGCAGCAGCAACAGTCGTCACAACGCTCCAGTCTGAGAAGTCGCAGCCTCAGCACTCGACGCAATGCTCCACGTCAACTGGATGCAACTGAAATTCTTGTAAAAAAATTGGATAAGATTACTAATATGATGCTTGAGAACAGAAGCGTACACGCTGAACTAGCGACACTTACCCAAAATATTACGCAGCTTACTGAGCTTCTTCACTCCGTTGCCACTTGCCTTGTAGCTTTTACGCAAGCCAATGGAGCTCAAAATGTCTAACTCACCAAATAATATCACGTCAGTACCAGCTTCCAATGCATTTACACTTTTAAAAATTTGCTTTTGGAATGCTGCAGGACTGCTCAACAAGATGGATGAGCTGAAAATATTTATGGCTAGGAATAATGTTGACATAATGCTAGTATCAGAAACGCACCTTATTGACACTGACACTGTACGAGTCAGAGCATACGAAACCTATGTGACGAATCATCCAGCAAATAGACGGCGAGGAGGGTCAGCTATATTCATAAAGCGTGATATTCGTCATATGGCGCTGCCTTCTAACGCTGCAGAAGAAATACAATGTTCCGCTGTCGCTGTTGCTCTCCAAAATGGTACCACCTTGAACATCGTCTCCACGTACCTTCCGCCGCTACATAACTGGACAGCTGAAAGTTTCCACAATTTGCTTAGTTCACTTGGGAACAAGTTTATAATTGCTGGAGACTTCAATGCGAAAAGTACCTGGTGGGGAAATGCACGTTCGTGCCAGAGAGGAAATGCACTTCTACAATGCTTACAGCAGCATAGCTACAATATACTAGCCACTGGATCACCTACTCATTTTCCTTTCAACACACGGCATTCTCCTTCGGCTATTGACTTTGGCGTATATGACGGCATCAGCAGAAATCTAATAAAAATAAGAACATTGCATGAGCTTGGATCTGACCACCTGCCACTACAAATTGACTTGTATAGCTCACCTCCTATTGTCCAGTGTAAACAAAAGCTGCTTCCTGCTAGTGCTAGTATCCAAAGATTCCAATCATGGCTTACGAACCACGTCCACTTGGATACTGAAATAAGATCCGGAGATGACATTGATGACTGCGTTGAAATCCTGGAAAGGAATATTAGATATGCCGCTGCTTACTCCTACACCACAGAGAATAGACAACTCACTGTAACAAGATATGGATTAAGTCAAACTGTACAGAAAATGATCGATGCTAAACGCATCATTAAAAGATTACTTACACGTGGTAGAAATCCAGCAGCCAAAGTAATATACAATAGCCTCTCAGCTAGAATTAAAAGAGCTGTTAAACAGGAAAACGAACATAGAACTCAGAGACTACTAGAGTCCATAGAGCCGGACAATAGGTACAACATGCAAAAGCTATGGAGAATTACCAACAACATAAAAAGGCAACCAGCGCCCAATCTACCAGTCAGAAAGTTTTTAAACCAAGACGGCGATCAAAACAGCACAGTAGGCACTTGGTGTCGAACAACGAACGAAAAGGCAGAGGCATTCAGTCAGCATCTGGAAAATAGATTTACGCCGATTTTAAGCAACTTACCTACAGACAGACGAAATATCAAGGAGCACTTGCAGTCTTTATCGTACAATATTGAGCCAATATTTACTCCAATCACTGTAAACGAGATCCAGCTAGAAATTAAGTTGCTGAAACAAAACAAGTCTCCTGGTTATGATAACATCGACAATCGTACTATCAAGGCGCTACCTCCGGCTGCAATAGAATATATTGCCAAGATTTTCAATAGTATCCTGCAGTATGGTCATTTCCCTACAAGGTGGAAACATGCAAACGTAAAAATGATCCCAAAGCCTGGCAAACCAACTGATCAATTATCGTCATACAGACCAATAAGTCTATTGTCAGGCATTTCAAAGATATTTGAGATTCTACTCATGAGACGGTTGTTTGATGAAGACACATTTGCGGACGCTATTCCATTGCACCAGTTCGGATTCCGTAAAGGACATGCTGCAGAGCAACAACTTGGTAGGGTCACTCAGTTCTTATTGAAGGCTTTTGAGAATAATCAATACTGCTCGGCTGTCTACCTAGATATTCAGGAAGCGTTTGATAGGGTGTGGCACGATGGACTGTGTTACAAACTCAGCAACTTGTTGCCGCCTACTCTCTTTAAAGTTGTTCAAAGCTACTTGAGTCAACGAACTTTTACGGTCGAATGCGCAGGAGGAGCACAATCTGGCGTCAAAATGATTGCAGCTGGAGTTCCACAAGGAAGCGTATTGGGCCCAGTGCTATACACCATCTACACTTCAGATATGCCGACGCCTGGAAATCAAACAAATGATATGCTGCTTGCAACGTACGCAGACGACACTGTAGTTATGTCAGCAAAAGTCTCACATGCTGTTGCAGTCGATCAGATGAATAACTATTTACAGAGCTTTAACCTATGGGCACAGAAATGGTGCATTAAAGTAAATACATCGAAAACTGCACATGTCTGGCACACACTTCGATCGACTGCTGGAGTACAAACCCCTAGCTACGCAGGAAGTCCGCTCACAAACAAAAATGTCCACACATACCTTGGAGTTAAACTTGATGCTAAACTGAGCCTCAACACCCACATTGCAGCATTGGTCTCTAAAGTTCGATCAAGAGTCAGCAAGCTAAGGTGGCTTATTGGGAGTCAGAGCAAACTACCAATAAAAACAAAGCTGATCATATACAAACAACTAATTGCACCAATCTGGCATTACACAGCTGCAGTGTGGGGGCCGCTCGTTAGCCAAATACAGTTTAACAAAGTTGTCGTTCTACAAAATAAGGCGCTGAGACTCATCACTGGTGCTCCGTGGTATGTGAGTAACCAAACGCTGCATACAGACCTGCGGATAAAAACAGTCAATGAAACATTGGAAGAATTATGTACGAAATACATACAGAGGCTGATTACCCACAATAACACTTATGCTCGAAACATAGCACTATATCCATACGTTCCAGTAAGACTCTCTCGTCCGAGATATCTCCAAATGATAGACAAATGTTTGCCGCTGGAACAACGACTGCAACAAATTCCTTCACCGCCACCACCGCAGTACAGTAGGCCAGCAACTTTCGGTCCACTGACCTTCAGAGAGTCCATTCTACTAAGCCAGATTCATCGAATGAGAGAGAGGGATACTGATGCATATCGCAGAAACCAAGAAGAACAGAGGCAAGAGAGGCGAAGAGCAGAATTGCAACAACTGCACAACGAAATAGCACAAAGGATTGCAGTGGCAAACAGTCTTCGTATAACTCCTGATTCGCAAGTGACTGGAGGCGATACAGAACTAGTCTCTGGCATCCTTGCCATTATCACCGAGAGTCCTTCCGGAGATGCTGCGAGTACTTCCATCCTAAACGTCTCTGCAACTCCACTAAGCGGCGGCAGTATGACCGCCACGCTCCCAGAAATGGTATCCAGTTCGAACGCGCAAAACGATGACACAACAGACGAGGTAGCAATCCAATCAGCGGATAATCAGGACGTGAATTCACCTTAAAAGTGAGTAAGCACCATTCCATACACACACATGAAAAGTCACAGCAGCCATTCCAATTTGAGTACTCCTGTGTGTGTGAAATCCAATGGCGACGTTACTGAAAAGAAAGGAAAACAATTTTCTTATTACAAAACAATTAACTCGATACATATAATATAATATTCACTTTCCTGAGAATCCATAAAAAATTGTTATCCAATTTGAGTATGATGATATTGCTCCTGATGGTCATCAAAAGAGACCATAAATCCAACGACGACCTCCTGAAAAAATTTAAAATATCGTTATTTGTGCTATAAAAACTACTTTATAGTACGAATACTTACGTATTTTCAACGGCAAACATCTCAGCGGATTTTTCCGGCAATAATGCGCAGCCGCGCACGACGTCCATAGTCAAGCAGCTGCCAGCTGTGCGCATCTCACTAAGGGTGGCTACTTTGCTGCACTCACTGTCTGCACTCAATGCTCATCGAAAACGCCACTCAAAATATGTAAATAATATTAATTAGTATTGAAATAATATTAATTAATAATTATTTATTACTTACATTTCAAATTCCGACAATTTTCACAAACGCTGCAAATTTTCACTCACGTGTTAAAAACCAAAACAAACAAATGAGCTTTTACTTACCTACAGTAGTAGTAGTAGAGTGTTCGTTAAGTTGCAGCAGACAGCTGCGCTTTGTTTTGATTTTTAATAAGCTACATATGCAACCCTAAAAGTATGCACCGTAAAATTTACAACACTCCAAAGCTAAGTTTCGTCAAACAATCAGCTGCGCTTTCTGTTGAGCTTTAGCAAGCCGAACAATGAGTGCTAAAAATTAGCGGACAGTTCAACCCAAACAATTAAATAACCTGTAAATATAAATAAAATGCAAATAAAATAAATAAATAATAAATAAAATATAAAATGTAAATAAATAATAAATAATAAATAAAATAATAATAAATAATTAATAATATAAATTGGTAAATAATTAAAACGTAAAAATTCTTAAATTGATTAATTTAATAAATATATTAATTTGTTAAATTGAATAATTTACGAGTTTTAAGCTGTAAAATAAATAAAAATTATAAATAAATAAATAATCTAAATAAACAATAAATAAAATAAGTTAATAAATAATTAAGTTTGTTAGTTGTTTAATTTAATTTATTGAATTGAACAGTTCACAAACTTGAGGCTGAAAAATAAATAAAATAAAAAAAAAATGTAATTAATTAAATTAATATTAGCCTGCAAATTGTTTTATTTAATAAATATTTAAATTTGTTAAATTGAACAGATTGCGGACTTGCAGCTGAAAGTAAATAAAATAATAAAAAATAAATAAATGTAAACAAATAATATATATAATAAAATGCAAATAAAACAACTTACAAATAGGCTTATTTCACTGGTTGAAACATTTTTGTATCAATTAGTGAAATAAAAAGAATATTTAAAGAGTAAGTTGATTAATTAATAATAAATAAAATAAATAAATAAATTAACTAAGTATTTTCTACTTATTAATTTACCAATACAATATCTTAAAATAGTCATCTTGAATTATTATGTACAGAAAAGAATTTATTTTGCATAATTAACGTAAATAAAATCAATAAAACTGTTAGAATATTCAAAATTGTTAAATAAGAATTAGTTAATAAACTCGCCACTAATTTAAGTCTAAAATACAATCTGTAACAAAAAATAATATATAAAAATAGTCATAATAATAAAAATCGTTTCTAGCTACTAAAAGATCGGCGTGTATGTGCACTTTAGGTTGTACATGTTTTGCGCGTAGACAGTTGTACAATTTTGTACTAGCAAAATTGAAATAGCTGCTTGCCGCATCGCAATAACTGATGTACACACGCACGATCAACAAAAAATGCAAATCAAAAATAATTGCCAATTAAAATGAATAATTTTATATTTAAATAATGTTAATATAACTAGTATACAGTTTTCCTTATTATAAAGCTTAATGTTAGATCTATATATAATTATAAATAGTCTTAACTAGCTGTTAATTAATTCTTATAAAATACTCAACAATGTATCGAAAGAATAAAATTGCTATCGTTCATCACTGACGATAGCTCAATCTGTGAGTCTCTATGGCCACAAGACATCAAAAAAAGTACAAACTATTCATATATAGTGCACTCTACAGGCAGCTGCTGGTAACGCAATACACAATCAAAACATATTAAATTCTGCATTTATCACGCAACAAATATATATAAAAAATATATATACTTACCGTTTACATACTTACCTATTACATACTTACCTATTACATACTTACCTGTTTTCAATTACATTCTGGCGTGTCGTCGCCCTGCCATTGTTTTATTAAAAATTTAATTTTTAATAAATAATTTTGGTTGTTGGCGTGTCGTCGCCATTATTGTTTACATTGGCAAGCATTTACTAGCGCCACCTATTGTTCAAAGTGCAAACTATTCATATATAGTGCACTCTACAGGCAGCTGCTGGTAACGCAATACACAATCAAAATATATTTAATACATAATAAATATATTTTCTGCATACATCACGCAACAAATATATATAAAATATATATACTTACCATTTACATACTTAGCTATTACATACTTACCTGATTTCAATTACATTCTGGCGTGTCGTCGCCCTACCTTTGTTTTATTAAAAATTTAATTTTAATAAATAATTTTGGTTGTTGGCGTGTCGTCGCCATTATTGTTTCCATTGGCAAGCATTTACTAGCGCCACCTATTGTTCAAAGTGCAAACTATTCATATATAGTGCACTCTACAGGCAGCTGCTGGTAACGCAATACACAATCAAAACATATTAAATTCTGCATTTATCACGCAACAAATATATATAAAAATATATATACTTACCATTTACATACTTACCTATTCCTTTTGAATTATCAAATCCAAACAATTTTACAGACATACTTATCAATAATTTAAATTATCTTAATTATCTAAATACACATACAAATCTAAACATGTCCTTGTCTAAGTTAACGTCAGATTCTTCGTTATCTGAGACAATATCTGAGATAATGCCAGCACTACAGCTGAAAGACACCCAAGACGAGCAACAACCACTCAATCCAAACTATTCGAAAACGAATGCAAATCCCAATATGCCTGCTGCAATTCAAGATAAGATTGCCTTTTTCAAACGTATAATTGAGCATCTTGATAGCAGTGGCACCATGCCAGATGATATCAATAGTGATGCAACTATTGATATTCTTGGTGGGATTAATAGCAACAATAGTGATTGTGACACTGCTGCTGCCCAACTGATGGCATCAGCAAAGACCCCAACTATTGGCTCTTCTCCAACCACATCCACAATTACGCCCAATTCAAAAAGGCCATTTAAGCCACATTTGAGTCCGAATATCAACAGAGCACTCTCGATTGACTCTAGTGATTCTGGTGGGAGTGGCGGTGGTAACACTTTGATCAATAATAAGAATGATCAAGGTGTTAAAACTGCCAATACGTCTTATCATTACAGTCAACTACACAAATCGCCCAAATCACAACGGCAACAAGCACGCAACAGTGTGCGTAATGCTGCCCGATCTGTCTCAACAAAATCGCGTGTATCTCAGCAGGATAACATGCGTTTGCAATCCAAACGTTCGCAAAAAATGCAAACTTCTCACATTCCTACCAGTTTGTTGTCTGACACAGATTCTGACGCTCAATTAAAGCGGCAGCAGCAGCAGCAGCAGCAGCAGCAGCAGCAAAAACAACAACTGCAACAACAATCACAACAGTCTATCAATTCAATTGGCAGCAACACTCCTCCACCACATCCCCTGCAACATTCAGTTACAGTTCAACCAATCACAACTGACCCAATTGAGGCCAATCATTCAGATTCTGTCCCTGTTCCTGTCTCACAAACAGTTCACACCAATCAAAATGATGCAAACGTCAATACAGCCAAACGCGAGTTCAAACCGCCACAAATTTGCATTCAGTTCCGAAAGCAGCAACAGCAGCAGCAAAATTCAAATGGCCAACAGCTGCCAAATTCGGCTGAAAATGTCTTGAATGACATAAATCAATTAGTTGGCAAGCTAAATGAACAATCTCCATCCATAGTAGATTATACTATAAAACTCGGTGGTCCTGGCACACTTCGTATAATGCCAAAATCTTCAGACGTTTATCGTCAAATCATTAACGTCCTAGAAAAGGACAATACCATCCATTTTAACACTTACCAGCTGCGTGAGGACCGTTCCTTTCGAATTGTAGTGCGTGGAATTCATTCCACTGTCAGTACAGAGCAGATTCGAAAGGAACTCTGCGATATGGGTTATACGGTTCGTAACGTATACAATCCCAAATATCGCAATCGTCATGGTGCTGGCACATATTCGCCAAACTTGTTTTTTGTTGAATTGGCCCCTGGGTCAACGGAACAAAACAAGCGAATATTTAGTGTTACAAGTCTCTGCAAATTTGTCGTTTCCGTTGAATGGCCACAACGCAATGACAATTATCTGCCTCAATGTCATCGCTGTCAGCGTTACAACCACACCGCTCGATATTGCCGGCATACACCACGCTGTGTTAAATGTGGCAATGAGCATTCCACCCAAACATGCACAAAGCCCTTTGATGCGCCACCAAGGTGTGCAAATTGTGGCCAAGCGCATACAGCCAACTACAAGGGATGTACTCACTACATCTCCTTGTTGCAATCTAAACAATTGGGTGCCAAAACCCAAATCAACTCGAATCCCAACAATAACAACAACAATAATAAAATTAAATAATAAAAACAATATCATAACTTTGCTCCACCTGCAAGCAAACAGTCACATTTTGTCCTCTGCCTGGACATGAACAACTGCAGCAGCAGCAACAGCAGCAGCAGCAACATGTCCAAAAACAGCAGAATCAACAACGTCATAAACGTAATCGCAGTCAGCGTAGAAAGCAGAAGAAAGTTAAACTGCAGCAACAACAGCAGCAGCAGCAACAACAACCATCTTCTTCTACTACGCAATTGCGATTTCCGCATCCGCTTGATCCCCGCAATAGGCTAACACTGTCCAAAATCTCCAAAATCCTCAGCAAAACAATCAGTCACTACAGCGTGAACAAATTGTTCAACTGCAGCGTAAGCAATTGGAGACAATTTTTCACAAATCTGATGACAACACTTTTGTTGCACATCAGAAAACTATTTCACACTCCACACAACAACAACAACAACAGCATGAGCCACAACAATATGAACAGTCTGCTGAGTCTCAGATGGTTCAGCTGCCTTTCCTTGTTGAGATAATCTCTCGACAGCAGAAGCAGGTGAATCAATGATGGATAATATGACGCAATTGCAGCAAACAATTGCTGATTTCTGCGTCTAATATAATATAATAACAACTCTCTTTCGGCAATGGCCGATTAAAGCAGATTGTTTAGCATTTGAAAAATTGTTCATAAAAGATGGGCGATTCTTTAGGCTGACATTGACAGTATGATTCTTTTATTTTACATTTTCTTTATTAATCTTTATACTTTTTTTTAATATTTAATTTTTTAATTTATTTGCTGTCTTTTGTCTGTCTTTAACTGTCCATTTTAATCCAAAAGTTTTTATTATCAAAACGTTTCACTTGGAAACAAATACTAAATTTTAATTTAAAATTTAAACAACTTAATATAATTTAATTTTTATATAAAATATTGCTTTGCTAAATTAAAATTAAAATTAAAATAACAATTAAATTAATTAAAGTGCCAATGTTGATTACATTCTTGGCTTAAAATTGGCCCTTTATATTGCTTAATTTTTTGTGTGTTGCCACAGAAATTAATCAAAATCATTTTTAAAATTGAATAAATGAATCACCTAAAAATGAAAAACTACATCAAAACGTACAAATTTAATTTACAAAATTACATTATACTTCCTGATACACCGTTCACTTAACTTTATTACTTACCTTACCTGAAAAACATAAAATAAATCAAATTCTATTTTTTGCTGCTGGTACCTCTTCCTTAGGAAGATATGCCAGACCGCAAACATTACAATATGATCACTTACCTTTTTACTTACCATACCTGAAAAACTAAAAATAAAATCAAATTGCATATTTGTTTGCTCTGGTACCTCTTCCTTAAGAAGATTGCCAGACCGCGAACTTCAATAATATCTTATCATATCTGAAAAGATAAATTAAAATTAAATCATATTTATTATCTAGTGCTGGTACCTTTTCCTTAAGAAATATGCCAGCTCACGGATATGTTTGCAACACATTCATTTAAACTTACCTTTTACGTTCATCTCACCTTACCTGAAAAAGAAACTAACATAAAATCTTTGCATTTAGTTCGAGTGCTGGTACATTTTCATTAAGAAATTCCAGCCCACAAATGTTGCATCACTTTTTTCTAAACCTTTACAAGACAAAAACACAATAAAATTAGTATTAATGTTTTTAAGTACACACATTCACACACTTACCACATTGCTTAGCCTAAGATCACACTACTCACTACCACACAAACAAAACTCCAGCTGCCGTCTAGAATGCGCTTTTCTGCACAATTCTCTTCATGTGCTGGCCACACACACACACACATCACACCATCATGCAGATCTCCAAGTTCCAGTCAACGTCTGTCATTCTCTCTTTATTGTTGTCGTTGTCGTCATTGTCACTGTTGCTGTTTCTTTGTCGTCTGTTGTCGTCGTCAACACTGTCTGTCATCTGACTGTGGCCTGACTCCTGTCAGATGCCCACCTGTCTCAATTGTGCAACAACAACACAATTTTGGCTGCTCAACACATTGTCAGCAGCATGCTCAAAACTCCAGCATTTTATCCTCATTGCTGGCACACCATACCAACACAACTCACACACTCACAACAACAATTGGCCAGATTCTAGGTCAGATTTGTGGACGTTTGACAGCGATCTTGCTGCCTGACCATTCTGCTGGATTCCTGTGCCAATTCATTCTCAACAACAACTACATTCAAACTGCCAGCTTGCTCTTCTTGCATTTCTCAATGCGAAAATGAGTCGTCATGTGCTGGCCACTCTACTCCCCCATATTCCTGTCCGGACTTCTTGCGTTCAGTGGTGGCGTTTTGATGCCTACAATGCGCAACGTCGCCATCCTGTCCTGCTGCGAAGCTCTGAGCGATGCGCACTCAACAACAACAACAACAACACACAACTTCGCAATTGTCACCTCATTGCTGGCCACACCAAAGAACACGCGCAAGTGTTCTTGGTTTACCATCGGCCAACAACTCCAGTGCCGATGCTTTCTTTTTCTCACTGTGGTGATGTGGCGTGGGTGTCTGCGACGCACAACAACAGCAGTAACAGCGCGCGCGCAACAGTCAACACGGCTTGAACTCATATTGTTCAGTCGGAGGAGTAGCAGCGCGCGCAGCAGCATTCTACACATTCACACTTCTACACACACACACACACACATCACACTACATTCTTTTAGTTTTGTCATACATAACTTACACACTTTTTTAACTACATACTTTGTTTTAATTTCTTTATTTTACTTCTAAGAACAAACATACACTCTAACTTACTTTTTTTTTTTGCACTTCATCGCAACTATATTTGCATATTATATCAATTCCTTTAATTCCCTATTCATGGCCAGTCCATTTGATTGCTGTGTTAATAAGTGAGAGAAGGCACAGTGCTAAATACTCATTTTTTAATAAAGTCCTCTTCTCCAATTTCATTCAAACTGCAATTTTCAAATTTTAGTAGCCTTCTCTGCTAAACATTGGCTCTTTTTCATTTAAATATTGCCATATATTTAAAAATATTCATAATTCAATTCTCTCCACCCATTTAACTGATCTATGCTGGTTTGGTGTTAAATTTAACATGTGCCGCACCTACACATAATTTACATTACATTTTCCTTTATTAAGCTAAAATCTATAACTATAAAAGTTTATATCTATGAGATTACTTATTTATTAAATTTAATTTTTTTTTTTTTGGGGTGTTTTGATTAGAGCATAATTGGCCTCTCTATTAACACACCTTAATTTTAATTTTTTTAAACACACACTCAATCACAACTGTTTACTCACACACACTCATTCATCCAAATGTTGTAGTAAGCTTAGAATTATGTTAGTTGTATGTAGATCAGTAAGTAATTTTTTCGGAGGAATGGCATTTGTTTTTGGCACTGCTTTCGCTAGTTTTCCCACTGTTAAGGTAAGGCGCAGCAGAGAAGCCCCAATTTGTTTATTTCTTGTGTGGTGAGGAGGAAGTGTGGGGATGAGCCGAAGGGGGAAGGAGTGGGGGAGTGGGTTGTGCCTGGGGATTCGGTTTGGCTGTCGGCTCTTAAAGAGTCGTCAGTTGGATCGATTCCTGGCGTTGACTCGCTCTGCCTTGCCTTTGGCTCGCCAAAAAGAATTGCCTGGTGACTCTTGAAGAGAAAGATTTTTCCGGCAATAATGCGCAGCCGCGCACGACGTCCATAGTCAGGCAGCTGCCAGCTGTGCGCATCTCACTAAGGGTGGCCACTTTGCTGCACTCACTGTCTGCACTCAATGCTCATCGAAAACGCCACTAAAATATGTAAATAATATTAATTGATATTAAAATAATATTAATTAATAATTATTTATTACTTACCTTTTAAAATCCGACAATTTTCACAAACGCTGCAAATTCTCACTCACGTGTTAAAAACCAAAACAAACAAATGAGCTTTTACTTACCTACAGTAGTAGTAGTAGAGTATTCGTTAAGTTGCAGCAAACAGCTGCGCTTTGTTTTGATTTTTAATAAGCTGCATATGTGACCCTAAAAGTATGCACCGTAAAATTTATAACACTCCAAAGCTAAGTTTCGTCAAACAATCAGCTGCGCTTTCTGTTGAGCTTTAGCAAGCCGAACAATGAGTGCTAAAAATTAACGGACAGTTCAACCCAAACATATAAATAACCTGTAAATATAAATAAAATAAATAAAATAAAATAAATAAATAATAAATAAAATATAAAATGTAAATAAATAATAAATAATATAAATTGGTAAATAATTAAAATGTATAAATTCATAAATTGATTAATTTAATAAATATATTAATTTATTAAATTGAATAATTTACGAGTTTTAAGCTGAAAAATAAATAAAAATTATAAATAAATAAATAATGTAAATAAACAATAAATAAAATAAGTTAATAAATAATTAAGTTTGTTGATTGTTTAATTTAATATAAATTTAATTATTGAATTGAACAATTTACAAACTTGAGGCTGAAAAATTAATAAATAATGTAAATAATTAAATTAATATAAGTCTGCAAATTGTTTAGTTTAATAAATATTTTAATTTGTTAGATTGGACACCTTGCGGACTTGCAGCTGAAAGTAAATAAAATAAAAAAATAAATGTAAACAAATAATATATATAATAAAATGCAAATAAAACAATTTACAAATTGGCTTATTTCACTGGTTGAAACATTTTTGGATCAATTAGTGAAATGAAAAGATTATTTAAATAGTAAATTGATTAATAAATAATAAATAAAATAAATAAATAAATTAACTAAGTATTTTCTACTTATTAATTTGCCAACACAATATCTTAAAATATCATCTTGAATTATTATGTACACAAAATAAAATAGTTATTTTTACATAATAACGTAAATAAAACCAATAAAACTGTAAGAATATTCAAAATTGTTAAATAAGAATTAATTAATAAACTCGCCACTAATTTAAGTCTAAAATACAATCTGTAACAAAAAATAATAATAGTCATAATAATAAAAATCGTTCTAGCTACTAAAAGTTCGGCGTGTATGTGCACTTTAAGTTGTACATGTTTTGCGCGTAGACAGTTGTACAATTTTGTATAGCAAAATTGAAATAACTGCCTGCCGCATCGCAATAACTGATGTACATACGAACGATCAACAAAAAATGAAAATCAAAAATAATTGCCAATCAAAATGAATAATTTTATATTTAAATAATGTTAAAATAACTAGTATACAGTTTTTCTTATTATAAAGCTTAATGTTAGATCTATAATTAGTTATAAATAGTCTTAACTAGCTGTAAATACATTCTTATAAAATGCTTATTATGTATTGAAAGAATAAAATTGCTATCGTCCATCACTGACGATAGCTCAATCGGTGCGTCTTTATGGCCACAAGACATAAAAAAAAATGGTATCAAATCCGAACGCTCAGTACGATGACACAACAGACGAGGTAGCAGTCCAAACAGTAGATGATCAGGACGTGAATTCACCTTAAAAGTGAGTAAGCACCATTCCTTACACACGCATGAAAAGTCACAGCAGGCATATTCCTATTTGAGTATTCCGTTGTGTGTGAAATCCAATGGCGACGTTTCTGAAAAGAAAGGAAAACAACTTTCTTATAACAAAACAATTGACTTGATACATATAATATACACTTTCCTGAGAATCCATAGAAAACTCTGATATCCAATTTGAGTACGATGATATTGCTCCTGATGGTCATCAAAAGAGACAAATCCAACGACGATCTCCTGAAAAAATTTAAAATATCGTTATTTGTGCTATAAAAACTATTTTATAATACAAATACTTACATATTTTCAACGGCAAACACCTCAGCAGATTTTTCCGGCAATAATGCGCAGCCGCGCACGACGTCCATAGTCAGGCAGCTGCCAGCTGTGCGCATCTCACTAAGGGTGGCCACTTTGCTGCACTCACTGTCTGCACTCAATGCTCATCGAAAACGCCACTAAAATATGTAAATAATATTAATTGATATTAAAATAATATTAATTAATAATTATTTATTACTTACCTTTTAAAATCCGACAATTTTCACAAACGCTGCAAATTCTCACTCACGTGTTAAAAACCAAAACAAACAAATGAGCTTTTACTTACCTACAGTAGTAGTAGTAGAGTATTCGTTAAGTTGCAGCAAACAGCTGCGCTTTGTTTTGATTTTTAATAAGCTGCATATGTGACCCTAAAAGTATGCACCGTAAAATTTATAACACTCCAAAGCTAAGTTTCGTCAAACAATCAGCTGCGCTTTCTGTTGAGCTTTAGCAAGCCGAACAATGAGTGCTAAAAATTAACGGACAGTTCAACCCAAACATATAAATAACCTGTAAATATAAATAAAATAAATAAAATAAAATAAATGAATAATAAATAAAATATAAAATGTAAATAAATAATAAATAATATAAATTGGTAAATAATTAAAATGTATAAATTCATAAATTGATTAATTTAATAAATATATTAATTTATTAAATTGAATAATTTACGAGTTTTAAGCTGAAAAATAAATAAAAATTATAAATAAATAAATAATGTAAATAAACAATAAATAAAATAAGTTAATAAATAATTAAGTTTGTTGATTGTTTAATTTAATATAAATTTATTATTGAATTGAACAATTTAAAACTTGAGGCTGAAAAATTAATAAATTGTATAATTAAATTATATAGTCTGTTTTTAGTTTAATAATTTAATTTTATTGGACATGGGATTGAGCTGAAAGTAAATAATAATAAATTAAACAAATAATATATATAATAATGCAATAAAACATTTACAGGCTTATTTTGGTTGTTTGGATCATTAGTGAAATAAAAGTTATTTAATAGTAAATTGATTAATTAATAATAAATAAAATAAATAAATAAATTAACTAATATTTTCTATTATTAATTTGCCAATACAATATCTTAAAACTATCTTGAATTTTTGTACATAATAGTTATTTTTACATAATAACGTAAATAAAATCAATAAAATGTAAGAATATTCAAAATTGTTAAATAAGAATTAATTAATAAACTGCCATAATTTAAGTCTAAAATACAATCTGTAACAAAAAATAATAATAGTCATAATAATAAAATCGTTCTAGCTACTAAAAGTTCGGCGTGTATGTGACTTTAAGTTGTACATGTTTTGGCGTAGACAGTTGTACATTTTGTATAGAAAATAATAATGGATCGCAATAATGATGTAATACGAACGTCAACAAAAATAAAATCAAAAATAATGCCAATCAAAATAATAATTTTATATTTAAATAATGTTAAAATAACTAGTATACAGTTTTTCTTATTATAAAGCTTAATGTTAGATCTATAATTAGTTATAAATAGTCTTAACTAGCTGTAAATACATTCTTATAAAATGCTTATTATGTATTGAAAGAATAAAATTGCTATCGTCCATCACTGACGATAGCTCAATCGGTGCGTCTTTATGGCCACAGAATAAAAAAATACGATGAACAACAGACGAGGTAGAGTCCAAACAGTAGATGATCAGGACGTGAATTCACCTTAAAAGTGAGTAAGCACCATTCCTTACACACGCATGAAAAGTCACAGCAGGCATATTCCTATTTGAGTATTCCGTTGTGTGTGAAATCCAATGGCGACGTTTCTGAAAAGAAAGGAAAACAATTTTCTTATAACAAAACAATTGACTTGATACATATAATATACACTTTCCTGAGAATCCATAGAAAATTGATATCCAATTTGAGTACGATGATATTGCTCCTGATGGTCATAATCCAACGACGATCTCCTGAAAATTTAAAATATCGTTATTTGTGCTATAAAAACTATTTTATAATACAAATACTTACATATTTTCAACGGCAAACACCTCAGCAGATTTTTCCGGCAATAATGCGCAGCCGCGCACGACGTCCATAGTCAGGCAGCTGCCAGCTGTGCGCATCTCACTAAGGGTGGCCACTTTGCTGCACTCACTGTCTGCACTCAATGCTCATCGAAAACGCCACTAAAATATGTAAATAATATTAATTGATATTAAAATAATATTAATTAATAATTATTTATTACTTACCTTTTAAAATCCGACAATTTTCACAAACGCTGCAAATTCTCACTCACGTGTTAAAAACCAAAACAAACAAATGAGCTTTTACTTACCTACAGTAGTAGTAGTAGAGTATTCGTTAAGTTGCAGCAAACAGCTGCGCTTTGTTTTGATTTTTAATAAGCTGCATATGTGACCCTAAAAGTATGCACCGTAAAATTTATAACACTCCAAAGCTAAGTTTCGTCAAACAATCAGCTGCGCTTTCTGTTGAGCTTTAGCAAGCCGAACAATGAGTGCTAAAAATTAACGGACAGTTCAACCCAAACATATAAATAACCTGTAAATATAAATAAAATAAATAAAATAAAATAAATGAATAATAAATAAAATATAAAATGTAAATAAATAATAAAAATAATATAAATTGGTAAATAATTAAAATGTATAAACTCATAAATTGATTAATTTAATAAATATATTAATTTATTAAATTGAATAATTTACGAGTTTTAAGCTGAAAAATAAATAAAAATTATAAATAAATAAATAATGTAAATAAACAATAAATAAAATAAGTCAATAAATAATTAAGTTTGTTGATTGTTTAATTTAATATAAATTTAATTATTGAATTGAACAATTTACAAACTTGAGGCTGAAAAATTAATAAAATAAAAATGTAAATAATTAAATTAATATAAGTCTGCAAATTGTTTAATTTAATAAATATTTTAATTTGTTAAATTGAACACCTTGCGGACTTGCAGCTGAAAGTAAATAAAATAAAAAAAATAAATAAATGTAAACAAATAATATATATAATAAAATGCAAATAAAACAATTTACAAATTGGCTTATTTCACTGGTTGAAACATTTTTGGATCAATTAGTGAAATGAAAAGATTATTTAAATAGTAAATTGATTAATAAATAATAAATAAAATAAATAAATAAATTAACTAAGTATTTTCTACTTATTAATTTGCCAATACAATATCTTAAAACTATCATCTTGAATTATTATGTACACAAAATAAAATAGTTATTTTTACATAATAACGTAAATAAAACCAATAAAACTGTAAGAATATTCAAAATTGTTAAATAAGAATTAATTAATAAACTCGCCACTAATTTAAGTCTAAAATACAATCTGTAACAAAAAATAATAATAGTCATAATAATAAAAATCGTTCTAGCTACTAAAAGTTCGGCGTGTATGTGCACTTTAAGTTGTACATGTTTTGCGCGTAGACAGTTGTACAATTTTGTATAGCAAAATTGAAATAACTGCCTGCCGCATCGCAATAACTGATGTACATACGAACGATCAACAAAAAATGAAAATCAAAAATAATTGCCAATCAAAATGAATAATTTTATATTTAAATAATGTTAAAATAACTAGTATACAGTTTTTCTTATTATAAAGCTTAATGTTAGATCTATAATTAGTTATAAATAGTCTTAACTAGCTGTAAATACATTCTTATAAAATGCTTATTATGTATTGAAAGAATAAAATTGCTATCGTCCATCACTGACGATAGCTCAATCTGTGCGTCTTTATGGCCACAAGACATAAAAAAAGGAACCAAATTTGCATATGCAGCAGCAGACAACACATGAGGCAGCTGTTCCATCAGCGGTTAATCAGGAGGCGTCAACAGACACTTCCGATCAGGACATGGCATCAGCAGATACGTGAGTAGCATATTGATGTCCGGATGAGCAGCGCACTGTTTGCAAATGTAAACATGCAAACGCATTTGAAGGCCATCGAAAGGCTTATAACAGCTGTTGTGTGCAAAAATCCAATGGCGAAGTCGCTGAAATGATAAGATACATTTTCCATATCACAAAACAAATTAATTTGACACATAAATATCATCACTTTCCTGAGAAGCCACTGCAATCACTTTCGTCCATCTGAACACAATATTGTTTGTCGCTGCAAATGCACATGACGTCCGTCTAGTGCATTCGATTACAAATTCAATAAGTTGCTGGAAATAACATCATTTGAATAATAAGAACAATTTTTATAACTCAAATACTCACATTGATAGGGCGCTTATTCCTGTGGCGACTTTTCCGACACTGTGCGCAAGCGCACTCTGTGCTCATAGTCTGGCAGCTGCCAGCTGTGCGCAATCCATTGGAGACGTCCGCACCCCAATATGTTCCGCTTGCTGATTTGTCGACACGCTTCTGAAATAGAAAAAAAAAATTAAAAATATATATTAATTATTACTTCAATAATATAATTCATTATTAGTTAATACTTACCTTTTAATAATTCCAAAATTTGATAACGCTGCAAAAATTTTCGCTCACGTGCTAAAAACGTAAACAAAGCAAATAAGCTTCCACTATTAAGCTTTAGCATGAGGGGAACATTGCTTCGTCAAGTGGCTGCAATCAGCTGCGCTTTGTTTTTAGCTTTTATAAACTGCACTCTCGATCCTAAAAGTATGCAATTGATTTTTTCATCCAAAGCTTCGATAAGATGCAGTAGTCAGCTGCGCATTTTGCTGAGCTTTAGTAAGCTGCACAATGACTGCAAAAATTTAGCATACAGATCAACATGAATAAACGCTCTCCGTTTCTGTAAATAAAATAATTCAATAATAATTAGATAAATTAGTCAATAAATAAAACAAATACATTTTCTAAAATAAATAAATAAACAATAAATAAATAAATCAATAAGTTAAATAATTATGCATAATTCACTAAATAATTAATTTACTAAACAGTTTGAATTTTTAACTGGAATAATTTATTTTCATAAATAAAATAAATAAATTAAATAATAATTAATATAAATAAAAAAATAAATAAAATAAATTGATTAGGTAATAATTTACTAATTAATTTGCCAATATACTAAAATGAATTAAAATGAATGAAAATGAAACAATTAAAATCAATTAAACTAAGCTTAAAACTTTAAAATAGTTAAAAGGAATTAATAAATAAATTCATAAATAAATAAAAGTAACAAATCAGTCCTAAAATAAAATGTAATATTAAGAATAATAACAATAATAAAAACCAAATTTCTCACCAATTGTACGGCGCGCTTGTGCATTCTATGTCTTGCATTTTGCTATGCATCAGGCGTAATTCAACTTTGTTGATGACAAATTGAAATTACTGCTTGCTGCATTACAACAATTATGCGCATGGAATTGCATGAGTGCCCAACAAAATAGATTTCGATAAATTGTCAATTCTCTCATTTGCTATATTTAAGAACAAAAATTAAATTAATTAATTAAACTAGTGTGTAGTTTTATCATTGTAAAGCTTAAAGTTAATTTAATAATTAATTATAAATAACTATAAATAGCTGTTAAGACATTCTTATAAAATACTTACCAACTGTATTGAAAGAATAAAATATGCTGTCGTCCATCACTGACGACAGCTCAATCTGTGCGTCTGTATGGCCACAACAAGTCAAAAAAAAAATCAAATCCGAACGCTCAGTACGATGACACAACAGACGAGGTAGCAGTCCAAACAGTAGATGATCAGGACGTGAATTCACCTTAAAAGTGAGTAAGCACCATTCCTTACACACGCATGAAAAGTCACAGCAGGCATATTCCTATTTGAGTATTCCGTTGTGTGTGAAATCCAATGGCGACGTTTCTGAAAAGAAAGGAAAACAACTTTCTTATAACAAAACAATTGACTTGATACATATAATATACACTTTCCTGAGAATCCATAGAAAACTCTGATATCCAATTTGAGTACGATGATATTGCTCCTGATGGTCATCAAAAGAGACCATAAATCCAACGACGATCTCCTGAAAAAATTTAAAATATCGTTATTTGTGCTATAAAAACTATTTTATAATACAAATACTTACATATTTTCAACGGCAAACACCTCAGCAGATTTTTCCGGCAATAATGCGCAGCCGCGCACGACGTCCATAGTCAGGCAGCTGCCAGCTGTGCGCATCTCACTAAGGGTGGCCACTTTGCTGCACTCACTGTCTGCACTCAATGCTCATCGAAAACGCCACTAAAATATGTAAATAATATTAATTAATATTAAAATAATATTAATTAATAATTATTTATTACTTACCTTTTAAAATCCGACAATTTTCACAAACGCTGCAAATTTTCACTCACGTGTTAAAAACCAAAACAAACAAATGAGCTTTTACTTACCTACAGTAGTAGTAGTAGAGTATTCGTTAAGTTGCAGCAAACAGCTGCGCTTTGTTTTGATTTTTAATAAGCTGCATATGTAACCCTAAAAGTATGCACCGTAAAATTTATAACACTCCAAAGCTAAGTTTCGTCAAACAATCAGCTGCGCTTTCTGTTGAGCTTTAGCAAGCCGAACAATGAGTGCTAAAAATTAACGGACAGTTCAACCCAAACATATAAATAACCTGTAAATATAAATAAAATAAAATAAAATAAAATAAATAAATAATAAATAAAATATAAAATGTAAATAAATAATAAATAATATAAATTGGTAAATAATTAAAATGTATAAACTCATAAATTGATTAATTTAATAAATATATTAATTTGTTAAATTGAATAATTTACGAGTTTTAAGCTGAAAAATAAATAAAAAATTATAAATAAATAAATAATGTAAATAAACAATAAATAAAATAAGTCAATAAATAATTAAGTTTGTTGATTGTTTAATTTAATATAAATTTAATTATTGAATTGAACAATTTACAAACTTGAGGCTGAAAAATAATAATAAATAATGTAAATAATTAAATTAATATTAGTCTGCAAATTGTTTAATTTAATAAATATTTTAATTTGTTAGATTGAACACCTTGCGGACTTGCAGCTGAAAGTAAATAAAATAAAAAAATAAATGTAAACAAATAATATATATAATAAAATGCAAATAAAACAATTTACAAATTGGCTTATTTCACTGGTTGAAACATTTTTGGATCAATTAGTGAAATGAAAAGATTATTTAAATGAGTAAATTGATTAATTAATAATAAATAAAATAAATAAATAAATTAACTAAGTATTTTCTACTTATTAATTTACCAATACAATATCTTAAAACTACCATCTTGAATTATTATGTACACAAAATAAAATAGTTATTTTTACATAATAACGTAAATAAAACCAATAAAACTGTAAGAATATTCAAAATTGTTAAATAAGAATTAATTAATAAACTCGCCACTAATTTAAGTCTAAAATACAATCTGTAACAAAAAATAATAATAGTCATAATAATAAAAATCGTTCTAGCTACTAAAAGTTCGGCGTGTATGTGCACTTTAAGTTGTACATGTTTTGCGCGTAGACAGTTGTACAATTTTGTATAGCAAAATTGAAATAACTGCCTGCCGCATCGCAATAACTGATGTACATACGAACGATCAACAAAAATGAAAATCAAAAATAATTGCCAATCAAAATGAATAATTTTATATTTAAATAATGTTAAAATAACTAGTATACAGTTTTTCTTATTATAAAGCTTAATGTTAGATCTATAATTAGTTATAAATAGTCTTAACTAGCTGTTAATACATTCTTATAAAATACTTATTATGTATTGAAAGAATAAAATTGCTATCGTCCATCACTGACGATAGCTCAATCGGTGCGTCTTTATGGCCACAGACATAAAAAAAAAAAAAAAAAAAAGAAATGGTATCAAATCCGAACGCTCAGTACGATGACACAACAGACGAGGTAGCAGTCCAAACAGTAGATGATCAGGACGTGAATTCACCTTAAAAGTGAGTAAGCACCATTCCTTACACACGCATGAAAAGTCACAGCAGGCATATTCCTATTTGAGTATTCCGTTGTGTGTGAAATCCAATGGCGACGTTTCTGAAAAGAAAGGAAAACAACTTTCTTATAACAAAACAATTGACTTGATACATATAATATACACTTTCCTGAGAATCCATAGAAAACTCTGATATCCAATTTGAGTACGATGATATTGCTCCTGATGGTCATCAAAAGAATCCAACGACGATCTCCTGAAAAATTTAAAATATCGTTATTTGTGCTATAAAAACTATTTTATAATACAAATACTTACATATTTTCAACGGCAAACACCTCAGCAGATTTTTCCGGCAATAATGCGCAGCCGCGCACGACGTCCATAGTCAGGCAGCTGCCAGCTGTGCGCATCTCACTAAGGGTGGCCACTTTGCTGCACTCACTGTCTGCACTCAATGCTCATCGAAAACGCCACTAAAATATGTAAATAATATTAATTGATATTAAAATAATATTAATTAATAATTATTTATTACTTACCTTTTAAAATCCGACAATTTTCACAAACGCTGCAAATTCTCACTCACGTGTTAAAAACCAAAACAAACAAATGAGCTTTTACTTACCTACAGTAGTAGTAGTAGAGTATTCGTTAAGTTGCAGCAAACAGCTGCGCTTTGTTTTGATTTTTAATAAGCTGCATATGTGACCCTAAAAGTATGCACCGTAAAATTTATAACACTCCAAAGCTAAGTTTCGTCAAACAATCAGCTGCGCTTTCTGTTGAGCTTTAGCAAGCCGAACAATGAGTGCTAAAAATTAACGGACAGTTCAACCCAAACATATAAATAACCTGTAAATATAAATAAAATAAATAAAATAAAATAAATGAATAATAAATAAAATATAAAATGTAAATAAATAATAAATAATATAAATTGGTAAATAATTAAAATGTATAAATTCATAAATTGATTAATTTAATAAATATATTAATTTATTAAATTGAATAATTTACGAGTTTTAAGCTGAAAAATAAATAAAAATTATAAATAAATAAATAATGTAAATAAACAATAAATAAAATAAGTAATAAATAATTAAGTTTGTTGATTGTTTAATTTAATATAAATTTAATTATTGAATTGAACAATTTACAAACTTGAGGCTGAAAAATTAATAAATAATGTAAATAATTAAATTAATATAAGTCTGCAAATTGTTTAGTTTAATAAATATTTTAATTTGTTAGATTGGACACCTTGCGGATTGCAGCTGAAAGTAAATAAAATAAAAAATAAATGTAAACAAATAATATATATAATAAAATGCAAATAAAACAATTTACAAATGGCTTATTTCACTGGTTGAAACATTTTTGGATCAATTAGTGAATGAAAAGATTATTTAAATAGTAAATTGATTAATAAATAATAAATAAAATAAATAAATAAATTAACTAAGTATTTTCTATTATTAATTTGCCAATAAATATCTTAAAACTAATCTTGAATTATTATGTACACAAAATAAAATAGTTATTTTTACATAATAACGTAAATAAAATCAATAAAATTAAGAATATTCAAAATTGTTAAATAAGAATTAATTAATAAACTGCCATAATTTAAGTCTAAAATAAATTGTAACAAAAAATAATAATAGTCATAATAATAAAAATCGTTCTAGCTACTAAAAGTTCGGGTGTATGTGACTTTAGTTGTACATGTTTTGCGCGTAGACAGTTGTACAATTTTGTATAGCAAAATTGAAATAATGCTGGCATCGCAATAACTGATGTACATACGAACGATCAACAAAAATAAAATCAAAAATAATGCAATCAAAATATAATTTTATATTTAATAATGTTAAAATAACTAGTATACAGTTTTTCTTATTATAAAGCTTAATGTTAGATCTATAATTAGTTATAAATAGTCTTAACTAGCTGTAAATCATTCTTATAAAATGTTATTATGTATTGAAAGAATAAAATTTATCGTCATCACTGAGATAGCTCAATCGGTGGTCTTTATGGCCACAGACTAAAAAAAAAAAGGCACAACAAGTCAAAATTCGATGACGCAAAGACGAGACAGCAGTCCAGTTAGAGCAGTCTGACACAATTCTGTCCAATGTGAGTAACGCTTTTTGTATGCAGATTCCACAATCCTACAGCCACAGATGTCTTGAGTGTGTGTTCATTACGGAACACGCGCTTCAATTGATGTTCATCTAAGGCTCAGTTGTGTGTCAATCATGGCGACGTTGCTGAAACAAGACATTTCTTTACAAAACTTGGATTTGAACATAAATTCTACTTCCCTGAAAGGATTGACATCCATGAATGGTATGCTCACTCCAAATACGATGTAGTTTGTGTGTTGAACTAAATCAGTAGATTTCTTTTTTTTTTGCACTATGAAAATATTTTTTTTGAATCTCACTTTTCGCGGCGTTCTCTTTGGGCTGTTTTCTGGACTGGTGTGATGCGCAAGCAATGTCCATTATATGCAGAAGCCAGCTGTAATTTTCAATGGAGGAGATGATTCGACTCCGCCACTGTCTGGACATTTGTTCTAAAATATAAGTTTTTTTTTTTGCACTTATTTTAGTTTTTTAATTTTTCTGTACATTTTAACACTCACTTTCACTTCTGAAAATTTTTTCACGTGTCTGAACCAAAACAAAACAAACAAGCTTTTTCTACAGAAGAAGAGGAGAAACAAAAGCTTCCGATAAATGCAGCAACCAGCTGTGCTTATGTTGCTTCATAAGCTGCATAGTTAACCCTAAAAGTATGAATAGTTTTATAAATTAAAGTTTATGTTGAGAGGGGAAACCAATACTTCGTCAAATAAGCGCTGCTTTATGTTAAGTTTAGAAACCGACATAGGTCTAAAATAGCCGACAGTTCATCACAAACAAATAATAAAAAATAAATAATAAATATAATAATAAATAAATATTAAATCAAGTAAATAAATAATAATAAAATATAATTATATTTAATTAATTATTATTGTTCTTGTTGAGATATTAATTTTGTTCATAAGTGGAGAAGTAAATAATGAGCAAGTAATAATGGCTATATTGAATAATAATAAATAAAATAAAATAAATAAATTTCTAATTATGGTAAAAAAAAAAAAAAACAATTTTTTCCTTAACACATTTTCCCTTTGCAAAACAAATTTTAATAATTAGATTTAAATGCAGACTCTGCAATTGCGCTTGCTTCACTAAGCTGCATACAGAACCTTGAAAGTATGCAACTGATTTTTAAAATTTCAAAATTTTTCGTTAAGACGTTATCATATATAGAGGAGAAACAAAAGCTTTCGTTGAGTTACAGGTCAGCTGTGCTTAGTGTTGAGCTTTAGTAAGCCGCAATTGAGTACTAAAGTTAACTGACAGTTCAATGCAATTATATTGACCTGATCTAACAAATTATAAATAAGTAATAAATAAATAAAATAAACAAATAATTACTTATAAAAATTTAATAAATAATTAATTTAAATTATAAATTTGAAATTAATAATTCACAATTGATTTGTTTTGCCAATTGAAAAATTTTTTTTTCATAAGTAAAGCATATCTTGTTATTAATTAATAAATAATAAATAAAATAAAATAAATAAATAATTATTAAGTAAATTACTTTAATTTAATTAACAATTTAATTTACATTGAAAGTAAGTTGATAAAAAATATTATTTTTGTAAAATAAAGTTAATTAAATCTTTTAAACTATAAGAAAATTAAAAAATAGTTAATAATATTATTGATTAATTCGTACTAATTTAAGAGAAGAGCAGTCTGACAACAAATAATAACATAAGTAAATTGTAATTAATGTTCGGCGTGTATGTGTTCTTTTGGTTTTGATGTTTTGTGCACAAGGGTAAATTTTGTTCCGACAAAATTGAAATATACTTGCTGATAATTATTGATGAAGTCATATATGCCCAACAAAATTTAATTAAAATTTGCCACTTCTTTTATATTATATTTTATTTTAAATATTTAATTAATAGTATTAGTTTTTCCTATTGTAAAGTTGAAGTTAGATATATATTAATTGTAAATAGTCTAAACTAGCTGCTAATCGATTCTTATAAAGTACTCATATTGTATTGAAAAGAATAAAGATATGCTATCGTCCATCACAGACGATAGCTCAATTAGTGTGTCTGTATGGCCACAACAACTGAAAAAATTGGCAAGTGCGCGCGGCTCGCGTGTGTTATCAGTTTTTGCATCAACATATGATGCAAAGTGTTAAAACAGACAATAAAAGTAATATCTTTTCGTTTTGCACACAAACACACACACACATACCAGCGCCATACCGGCGTTGGCTCTCTTTCATGCCAAGTGACAAGAGCGAAAAAAGCTCTTTTTCTTCAAAAGCTTCGATCTGCACGTGGACACTTTTGCCAGCCAGGGATAGTGACGTGACTATCGTTTAAAACAGCAAACCCATACGCAAGTCATATAAATAAATAAATATTTTGGTTATCTAATTTTGTATATTTATTTAAATACATTTTTGCAACAAAAATAAATATGGACCAAAATACCATTGCTATCGCTTCTGACGATGAAAACGAGGATGTTGACATCTTGGGGTTTTCACAGAGTACGTCTACGCCAATTCAGCCACCGTCTAATGTAGCTAGCCAGGCAAATAAAGCCACCTCTTCTCGTGCTCCTAGCAAAATCACTGCTGCCAAAGCCTCCAAGCCAGCTGCCAATAAAGTTGCCAAAACAACTGTCAATAAAATAAATAAAGTTGCTGTTACAAAAGGCCAACTAAAATTAGATACTTTCCTCGCTGACGGTGCTCAGCAGAGTCAAGTGCAACTTACCAACAAGGTAGTTAAACGCCTGCCAATTGAGCAAAGTACAGCCCCTACTACTCCTGCTACCTCTAGCAAAACTGCTACTGCTGCTGCTACCACTCCAATAAGAACGCGAGCCATGACTGTTGAAGAAATTGAGATGCAGATTTCAGATATTGACGAATATGAGGAGGATGAACTGCCTGGATTAACTGGCATGGAAACGACAGACGCTTCAGTCACTAATGCATGTTCGCAGCGCGCAGTCGGCAATTCTGGTGGCACAATAACTAGTGCACTAATTGCGAGCTTCGCTAATACAAACACGCCGATAACTACGGCCGTTAATGTCGCTCAAACGAACTCAATTCAAGCCGATGCAATTCCTACAACATCTAGACTTGCTGCCATTAATGCGTCTGGAAACGTGACTAATCCAACTGCTGTAAGGTTCTCCAGAGCTGAGAAGCCAAAACCAATCCTAGTGCCTGAGGTGGATAATATTATGGTTCTGCTTGACATTATAAATAATGCTATTGGTGACAATTACGTTACAAAGCCCACTAGGCAGGGCATGAGAATTCTCTGCAGCGATATTGACTCATATCGCAAGTTAGTCCGGCATTTTCAGGAGTCTCAGATTCAATGCCACACATACCAACTAGAGCATGATCGAGGGTTTAGAGCAGTCATCCGTCATTTGCACCGCAGCACACCAATGGATTGGATCCGCACACGTTTTGCTGAAATGGGATTCAAAGTTAGATTTGTCAATGTAATTAAGAAACGATTCACAAATGAGCCGATAGACCTGTTCGAAGTTGAGTTTGAGCCCAGTGATAATGTCGCAGACGTTCTAAAAATAAACAAACTTGGTAATCAACAAGTTGTTGTCGAACGCCCAATTCGCGCCACGGACGCTTCGCAATGTCATCGTTGTCAGCAGTTCGGACACACAAAAAATTACTGTCGCCGTCCATTCGTCTGCATGAAATGTGCCGGAAGCCACCCCACTACATCCTGCGTTAAAAGCATTGATGAAGCTCCAAAATGCGCAAACTGCAAGGGCCCTCATGTCGCCAGTTACAAAGGATGCAAAGCCTTCAAGGAAGCGTGCAAGCAGAAGGAACCTCAAGGATTGGAGCGCGCTAATAACATCTTGCGCGATCTGGGAATGCCAAGTATTCCTATCACTCGTCAGCAACAGCGCAACAACACTCAGCAGCGACAACAGCAACAACAGCAACAAGTTAATCCACAGCAACAGCAAGCAACTCAGTCGAATGTCATTCCAACACAGTCTAATGCAGGGCAACCAAGCGTATTTCGCAAACCTTTGTTAGGAGAGCAACAACAGAATCCACGTCCAAGCAGTATGAGCTACGCAGCAGTTGCAAGAGGCCCGCAACTAGCGAATCAGCAGCGGCCACAGCAAAGGCAGCCAAGAGCTCGTAAGAGCGTCCAACAAGTGCAGCAGCCATTACAGATGCAAGTCGCAGCTTCTCAGCAACAGCAACAACAACAATTTCCACGTTCCAGTGCACGAAGTCGCAGCCTCAGTACTAGGCGCAATGTTCCGATTGCGCGTCAACAGGATACAACGGACATTCTGATACAAAAAATGGACAGGATTACCAATTTGATGATTGAAAACAGAAGCGTGCATACTGATATAGCCAATCTTACGCAAAATATCACACAGTTAACTGAGCTTTTGAAGTCCGTTGCTGCTTGCCTTGTTGCTTTCACGCAAGCCAATGGCATTCAAAATGTCTAGCCTCCAGCATAGTAACACTGCAGCCCCAGCTTCCAATGCATTTACTCCTTTAAAAATTTGCTTTTGGAATGCTGCTGGGCTGCTTAATAAAACGGCAGAGCTGAAAATATTCATGGCCAGAAATAATGTTGATATAATGCTAATTTCAGAAACGCACCTGCTTGACACTGATATTGTTAGAGTGAATGGATATGATATGTATATGACGAACCACCCATCAAACAGAAGGCGTGGCGGAGCAGCTACACTCATCAAGAGCGAGATCCGGCATATGGCGCTACCTTCTAATGCCACAGAGCAAGTACAATGCTCACCTGTTGCTGTTGCTCTCCAGAACGGGTCCACTGTGAACATTGTATCCACGTATCTTCCGCCGCTTCACGACTGGACATCTGAAAATTTCCACAATTTATTTAATTCACTTGGGAATAAATTTATAATTGCTGGAGATTTTAATGCTAAGAGTACCTGGTGGGGTAACGCTCGCTCATGCCGAAGAGGAAATGCACTTTTACAATGCTTGCAGCAGTACAGGTATAATATCCTAGCCACTGGATCGTCTACACACTTTCCTTTCAATACGCGGCACTCTCCATCGGCTATTGATTTCGGCATATACGGCGGAATCAGCAGCAACCTAATAAGAATTTCAAGTTTATATGAGCTTGGTTCTGATCATCTGCCATTACAAATTGATTTGTTCAACTCACCTCCGATTGTCCACCTTAAACAAAAGCTGCTTCCGGCAAATTCAAATATTTCCAAATTTCAATCCTGGCTAACAAATCACATTCACCTGGATACAGAGATCCAATGTGGAGCTGATATTGACGACTGCGTAGATATACTGGAACGAAATATTAATTATGCTGCTGCTTGCTCTGCTACCACAGAAAATGGCCAACAAAATTCATCGTGGTATGGGATCAGCCAAAACGTCCTGAAAATGATAGAGGCAAAACGAATTATTAAGAGACTGCTTATAAATAATAAAAATCCAGCTGCTAAGATGACATACAACCACCTTTCGTCGAGAATCCGAAGAGAAATTAAACAGAATAAGGAAAAACGAACTCAAAGACTACTTGAGTCTATTGAGCCGGACAACAGGTACAATATGCAAAAACTGTGGAGGGTAACTAATAACATAAAGAGGCAACCTGCACCTAACCTACCTGTAAGAAAGTTCACAAGTCAGACAATCGACCAAAATAGTTCTGGAGACGCATGGTGTAAAACCACAGACGAAAAAGCAGAAGCCTTTAGTCAGCATTTAGAGTGCAGATTCACACCGATTTTGAGTAATTCTTCTGAAGTAAGACGTAACATCGAGGAGCATCTGCTGTCACTGCCAACATCAATCGAACCAGTCTTTTCTCGGATCACTGCAAATGAAATACAATTAGAAATCAAGCAACTAAAGATAAATAAGTCACCTGGTTACGATAACATAGATAACCGTACCATCAAAGCGCTGCCACCAGCTGCAATCGAATATATTGCCTTGATATTCAATAGTATTCTTCAATATGGACATTTTCCGGCAAAGTGGAAGCAAGCCAATGTTAAAATGATTCCTAAACCTGGGAAGCCACTTAGTCAGCTGTCTTCGTATAGACCAATAAGTCTACTCTCAGGGATTTCGAAAATCTTTGAGGTACTGTTGATGAGACGGCTTTTCGACGAGGACACATTTGCAAACGCCATTCCTACGCATCAGTTTGGATTCCGTAAAGGGCATGCGGCAGAGCAGCAGCTGGGACGTGTCACGCAATTTATTCTTAAAGCTTTTGAGGATAATAGCTACTGTTCGGCTGTCTATCTGGACATACAAGAAGCATTCGATCGTGTGTGGCATGATGGGCTATGCTTTAAACTCAGCAATCTGCTGCCGATTACATTGTTCAAAGTCTTGCAAAGTTACTTAACGCAGCGAACTTTCACCGTTGAATGTGCTGGAGGAGTGCGTTCTGGAGTTAAAGCCATCACAGCAGGAGTTCCACAAGGCAGCGTATTGGGACCAGTTCTTTATAACGTATACACATCAGATATGCCCACTCCTACGTCCAGAGCAAACGATATGCTTCTAGCAACGTATGCAGATGACACTGTGATTATGTCAGCGAAGACGTCACACTCTGTTGCAACAAACTCGATGAACGAATATCTTCAAGTCTTCAATCAATGGTGTCAGAAATGGTGTATCAGCGTCAACGTCTCCAAAACTGCACATGTATGGCACACACTGCGCTCAACTACAGATGTACAAACGCCCAGCTTTTCTGGAAGCCAACTCACAAATAAAACTGAGCACACGTACCTTGGAGTTAAGCTCGATGCAAAACTGAACCTGAATCCACACATCACTGCATTGGTTACAAAGATTCGAGCAAGAACCAACAAATTAAGATGGCTAATTGGCAGTCAGAGTAAGCTACCAACCAAAACAAAGCTTATCATATATAAGCAGTTGATTGCTCCAATTTGGCACTACACAGCTGCTGTGTGGGGACCGCTTGTAAGCCAAACGCAGTTCAGCAGAATTATTGTTCTTCAGAATAATGTTCTCAGGCTCATAACTGGTGCTCCTTGGTATGTTAGCAACAAAACGCTACATACAGATCTGAAAATAAAGACGGTTATTGAAACTCTAGACGACTTATGTATAAACTATACGCAAAGGCTATTAACTCACGACAATATCTATGCTCGTAATCTGGCGCTTTATCCATACGTGCCGGTGAGGCTGTCTCGTCCAAGATATCTTCAGATGATTAATAGATGCTTGCCGCCGGAACAAAGGCCACAGCCTATTCCTCTACCGCTGCCACCACAGTATAGAAGGCCTCCAACATATGGTCCACTAAGCTTCAGGGACACCATCCTTCTGAACCAGATCTACAGAATGAGAGAGAGAGACACAGATGAATATCGCAGACAGCTTGAATTACAGCGACAGGAGCGACGTCAAGCAGAATTACAGCGGCTTCGTGACGAGATAGAGCAGCGAATATCAGCGGCAAACCGCCACCACATAGTTCCTGAGTTGCATACGGCTAGAGAAAGCACTGAGTTGGTCTCTGGTATCCTTGCCATCATCAACGAGGGACAAATCAACGAGGCTGGGACTACTTCCAACAGCAATGGCACTGCAGTATCACTAAGCGGCGGCAGTATGACCGTCACGCGACCAGAAATGGTATCAAATCCGAACGCTCAGTACGATGACACAACAGACGAGGTAGCAGTCCAAACAGTAGATGATCAGGACGTGAATTCACCTTAAAAGTGAGTAAGCACCATTCCTTACACACGCATGAAAAGTCACAGCAGGCATATTCCTATTTGAGTATTCCGTTGTGTGTGAAATCCAATGGCGACGTTTCTGAAAAGAAAGGAAAACAACTTTCTTATAACAAAACAATTGACTTGATACATATAATATACACTTTCCTGAGAATCCATAGAAAACTCTGATATCCAATTTGAGTACGATGATATTGCTCCTGATGGTCATAATCCAACGACGATCTCCTGAAAATTTAAAATATCGTTATTTGTGCTATAAAAACTATTTTATAATACAAATACTTACATATTTTCAACGGCAAACACCTCAGCAGATTTTTCCGGCAATAATGCGCAGCCGCGCACGACGTCCATAGTCAGGCAGCTGCCAGCTGTGCGCATCTCACTAAGGGTGGCCACTTTGCTGCACTCACTGTCTGCACTCAATGCTCATCGAAAACGCCACTAAAATATGTAAATAATATTAATTGATATTAAAATAATATTAATTAATAATTATTTATTACTTACCTTTTAAAATCCGACAATTTTCACAAACGCTGCAAATTCTCACTCACGTGTTAAAAACCAAAACAAACAAATGAGCTTTTACTTACCTACAGTAGTAGTAGTAGAGTATTCGTTAAGTTGCAGCAAACAGCTGCGCTTTGTTTTGATTTTTAATAAGCTGCATATGTGACCCTAAAAGTATGCACCGTAAAATTTATAACACTCCAAAGCTAAGTTTCGTCAAACAATCAGCTGCGCTTTCTGTTGAGCTTTAGCAAGCCGAACAATGAGTGCTAAAAATTAACGGACAGTTCAACCCAAACATATAAATAACCTGTAAATATAAATAAAATAAATAAAATAAAATAAATGAATAATAAATAAAATATAAAATGTAAATAAATAATAAATAATATAAATTGGTAAATAATTAAAATGTATAAACTCATAAATTGATTAATTTAATAAATATATTAATTTATTAAATTGAATAATTTACGAGTTTTAAGCTGAAAAATAAATAAAAATTATAAATAAATAAATAATGTAAATAAACAATAAATAAAATAAGTCAATAAATAATTAAGTTTGTTGATTGTTTAATTTAATATAAATTTAATTATTGAATTGAACAATTTACAAACTTGAGGCTGAAAAATTAATAAATAATGTAAATAATTAAATTAATATAAGTCTGCAAATTGTTTAGTTTAATAAATATTTTAATTTGTTAGATTGGACACCTTGCGGACTTGCAGCTGAAAGTAAATAAAATAAAAAATAAATGTAAACAAATAATATATATAATAAAATGCAAATAAAACAATTTACAAATTGGCTTATTTCACTGGTTGAAACATTTTTGGATCAATTAGTGAAATGAAAAGATTATTTAAATAGTAAATTGATTAATAAATAATAAATAAAATAAATAAATAAATTAACTAAGTATTTTCTACTTATTAATTTGCCAACACAATATCTTAAAACTACCATCTTGAATTATTATGTACACAAAATAAAATAGTTATTTTTACATAATAACGTAAATAAAACCAATAAAACTGTAAGAATATTCAAAATTGTTAAATAAGAATTAATTAATAAACTCGCCACTAATTTAAGTCTAAAATACAATCTGTAACAAAAAATAATAATAGTCATAATAATAAAAATCGTTCTAGCTACTAAAAGTTCGGCGTGTATGTGCACTTTAAGTTGTACATGTTTTGCGCGTAGACAGTTGTACAATTTTGTATAGCAAAATTGAAATAACTGCCTGCCGCATCGCAATAACTGATGTACATACGAACGATCAACAAAAATGAAAATCAAAAATAATTGCCAATCAAAATGAATAATTTTATATTTAAATAATGTTAAAATAACTAGTATACAGTTTTTCTTATTATAAAGCTTAATGTTAGATCTATAATTAGTTATAAATAGTCTTAACTAGCTGTAAATACATTCTTATAAAATGCTTATTATGTATTGAAAGAATAAAATTGCTATCGTCCATCACTGACGATAGCTCAATCGGTGCGTCTTTATGGCCACAGACATAAAAAAAAAAAAAAAAAAGAAATGGAACCAAATTTGCATATGCAGCAGCAGACAACACATGAGGCAGCTGTTCCATCAGCGGTTAATCAGGAGGCGTCAACAGACACTTCCGATCAGGACATGGCATCAGCAGATACGTGAGTAGCATATTGATGTCCGGATGAGCAGCGCACTGTTTGCAAATGTAAACATGCAAACGCATTTGAAGGCCATCGAAAGGCTTATAACAGCTGTTGTGTGCAAAAATCCAATGGCGAAGTCGCTGAAATGATAAGATACATTTTCCATATCACAAAACAAATTAATTTGACACATAAATATCATCACTTTCCTGAGAAGCCACTGCAATCACTTTCGTCCATCTGAACACAATATTGTTTGTCGCTGCAAATGCACATGACGTCCGTCTAGTGCATTCGATTACAAATTCAATAAGTTGCTGGAAATAACATCATTTGAATAATAAGAACAATTTTTATAACTCAAATACTCACATTGATAGGGCGCTTATTCCTGTGGCGACTTTTCCGACACTGTGCGCAAGCGCACTCTGTGCTCATAGTCTGGCAGCTGCCAGCTGTGCGCAATCCATTGGAGACGTCCGCACCCCAATATGTTCCGCTTGCTGATTTGTCGACACGCTTCTGAAATAGAAAAAAAAAATTAAAAATATATATTAATTATTACTTCAATAATATAATTCATTATTAGTTAATACTTACCTTTTAATAATTCCAAAATTTGATAACGCTGCAAAAATTTTCGCTCACGTGCTAAAAACGTAAACAAAGCAAATAAGCTTCCACTATTAAGCTTTAGCATGAGGGGAACATTGCTTCGTCAAGTGGCTGCAATCAGCTGCGCTTTGTTTTTAGCTTTTATAAACTGCACTCTCGATCCTAAAAGTATGCAATTGATTTTTTCATCCAAAGCTTCGATAAGATGCAGTAGTCAGCTGCGCATTTTGCTGAGCTTTAGTAAGCTGCACAATGACTGCAAAAATTTAGCATACAGATCAACATGAATAAACGCTCTCCGTTTCTGTAAATAAAATAATTCAATAATAATTAGATAAATTAGTCAATAAATAAAACAAATACATTTTCTAAAATAAATAAATAAACAATAAATAAATAAATCAATAAGTTAAATAATTATGCATAATTCACTAAATAATTAATTTACTAAACAGTTTGAATTTTTAACTGGAATAATTTATTTTCATAAATAAAATAAATAAATTAAATAATAATTAATATAAATAAAAAAATAAATAAAATAAATTGATTAGGTAATAATTTACTAATTAATTTGCCAATATACTAAAATGAATTAAAATGAATGAAAATGAAACAATTAAAATCAATTAAACTAAGCTTAAAACTTTAAAATAGTTAAAAGGAATTAATAAATAAATTCATAAATAAATAAAAGTAACAAATCAGTCCTAAAATAAAATGTAATATTAAGAATAATAACAATAATAAAAACCAAATTTCTCACCAATTGTACGGCGCGCTTGTGCATTCTATGTCTTGCATTTTGCTATGCATCAGGCGTAATTCAACTTTGTTGATGACAAATTGAAATTACTGCTTGCTGCATTACAACAATTATGCGCATGGAATTGCATGAGTGCCCAACAAAATAGATTTCGATAAATTGTCAATTCTCTCATTTGCTATATTTAAGAACAAAAATTAAATTAATTAATTAAACTAGTGTGTAGTTTTATCATTGTAAAGCTTAAAGTTAATTTAATAATTAATTATAAATAACTATAAATAGCTGTTAAGACATTCTTATAAAATACTTACCAACTGTATTGAAAGAATAAAATATGCTGTCGTCCATCACTGACGACAGCTCAATCTGTGCGTCTGTATGGCCACAACAAGTCAAAAAAGAATAAAATTGCTATCGTCCATCACTGACGATAGCTCAATCGGTGCGTCTTTATGGCCACAGACATAAAAAAAAAAAAAAAAAAAAAATGATTAATAAATAATAAATAAAATAAATAAATAAATTAACTAAGTATTTTCTACTTATTAATTTGCCAACACAATATCTTAAAACTACCATCTTGAATTATTATGTACACAAAATAAAATAGTTATTTTTACATAATAACGTAAATAAAACCAATAAAACTGTAAGAATATTCAAAATTGTTAAATAAGAATTAATTAATAAACTCGCCACTAATTTAAGTCTAAAATACAATCTGTAACAAAAAATAATAATAGTCATAATAATAAAAATCGTTCTAGCTACTAAAAGTTCGGCGTGTATGTGCACTTTAAGTTGTACATGTTTTGCGCGTAGACAGTTGTACAATTTTGTATAGCAAAATTGAAATAACTGCCTGCCGCATCGCAATAACTGATGTACATACGAACGATCAACAAAAATGAAAATCAAAAATAATTGCCAATCAAAATGAATAATTTTATATTTAAATAATGTTAAAATAACTAGTATACAGTTTTTCTTATTATAAAGCTTAATGTTAGATCTATAATTAGTTATAAATAGTCTTAACTAGCTGTAAATACATTCTTATAAAATGCTTATTATGTATTGAAAGAATAAAATTGCTATCGTCCATCACTGACGATAGCTCAATCGGTGCGTCTTTATGGCCACAGACATCAAAAAAAGTCACCTGGTTACGATAACATAGATAACCGTACCATCAAAGCGCTGCCACCAGCTGCAATCGAATATATTGCCTTGATATTCAATAGTATTCTTCAATATGGACATTTTCCGGCAAAGTGGAAGCAAGCCAATGTTAAAATGATTCCTAAACCTGGGAAGCCACTTAGTCAGCTGTCTTCGTATAGACCAATAAGTCTACTCTCAGGGATTTCGAAAATCTTTGAGGTACTGTTGATGAGACGGCTTTTCGACGAGGACACATTTGCAAACGCCATTCCTACGCATCAGTTTGGATTCCGTAAAGGGCATGCGGCAGAGCAGCAGCTGGGACGTGTCACGCAATTTATTCTTAAAGCTTTTGAGGATAATAGCTACTGTTCGGCTGTCTATCTGGACATACAAGAAGCATTCGATCGTGTGTGGCATGATGGGCTATGCTTTAAACTCAGCAATCTGCTGCCGATTACATTGTTCAAAGTCTTGCAAAGTTACTTAACGCAGCGAACTTTCACCGTTGAATGTGCTGGAGGAGTGCGTTCTGGAGTTAAAGCCATCACAGCAGGAGTTCCACAAGGCAGCGTATTGGGACCAGTTCTTTATAACGTATACACATCAGATATGCCCACTCCTACGTCCAGAGCAAACGATATGCTTCTAGCAACGTATGCAGATGACACTGTGATTATGTCAGCGAAGACGTCACACTCTGTTGCAACAAACTCGATGAACGAATATCTTCAAGTCTTCAATCAATGGTGTCAGAAATGGTGTATCAGCGTCAACGTCTCCAAAACTGCACATGTATGGCACACACTGCGCTCAACTACAGATGTACAAACGCCCAGCTTTTCTGGAAGCCAACTCACAAATAAAACTGAGCACACGTACCTTGGAGTTAAGCTCGATGCAAAACTGAACCTGAATCCACACATCACTGCATTGGTTACAAAGATTCGAGCAAGAACCAACAAATTAAGATGGCTAATTGGCAGTCAGAGTAAGCTACCAACCAAAACAAAGCTTATCATATATAAGCAGTTGATTGCTCCAATTTGGCACTACACAGCTGCTGTGTGGGGACCGCTTGTAAGCCAAACGCAGTTCAGCAGAATTATTGTTCTTCAGAATAATGTTCTCAGGCTCATAACTGGTGCTCCTTGGTATGTTAGCAACAAAACGCTACATACAGATCTGAAAATAAAGACGGTTATTGAAACTCTAGACGACTTATGTATAAACTATACGCAAAGGCTATTAACTCACGACAATATCTATGCTCGTAATCTGGCGCTTTATCCATACGTGCCGGTGAGGCTGTCTCGTCCAAGATATCTTCAGATGATTAATAGATGCTTGCCGCCGGAACAAAGGCCACAGCCTATTCCTCTACCGCTGCCACCACAGTATAGAAGGCCTCCAACATATGGTCCACTAAGCTTCAGGGACACCATCCTTCTGAACCAGATCTACAGAATGAGAGAGAGAGACACAGATGAATATCGCAGACAGCTTGAATTACAGCGACAGGAGCGACGTCAAGCAGAATTACAGCGGCTTCGTGACGAGATAGAGCAGCGAATATCAGCGGCAAACCGCCACCACATAGTTCCTGAGTTGCATACGGCTAGAGAAAGCACTGAGTTGGTCTCTGGTATCCTTGCCATCATCAACGAGGGACAAATCAACGAGGCTGGGACTACTTCCAACAGCAATGGCACTGCAGTATCACTAAGCGGCGGCAGTATGACCGTCACGCGACCAGAAATGGTATCAAATCCGAACGCTCAGTACGATGACACAACAGACGAGGTAGCAGTCCAAACAGTAGATGATCAGGACGTGAATTCACCTTAAAAGTGAGTAAGCACCATTCCTTACACACGCATGAAAAGTCACAGCAGGCATATTCCTATTTGAGTATTCCGTTGTGTGTGAAATCCAATGGCGACGTTTCTGAAAAGAAAGGAAAACAACTTTCTTATAACAAAACAATTGACTTGATACATATAATATACACTTTCCTGAGAATCCATAGAAAACTCTGATATCCAATTTGAGTACGATGATATTGCTCCTGATGGTCATAATCCAACGACGATCTCCTGAAAATTTAAAATATCGTTATTTGTGCTATAAAAACTATTTTATAATACAAATACTTACATATTTTCAACGGCAAACACCTCAGCAGATTTTTCCGGCAATAATGCGCAGCCGCGCACGACGTCCATAGTCAGGCAGCTGCCAGCTGTGCGCATCTCACTAAGGGTGGCCACTTTGCTGCACTCACTGTCTGCACTCAATGCTCATCGAAAACGCCACTAAAATATGTAAATAATATTAATTGATATTAAAATAATATTAATTAATAATTATTTATTACTTACCTTTTAAAATCCGACAATTTTCACAAACGCTGCAAATTCTCACTCACGTGTTAAAAACCAAAACAAACAAATGAGCTTTTACTTACCTACAGTAGTAGTAGTAGAGTATTCGTTAAGTTGCAGCAAACAGCTGCGCTTTGTTTTGATTTTTAATAAGCTGCATATGTGACCCTAAAAGTATGCACCGTAAAATTTATAACACTCCAAAGCTAAGTTTCGTCAAACAATCAGCTGCGCTTTCTGTTGAGCTTTAGCAAGCCGAACAATGAGTGCTAAAAATTAACGGACAGTTCAACCCAAACATATAAATAACCTGTAAATATAAATAAAATAAATAAAATAAAATAAATGAATAATAAATAAAATATAAAATGTAAATAAATAATAAATAATATAAATTGGTAAATAATTAAAATGTATAAACTCATAAATTGATTAATTTAATAAATATATTAATTTATTAAATTGAATAATTTACGAGTTTTAAGCTGAAAAATAAATAAAAATTATAAATAAATAAATAATGTAAATAAACAATAAATAAAATAAGTCAATAAATAATTAAGTTTGTTGATTGTTTAATTTAATATAAATTTAATTATTGAATTGAACAATTTACAAACTTGAGGCTGAAAAATTAATAAATAATGTAAATAATTAAATTAATATAAGTCTGCAAATTGTTTAGTTTAATAAATATTTTAATTTGTTAGATTGGACACCTTGCGGACTTGCAGCTGAAAGTAAATAAAATAAAAAATAAATGTAAACAAATAATATATATAATAAAATGCAAATAAAACAATTTACAAATTGGCTTATTTCACTGGTTGAAACATTTTTGGATCAATTAGTGAAATGAAAAGATTATTTAAATAGTAAATTGATTAATAAATAATAAATAAAATAAATAAATAAATTAACTAAGTATTTTCTACTTATTAATTTGCCAACACAATATCTTAAAACTACCATCTTGAATTATTATGTACACAAAATAAAATAGTTATTTTTACATAATAACGTAAATAAAACCAATAAAACTGTAAGAATATTCAAAATTGTTAAATAAGAATTAATTAATAAACTCGCCACTAATTTAAGTCTAAAATACAATCTGTAACAAAAAATAATAATAGTCATAATAATAAAAATCGTTCTAGCTACTAAAAGTTCGGCGTGTATGTGCACTTTAAGTTGTACATGTTTTGCGCGTAGACAGTTGTACAATTTTGTATAGCAAAATTGAAATAACTGCCTGCCGCATCGCAATAACTGATGTACATACGAACGATCAACAAAAATGAAAATCAAAAATAATTGCCAATCAAAATGAATAATTTTATATTTAAATAATGTTAAAATAACTAGTATACAGTTTTTCTTATTATAAAGCTTAATGTTAGATCTATAATTAGTTATAAATAGTCTTAACTAGCTGTAAATACATTCTTATAAAATGCTTATTATGTATTGAAAGAATAAAATTGCTATCGTCCATCACTGACGATAGCTCAATCGGTGCGTCTTTATGGCCACAGACATAAAAAAAAAAAAAAAAACTTGACCCAGGTCTGTACTAAAACAAGAGACACACCAGCAAAATGTGGTAATTGTCAAGGAGATCACACGGCAAACTTTAAAGGTTGTCCATATCTTCAAAAATTACTTAGTAGCAAAACGCAATCAAATACAAATGCAAATCCATCACAACGTCCTCCCCAACAACAAGCAATAAGCAATGCTCAGCCACGTCCTCGTCAAAATAATGTAGCTCCCCCCGCACAATCCAACACAATAACAACAAATAGAAGACAAAATTCTAGAAATAAAAATAATAATAATCAAAATAATACAAATAATATCAATAATCAAATACAGAATGAATTCCAACAACTCCTTGAATTTGCTAATCCAAATAATAACAATGAAAACAACAACAACAACAACAATAACAATACTTTTCCATTATCAAACCAGACTCAATTTTCACCGAATTTTAATCCATTTCCAATAATCATTAGACTTTTTGAAAAACATCAAAATATTATAAGTGAATTACAGGAGTATATTCGATCCATACATAACATCTTATCCCCCCCTGTTAGGCCCACTACATATGCAAATGTTGCAGCTACAGCATTGACAACATCATTAAGCACTATTAGTACTCCTACTATTGCATCAAATTTAACAACAACAAATTCAACTATTTCTAGTTGCCAGTTGTCAGAGACTTGTCAGAAAATTTCTAAATGATTGGTCTTCGCATTTGCATTTGGAATGCCAATGGCATATCTAGACGCTGTAATGAATTAATCCAATTTCTAGACCAAAATCACATAGACATAATGCTTGTGAGTGAAACACACTTTAATAACAATTCCTTTATCAATATACCAGGTTACAGTACCATTGTTGCAAACTCACCAAATTCTCGACTGCACATCGGTGGTGCTGCAGTTATTATTTCAAAATCCCTCATATATCAGCCTCTTCAACCAATCTCAGAAAGCTATGTTCAAGCAGCAAGCGTGTCAATTCCTACAGAATTGGGTACAATTAAATTAGTCGCCTGCTATTGGCCACCTGGTCACAGGCATACAATAACAAAACAAACATTTATTAATTTTCTTAATCAAATTGGTCCGAATTGCCTAATTGGTGGCGATTTTAATGCCAAAGACCGCTTATGGGGTAACAATCGTAGCTGCCCAAGGGGCAAAATCATTTCAAGCATTATTTTATCTTCATCACAATACAATGTCCTATCTACAGCCGAGCCAACGCACTATCCCAGCAATAGTAATATCCCATCAGTTCTTGATTTCGCCATTTTCAATGGCATATCTCCACAACGATTAACGATGCGTCGTCAAATTGATCTCTCAAGTGATCACATACCATTAATAATTGATTTTTCAATTTCATCAAATTTTATTAAAACACACAATAGCCGTCTACTTACTCGACACTCCAATTTAAAATCATTTCGCAGACACCTTGATAATAGTATTAATTTAAATATCGAAATTTCATCTAAAGCCGATGCAGAAGATATGCTAAATATTTTTATGCAAAATATATGCAATGCAGCTAAATTCGCATCAAACTCACAATCAAATCGAACAAATAATATACATAATACACCACGCCCACCCTTTGATCTATCACGTCCCCCTATTAGGGCTGAAATCTTAGAATTAATCCGTTTAAAACGACAACTTAGAAAACGATATACACGTACTAGACAATTTGAGCATCGATTGGCTTGGCAACAAGTCAGTCGACAGCTCTCACAAAAGCTACAACAATCCCGATCTGATCATTTTGATAACATACTTTCAAATGCTGATCCTAACAAAAAAGGCGGATTTAATTTGTGGCGTGCATGTAAGGGTCTAAAGCAACAACCCCATATGCATATGCCAGTACGAAATCAGGAAGGCAATTGGTGCCAGACTATCAGTGAGCAAGTTGAGGCTTTTGCCAACGAATTAGAATCCAGATTTAAACCATTTAACTTCAGTCCGGCAGAACACATCCGTATTGTAGAATCTGAATTGGCTAGATCAGAGAATCCTTATACAAATACCATTAATCAAAATCAATATATCCGTCATGTTACCTTTTCAGAAATTAAAATAGCAATTAAACAATTAAAAACTAATAAGGCACCCGGCCACGATAAGTTAGATAATTTTACACTCAAATCCCTTCCACATAGAGCAATTTTATTTATAGTAAATCTTTTTAATTCATTAATTCGCCTTCAACATTTTCCACAAGCATGGAAACATGCCATTATATCAATGATACCCAAAAGTAGTGCCAGATCACATTCAGAACTCACAAATTACAGACCAATAAGTTTACTTCCATCCATATCCAAACTTTTTGAAAGGATCATATACGATCGTTTAATAATTGAGACAGACAATATAGAATTAATACCGAATCATCAATTTGGTTTTCGTGAGGGCCATAGCACTATACAGCAAATCCATCGTATAGTTCATCATATTAATAGCGGTTTCGAGAGAGGCGTCAGCACATCGGCCGTTTTTATTGATATTGCTCAAGCGTTTGACCGCGTCTGGCACGATGGCCTACTATATAAATTATATACAAATATCTCATTCCCACTATTCAATATCTTAGCCTCATTCTTATCAAACCGCACGTTTGCTGTCAAAGATCGTAGCTTTATTTCATCAATTAGAAAAATACTAGCTGGTGTTCCACAAGGTAGCGTACTTGCACCATTATTATTCAATATTTATACATGCGATATGCCAATACCGAGCAGTGCACATAAAAACTATAACGACACACTGACAGCCACATACGCAGATGATACTGCATTTTTGATCAGTGACCGAATACAGGACGCCACTAAACGTATGCAAAACTATCTTGATAAATTCCAGACTTGGTCAAAAAATTGGAATATCAAGATAAATGGCAGCAAGTCAAGTCATCTAATGTTTTCTCTTCAAAACCTAATTGTATGGCCCGATGTTACTTTTGATAATATTAAAATTCCCTCTGTCAACACTGTTAAATACCTTGGTATACATTTGGACAGGAAACTACTTTGGTCCCGTCACACACACATTGCTCAAAAAACTATACATTCTAAAATCAAAAAATACACTTGGCTTCTGAATCACAGATCACGACTCTCACGGTCGAACAAAATTTTAATATATAGACAAATAATTGCTCCCTCATGGCAATATGGTATCGAATTGTATGGTTGCGCATCTGATACACATATTCGCAAAATTCAATCTGCCCAAAGCAAAGCACTACGTCTTATAATAAATTCACCATATTACATAACAAATAAACAAATTCACAATGATCTAAACATCTCTTCAGTATGGGACGAGCTTAACATTCACTCCTCCAGATATTGGAATCGCCTCAGGATACACACAAATCCAACAATCAAGGCGTTATTCAATCACACAGGCAGACATCTGAAACGCACCTGGCCTTTGGAACTTTGCCATCGGAACGCTCCCAGCAGAGAATATTGAATCGTCTGAATCAAACACAATCTGGACTTTGCATCTTCAAAACTACAACATCCTCTACATCAACATCAACATCATCATCAGTCTCAATATCATCATCATCATCATCGTCCGAACGTCAAACTACAGCATCCACTACATCAACATCAACCACCAGTCACATCATCATCATCGTCCGAACATCACACAACAGCATCCACTACATCAACATCAACCACCAGTCACATCATCATCATCGTCCGAACATCATACAACAGCATCCACTACATCAACATCAACCACCAGTCACATCATCATCATCGTCCGAACATCACACAACAGCATCCACTACAACAACATCAAATATCAGTCTCAATAACATCATCATCATCATCATCATCGTCGGAACGGCAAAATGATCAACAGCACGCAACAAAAATATCTTTTTTATCCAACTACAGAATTCAATCATATTCACAACTTTTCTTCTTCTTTCAATAGACAAACACACACACACACACATACAATACACTGATTCAACTTCATCATCCTCTTCCCTGATCAACGTAATGTTCAACACTGGAGGCAACATCGACAACATCATCTTTGTGGCTTCCACTGGACAACGACCATCAACATCAACATCACTGGCACAACATATATCAACATCATCATCATCCTAGCGGCTTCCACTGAATGACCATCAACATCACCATCTCCGCAATCATCATATCAACATTGGAATGCGACATTGACAACATCATCATCTTTGTGGCTTCCACTGGACAACGACATCATCATCATCTACATCACCTCATCTACAACATACAACATACACAACTCTATCACAACACATACTTAATACACCGCACGTCAACAGCATCACACATCAACACAACCTACAATCCACCAAACATCACATCCACATCCACAGCGACAATCTTCTACAACCGGCTACAAATACACCAATGTCCAGTACCTGAGAGAGCTGGACAAATCTTCACCACCCGTATCCTGTCATTGTACATTGGAACAGGAATACGGCAAATAATAATATATCGTCTCTCAACGCAACAACACCTCTACACCATACCTGATGGCTCAAGGCGCAAATTTATATATATCCAGCGCTGAAGCTTCATATTCTTAAGTTAGTTAAGTTTTAGTTCTTAAGTCTAATGTACCCTAAAAACTTAACTACCAAATAAGAAAATAAATCTTAGGTTGTGTCCTGCATGGCACAACTAAAATGAGAAAATGAGAACAACGACCCTTAATTCTCTACTTTTTAATTAAAGTAAACCAAACATTATAATGCCATCGTTTAGTTAGCATTGTTATCCTCCATTTAAACTAGTATTCGCTGCATTTTGTTAATTTTGTTTAATTTTTGTCATATTAAATTAATTTAATATGGCCGTTTACACGGCATTTGTATGTGGCTGCTTGTATGCAGACACTTATGACCCCTTAATTTCCGACTTCTTAATTAAATTTATCAACATCTTTTAATGCCATCGATTAGTTAGCATTGTTATCCTCCATTTAAACTAGTATTCGCTGCCTTTTATTAATTTTGTTTAATTTTTTTCATATCAAATCATTTTAATATGGCCGTTTACACGGCATTTGTATTTGGCTGCTTATATGCAGACACAAACGTCCCCTTAATTTTCAACTTTTTAACTAAAATTAGCCAAACATCTTAATGCCTTCTATTAGTTAGCATAGTTATCCTCCGTTTTAACTAGTATTCGCTGCATTTTATTCATTCTGTTAAATTTTTGTCATATTAAATAATTTTAATATGGCCGTTTACACGGCATTTGTATGTGGCTGCTTATATGCAGACACTTAGGATCCTTGTATTTTCAACTTTTAAACCAGAGTTAGCCCAACATCTTAATGCCTTCTATTAGTTAGCATTGTTTACCTCCTATTTAATTAGTATTCGCTGCATTTTATTCATTTTATTAAATTTTTGTCATATTAAATCATTTTAATATGGCCGTTTACACGGCATTGTATGTGGCTGCTTATTTGCAGACACTCGCGACCCCTAAATCTTCGAATTTTTAACTAAAGTAGACCAAACATTCTAATGCCATCGATTAGTTAGCATTGTTTACCTTCTATTAGATTAGTATTCGCTGCATTTTATTAAATTTACAAAATTTTTGTCATACTAAATCATATGATATTGGCCGTTTACACGGCATTTGTATGTAGCTGCTTATGTGCAGACACTTTGGACCCCTGAATTTTCAACTTTTTAATTAAAATTAATCAAACATCTTAATGCTTTCGATTAGTTAGCATTGTTTACCTCCATTTTAACTAGTATTCGCTGCATTTTATATATTTTATAAAATTTTTGTCATATGAAACAATTTTAATATGGCCGTTTTCACGGCAATTGTATGTGGCTGCTTATATGCAGACACTTAGGACCCTTAAATTTTCAACTTTTTAATTTCAAACATTTTAATGCCACATATTAGTTAGCATTGTTTACCTCCTATTTAATTAGTATTCGCTGCCTTTTGTTAATTTTATTAAATTTTTGTCATATTAAATCATTTTAATATGGCCGTTTACACGGCATTTGCATGTGGCTGCTTATGTGCAGACACAAACGTCCCCTTAATTTTCGACTTTTTAACTAAAATTAGTCAAACATCTTAATGCCTTCGATTAGTTAGCATTGTTATCCTCCTATTAGACTAGTAATTGCTGCATTTTATTAAATTTACAAAACTTTTGTCATATTAAATCATATGATATTGGCCGTTTACACGGCATTTGTATGTGGCTGCTTATATACAGACACTTAGGACCCTAAAATTTTCAACACTTTAATTAAATTTATCAACATCTTTTAATGCCATCGATTAGTTAGCATTGTTATCCTCCACTTAAACTATTTTTCGCTGCATTTTAATAATTTTATTAAATTTTTGTCATAATTAAATAATTTTAATATGGCCATTTATATGGCATTTGTATGTGGCTGCTTATATGCAGACACAAACGTCCCCTTAATTTTCGACTTTTTAACTAAAATTAGTCAAACATCTTAATGCCTTCTATTAGCTAGCATTGTTTACCTCCTATTAAACCATTATTCGCTGCATTTTGTTAATTTTATTAAACTTTTGTCATATTTAATCACTTTAATATGGCCGTTTACACGGCATTTGTATGTGGCTGCTTATATGCAGACACTAATGACCCCTTAATTTTCGTCTTTTTAACCAGAGTTAGCCCAACATCTTAATGCCTTTATTAGTTAGCATTGTTTACCTCCTATTTAATTAGTATTCGCTGCATTTTATCAATTTTATTAAATTTCTGTCATATTAAACAATTTTAATATGGCCGTTTATATGGCATTTGCATGTGGCTGCTTATGTGCAGACACTAACGACCCTAGAATTTTCGACTTTTCAACTAAAACAGATCAAACATTGTAATGCCATCGATTAGTTAGCATTGTTTACCTCCTATTAGTCTTGTATTCGCTGCATTTTATTAAATTTATAAAATTTTTGTCACATTAAATCTTTTTAACATGACCGATTACACGGCATTTGTATATGGCTGCTTATGTGCAGACACAAACGTCCCCTTAATTTTCGACTTTTTAACTAAAATTAGTCAAACATCTTAATGCCATCGATTAGTTAGCATTGTTTACCTTCTATTAGATTAGTATTTGCTGCATTTTATTAAATTTATAAAATTTTTGTCATATTAAACTATATTAATATGGCCGTTTATATGGCATTTGCATGTGGCTGCTTATGTGCAGACACTAACGACCCTAGAATTTTCGACTTTTCAACTAAAGCAAACCAAATCTTCTAATGCCATCGATTAGTTAGCATTGTTTACCTCCTATTATTCTTGTATTCGCTGCATTTTGTCAATTGTATTAAATCTTTGTCATATTAAATCATTTTAATATGGCCGTTTACACGGCATTTGTATGTGGCTGCTTATATGCAGACACTTAGGACCCTTGACATTTCAATTTTTTAATTGAATTTATTAAAATCTTTTAATGTCAACGTTTAGTTAGCATTGTTATCCTCCATTTTAACTAGAATTCGCTGTATTTGGTTAATTTTGTTAAATTTTTCTCATATTAAATCATTTTAATATGGCCGTTTACACGGCATTTGTATGTGGCTGCTTATGTGCAGACACTTATGACCCCTTAATTTTCTACTTTTTAACTAAAGTAAACCAAATCTTTAAATGCCATTGATTAGTTAGCATTGTTTACCTTCTATTAGATTAGTATTCGCTGCATTTTACTTATTTTATAAAATTTTTGTCATATTAAATTAATTTAATATGGCCGTTTACACGGCATTTGTATGTGGCTGCTTATGTGCAGACACAAACGTCCCCTTAATTTTCGACTTTTTAACTAAAATTAGTCAAACATCTTAATGCCTTCTATTAGTTAGCATTGTTATCCTCCATTTTAACTAGAATCCGCTGCATTTTGTTAATTTTATTAAATTTTTGTCATATCAAATCATTTTTAATATGGCCGTTCACACGGCAATTGTATGTGGCTGCTTATGTGCAGACACTTATGACCCCTTAATTTTCTACTTTTTAACTAAAGTAAACCAAATCTTTAAATGCCATCGATTAGTTAGCATTGTTTACCTTCTATTAGATTAGTATTCGCTGCATTTTACTTATTTCATAAAATTTTTGTCATATTAAATTAATTTAATATGGCCTTTTACACGGCATTTGTATGTGGCTGCTTATGTGCAGACACAAACGTCCCCTTAATTTTCGACTTTTTAACTAAAATTAGTCAAACATCTTAATGCCTTCTATTAGTTAGCATTGTTATCCTCCTATTAGTCTTATATTTGCTGCATTCTATTAAATTCATAAAACTTTTATCATATTAAATAATTTTAATATGGCCGTTTACACGGCATTTGTATGTGGCTGCTTATGTGCAGACACTTAGGACCCTTGAATTTTCACCTTTTTACTTAAATTTATCAACATCTTTTAATGCCTTCAATTAGTAAGCATTTTCGACTTTTTAACTAAAGTAAACCAAACATTATAATGCCATCGTTTAGTTAGCATTGTTATCCTCCATTTTAACTAGAATTCGCTGCATTTTGTTAACTTTATTAAATTTTTTTCATATTAAATCATTTTAATATGGCCGTTTACACGGCACTTGCATGTGGCTGCTTATTTGCAGACACTAACGACCCCTTAATTTTCAAATGTCTAACTAAAGTTAGTCAAACATTGTAATGCCATCGATTAGTTAGCATTGTTATCCTCCATTTAAACTAGTATTCGCTGCACTTTGTTAATTTAATTAAATTTTCGTCATATTAAATCAATTTAATTTGGCCGTTTACACGGCATTTGTATGTGGCTGCTTATATGCAGACACTTATGACCCCTTAATTTCCGACTTCTTAATTAAATTTATCAACATCTTTTAATGCCATCGATTAGTTAGCATTGTTATCCTCCATTTTAACTAGAATTCGCTGCATTCTGCTGTTTTTATCAAATTTTTGTCATATTAAACAATTTTAATATGGCCGTTTACACGGCATTTGTATGTGACTGCTTATGTGCAGACACTTAGGACCCCATAATTTTCGGCTTTTTAACTAAAGCAGATCAAACATTGTAATGCCATTGATCAGTTAGTATTGTTTACCTCCTATTAGTCTTGTATTTGCTGCTTTTTATTGATTTTATAAAATTTTTGTCATATTAAATCATTTTAATATGGCCGTTTACACGGCATTTGTATGTGGCTGCCTATGTGCAGACACAAACGTCCCCTTAATTTTCGACATTTTAACTAAAATTAGTCAAACATCTTAATGCCATCGTTCAGTTAGCATTGCTATCCTCCATTTTAACTAGTATTCGCTGCATTTTGTTAATTTTATTAAATTTTTGTCATATTAACTTAATTTAATATGGCCGTTAATACGGCATTTGTATGTGGCTGCTTAGTTGCAGACACTTAGGACCCCTAATTTTTCAACTTTTTAATTAAATTTATCAACATCTTTTAATGCCATCGATTAGTTAGCATTGTTATCCTCCTATTAGACTAGTATTCGCTGCATTTTACTTATTTTATAAAATTTTTGTCATATTAAATCAATCGATAGGCGCTTTCTCTCATTTTAAATATTTTTCTGATTTTAGTCTATTTTGTTGTTGAATGTGGGGGCTGAAGTGGGTTGGGGGCGGGATCTAATCGCAATCCTGATCCACTTTAGCCACCACACATTCAAAATCCTCTTGCGCGAACAGAAACGACCCGAACAACTGAAACGACACGGACTGTACTCAACTTAATAAAGACATTATGTGATTATTTTGCCTTCTTTCTTCCGAGCTTTTACGGCTCCATCCTAAAATATTAATAATCACATATAGACATGTACAGACTAAATGACAAAAGTTGCCTTCATGCAACTTTGACAGATCCGACCAAAATTGCATTGTCTACAAATCGCCCCCCTCGATATATTTTACTCTCCCTCGTTAGGTTAACATAACCTGTATACGTGCAAATGCACAGAATGCAGAGCTAGCATTGCGTCTAGTATCTGCAAATTAGCGCTGAGCAATTACCGCCCCGAGGGCAGAGCCTTATCGTTTTTGTGCTCTACAGAGACGTTATTTTGGTCAGTTCATGCTGAAGTGCCAGTGTTCCATACTGAAGAATGAGTCAGAATGGGTCAATCACTGAAGCTGACCAAAGTTTCTTATCTCTTTTGAGCATGGATAAAAAACTTTTTTGGCCGATTAAGTGTTTCTAATTGAAACATGTTAACGAATGCATCGATTGTGCCAATATATGGCTATTCGAAGCATTCGCTTTTACATATCTGTGGCTGATGGGTAACTGCTTTGACGCTTTGCTTCTTTGTTTCTAGAAAGCGCAAACAGTATGCCATCGTGTAACGATGTAAAAGGTAACCGCTGTGCGTCTCATTTCTCAGCACACAAAGTATGTAATGGACATACTATAAACAAATCATTCTTTAACTGCAGGACAATGGTTATAGTTGTTTCCTTGCGTGCGGAATCGTGTGATGCCTGCAGTACAATTTAAGGTTTGTCAGTGTGTGGGTGTAGAGGAGCGGCCTGGTCGATCTCAGCAATTGATCGCTAGCCTGCTTAGAGACACAGCATTGGCAAACTGGTGCTGCAGTGATTCATTGAATCGATACCCGCACGCAGTACGTTACATGGGAAACGACACATGACTGAAGCCGCACGCCCACTTAACGGGCTTGAAGTTGAGGTCAGTAATCGGAACACTCGTCTGTCAAAACTAGAAACAAATTGTCAATAATGCCCAAAATAAGTGTTTTCGATGGCCGAACTCCTTCAACATCTAACATGAACCTTCAAGTCCCGATCCATGGTTGAGTTTTCCCTGTGTTGTGCCCAGGATGTGTGTATTTACTCCTTTGCTAAATTCTTATATCGTACATATTTTCTATAAATTGACTGAATCAGCAAGAGACTTTGAATTCTTGCTTCAATTCATCAAGCTTCGTCAACTTGAATCTACATAGGATTCTAGACACTTGAGCCACGAATTGAAGCATGGGCACTCTTGCTTGTCAATTTTCGTTTAAATTCTCTAGTCTATTAGAGGGAGAGAAAACGGAAAATAACCCCAAAAGTGCGAATTAAATTCTTTCAAAATTATCTATATATTCACTCAAAAAAAGCATTGGAAAAACTTTAATTTTCAATAGGCAGTGCAAACTCCCATAAATTGACGCACCGTCACTCCCCACTATACACACACACATCCTCCAACTGACACACACACAGTCACACCTGGAATCGAAGCGACTTCAAATAGGAAAAAAAAAACTAGTATTCGCTGTATTTTGTTAATTTTGCTAAATTTTTTACATATTAAATCAACTTAATATGGCCGTTTACACGGCATCTGTATGTGGCTGCTTATATGCTGACACAAATGACCCTTAATTTTCAAAGTTTTAACTAAAGTAAACCAAACATTGTAATGCCTCCGTTTAGTTAGCATTGTTATCCCCCTATTAGTCTAGTATTCGCTGCATTTTATTTATTTTATAAAATTTTTGTCATATTAAAACATTTTAATATGGCCGTTTACACGGCATTTGTATGTGGCTGCTTATGTGCAGACACAAACGTCCCCTTATTTTCCGACTTTTTAACTAAAATTAGCCAAACATCTTAATGCCACCCTTCAGTTAGCATTGTTATCCTCCACTTAAAGTAGTATTCGCTGTATTTTGCTAATATTGTTAAATTTTTGTCATATTTAATCATTTTAATATGGCCGTTTTCACGGCAATTGTATGTGGCTGCTCATGTGCAGACACTTATGACCCTTGAATTTTCGACTTTTTAACTAAAATTAGTCAAACATCTTAATGCCTTCTATTAGCTAGCATTGTTTACCTCCTATTTAATTAGTATTCGCTGCATTCATTTATTTTATTAAATTTTTATCATTTTAAATCATTTTAATACGGCCGTTTACATGGCATTTGTATGTGGCTGCTTATGTGCAGACACAAACGACCCCTTAATTTTCGACTTCTTAACTAAAATTAGTCAAACATCTTAATGCCTTCTATTAGTTAGCATTGTTATCCTCCATTCAAACTAGTATTCGCTGCATTTTATTAATTTTATTAAATTTTTGACATATTAAATCATTTTAATATGGCCGTTTACACGGCATTTATATGTGGCTGCTTACATGCAGACACTAACGACCCCTAAATTTTCAACTTCTTAATTAAATTTATTAAAACCCTCTAATGCCATTGATTAGTTAGCATTGTTTACTTAATATTAGTCTAGTATTTGCTGCATTTTATTAATTCTGTTAAATTTTTTACATATTAAATCATTTTAATATGGCCGCTTACACGGCACTTGCATGTGGCTGCTTATATGCTGACACAAATGACCCTTAATTTTCAAAGTTTTAACTAAAGTAAACCAAACATTGTAATGCCTCCGTTTAGTTAGCATTGTTATCCTCCTATTAGTTTAGTATTCGCTATATTTTATACATTTTATTAAATTTTTGTCATATTAAATCATTTTAATATGGCCGTTTACACGGCACTTGTATGTGGCTGCTTATGTGCAGACACTTAGGACCCCTTAATTTTCGACTTTTTAACTAAAATTAGTCAAACATCTTAATGCCATCGTTCAGTTAGCATTGTTATCCTCCTATTAGTTTAGTATTCGCTGCATTTTATTAATTCTGTTTAATTTTTGTCATATCAAATCATCTTAATATGGCCGTTTACACGGCATTTGTATGCGGCTGCTTATATGCAGACACTAATGACCCCTAAATTTTCAACTTTTTAATTAAATTTATTAAAATCTTTTAATGCCATATTTTAGCTAGCATTGTTTACCTCCTATAAGATCAGTATTCGCTGCCTTTTACTTATTTTGTTAAATTTTTGTCATATTAAATAATTTTAATATGGCCGTTTACACGGCATTTGTATGTGGCTGCTTATGTGCAGACACAAACGTCCCCTTAATTTTCAACTCTTTAACTAAAGTTAGTCAAACATATTAATGCCTTCTATTAGTTAGCATTGTAATCCTCCTATTAATCCAGTATTTGCTGCATTTTATTGATTCTGTTAAAATTTTGTCGTTCTAAATCATTTTAACAGCGTTTGAGAATGCTCTTCTACAGCGTAGTTTTTCGTTTTGCTCTCGCTGCCGCTCTGAGTTTTGTCGGGAGCCGTAGCGGAGCCGTGGCGCATCGATCGGGGGTGTGTGCTCTGCTGTGCTCTCGGCTCTGACACGCGGCAGACTACCGCTGTGGCGGGTAGCAGGAAGAAGAAGCGATGTGCTGCGCGTGGCCGTGGCGGTGGCGCGGAGCAGGGGGCGGGATGGGAGCGTGGCGGGTGCTTTTGTTTTTTGTGCTGCGGCTCTCGTGTGTGTTTATGCTCTGTGATCGCAGCAAAGCAGCAAACTGAAATTTTGCTACGAAGCATGCGAAGAAAATAAGGGTTGTTTTTCAAACAAGCGAAGAATCGAAGAATCGAAGAAAAACGATCTCAGAGCCGAAACACTCACGGGAGCCGTGGCGCGGAGGGCGGAAGCATTTGCTGCGCTCTCATCTCGCTCTCTGTTTTGTGCTACTGCTGCGGCTGCGCGTAGCGCATCGTTTTTTTTTTTTTTTTTTTTTTTTTTTTTTTTGCTGCTTGCTACGGCGGTGGTTTGTTGCGTGTCGGAGCTGGGAGCATAGCGGAGCGCATATTTTCGGTCGATGTGCTGCGGCTCTGCTGCGGCTCTCGGCGGGGCTCGGAGCGGTAGCGAGAGCATAGCACAATTTTTGTTGCTCTGGCTGCTACGGAGTAGTTTTTGCAAACGCTGCATTTTAATATGGCCGTTTACACGGCATTTGCATGTGGCTGCTTATGTGCAGACACTCATGACCCCTGAATTTTCGGCTTCTTAACTAAAGCAGATCAAACATTGTAATGCCATCGATTAGTTAGCATTGTTTACCTCCTATTAGTCTTGTATTTACTTCATTTTATTAATTTCGTTAAATTTTCGACATATTAAATCAAATTAATATGGCCGTTTACACGGCATTTGTATGTGGCTGCTTATGTGCAGACACTCATGACCCTAAAATTTTCAACTTTTTAACAAAAGTAAACCAAATCTTTTAATGCCATCGTTTAGTTAGCATTGTTATCCTCCTTTTAAACTTGTATTCGCTGCATTTTATATATTTTATAAAATTTTTGTCATATTAAATAATTTTAATATGGCCGTTTACACGGCATTTGTATGTGGCTGCTTATGTGCAGACACAAACGTCCCCTTAATTTTCGACTTTTTAACTAAAATTAGTCAAACATCTTAATGCCTTCTATTAGTTAGCATTGTTATCCTCCTATTAAACTAGTATTCGCTGCATTTTAATAATTTTATTAAATTCTTGTCATATTAAATCATTTTAATATGGCCGTTTACCCGGCAGTTGTATGTGGCTGCTTATGTGCAGACACTTAGGACCCCTTAATTTTCTACTTTTTAACTAAAGTAGACCAAACATTGTAATGCCATTGATTAGTTAGAATTGTTCTCCTCCTATTATACTAGTATTCGCTGCACTTTATTAATTTAGTTAAATTTTTGTCATATTAAATTATATTAATATGGCCGTTTACACGGCACTTGTATGTGGCTGCCTATGTGCAGACACAAACGTCCCCCTAACTTTCAACTTTTTAACTAAAGTTAGTCAAACATATTAATGCCTTCTATTAGTTAGCATTGTAATCCTCCTATTAATCCAGTATTTGCTGCATTTTATTGATTCTGTTAAAATTTTGTCGTTCTAAATCATTTTAATATGGCCGTTTACACGGCATTTGTATGTGGCTGCTTATATGCAGACACTAGCGACCCCTAAATTTCCGACTTTTTAACTAAAGTTAGTCAAATATCTTAATGCCATCATTTAGTTAGCATTGCTATCCTCCATTTAAACTAGTATCCGCTGCATTTTTATCAATTTTGTTCAATTTTTGTCATATTAAATCATTTTAATATGGCCGTTTACACGGCACTTGCATGTGGCTGCTTATATGCAGACACTAATGACCCTTGAATTTTCGACTTTTTAACTAAAATATGTCAAACATCTTAATGCCCTCTATTAGTTAGCATTGTTATCCTCCTATTAGTCTAGTATTCGCTGCATTTTAATAATTTTATTAAATTTTTGTCATATTAAATCATTTTAATATGGCCGTTTACACGGCATTTGTATGTGGCTGCCTATGTGCAGACACAAACGTCCCCCTAATTTTCGACATTTTAATTAAATTTATTAAAATCTTTTAATGCCATCGGTTAGTTAGCATTGTTCCCCTCCTATTGTACTAGTATTCGCTGCATTTTATATAATTTATAAAATTTTTGACATATTAAATATTTTAATATGGCCGTTTACACGGCATTTGTATGTGGCTGCTCATGTGCAGACACTTATGACCCTTGAATTTTCGACTTTTTAACTAAAATATGTCAAACATCTTAATGCCCTCTATTAGTTAGCATTGTTATCCTCCTATTAGTTTAGTATTCGCTATATTTTACACATTTTATTAAATTTTTGACATATTAAATATATTAATATGGCCGTTCATACGGCATTTGTATGTGACTGCTTATGTGCAGACACAAATGACCCTTAATTTTCGACTTTTTTAACTAAAGTTGGCCAAATCTTTTAATGCCATCAATTAGTTAGCATTGTTTACCTTCTATTTAATTAGTTTTCGCTGCTTTTTATTGATTCTGCTAAAATTTTGTCATTTTAAATCATTTTAATATGGCCGTTTACACGTCATTTGTATGTGGCTGCCTATGTACAGACACTCGCGACCCCTAAATTTTCAAAGTTTTAACTAAAGTAGACCAAACATTGTAATGCCTCCGTTTAGTTAGCACTGTTATCCTCCTATTAGTTTAGTATTCGCTATATTTTACACATTTTATTAAATTTTTGTCATATTAAACAATTTTAATATGGCCGTTTACACGGCATTTGTATGTGGCTGCTTGTGTGCAGACACTTAGGACCCCTTAATTTTCGGCTTTTAAACTAAAGTTAGCCCAACATCTTAATGCCATCGATTAGCTAGCATTGTTTACCTCCTATTAAACCATTATTCGCTGCATTTTATTTATTTTATAAAATTTTTGACATATTAAATCAATTTAATATGGCCGTTTACACGGCAATTGTATGTGGCTGCTTATGTGCAGACACTAGCGACCCCTAAATTTTCGACTTTTTAACTAAAATTAGTCAAACATCTTAATGCCTTCTATTAGTTAGCATTGTAATCCTCCTATTAATCCAGTATTTGCTGCATTTTATTGATTCTGTTAAAATTTTGTCGTTCTAAATCATTTTAATATGGCCGTTTACACGGCATTTGTATGTGGCTGCTTATGTGCAGACACTCATGACCCCTGAATTTTCGGCTTCTTAACTAAAGCAGATCAAACATTGTAATGCCATCGATTAGTTAGCATTGTTTACCTCCTATTAGTCTTGTATTTACTTCATTTTATTAATTTCGTTAAATTTTCGACATATTAAATCATTTTAATATGGCCGTTTTCACGGCATTTGTATGTGGCTGCTTATGTGCAGACACTTAGGACCCCTTAATTTTCGGCTTTTAATCTAAAACAGATCAAACATTGTAATGCCATCGATTAGTTAGCATTGTTTACCTCCTATTATTCTTGTATTCGCTGCATTTCATCAATTGTATTAAATTTTTGTCATATTAAATCATATGATATTGGCCGTTTACACGGCACTTGTATGTGGCTGCTTATGTGCAGACACTAATAACCCTTGAATTTTCACCTTTTAACTAAAGTTTCTCAAATTTTCTAATGCCTTCTATTAGTTAGCATTGTTATCCTCCATTTAAACTAGTATTCGCTGCCTTTTATTAATTTTACTTAATTTTTGTCATATTAAATCATTTTAATATGGCCGTTTACACGGCATTTGTATGTGGCTGCTTATGTGCAGACACTAATGACCCCTAAATTTTCTACTTTTTAAATAAAGTAAATTAAACATGGAAATGCCATCGATTAGTTAGCATTGTTCTCCTCCTATTGTACTAGTATTCGCTGCATTTTATTAACTTTGTTCAATTTTTGTCATATTAAATCAATTTAATATGGCCGTTTACACGGCATTTGTATGTGGCTGCTCATATGCAGACACTTTTGACCCCTAAATTTTCCGCTTTTTAACTAAATTTATTAAAATCCTTTAATGCCTTCTATTAGCTAGCATTGTTTTCCTCCTATTAGTCTTGTATTCGCTGCCTTTTATTAATTTTGTTAAATTTTTGTCATATTAAATCATTTTAATATGGCCGTTTTACACGGCGTTTGTATGTGGCTGCTTACGTGCAGACACAAACGTCCCCTTAATTTTCGACTTTTTAACTAAAATTAGTCAAACATCTTAATGCCTTCGATTAGTTAGCATTGTTATCCTCCTATTAGACTAGTAATTGCTGCATTTTATTAAATTTACAAAATTTTTGTCATATTAAATCATATGATATTGGCCGTTTACACGGCATTTATATGTGGCTGCTTATGTGCAGACACAAACGTCCCCTCAATTTTCGACTTTTTAACTAAAATTGTTTAAATCTTCTTATGCCATCGATTAGTTAGCATTGTTATCCTCCATTCAAACTAGTATTCGCTGCATTTTAATAATTTTATTAAATTTTTGACATATTAAATCATATTAATATGGCCGTTTACACGGCATTTGTATGTGGCTGCTTACATGCAGACACTAACGACCCCTAAATTTTCAACTTCTTAATTAAATTTATTAAAACCCTCTAATGCCATCGATTAGTTAGCATTGTTTACTTAATATTAGTCTAGTATTTGCTGCATTTTATTAATTTTGTTAAATTTTTGTCATATTAAATCATATGATATTGGCCGTTTACACGGCATTTGTATGTGGCTGCTTATATACAGACACTTAGGACCCTAAAATTTTCAACATTTTAATTAAATTTATCAACATCTTTTAATGCCATCGATTAGTTAGCATTGTTATCCTCCTTTTAAACTTGTATTCGCTGCACTTTATCAATTGTATTAAATTTTTGTCATATTAAATCATTTTAATATGGCCGTTTACACGGCATTTGTATGTGGCTGCTTATCTGCAGACACTTAGGACCCCTTAATTTTCGGCTTTTTAACTAAAATTAGTCAAACATCTTAATGCCTTCGATTAGTTAGCATTGTTATCCTCCTATTAGACTAGTAATTGCTGCATTTTATTAAATTTACAAAATTTTTGTCATATTAAATCATATGATATTGGCCGTTTACACGGCATTTATATGTGGCTGCTTATGTGCAGACACAAACGTCCCCTTAATTTCTGACTTTTTAACTAAAATTAGCCAAACATCTTAATGCCTTCTATTAGTTAGCACTGTTATCCTCCTATTAGTTTAGTATTCGCTGTATTTTGCTAATATTGTTAAATTTTTGTCATATTTAATCATTTTAATATGGCCGTTTACACGGCATTTGTATGTGGCTGCTTATGTGCAGACACTTAGGACCCCTTAATTTTCGGCTTTTAATCTAAAACAGATCAAACATTGTAATGCCATCGATTAGTTAGCATTGTTTACCTCCTATTAGTCTTGTACTTGCTGCATTTTATATATTTTATAAAATTTTTGTCATATTAAATCATTTTAATATGGCCGTTTACACGGCATCTGTATGTGGCTGCTTATGTGCAGACACTTAGGACCCTTGAATTTTAAACTTTTTAACTAAAGCAAACCAAATCTTCTAATGCCTTCTATTAGCTAGCATTGTTTACCCTCTATTAGATTAGTATTTGCTGCATTTTATTTGTTTTATTAAATTTTTCTCATATTAAATCATTTTAATATGGCCGTTTACACGGCATTTGTATGTGGCTGCTTATATGCAGACACAAACGTCCCCTTAATTTTCGACTTTTTAACTAAAATAGACCAAACATCTTAATGCCTTCTATTAGTTAGCATTGTTTACCTCCTATTAGTTTTGTATTTGCTGCATTTTGTTAATTCTATAAAATTTTTGTCATATTCAATCACTTTAATATGGCCGTTTATACGGCATTTGTATGTGGCTGCTTATATGCAGACACTAATGACCCTTGAATTTTCACCTTTTTAACTAAAGTTAGCCAAACATCTTAATGCCTTCTATTAGTTAGCATTGTTATCCTTCGTTTCGACTAGTATTCGCTGTTATTTATCAATTTTATTAAATTTTCGACATATTAAATAATTCTAATATGGCCGTTTACACGGCATTTGTATGTGGCTGCTTATGTGCAGACACAAACGTCCCCTTAACTTTCAACTTTTTAACTAAAGTTAGTCAAACATATTAATGCCTTCTATTAGTTAGCATTGTTATCCTCCATTTAAACTAGTATTCGCTGCCTTTTATTAATTTTGTTAAATTTTTGTCATATTAAATCATATGATATTGGCCGTTTACACGGCATTTGTATGTGGCTGCTTATATACAGACACTTAGGACCCTAAAATTTTCAACATTTTAATTAAATTTATCAACATCTTTTAATGCCATCGATTAGTTAGCATTGTTATCCTCCTTTTAAACTTGTATTCGCTGCACTTTATCAATTGTATTAAATTTTTGTCATATTAAATCATTTTAATATGGCCGTTTACACGGCATTTGTATGTGGCTGCTTATGTGCAGACACTTAGGACCCTAAAATTTTCAACTTTTTAACAAAAGTAAACCAAACATCTTAATGCCTTCAATTAGTTAGCATTGTTACCCTCCGTTTTAACTAGTATTCGCTGCATTTTATTTGTTTTATTAAATTTTTCTCATATTAAATCATTTTAATATGGCCGTTTACACGGCATTTGTATGTGGCTGCTTATATGCAGACACAAACGTCCCCTTAATTTTCGACTTTTTAACTAAAATAGACCAAACATCTTAATGCCTTCTATTAGTTAGCATTGTTTACCTCCTATTAGTTTTGTATTTGCTGCATTTTGTTAATTCTATAAAATTTTTGTCATATTCAATCACTTTAATATGGCCGTTTATACGGCATTTGTATGTGGCTGCTTATATGCAGACACTAATGACCCTTGAATTTTCACCTTTTTAACTAAAGTTAGCCAAACATCTTAATGCCTTCTATTAGTTAGCATTGTTATCCTTCGTTTCGACTAGTATTCGCTGTTATTTATCAATTTTATTAAATTTTCGACATATTAAATAATTCTAATATGGCCGTTTACACGGCATTTGTATGTGGCTGCTTATGTGCAGACACAAACGTCCCCTTAACTTTCAACTTTTTAACTAAAGTTAGTCAAACATATTAATGCCTTCTATTAGTTAGCATTGTTATCCTCCATTTAAACTAGTATTCGCTGCCTTTTATTAATTTTGTTAAATTTTTGTCATATTAAATCATATGATATTGGCCGTTTACACGGCATTTGTATGTGGCTGCTTATATACAGACACTTAGGACCCTAAAAATTTCAACATTTTAATTAAATTTATCAACATCTTTTAATGCCATCGATTAGTTAGCATTGTTATCCTCCTTTTAAACTTGTATTCGCTGCACTTTATCAATTGTATTAAATTTTTGTCATATTAAATCATTTTAATATGGCCGTTTACACGGCATTTGTATGTGGCTGCTTATGTGCAGACACTTAGGACCCCTTAATTTTCGGCTTTTAAACTAAAGTTAATCAAACATCTTAATGCCTTCTATTAGTTAGCATTGTTATCCTCCGTTTTAACTAATATTCGCTGTATTTTATTAATTCTGTTAAATTTTTCACATATTAAATCATTTTAATATGGCCGTTTACACGGCACTTGCATGTGGCTGCTTATGTGCAGACAGAAACGTCCCCTTAATTTTCAACTTTTTAATTAAATTTATCAACATCTTTTAATGCCATCGATTAGTTAGCATAGTTATCCTCCGTTTTAACTAGTATTCGCTGCATTTTATTTGTTTTATTAAATTTTTCTCATATTAAATCATTTTAATATGGCCGTTTACACGGCATTTGTATGTGACTGCTTATGTGCAGACACTTAGGACCCCTTAATTTTCTGCTTTTAAACTAAAGTTAATCAAACATCTTAATGCCCTCTACTAGTTAGCATTGTTATCCTCCATTTAATTTAGTATTCGCTGCATTTTATCAATTGTATTAAATTTTTGTCATATTAAATCATATGATATTGGCCGTTTACACGGCACTTGTATGTGGCTGCTTATGTGCAGACACTAATAACCCTTGAATTTTCACCTTTTAACTAAAGTTTCTCAAATTTTCTAATGCCTTCTATTAGTTAGCATTGTTATCCTCCATTTAAACTAGTATTCGCTGCCTTTTATTAATTTTACTTAATTTTTGTCATATTAAATCATTTTAATATGGCCGTTTACACGGCATTTGTATGTGGCTGCTTATGTGCAGACACTAATGACCCCTAAATTTTCTACTTTTTAAATAAAGTAAATTAAACATGGAAATGCCATCGATTAGTTAGCATTGTTCTCCTCCTATTGTACTAGTATTCGCTGCATTTTATTAACTTTGTTCAATTTTTGTCATATTAAATCAATTTAATATGGCCGTTTACACGGCATTTGTATGTGGCTGCTCATATGCAGACACTTTTGACCCCTAAATTTTCCGCTTTTTAACTAAATTTATTAAAATCCTTTAATGCCTTCTATTAGCTAGCATTGTTTTCCTCCTATTAGTCTTGTATTCGCTGCATTTTGTTAATTTTATTAAATTTTTGACATATTAAATCTTTTTAATATGGCCGTTTACACGGCATTTGTATGTGGCTGCTTATGTGCAGACACAAACGTCCCCTTAATTTTCGACTTTTTAACCAAAATTAGTCAAACATCCTAATGCCATCGTTTAGTTAGCATAGTTATCCTCCGTTTTAACTAGTATTCGCTGCATTTTATTTGTCTTATTAAATTTTTCTCATATTAAATCATTTTAATATGGCCGTTTACACGGCATTTGTATGTGGCTGTTTATGTGCAGACACAAACGTCCACTCAATTTTCGACTTTTTAACTAAAATTAGTCAAACATCTTAATGCCTTCGATTAGTTAGCATTGTTTACCTCCATTTTAACTAGTATTCGCTGCCTTTTATTAATTTTGTTAAATTTTTGTCATATTAAATCATTTTAATATGGCCGTTTTACACGGCATTTGTATGTGGCTGCTCATGTGCAGACACAAACGTCCCCTTAATTTTCGACTTTTTAACTAAAATAGACCAAACATCTTAATGCCTTCTATTAGTTAGCACTGTTTACCTCCTATTAGACTAGTATTCGCTGCACTTTATTAATTGTATTAAATTTTTGTCATATTAAATCATATGATATTGGCCGTTTACACGGCATTTGTATGTGGCTGCTTATATGCAAACACTTACGACCCCTACATTTTCAATTTTTAAATAAAGTTAGTCAAACATCTCAATGCCTTCGATTAGTTAGCATTGTTTACCTCCTATTATTCTTGTATTCGCTGCATTTCATCAATTGTATTAAATTTTTGTCATATTAAATCATATGATATTGGCCGTATACACGGCACTTGTATGTGGCTGCTTATGTGCAGACACTAATAACCCTTGAATTTTCACCTTTTAACTAAAGTTTCTCAAATTTTCTAATGCCTTCTATTAGTTAGCATTGTTATCCTCCATTTAAATTTGTATTCGCTGTATTTTATTAATTTCATAAAATTTTCGTCATAATTAATCATTTTGTATTGGCCATTTACACGGCATTTGTATGTGGCTGCTTATGTGCAGACACTTAGGACCCTCAAATTTTCAACTTTTTAATTAAAATTAGTCAAACATCTTAATGCCATCAATTAGTTAGCATTGTTATCCTCCACTTAAACTAGTATTCGCTGCACTTTATTAATTGTATTAAATTTTTGTCATATTAAATCATATGATATTGGCCGTTTACACGGCATTTGTATGTGGCTGCTTATATGCAAACACTTACGACCCCTACATTTTCAATTTTTAAATAAAGTTAGTCAAACATCTTAACCCTTTATATGGCATGAAGTCCGATTTTAACGCGGTTTTTTTTTATTAGATAGAAAAGTAAAAATAAAAAATACATGTTTTTTTCGTTTTCTTAATTTTTGGTTTAGAACACTTTTACAAAGGATAAAGGATATTTTGCATATTTCTAAAACATGACTATACACAAGAACCACTGATAATACAGAACAGTAAACACAATAAATTGATGACACACTCATTATAGTTATTATTACCATTGCTATAAAGTAGCTTTGTTTTTCAAATGAACAAATATTTTGATAAGAAAAATTTGTATTTTCAAAATTTTTAAGGATACACTTCCACAATTCACAAAATTGGTGTAAAATCGATATTGTGCATAGCAAAACGCATTCAATAGTGTAACCAACCACAAAAATCTAAATCACAGATGTTTCTGCTCAAGATCAAATAAAAACAAACCACTTTCTAGCCCCACATTGCGAAATAATTCCAGTTAAACGGTATGTTGCAGATATGCAACGCGGCCATATAAAGGGTTAATGCCTTCGATTAGTTAGCATTGTTTACCTCCATTTTAACTAGTATTCGCTGCCTTTTATTAATTTTGTTAAATTTTTGTCATATTAAATCATTTTAATATGGCCGTTTTACACGGCATTTGTATGTGGCTGCTTATGTGCAGACACTAATGACCCCTTAATTTTCGACTTTTTAACTAAAGTTAATCAAACATCTTAATGCCTTCTATTAGCTAGCATTGTTATCCTCCTATTAAACTAGTATTCGCTGTATTTAATTAATACCATAAAATTTTTGTCATATCAAATCATTTTTAATATGGTCGTTCACACGGCACTTGCATGTGGCTGCTTATGTGCAGACACAAACGTCCCCTTAATTTTCGACTTTTTAACTAAAGTTAGTCAAACATCTTAATGCCTTCTATTAGTTAGAATTGTTATCCTCCTATTAGTCTTATATTCACTGCATTTTATTAAATTCATAAAATTTTTATCATATTAAATCATATGATATTGACCGTTTACACGGCATCTGTATGTGATTGCGCATACGCACACACCTACGACCCTTTAATTTTCGACTTTTTAACTAAAGTTAGTCAAACATTGTAATGCCCTCGATAAGTTAGCATTGTTTACCTCCTATTAGTCTTGTATTTGCTGCTTTTTATTGATTCTATAAAATTTTTGTCATATTAAATCAAATTAATATGGCCGTTTACACGGCATTTGTATGTGGCTGCTCATGTGCAGACACTTAGGACCCAAAAATTTTCGTTTTTTAACTAAAGTTAGTAAAACATTTTAATGCCATCGATTAATTAGCATTGTTAACCTCCTATTAGACTAGTATTCGCTGCACTTTATTAATTTTGTTAAATTTTCGACATATTAAATCAAATTAATATGGCCGTTTACACGGCATTTGTATGTGGCTGCTTATGTGCAGACACAAATGACCTTTAATTTTCGACTTTTTAATTAAATTTATTAAAATCTTCTAATGCCATTGATTAGTTAGCATTGTTTACTTAATATTAGTCTAATATTTGCTGCATTTTATTAATTCTGTTAAATTTTTTACATATTAAATCATTTTAATATGGCCGTTTACATGGCATTTGTATGTGGCTGCTTATGTGCAGACACTAATGACCCTTGAATTCTCATCTTTTTAACTAAAGTTTCTCAAATTTTCTAATGCCTCCTATTAGTTAGCATTGTTTACATTCGAATAGGCCAGTATTCGCTGCATTTTACCAATTTTATAAAATTTTTGTCATATTAAATCATATGATATTGGCCGCTTACACGGCATTTGCATGTGGCTGCTTATATGCTGACACAAATGACCCTTAATTTTCAAAGTTTTAACTAAAGTAAACCAAACATTGTAATGCCTCCGTTTAGTTAGCATTGTTATCCCCCTATTAGTCTAGTATTCGCTGCATTTTATTTATTTTATAAAATTTTTGTCATATTAAAACATTTTAATATGGCCGTTTACACGGCATTTGTATGTGGCTGCTTATGTGCAGACACAAACGTCCCCTTATTTTCCGACTTTTTAACTAAAATTAGCCAAACATCTTAATGCCACCCTTCAGTTAGCATTGTTATCCTCCACTTAAAGTAGTATTCGCTGTATTTTGCTAATATTGTTAAATTTTTGTCATATTTAATCATTTTAATATGGCCGTTTTCACGGCAATTGTATGTGGCTGCTCATGTGCAGACACTTATGACCCTTGAATTTTCGACTTTTTAACTAAAATTAGTCAAACATCTTAATGCCTTCTATTAGCTAGCATTGTTTACCTCCTATTTAATTAGTATTCGCTGCATTCATTTATTTTATTAAATTTTTATCATTTTAAATCATTTTAATACGGCCGTTTACATGGCATTTGTATGTGGCTGCTTATGTGCAGACACAAACGACCCCTTAATTTTCGACTTCTTAACTAAAATTAGTCAAACATCTTAATGCCTTCTATTAGTTAGCATTGTTATCCTCCATTCAAACTAGTATTCGCTGCATTTTATTAATTTTATTAAATTTTTGACATATTAAATCATTTTAATATGGCCGTTTACACGGCATTTATATGTGGCTGCTTACATGCAGACACTAACGACCCCTAAATTTTCAACTTCTTAATTAAATTTATTAAAACCCTCTAATGCCATTGATTAGTTAGCATTGTTTACTTAATATTAGTCTAGTATTTGCTGCATTTTATTAATTCTGTTAAATTTTTTACATATTAAATCATTTTAATATGGCCGCTTACACGGCACTTGCATGTGGCTGCTTATATGCTGACACAAATGACCCTTAATTTTCAAAGTTTTAACTAAAGTAAACCAAACATTGTAATGCCTCCGTTTAGTTAGCATTGTTATCCTCCTATTAGTTTAGTATTCGCTATATTTTATACATTTTATTAAATTTTTGTCATATTAAATCATTTTAATATGGCCGTTTACACGGCACTTGTATGTGGCTGCTTATGTGCAGACACTTAGGACCCCTTAATTTTCGACTTTTTAACTAAAATTAGTCAAACATCTTAATGCCATCGTTCAGTTAGCATTGTTATCCTCCTATTAGTTTAGTATTCGCTGCATTTTATTAATTCTGTTTAATTTTTGTCATATCAAATCATCTTAATATGGCCGTTTACACGGCATTTGTATGCGGCTGCTTATATGCAGACACTAATGACCCCTAAATTTTCAACTTTTTAATTAAATTTATTAAAATCTTTTAATGCCATATTTTAGCTAGCATTGTTTACCTCCTATAAGATCAGTATTCGCTGCCTTTTACTTATTTTGTTAAATTTTTGTCATATTAAATAATTTTAATATGGCCGTTTACACGGCATTTGTATGTGGCTGCTTATGTGCAGACACAAACGTCCCCTTAATTTTCAACTCTTTAACTAAAGTTAGTCAAACATATTAATGCCTTCTATTAGTTAGCATTGTAATCCTCCTATTAATCCAGTATTTGCTGCATTTTATTGATTCTGTTAAAATTTTGTCGTTCTAAATCATTTTAACAGCGTTTGAGAATGCTCTTCTACAGCGTAGTTTTTCGTTTTGCTCTCGCTGCCGCTCTGAGTTTTGTCGGGAGCCGTAGCGGAGCCGTGGCGCATCGATCGGGGGTGTGTGCTCTGCTGTGCTCTCGGCTCTGACACGCAGCAGACTACCGCTGTGGCGGGTAGCAGGAAGAAGAAGCGATGTGCTGCGCGTGGCCGTGGCGGTGGCGCGGAGCAGGGAGCGGGATGGGAGCGTGGCGGGTGCTTTTGTTTTTTGTGCTGCGGCTCTCGTGTGTGTTTATGCTCTGTGATCGCAGCAAAGCAGCAAACTGAAATTTTGCTACGAAGCATGCGAAGAAAATAAGGGTTGTTTTTCAAACAAGCGAAGAATCGAAGAATCGAAGAAAAACGATCTCAGAGCCGAAACACTCACGGGAGCCGTGGCGCGGAGGGCGGAAGCATTTGCTGCGCTCTCATCTCGCTCTCTGTTTTGTGCTACTGCTGCGGCTGCGCGTAGCGCATCGTTTTTTTTTTTTTTTTTTTTTTTTTTTTTTGCTGCTTGCTACGGCGGTGGTTTGTTGCGTGTCGGAGCTGGGAGCATAGCGGAGCGCATATTTTCGGTCGATGTGCTGCGGCTCTGCTGCGGCTCTCGGCGGGGCTCGGAGCGGTAGCGAGAGCATAGCACAATTTTTGTTGCTCTGGCTGCTACGGAGTAGTTTTTGCAAACGCTGCATTTTAATATGGCCGTTTACACGGCATTTGCATGTGGCTGCTTATGTGCAGACACTCATGACCCCTGAATTTTCGGCTTCTTAACTAAAGCAGATCAAACATTGTAATGCCATCGATTAGTTAGCATTGTTTACCTCCTATTAGTCTTGTATTTACTTCATTTTATTAATTTCGTTAAATTTTCGACATATTAAATCAAATTAATATGGCCGTTTACACGGCATTTGTATGTGGCTGCTTATGTGCAGACACTCATGACCCTAAAATTTTCAACTTTTTAACAAAAGTAAACCAAATCTTTTAATGCCATCGTTTAGTTAGCATTGTTATCCTCCTTTTAAACTTGTATTCGCTGCATTTTATATATTTTATAAAATTTTTGTCATATTAAATAATTTTAATATGGCCGTTTACACGGCATTTGTATGTGGCTGCTTATGTGCAGACACAAACGTCCCCTTAATTTTCGACTTTTTAACTAAAATTAGTCAAACATCTTAATGCCTTCTATTAGTTAGCATTGTTATCCTCCTATTAAACTAGTATTCGCTGCATTTTAATAATTTTATTAAATTCTTGTCATATTAAATCATTTTAATATGGCCGTTTACCCGGCAGTTGTATGTGGCTGCTTATGTGCAGACACTTAGGACCCCTTAATTTTCTACTTTTTAACTAAAGTAGACCAAACATTGTAATGCCATTGATTAGTTAGAATTGTTCTCCTCCTATTATACTAGTATTCGCTGCACTTTATTAATTTAGTTAAATTTTTGTCATATTAAATTATATTAATATGGCCGTTTACACGGCACTTGTATGTGGCTGCCTATGTGCAGACACAAACGTCCCCCTAACTTTCAACTTTTTAACTAAAGTTAGTCAAACATATTAATGCCTTCTATTAGTTAGCATTGTAATCCTCCTATTAATCCAGTATTTGCTGCATTTTATTGATTCTGTTAAAATTTTGTCGTTCTAAATCATTTTAATATGGCCGTTTACACGGCATTTGTATGTGGCTGCTTATATGCAGACACTAGCGACCCCTAAATTTCCGACTTTTTAACTAAAGTTAGTCAAATATCTTAATGCCATCATTTAGTTAGCATTGCTATCCTCCATTTAAACTAGTATCCGCTGCATTTTTATCAATTTTGTTCAATTTTTGTCATATTAAATCATTTTAATATGGCCGTTTACACGGCACTTGCATGTGGCTGCTTATATGCAGACACTAATGACCCTTGAATTTTCGACTTTTTAACTAAAATATGTCAAACATCTTAATGCCCTCTATTAGTTAGCATTGTTATCCTCCTATTAGTCTAGTATTCGCTGCATTTTAATAATTTTATTAAATTTTTGTCATATTAAATCATTTTAATATGGCCGTTTACACGGCATTTGTATGTGGCTGCCTATGTGCAGACACAAACGTCCCCCTAATTTTCGACATTTTAATTAAATTTATTAAAATCTTTTAATGCCATCGGTTAGTTAGCATTGTTCCCCTCCTATTGTACTAGTATTCGCTGCATTTTATATAATTTATAAAATTTTTGACATATTAAATATTTTAATATGGCCGTTTACACGGCATTTGTATGTGGCTGCTCATGTGCAGACACTTATGACCCTTGAATTTTCGACTTTTTAACTAAAATATGTCAAACATCTTAATGCCCTCTATTAGTTAGCATTGTTATCCTCCTATTAGTTTAGTATTCGCTATATTTTACACATTTTATTAAATTTTTGACATATTAAATATATTAATATGGCCGTTCATACGGCATTTGTATGTGACTGCTTATGTGCAGACACAAATGACCCTTAATTTTCGACTTTTTTAACTAAAGTTGGCCAAATCTTTTAATGCCATCAATTAGTTAGCATTGTTTACCTTCTATTTAATTAGTTTTCGCTGCTTTTTATTGATTCTGCTAAAATTTTGTCATTTTAAATCATTTTAATATGGCCGTTTACACGTCATTTGTATGTGGCTGCCTATGTACAGACACTCGCGACCCCTAAATTTTCAAAGTTTTAACTAAAGTAGACCAAACATTGTAATGCCTCCGTTTAGTTAGCACTGTTATCCTCCTATTAGTTTAGTATTCGCTATATTTTACACATTTTATTAAATTTTTGTCATATTAAACAATTTTAATATGGCCGTTTACACGGCATTTGTATGTGGCTGCTTGTGTGCAGACACTTAGGACCCCTTAATTTTCGGCTTTTAAACTAAAGTTAGCCCAACATCTTAATGCCATCGATTAGCTAGCATTGTTTACCTCCTATTAAACCATTATTCGCTGCATTTTATTTATTTTATAAAATTTTTGACATATTAAATCAATTTAATATGGCCGTTTACACGGCAATTGTATGTGGCTGCTTATGTGCAGACACTAGCGACCCCTAAATTTTCGACTTTTTAACTAAAGTTAGTCAAACATCTTAATGCCTTCTATTAGGTAGCATTGTTATCCTCCATTTAATTTAGTATTCGCTGTATTTTATTCATTTTATCAAATTTTTGTCATATTAAATCATTTTAATATGGCCGTTTACACGGCATTTGTATGTGGCTGCTTATGTGCAGACACAAACGTCCCCTTAATTTTCAACTTTTCAACTAAAATTAGCCAAACATCTTAATGCCTTCTATTAGTTAGCATAGCTATCCTCCGTTTTAACTAGTATTCGCTGCATTTTATTCATTCTGTTAAAATTTTTTGTCATATTAAATCGTTTTTGTTAGGCTCCTCTCCTATTTTAGATATTTATTTTGATTTTAGTCTATTTTGTTGTTGAATGTGGGGGCTGAAGTGGGTTGGGGGCGGGATTTTCAATCGCAATCCTGATCCACTTCAGCCACTACACATTTAAAATCCTCTTGCGCGAACAGAAACGACCCGAACAACTGAAACGACACGGACTGTACTCAACTTATTAAAGACATTATGTGATTATTTTGCCTTCTTTATTCCGAGCTTTTACGGCTCCATCCTAAAATTATAATAATCACATATAGACATGTACAGACAAAATGACAAAAGTTGCCTTCATGCAACTTTGACAGATCCGACCAAAAATTGCATATTTTCTAATCGCCCCCTCGAAATATTTTTACTCTCCCTCGTTAGGTTTATAAAACCTGTATACGTGCAAATGCACAGAATGCAGAGCTAGCATTGCGTCTAGTATCTGCAAATTAGCGCTGAGCAATTACCGCCCCGAGGGCAGAGCCTTATCGTTTTTGTGCTCTACAGAGACGTTATTTTGGTCAGTTCATGCTGAAGTGCCAGTGTTCCATACTGAAGAATGAGTCAGAATGGGTCAATCACTGAAGCTGACCAAAGTTTCTTATCTCTTTTGAGCATGGATAAAAAACTTTTTTGGCCGATTAAGTGTTTCTAATTGAAACATGCTAACGAATGCATCGATTGTGCCAATATATGGCTATTCGAAGCATTCGCTTTTACATATCTGTGGCTGATGGGTAACTGCTTTGACGCTTTGCTTCTCTTGTTTCTAGAAAGCGCAAACAGTATGCCATCGTGTAACGATGTAAAAGGTAACCGCTGTGCGTCTCATTTCCCAGCACACAAAGTATGTAATGGACATACTATAAACAAATCATTCTTTAACTGCAGGACAATGGTTATAGTTGTTTCCTTGCGTGCGGAATCGTGTGATGCCTGCAGTACAATTTAAGGTTTGTCAGTGTGTGGGTGTAGAGGAGCGGCCTGGTCGATCTCAGCAATTGATCGCTAGCCTGCTTAGAGACACAGCATTGGCAAACTGGTGCTGCAGTGATTCATTGAATCGATACCCGCACGCAGTACGTTACATGGGAAACAACACATGACTGAAGCCGCACGCCCACTTAACAGGCTTGAAGTTGAGGTCAGTAATCGGAGCACTCGTCTGTCAAAATTAGAAACAAATTGTCAACTATGCCCAAAATAAGTGTTTTCGATGGCCGAACTCCTTCAACATCTAACATGAACCTTCAAGTCCCGATCCATGGTTGAGTTTTCCCTGTGTTGTGCCCAGGATGTGTGTTTGAAAATTCCTTTGCTATTTTTCTTCGTACATATTTTCTATAAATTGACTGAATCAGCAAGAGACTTTGAATTCTTGCTTCAATTCATCAAGCTTCGTCAACTTGAATCTACATAGGATTCTAGACACTTGAGCCACGAATTGAAGCATGGGCACTCTTGCTTGTCAATTTTCGTTTAAATTCTCTAGTCTATTAGAGGGAGAGAAAACGGAAAATAACCCCAAAAGTGCGAATTAAATTCTTCCAAAATTATCTCAAAAAAATAAATATGAAAAGCATTGGAAAAACTTAAATTTTCAATAGACAGTGCAAACTCCCATACACTCGGTGCACCGTCACTCTCTCCATCCACACACACATCCTCCAACTGACACACACACAGTCACACCTGGAATCGAAGCGACTTCAAATAGGAAAAAAAAAAATCTTAATGCCTTCTATTAGTTAGCATTGTTATCCTCCATTTAAACTAGTATTCGCTGTATTTTGTTAATTTTGTTAAATTTTCGACATATTAAATCAACTTAATATGGCCGTCTACACGGCACTTGTATGTGGCTGCTTATATGCAGACACTAATGACCCTTTAATTTTCACCTTTTTAACTATAGTTTCTCAAATTTTCTAATGCCTTCTATTAGTTAGCATTGTTATCCTCCATTTAAACTAGTATTCGCTGTATTTTGTTAATTTTGTTAAATTTTCGACATATTAACTTAATTTAATATGGCCGTTAATACGGCATTTGTATGTGGCTGCTTAGTTGCAGACACTTAGGACCCCTAATTTTTCAACTTTTTAATTGGATTTATCAACATCTTCTAATGCCATCGATTAGTTAGCATTGTTATCCTCCTATTAGACTAGTAATTGCTGCATTTTATTAATTTTATCAAATTTTTGTCATATTAAATAATGTTAATATGGCCGTTTACACGGCATTTTTATTTGGCTGCTTATGTGCAGACACAAACGTCCCCATAATTTTCGACTTTTTAACTAAAATTAGTCAAACATCTTAATGCCTTCTATTAGCCAGCATTGTTTACCTCCTATTTAATTAGTATTCGCTGCATTTCATTTATTTTGTTAAATTTTCGACATATTAAATCATTTTAGTATGGCCGTTTACACGGCACTTGTATGTGGCTGCTTATATGCAGACACTTAGGACCCTAAAATTTTCAACTTTCTAACTAAAGTTAGCCAAACATCTTAATGCCTCCGCTTAGTTAGCATTGTTATCCTCCACTTAAACTAGTATTCGCTGCATTTTATTTGCTTTATTAAATTTTCGTCATACCAAATTGTTTTTGTTAGGCGTTTCTCTCATTTTAGGTATCTAGTTTGATTTTGATTTTAATTTAATTTTGTTGTTGTTGAATGTGGGGGCTGAAGTGGGTTGGGGGCGGGATCTAATCGCAATCCTGATCCACTTCAGCCACTACACATTCAAAATCCTCTTGCGCGAACAGAAACGACCCGAACAACTGAAACGACACGGACTGTACTCTACATTAATCAACAATATGTGATTATTTTGCCTTCCTTCTTCCGAGCCTACACGGCTCCATCCTAAAATATTAATAATCACATATAGACATGTACAGACTCAATGACAAAAGTTGCCTTCATGCAACTTTGACAGATCCGACCAAAAATTGTACTTTCTCTCAAATCGCCCCCTCGAAAACTTTTTACTCTCCCTCGTTAGGTTTATATAACCTGTATACGTGCAAATGCACAAAATGCAGAGCTAGCATTGCGTCTAGTATCTGCAAATTAGCGCTGAGCAATTACCGCCCCGAGGGCAGAGCCTTATCGTTTTTGTGCTCTACAGAGACGTTATTTTGGTCAGTTCATGCTGAAGTGCCAGTGTTCCATACTGAAGAATGAGTCAGAATGGGTCAATCACTGAAGCTGACCAAAGTTTCTTATCTCTTTTGAGCATGGATAAAAAACTTTTTTGGCCGATTAAGTGTTTCTAATTGAAACATGTTAACGAATGCATCGATTGTGCCAATATATGGCTATTCGAAGCATTCGCTTTTACATATCTGTGGCTGATGGGTAACTGCTTTGACGCTTTGCTTCTTTGTTTCTAGAAAGCGCAAACAGTATGCCATCGTGTAACGATGTAAAAGGTAACCGCTGTGCGTCTCATTTCTCAGCACACAAAGTATGTAATGGACATACTATAAACAAATCATTCTTTAACTGCAGGACAATGGTTATAGTTGTTTCCTTGCGTGCGGAATCGTGTGATGCCTGCAGTACAATTTAAGGTTTGTCAGTGTGTGGGTGTAGAGGAGCGGCCTGGTCGATCTCAGCAATTGATCGCTAGCCTGCTTAGAGACACAGCATTGGCAAACTGGTGCTGCAGTGATTCATTGAATCGATACCCGCACGCAGTACGTTACATGGGAAACGACACATGACTGAAGCCGCACGCCCACTTAACGGGCTTGAAGTTGAGGTCAGTAATCGGAACACTCGTCTGTCAAAACTAGAAACAAATTGTCAATAATGCCCAAAATAAGTGTTTTCGATGGCCGAACTCCTTCAACATCTAACATGAACCTTCAAGTCCCGATCCATGGTTGAGTTTTCCCTGTGTTGTGCCCAGGATGTGTGTATTTACTCCTTTGCTAAATTCTTATATCGTACATATTTTCTATAAATTGACTGAATCAGCAAGAGACTTTGAATTCTTGCTTCAATTCATCAAGCTTCGTCAACTTGAATCTACATAGGATTCTAGACACTTGAGCCACGAATTGAAGCATGGGCACTCTTGCTTGTCAATTTTCGTTTAAATTCTCTAGTCTATTAGAGGGAGAGAAAACGGAAAATAACCCCAAAAGTGCGAATTAAATTCTTTCAAAATTATCTATATATTCACTCAAAAAAAGCATTGGAAAAACTTTAATTTTCAATAGGCAGTGCAAACTCCCATAAATTGACGCACCGTCACTCCCCACTATACACACACACATCCTCCAACTGACACACACACAGTCACACCTGGAATCGAAGCGACTTCAAATAGGAAAAAAAAAACTAGTATTCGCTGTATTTTGTTAATTTTGCTAAATTTTTTACATATTAAATCAACTTAATATGGCCGTTTACACGGCATCTGTATGTGGCTGCTTATATGCTGACACAAATGACCCTTAATTTTCAAAGTTTTAACTAAAGTAAACCAAACATTGTAATGCCTCCGTTTAGTTAGCATTGTTATCCCCCTATTAGTCTAGTATTCGCTGCATTTTATTTATTTTATAAAATTTTTGTCATATTAAAACATTTTAATATGGCCGTTTACACGGCATTTGTATGTGGCTGCTTATGTGCAGACACTCATGACCCTAAAATTTTCAACTTTTTAACAAAAGTAAACCAAATCTTTTAATGCCATCGTTTAGTTAGCATTGTTATCCTCCTTTTAAACTTGTATTCGCTGCATTTTATATATTTTATAAAATTTTTGTCATATTAAATAATTTTAATATGGCCGTTTACACGGCATTTGTATGTGGCTGCTTATGTGCAGACACAAACGTCCCCTTAATTTTCGACTTTTTAACTAAAATTAGTCAAACATCTTAATGCCTTCTATTAGTTAGCATTGTTATCCTCCTATTAAACTAGTATTCGCTGCATTTTAATAATTTTATTAAATTCTTGTCATATTAAATCATTTTAATATGGCCGTTTACCCGGCAGTTGTATGTGGCTGCTTATGTGCAGACACTTAGGACCCCTTAATTTTCTACTTTTTAACTAAAGTAGACCAAACATTGTAATGCCATTGATTAGTTAGAATTGTTCTCCTCCTATTATACTAGTATTCGCTGCACTTTATTAATTTAGTTAAATTTTTGTCATATTAAATTATATTAATATGGCCGTTTACACGGCACTTGTATGTGGCTGCCTATGTGCAGACACAAACGTCCCCCTAACTTTCAACTTTTTAACTAAAGTTAGTCAAACATATTAATGCCTTCTATTAGTTAGCATTGTAATCCTCCTATTAATCCAGTATTTGCTGCATTTTATTGATTCTGTTAAAATTTTGTCGTTCTAAATCATTTTAATATGGCCGTTTACACGGCATTTGTATGTGGCTGCTTATATGCAGACACTAGCGACCCCTAAATTTCCGACTTTTTAACTAAAGTTAGTCAAATATCTTAATGCCATCATTTAGTTAGCATTGCTATCCTCCATTTAAACTAGTATCCGCTGCATTTTTATCAATTTTGTTCAATTTTTGTCATATTAAATCATTTTAATATGGCCGTTTACACGGCACTTGCATGTGGCTGCTTATATGCAGACACTAATGACCCTTGAATTTTCGACTTTTTAACTAAAATATGTCAAACATCTTAATGCCCTCTATTAGTTAGCATTGTTATCCTCCTATTAGTCTAGTATTCGCTGCATTTTAATAATTTTATTAAATTTTTGTCATATTAAATCATTTTAATATGGCCGTTTACACGGCATTTGTATGTGGCTGCCTATGTGCAGACACAAACGTCCCCCTAATTTTCGACATTTTAATTAAATTTATTAAAATCTTTTAATGCCATCGGTTAGTTAGCATTGTTCCCCTCCTATTGTACTAGTATTCGCTGCATTTTATATAATTTATAAAATTTTTGACATATTAAATATTTTAATATGGCCGTTTACACGGCATTTGTATGTGGCTGCTCATGTGCAGACACTTATGACCCTTGAATTTTCGACTTTTTAACTAAAATATGTCAAACATCTTAATGCCCTCTATTAGTTAGCATTGTTATCCTCCTATTAGTTTAGTATTCGCTATATTTTACACATTTTATTAAATTTTTGACATATTAAATTAATTTAATATGGCCGCTTACACGGCACTTGCATGTGGCTGCTTATATGCTGACACAAATGACCCTTAATTTTCAAAGTTTTAACTAAAGTAAACCAAACATTGTAATGCCTCCGTTTAGTTAGCATTGTTATCCTCCTATTAGTTTAGTATTCGCTATATTTTATACATTTTATTAAATTTTTGTCATATTAAATCATTTTAATATGGCCGTTTACACGGCACTTGTATGTGGCTGCTTATGTGCAGACACTTAGGACCCCTTAATTTTCGACTTTTTAACTAAAATTAGTCAAACATCTTAATGCCATCGTTCAGTTAGCATTGTTATCCTCCTATTAGTTTAGTATTCGCTGCATTTTATTAATTCTGTTTAATTTTTGTCATATCAAATCATCTTAATATGGCCGTTTACACGGCATTTGTATGCGGCTGCTTATATGCAGACACTAATGACCCCTAAATTTTCAACTTTTTAATTAAATTTATTAAAATCTTTTAATGCCATATTTTAGCTAGCATTGTTTACCTCCTATAAGATCAGTATTCGCTGCCTTTTACTTATTTTGTTAAATTTTTGTCATATTAAATAATTTTAATATGGCCGTTTACACGGCATTTGTATGTGGCTGCTTATGTGCAGACACAAACGTCCCCTTAATTTTCAACTCTTTAACTAAAGTTAGTCAAACATATTAATGCCTTCTATTAGTTAGCATTGTAATCCTCCTATTAATCCAGTATTTGCTGCATTTTATTGATTCTGTTAAAATTTTGTCGTTCTAAATCATTTTAACAGCGTTTGAGAATGCTCTTCTACAGCGTAGTTTTTCGTTTTGCTCTCGCTGCCGCTCTGAGTTTTGTCGGGAGCCGTAGCGGAGCCGTGGCGCATCGATCGGGGGTGTGTGCTCTGCTGTGCTCTCGGCTCTGACACGCAGCAGACTACCGCTGTGGCGGGTAGCGGGAAGAAGAAGCGATGTGCTGCGCGTGGCCGTGGCGGTGGCGCGGAGCAGGGAGCGGGATGGGAGCGTGGCGGGTGCTTTTGTTTTTTGTGCTGCGGCTCTCGTGTGTGTTTATGCTCTGTGATCACAGCAAAGCAGCAAACTGAAATTTTGCTACGAAGCATGCGAAGAAAATAAGGGTTGTTTTTCAAACAAGCGAAGAATCGAAGAATCGAAGAAAAACGATCTCAGAGCCGAAACACTCACGGGAGCCGTGGCGCGGAGGGCGGAAGCATTTGCTGCGCTCTCATCTCGCTCTCTGTTTTGTGCTACTGCTGCGGCTGCGCGTAGCGCATCGTTTTTTTTTTTTTTTTTTTTTTTTTTTTTGCTGCTTGCTACGGCGGTGGTTTGTTGCGTGTCGGAGCTGGGAGCATAGCGGAGCGCATATTTTCGGTCGATGTGCTGCGGCTCTGCTGCGGCTCTCGGCGGGGCTCGGAGCGGTAGCGAGAGCATAGCACAATTTTTGTTGCTCTGGCTGCTACGGAGTAGTTTTTGCAAACGCTGCATTTTAATATGGCCGTTTACACGGCATTTGCATGTGGCTGCTTATGTGCAGACACTCATGACCCCTGAATTTTCGGCTTCTTAACTAAAGCAGATCAAACATTGTAATGCCATCGATTAGTTAGCATTGTTTACCTCCTATTAGTCTTGTATTTACTTCATTTTATTAATTTCGTTAAATTTTCGACATATTAAATCAAATTAATATGGCCGTTTACACGGCATTTGTATGTGGCTGCTTATGTGCAGACACTCATGACCCTAAAATTTTCAACTTTTTAACAAAAGTAAACCAAATCTTTTAATGCCATCGTTTAGTTAGCATTGTTATCCTCCTTTTAAACTTGTATTCGCTGCATTTTATATATTTTATAAAATTTTTGTCATATTAAATAATTTTAATATGGCCGTTTACACGGCATTTGTATGTGGCTGCTTATGTGCAGACACAAACGTCCCCTTAATTTTCGACTTTTTAACTAAAATTAGTCAAACATCTTAATGCCTTCTATTAGTTAGCATTGTTATCCTCCTATTAAACTAGTATTCGCTGCATTTTAATAATTTTATTAAATTCTTGTCATATTAAATCATTTTAATATGGCCGTTTACCCGGCAGTTGTATGTGGCTGCTTATGTGCAGACACTTAGGACCCCTTAATTTTCTACTTTTTAACTAAAGTAGACCAAACATTGTAATGCCATTGATTAGTTAGAATTGTTCTCCTCCTATTATACTAGTATTCGCTGCACTTTATTAATTTAGTTAAATTTTTGTCATATTAAATTATATTAATATGGCCGTTTACACGGCACTTGTATGTGGCTGCCTATGTGCAGACACAAACGTCCCCCTAACTTTCAACTTTTTAACTAAAGTTAGTCAAACATATTAATGCCTTCTATTAGTTAGCATTGTAATCCTCCTATTAATCCAGTATTTGCTGCATTTTATTGATTCTGTTAAAATTTTGTCGTTCTAAATCATTTTAATATGGCCGTTTACACGGCATTTGTATGTGGCTGCTTATATGCAGACACTAGCGACCCCTAAATTTCCGACTTTTTAACTAAAGTTAGTCAAATATCTTAATGCCATCATTTAGTTAGCATTGCTATCCTCCATTTAAACTAGTATCCGCTGCATTTTTATCAATTTTGTTCAATTTTTGTCATATTAAATCATTTTAATATGGCCGTTTACACGGCACTTGCATGTGGCTGCTTATATGCAGACACTAATGACCCTTGAATTTTCGACTTTTTAACTAAAATATGTCAAACATCTTAATGCCCTCTATTAGTTAGCATTGTTATCCTCCTATTAGTCTAGTATTCGCTGCATTTTAATAATTTTATTAAATTTTTGTCATATTAAATCATTTTAATATGGCCGTTTACACGGCATTTGTATGTGGCTGCCTATGTGCAGACACAAACGTCCCCCTAATTTTCGACATTTTAATTAAATTTATTAAAATCTTTTAATGCCATCGGTTAGTTAGCATTGTTCCCCTCCTATTGTACTAGTATTCGCTGCATTTTATATAATTTATAAAATTTTTGACATATTAAATATTTTAATATGGCCGTTTACACGGCATTTGTATGTGGCTGCTCATGTGCAGACACTTATGACCCTTGAATTTTCGACTTTTTAACTAAAATATGTCAAACATCTTAATGCCCTCTATTAGTTAGCATTGTTATCCTCCTATTAGTTTAGTATTCGCTATATTTTACACATTTTATTAAATTTTTGACATATTAAATATATTAATATGGCCGTTCATACGGCATTTGTATGTGACTGCTTATGTGCAGACACAAATGACCCTTAATTTTCGACTTTTTTAACTAAAGTTGGCCAAATCTTTTAATGCCATCAATTAGTTAGCATTGTTTACCTTCTATTTAATTAGTTTTCGCTGCTTTTTATTGATTCTGCTAAAATTTTGTCATTTTAAATCATTTTAATATGGCCGTTTACACGTCATTTGTATGTGGCTGCCTATGTACAGACACTCGCGACCCCTAAATTTTCAAAGTTTTAACTAAAGTAGACCAAACATTGTAATGCCTCCGTTTAGTTAGCACTGTTATCCTCCTATTAGTTTAGTATTCGCTATATTTTACACATTTTATTAAATTTTTGTCATATTAAACAATTTTAATATGGCCGTTTACACGGCATTTGTATGTGGCTGCTTGTGTGCAGACACTTAGGACCCCTTAATTTTCGGCTTTTAAACTAAAGTTAGCCCAACATCTTAATGCCATCGATTAGCTAGCATTGTTTACCTCCTATTAAACCATTATTCGCTGCATTTTATTTATTTTATAAAATTTTTGACATATTAAATCAATTTAATATGGCCGTTTACACGGCAATTGTATGTGGCTGCTTATGTGCAGACACTAGCGACCCCTAAATTTTCGACTTTTTAACTAAAATTAGTCAAACATCTTAATGCCTTCTATTAGTTAGCATTGTAATCCTCCTATTAATCCAGTATTTGCTGCATTTTATTGATTCTGTTAAAATTTTGTCGTTCTAAATCATTTTAATATGGCCGTTTACACGGCATTTGTATGTGGCTGCTTATGTGCAGACACTCATGACCCCTGAATTTTCGGCTTCTTAACTAAAGCAGATCAAACATTGTAATGCCATCGATTAGTTAGCATTGTTTACCTCCTATTAGTCTTGTATTTACTTCATTTTATTAATTTCGTTAAATTTTCGACATATTAAATCATTTTAATATGGCCGTTTTCACGGCATTTGTATGTGGCTGCTTATGTGCAGACACTTAGGACCCCTTAATTTTCGGCTTTTAATCTAAAACAGATCAAACATTGTAATGCCATCGATTAGTTAGCATTGTTTACCTCCTATTATTCTTGTATTCGCTGCATTTCATCAATTGTATTAAATTTTTGTCATATTAAATCATATGATATTGGCCGTTTACACGGCACTTGTATGTGGCTGCTTATGTGCAGACACTAATAACCCTTGAATTTTCACCTTTTAACTAAAGTTTCTCAAATTTTCTAATGCCTTCTATTAGTTAGCATTGTTATCCTCCATTTAAACTAGTATTCGCTGCCTTTTATTAATTTTACTTAATTTTTGTCATATTAAATCATTTTAATATGGCCGTTTACACGGCATTTGTATGTGGCTGCTTATGTGCAGACACTAATGACCCCTAAATTTTCTACTTTTTAAATAAAGTAAATTAAACATGGAAATGCCATCGATTAGTTAGCATTGTTCTCCTCCTATTGTACTAGTATTCGCTGCATTTTATTAACTTTGTTCAATTTTTGTCATATTAAATCAATTTAATATGGCCGTTTACACGGCATTTGTATGTGGCTGCTCATATGCAGACACTTTTGACCCCTAAATTTTCCGCTTTTTAACTAAATTTATTAAAATCCTTTAATGCCTTCTATTAGCTAGCATTGTTTTCCTCCTATTAGTCTTGTATTCGCTGCCTTTTATTAATTTTGTTAAATTTTTGTCATATTAAATCATTTTAATATGGCCGTTTTACACGGCGTTTGTATGTGGCTGCTTACGTGCAGACACAAACGTCCCCTTAATTTTCGACTTTTTAACTAAAATTAGTCAAACATCTTAATGCCTTCGATTAGTTAGCATTGTTATCCTCCTATTAGACTAGTAATTGCTGCATTTTACTAAATTTACAAAATTTTTGTCATATTAAATCATATGATATTGGCCGTTTACACGGCATTTATATGTGGCTGCTTATGTGCAGACACAAACGTCCCCTCAATTTTCGACTTTTTAACTAAAATTGTTTAAATCTTCTTATGCCATCGATTAGTTAGCATTGTTATCCTCCATTCAAACTAGTATTCGCTGCATTTTAATAATTTTATTAAATTTTTGACATATTAAATCATATTAATATGGCCGTTTACACGGCATTTGTATGTGGCTGCTTACATGCAGACACTAACGACCCCTAAATTTTCAACTTCTTAATTAAATTTATTAAAACCCTCTAATGCCATCGATTAGTTAGCATTGTTTACTTAATATTAGTCTAGTATTTGCTGCATTTTATTAATTTTGTTAAATTTTTGTCATATTAAATCATATGATATTGGCCGTTTACACGGCATTTGTATGTGGCTGCTTATATACAGACACTTAGGACCCTAAAATTTTCAACATTTTAATTAAATTTATCAACATCTTTTAATGCCATCGATTAGTTAGCATTGTTATCCTCCTTTTAAACTTGTATTCGCTGCACTTTATCAATTGTATTAAATTTTTGTCATATTAAATCATTTTAATATGGCCGTTTACACGGCATTTGTATGTGGCTGCTTATCTGCAGACACTTAGGACCCCTTAATTTTCGGCTTTTTAACTAAAATTAGTCAAACATCTTAATGCCTTCGATTAGTTAGCATTGTTATCCTCCTATTAGACTAGTAATTGCTGCATTTTATTAAATTTACAAAATTTTTGTCATATTAAATCATATGATATTGGCCGTTTACACGGCATTTATATGTGGCTGCTTATGTGCAGACACAAACGTCCCCTTAATTTCTGACTTTTTAACTAAAATTAGCCAAACATCTTAATGCCTTCTATTAGTTAGCACTGTTATCCTCCTATTAGTTTAGTATTCGCTGTATTTTGCTAATATTGTTAAATTTTTGTCATATTTAATCATTTTAATATGGCCGTTTACACGGCATTTGTATGTGGCTGCTTATGTGCAGACACTTAGGACCCCTTAATTTTCGGCTTTTAATCTAAAACAGATCAAACATTGTAATGCCATCGATTAGTTAGCATTGTTTACCTCCTATTAGTCTTGTACTTGCTGCATTTTATATATTTTATAAAATTTTTGTCATATTAAATCATTTTAATATGGCCGTTTACACGGCATCTGTATGTGGCTGCTTATGTGCAGACACTTAGGACCCTTGAATTTTAAACTTTTTAACTAAAGCAAACCAAATCTTCTAATGCCTTCTATTAGCTAGCATTGTTTACCCTCTATTAGATTAGTATTTGCTGCATTTTATTTGTTTTATTAAATTTTTCTCATATTAAATCATTTTAATATGGCCGTTTACACGGCATTTGTATGTGGCTGCTTATATGCAGACACAAACGTCCCCTTAATTTTCGACTTTTTAACTAAAATAGACCAAACATCTTAATGCCTTCTATTAGTTAGCATTGTTTACCTCCTATTAGTTTTGTATTTGCTGCATTTTGTTAATTCTATAAAATTTTTGTCATATTCAATCACTTTAATATGGCCGTTTATACGGCATTTGTATGTGGCTGCTTATATGCAGACACTAATGACCCTTGAATTTTCACCTTTTTAACTAAAGTTAGCCAAACATCTTAATGCCTTCTATTAGTTAGCATTGTTATCCTTCGTTTCGACTAGTATTCGCTGTTATTTATCAATTTTATTAAATTTTCGACATATTAAATAATTCTAATATGGCCGTTTACACGGCATTTGTATGTGGCTGCTTATGTGCAGACACAAACGTCCCCTTAACTTTCAACTTTTTAACTAAAGTTAGTCAAACATATTAATGCCTTCTATTAGTTAGCATTGTTATCCTCCATTTAAACTAGTATTCGCTGCCTTTTATTAATTTTGTTAAATTTTTGTCATATTAAATCATATGATATTGGCCGTTTACACGGCATTTGTATGTGGCTGCTTATATACAGACACTTAGGACCCTAAAATTTTCAACATTTTAATTAAATTTATCAACATCTTTTAATGCCATCGATTAGTTAGCATTGTTATCCTCCTTTTAAACTTGTATTCGCTGCACTTTATCAATTGTATTAAATTTTTGTCATATTAAATCATTTTAATATGGCCGTTTACACGGCATTTGTATGTGGCTGCTTATGTGCAGACACTTAGGACCCTAAAATTTTCAACTTTTTAACAAAAGTAAACCAAACATCTTAATGCCTTCAATTAGTTAGCATTGTTACCCTCCGTTTTAACTAGTATTCGCTGCATTTTATTTGTTTTATTAAATTTTTCTCATATTAAATCATTTTAATATGGCCGTTTACACGGCATTTGTATGTGGCTGCTTATGTGCAGACACATACGTCCCCTTAATTTTCGACTTTTCAACTAAAGTTAGTCAAACATCTTAATGCCCTCTATTAGTTAGCATTGTTTACCTTCATTCTAATTAGTATTCGCTGCATTTTGTTAATTTTATTAAATTTTTGTCATATTAAATCATTTTAATATGGCCGTTTACACGGCATTTGTATGTGGCTGCTTATGTGCAGACACAAACGTCCCCTTAATTTTCGACTTTTTAACTAAAATTAGTCAAACATCTTAATGCCTTCGATTAGTTAGCATTGTTTACCTCCTATTAGTCTTGTATTCGCTGCATTTTATCAATTTTATTAAACTTTTGACATATTAAATCATATTAATATGGCCGTTTACACGGCATTTGTATGTGGCTGCTTATATGCAGACACTTAGGACCCTTAAATTTTCAACATTTTAATTAAAATTAATTAAACATCCTAATGCCAACGATTAGTTAGCAATGTTATCCTCCATTTAATTTAGTATTCGCTGCATTTTGTTAATTTTATAAAATTTTTGTCATACTAAATCATTTTAATATGGCCGTTTACACGACATCTGTATGTGGCTGCTTATGTGCAGACACTTAGGACCCTTGAATTTTCTACTTTTAAATAAAAGTTTCTCAAATCTTCTTATGCCACTGATTAGTTAGTATTGTTTACCTCCTTTTATTCTTGTATTCGCTGCATTTTATCAATTTTATTAAATTTTTGTCATATTAAATCTTTTTAATATGGCCGTTTACACGGCAATTGCATGTGGCTACTCATGTGCAGCCACTAACGACCCCTAAATTTTCAACTTTCTAACTAAAGCTAGTCAAACATCTTAATGCCATCAATTAGTTAGCATTGTTATCCTTTGTTTCAACTAGTATTCGCTGTATTTAAATTATTCTGTTTAATTTTTGTCATATTAAATCATTTTAATATGGCCGTTTTTCACGGCAATTGTACGTGGCTGCTCATGTGCAGACACTTATGACCCTTGAATTTTCGACTTTTTAACTAAAATTAGTCAAACATCTTAATGCCATCGATTAATTAGCATTGTTTACCTTCTATTAGATTAGCATTCGCTGCATTTTACTTATTTTATAAAATTTTTGTCATATTAAATCACTTTAATATGGCCGTTTACACGGCATCTTATATGTGGCTGCTTATGTGCAGACACAAACGCACCCTTAATTTTCGACTTTCTAACTAAAATTAGTCAAACATCTTAATGCCATCGTTCAGTTAGTATTGTTTACCTCCATTTAAACTAGTATTCGCTGTACTTTATTAATTTTATTAAATTTTGTCATAACAAATCATTTTAATATGGGCGTTTACAGGGCATTTGTATGTGGCTGCTTATGTGCAGACACTTAGGACCCCTTAATTTTCTACTTTCTAACTAAAGTTAGTCAAACATCTTAATGCCATCGTTCAGTTAGCATTGTTTACCTCCTATTTAATTAGTATTCGCTGCATTTTATCAATTTTATTAAATTTCTGTCATATTAAATCTTTTTAATATGGCCGTTTACACGGCATGTGTATGTGACTGCTTATGTGCAGACACAAACGTCCCCTTAATTTTCGACTTTTTAATCAGAATTGTTTAAATCTTTTAATGCCACCTCTTAGCTAGCATTGTCTACCTTCATTCAAATTAGTATTCGCTGCATTTTGCAAATTTTATTAAATTTTTGACATATTAAATAATTTTAATATGGCCGTTTACACGGCATCTATATGTGGCTGCTTATGTGCAGACACTTATGACCCATTAATTTTTCACTTTTTAACTAAAGTAGACCAAACCTTTTAATGCCATCGATTAGTTAGCATTGTTATCCTCCTATCAAACTATTATTCGCTGCATTTTGTTAATTTTATTAAATATTTGTCATATTTAAGCACTTTAATATGGCCGTTTACACGGCAATTGCATGTGGCTGCTTATATGCATACACTTAGGACCCTTGTATTTTCAACTTTTTAACCAGAGTTAGCCCAACATCTTAAGGCCATTGATTAGTTAGCATTGTTATCCTCCACTCAAACTAGTATTTGCTGCATTTTATTAATTTTATTCAATTTTTGTCATATTAAATCAATTTAATATGGCCGTTTACACGGCATTTGTATGTGGCTACTTATGTGCAGACACAAACGTCCCCTTAATTTTCGACTTTTTAACTAAAGTTAGCCAAACATCTTAATGCCATCGATTAGTTAGCATTGTTATCTTCCTGTTGCACCAGAATTCGCTGCATTTTATTTATTCTATTAAATTTTTGTCAAATAAAACCATTTCAATATGGCCGTTTACACGACACTTATATGTGACTATTTATGTGCAGACACTTAGGACCCTTGAATTTTCAACTTTTTAATTAAATTTATTAAATTCTTCTAATGCCATCTTTTAATTAGCATTGTTATCCTCCTATTTAATTAGTATTCGCTGAATTTAATTAGTTTTGTTAAATTTTTGTCATATTAAATCATATGATATTGGCCGTTTATACGGTAACTGTATGTGGCTGCTCATGTGCAGTCACTAGCGACCCCTAAATTTTCAACTTCTTAACTAAAATTAGTCAAACATCTTAATGCCTCCGACTAGTTAGCATTGTTTACCTTCTATTTAATTAGTTCTCGCTGCATTTTGTTAACTTTATTAAATTTTTGACATATTAAATTAATTTAATATGGCCGTTTACACGGCATTTGTATGTGGCTGCTTATATGCAGACACTTAGGACCCCCAAATTTTCGACTTTTTAACTAAAGCAAACCAAATCTTCTAATGCCTTCTATTAGTTAGCATTGTTAACCTCCTATCAGTTTTGTATTTGCTGCATTTTATTTATTTTATAAAATTTTTGTCATATTAAATCATTTTAATATGGCCGTTTACACGGCATTTGTACGTGGCTGCTTATGTGCAGACACAAACGTCCCCATAATTTTCGACTTTTTAACTAAAATAGACCAAACATCTTAATGCCATCGTTTAGTTAGCATTGTTATCCTCCTATTAGTTTAGTATTCGCTGCATTTTATTAAAATTATAAAAATTTTGTCATATTAAACTATATTAATATGGCCGTTTATATGACATTTGCATGTGGCTGCTTATGTGCAGACACTAATGACCCTAGAATTTTCGACTTTTTAACTAAAGCAAACCAAATCTTCTAATGCCTTCTATTAGTTAGCATTGTTTACCTCCTATAAGTCTTATATTTGTTGCATTTTATTTATTTTTTTTTAAATTTTTGTCATATTGAATCAATTTAATATGGCCGCTTTCACGGCAATTGTATGTGGCTGCTTATGTGCAGACACTTATGACCCCTTAATTTTCAACGTTTTAACAAAAGTTAGCCAAACATCTTAACGCCTTCTATTAGTTAGCATTGTTTACCTCCTATTAGTCTTGTATTTGCTGCATTTTATTTATTTTATAAAATTTTTGTCATATTAAATCATATGATATTGGCCGATTACACGGCATTTGTATGTGGCTGCTTATATGCAGACACAAACGTCCCCTTAATTTTCGACTTTTTAACTAAATTTATTAAAATCTTTTAATGCCATTGTTTAGTTAGCATTGTTATCCTCCATTTAATTTAGTATTCGCTGCATTTTATCAATTGTATTAAATTTTTGTCATATTAAATCATATGATATTGACCGTTTACACGGCACTTGTATGTGGCTGCTCATGTGCAGACACTTAGGACCCAAAAATTTTCAACTTTCTAACGAAAGTTAGTCAAACATCTTAATGCCTTCTATTAGTTAGCATTGTTATCCTCCATTTAAACTAGTATTCGCTGCCTTTTATTAATTTTGTTAAATCTTTGTCATATTAAATCATTTTAATATGGCCGTTTACACGGCATTTGTATGTGGCTGCTTGTATGCAGACACTAACGTCCCCCTAATTTCCAACTTTTTATTAAAATTTATTAAAATCTTTTAATGCCATCGTTTAGTTAGCATTGTTTACCTCCTATTAGTCTTGTATTTGCTGCTTTTTATTCATTTTATTAAAATTTTATCACATTAAATCATTTTAATATGGCCGTTTACACGGCATTTGTATATGGCTGCTTATGTGCAGACACTCATGACCCCTTAATTTTCGGCTTTTTAATTAAATTTATCAACATCTTTTAATGCTATCGATTAGTTAGCATTGTTTACCTTCTATTAGTCTTGTATTCGCTGCTTTTTATTGATTTTATAAAAATTTTGCCATATTAAATCATTTTAATATGGCCGCTTATATGGCATTTGTATGTGGCTGCTTATGTGCAGACACAAACGTCCCCTTAATTTTCGACTTTTTAACTAAAATTAACCAAACATTTTAATGCCTTCTATTAGTTAGCATAGTTATCCTCCGTTTTAACTAGTATTCGCTGCATTTTATTCATTCTGTTAAAATTTTTGTCATATTAAATCGTTTTTGTTAGGCTCCTCTCCTATTTTAGATATTTATTTTGATTTTAGTCTATTTTGTTGTTGAATGTGGGGGCTGAAGTGGGTTGGGGGCGGGATTTTAAATCGCAATCCTGATCCACTTCAGCCACTACACATTCAAAATCCTCTTGCGCGAACAGAAACGACCCGAACAACTGAAACGACACGGACTGTACTCTACATTAATCAACAATATGTGATTATTTTGCCTTCCTTCTTCCGAGCCTACACGGCTCCATCCTAAAATATTAATAATCACACATAGACATGTACAGACTCAATGACAAAAGTTGCCTTCATGCAACTTTGACAGATCCGACCAAAATTGCATATTTTCTGATCGCCCCCTCGAAAACTTTTTACTCTCCCTCGTTAGGTTTATATAACCTGTATACGTGCAAATGCACAGAATGCAGAGCTAGCATTGCGTCTAGTATCTGCAAATTAGCGCTGAGCAATTACCGCCCCGAGGGCAGAGCCTTATCGTTTTTGTGCTCTACAGAGACGTTATTCTGGTCAGTTCATGCTGAAGTGCCAGTGTTCCATACTGAAGAATGAGTCAGAATGGGTCAATCACTGAAGCTGACCAAAGTTTCTTATCTCTTTTGAGCATGGATAAAAAACTTTTTTGGCCAATTAAGTGTTTCTAATTGAAACATGCTAACGAATGCATCGATTGTGCCAATATATGGCTATTCGAAGCATTCGCTTTTACATATCTGTGGCTGTTGGGTAACTGTTTGACGCTTTGTTTCTCTTGTTTCTAGAAAGCGCAAACAGTATGCCATCGTGTAACGATGTAAAAGGTAACCGCTGTGCGTCTCATTTCTCAGCACACAAAGTATGTAATGGACATACTATAAACAAATCATTCTTTAACTGCAGGACAATGGTTATAGTTGTTTCCTTGCGTGCGGAATCGTGTGATGCCTGCAGTACACTCTAAGGTTTGTCAGTGTGTGGGTGTAGAGGAGCGGCCTGGTCGATCTCAGCAATTGATCGCTAGCCTGCTTAGAGACACAGCATTGGCAAACTGGTGCTGCAGTGATTCATTGAATCGATACCCTCACGCAGTACGTTACATGGGAAACAACACATGACTGAAGCCGCACGCCCAATTAACGGGCTTGAAGTTGAGGTCAGTAATCGGAGCACTCGTCTGTCAAAATTAGAAACAAATTGTCAATTATGCCCAACTCTTAGTGTTTCCGATGGCCGAACTCCTTCAACACTTAACATGAACCTTCAAGTCCCGATCCATGGTTGAGTTTTCCCTGTGTTGTGCCCAGGATGTGTGTATTTCTACTCCTTTGCTAAATTCTTATATCGTACATATTTTCTATAAATTGACTGAATCAGCAAGAGACTTTGAATTCTTGCTTCAATTCATCAAGCTTCGTCAACTTGAATCTACATAGGATTCTAGACACTTGAGCCACGAATTGAAGCATGGGCACTCTTGCTTGTCAATTTTCGTTTAAATTCTCTAGTCTATTAGAGGGAGAGAAAACGGAAAATAACCCCAAAAGTGCGAAATTGTTTTCTTTCACAATTATCTCAAGAAATAAAAGCAAAAAAGCATTGGAAAAACTTAAATTTTCTTAAGACAGTGCAAACTCCCATACACTCGGTGCACCGTCACTCCCCACTATACACACACACATCCTCCAACTGACACACACACAGTCACACCTGGAATCGAAGCGACTTCAAATAGGAAAAAAAAAAAAAATTGCCGCAATGAAGTGCGTTGCCAAAAATGTGGCAGCAATCATCTCACCAGCAAGTGCAAACAAACTGATAAAAATCCATCGAAATGTGCAAATTGCAATCTTTCTCATCCTTCCAACTTTTCAGGCTGCGTGCATCGTCTAAAGATGCTCGAAGCCAAATTTGAGTCCCTAATAAGTTCATCTTTTGGTAATAAAAAGCAAAGATTAAATGACCAAACTCCAGAGGGGTCCAAACAAATAATTAAGGCTAATCCAGATAATGCGGGAAAGGGCTCAAATAATAATAATAAAAGAAATAAGAATAGAAACAGAAATAGAAACAGGAAAAATAAAAACAAAAACAACCAGCAATAAATATATTCTTAAAATTAAAATTAACCTAACAACTACCTACTTAAAACTCTACAGCGATCTTAAACTACATTTAATCTACCTATTTTGATTATTCTAATTTGATGATTAGGGTCATCAAATATTTACTCTACTAACCACAATCTTTCCTCTTCTCTCTCTCTATACTATACATACTGTTTAAAATTTCTACCTAATTCTACACTATTATACTAAACAAAACAATAAAAATAAATAAAATAATTTAAAAATTACTTAACAAATAAAGCTTGCTTTAAAATCTTCAAACAATAAATAAATAACTAAATTTCCTTCTATCTACTAAACCCACTAAAAACTAAAAACAAATTATAAACAAAATTCTAATTATATTTTTCGACCCCCTCAGCTACATCGAAATTCAACAACTCCTAAATTGACGACGCAGCGAGCAGCCAGCTGACTTCAAGCTCTACGTGGGACTCAATTCATCAAAGCAACTAACAGCGGATCAGTCGACATGCAGCAACAATATTATAATATTTACATTTTTCACCTTATTTTTAAGATCTATTTCAAATTAGTCTCAATCTTGCATAGTCTCTTTTCTTTTCTCTGTTAAAATCATTGTCCCTTCAGACTAGGAACAAGTAATTGTAGAATTTACTCTCAGGAATCTTTTTAACTCTTGAAAGAATTATCACTGTCCCTTTCTCAATTATGTCTGCTTTTACTCAACAGATATTCTGCTTCAAATCACCTCACATCCATATCTGAATCGCTAAATCGTTCTTTTATATTCAAACATATATTCAAAATTTGTCAAAATATTAGATATTCCCCTGTTGTCCTTCATGCCAAGGGACTTTCCAAAGTCCCTGCTGGTCAATTGCTTCGACCACAAATTTTTAGGGTATTCTCCAAATCTTCCTGCCTACTTAATTAATGCAAACCTAAACTATATTCTACCCTACTTCTATACCTATTTTACTCTTTGTTTATATTAACTTAACTCTATGCTCCTACCTCTATTTTTTCACTCTTCTTCATATCATGATGAGTGACAAAACGGACTGGTGTCTACTGTCTTTGGACCTCTTGGCGTTACTATTAGTAGCTGTCAATGTCCAAACTGATCCCTTCAATGCATTAAAGAGTGTCAAACATATTGCAAATTTTTATACTATGTCAAAATAGACACAGCGACTTAATGCATTCTATATTTCTGTCTTATTAATTTCCATCACTCAGTACTATCGTACTATATACGGTCTGGGTGATACAAAACAGACAGGTGTCTGGCGTCATTGGGCCACTTGAACTGCTATTAGCAATTCAACGTCCAATCTGACTTTAATCAAATGCATTGATGAAGTATCTAACGTGCTGAAAAATTTTAAAAATATGTCAAATAATAAGATACTATCGTTCAAAGCATTTCTATCTACTCTACTCTCATTTCTATTTATTCTCTCTCCTTTTTTGCATTTTATAAGAAATGGTGGGAGGGGCGATTTATTGCCATCGACTAGTTAATAAGATACTATCGTTCAAAGCATTTCTATCTACTCTACTCTCATTTCTATTTATTCTCTCTCCTTTTTTGCATTTTATAAGAAATGGTGGGAGGGGCGATTTATTGCCATCGACTAGTTAGCATTGTTACCCTCCTGTTGTACTAGAATTCGCTGCGTTTTATTAATTTAGTTAAATTTTTGTCATATTAAATTATATTAATATGGCCGTTTACACGGCACTTGTATGTGGCTGCCTATGCGCAGACACAAACGTCCCCTTAATTTTCGACTTTTTAACCAAAGTTAGCCAAACATCTTAATGCCTTCTATTAGCTAGCATTGTTATCCTCCATTCAAACTAGTATTCGCTGCATTTTGTTAATTTTATAAAATTTTTGTCATATTTAATCATTTTAATATGGCCGTTTACACGGCATTTGTATGTGGCTGCCTATGTGCAGACACAAACGACCCCTAAATTTTCAACTTTTTATCAAATTTATTAAAATCTTTTAATATTATCGGTTAGTTAGCATTGTTATCCTCCTGTTGTACTAGTATTCGCTGCATTTTATATATTTTATAAAAATTTTGTCTTATTAAATATTTTTAATATGGCCGTTTACACGGCATTTGTACGTGGCTGCTTATATGCCGACACTTAGGACCCTAAAATTTTCAACTTTTTAATTAAATTTATTAAAATCTTTTAATGCCATATTTTAGCTAGCATTGTTTACCTCCTATAAGATTAGTATTCGCTGCCTTTTGTTAATTTTATAAAATTTTCGTTATATTAAATTATATAATATTGGCCGTTTACACGGCATTTTATATGTGGCTGCTTATGTGCAGACACAAACGTACCCTTAATTTTCGACTTTTTAACTAAAGTAAACCAAATCTTTTAATGCCTTGTATTAGTTAGCATTGCTATCCTCCATTTTAACTAGAATTCGCTGCATTTTGTTAATTTTACTAAATTTTTGTCATATTAAATCATTCTAATATGGCTGATTACACGGCATTTGCATGTGGCTGCTTATATGCAGACACTTAGGACCCTTGAATTTTCAACTTTTTTATCAAATTTATTAAAATCTTTTAATGCCATCGGTTAGTTAGCATTGTTAACCTCCTGTTGTACTAGTATTCGCTGCATTTTGTCAATTTTATTAAATTTTTGTCATATTTAATCACTTTAATATGGCCATTTATACGGCATTTGTATGTGGCTGCTTATGTGCAGACACAAATGACCCCTCAATTTTCAACGTTTTAGCTAAAGTTAACCCAACATCTTAATGCCATAGATTAGTTAGCATTGTTTACTCCCTTATTAACTAGTATTCGCTGCATTTTGGTAATTTTGTTCAATTTTTGTCATATTAAATCAATTTAATATGGCCGTTTATACGACATTTGTATGTGGCTGCTTATATGCATACACTTAGGACCCTTGTATTTTCAACTTTTTAACCAGAGTTAGCCCAACATCTTAAGGCCATTGATTAGTTAGCATTGTTACCCTCCACTCAAACTAGTATTTGCTGCATTTTATTAATTTTATTCAATTTTTGTCATATCAAATCAATTTAATATGGCCGTTTATCGACATTTGTATGTGGCTGCTTATGTGCAGACACTAGCGACCCCTAAATTTTCGACTTTTTAACTAAAGTTAGCCAAACATCTTAATGCCACCCCTCAGTTAGCATTGTTATCCTTCTATTAGTCCAGTATTTGCTGCATTTTATTAATTCTATTAAATTTTTGTCATATTAAATCATTTTAATATGGCCGTTTACACGGCATTTGTATGTGGCTGCTTATATGTAGACACTAATGACCCTAGAATTTTCGACTTTTTAACTAAAGCAAACCAAATTTTCTAATGCCTTCTATTAGTTAGCATTGTTTACATTCGAATGGGCTAGTATTCGCTGCATTTTAATAATTTTATAAAATTTTCGTTATATTAAAATCATATGATATTGGCCGCTTACACGGCATTTGTATGTGGCTGCTCATATGCAGTCACTAGCGACCCCTAAATTTTCAACTTTTTTACTAAAGTTTCTCAAATTTTCTAATGCCTTCTATTAGTTAGCATTGTTTACATTCAAATAGGCTAGTATTCGCTGTGTTTTATATATTTTATTAAATTTTTGTCATATTAAATTATTTTAATATGGCCGTTTACACGGCACTTGTATGTGGCTGCTTATATGCAGACACAAACGTCCCCCTAATTTTCGACTTTTTAATTAAAATTGTTTAAATCTTTAAATACCATCAATTAGTTAGCATTGTTTACCTTCTATTAGATTAGTATTCGCTGCATTTCATTAAATTTATAAAATTTTTGTCATATTAAATAATGTTAATATGGCCGTTTACACGGCATTTATATGTGGCTGCTTACGTGCAGACACTTAGGACCCCTAAACTTTCAACTTTTTAATTAAAGATATTCAAACATCTTAATGCCTTCTGTCAGTTAGCATTGTTTACCTCCTATTAGTCTTGTATTTGCTGCATTTTATATATTTTATAAAATTTTTGTCATATTAAATCATATGATATTGGCCGTTTACACGGCACTTGTATGTGGCTGCTTATGTGCAGACACTAATAACCCTTGAATTTTCACCTTTTAACTAAAGTTTCTCAAATTTTCTAATGCCTTCTATTAGTTAGCATTGTTTACATTCGAATAGGCTAGTATTCGCTGTATTTTATATATTTTATTAAATTTTTGTCATATTAAATCATTTTTAATATGGCCGTTTACACGTCATTGTATGTGGCTGCTCATATACAGACACTTAGGACCCTTAAATTTTCAACTTTTTTATCAAATTTATTAAAATCTTTTAATGCCTTGATTAGTTAGCATTGTTATCCTCCATTCAAACTAGTATTCGCTGCATTTTATTAAATTTATAAAATCTTTGTCATATTAAATCATATGATATTGGCCGTTTACACGGCATTTGTATGTGGCTGCTTATGTTCAGACACAAACGTCCCCTTAATTTTCGACTTTTTAACTAAAATTAGTCAAACATCTTAATGCCATCTATTAGTTAGCATTGTTTACTTTCTATTAGTCTTGTATTTGCTGCATTTTATTAAATTTATAAAATTTTTGTCATATTAAATCATACGATATTGGCCGTTTACACGGCATTTGTATGTGGCTGCTTATATGCAGACACCAATTACCCCTTAATTTTAGAATTTTTAACTAATGTAGACTAAACATTGTAATGCCACCTCTTAGTTAGCATTGTTTACCTCCACTTTAACTAGTATTCGCTGCCTTTTATTAATTTTGTTCAATATTTATCATATTAAATCACTTTAATATGGCCGTTTACACGGCATCTGTATGTGGCTGCTTATGTGCAGACACTTAGGACCCCTTAATTTTCAACTTTTTAATTAAAGTAAACCAAACTTCTTAATGCCTTCGATTAGTTAGCATTGTTTACCTTCTATTAGATTAGTATTCGCTGCATTTCATTAAATTTATAAAATTTTTATCATATTAAATAATGTTAATATGGCCGTTTACACGGCAATTGTATGTGGCTGCTTATGTGCAGACACAAACGTCCCCATAATTTTCGACTTTTTAACTAAAATAGACCAAACATCTTAATGCCATCGTTAAGTTAACATTGTTTACCTTCTATTAGATTAGTATTTGCTGCATTTTATTAAATTTATAAAATCTTTGTCACATTAAATCTTTTTAATATGGCCGTTTATATGGCATTTGTATGTGGCTGCTTATGTGCAGACACAAACGTCCCCTTAATTTTCGACCTTTTAACTAAAGTTAGTCAAACATCTTAATGCCTTCTATTCGTTACCATTGTTATCCTTCGTTTAGACTAGTATTCGCTGTATTTAGTTAATACCATAAAATTTTTGTCACTATAAATTAAATTAATATGGCCGTTTACACGGCATTTGTATGTGGCTGCTTGTATGCAGACACTAACGTCCCCTTAATTTCCAACTTTTTATTAAAATTTATTAAAATCTTTTAATGCCATCGTTTAGTTAGCATTGTTATCCTCCTTTTAAACTTGTACTCGCTGCATTTTATTTATTTTATTGAATTTTTGTCATATTAAATCATTTTAATATGGCCGATTACACGGCACTTGTATGTGGCTGCTTATATGCTGACACAAATGACCCTTAATTTTCAAAGTTTTAACTAAAGTAGACCAAACATTGTAATGCCTCCGTTTAGTTAGCATTGTTATCCTCCTATTAGTTTAGTATTCGCTATATTTTATACATTTTATTAAATTTTTGTCATATTAAACAATTTTAATATGGCCGTTTACACGGCATTTGTATGTGGCTGCTTGTGTGCAGACACTTAGGACCCTTAAATTTTCAACTTTTTAAATTAAATTAATCAAACATCTTACTGCCATCGACTAGTTAGCATTGTTTACCTCCTATTATTCTTGTATTCGCTGCATTTTATCAATTGTATTAAATTTTTGTCATATTAAATAATTTTAATATGGCCGTTTACACGGCATTTGTATGTGGCTGCTTGTGTGCAGACACTTAGGACCCCTTAATTTTCGGCTTTTAAACTAAAACAGATCAAACATTGTAATGCCATCGATTAGTTAGCATTGTTTACCTCCTATTAGTCTTGTATTCGCTGCTTTTTATTTATTTCATAAAATTTTTGTCATATTAAATCATTTTAATATGGCCGTTTACACGGCATTTGTATGTGGCTGCTTATGTGCAGACACAAACGTCCCCTTAATTTTCAACTTTTTAACTAAAGTTAGTCAAACATCTTAATGCCATCGTTTAGTTAGCATTGTTATCCTCCATTTAAACTAGAATTCGCTGCATTTTATTAATCCTGTTAAATTTTTGTCATATTAAATCAATTTAATATGGCCGCTTTCACGGCATTTGCATGTGGCTGCTTATGTGCAGACACAAACGTCCCCTTAATTTTCGACTTTTTAATTAAATTTATTAAAATCTTATAATGCCATCGATTAGTTAGCATTGTTTACCTTCAATTAGACTAGTATTTGCTGCATTCTATTAATTTAATTAAATTTTTCACATATTAAATCATTTTAATATGGCCGTTTGCATGGCATTTGTATGTGGCTGCTTATGTGCAGACACTTAGGACCCTTAAATTTTCAACATTTTAATTAAAATTAACCAAACATCTTAATGCCTTCTATTAGTCAGCATTGTTTACCTCCTATTAGTCTTGTATTTGCTGCATTTTATTTATTTTATAAAAATTTTGCCATATTAAATCATTTTAATATGGCCGTTTATATGGCATTTGTATGTGGCTGCCTATGTGCAGACACAAACGTCCCCTTAATTTCTGACTCTTTAACTAAAATTAGCCAAACATCTTAATGCCTTCTATTAGTTAGCATTGTTATCCTTCGTTTCAACTAGTATTCGCTGTATTTAAATTATTCTGTTTAATTTTTATCATATTAAATCATTTTAATATGGCCGTTTACACGGCATTTGTATGTGGCTGCCTATGTGCAGACACAAACGTCCCCTTAATTTTCGACTTTTTAACTAAAATTAGTCAAACATCTTAATGCCATCGTTCAGTTAGCATTGTTATCCTCCATTTTAACTAGAATTCGCTGCATTTTGTTGTTTTTATTAAATTTTTGTCATTTTAAATTAATTTAATATGGCCGTTTATATGGCATTTGTATGTGGCTGCTTATATGCAGACACTTAGGACCCCTAAATTTTCAACTTTTTAATTAAAGTAAACCAAACATCTTAATGCCATCAAATAGCTATCATTGTTTACCTCCTATTAGACTAGTATCCGCTGCATTTTATATATTTTATAAAATTTTTATCATATCAAATTAACTTAATATGGCCGTTTACACGGCATTTGTACGTGGCTGCTTATGTGCAGACACTTATGACCCCTTAATTTTCTACTTTTTAACTAAAGTAAACCAAATCTTTAAATGCCATCGATTAGTTAGCATTGTTTACCCCCACTTAAACTAGTATTCGCTGTATTTAGTTATTTTTATTAAATTTTTGACATATTAAATCAATTTAATATGGCCGTTTACACGGCATTTGCATGTGGCTGCTTATGTGCAGACACAAACGTCCCCTTAATTTTCGACTTTTTAATTAAATTTATTAAAATCTTATAATGCCATCGATTAGTTAGCATTGTTTACCTTCAATTAGACTAGTATTTGCTGCATTTTATTAATTTAATTAAATTTTTCACATATTAAATCATTTTAATATGGCCGTTTGCATGGCATTTGTATGTGGCTGCTTATGTGCAGACACAAACGACCCCTTAATTTTCGACTTTTTAACTAAAGTAAACCAAATCTTTTAATGCCTTCGACTAGTTAGCATTGTTATCCTCCTAGTAGTTTAGTATTCGCTGCATTTTATTAACTTTGTTCAATTTTTGTCATATTAAATCAATTTAATATGGCCGTTTACACGGCAGCTGTATGTGGCTGCTTATATGCAGACACTTAGGACCCTAAAATTTTCAACTTTTTTATTAAATTTATTAGATTCTTTTAATGCCATCGATTAGTTAGCATTGTTTACATTTGAATGGGCCAGTATTCGCTTTATTTTATATATTTTATTAAATTTTCGACATATTAAATCAAATTAATATGGCCGTTCACACGGCATTTGTATGTGGCTGCTTATGTGCAGACACAAACGTCCCTTAATTTTCGACTTTTTAACCAAAATTAGTCAAACATCTTAATGCCATTGATTAGTTAGCATTGTTATCCTCCATTCAAACTAGTATTCGCTGCATTTTAATAATTTTATTAAATTTTTGACATATTAAATCATATTAATATGGCCGTTTACACGGCATTTGTATGTGGCTGCTTACATGCAGACACTAACGACCCCTAAATTTTCAACTTCTTAATTAAATTTATTAAAACCCTCTAATGCCATCGATTAGTTAGCATTGTTTACTTAATATTAGTCTAGTAATTGCTGCATTTTATTAATTCTGTTAAATTTTTTACATATTAAATCATTTTAATATGGCCGTCTACATGGCATTTGTATGTGGCTGCTTATGTGCAGACACTTAGGACCCTAAAATTTTCAACTTTTTAATTAAAATAAACCAAATCTCTAAATGCCTTCTATTAGTTAGCATTGTTACCCTCCATTTTAACTAGAATTCGCTGCATTTTGTTGTTTTTATTAAATTTTTGTCATTTTAAATTAATTTAATATGGCCGTTTATATGGCATTTGTATGTGGCTGCTTATATGCAGACACTTAGGACCCTAAAATTTTCAACTTTCTAACTAAAGTTAGTCAAACATCTTAATGCCTCCGCTTAGTTAGCATTGTTATCCTCCACTTAAACTAGTATTCGCTGCATTTTGATAATTTTATTAAATTTTTGACATATTAAATCATATTAATATGGCCGTTTACACGGCATTTGTATGTGGCTGCTTACATGCAGACACTAACGACCCCTAAATTTTCAACTTCTTAATTAAATTTATTAAAACCCTCTAATGCCATCGATTAGTTAGCATTGTTTACTTAATATTAGTCTAGTAATTGCTGCATTTTATTAATTCTGTTAAATTTTTTACATATTAAATCATTTTAATATGGCCGTCTACATGGCATTTGTATGTGGCTGCTTATGTGCAGACACTTAGGACCCTAAAATTTTCAACTTTTTAATTAAAATAAACCAAATCTCTAAATGCCTTCTATTAGTTAGCATTGTTACCCTCCATTTTAACTAGAATTCGCTGCATTTTGTTGTTTTTATTAAATTTTTGTCATTTTAAATTAATTTAATATGGCCGTTTATATGGCATTTGTATGTGGCTGCTTATATGCAGACACTTAGGACCCTAAAATTTTCAACTTTCTAACTAAAGTTAGTCAAACATCTTAATGCCTCCGCTTAGTTAGCATTGTTATCCTCCACTTAAACTAGTATTCGCTGCATTTTGATAATTTTATTAAATTTTTGACATATTAAATCATATTAATATGGCCGTTTACACGGCATTTGTATGTGGCTGCTTACATGCAGACACTAAAGACCCCTAAATTTTCGACTTTTTAACTAAAATTAGTCAAACATCCTAATGCTTTCTATTAGTTAGCATTGTTATCCTTCGTTTCAACTAGTATTCGCTGTATTTAAATTATTCTGTTTAATTTTTGTCATATTAAATCATTTTAATATGGCAGTTTACACGGCATTTGTATGTGGCTGCCTATGTGCAGACACAAACGTCCCCTTAATTTTCGACTTTTTAACTAAAATTAGTCAAACATCCTAATGCCATCGTTTAGTTAGCATTGTTTACCTCCTATTAGTTTAGTATTCGCTGCATTTTACTAAATTTATGAAAATTTTTTGTCATATTAAATCATATGATATTGACCGTTTACACGGCATCTGTATGTGATTGCGCATACGCACACACCTACGACCCTTTAATTTTCGACTTTTTAACTAAAGTTAGTCAAACATTGTAATGCCCTCGATAAGTTAGCATTGTTTACCTCCTATTAGTCTTGTATTTGCTGCATTTTATATATTTTATAAAATTTTTGTCATATTAACTTAATTTAATATGGCCGTTTACACGGCATTTGTATGTGGCTGCCTATGTGCAGACACAAACGTCCCCTTAATCTTCGACATTTTAACTAAAATTAGTCAAACATCTTAATGCCTTCTATTAGCTAGCATTGTTTACCTCCTATTAAACCATTATTCGCTGCATTTTGTTAATTTTATTAAATTTTTGTCATATTTAATCACTTTAATATGGCCGTTTATACGGCACTTGTATGTGGCTGCTTATGTGCAGACACAAACGTCCCCTTAATTTTCTACTTTTTAACTAAAGTTAATCAAACGTCTTAATGCCTTCTATTAGCCAGCATTGTTTACCTCCTATCAAACCAGTATTCGCTGTATTTTATTTATTCTATAAAATTTTTGTCATATTAAATCATTTTAATATGGCCGTTTACACGGCATTTGTATGTGGCTGCTTATGTGCAGACACAAACGTCCCCTTAATTTTCGACTTTTTAACTAAAATTAGTCAAACATCCTAATGCCATCGTTTAGTTAGCATTGTTTACCTCCTAGTAGTTTAGTATTCGCTGCATTTTATTAACTTTGTTCAATTTTTGTCATATCAAATCAATTTAATATGGCCGTTTACACGGCATTTGTATGTGGCTGCTTATGTGCAGACACTAATGACCCCTAAATTTTCTACTTTTTAAATAAAGTAAATTAAACATGGAAATGCCATCGATTAGTTAGCATTGTTCTCCTCCTATTGTACTAGTATTCGCTGCATTTTATTAACTTTGTTCAATTTTTGTCATATTAAATCAATTTAATATGGCCGTTTACACGGCATTTGTATGTGGCTGCTCATATGCAGACACTTTTGACCCCTAAATTTTCCGCTTTTTAACTAAATTTATTAAAATCCTTTAATGCCTTCTATTAGCTAGCATTGTTTTCCTCCTATTAGTCTTGTATTCGCTGCATTTTGTTAATTTTATTAAATTTTTGACATATTAAATCTTTTTAATATGGCCGTTTACACGGCATTTGTATGTGGCTGCTTATGTGCAGACACAAACGTCCCCTTAATTTTCGACTTTTTAACCAAAATTAGTCAAACATCCTAATGCCATCGTTTAGTTAGCATAGTTATCCTCCGTTTTAACTAGTATTCGCTGCATTTTATTTGTCTTATTAAATTTTTCTCATATTAAATCATTTTAATATGGCCGTTTACACGGCATTTGTATGTGGCTGTTTATGTGCAGACACAAACGTCCCCTCAATTTTCGACTTTTTAACTAAAATTAGTCAAACATCTTAATGCCATCGTTTAGTTAGCATAGTTATCCTCCGTTTTATCTAGTATTCGCTGCATTTTATTTGTCTTATTAAATTTTTCTCATATTAAATAATTTTAATATGGCCGTTTATACGGTATTTGTATGTGGCTGCTTATATGCAGACACAAACGCCCCCAAAATTTTCGACTTTTTAACTAAAGTAAACCAAATCTTTTAATGCCTTGTACCAATTAGCATTGTTATCCTCCTATTAGTCTTATATTCGCTGCATTTCATTAAATTCATAAAATTTTTATCATATTAAATTATATTAATATGTCCGTTCACACGGCATCTGTATGTGGCTGCTTATGTGCAGACACAAACGTCCCCTTAATTTTCGACTTTTTAACCAAAATTAGTCAAACATCTTAATGCCTTCTATTAGTTAGCATTGTTTACCTCCTATTAGTCTTGTATTTGCTGCATTTTATTTATTTTATAAAATTTTTGTCATATTAAATAATTTCAATATGGCCGTTTACACGGCATTTGTATGTGACTGCTTATGTGCAGACACTTAGGACCCTAGAATTTTCGACTTTTTAACTTAAGCAAACCAAATCTTCTAATGCCTTCTGTTAGTTAGCACTGTTTACCTCCTATTAGTCCTGTATTTGCTGCATTTTATATATTTTATAAAATCTTTGTCATATTAAATCATATGATATTGGCCGTTTACACGGCATTTATATGTGGCTGCTTATGTGCAGTCACAAACGTCCCCATAATTTTCGACTTTTTAACTAAAATAGACCAAACATCTTAATGCCACCGTTAAGTTAGCATTGTTTACCTCCTATTAGTCTTGTATTTGCTGCATTCTATTAAATTCATAAAACTTTTATCATATTAAATAATTTTAATATGGCCGTTTACACGGCATTTGTATGTGGCTGCTTATGTGCAGACACTTAGGACCCTTGAATTTTCACCTTTTTACTTAAATTTATCAACATCTTTTAATGCCTTCAATTAGTAAGCATTTTCGACTTTTTAACTAAAGTAAACCAAACATTATAATGCCATCGTTTAGTTAGCATTGTTATCCTCCATTTAAACTAGTATTCGCTGCATTTTGTTAATTTTGTTTAATTTTTGTCATATTAAATTAATTTAATATGGCCGTTTACACGGCATTTGTATGTGGCTGCTTATGTGCAGACACAAACGTCCCCTTAATTTTCGACTTTTTAACTAAAATTAGTCAAACATCTTAATGCCTTCTATTAGTTAGCATTGTTATCCTCCATTTTAACTAGAATTCGCTGCATTTTGTTAACTTTATTAAATTTTTTTCATATTAAATCATTTTAATATGGCCGTTTACACGGCACTTGCATGTGGCTGCTTATTTGCAGACACTAACGACCCCTTAATTTTCAAATGTCTAACTAAAGTTAGTCAAACATTGTAATGCCATCGATTAGTTAGCATTGTTATCCTCCATTTAAACTAGTATTCGCTGCACTTTGTTAATTTAATTAAATTTTCGTCATATTAAATCAATTTAATTTGGCCGTTTACACGGCATTTGTATGTGGCTGCTTATATGCAGACACTTATGACCCCTTAATTTCCGACTTCTTAATTAAATTTATCAACATCTTTTAATGCCATCGATTAGTTAGCATTGTTATCCTCCATTTTAACTAGAATTCGCTGCATTCTGCTGTTTTTATCAAATTTTTGTCATATTAAACAATTTTAATATGGCCGTTTACACGGCATTTGTATGTGACTGCTTATGTGCAGACACTTAGGACCCCATAATTTTCGGCTTTTTAACTAAAGCAGATCAAACATTGTAATGCCATTGATCAGTTAGTATTGTTTACCTCCTATTAGTCTTGTATTTGCTGCTTTTTATTGATTTTATAAAATTTTTGTCATATTAAATCATTTTAATATGGCCGTTTACACGGCATTTGTATGTGGCTGCCTATGTGCAGACACAAACGTCCCCTTAATTTTCGACATTTTAACTAAAATTAGTCAAACATCTTAATGCCATCGTTCAGTTAGCATTGCTATCCTCCATTTTAACTAGTATTCGCTGCATTTTGTTAATTTTATTAAATTTTTGTCATATTAACTTAATTTAATATGGCCGTTAATACGGCATTTGTATGTGGCTGCTTAGTTGCAGACACTTAGGACCCCTAATTTTTCAACTTTTTAATTAAATTTATCAACATCTTTTAATGCCATCGATTAGTTAGCATTGTTATCCTCCTATTAGACTAGTATTCGCTGCATTTTACTTATTTTATAAAATTTTTGTCATATTAAATCAATCGATAGGCGCTTTCTCTCATTTTAAATATTTTTCTGATTTTAGTCTATTTTGTTGTTGAATGTGGGGGCTGAAGTGGGTTGGGGGCGGGATCTAATCGCAATCCTGATCCACTTTAGCCACCACACATTCAAAATCCTCTTGCGCGAACAGAAACGACCCGAACAACTGAAACGACACGGACTGTACTCAACTTAATAAAGACATTATGTGATTATTTTGCCTTCTTTCTTCCGAGCTTTTACGGCTCCATCCTAAAATATTAATAATCACATATAGACATGTACAGACTAAATGACAAAAGTTGCCTTCATGCAACTTTGACAGATCCGACCAAAATTGCATTGTCTACAAATCGCCCCCCTCGATATATTTTACTCTCCCTCGTTAGGTTAACATAACCTGTATACGTGCAAATGCACAGAATGCAGAGCTAGCATTGCGTCTAGTATCTGCAAATTAGCGCTGAGCAATTACCGCCCCGAGGGCAGAGCCTTATCGTTTTTGTGCTCTACAGAGACGTTATTTTGGTCAGTTCATGCTGAAGTGCCAGTGTTCCATACTGAAGAATGAGTCAGAATGGGTCAATCACTGAAGCTGACCAAAGTTTCTTATCTCTTTTGAGCATGGATAAAAAACTTTTTTGGCCGATTAAGTGTTTCTAATTGAAACATGTTAACGAATGCATCGATTGTGCCAATATATGGCTATTCGAAGCATTCGCTTTTACATATCTGTGGCTGATGGGTAACTGCTTTGACGCTTTGCTTCTTTGTTTCTAGAAAGCGCAAACAGTATGCCATCGTGTAACGATGTAAAAGGTAACCGCTGTGCGTCTCATTTCTCAGCACACAAAGTATGTAATGGACATACTATAAACAAATCATTCTTTAACTGCAGGACAATGGTTATAGTTGTTTCCTTGCGTGCGGAATCGTGTGATGCCTGCAGTACAATTTAAGGTTTGTCAGTGTGTGGGTGTAGAGGAGCGGCCTGGTCGATCTCAGCAATTGATCGCTAGCCTGCTTAGAGACACAGCATTGGCAAACTGGTGCTGCAGTGATTCATTGAATCGATACCCGCACGCAGTACGTTACATGGGAAACGACACATGACTGAAGCCGCACGCCCACTTAACGGGCTTGAAGTTGAGGTCAGTAATCGGAACACTCGTCTGTCAAAACTAGAAACAAATTGTCAATAATGCCCAAAATAAGTGTTTTCGATGGCCGAACTCCTTCAACATCTAACATGAACCTTCAAGTCCCGATCCATGGTTGAGTTTTCCCTGTGTTGTGCCCAGGATGTGTGTATTTACTCCTTTGCTAAATTCTTATATCGTACATATTTTCTATAAATTGACTGAATCAGCAAGAGACTTTGAATTCTTGCTTCAATTCATCAAGCTTCGTCAACTTGAATCTACATAGGATTCTAGACACTTGAGCCACGAATTGAAGCATGGGCACTCTTGCTTGTCAATTTTCGTTTAAATTCTCTAGTCTATTAGAGGGAGAGAAAACGGAAAATAACCCCAAAAGTGCGAATTAAATTCTTTCAAAATTATCTATATATTCACTCAAAAAAAGCATTGGAAAAACTTTAATTTTCAATAGGCAGTGCAAACTCCCATAAATTGACGCACCGTCACTCCCCACTATACACACACACATCCTCCAACTGACACACACACAGTCACACCTGGAATCGAAGCGACTTCAAATAGGAAATAGGAAAATTTCCCAATGTTCTCGGACGGAATATATTAGGGACATAGCAAAGTTCTCTCTGTTCATTTAGTTCATCGATATGGTATACGATAATCATACGATAATATTCTCTAATCGATACACCACTGTTGAGAGTGGCACATTACTAGCATTCGCAATTGTCGTTGGCTTGTCTTCGCATTAATTATTTCGCTGGAAGTAAAAAACTATTAAAGAAAATTGAAAAACATAATATAAAAGCGTAGTGTTTGTAAAGTGTCTAGTGGAAAGTTGAATAAAGCAAAAATATAATAATTTACAAAATCATTTAATAAACAGGGGGATGTTATGCTACGTGTTTGCAAAAGTACATTAATCGGTCGTTATCGTCTTCCATACTTACAAAACAATAGAATAGTATTTAAGCTAAAAATTATATATTACATAGAAATACTTTAAGTTTGCTATTGTGACTATACTTTAGTATTCGTAAAAGAATAAATATTGTCGCATATTATTAATTATACAAAAAATAAGCTAGTCTATAAACACTAAATTTAAATATAGTTACCTAAATTGACCTCACACTTTGGATTTACTCTCTTTTAAACAAAACAAAAATTAAATAGCACATTAAGCCAACCATTATACAATCCACAACTACTATTTCTATCACATTTACCAACATATACTTTACCAAAATACAAAAACTTACCAGTTTTATTTATAAAATATCACTTTCTTACAAATTCTTATAGAACACGTTAAAATGCCAACACCAACAAAAAGACGAGCATCACCCGATCAAACAATAGCTAGTAAAGTTAGCAACCGCAAATCTCCACCAGAAAAACCACCGACTCCTAACGTCAACGCTCCGTTCCATATTAAACTAAAAACCATGAGAGAGGAAGTCCTTAAGGAGGTTAACAAATATACCTCTAAATACAAAAATCATTCCATAAGCGCGGCAGACATCTTACTTCCAAATGCATCCACATCAAATCCCCCGGGTTCTACAGCAAGCTCAGCACCAAATAAAAACGATAAACTCGACACAAAAAACCTGGACACAGAAGCAGAAATAATTGACGTCGAGCAAATAAATGATATAACAAGCCTACAGGGAAACTTTATCAAAAACTTACATGGAATAGACAATTCAGCTGGCAACCCAATACCATCCTCTGATCAAACAATGGCGGCTATAAACAACAAACAAGAATCCAAATCAGAGTGTCCGATGACTACAAGCGCCATCAAACCATCTACATTGGCTAAACGCAAGAGTGCTAGCAATAAAGTCCTCAAGGAAGTCAAGCAACAATTAGTCAAATACAGAAGTTTTATTAAAAGCACCCCAGTTGTCAGGTGTCCAGCTACGCTAGGGCTACCACCAATGAACGCTGCTGCCTGTACCGATGCAAAGGAATCAAGCAACGTACAGGGAGATAACTCAAAAAGATTCTCTGATTCCATTAATACCATATTGGAAAATTTAAACAATAATTTCAGCAATGATAATCAAAACAGCAATGATAATCAAAACAAGGAAAATGAAAACAATAAAGAACAAAATGACGATTCAATCACTAAACAAAAGCCAAACCGAATCGTTGTTCATAAGATAAATAATGCCGTTGAACTAATTAAATTGGCCATAGAAAAGGTCGGACAGGAATCATTCACCACCACACCAACTGCCACATCGGGCATTAGCTTCCAATGCCGGGACACACAATCGCATGAAGCACTGATGAAATTTTTTGCAGAACAAGGCCTGGATGCGGTTAGTCAAGACGATTACAACCTCCGATACCGAATAATAATAAAAGGCCTTCACTCGACAACTACAAATGAATGGATTACTCAGACCCTTAAAGACCTTGGACACACAGCTTGTCAAGTGGCAAACATTAAAGGAAATCTTACTGGAAATCCAACCAATACTTTTGCAGTAGACCTTACAAAAAAGGAAAACAACGCTGAGATCCTCAAAGTAAAGAAAATGGGCACTTACCTTGTAACCATAGAAAAATCGCAAAGAACCAATAAAATCTACCAGTGTCATAAATGCCAAAGATTTGATCATAAATATGAGGACTGCAAAAACATTGGCTTCATCTGCTTTAAGTGCGCCGGTCCGCATCCATCAAACCAATGCAAGAAGCCAAGAAACGAGGATGGTTCCTGCACAAATTGTGGCGGAAACCATGTGGCTACATACAGGGGCTGTCCAATTTATAAAGAGGCACTTAAAAACCGTCCAATAAATAGCCACACTCAACGTGCCACTAAAGCTCTTGAAAGTTTGAAATGGATACATGAGCCAATTTTTACGGAATCAATGCGTCAGAGACCAATTCACCATGATCAGCACACACCAACTTGGAGATCCAATAGACAAACTATGCCAAACAACCAAATCTTTCAAACAATAAATGATACAAATCGACAAATAAACACTGTTGCTGCAGCTCTTGACCGTCAAACCATAGAAAGAATACAACATCTTTCAAATCAAATTGACGCAATCAATGAAGTTATTAGAATTGATTAATCTTAATTCCTTGTCATTTTTTCACCAAACTATTATTTAAGTAACCGCCAAGAAGGCAACATGAATTAGCATACATTTAATTTTATGTTTATCTTTAGTAATTGTTATTTCTACAACATGAATTAGCATACATTTAATTTTATGTTTATCTTTAGTAATTATTATTTCTATATTTTATTTTTTATTCTTTTCTGTTTTAAGCTTTATGTATCTTAATGAAATTAAAAAGGTATGAAGCAGCTTATTGACATTTAGATTAACTTCACTCTAAAATAAATAAGTTTTATTTCTATATTTTTAAACTTTATGTATCTTAATTAAAACTAAAAGCCATGAAGGCCAACACATATCATTAATTTTAAAATGCCTATTTTTGCCATGAAGGCTAACATTACTCTAAAATAAATAAGTTTGTTAAAAACCTCAAAGGCCTATTAATTTTAAGCAAGAAATAGATGATGAAACATAAATAATAGTTAAAGAAAATAGACTCATCATATACAATATTATATATCGCTAATTAAATAAACTATCAACCAATATGAACTTACTGTGCAAAAATCAATAAAAATAGTAGTCAGTACCATACACAACTTACCTGTATTTCAATCCAAAATTATCCATCACTCAAAAATAATAAAACAAAAATAAGATCCGCCAAACAAGAACGTGTTTATCATTCTAAATCATACTTAAAATTTCCAACCCTTCTCTCGACACAGACAACGTCTTTACATCAAAGAACATTAACAACATGCCTCACCCTAACACAACTCCCAGTCAAATTGATGGCTTAAGAATTGTTACATGGAACGCTGGAGGAATCCTAAATAAACTCACGGAATTAGAATCTCATATCTTGCAACACAACATCGATATTGTATTGATCTCGGAAACCCACTTAATCAATAACGACCCTATTAACATCCAAGGCTTTGATATTTACACAGCCAATCATGTATCAAACCGGAGACGTGGTGGATCAGCCATCATTATCAACCACAATATTGATCACATGGCCCTCCCAATAATAACTACTCAGGCCGTCCAATGCACTCCAATTTGTATTACAGTTTCAAACCAAATACAAATTAACCTAATTGCCATATACTGCCCCCCACTGAGAGGCCTAACATCTGAAGTTTTTGGATTAATTTTCAAATTATTTGAGCCCCGATTTCTAATAGCAGGAGATTGGAATGCAAAACACCAATGGTGGGGAAATGCTAGAGGATGTAACAGAGGTAATGAACTTATAGCTTGCGTGAGAGGCCAGAGCTATAACATTCTTGCCACTGGATCTCCCACGCATTTCCCATACGACCAACGCAAAAGACCATCTGCAATAGATTTTGCCATATACTGTGGAATCCAACATGGATGTCTTCAGATAGAATCCTCACTTGATCTTGGATCAGATCATCTGCCTTTACTCATAAAACTTACAAATAATCCAAAAACTATTTCATTTAAAAAACCTCTCCTTCCGGCCAACTCATCTGTTAAAAAATTTCAACTATGGCTTAACCAACATATAAATCTTAATACTGATATTTCATCAGGAGAAGATATCGAAGACGCAGTTGATATTCTCACCCGAAATATACAACAAGCATCTACGTATGCTTCAAACGAACATCCTTACCTTCCTGCAAATAATCGATTTCGATTGCGCTTTACTCCAAATAGACGCATACAAAATATGCTCATTGTAAAAAGATTTTATAAATATAATCATCTTGTCCTTAGAGACAACGATGCTAGAAGACTTCACAGGCTAGCATCTAAACGCCTAAAAAAAGCACTGCTTACCAAAAAAGCAAATCGCCTCAACCGAACGTTATCAGAAATAGACCCCAAAGATAGGTATAGTATGCAAAAGCTTTGGAGGTTTACCAAACAAATAAAAAGACAACCAACCCCCAACTTACCTGTTAAACGCAATACCACAACAGATGAATCAATCAGCTGGTGCAAGACATCCACTGAAAAAGCTGAAGCATTTGCTGAGCATTTAGAACAAAGATTCCAACCGTATCTCCTCAACTCAACTGTTGAACGCCAGGAAATTGAAGCTGAAATAAACTCACATCCGCAACCCGAAAACCAAAATCGATTTCGACCTATTACTCTTGCCGAAATAAAATCCCAAATAAAAAATCTAGAAAATAATAAAACGCCGGGCCTTGACAGAATAGACAACAAAACAATAAAAGCCTTACCAGACTCCGCCCTACTGTACTTAATCCTAATTTTTAACAACATGTTAAGACTTGGCCACTTTCCACAACAATGGAAAGTTGCTATTGTCACCATGATCCCAAAACCTGGTAAGCCTTCTGAGCTTCTTTCCTCATACAGACCTATTAGCCTTCTATCTGGACTGTCAAAAATCTTCGAACGCCTCATTCTTACCCGAATGTTCGAATCTCAAACCTTTATAAATGCCATTCCTAACCACCAATTTGGTTTCCGTTATCAACACAGTACAGAACAACAACTAGCCCGTGTCACTCAATTCATTCTTAAATCCTATGAAAAGAATAAATACTGCTCAGCCGTGTTTATTGACATACAGGAAGCATTTGACCGAGTTTGGCACCCAGGCCTTTTCTACAAGCTTAAACCCCTCCTCCCTCACGCTATATATATAGTTATATGCAACTACTTATCCAATCGTACCTTCATGGTAGAATGCCATGAAGGGGCCAAGTCTAGCCCAAAGATAATAACTGCCGGAGTTCCTCAAGGCAGTGTCCTTGGGCCCATACTATACACAGTATATACAGCTGACCTTCCAACTCCTGACACAATTTTTACAAGCACACACCAAAGCTCAATGGCCTTACTAGCCACATATGCTGATGATACAGTTGTTATGTTTTCCTCCGAGTCCGCTATGAATGCCATTCGCCAAGTTGAAATCATCCTAGAAGCCCTATCCACATGGACCAATAAATGGTGCATTAAAATCAATGCTAACAAAACAGCACACGTTCTATACTCTTTAAGAGATGAAAGTGAAATTGCTATTCCTGGACACGCCCCCAAACTACTGGGACAAACAATAAATACCAATAATGCCCATGCCTACTTAGGCATCAAAATAGATAAAAAACTAAATTTCTGTAAGCACATTGAATCCCTTATTACAAAACTAAAATCACGCCGAACTAAGCTAGACTGGCTCATAAATAAAGACAGCAAACTCCCAATCAATTGCAAAGCTTTACTCTACAAGCAACTTATTGCCCCCGTTTGGCAATACGCCCTACCCGTATGGGGCTCTTTAACAAGCCAAACACAATTTAATAAAATCATTACATTTCAAAACACAACCCTAAGAACAATCTCTGGTGCTCACATGCTTACAAGAAATATTACTATTCACAATGATCTAAAGATTAACACAATTGAAGAAACCTACAATAAACACTCCACCAAATACGCCGAACGATTAAGTCAACATCCTAACATTGAAGCTAAAAAACTTATTGCTTCCCCATATGTCCCCTTCCGCATAGCCAGATCTCGCGATAGATATGTGCTACACTTAAACAGTCATATCAGACCTATGCAACAATATCTATCCCCACCTCCTCCTGCTGTCACAAACAGACGCCCGATGCTAAGCCTCCAAGACCTCCAAAATAAAAAAACTGACCTGTTACAAAAAATAAATGACCTACAGTCAAGACTACCCTATGATCCTGATACTACTGATCGGTCCTTTACACTCCGCTTCCATATGAATGCCTCCCAACTGACATCTTTAACACGCGAGATTCTCGCTTTAAAAAGAGACCTCCAAACAACAGAACTTCTAATAAGCTTAAGGATCGCTATCAGACCAGAATCACTAACCCAACCAAATCACAGTCAAAATATCCAAAGTACATTTCGACACTCTCAATAATATACTTATAAATATACCCTACCAGAACAAACTCATATTACATAAACAATATTACCCATAATACACTTAATATATTTACCTGTATGCCTCACTTAATTAAAACAAAATAATATAAACACCTATTTTACAAAACCTATAGAATCCTAACCATCCATAAGTTTATTTTTCTAACCAAATAATATTCAATTCAAAACCTTTTATAGCTCTCGCAATACGCAAAACATTCAAACACCTTTAACACAAAATGCTAAACATACCAGTATAGCCTGGCAATAACATTATAAATTCCATAAATAAAACTCAACCAACTCACCTGTAAAATTATCAAGCTCAATAACTTCAAGAAATAGCAACATACTTACCTGTAAAATACCATTACATTAAACTCCTTAATATAAAACATAATAATAATACTTACCTGTAAAATCCCAAAACATTAAACTCCTTAATAAAAACATAATAACAATACTTACATGTAACTCTGTTACACCAGTAGTAATGATGATTAAAGGGGTCACTTGAAATTTTTTCATAGCCCCATTACTGATACTACTGATATAGATACAGATATACATACAGATATAGATACAGATTCTTAGTTCTACAACTTGACTTTGACTCGCAAATATCGTAGCGCCCATAACATATTACAATATACTTACCTGTGTGGCTTATCAAAGAAAGCAGTAACAATATACTTACCTGTTATTGTAACTCCTTTAACACATACCTGTCATACGCCAAATTATTATAACTCCATCAACAAATCATGCCTTACACACCTGTATAGCCTATCAAATCCAAACCAGCAATTACAACACACTTACCTGTGACTCACACAAAAATTATAAGTCTTCTAAAACACCATGGTGTAGCTCCCATCAACACATTATACAATACTTACCAGTACAATATGCCAAGCTCTATAGAAAGTTTGGAACAAAAGGTGTTTTATTTACCTGTGATTCAAAAAGCATAAAAACTACTTAAAATACGTTCTGCAATATTTGCCCAAATGACCTACCAACTATCAAAAATAAAATAAAACCACTAACAGCACCATACTCATCTGTCATTTGTCCAAGCCACACTCTACTTACCACATATTAATTAAACCTTTTAACCAAAAGAGTTATAAACCTTCGCTAATTATACTTACATGTAACTAGTAGTAATGATGATTAAAATGGACACTGGAAACCTTTCCTAGACCAATATCTGACGCTACTGTTACCACAAGCCAAGTAGCTCATCCAACTGGATCTCAAAGGATTCACCACAGATATCCCTTATACAAATATCATATAGATATTGCAGAGACAACACCCTAACTCACTTACCGCACCAATATGCAAGCGTATAAATCACATACTTACCTGTATTTCATGCCAAATTCAATCTCCTAACTTCAAAAACCTCCTATAACTTACCAGCATTGAAACAAAAATATCCACTATACTATCAGTACACTCAAATGTAATGAAACTCTTATTACAGAAACAAAGTAAGCTCCATACTCACCTGTCAATCAAAACAAGAACATGGCAACATGATCCACTACACCTTAATCAATGAATAAGAAACAACAACAATACAACAATAAAAAATAATAACAAAGTTCTAATGAACACCCTATTAAAACTATCGGTCCCGCGTGGTCCCCTTGAGGGCGTCTAGCGGTCTTGCCCACATCCTATCGGTAAGTTTAAACTAACCAAGGATAGAGTAAATGGGTGCCGGTGTACATATATGTTTACGCAATAGGCCAGCATATATTATCAAAAAAAAAAAAAAAAAGATATAGATACAGATTCTTAGTTCTACAACTTGACTTTGACTCGCAAATATCGTAGCGCCCATAACATATTACAATATACTTACCTGTGTGGCTTATCAAAGAAAGCAGTAACAATATACTTACCTGTTATTGTAACTCCTTTAACACATACCTGTCATACGCCAAATTATTATAACTCCATCAACAAATCATGCCTTACACACCTGTATAGCCTATCAAATCCAAACCAGCAATTACAACACACTTACCTGTGACTCACACAAAAATTATAAGTCTTCTAAAACACCATGGTGTAGCTCCCATCAACACATTATACAATACTTACCAGTACAATATGCCAAGCTCTATAGAAAGTTTGGAACAAAAGGTGTTTTATTTACCTGTGATTCAAAAAGCATAAAAACTACTTAAAATACGTTCTGCAATATTTGCCCAAATGACCTACCAACTATCAAAAATAAAATAAAACCACTAACAGCACCATACTCATCTGTCATTTGTCCAAGCCACACTCTACTTACCACATATTAATTAAACCTTTTAACCAAAAGAGTTATAAACCTTCGCTAATTATACTTACATGTAACTAGTAGTAATGATGATTAAAATGGACACTGGAAACCTTTCCTAGACCAATATCTGACGCTACTGTTACCACAAGCCAAGTAGCTCATCCAACTGGATCTCAAAGGATTCACCACAGATATCCCTTATACAAATATCATATAGATATTGCAGAGACAACACCCTAACTCACTTACCGCACCAATATGCAAGCGTATAAATCACATACTTACCTGTATTTCATGCCAAATTCAATCTCCTAACTTCAAAAACCTCCTATAACTTACCAGCATTGAAACAAAAATATCCACTATACTATCAGTACACTCAAATGTAATGAAACTCTTATTACAGAAACAAAGTAAGCTCCATACTCACCTGTCAATCAAAACAAGAACATGGCAACATGATCCACTACACCTTAATCAATGAATAAGAAACAACAACAATACAACAATAAAAAATAATAACAAAGTTCTAATGAACACCCTATTAAAACTATCGGTCCCGCGTGGTCCCCTTGAGGGCGTCTAGCGGTCTTGCCCACATCCTATCGGTAAGTTTAAACTAACCAAGGATAGAGTAAATGGGTGCCGGTGTACATATATGTTTACGCAATAGGCCAGCATATATTATCAAAAAAAAAAAAAAAAAACCTGTTATTGTAACTCCTTTAACACATACCTGTCATACGCCAAATTATTATAACTCCATCAACAAATCATGCCTTACACACCTGTATAGCCTATCAAATCCAAACCAGCAATTACAACACACTTACCTGTGACTCACACAAAAATTATAAGTCTTCTAAAACACCATGGTGTAGCTCCCATCAACACATTATACAATACTTACCAGTACAATATGCCAAGCTCTATAGAAAGTTTGGAACAAAAGGTGTTTTATTTACCTGTGATTCAAAAAGCATAAAAACTACTTAAAATACGTTCTGCAATATTTGCCCAAATGACCTACCAACTATCAAAAATAAAATAAAACCACTAACAGCACCATACTCATCTGTCATTTGTCCAAGCCACACTCTACTTACCACATATTAATTAAACCTTTTAACCAAAAGAGTTATAAACCTTCGCTAATTATACTTACATGTAACTAGTAGTAATGATGATTAAAATGGACACTGGAAACCTTTCCTAGACCAATATCTGACGCTACTGTTACCACAAGCCAAGTAGCTCATCCAACTGGATCTCAAAGGATTCACCACAGATATCCCTTATACAAATATCATATAGATATTGCAGAGACAACACCCTAACTCACTTACCGCACCAATATGCAAGCGTATAAATCACATACTTACCTGTATTTCATGCCAAATTCAATCTCCTAACTTCAAAAACCTCCTATAACTTACCAGCATTGAAACAAAAATATCCACTATACTATCAGTACACTCAAATGTAATGAAACTCTTATTACAGAAACAAAGTAAGCTCCATACTCACCTGTCAATCAAAACAAGAACATGGCAACATGATCCACTACACCTTAATCAATGAATAAGAAACAACAACAATACAACAATAAAAAATAATAACAAAGTTCTAATGAACACCCTATTAAAACTATCGGTCCCGCGTGGTCCCCTTGAGGGCGTCTAGCGGTCTTGCCCACATCCTATCGGTAAGTTTAAACTAACCAAGGATAGAGTAAATGGGTGCCGGTGTACATATATGTTTACGCAATAGGCCAGCATATATTATCAAAAAAACAAAAAAAAAAAAAAAAGAATTGTTCTCCTCCTATTATACTAGTATTCGCTGCACTTTATTAATTTAGTTAAATTTTTGTCATATTAAATTATATTAATATGGCCGTTTACACGGCACTTGTATGTGGCTGCCTATGTGCAGACACAAACGTCCCCCTAATTTTCAACTTTTTAACTAAAGTTAGTCAAACATATTAATGCCTTCTATTAGTTAGCATTGTAATCCTCCTATTAGTCCAGTATTTGCTGCATTTTATTGATTCTGTTAAAATTTTGTCGTTCTAAATCATTTTAATATGGCCGTTTACACGGCATTTATATGTGGCTGCTTACATACAGACACTTAGGACCCTAAAATTTTCAACATTTTAATTAAATTTATCAACATCTTTTAATGCCATCGATTAGTTAGCATTGTTATCCTCCACTTAAACTATTATTCGCTGCATTTTATCAATTGTATTAAATTTTTGTCATATTAAATCATATGATATTGGCCGTTTACACGGCATTTGTATGTGGCTGCTTATGTGCAGACACAAACGTCCCCTTAATTTTCGACTTTTTAACTAAAATTAGTCAAACATCTTAATGCCATCGTTCAGTTAGCATTGTTTACCTCCATTTAAACTAGTATTCGCTGTATTTTATTAATTTTATTAAATTTTTGTCATATCAAATCATTTTTAATATGGCCGTTTACACGGCATTTGTATGTGGATGCCTATGTGCAGACACAAACGTCCCCCTAATTTTCTACGTTTTAATTAAATTTATTAAAATCTTCTAATGCCCTCTATTAGTTAGCATTGTTCTCCTCCTATTGTACTAGTATTCGCTGCATTTTAATAATTTTATTAAATTTTTGTCATAATAAATAATTTTAATATGGCCGTTTACACGGCATTTATATGTGGCTGCTTATGTGCAGACACTTAGGACCCCTAATTTTTCAACTTTTTAATTAAATTTATCAACATCTTTTAATGCCATCGATTAGTTAGCATTGTTATCCTCCTATTAGACTAGTAATTGCTGCATTTTATTGATTCTGTTAAAATTTTGTCATATTAAATAATTTTAATATGGCCGTTTACACGGCATTTGTATGTGGCTGCTTATGTGCAGACACAAACGCCCCCAAAATTTTCGACTTTCTAACTAAAGTTAGTCAAACATCTTAATGCCCTCTATTAGTTAGCATTGTTTACCTTCATTCTAATTAGTATTCGCTGCATTTTGCTAATTTTATTAAATTTTTGTCATATTAAATCATATGATATTGGCCGCTTATATGGCATTTGTATGTGGCTGCTTATATGCAGACACAAACGTCCCCTTAATTTTCGACTTTTTAACTAAAGTTAGTCAAACATCTTAATGCCTTCTATTAGTTAGCATAGTTATCCTCCGTTTTAACTAGTATTCGCTGCCTTTTATTAATTTTGTTAAATTTTTGTCATATTAAATCATTTTAATATGGCCGTTTACACGGCATTGTATGTGGCTGCTCATGTGCAGACACTAACGACCCTAGAATTTTTGACTCTTTAACTCAAGCAAACCAAATATTCTAATGCCTTCTATTAGTTAGCATTGTTTACCTCCTATTAGTCTTGTACTTGCTGCATTTTATATATTTTATAAAATTTTTGTCATATTAAATAATTTTAATATGGCCGTTTATACGGTTATGTGGCTGCTTATGTGCAGACACAAATGACCCCTCAATTTTCCACCTTTTAACTAAAATTAGTCAAACATCTTAATACCAACGATTAGTTAGCAATATTATCCTCCATTTGAATTAGTATTCACTACATCTTGTTCATTTTATTAAATTTTTGTCATATTAAACCATTTTAATATGGCCGTTTACACGGCATTGTATGTGGCTGCTCATGTGCAGACACTAACGACCCTAGAATTTTTGACTTTTCAACTAAAATTAGTCAAACATCTTAATGCCTTCTATTAACTAGCATTGTTTACCTCCTATCAAACCATTATTCGCTGCATTTTGTTAATTTTATTAAATTTTTGTCATATTTAATCACTTTAATATGGCCGTTTATACGACATTTGTATGTGGCTGCTTATGTGCAGACACAAACGTCCCCTTAATTTCCGACTTTTCAACTAAAGTTAGTCAAACATCTTAATGCCCTCTATTAGTTAGCATTGTTTACCTTCATTCTAATTAGTATTCGCTGCATTTTGTTAATTTTATTAAATTTTTGTCATATTAAATCATATGATATTGGCCGCTTATATGGCATTTGTATGTGGCTGCTTATGTGCAGACACATACGTCCCCTTAATTTTCGACTTTTCAACTAAAGTTAGTCAAACATCTTAATGCCATTGATTAGTTAGCATTGTTATCCTCCATTCAAACTAGTATTCGCTGCATTTTAATAATTTTATTAAATTTTTGTCATATTAAATCATTCTAATATGGCCGTTTACACGGCATTTGTATGTGGCTGCTTATATGCAGACACAAACGTCCCCTTAATTTTCAACTTTTTAAGTAGAATTAACCCAACATCTTAATGCCCTCTATTAGTTAGCATTGTTTACCTTCATTCTAATTAGTATTCGCTGCATTTTGTTAATTTTATTAAATTTTTGACATATTAAATATTTTAATATGGCCGTTCATACGGCATTTGTATGTGGCTGCTTATATGCAGACACTCAGGATCCCTTAATTTTCGACTTTTTAACTAAAGTAGACCAAACATTGTAATGCCCTCGATTAGTTAGCATTGTTTACCTCCATATTAACTAGTATTCGCTGTATTTTATTAATTTAGTTAAATTTTTGTCATATTAAATTATATTAATATGGCCGTTTACACGGCACTTGTATGTGGCTGCCTATGTGCAGACACAAACGTCCCCTTAATCTTCAATTTTTTAACCAAAGTTAGCCAAACATCTTAATGCCTTCTATTAGCTAGCATTGTTTACCTCCATTCTAATTAGTACTCGCTGCATTATGTTAATTTTATAAAATTTTCGACATATTTAATCAAATTAATATGGCCGTTCACACGGCATTTGTATGTGGCTGCTTATGTGCAGACACTAGCGACCCCCTAATTTTCAACTTTTTAACTAAAGTTTCTCAAATCTCCTAATACCTTCGATTAGTTAGCATTGTTTACCTCCTATTTAATTAATTTTCGCTGCTTTTTATCGATTTTGCTAAAATTTTGTCATTTTAAATCATTTTAATATGGCCGTTTACACGTCATTGTATGTGGCTGCTTATGTACAGACACTAATTACCCCTAAATTTTCGACTTTTTAATTAAAATTAATCAAACATCTTAATGCCACCTCTTAGTTAGCATTGTTATCTTCCCATTAGTATAGTATTCGCTGCATTTTATCAACTGTATTAAATTTTTGACATATTAAATCATTTTGTATTGGCCATTTACACGGCATTTGTATGTGGCTGCTTATGTGCAGACACAAACGTCCCCTTAATTTTCAACTCTTTAACTAAAGTTAGTCAAACATATTAATGCCTTCTATTAGTTAGCATTGTAATCCTCCTATTAATCCAGTATTTGCTGCATTTTATTGATTCTGTTAAAATTTTGTCGTTCTAAATCATTTTAATATGGCCGTTTACACGGCATTTATATGTGGCTGCTTATATGCAGACACTTAGGACCCCTGAATTTTCGGCTTCTTAACTAAAGCAGATCAAACATTGTAATGCCATCGATTAGTTAGCATTGTTTACCTCCTATTAGTCTTGTATTTACTTCATTTTATTAATTTTGTTAAATTTTCGACATATTAAATCAAATTAATATGGCCGTTTACACGGCATTTGTATGTGGCTGCTTATGTGCAGACACTCATGACCCCACAATTTTCGACTTTTTAACCAAAATTAGTCAAACATCTTAATGCCATCGGTTAGTTAGCATTGTTATCCTCCTATTAGTCTAGTATTTGCTGCAGTATATTTAATTTATTAAATTTTTGTCATATTAAATAGCTCCAATATGGCCGTTTACACGGCATTTGTATGTGGCTGCTTATATGAAGACACTGAGGACCCAAAAATTTTCAACTTTTTTATTAAATTTATTAGAATCTTTAATGCCATTGATTAATTAGTATTGTTTACCTCCTATTAGTCTAGCATTTGCTGCATTTTATTAAATTTATAAAATTTTTGTCATATTAAATCGTTTTAATATGGCCTTTTACACGGCATTTGTATGTGGCTGCTTATGTGCAGACACAAATGACCCCTTAATTTTCGACTTTTTAACTAAAGTTAATCAAACATCTTAATGCCTTCTATTAGTTAGCATTGTTATCCTCCTATTAGTTTAGTATTCGCTGCATTTTATATATTTTATAAAATTTTTATCATACCAAATCAAATTGATATGGCCGTCTACACGGCATTTGTATGTGGCTGCTTATATGCAGACAATTGGCCCCTTAATTTTCAACTTTTTAATTAAAATTAACCAAACAACTCAATGCCTTCGGCTAGTTAGCATTGTTATCCTACATTTAATTTAGTATTCGCTGTATTTTATTAATTTTATTAAATTTTTGTCATATTAAATCATATTAATATGGCCGTTCACACGGCATTTGTATGTGGCTGCTTATGTGCAGACACAAATGACCCTTAATTTTCGACTCTTTAACTAAAGTAGACCAAACATCTTAATGCCATCGTATAGTTAGCATTGTTTACCTCCATATTAACTAGTATTCGCTGCATTTTAATAATTTTATTAAATTTTTGTCATATTAAATCATTTTAATATGGCCGTTTTACACGGCATTTGTATGTGGCTGCTTATATGCAGACACTTATGACCCCTTAATTTTCGACTTTTTAATTAGAATTGTTTAAATCTTTTAATGCCTTCTATTAGGTAGCATTGTTATCCTCCATTTAATTTAGTATTCGCTGCCTTTATAAATTTCGTTAAATTTTTGTCATATGAAACAATTTTAATATGGCCGTTTTCACGGCATTTGTATGTGGCTGCTTATATGCAGACAATTGGCCCCTTAATTTTCAACTTTCCAACTAAAATTAGTCAAACATCTTAATGCCTTCTATTAGTTAGCATTGTTATCCTCCTATTAGTTTAGTATTCGCTGCATTTTATATATTTTATAAAATTTTTATCATACCGAATCAAATTCATATGGCCGTTTACACGGCATTTGTATGTGGCTGCTTATGTGCAGACACTCATGACCCTAAAATTTTCAACTTTTTAACTAAAATTAGTCAAACATCTTAATGCCTTCTATTAGTTAGCATTGTTATCCTCCTATTAAACTAGTATTCGCTGCATTTTAATAATTTTATTAAATTCTTGTCATATTAAATCAATTTAATATGGCTGTTTACACGGCATTTGCATGTGGCTGCTTATGTGCAGACACTCATGACCCCTGAATTTTCGGCTTCTTAACTAAAGCAGATCAAACATTGTAATGCCATCGATTAGTTAGCATTGTTTACCTCCTATTAGTCTTGTATTTACTTCATTTTATTAATTTTGTTAAATTTTCGACATATTAAATCAAATTAATATGGCCGTTTACACGGCATTTGTATGTGGCTGCTTATGTGCAGACACTCATGACCCCACAATTTTCGACTTTTTAACCAAAATTAGTCAAACATCTTAATGCCATCGGTTAGTTAGCATTGTTATCCTCCTATTAGTCTAGTATTTGCTGCAGTATATTTATTTTATTAAATTTTTGTCATATTAAATAGCTCCAATATGGCCGTTTACACGGCATTTGTATGTGGCTGCTTATATGAAGACACTGAGGACCCAAAAATTTTCAACTTTTTTATTAAATTTATTAGAATCTTTAATGCCATTGATTAATTAGTATTGTTTACCTCCTATTAGTCTAGCATTTGCTGCATTTTATTAAATTTATAAAATTTTTGTCATATTAAATCGTTTTAATATGGCCTTTTACACGGCATTTGTATGTGGCTGCTTATGTGCAGACACAAATGACCCCTTAATTTTCGACTTTTTAACTAAAGTTAATCAAACATCTTAATGCCTTCTATTAGTTAGCATTGTTATCCTCCTATTAGTTTAGTATTCGCTGCATTTTATATATTTTATAAAATTTTTATCATACCAAATCAAATTGATATGGCCGTTTACACGGCATTTGTATGTGGCTGCTTATATGCAGACAATTGGCCCCTTAATTTTCAACTTTTTAATTAAAATTAACCAAACAACTCAATGCCTTCGGCTAGTTAGCATTGTTTACCTCCTATTAGTCTTGTATTTGCTGCATTTTATTTATTTTATAAAATTTTTGTCATATTAAATCATATGACATTGGCCGATTACACGGCATTTGTATGTGGCTGCTTATATGCAGACACTTAAGACCCCAAATTTTTCAACTTTTTAATTAAATTTATCAACATCTTTTAATGCCATCGATTAGTTAGCATTGTTATCCTCCATTTTAACTAGAATTCGCTGCATTCTGTTGTTTTTATTAAATTTTTGTCATTTTAAATTAATTTAATATGGCCGTTTATATGGCATTTGTATGTGGCTGCTTACATGCAGACACCAACGACCCCTAAATTTTCAACCTTTTAATTAAATTTATTAAAATCTTTTAATGCCACCTCTTAGTTAGCACTATTATCCTCCATTTGAATTAGTATTCGCTACATTTTATTCATTTTATTAAAATTTTATCATATTAAATCATTTTAATATGGCCGTTTACACGGCATTTGTATGTGGCTGCTTATGTGCAGACACTTAGGACCCCAAATTTTTCAACTTTTTAATTAAATTTATCAACATCTTTTAATGCCATCGATTAGTTAGCATTGTTATCCTCCATTTTAACTAGAATTCGCTGCATTCTGTTGTTTTTATTAAATTTTTGTCATTTTAAATTAATTTAATATGGCCGTTTATATGGCATTTGTATGTGGCTGCTTACATGCAGACACCAACGACCCCTAAATTTTCAACCTTTTAATTAAATTTATTAAAATCTTTTAATGCCACCTCTTAGTTAGCACTATTATCCTCCATTTGAATTAGTATTCGCTACATTTTATTCATTTTATTAAAATTTTATCATATTAAATCATTTTAATATGGCCGTTTACACGGCATTTGTATGTGGCTGCTTATGTGCAGACACTTAGGACCCCAAATTTTTCAACTTTTTAATTAAATTTATCAACATCTTTTAATGCCATCGATTAGTTAGCATTGTTATCCTCCATTTTAACTAGAATTCGCTGCATTCTGTTGTTTTTATTAAATTTTTGTCATTTTAAATTAATTTAATATGGCCGTTTATATGGCATTTGTATGTGGCTGCTTACATGCAGACACCAACGACCCCTAAATTTTCAACCTTTTAATTAAATTTATTAAAATCTTTTAATGCCACCTCTTAGTTAGCACTATTATCCTCCATTTGAATTAGTATTCGCTACATTTTATTCATTTTATTAAAATTTTATCATATTAAATCATTTTAATATGGCCGTTTACACGGCATTTTTATTTGACTGCTTATATGCAGACACAAATGTCCCCTTAATTTTCAACTCTTTAACTAAAATTAGTTAACCATCTTATTGCCTTCTATTAGTTAGCATTGTTATCCTTCTATTAGATTCGTTTTCGCTGCATTTTATTAAATTTACAAAATTTTTGTCATATTAAATCATATGATATTGGCCGTTTACACGGCATTTGTATGTGGCTGCTTATGTGCAAACACAAACGTCCCCTTAATTTTCGACTTTTTAATTAAATTTATTAAAATCTTTTAATGTCATTGTTTAGTTAGCATTGTTTATCCTCTATTAGATTAGTATTCGCTACCTTTGTTATTTTTATTAAATTTTTGACATATTAAATCAGTTTAATATGGCCGTTTACACGGCAGTTGTATGTGGCTGCTTATGTGCAGACACTCGCGACCCCTTAATTCTCGTTTTTTAACTAAAGTTAGTCAAACATTCTAATGCCATCGATTAGTTAGCATTGTTTACCTTCTATTAGATTAGTATTCGCTGCATTTTACTTATCTTATAAAATTTTTGTCATATTAAATCATTTTAATATGGCCGCTTACACGGCATTTGTATGTGGCTGCTTATGTGCAGACACTAACGACCCCTTAATTTTCGAATCTCTAACTAAAGTTAGTCAAACATTGTAATGCCATCGATTAGTTAGCATTGTTATCCTCCATTTTAATAGAATTCGCTGCATTTTATTAATTTTATCAAATTTTTGTCATATTAAACAATTTTAATATGGCCGTTTACACGGCACTTGCATGTGGCTGCTTATCTGCAGACACTAACGACCCCTTAATTTTCAAATTTCTAACTAAAGTTAGTCAAACATTGTAATGCCATCGATTAGTTAGCATTGTTATCCTCCATTTAAACTAGTATTCGCTGCATTTTGTTAATTTAATTAAATTTTCGTCATATTAAATCAATTTAATTTGGCCGTTTACACGGCATTTGTATGTGGCTGCTTATATGCAGACACAAACGTCCCCTCAATTTTCGACTTTTTAACTAAAGCAAACCAATCATTGTAATGCCTTCTCATAGTTAACATTATTATCCTCCTAGTAGTTTAGTATTCGCTGCATTTTATTAAAATTATAAAAATTTTGTCATATTAAATCATATTAATATGGCCGTTTACACGGCATTTGTATGTGGCTGCTTATATGCAGACACTTAGGACCCCTAAATTTTCAACTTTTTAATTAAAGTAAACCAAATCTTTAAATGCCATCGATTAATTAGCATTGTTAACCTCCTATTAGACTAGTATTCGCTGCACTTTATTAATTTTGTTAAATTTTTGTCATATTAAATTATTTTAATATGGCCGCTTTACACGGCATTTGTATGTGGCTGCTAATGTGCAGACACTTAGGACCCCTTAATTTTCACCTTTTTAACTAAAATTAGTCAAACATCTTAATGCCTTCTATTAGCTAGCATTGTTTACCTCCTATTAAATCAGTATTCGCTGCATTTTATCCATTTTATAAAATTTTCGTTATATTAAATTATATGATATTGGCCATTTACACGGCATTTGTATGTGGCTGCTTATGTGCAGACACATACGTCCCCTTAATTTTCGACTTTTCAACTAAAGTTAGTCAAACATCTTTATGCCCTCTATTAGTTAGCATTGTTTACCTTCATTCTAATTAGTATTCGCTGCATTTTGTTAATTTTATTAAATTTTTGTCATATTAAATCATATGATATTGGCCGCTTATATGGCATTTGTCAGTGGCTGCTTATATGCAGACACTTACGACCCCTTAATTTTCAACTTTGTAACTAAAGTTAACCAAACATTGTAATGCCTTCCATTAGTTAGCATTGTTATCCTTCTATTAAACTAGTATTCGCTGCATTTTAATAATTTTATTAAATTCTTGTCATATTAAATCATTTTAATATGGCCGTTTACCCGGCAGTTGTATGTGGCTGCTTATGTGCAGACACTTAGGACCCCTTAATTTTCTACTTTTTAACTAAAGCAGACCAAACATTGTAATGCCATTGATTAGTTAGCATTGTTCTCCTCCTACTATACTAGTATTCGCTGCACTTTATTAATTTTGTTAAATTTTTGTCATATTAAATCATTTTAATATGGCCGTTTACACGGCGTTTGTATGTGGCTGCTTACGTGCAGACACAAACGTCCCCTTAATTTTCGACTTTTTAACTAAAATTAGTCAAACATCTTAATGCCTTCGATTAGTTAGCATTGTCATCCTCCTATTAGACTAGTAATTGCTGCATTTTATTAAATTTACAAAATTTTTGTCATATTAAATCATATGATATTGGCCGTTTACACGGCATTTATATGTGGCTGCTTATGTGCAGACACAAACGTCCCCTCAATTTTCGACTTTTTAACTAAAATTGTTTAAATCTTCTTATGCCATCGATTAGTTAGCATTGTTATCCTCCGTTTAAACTAGAATTCGCTGCATTTCATTTATTTTGTTAAATTTTCGACATATTAAATCATTTCAGTATGGCCGTTTACACGGCATTTGTATGTGGCCGCTTATGTGCAAACACAAACGTCCCTTTAATTTTCGACTTTTTAATTAAAGCAAACCAAACATCTTAATGCCTTCTACTAGTTAGCATTGTTATCCTACATTTAAACTAGTATTCGCTGCATTTTAATAATTTATTAAATTTTTGCCATATTAAATCGTTTTAATATGGCCGTTTACACGGCATTTATATGTGGCTGCTTATATGCAGACACTTAGGACCCCTGAATTTTCGGCTTCTTAACTAAAGCAAATCAAACATTGTAATGCCATCGATTAGTTAGCATTGTTTACCTCCTATAAGATTAGTATTCGCTGCCTTTTACTTATTTTGTTAAATTTTTGTCATATTAAATAATTTTAATATGGCCGTTTACACGGCATTGTATGTGGCTGCTTATGTGCAGACACAAACGTCCCCATAATTTTCAACTCTTTAACTAAAGTTAGTCAAACATATTAATGCCTTCTATTAGTTAGCATTGTAATCCTCCTATTAATCCAGTATTTGCTGCATTTTATTGATTCTGTTAAAATTTTGTCGTTCTAAATCATTTTAATATGGCCGTTTACACGGCATTTATATGTGGCTGCTTATATGCAGACACTTAGGACCCCTGAATTTTCGGCTTCTTAACTAAAGCAGATCAAACATTGTAATGCCATCGATTAGTTAGCATTGTTTACCTCCTATTAGTCTTGTATTTACTTCATTTTATTAATTTTGTTAAATTTTCGACATATTAAATCAAATTAATATGGCCGTTTACACGGCATTTGTATGTGGCTGCTTATGTGCAGACACTCATGACCCTAAAATTTTCAACTTTTTAACTAAAATTAGTCAAACATCTTAATGCCTTCTATTAGTTAGCATTGTTATCCTCCTATTAAACTAGTATTCGCTGCCTTTTATTAATTTTGTTAAATCTTTGTCATATTAAATCATTTTAATATGGCCGTTTTACACGGCATTTGTATGTGGCTGCTTATATGCAGACACAAACGTCCCCTTAATTTTCGACTTTTTAACTAAATTTATTAAAATCTTTTAATGCCATTGTTTAGTTAGCATTGTTATCCTCCATTTAATTTAGTATTTGCTGTATTTTAATAATTTTATTTAATTTTTGTCATATTAAAAAAAATTTTTAATATGGCCGTTTACACGACATTTGTATGTGGCTGCTTATGTGCAGACACAAACGTCCCCTCAATTTTCGACTTTTTAACTAAAATTAGTCAAACATCTTAATGCCCTCTATTAGTTAGCACTGTTTACCTCCTATTAGTCTTGTATTCGCTGTATTTTAATAATTTTATTTAATTTTTGTCATATTAAACAATTTTAATATGGCCGTTCACACGGCATTTGTATGTGGCTGCTTATGTGCAGACACAAATGACCCCTTAATTTTCGACTTTTTAACTAAAGTTAGTCAAACATCTTAATGCCATTGATTAGTTAGCATTGTTCTCCTCCATTTAAACTAGTATTCGCTGCCTTTTATTAATTTTACTTAATTTTTGTCATATTAAATAATTTCAATATGGCCGTTTACACGGCATTTGTATGTGGCTGCTTATGTGCAGACACAAATGACCCTTAATTTTCAACTTTTAACTAAAATAGACTAAACATCTTAATGCCTTCGACTAGTTAGCATTGTTTACCTCCTATTTAATTAGTATTCGCTGCATTTTGTTAATTTTATAAAATTTTTGTCATATTAAATAATTTTAATATGGCCGTTTATACGGTATTTGTATGTGGCTGCTTATATGCAGACACTTAGGACCCTTGAAATTTCAATTTTTTAATTGAATTTATTAAAATCTTTAAATGCCTTCGGCTAGTTAGCATTGTTATCCTACATTTAATTTAGTATTCGCTGTATTTTAATAATTTTATTTAATTTTTGTCATATTAAAAAAATTTTTAATATGGCCGTTTACACGGCATCTGTATGTGGCTGCTTATGTGCAGACACAAACGTCCCCTTAATTTTCGACTTTTTAATTAAATTTATCAACATCTTATAATGCCATCGATTAGTTAGCATTGTTTTCCTTCAATTAGATTAGTATTCGCTACCTGTTATTGATTTTGCTAAAATTTTGTCATTTCAAATCATTTTAATATGGCCGTTTACACGGCATTTGTATGTGACTGCTTATGTGCAGACACAAACGTCCCCTTAATTTTCAACTTTGTAACTAAAGTTAACCAAACATTGTAATGCCTTCCATTAGTTAGCATTGTTATCCTCCACTTAAACTAAAATTCGCTGTATTTAGTTAATTTTATCAAATTTTTGTCATATTAAATTATATCAATATGGCCGTTTATACGGCATTTGCATGTGGCTGCTTACGTGCAGACACAAACGTCCCCTTAATTTTCGACTTCTTAACTAAAATTAGTCAAACATCTTAATGCCTTCGATTAGTTAGCATTGTCATCCTCCTATTAGACTAGTAATTGCTGCATTTTATTAAATTTACAAAATTTTTGTCATATTAAATCATATGATATTGGCCGTTTACACGGCATTTATATGTGGCTGCTTATGTGCAGACACAAACGTCCCCTCAATTTTCGACTTTTTAACTAAAATTGTTTAAATCTTCTTATGCCATCGATTAGTTAGCATTGTTATCCTCCGTTTAAACTAGAATTCGCTGCATTTCATTTATTTTGTTAAATTTTCGACATATTAAATCATTTCAGTATGGCCGTTTACACGGCATTTGTATGTGGCCGCTTATGTGCAAACACAAACGTCCCTTTAATTTTCGACTTTTTAATTAAAGCAAACCAAACATCTTAATGCCTTCTACTAGTTAGCATTGTTATCCTACATTTAAACTAGTATTCGCTGCATTTTAATAATTTATTAAATTTTTGCCATATTAAATCGTTTTAATATGGCCGTTTACACGGCATTTATATGTGGCTGCTTATATGCAGACACTTAGGACCCTAAAATTTTCAACTTTCTAACTAAAGTTAGTCAAACATCTTAATGCCTTCTATTAGTTAGCATTGTTATCCTCCATTTAAACTAGTATTCGCTGCCTTTTATTAATTTTGTTAAATTTTTGTCATATTAAATCATTTTAATATGGCCGTTTTACACGGCATTTGTATGTGGCTGCTTATATGCAGACACAAACGTCCCCTTAATTTTCGACTTTTTAACTAAATTTATTAAAATCTTTTAACGCTATTGTTTAGTTAGCATTGTTATCCTCCATTTAATTTAGTATTCGCTGCATTTTATCAATTGTATTAAATTTTTGTCATATTAAATCATATGATATTGGCCGTTCACACGGCACTTGTATGTGGCTGCTCATGTGCAGACACTTAGGACCCAAAAATTTTCAACTTTCTAACGAAAGTTAGTCAAACATCTTAATGCCTTCTATTAGTTAGCATTGTTATCCTCCATTTAAACTAGTATTCGCTGCCTTTTATTAATTTTGTTAAATCTTTGTCATATTAAATTATATTAATATGGCCGTTTACACGGCACTTGTATGTGGCTGCCTATGTGCAGACACAAACGTCCCCCTAATTTTCAACTTTTTAACTAAAGTTAGTCAAACATATTAATGCCTTCTATTAGTTAGCATTGTTATCCTCCATTTTAATAGAATTCGCTGCATTTTATTAATTTTATCAAATTTTTGTCATATTAAACAATTTTAATATGGCCGTTTACACGGCACTTGCATGTGGCTGCTTATCTGCAGACACTAACGACCCCTTAATTTTCAAATTTCTAACTAAAGTTAGTCAAACATTGTAATGCCATCGATTAGTTAGCATTGTTTACCTCCATTTTAACTAATATTCGCTGCATTTTGCTAATTTTATTGGATTTTTGACATATTAAATCATATTAATATGGCCGTTCACACGGCATTTGTATGTGGCTGCTTATATGCAGACAATTAGGACCCCTAAATTTTCAACTTTTTAATTAAAGTAAACCAAACATCTTAATGCCTTCGATTAGTTAGCAATGTTATCCTCCTATTAGACTAGTAATTGCTGCATTCTATTAATTCTGTTTAATTTTTGTCATACTAAATCATATGATATTGGCCGTTTACACGGCATTTGTATGTGGCTGCTTATATGCAGACACTAATGACCCTAGAATTTTCGACTTTTTAACTAAAGTAAAACAAACATTCTAATGCCACCTCTTAGTTAGCATTGTTTACCTTCATACAGATTAGTACTCGCTGCATTTTGTTATTTTTATTAAATTTTTGTCATATTAAATTATTTCAATATGGCCGTTTACATGGCATTTGTATGTGGCTGCTTATGTGCAGACACTTAGGACCCCTTAATTTTCGACTTTTTAATTAAAGCAAACCAAACATCTTAATGCCTTCTACTAGTTAGCATTGTTATCCTACATTTAAACTAGTATTCGCTGCCTTTTATTAATTTTGTTAAATTTTTGTCATATTAAATCATTTTAATATGGCCGTTTTACACGGCATTTGTATGTGGCTGCTTATATGCAGACACAAACGTCCCCTTAGTTTTCGACTTTTTAACTAAAGTTAGCCAAACATCTTAATGCCATCGATTAGTTAGCATTGTTTACCTCCACTTAAACTAGTATTCGCTGTATTTAGTTATTTTTATTAAATTTTTCTGATATTAAATAATTTCAATATGGCCGTTTACATGGCATTTGCATGTGGCTGCTTATATGTAGACACTAACGACCCCTAAATTTTCGAATTTCTAACTAAAGTTAGTCAAACATTGTAATGCCATCGATTAGTTAGCATTGTTATCCTCTTATTAGTTTAGTATTCGCTGCATTTTATTTATTTTATAAAATTTTTGACATATTAAATCAACTTAATATGGCCGTTTACACGGCATTTATATGTGGCTGCTTATATGCAGACACTTAGGACCCTAAAATTTTCAACTTTTTTTATTAAATTTATTAGATTCTTTTAATGCCATCGACTAGTTAACATTGTTTACCTCCTATTTAATTAGTATTCGCTGCTTTTTATTCATTTTATTAAATTTTTGTCATATTAAATCAATTTAATATGGCCGTTTACACGGCAGCTGTATGTGGCTGCTTATATGCAGACACTTAGGACCCTAAAATTTTCAACTTTTTTATTAAATTTATTAAAACCCTCTAATGCCATCGATTAGTTAGCATTGTTTACTTAATATTAGTCTAGTATTTGCTGCATTTTATTAATTCTGTTAAATTTTTACATATTAAATCATTTTAATATGGCCGTTTACACGGAATTTGTATGTGGCTGCTCATGTGCAGACACTTATGACCCCTTAATTTTCAACTTTTTAACTAAAGTTAGTCAAACATCTTAATGCCTTCTATTAGTTAGCATTGTTATCCTCCTATTAGCCTTGTATTCGCTGCATTTTGTTAATTTTATTAAATTTTTGTCATATTAAATCATTTTAATATGGCCGTTTACACGGCATTTGTATGTGGCTGCTTATGTGCAGACACAAACGTCCCCTTAATTTTCGACTTTTTAACTAAATTTATTAAAATCTTTTAATGCCATTGTTTAGTTAGCATTGTTATCCTCCATTTAATTTAGTATTCGCTGTATTTTATTAATTTTATTAAATTTTTGTCATATTAAACAATTTTAATATGGCCGTTCACACGGCATTTGTATGTGGCTGCTTATGTGCAGACACAAATGACCCTTAATTTTCGACTTTTTAACTAAAGTAGACCAAACATCTTAATGCCATCGTACAGTTAGCATTGTTATCCTCCATTTAAACTAGTATTCGCTGCATTTTATCAATTGTATTAAATTTTTGTCATATTAAATCATATGATATTGGCCGTTTACACGGCACTTGTATGTGGCTGCTTATGTGCAGACACTAATAACCCTTGAATTTTCACCTTTTAACTAAAGTTTCTCAAATTTTCTAATGCCTTCTATTAGTTAGCATTGTTATCCTCCATTTAAACTAGTACTCGCTGCCTTTTATTAATTTTGTTAAATCTTTGTCATAATTAAATAATTTTAATATGGCCATTTATATGGCATTTGTATGTGGCTGCTTATATGCAGACACAAACGTCCCCTTAATTTTCGACTTTTTAACTAAAATTAGTCAAACATCTTAATGCCTTCTATTAGCTAGCATTGTTTACCTCCTATTAAACCATTATTCGCTGCATTTTGTTAATTTTATTAAATTTTTGTCATATTTAATCACTTTAATATGGCCGTTTACACGGCATTTGTATGTGGCTGCTTATATGCAGACACTAATGACCCCTTAATTTTCGTCTTTTTAACCAGAGTTAGCCCAACATCTTAATGCCTTTATTAGTTAGCATTGTTTAGCTCTTATTAGAATAGTATTCGCTGCATTTTATTAAAATTATTAATTTTTGTCATATTAAATCATATGATATTGGCCGTCTACACGGAATTTGTATGTGGCTGCTCATGTGCAGACACTTATGACCCCTTAATTTTCAACTTTTTAACGAAAGTTAGTCAAACATCTTAATGCCTTCTATTAGTTAGCATTGTTTACATTCAAATGGGCTAGTATTGCTGTATTTTATATATTTTATTAAATTTTTGTCATATTAAATAATTTTAATATGGCCGTTTACACGGCATTTGTATGTGGCTGCTTGTATGCAGACACTTAGGACCCTTGAATTTTCAACTTTTAATTAAAATTGTTTAAATCTTTTAATGTCATCGCTTAGTTAGCATTGTTCACCTTCTATTAGATTAATATTCGCTGCATTCTGATATTTTTATTTAATTTTCGTCATACTAAATTGCTTCTGTTAGGTGTCTCTCTCTTTTTAGGTATTTAATTTTATTTTAATTTAATTTTGTTGTTGTTGAATGTGGGGGCTGAAGTGGGTTGGGGGCGGGATCTAATCGCAATCCTGATCCACTTCAGCCACTACACATTCAAAATCCTCTTGCTCGAACAGAAACGACCCGAACAACTGAAACGACACGGACTGTACTCAACTAAATAAAGACAATGTGTGATTATTTTGCCTTCTTTCCCCCGAGCCTACACGGCTCCATCCTAAAATTATAATAATCACATATAAACATGTACAGACAAAATGACAAAAGTTGCCTTCATGCAACTTTGACAGATCCGACCAAAATTGCATATTCTCCAATCGCCCCCTCGATATATTTTTACTCTCCCTCGTTAGGTTTATAAAACCTGTATACGTGCAAATGCACAGAATGCAGAGCTAGCATTGCGTCTAGTATCTGCAAATTAGCGCTGAGCAATTACCGCCCCGAGGGCAGAGCCATATCGTTTTTGTGCTCTACAGAGACGTTATTTTGGTCAGTTCATGCTGAAGTGCCAGTGTTCCATACTGAAGAATGAGTCAGAATGGGTCAATCACTGAAGCTGACCAAAGTTTCTTATCTCTTTTGAGCATGGATAAAAAACTTTTTTGGCCGATTAAGTGTTTCTAATTGAAACATGCTAACGAATGCATCGATTGTGCCAATATATGGCTATTCGAAGCATTCGCTTTTACATATCTGTGGCTGTTGGGTAACTGTTTGACGCTTTGCTTCTCTTGTTTCTAGAAAGCGCAAACAGTATGCCATCGTGTAACGATGTAAAAGGTAACCGCTGTGCGTCTCATTTCCCAGCACACAAAGTATGTAATGGACATACTATAAACAAATCATTCTTTAACTGCAGGACAATGGTTATAGTTGTTTCCTTGCGTGCGGAATCGTGTGATGCCTGCAGTACACTCTAAGGTTTGTCAGTGTGTGGGTGTAGAGGAGCGGCCTGGTCGATCTCAGCAATTGATCGCTAGCCTGCTTAGAGACACAGCATTGGCAAACTGGTGCTGCAGTGATTCATTGAATCGATACCCTCACGCAGTACGTTACATGGGAAACAACACATGACTGAAGCCGCACGCCCACTTAACGGGCTTGAAGTTGAGGTCAGTAATCGGAACATTCGTCTGTCAAAATTAGAAACAAATTGTCAATTATGCCCAAAATAAGTGTTTTCGATAGCCGAACTCCTTCAACATCTAACATGAACCTTCAAGTCCCGATCCATGGTTGAGTTTTCCCTGTGTTGTGCCCAGGATGTGTGTATTTACTCCTTTGCTAAATTCTTATATCGTACATATTTTCTATAAATTGACTGAATCAGCAAGAGACTTTGAATTCTTGCTTCAATTCATCAAGCTTCGTCAACTTGAATCTACATAGGATTCTAGACACTTGAGCCACGAATTGAAGCATGGGCACTCTTGCTTGTCAATTTTCGTTTAAATTCTCTAGTCTATTAGAGGGAGAGAAAACGGAAAATAACCCCAAAAGTGCGAAATTGTTTTCTTTCACAATTATCTCAAAAAAATAAATATGAAAAAGCATTGGAAAAACTTAAATTTTCAATAGACAGTGCAAACTCCCATACACTCGGTGCACCGTCACTCTCTCCATCCACACACACATCCTCCAACTGACACACACACAGTCACACCTGGAATCGAAGCGACTTCAAATAGGAAAAACAACGTCAGAAGTGCTAACATAGTTACACTTCAAATTCTATTTACCTCCACATTTTTCTCTAATTTTTCCCTTATTTTTACATATTTTTCCCTTATTTTTACATATTTTTCCCTTATTTTTACCATATTTTTCCCCATTTTCTACTCATTATATATGATATTTAAATTAATTTTTATTAGTATAGGAGGGGGGCAATTTTCAATAATTTATTGGCAGGCCTGCATTTGGATCATAACCATGGCCTGGCTACGAGACGTCCATTCGGCAGCATAAAAAGGATATTATGCTCATTACTGAAGATAACCCATAAAGTCATGCGTACGGAGACTGAGTACGATACTTTAGTTCGCAAGACATCAGGAGGAGCTTCGTATGATTGCCTTGGATATGGACGTGCTTACCGATTACAACAATGAGATGAGCTGAATTAATGGTGTGGACTTCGCAAAATCGTGGATTCTGTGAAGTCCACACCATTGGTTGGTGTGTGATGCTGCCACCACAAGCTGCAGGGGCAGGGATGTCTCTTTTGTGGAATACTATTTAACGAAATACAACATTCGCATAAGGAATCATAAACAACCGCAATTGGAACCTAAAAATCGACATAAAGCCCAAATAACTAATACCAATGATTTGGTTATACCCATCCCGGAGCTATGTCGTATGACTGGACAACATACGTGCCAATTTCCAATTAAAACCTGCGCTTCAAATACACACAATTGAATCCTGTTAGACGCATTGAACGTTTGCGCACATTCAATAAACGAATACAAGACAACCACAGAAACAAACAGATACAACCACAGACAATGTTAACATGTTAAACGACTGGAACATGAAGTTGGAGAAGAAACTGGTTGAGATATATGCTGCTCATAAATAATTACTCGCCACTATACAAAAGGATTTGCAGAAAATAATAGGCGGCAAACTTATAAAACTATTAACATAATTACTAATAAAATTCTCAGTCTCGTTACAGCATTCTGCAAACAGTCTTGGAAGCAGTTGAATAAGCTGCAAAAAACATAAACACACAACAAGCAGTTTAACAGCAGACGGCGGCTGTTAACATCGCATTTGAGGGCAAGCAGTTGAGGAAGCAGTTGCAATATTGGACAGCAGCCATAATCGCATTAAGCAGTTGAGGAAGCAGTTTGCAGTTGAAACCACAAGCAGTTGCGGAATTTATACACACAACAAATACACAAATATATTACAATTAAATAATTGCCAGAGGTATTTATGTATCAGCTAATTCATCCATTTTTATTTATTTCAGCATTTTATATATATATATGTGTGCACCACTTTTAATTGTCCCACCACTGGCCGCCAGCTGTTCTAGGAAATGGCACAAGCAGTTTAAAATATCCCCTGCTTGCATCAACATTATCCCTATTGTCGTAGGTCAGTAATTTGTGTCCGAGCTTCTGCAACATTGTGTTGCTTGCAACATGTTCGCTCTACTTCTCTCCGATCTTGCTCTCTCAACATTGTTGCCGTCATTCGATATTATAAAATTGGCAAGTGCGGTCGCTTATTGAGGATTGCTTATCCAAATCGTTTATTTTGTGATTGATTTACTTGATTAAAGTTATATGATATTGTTTAATTATTATTAATAAGTTTTCGAAGTGATGATTAGTCAAAGTGGTGCATAAAAACATAAAAACATTAACATTAATACGCATATATGCGCTCAAGCACATGCACATACATACATATATAGATTTCGGTTCGGTTTTTTCGATTCTGCCACCGGTATTAGTGTGCAAATCAATTCAAGCCTTAAAATAAATTTAAACATTGATGGAATTAGCTTTCCATATAATTCAATAATTATATTAATAACTGTGCATTAAACACAATTTTCATAAATTTTGCCGCAGTGAGTCGTAAACAGCCCAACTGCCCCCTGCCCTTGATTCTGTTTTTTCCAGATTACATATAGTGCCAGTGTACTTAAAAAAGTTAAATCTACTATAAAATAGCATACAAAATTTTTCTTTGGCGCCATAATTCTTGTGAAATAGGCGCGTCGTCAAGTGTTTTTTCGTACGGCAGCCATTTTGTTTGCACGTTTTCTTTTGTTCGGCGACGCACGCACACACACACACATACATTAAAGTGAATTTGGCAAAGTGTTAGTGCGCATTTAAATATTTTTCAAGGGGGTACCCCTTTTTGAGTTAATAATTGTTTTCTCAACAAACCAAATTAGTTAAAATTCAAGTAAAATATATTTGACAAGCCGAAATAAATTACATAAAATTAAAAATCGAGTAAAATTGAAATTAATTATCTATCTGTGTCAAAAGCTGTTTGGCCATACTTTTTGTACTTTCTGTACTTTGTGTTTTTCTCCCACCGGATTTGCCGCGCAAACACACACATACACATACAGCATAGAATTTTTTTGCAAGTGTTAGTGCATTTTGCTCAAATAGAATTCCTTTATTTGAAAATTGATTCTGAAATAAATAAAAATAATAATAAAAGATTTTTCGTTTGTGTCTGTGTGATATTTTTCGTGTTTCTTTCATACTTCCACCGGCTTGCCGGGTACACACATACTCACACGCACACACACACATTCATATAGCAAGCGCCTTTTTAGAGTTGCTGTCCCATTCTCTTTCGTGTGAAGTTTTGATTTTTGGCTATTGGTTCTTGAAAGTTCCTTCAACACAAATAAAAATAGAAATAATAAAATTAATTGAAAAATAAAAATCTTTGAAAAATTTTGCGCTTTTGTTGAGCAGACATTTTATTTACACTCTTGAGCTTACACAAACTAAAAGTTAAAATATTTTGATCTATATGAACTAAAAATAACTTAATTAAAACATAACTTAAATTCTTAACATAAAACTTGAAATTATTGCACTTTTCTTAGCCAATTATCTGGCCATACAAATTAAATTAAAATCTAAATAAAATAAAATCTAATAAAATAAATAAACAATATAAATTATACAAAAAATTCAAAATTTGAAAATCAAAAAAAACCTTTTAAAAAATCAAAACTAATTGTCAGGGATCGAGACTGTTTGGGATAGGATTCGATAGTTTTTGCAAATTCATTACACAAACTTCCCCTTTTCTGGAAAAACAGAAGTCAATTATATACACCTTTTTATATTTGCACCTTTACTCTTGATATTAAGAGACGCTCAAAAAAAAAACGCCTCAGATACAATTTAATTTTCCATTTTATATTAAATAAGAATATTATCCTCACTACACTATACCACATTATTACACTATTATTACACACTTATTAAACACTACACTTACTACACATTTTTGCCTAATATATAATACATACTATTCTATATATATACTTTATTATATACTATACTATATTATAAAACCTAAAACATACAATAAAAATAACATTAAAACTATTATTATTGTTAATTAAATATTATTTATAAGATAAAAATATACTAATATATACAACTATTCTATATATATACATATATATAATTATTGCGCTTAAAATACTTTGTTTAAATAATAATTAAAATTCTTCCACAGCTTTAAGAATATCATAATCCATTATTATTTCTTCACAGACTGCTCACAATTCTCGTCTTGCTCTGCGATCTTTACCAAAGAATTCCTCTCAATTTGCTGTCAAATAAATATTCTTCGAGAGCCCTCAACGCTTTCTTTTTAAATCTTTGATATTTTCTATCTCTAAATTTGAGTCTTACTTTCTGCTGTGATTGTTGACATTTTTGGCCAATTTTGTTAGTATTTTCCAACTTCATCAATTGCATAAAAATGGAACCTAAAATTCAACCCAAGCCACTGTCTCTCTCGGAAGCAAATCCGCCATTAGCTTTAGACTCAAACCCCCCCAACATTTGCGCCCTTTCTTATGCTGAAGCAGCTGCTTCGGCCCAAGCAATGCCTCCAACTATGTTGTATTCTCAAAGCTTCCCCACTCAGCCTATAACTATTCGTATTAGCTCCATCATAACTGACCCAAATATTAATGAGGGCCCCAAGCTCGAAATTTTGATTGCCCTTTTAGCCAAGTTAAAGAATTTGGCTGGGGCAGATAACGTTTCAACCAAAATCGTTAAAGGCGGCAAATGTCCCAATAGTTTGGCGTACATCTATCCCAACTCACAAGAGGCTTCAAGCATTATTGTTAATGCTCTCGAGTCGGATGATAGAGTACGCTTTACTACAATTTGTCCGCATGAGATTAAAAATTTTAAAGTTATTGTGCGTGGCATTCATGCCAGCACTAAGTTGGACCGCATACGTAGTGAGCTAACTGAGCTCGGCTTTGTAGTGCGAAACATCCATAACCCAATCTACAAAAATAAAAATGGAAATGGTACATATTCCCCAAATCTATTTTTTGTAGAGCTTAAACCTAGAATGGCAATAAATAAAAAGATCTTTGATCTTAAACATTTATGCCATTTTAAGATCAAAGTAGAGCTGCCCAAGTCCAAGCCAGCCCCCTTGCTGCAATGTCATCGTTGCCAGCAATATAATCATTCAGCTGTCAACTGTCATAATCAGCCCAAATGCTTGAAGTGCGGTGATTGCCATCTTACTATTAGATGCACCAAACCCAAGCAGCAACCCCCTAAATGCGCCAATTGCAGCTGCCCCCACACAGCTAATTATAGAGGTTGCAAAATTTATGCAAAATACTTGCAAATCAGAATGCAACGCCTTCTGACAAAAGCCTCCGTCAAGTCCAAGGACAGTGGAAGCAAAAGCAGAAGAAATTCTGATGCAAGCTACATTTCTATATCCGATTCCTCAGACATTTCTTTTAAACCTATCTTAAACTCTAACTTAGAAAAGAGCTTAAAAATATTTAAAAATAAACTTACAAATTCTAAAGCTAAAAATATCAAAAACCAAAAAAGTAAAATAGCAACAAATCAAAATTCAAATAAAAAATCCATTAAACCTAAACCTATATTAAACAAAAATGAAAATGAAAATAAAAATGATAAAAAACTAAAAGCAAATAAACGTCTACAAGTATGGAAAGAGCTTCGTAACAAAACTAGAGCCCAGATTAAACAGATACAGCGGTCTAATCCGGTCTGTTCTGCAAAATCTGTTGCAGACACTAGCCTTGCTGAACTTGCAGCAGTTAAGCAGGATCTAGCTAACCTTTCCATCAAATATGACCAGCTCTATAGTGCCAACAATAAAATGTATGGCACTATTATAAAGCAAGGTCATATAATCACAAACCTGTCCGCACAAATTTCTGAGCTCCGCCGCACAGTGTCTCGGAACACTGACCTTCAGCTCACAAGAGCATCCACTTTGTCCGTCTCCTCCATTTCTAGTATAAGTTCTGAGTCCTCTGCCGCTTCTGTCCGTTCACCCTCCCCCCAAGTTAGTCCAAACGTGTCTAGGTCTTCGTCCGTATCGTCCAATTTAAATGACGCCGCAATGGAGGATTTGCCTCCATTGCCCATTGATGACATCAGTGATGAGTCGTTTTAATCCAAAAACGACCATTGATGTCCATCTTATACCCCCTCATCGAATAATTAAAAATGACTAGTCTCAAAATAGGAGTCTGGAATGCAAATGGCATCTCCAGAAAAAGGAGTCAATTGATCAGCTTGCTTGAGAGCAACAATATTGATGTTCTCCTGATCAGTGAAACTCATTTCAACTTTAATTCACACATAGATGTGCCAAATTACATCCTTTATTTAGCCAATTCGCCTCAAACTCACCTATGTATAGGTGGTGCCGGAGTTCTAATTTCTCAAAGAATCCGTCACCGTCCAATTCACCCCATCTCTCAACATTTCGTACAATGCGCTTCTGTGCATATACACACTGACTTTGGTGGCCTTAATCTCGCTGCGTGCTATTGGCCTCCTTGCCGGGATGTTCAACCAGAACAGTTTTCGACATTCTTCACCCAAATGGGAGAAAACTTTCTGGTTGGTGGTGACTGGAATTCCAAACATCGTCTTTGGGGCAATCTCAGGGCATGTCGTCGTGGCACATTGTTGCATGATGCAGTAATGACCTCAAACTCTTTAAGTATCCTTACAACTGCTGAGCCAACTCATTATCCAGCTAGTGGAGGTAGGCCCAGCATAATTGATTTCTGCATACACTCAGGCATACCTCATCACAGATTATCTATTAGAAGGCTCTCAGAGTCGGCAAGTGACCATTTACCGTTGCTCGTCGAGCTGAGAGCCTTGCTAGTGGGTCTTGGGCCAAATGTGGCCCAACCCACATTGCATCCGAATCAAATACAAATTGATCGCTTACTTAGCGCCAGATCAAATTTGAATATATATCGTCAGCAGATAGAAAATTCTGTCAACTTAAACGTTGACATTACTTCTACTGACGACATCGATGACATGCTCAGCAATTTTGTCTCTAAGATTTACTCTGCCGCCTCCGCCGCAAATAACCATCTGCGGAATCCGCGTCGCCCTGCGATCAACAACAACACCAATCAGAATAGGCGTCCCACCGTTAGGTCCTCTCCTCAAACCCAACTAATGCAGCTTAAACGAAGATATCGTAAGCGATATCTTCGTACAAGACTGCATGCTCACTGGCTTGAGTGGCAAAGAGTTGCCCGCCAGCTGACTCGTCTAACAAACGAGATCAGAGAAGAGCATATTAACTCCATTATTCAGGCAGCCGACCCACTTCGTAGAGATAATCAAAATCTCTGGAAGGTGACCAAAGCCATCAAAAAACCACCTCAGTCTAGGATGTTAGTTAAGAATCAAAATGGTCAATGGTGCCAATCCCTTAGGGAACAGGCGGAAGCATTTGCCATTGATTTGGAGCAACGCTTCCGTCCGTTCAACTTGGCACCCGAGAATCATTTTAGGCGTGTTAATGATTTCGTCAACAGGAACCTATGTGGTCCTGTTACATCCCCCAACACCTTCATTCGGCATGTGTCATTTGACGAGCTCATGTCCTATACTAATGAATTAGTGCTGGCAAAATCCCCTGGCTTGGATCAAATTGATGCCTTTTGCATCAAATCCATGCCAAGAAAGGGGATCCTTTTCTTAGTCGTTCTTTTTAACCATATGCTTCGACTGCAACACTTTCCATCTCAATGGAAATGTGCTGCAGTCAAAATGATTCCCAAATCAGGTAACAAAAATCCGTCCGATCTACAATCATATCGTCCCATTAGTCTTCTGCCCCTTATTTCTAAACTTTTTGAGAAAGTTATTTATACCCGCATAGAAGAGGAGCTTTCTCAATTTTCTGATGACATTCCTACGAATGTCACCAATGCCACGGGTAGTACTGAACCCAATAGTGGCACAAACCTTTGTGGTGGGCTAATTCCTGACCACCAATTCGGTTTTAGGAATGAGCATGGTGCCATTCAACAAATACACCGGATTATAAACCATGTCAACATTGCGTTTGAACATGGTAATACAACATCCGGTGTCTTCCTTGATGTCAAGCAGGCCTTTGACAGAGTGTGGCATCAAGGATTATTATTTAAACTAAGAATGCATCTCAGTGAACCCCTTTATTTATTAATAAAATCATTTCTCTCTGATCGTTCCTTTTGTGTAAAAGAGTTACAGAACACACTATCTTCAACGCGTTCCATTCTTGCAGGTGTCCCACAAGGTAGTGTTCTAGCGCCCCTACTTTTTAATATTTATGTCTCTGACATGCCGAGTTCCTTCACGGAACACAATAACCGCAATAATCCATCGGCCTTAATAGCAACTTATGCCGATGATACTGCCTTTTTAACAACTTCATTTTGTGCCAGGGCTGCATGTAGCGAAATGCAACAGCAGCTCAATCTGTTTGGTGCCTGGTGCAACAAATGGAACATTAAAATCAATGGTAGTAAATCACATCATGTGATTTTCTCATTGCGTAATGGCCAAAATGAAGAAGGGACAGAGCTCCAAATAAACAACGAGCAAATCCCAGCCAAATGCTTTGTTAAATATCTAGGTTTAAATATTGATCGCAAGCTCATTTGGTCCAGACATGTCACAACAACCACTCAAGTAGTTCGCACTCGCCTCAATCAACACAAATGGCTGTTAAGTAGCCGTTTGTCTCTTCACTGCAAAATGCTTATATATAAGCAAATTATAGCTCCCATTTGGAAATATGGAATCGAGCTTTACGGTTGTGCCTCAGATTTGCATCTTCGAAAGCTTCAATGCATTCAAAACAGGGCCCTTCGCCTTATCGTAAATAGTCCCTATTATATTAACAACAGAACGTTGCATCAAGACCTTCGTGTCCTTTCCATTTGGAAAGAAATTAGTAAATGCTCTCTGAGATACTCCAACCGTCTTAGGACCCACCCTAATAAACTTGCTCGCCAACTTTCTCTTCCTTTTACAAGACGCAGACTGCGACGAACTTGGCCCGGATCGGATCTCATAAGACGTCTCCCACCAGCAGACATTCAGATCGACTGAATGCTCTTACTAATAAATAATTATTATAACTACTTAATTCTAAATTGCATATATTCACGTACGATTAAAAATGCGTACATGATTATATGCAATTCCATTTCTATCTTCTTTTTCTAATTAAAAATAACATTAAATAAAAATCTGTTTAAATTCCTACCTAAATAATTTTCACTCTTTTACTAAAACAACAATAAAATTATAAACAAAATTCTAATTATATTTTTCGACCCCCTCAGCTTCAACGAAATTCAGCAACTCCTAAAACTGTCGACGCAGCGAGCAGACAACATTCTCCAAGCTCTACGAGGGACCAAATTCAACAAAGCAGCTTCAATCATCTCAGTGGATCCGGCGACATGCAGCAGCACCATTAAAATACTTACATTCTACACTTATTTTTAAGTAGCTCTAAACTAGTCTCAATCATACACAGAATTCTAGGACCAATCCTTAAAATCCCTTATCTTGCAAAAAAATGCTTAGTTATTAGAATCACTTTCCATTCAGCCTAGGAATCAGCAGCCTTAGGAATGTTTCATATCAACTTTTTAAAACTATTGTCCCTCTCATCAAACGTGCCTGATCGCATTCATCAGATATTTCGCCTCCAAACATCTCACATTTACTCTTGAATTGCTAAATCGTTGCTTCTATATTTAAATATTGATTTAGAGCTCGTCCAAAATATCAAATATTCCCCTGGTGGCCTCTGTGCCAAGGGACTTTCCAAAGTCCCTGCTGGTCAATTGCTTCGACCACAAATTTTAGGGTACCTCTAAAAATCTTCCCGCCTACTTAATTAATGCAAACCTAAACTATATTCTACTCTACTCTAATTCTACACCTATTCTACTCTTTGTTTATATTAACTTAACTCTATACTTCTACCTCTATTTTTTCACTCTTCTTCATATCATGATGAGTGACAAAACGGACTGGTGTCTACTGTCCTTGGACCTCTTGGCGTTACTATTAGTAGCTGTCAATGTCCAAACTGATCTCGTCAATGCATTAAAGAGTGTCAAACATATTGCAAATTTTTATACTATGTCAAAATAGACACAGCGACTTAATGCATTCTATATTTCTGTCTTATTAATTTCCATCACTCAGTACTATCGTACTATATACGGTCTGAGTGATACAAAACAGACAGGTGTCTGGCGTCATTGGGCCACTTGAATTGCTATTAGCAATTCAACGTCCAATCTGACTTTAATCAAATGCATCGATGAAGTATCTAACGTGCTGAAAAATTTTAAAAATATGTCAAATAATAAGATACTATCGTTCAAAGCATTTCTATCTACTCTACTCTCATTTCTATTTATTCTCTCTCTCCTTTTTTGCATTTTATAAGAAATGGTGGGAGGGGCGATTTATTGCCATCGACTAGTTAGCATTGTTACCCTCCTGTTGTACTAGAATTCGCTGCATTTTATTAATTTAGTTAAATTTTTGTCATATTAAATTATATTAATATGGCCGTTTACACGGCACTTGTATGTGACTGCTTATATCCAGACACTTAGGACCCTTAAATTTTCAACTTTTTAATTAGAATGGTTTAAATCTTTTAATGCCTTCTATTAGTTAACATTGTTTACCTCCTATTAGTCTTGTATTTATTGCATTTTATAAATTCTGTTCAATTTTCTGTCATATTAAATCAATTAAATATGGCCGATTACACGGCAATTGTATGTAGCTGCTTATGTGCAGACACTTAGGACCCTTGAATTTTTCGGCTTCTTAACTAAAGCAGATCAAACATTATAATGCCATCGATTAGTTAGAATTGTTCTCCTCCTATTATACTAGTATTCGCTGCACTTTATTAATTTAGTTAAATTTTTGTCATATTAAATTATATTAATATGGCCGTTTACACGGCACTTGTATGTGGCTGCCTATGTGCAGACACAAACGTCCCCCTAATTTTCAACTTTTTAACTAAAGTTAGTCAAACATATTAATGCCTTCTATTAGTTAGCATTGTAATCCTCCTATTAGTCCAGTATTTGCTGCATTTTATTGATTCTGTTAAAATTTTGTCGTTCTAAATCATTTTAATATGGCCGTTTACACGGCATTTATATGTGGCTGCTTACATACAGACACTTAGGACCCTAAAATTTTCAACATTTTAATTAAATTTATCAACATCTTTTAATGCCATCGATTAGTTAGCATTGTTATCCTCCACTTAAACTATTATTCGCTGCATTTTATCAATTGTATTAAATTTTTGTCATATTAAATCATATGATATTGGCCGTTTACACGGCATTTGTATGTGGCTGCTTATGTGCAGACACAAACGTCCCCTTAATTTTCGACTTTTTAACTAAAATTAGTCAAACATCTTAATGCCATCGTTCAGTTAGCATTGTTTACCTCCATTTAAACTAGTATTCGCTGTATTTTATTAATTTTATTAAATTTTTGTCATATCAAATCATTTTTAATATGGCCGTTTACACGGCATTTGTATGTGGATGCCTATGTGCAGACACAAACGTCCCCCTAATTTTCTACGTTTTAATTAAATTTATTAAAATCTTCTAATGCCCTCTATTAGTTAGCATTGTTCTCCTCCTATTGTACTAGTATTCGCTGCATTTTAATAATTTTATTAAATTTTTGTCATAATAAATAATTTTAATATGGCCGTTTACACGGCATTTATATGTGGCTGCTTATGTGCAGACACTTATGACCCCTAATTTTTCAACTTTTTAATTAAATTTATCAACATCTTTTAATGCCATCGATTAGTTAGCATTGTTATCCTCCTATTAGACTAGTAATTGCTGCATTTTATTGATTCCGTTAAAATTTTGTCATATTAAATAATTTTAATATGGCCGTTTTACACGGCATTTGTATGTGGCTGCTTATGTGCAGACACTTGGGACCCCTTAATTTTCGGCTTTTAAACTAAAACAGATCAAACATTGTAATGCCATCGATTAGTTAGCATTGTTTACCTCCTATTAGATTAGTACTTGCTGCATTTTATATATCATATAAAATTTTTGTCACATTAAATCATTTTAATATGGCCGTGTAAACGGCATTTGTATGTGGCTGCTTATGTGCAGACACTTAGGACCCCAAATTTTTCAACTTTTTAATTAAATTTATCAACATCTTTTAATGCCATCGATTAGTTAGCATTGTTATCCTCCATTTAAACTAGTATTCGCTGCCTTTTAATAATTTTATTAAATTTTTGTCATATTAAATCATTTGATATTGGCCGTTTGCACGGCATTTGCATGTGGCTGCTTATGTGCAGACACTTTGGACCCCTGAATTTTCAACTTTTTAATTAAAATTAATCAAACATCTTAATGCTTTCGATTAGTTAGCATTATTTACCTCCTATTAGTCTTGTATTCGCCGCTTTTTATTTATTTCATAAAATTTTTGTCATATTAAATCAATTTAATATGGCCGTTTACACGGCAGCTGTATGTGGCTGCTTATATGCAGACACTTAGGACCCTAAAATTTTCAACTTTTTTATTAAATTTATTAGATTCTTTTAATGCCATCGATTAGTTAGCATTGTTTACATTTGAATGGGCCAGTATTCGCTGTATTTTATATATTTTATTAAATTTTCGACATATTAAATCATTTTAATATGGCCGTTTACACGGCATTTATATGTGGCTGCTTATATGCAGACACTTAGGACCCTTGAATTTTCAACTTTCTAACTAAAGTTAGCCAAATCTTTTAATGCCATTGATTAAGTTAGCATTGTTATCCTCCACTCAAACTAGTATTTGCTGCATTTTATTAATTTTGTTGAATTTTTGTCATATTAAATTATTTCAATGTGGCCGTTTACACGGCATTTGTATGTGGCTGCTTATGTGCAGACACTTAGGATCCTTGAATTTTCAACTTTTTAATTAAAATTGTTTAAATCTTTAAATGCCATCAATTAGTTAGCATTGCTTACCTCCTATTTAATTAATATTCGCTGCATTTTATTGATTTTATTCAATTTTTGTCATATTAAATCAATTTAATATGGCCGTTTACACGGCATGTGTATGTGGCTGCTTATGTGCAGACACTTAGGACCCCTTAATTTTCAACTTTTTAATTAAAGTAAACCAAATCTTTAAATGCCATCGATTAATTAGCATTGTTAACCTCCTATTAGACTAGTATTCGCTGCACTTTATTAATTTTGTTAAATTTTTGTCATATTAAATTATTTTAATATGGCCGCTTTACACGGCATTTGTATGTGGCTGCTTATGTGCAGACACAAATGACCCCTTAATTTTCGACTTTTTAACTAAAGTTAGTCAAACATCTTAATGCCATTGATTAGTTAGCATTGTTATCCTCCGTTTAAACTAGAATTCGCTGCATTTCATTTATTTTGTTAAATTTTCGACATATTAAATCATTTCAGTATGGTCGTTTATACGGCATTTGTATGTGGCTGCTTATGTGCAAACACAAACGTCCCCTTAATTTTCGACTTTTTAACTAAAGTTAGTCAAACATCTTAATGCCTCCGCTTAGTTAGCATTGTTATCCTCCACTTAAACTAGTACTCGCTGCATTTTATTTGCTTTATTAAATTTTCGTCATACCAAATTGTTTTTGTTAGGCGTTTCTCTCATTTTAGGTATCTAGTTTGATTTTGATTTTAATTTAATTTTGTTGTTGTTGAATGTGGGGGCTGAAGTGGGTTGGGGGCGGGATCTAATCGCAATCCTGATCCACTTCAGCCACTACACATTCAAAATCCTCTTGCGCGAACAGAAACGACCCGAACAACTGAAACGACACGGACTGTACTCAACTTATTAAAGACATTATGTGATTATTTTGCCTTCTTACTTCTGAGCTTTTACGGCTCCATCCTAAAATTATAATAATCACATATAGACATGTACAGACTCAATGACAAAAGTTGCCTTCATGCAACTTTGACAGATCCGACCAAAAATTGCATATTTTCTGATCGCCCCCTCGAAAACTTTTTTACTCTCCCTCGTTAGGTTTATATAACCTGTATACGTGCAAATGCACAGAATGCAGAGCTAGCATTGCGTCTAGTATCTGCAAATTAGCGCTGAGCAATTACCGCCCCGAGGGCAGAGCCATATCGTTTTTGTGCTCTACAGAGACGTTATTTTGGTCAGTTCATGCTGAAGTGCCAGTGTTCCATACTGAAGAATGAGTCAGAATGGGTCAATCACTGAAGCTGACCAAAGTTTCTTATCTCTTTTGAGCATGGATAAAAAACTTTTTTGGCCGATTAAGTGTTTCTAATTGAAACATGCTAACGAATGCATCGATTGTGCCAATATATGGCTATTCGAAGCATTCGCTTTTACATATCTGTGGCTGTTGGGTAACTGTTTGACGCTTTGCTTCTCTTGTTTCTAGAAAGCGCAAACAGTATGCCATCGTGTAACGATGTAAAAGGTAACCGCTGTGCGTCTCATTTCCCAGCACACAAAGTATGTAATGGACATACTATAAACAAATCATTCTTTAACTGCAGGACAATGGTTATAGTTGTTTCCTTGCGTGCGGAATCGTGTGATGCCTGCAGTACACTCTAAGGTTTGTCAGTGTGTGGGTGTAGAGGAGCGGCCTGGTCGATCTCAGCAATTGATCGCTAGCCTGCTTAGAGACACAGCATTGGCAAACTGGTGCTGCAGTGATTCATTGAATCGATACCCTCACGCAGTACGTTACATGGGAAACAACACATGACTGAAGCCGCACGCCCACTTAACGGGCTTGAAGTTGAGGTCAGTAATCGGAACATTCGTCTGTCAAAATTAGAAACAAATTGTCAATTATGCCCAAAATAAGTGTTTTCGATAGCCGAACTCCTTCAACATCTAACATGAACCTTCAAGTCCCGATCCATGGTTGAGTTTTCCCTGTGTTGTGCCCAGGATGTGTGTATTTACTCCTTTGCTAAATTCTTATATCGTACATATTTTCTATAAATTGACTGAATCAGCAAGAGACTTTGAATTCTTGCTTCAATTCATCAAGCTTCGTCAACTTGAATCTACATAGGATTCTAGACACTTGAGCCACGAATTGAAGCATGGGCACTCTTGCTTGTCAATTTTCGTTTAAATTCTCTAGTCTATTAGAGGGAGAGAAAACGGAAAATAACCCCAAAAGTGCGAAATTGTTTTCTTTCACAATTATCTCAAAAAAATAAATATGAAAAAGCATTGGAAAAACTTAAATTTTCAATAGACAGTGCAAACTCCCATACACTCGGTGCACCGTCACTCTCTCCATCCACACACACATCCTCCAACTGACACACACACAGTCACACCTGGAATCGAAGCGACTTCAAATAGGAAAAAAAAAATTTACTCCTTTGCTAAATTCTTATATCGTACATATTTTCTATAAATTGACTGAATCAGCAAGAGACTTTGAATTCTTGCTTCAATTCATCAAGCTTCGTCAACTTGAATCTACATAGGATTCTAGACACTTGAGCCACGAATTGAAGCATGGGCACTCTTGCTTGTCAATTTTCGTTTAAATTCTCTAGTCTATTAGAGGGAGAGAAAACGGAAAATAACCCCAAAAGTGCGAATTAAATTCTTTCAAAATTTATCTCACAAATTAAATATAAAAAAGCATTGGAAAAACTTTAATTTTCTTAAGACAGTGCAAACTCCCATACACTCGGTGCACCGTCACTCTCTCCATCCACACACACATCCTCCAACTGACACACACACAGTCACACCTGGAATCGAAGCGACTTCAAATAGGAAAAAAAAAAAAGACCAATCCTGCATCGTTGGACAATCACCAACAACAACATCATCAATCACCCATCCAGCGTCGCCGTTGGACTTCCCATACTGGATATCACTCCGTTCTCGCCGTTGGACTACTCCTTCGCCGTTGGACTTCCCTGCAATCATACTTCCGTCTTTCGCCGTTGGACTCATCCTGCGTCGATGGACCATCACACACACACACACACGATAATAGCCATGTATTCGAGCGTCACATACAACATTCCGTGACGTTGGACACACACACAGCCATACAACAGCTCCACAACAACAACAACAACATCAGCAAAAATGGCTATAATATACCCATTTGTTTGGCATCGAGAGGACCAAACAAGACCGCAGCACCACATCTGTCCAATACAACATTGGGTATTGAGGATCAGATGTCACATTCACCCACCTCTCATCATTCAGAACTCCGCATCACACCAGCAGGATAAAGACGCAGCAGCTATAGCGTCGAAGCCGCTTACTATAATTTATAGTTAAGTTTTCTTAAATAATAACAACCAATGTAATTAGCTTATAGTTTAGCCCATTAAGTTACCCCCCTTACCCACCACAATTTAACTTAACTATAAATTAATCAGTAAATAAATCTTAGGTTGAAGGCCTCCAAGCCTTCAACTGAAACAAGAAAAATCCAATCGGTTTTGTTGTTGTACCACCAAGACCACGCAGCTTAGATGTGCTTTGGGAAAATGCAAGGTTATTCATGCGCTTTACAACACTCTCCTTAATTATGGTAACATCTGATCCTGTGTCTACGAGACAGTCAACATTAACTCCATTTACATCAATTCTCTTAATGCGACTCCGATCAGCAACGACGTGTACTCTATCAGCTTTGTCTGGGCAATTACGTGAAATGTGGCCGTTTTGATTACATTTGAAACATTTCATTTCGGCTGTACACTCTTTACGTTTGTGATCTCCTGATCCACAGTTAAAACAGTACTCCTTCCTGCCGCTCTGCTGACTCTGCTGTTTGTGACTTGCTTTAGATTGATCTTTAAAGACTTTCTTTTCGGATATTTTTAAACGCTCATAAATATCAAACTCTTCTTTCAAAGCTCTAAAAGATTTACAGCGGTACATCGCATATTTGTACTCATTTTTGATGTCAAGTCCATTGACAATATGGCATATAATAGCAGCATCCTCAACATTACCAACTGCAGCGATTTTCTTCATTTGCAACAAATATTCGTGTAGTGATTCCTCACTCTTCTTCTTTCTATTTTGCAGCTGTTGATGAATATCTGCACTGTTGTATGAACATATGAATTCGTCTATCAGCACGCTTTTCAGTTCTTCGTAATTACATACGCATTCAGCTTCCAAAAAAAGTTGAGCAGAACCAACCATTTTTCCTCTTGCGTGCACATACTTTTGCTTCTCAGTAAGTTCATACGCATCAGCATTTCTTTCGAAAATTTCGAACCACTTTTCGATTGGCATACTTTTTCCATCGCAATCGCATATAATTTTTCCAAAATTTTCCGGTGTAATTTTTACTTGGTTCTCGCGGTGTTCATCAGCTTGCATTTTCAAACACAACAACTGCATCATTTTTTCAATTTTGTCATCAGTGTTATTTCCAGTGTTTTCTGCTTCTCCTCTTTCCATTTTGTTCGATCGCAAATTTTCTTCTTCGACATCTGCCATCTCATTTGCACTCGAACGCAACTGCATTCCAGACTCTTTCTTTTTCGGCGTTTCTCCTTTCGCTTTCTGCTTCTTATACGGCGGCGTCTTCATCATTTTTTTTTTTTTTTTTTTTTTTTTTTTTTTTTTTTTGGCGACTCTGGCGACTTTAAAGTTCACAACCTTTGTATTTTTGTTTTACTCAGATTCGACTGTTCGACTTAATGTTTTCTATTGCTGCTTATTACAACTTGACAACTTCACAACTTTAGCAGCATATAGCAACAGCAACAACTTTAAAACAGCAAACATCAACTTTACAGCACTTGCTATTTCAACATAAGGCTTTTTTGTCCATACACTCCAACGCACATTATCTGACACGGACGAGCCCCCAAATGTAAAGTATTATATTATGATAGTTTATTATATTAAGAATAATGGGTAGAGATGTTTGACATTGGTATTAAAATTAATTAAGTTCCGCTTTTTATTCCGCTTATTATTTTACGACTTTTCTCTGCTGACGACCAATCTCCTATTATTTCTATCGATATTTACTACCGATAGTCTCTTGTACGCTGACTGCGTTTTAGGCTGGTACGCTGCCTGCACTTAAGGCTGGTACGCTGCCACCGATACTTTTATCATCTTACATAAATATATAAATTAGTTACACTCAGTTAACATAAATAAATAAATACTTACAGTTTGACTTAGTAAAATAAACAAATAAAATAAAATATCTGTGCATTCAAAATAAACATATTTATGCTAATAAAATAAATATGTTTATGCCAATAAAAATAAATATATTTATGCTAATTAAATAAATAAATACTTCCTGTTTAATTTAATAAAATAAATAAACAAAATAAATATATCTATGCTAATAATGTAAATAAAAACTCACCGTTTGCTTTAAAAAATAATTAAATACAATATATATATTTATGAATTTTAACTAAATATATTTATGGTAATAAAATAAATAAATAATAATTAAATAAAGAAAGAAATTCAAGAAAAGTAAATAAAATAAATATATAAATTAATTAAGAAAAACTTACCAATTAGTTTGCTATTGTAAAGAAAACAAAGTCAATTATATTATAAGAAAATCATAAAAATTACCTTTCTAGAATTGAATTATTAATTCATGAATAATTTAACGTTAAATACCAATCTGAAAACAAATATTAATTTTAATAATTATAAACATCTTTTCCTATTCATTGTTTGGCATGTATCTGGACTTTATGTTTAACATGTTCTTTGCAGAAGCAGCAATTCAACTTTGTACTAGCAAAATTGAAATTGCAACTTGCTGCATCATAACAATTATTTACATAAAATCATATGCATGCTCAGCAAATAAAATTTTTAGAAAATTGTCAACATAATATTTATATTTTAATATATAATATTTTATTTTAATATAATATTAATTAAACTAGTTTATAGTTTTTCCCATTGTAAAGCTTAAAGTTAGATATACAACTAATTGTAAATAATCTAAACTAGCTGCTAATCAATTCTTAAAAAGTACTCATATTGTATTGAAAAGAATAAAGAATGCTATCGTCCATCACAGGCGATAGCTCAATTAGTGTGTCTGTATGGCCACAACAACTGAAAAAAAGTACATATTTTCTATAAATTGACTGAATCAGCAAGAGACTTTGAATTCTTGCTTCAATTCATCAAGCTTCGTCAACTTGAATCTACATAGGATTCTAGACACTTGAGCCACGAATTGAAGCATGGGCACTCTTGCTTGTCAATTTTCGTTTAAATTCTCTAGTCTATTAGAGGGAGAGAAAACGGAAAATAACCCCAAAAGTGCGAATTAAATTCTTCCAAAATTATCTCAAAAAAATAAATATGAAAAAGCATTGGAAAAACTTAAATTTTCAATAGACAGTGCAAACTCCCATACACTCGGTGCACCGTCACTCCCCACTATACACACACACATCCTCCAACTGACACACACACAGTCACACCTGGAATCGAAGCGACTTCAAATAGGAAAAAATTGGCCTGCTTCCAGGTCAGACATATATGTGGACAGTTTGACAGCGATCATATGCTGCACTGACCATTCTGCTGGATTCCTGTGTTAATATTTATCAACAACAACATACATTCAAACTGCCAGCAATTGCTCAATTGCTCTTCTTGCATTTCTCAATGCGAAAATGAGTCGTCAATGTGCTGGCACACTCTACACATACTCACACATCAATTTACCATCGTCCGGACTTCATCTGCAGCTCAGTGGTGGCGTTTTGACTGCACTACAATGCAGCAACGTTGACCATCCTGATCCTGCTACAGAAGCTCTAGAGGCGATGCGCACTCAACAACAACAACAACAACAAACAACAACTGCCAGCTATTGTCTCTTCAATGTGCTGGCACACACCAAAGAAACACGCGCAAGTGTTTCTTGGTCATATACCATCGGCCAACAACATCCAGTGCCGATGCTTTCCTTATTCATCACTGATGGTGATAGTGGCAGTGGCAGTGTCTGCGACAGCAACAACAACAGCAGTCAACAGCAGCAGCAGCAGCAACAGTAACAACAACGGCTTGAACTCATATTGTTCAGTCGGAGGAGTAGCAGCAGCAGCAGCAGCAGTAGCATTCATACACATTCACACTATCATACACACACACACACACAATCACACATACATTCTTTTATTTTTGTACATACATAACTTACACACTATTTAATTAACATACATACTATTAGTTATTAATTTCTTATAATTTTACATTTATAAGAACACACATACACCCATAACAATATATATTTATATATATATTAACTTATATGCACTATCATAACGCAACTAATAATGTTGCATATTAATATCAAAATTTCCTTTTTCAATTCCCTATTCATGGCCAGTCCAATATTGACTTGCATGTGCTCTAAATAAAGTGAGAGAAGGCACAGTGCTAAAATAACATCAATTCTCAATTTGGTAATAAAGTCCTCTTCTCAAATTTACATATCAAAACTGGCAATATATTAAACAGACAATTTTGAGTAGCCATAGTCTCTGGCTAAACATTGGCTCATATATTGTCCATTTAAATAATTGCCATAAATATTTAAAAATAATAATAACAATAATAATACAATTCTCTCCACCCATTTAAACTCGAATCATAACTGCTGGCTTATGGTGTTAAAATATTATAAAACACTGATGCCGCACCTGACACATAAATATTACATTACAAATATATTCCATTTAAATATAAGCTAAAATCTACTAACTATAAAAGTCTTAATATCTAATAGAGACTTAATTTAATTTAATATAAATATTAAAATTGTTTTTTATATTTAATTTGGGGTGTTTTGATTAGAGCATAAATTGGCCTCTCTAATTAAACACACCTTAATTATTAATTATTAATATCAAACACATACTCAATCACAACTGTATTACATACACACACACTCATGCATACCAAATGTTAGTAGATAAGCTTAGAATATATGTTAGTTGTAAATGTAGATCAGTAAGTAAATTTTCTGTTCGGAGGAATGGCATTTGTTTTATGGCACTGCTTTCGCTAGTATTTATCCCACTGTTAAGGATAAGCAGCAGCAGCAGTAGAAACAATGCCTGCACTCACACACACACACACACACCAATGTTTAATATTAAGACACTCATTTATAAATAAAAATTGTCTATGTGTGGTGAGGCCACTGGACAGTCGCTGGGCATCTGACATAGAGCCGAAGGGGGAAGGAGTGGGGGAGTGGGTTCGTGCCTGGGGATTCGGTTTGGCTGTCGGCTCTTAAAGAGTCGTCAGTTGGATCGATCTCCTGGCGTTGACTCGCTCTGCCTTGCCTTTGGCTCGCCAAAAAGAATTGCCTGGTGACTCTTGAAGAGAAAAACAATTAATGTGCATGAAGTCATATGCATGCCCAACAAAATATTAAATTAAAAATATTGCCAATTCTTTTAATATATAATATTTTATTTTAACATAATATTAATTAAACTAGTATATAGTTTTTCCTATTGTAAAGCTTAAAGTTAGATATATAATTAATTGTAAATAGTCTAAACTAGCTGCTAATCGATTCTTATAAAGTTCTCATATTGTATTGAAAAGAATAAAGATATGCTATCGTCCATCACAGACGATAGCTCAATTAGTGTGTCTGTATGGCCACAACAACTGAAAAAAAATAATGCTAGCTTCAACATAAATAAGAAAAACAACTGAAAAAAAAAATCTGTGAGTCTCTATGGCCACAAGACATCAAATTACAAGAGTTTCCTACAATTTTACAGTGCATTATGTTTTTCAAAGTTTTGATGGTGAAAAGCTTTGCAGCTTTTCATTGTGTTAACCGAATGTTGTTAACGTTAACGTCCTGAAACACTCTCATGTTTCTCTTAGCCCACTGCAACGCATGCGTGAGCATGTGGATTCTATAATGTATTAACTTCAGGCTGGTTTCACGAATGTAGTGTCGTAAATAGCCGAACTTTAGCATCGACTTGCTGGACTGGCAACTAAAGTTGAACGTGAAACCTTACTCAATGATACACGTAGAATCCATTCGTCAATTACCAGGTTCAGTTAAGTTTCCCCAATTTACCAAAAAGGCTTAACTAGAAGTCAACTTCAACCAACAAAACATACCCTAAACAATGAGTCTCTGTTTAATAAGTATAACTGTCCTTTTCATGAAAACTAGCATATTTTAGTCGTACCAAAACTGTAAAGCCGGAACACAAAATAATAATTTTCAACTAATATGCCCAATCCGAATGTGGAAATAAAAAAATATATGTAAATTATCAATAAAATTCCAGTTCAAGTTCAAATATAAACAAATAGAGTACACTTTAAATATTAGTTTAATTTAATGGAGATTAAATAAATTAATAAATTTGTACTAATACAACGACATAGATATATTTATTGTTCTAAAATTCAAACTGATATTAAGTTTCCTAACAGAAAATACATACATTTGCTCAAACCCAATATACTCTTGCAGAGTATTATCTACACGTGTATTAAGGAGTCTTACAGTACTACCGCCATTGTGAAAGTGTAATATATTAATATCAAAATTGCGTCAATAACGAAAAAAAATCGCTACTGCATGCACATATGCACATATTAGAATACAGCAGTTGGTAGAAAATAATCCAACGAACAAACAAACAACTGCAAGCCACAACAAGCAGATCAGACGCGTCAAGAACGGCATCCAATAAAGAAAAAAATCGGGTTATCAATAATTACAAAAAACTTTTAAAAATTGTGTGTTCACAAATTCTAAGGCTAACGCCTCGGTCATCAATATGGTCATCACCAACAACGGAAGCAGATATAGCAACAGAAGCACAATCATTAACGGCAACAACTGCAAACATCGTTGCCAAGTAAAAGACAACGAGGACTACTTCAGCTTTTAGAAACACCGACTTTAATTACGTTTCGACATCATCAAACTGTACTATTTACACGTGATACTATTGCCATTTGTACGTACTACTTTTAATCAAATTTTAAAGAGATATTAAAACAAAATTTGAGATTTTCACACTGCATTAGAAGAACCATAAACCCAATGTAAGATAAATTTCCCAAGCAAAACAATTTTTGCGTTTCACCCGATGTTTCTCATCCGCAGATTAGTTTTTTGCAAAAGGTTAATGTTAATGGTTTTGCAGCAATGATTCTAAAATAATATACGTACAAACCATAATACAAAAAATGGATAGCTATTAAATTAAAGCTTAAAGAACAACAAAAATTGGAATAAAGCTTACATAGGGTGCATGATGCAGCTGTGTCAACAATTTTTAAGTGCTCCTTAGTTTATTTAAAAACGTATGTGTGTTTGTCTATGTAATGAGGACAATATAAGGGCACTAGAAGCAATCCAATTCTCGCACATATTCAACGGCCCCTACATAAAAGACAACATTTCGTCCGTTAAACTACCCCACTATCCGCCCCCTCAGGCTAGTTGACTGTCAGTTCCATTGCTTGAGTGGGCATATAGCTTCTGTTGCAGTTTTTAGTTTTAGAAATATGCATGCTATGCATATGTTGAACGTTGCCAGTGCCATCGTCCTGCTTCGTGTCTAATGTGAATCATATGGCGGCAGCCATTTTCCATTTGCCGGGTTTAGTTGGCGTCAAGCAGTGCTCTGTTTCCCCGCACTGCAGCTGCATTCCGTAGTGCGGGTAACAATAAGTGGAGACTTAGACTACAGTCCTTCATTCCCTGACACTGTTCTCAGGGTTATTAACCCATAACTGGAATACATGTGCTTAAGTTTATATTGCAACATTTTTCAAAACATATTTTTACATTAAATTACTGTTGTCGCAATTTATATTCGAAGCACATTTAATCAGCAAGTAGTAGTCAAGAAATTCATCACGTAAAGAAACCCCAATTAAAATGGTTATGAACTTTAATTATGTTGAAAGTTTAAATATTTTATGTCTCCCCAGCACTCATAAACTTCCCCTTAAGTTATTATTCAGCTTAATACTATACTTTTGGTTTTATCCTTCATCCATATATTCGGCGTATTCTGTGAGCTCACAATTGAGGGGTTGACACTAATGTTATATGCTGATTTAATGTTTTTACTGCTACTATGCACAATGTGCTCTAACCATCCCGTAATAATTATAATCACAGATCAAAGTTTAATTCATAATTATCATAGGTATTAAAAAAATGGAACTTTTCATAATTTAAAAAATGTTTAACTTAACACAATTTAAATACACTCTTTAAATATTTAGTGCAGGGTGAACAGAAAATGATGCGCTTGAAAGACAATAGGATTTTGTTCATGCTCTTACGCTTTTGCCGCTGGGCTTATTTCCAAGCATTACCTCTTATTTTTCTCTCATCAAGCATCCCTAAACTAGTACAAAGTCTGCACGTTTCCGTCGGTTTTAATCATGAAAAAATTTTTTCTTTATTTAGTATAAACAATGAGTGGTTAAAAAATAGGAACTATGCGAAAACCCACAGCGTAATAATATTCAATGTATGTGCAGAGATTTTTTAGTTTTTCTTGGTGTTTTGTACAATTTGAATTGCGACATGAGTTGGTTGTTGAATTTAAATTTAAACTCCTCTGCCGCAATCCCTAATGCCGCCTATAAACCGCTTACGGCAGTTTCACTGAGCTCTACAATAGTAAGTTTCTGATTTACAGGTTTTCATGGAGATATTGTAGAATTGTTCTTTTTTGACCACTCTTAATATAAAGGCAACATTAAGCAATCAACAGTGGATTCGTCATAGCAAAGTCCCGCAGATGCAGAGTTGACTATTTTCTTCCAATCGATTGGGCCGAAAAAAAACCTCTTTTAAATCGACATAAAGAAAGCAACGTGTCTCTTTATTTTGCGAGAAGTTTTCTAGAAAGGGTACAGAGCATTTTTATGTATTTATATATATGTACGACGTATATTTTTTCCGCAAATCTTCTTGCCCTCTGGGTATTAACAGACTAACATAAACACGCATGCTTAATATTTCGTAGTTTTAGTCTCTGCTTACGGCAACTAGCAGTTGTAAATGCGTCGAAAAGTAATAAGAAAAAATGAGTAAATATATAAGCGTATCATATAACGATTTTATCGATCTGTGAATATTATCTCTCCACTTGCTTTATATTTTTCTCATTTAGCTCAATCCATTTCAATTTTCTTTATTGGGTTTTCTGATTTACTTTATGTGACCCGAAGGCTCTTTTTGCGTTTTAGCTAAATACTTATTGTGTAAGGGAACATTGTTATCTTTTCGCTTCTCTCAAAGTTGTTTCGTCGTCCGACTTACTTAATTCATATTACAAAAAAGGTGGCTAAAATTGCGACAAGACCAGCAGCTGTTTGTGAATATGAACTTGAACTGAAATAACAAGTTTTCTATCAAAAGTAAGTATGTTGAGAACCGAAAAATCTATTGCAAATTCCCACATAGGCGTTGGCTGACTCTTGACATTTGCTTTGGCCTTTATTACAGAGAAAAAATCAGCTATACGGTTTGAAAAGAGAGAGCGAGGGATGTTAAGAAAGAGAGAAAGATTTAAAGCTGTGAGAGGCACTGTTAAGGCAATAAAAATGTTTAAATACCTAAGCCATAAGCAAATAGTCAAAACGCATCTTTACGATACCCATTACTCAGATTAATGTGATTAACAATATGTGTCAAATTCGGTAGCAGGAGCTCCTATAGTGTCAGAGTTCAATTTGTTCATACAGTCGGATTGACCGAAATGCTACATAAATTATAAATCGCAAAGCATTATTTAACTCAACATACTACTAACATTACACTATTTACTTATTCTTTTTATAAACCAGGAATGTGCATTGCCTGGATTTAATATTTACCACATATTACCGGCAAGTTAACCTCGAAATTTTTTTTTTTTTTATCAAAAAGCTTTACGTCAATTTGACGTGGTGTTAAAGAATTCACACGCATGTGGTATTATTATTTTGCGCAGGCTCAAACCGACCATAATAAACTAAAGAGAACGTTCAAAAAAAAACCTCTCTTAAATTAAAACTCAAAGAGCAACTTCAATTGGTGGTGCAGCATCGATACTCTGGTTTTGTATATTAATATAATCGTTTAATATAAGAAAAAAAACTTATGGTTTATTTTTTTCCATGGCTATAGATTAGTAAGCAGTACACATACTAGACAGAAATATTATGTACATACATGTACAGATTTGGTAGCAAACTATAAACGTACAGCCCAAATCCCAGTTACCCGGCATATAAAAGCTACGTAATGCGCACCGTGTGAGCTTTGTTGAGAACACAGGATAGCCTGCAGCAACAAGAAATGTCTTTGTGATGGACGTATATAGATAATAGGATGAGTTTACGCATATTCAAATTCATTTTGTTAGACGCGCCGGCTTTAAATGCTAATGTGTTAAGCAAGCTAAGACTGCTCTTATTCGGAGAGTTGTGTTCCAGTAGAGGTTTGTCTTGCAATCGTTGTATCCTTGACATTTAAAAAATGTTGCTTATTGTATGGCCCACGCAAATAAAAATGAATTTGGAGCCATGGCAACCTCAAAAGAGTGATAATCGCACAAGCTCGTATCTTAATATTATTTTTTACATTCGTTTTTGCTCTTTTCTGTGAAGGTGACAAAAATTTCAAATTCGTTGTCGTCTCATTTTTGTGAGTTTCTCTGGCAGACTGTGAGTGGGTGTCTCGGAGAGCGCTTTACCAAAGAGAACACTGTTTGACAAGAGCCTAATATGTTAACAAGGTACATGAATCGCGGTGTGTTGCTCCTATAAAGTGGTGAATTCCTTCTGGTTTGGATCAGAAGTCATTTCGATTTTCAATCAAGTGCTGTTACTAATCGGTTTAATTTTTTTAAAAATCCATGTAATTACCATAATTTACATGAAACCATTGCTTTGTTAAATTGTGAATCGCCCTTTTAAATAGTAATTTTTTGTTTCATATGCTTAACATGTAAGTTACTCTACAAGCGAGTATAGTATACAGTAGTTTAAGAGTCGCAATATTTTTTTAAGGCTGATTCCGCAGAAGTACATTCTCTTGTTGTCATCTGCGATGACGCACTTGACGCCCACAGAGCAGTAAAACAAAGAGAGAATACTGCTTAAAGGAATAATGTTAAAAAGACCATTTGAACATTTTAAAAATAATTACATTACTAAACTAGGATGTAAATAAAACATAAGACATATTGGGACATTGTTATAACTTGAGCGATAAGAAAAATATTGCTAAATTCCTCTTAATTGTAGGGATACATTGGTAACCATTTTTCTTGCTTGTTTTTACACTGCCGTTAAATTAATCGGCTTTGGGCTTTAGAACTCAGTTGCCATTTGACGTCGTTGCAAGCAGAACCAGCGTACAAAGAATCAGCAAACAATCAATAAGCATACGAACCAGACTTGAGTACGTAAACGTGTGCAACAGCTGTCTGATTAAAATAAAAAATTGTGACAATGTTTTAATACCATCTCTTGCATGGCGCTTAAAATAAAAGTTTTTTTTTTGAAGTTTAGGGTCGAAAATGCGATAACAACTATAACGGAAATACTTACATTTTAGCGCCAGAGCGATGGGCAACATTGTCATGACGTATGTAACATACGGCAGTTGCTTAAGATTTAATATTGGACAAGCTTATAATTATTTACTGTTGGCTATATCCCACATCACTTTTTAATGTTCACTTTGCAGTAAGTGTTGTTTTTCGATTTAAAGAGATAAAGAACTAAGTTTATACAAAGTAAAGTATGAGACTATTTTACGTGTTTTATGTTATAATAACATAATACACATTTTCACAGTTAACGTACGCTAAAAAAATTTCTTATTTTGCGAGTCTTCAGACACCACTGTTTGATGCTCAGCGTTACCGCAAAAAAATTTCAGAAATTCCTGCCGAATAATTGTACTGCATACGTGCTTAAGGTTTTTGTCAACTTCCACGTCTCCTCCTATTTCTGGCATTCTCTTCTTTAAGCGGCTTCTTTCTACTTCTCACTGCCTCTTTCATTCTCTCATTTATATTTTTACTATGACTATTTCTTTTTATTTTGAAACGAACACCTTCAAATTTAGGTCTACAAAAAATTCTCCCTGAATTTATTGTAGCTGAACCTACTTAATTTTATAATATGTATTTCGCACCGTATTTATTTTAAATCATCACAAAGAATTTTTTCATATTTATATAAAATTTTAAGTTTGTTCTTAATATTACCTCAAAGTTTTGGTGAAGTCTAAAAATAATGCGCATCCGTAGGAGTGCCAACATTATCCCTGCTTCTCTTTTGAAGCCCACGAATTCCAATTTTTCTTCTAAAATCGCCTCTTAATTCACTCTTCAGTGGCATTATACCAGCAACACGTGCTCCGTTACTGCTTGGCCTTTGTTGCTACAAAATGGATAAAGGGAACAAATACCAATGCATGCATAATTTTAGAACAAATATGGATCTCAAACGTGACTGAATTTAAGAGTGCGGTTTAAGAGGAAAACGGCTTTATGATGCAAGTATTAAAACACAAGGTCTCTAAAGAATTGTCTTTGTACATCCGGTAAGTTTTGTCTCTACTCTTTGTTTACTTTCCGAATCGCTTAAGTTTCTAAATCCATGAATATTTTCAGTAATCAAAAACTAAAGTTCTTAAACATATTCAGCACTATATTTTATCTGCAAATCACAATTTCTTAAGAACACATTACGATCTTCATGACTATTATTATTAATGCAGGCATGAAAGATCCAGGCTACAAAATAAAGACTTCTTTCCTGAGTTGTGTTTGTATAATTAATTGATAATTAAAGAATGAAAGATTCAATGCAATTAATTGATAAATTATTAAAAAGAAACCTTGCATAACTTTTAGTTCTAATAGTTTAAGAAGACAACTACCCGAGAGCGTATAAACAGGAACTTAATCGGCTCGAAGTTAACAAAAAAACACAGGTCGACGAGCTTATAGGACGTGCAGCGTGCCCAGAACTTGTGGCACGTTTTAATTGGCAATTTTGTCTGAAGACTAAAAAGTAGCTGACAGGCAAAAGCTTCATTCTTCTCTCCTGCCCCACTTTCAGCTTCTGTGTGCGTAACACAATAAGCCCCCCATGTTGTTGGAGCTCTTACTACATGGACATAAAGCGACCCCCCTTTTCTGCAACATCCGCATCATACACGCGCCTTTTTAAAACAGGAGTACCTTCTCCGCAGCTGCTCAGCTACACAGCGGGTGTACTTGTTCCTCCCAATTTAATAGCTCCACTTTCAACACCAAACCTCTTCCGTAATAAGCATAAGCAAACAGACCATTCATGTTTCGCTCGTACTGTTCCTGTTTTTGTATTTTAACGCCCACGTGTTGGAAAATGAAAATTGACACTTTTAACTAGTCGAGAGAAAAAATCCTGTTAACCCCAAATAGCAGCAGGACGCAGAGAAGCTGCCATAAAGTGGCAACCCGGTTAGTCAGAACAAAAGTCAAACAGAGGCCGCTGTTGAAAATCCTTAATATTGCTGTCACGTATTCCTGTACTCTCACAATTTACGAGCAGCTTTACTTTGTGCTGTTCGTTGTTGTCATTCACATTGTGTGTTTTTACCTCATAATATGCTCAAATGCCCTAAAAACGCATGCTAAGTTAAAATGTTTCGTATTATCTCTAGTTTTTTTTGGCTAATTTTGGACGAATGAGGCGTAACATAGAAGAAAAAAATTCTTTTATTTTATGTGGCGTCGATACTGACCAAATTCGAACTGGTTGCTTTTACCATCTCTGAAATTTGTGTTGATCAGACGGGCATGACTATATCGACTCGGCTTAGGGTGCTGATAAAGAATATATTTACTTTATGGAGTCTGCCACCCGATCTTCTTCCTATACCAAACTTTGCACAGACCCAATATACTCTTGCAGGAAGTACATTAGTCATTTAGTGGGAGGGAAGTGAGTGTACCATATTATTTTAGTTTAAGCTGAGTACGTCCGGACATCTACATTAATTGCAGCTTTTAAATAATCTCCTTCTTTTCCTAAAGAAATGCATTACCTTCCATAAGAGCTAAGAAATGTGTTACTGACGATAGAAATGATTTTTGTTAAAATCAAGCATAACCAATAACAATGACTTCAAAATTATCAGTTCAATCCGCCCACAAATTTTTACAGTTGTGTATCACGATTGTTTTGAGTACTAATGTTTTTAGATAAAGCAACGATAAAGAAATTAATACATAAGTGCATATGAATAAACATATATTTGTATAATTCCTCTCCGTTAAGCATTACAACGTGCACAGACCAAAGGAAAGTGACATCCCATATCCGTGTACGCCAAAAATAAGCTTTTAGGAAAAATGTTGTGACAAAAGCCTTTAGCATTTCTGTTAATAAACAAAAATTATATGTTATTTTTCTAATAACAAAGATGTCTTCTATTGAATGTTAAATATATTTGATTATCGAACAACTGACTATACCCCAAATGTATGTTTAAATGCAGGTATACATACTTTGAATAGGTGTTATTCTATAGTGTAAATGATTACATAATCATTTAAGTTCCCAAATGATTTTAAACACAACAACACATTTGTACAAGATTTTTAAAGAAAATTATTTTAGTGGTTACCGTTATTTACTATTTTCATTTGATTACGCCCTCTTTTAATTCACTCATATTTGTTTATCTACCAACTTTTTAAAGTGAGTTTCAATGTGCATTCATTTATAAAATAAAATAATAATAGTAAATATCTTGTATATAAATACTTTGTATTTTCATTTTGTGAAATTTTATCGTACAACGTGGATTTTGAAAAAAGGAACAATTATTGTTTTCAGACTAAGTATGGGTCTGCTGTTGAATGATCTGCTGCGGGCTATGTAACATCAAAATTACATTAGGGGCATGCAAGTATACGTTCTAAACGGTCAACCTTTACTTTCTGAAACTAAAGTCACTGAAGCGACGTTGCATTAAATACGCAAAAACAAGGCGTCAAAAGTAATAAAAGAAAGCGAAAAGAGCAAAACACAATAAACTTAAAATGATAAATATTAAAAAAAAAAAGGTTTTGTAAGAAGCAGGAGTCACTGATGACGCTGGTGTTACTGTTAAAAAGTCCTCGGCACTCGACATACAATGTTAATGCTCTGTGAAAATGACGAAGCGGCCTCTGCCTACGACAACAACTTATAATCAACATAGGAAACTGAAAGCCGAAAATGTACTTTCTATAAATGGGGTGGCTCAGTGTCGGAGCTGCTGTGTACCATGCTTATTAATATAATAGCGTAAGCAGCGCAGGCGCTAACTGATAATTTTTACGCATTCACACCCTCACAGAGACTGAAAAGCCGGAGTCCCACCAGCATAAAAATTGCAAGAAAAGGCTAACGACTTACTTTCTAAAAGTATAGGCAGTGAGAGACGTTAATATAAAGCCATACACATTATGTAGTACCTACATACAAGCAAATAGGAATTTTATGCGTTCGGCATTCTCTTCCAACACGCACAATGCCATAGTCGCAATACATATTCTCATTGAATTGAATTGTGTTTTCCATATGGGCGCATTCGTTTTCAATTGATAATTCCTCTTGTTTGAGTTAGACCCGCTCCCACCCTAGTCGAATAGTACTTGGCCGGTCGTTTGTATTGCTATTATCGTGGCTTGTGTGTGACTCGTCTAAAAAATAGCCCACCTATCACAAGTGAATTCCTCGCATTCTTTGCATACATACATGATGTGTTTACATATGGAGTTTGTTACTAATGTTACTTCGTAAAACTTTTCACTCAGCAAGCTACTAAAATTCTTGTTTTATTAATACTATAAAATTTAATGTATAAAACAATAAATGTGTATTTACATAAGAATTGAAAATTAAATTTTGCCCATATAATCAATATCAACATTGTAATTTAGTTTTAATCGAAACAATAAAAGGCAAACCCCATAAAATATATATATTATTGTAGAGTTGGTACAAACATCGTCGAAATCTGTGAACAACGTTGAAGTCACAGCAGCGATGACTAAAGCATTGAACAAAGCTTTAGTCTATTAGCTGGAACGATAGCTTGAAAATTTAAAGTACTAAAAAGAAAAATAAAGAATGTACAATGCAAAATATTTAATTCCGACATATAAATGACTTTGTTTAAATTTTAATAGCATTATATTTTTGTTCTCACGCGTTGACTAAATGCCTCAACCACTTGTTTACTGTTTTTCGACAAAAGTAGAGGGTTGTCAAAAAAATTACAAAGGGGCGTGAAAAGCGGAATCAGGAAAACTAATATAACACCAGGTCTTCGCCAGGGGCTATTAACGTCGCTTTACGTGCAAGCATCAAATGAAAACCATACATAGATGCATAATATTGATGAATGAAGCAATAACTGCCTTAAAACGCCAGAGTTTTGCTCCACTGTGCGAAATCGGGTGGTACCGCTGCGGTTGAGTCAGACGACGACAACGGCGTTGACGTCAACATACTTATATATGTATTCACACATACTTGCGTAGCTCCACTGTTCTCTTCTTTTTTTCTCTGTCTGTTTCTCCAAACGCCACGACATGCGAGAAAACACCCTAACGCAATCGTTGTCTTTAGTGGAAAAGCTGGGTCTTTTGAAAAGCTGGGGTTAGAGAGCGTCTCGAACAAAGAGCAGTGACGATATATGTGTATACAGTCATACATATACGTTAGTATACACATGTAATGTTTATAAGTAGTAGAGTCGACGCCGCATACCGGCGATTTTCTATAAAATCTTATATATATTACTACACAGCTCGTTCTACTAGTTCGGCTAGATTTTCACCAATTCATTCACATAACATCCTCTCACTCGCACTACATGTTATTTCTTTATTTATTTTCCCCTCTCTCTCTCTCTCTCTCTCATGTTCTCTAGTTCTTGACTACTGCGCATGCTCGCTCTTTGCCGGTTTCAGGTTTGTGTATGTCGTTGCTTGTCTTTGCATTCAGTTTCATTTTAATTTTTGTCGTGGTCGGTTTGTTGTGCGCGTGCTTCAAACACTGAAATTTAAACCAAAATTAAAATCAGCTGGGCTGGACAGTGTCACAGTTTGTTCGTTCAAAGCTCGCAAAATTTAGCTACGTGTACGCGCCGACAACAAAAACAACCACATCTTCATCTAGCTAACTGAACTGGTGCATACAGTTTTTCGTCTCTATTCTGTTCATATATATATATATATATATCGATATCTATATATATCTATATGTCGGATGTATATATAAATACATGCGTATAAAATATAATGTATATATATGTATAGATTTTTGAAGATAACGACACGGTAGCTATATCTCTGTCAATATATATATATATATTTTATACATAAATAAATATGTATATAATACATGTATACTGCTGACGTCTCGTCATAATTCACATGATAAAAAAATAACACTAATAGTTAGAAAGCAGCGCCTAATAAAAATTATTGCAAAATTATAACAATAAGGTAGTGAAATATTATCGTGTGTGCGGTTTTTTCATTGTTTCTCTACTCGTTTTCGTTTCTGTGTGTCGTTGTGTTTGTGTTTTTGTGTATCTGTGACTGTGAAATGGCATAAAAAATATAAAAATAGCAATAGAAAGTTATTAAAGCAATTTGCAAAAAAAAAGCAAGCAAAAATACATTTGTATATACATACAAAAATTTTATATACATCAAAAAGAGATATTACAAAAAAAGTTAAAGCTTACGTTGCCGCTCTGACAATTTACTCGCGTAGTCTCTCTCTTACTCTCATTCTCTCTCTCTTTTAACGTCACCGTCAACGTCCAGGGGCGCACTTGAAAACGTCGCAAAAGTTTGTAAACAGCAAAAAGCTTAACGCAACTGTGTGCGTATTCTCTTGACTGAAAGAGAGTATCTGTGTGCAATAGAAAAGTGAAGAAATAGCGACAGAAAGCAAACGCCGACAACGTCGTCATTCTCCAGCAACAGCAAAGCAGCAGCTGTCAAACACGAAACAAAGTAAATAGAAGCAATTGTCCAAAACGATTCATAGTTTACGTACATAGATTCCGACTCTCTTCTCATTTCCTGTGTTTTCTTTGCTCGTGGCAAATAATTAACGACAATATACATATAATTCAACAATTTCTACATACATAAGTAGATACATATACATTCTATCGGTCTCCTCTAATGCGAGTGTTGCTTTTATACTATTAAAATTTGTTTTCACTTAGATTCATTTACAAAAATAAATAAAGCATTGTTCTAATATTTGTACCTCATTTTTCTTTAATCAAAATTATTTCGTTGCTCTGTTCGCTTTTAATGTTAAAATATTTAACGCTATATGTTTTACAGTTTAACAAAATATATGAATTTTATTCTAAGACTACAACTTCACTGTCAACTTGGCCAAAAAAAACTTTAATATGAGGTTTGCAAGGAGTGAGGCAACAAATATAATAATATATTTTTTTTAAGGTACACAAAAGTTTGTTTAATGATACAGTATACTTGTTGTATTGATTATCATAGAGGAAAATACTAGTTTAGTAAATTTAAGTCGAACTTTAAAGAAGTGTGACCTTATATCCCAAATTGTACCATATTGGATGTATAATCAAACATATGTTGATTGGCTGAACAATTGTTTCAAGAGATACTCGTCATAAGCGGTGACTTTGTAAATTAATCAAATTTTGAACAAAGTTTCGCCCAAATGCCTTGTTTGACAGCGTCAATTTGTTACTACCTCCACAATCGTCATTTACCAAATACAAAAGCAGAATTCCAGTTAAATTTAACACATAGTGCGTTTCTTATCAGCAAGTGTAACAAAGCGTAATTATGTCAGCTGTTTTTTTTTTTTAATTTGATACACGGTCATACAAAATATACTCGAAATTCATACTAAATTCGCTAGTACCAGGCACCGGCATCTCCGCAACACGATCAACTATTGCTCGATCCAATTGCCAGCAGCCATTGAAAAGACGAGTGAAGTTTTTCTGTCGAATCAACCCGCGAAAGGGGTGGTGAATCAGCGAGTTATAACATTTGGCATAATTCACAATAGAAAATATTCTATGTTCTTTGCAAATATTTCTATAAGATAGAGTGATTTCATCAATGCAGATATGTAGATGTTGAATTGGTCATGATATTTGAAGTCAATATACAATTAAAAAAACAAAACTAATTTTATTTTGAAAGTTATAAATCAGAAATGTTTTCCACAGACTCATAGAACTTTAAACATTATGCCTTCGCGTTTTTGTTTCATGAGTCACATTTAATTGAACTCATGCAGGCATGCAGCAGACCTTTTATACATATGTATAAATGTCTACGTTCATATTCATGCACACTCACGAGTATGTGTGGCTTTGATTACGCTTGCGTCTTCAATTCTGTTGTCGTCTCCATTACTGTATTGTACTTATCGTAGGAGTTTTGTTTGCATAAACTGCCTATCTCCCTCATGTTCCGTAACGCATGCGGCTTATGAGTAATAAAATATTTGTACACTTTCCTTTTCCGCAGACATCAAGAAAGTGACTTGCATTTACGGGTTTATTAACTACAATCGATGATAAATATTTTAACATATAGCTTTTCGACTTATACTTAAATTTTAATATCAGTTAAATTGAAAACTATGTAATTGAAAGCTGACCAACTGTCAATTACTTAGTGTTTAGAAAATTGTTTACCTGTTTTCAAACAACAGTATGTCAATAGTTATGGACTTCCATCACTAGAAACCGATTAATATGTATTATGGCTAATGCATATAATACAACATAAACTATTAGTAACGGGTATAGCAAAAAAATAAAAATACTTTTTGATTATAGAAAGAGAGAGGTTGTTTTTTTAACCATCTTGTGTTAAACTAATTTCACTCATTAATATATAAATAAATTATTACTTAAGATAAAAAATATGTTCGTGTTCATTCATTAAAAATGCTTTTGTTATATTTGTTGTCCTTGCTTTGCACATTAACACTGTTGTCTTCGACAAATGTCCATTTTGCCATTCAATATATATATATATATGCGATGTTGTATATGTTTCATAATTGTCCCTAAAGTCAACGCTATAAAAGCCCAACCTCCCTGTGTTATAATATATCTACCTGTGGATCATGTTCAAAGTTTTACGCTAAGTGCCTAATATGAGCTTAGTTCCTATCTGAATACAAAAACATGTAGAAGATAGATAATCTACTATCAATAACTTTAAATCGATCTGAATTTACCAAAAAGACAACTTTCTGATTGTTTGGGATTCAAATTTGACATCCATTGAAAACCTTAAAATAAAAAGTGCTTTTATCAGATTTACGGTACTATAGATATTCTCGCTACTAAGTCCACTACAGAAACTTCCTTTTCTATATTAAGCCTCCCTTTCAGCATCGCCCATTTCCTTTGCGTTCTCTTGAATCATGGTAAATTTGATATGAACGTTTTCTTTTATTCGTTAACGTCAGCATAATTGCGATATCGTTTTTAATTTAATTTTTTTCTTCGCATTGTTGTTGCATATGGAATCTCTTATTCATGTTTTCAACGTTTTGTGTATCCGAACACTTATCTCAAAAAGTTCAAAAACATCAACTTCATGAACAGTTTCCGTTCATATGTATAAGAGTATGTACATTTTATACTTTTAACTGAAATAGCCATTATTAATGTTCATATTAATCAAGAGAGAAACAAATTTTGTATCTATCAAGCAAGTCTAATACATTATGTCTTTTATGTGATTTTAACAAATATTTCATTCAATATTCAATTCTTTTTTAGTAACTGCAATTGAGATAAGGCATGGGAGTTAACCAAATTCAGCTTTCGTATTTTTCTTCCCTGTTACGAATGCACTATGTAAAAAAAAAATTCGATTTTAGTGACGTTTCTACATACTTAACTTAACTCAAGATTAGGTCTACATTAAAGCAAAGCTCTAACAAAATATAAACATAATCATATTACAGGGGTTTTAGAGAATTATTCATGTTATTTATCTCTCGTGGTATTATTATATTATTAAGATATAATTAATAAAATTAATTATAATTTATATTAATTATTTATTATTTTCTCTGTTATAGTACGGCCAGTGTGATCTAACTGGAGCCTCCCAAAACAATACAATCTTTAGCTGCTCTTTGAATACGGGCCCCAGAGTAGCAAATTAAACCCAGGGTGAGCAACACTACTAACACAAGCACCATAATGGGTCCGAACGGAACGGCACAAAATCAAAATCAACAAGGAGCTGAGCAGTTGTCAAAAACAAACCTTTATATACGCGGACTACAGCAAGGGACAACCGATAAAGATTTAGTTAATATGTGTGCGCAGTACGTATATTAATTTGATTTAATATTGCATACTTATTTATAAACAATTTTTAAGCACTTAATTCTTATATTTTAATTGGTATTGATTTCCCCATTGGCTTGAGCTACAAATCAATAATATGATTTGAGTTTTCCATCTCGAAAAGGATGATATACTTACACCATTTTTTCAAAAGTTCTATTTTTAACTTTGAACACCTTATTTTTTAATTCTTTGCAGATATGGAACAATAATATCAACCAAGGCTATTTTAGATAAAACAACAAACAAATGTAAAGGTATTTTTTTCTTCACCATTCTCATCATTATTTTATTTATGTGTGTTTTTCGTATATGTATTATTAATGTTTACGTAACAAAAGAAAATTTAAAATAGAAAATAATGGAAATACCGGAAAAGAAAATGTTTACCGTAAAATTTTCTTCCCTGGTTACATTTTTCAATTTTTGTTTTTTAAATATGCGCAGTACTTAAACAACAAACGGTGTTTTTATTTGGGTTTTATTTTGGGTTTGTGAAAACATGCCTTGACCGTCTGTCCGTCCGTATGAACGCCGAGATATCCGAGATGGGAAAAGCGAGAAAAGATAGAAACACCAAATTTAGTGCATACTACTTTAATGTGCAGGTAGATCATGCTTAATTTAAATTTTAGCCACGCCCCTTCCGCCCCGCAATTTGTAAAAAACATACTGAAAACTAATAAAGCTATCGAAATTCACATATTATGTGTAGAGTACTTTAATAATTCAAACCAAGTCATTTGTCATGTGGATAAAAAAAAAGGTGTGAGTAAGTGCAAACGAGAAAGAGTGTGCTTCTTCTTGCTTTGTCGCGTTTTGGTTTAATTCATATATCGATACCAGTTCTTAAGTTCATTTGAGCGATTCATTATCGATAAATTTATAATGAGCTAATACTTCGATACTAAATATTCAGCTATTTAGCTGTATCGTTGTATTTGCGTGTACTAAAATAATTTGGATTTCTGATAAAATTGATTTAACACAAGGAAGATTTCTATAATGTCAATCCGGATCGGTCTCGCAGGATATCTTACGGTCGGGAGAGCCCGACTGTATTTTGATTTTTATTTAATAATGAGTACTAGGCATATTTAAAAGTCAATATACTTTAATGATTTCATTTTTGTGTTTTAAAAACCTTGTTATGGTACTTTATATTTTTATGTATTTAGCAGAAATTCTCGATTGGGAGTTAGTTTAAAATTTTTTTTTAAATTTATTTTTTCAACTTCTCATCTTATTTAACATTTACAATTATTACTTAATAATTTTAATTTCTTTATATTTATGCAATCGTGTCATCCATGCATTCATTCTATTGCAATCTATTACTTGGCACAATAATATATTATATGTGATATCATTAGTTAATATTAAAGTCGGATGTACAAAGAATTGTTTATATATTCTTTCCTTTGTTGTGCTAAACGAATTGAAATTAATTTTTTTTTTAAAGACAATGTTTTACTTTAACGCACATATATTGATTGTTAAATTATAAGCAACTTTTTTAATCACAGATTATCAGTTTATTTATATTCTTTCAATTTTTTCTGGTATTTTTCTTTGTATATTTCTATATTACAAAAACTGACTGCGACTGCTTCGAAAAGACTTGGTTTTTGTATTGATATTTCTTATTTTGCATGGTACATCAATTTATATTTAAATGTGTGCACAAGTAATGAATCAATTTGTTTTTAAATTATATAAATATGTATTTAAACATGAAATTAAAAAAAAACTCCTCCCTATATAAAACGAAACACACACGAAACGAAAAACAAAACAAAAACAAAATATGTCTCTTACAGGTTACGGCTTCGTTGACTTCGAGCAGCCAGCTTACGCTGAGGGTGCCGTCAAGGGACTACAGGCGAAGGGCGTTCAAGCTCAGATGGCCAAAGTGGGTATCTGGGTGCTTCATAGGCCGGCCATTGTACGTTTGTTTGCATGCAAGTAATACTCACTCCTCACACTGCAACCCCCCTTCCACTTACAATGCCTATGATCCCATATTCCATGCCACTTAGTGCTTAACCTTGTTCCATCCAACCAACAAAATATAATAGATATTCCTTTCCCATTAGTTTTTTTTAAGTATACGAAATTTATAGTTTGAAATTATTGTTTTATTTAATTAATTATAATATTGCAAATTTCATAATGATTAATCTTTTTTAATTGTTTTTCGGTACTTGGTTTTTTAGATATCGTACATAGGGTCAAATAGGATTGTCAGTTGTTAAATATGTTTAACAGGCAAAAGAAAGCGTTGCCGACCCCATATAGTATGCGTGTGCTTGTTCAGAGTCTACTGCAGATTCGAGTAAGCATTGTCTGTCTGCTCGTCTGACTGTCCGTGGTATGAACACCAGGATTCCTGACTTTAAGGCATTCCAGATTTTGATTTTTGTCAATCAGTTTTATTCATAATTTTCCAAAAATATAGCAAATAGTCGGTATAAAATTATTTATTTGTATAAAAAATAACGAACTCTGGATCTGATTTTGTACTAGGACCCTGTAAAATAAATAATTTATGTATAACAAATGGCTGACACGTCTCAAACAAAATAAACAAATTAATAAAATATTGAGAGACTCTCCAATAATTAAAGGGGATTTGATTTATGCCATGCTCGTCCGTCCGTAAAAGTATGTCAGGCATAATTTAAAAATTTTACTTTGAATTAATTTTTAATTGGTTTTTATTTGAACCCCATCAGAAATGAACCAAAAGTTCAATTATACGAACCCCCCTAGAATGTAGAGTTGTTAAACTATACAAAAGACACGTGTATCCTTACTAGATAATAATATCTCTACAAGCATCTATCGCTATTAATTAAATAATAAAAAACAATTACATGTTATTGTACATGATCGAAACTTAGTATTTCTTAATATATACAAAACGTAGTTTACTTAGAAATTATATTGAAAATTTAAATTTTATATAAAACGGAGGCGTTAAAATTAATTTTATTACTGTTGTTTTTACTGGTAAATGTCCAGAGTATTTCAAAACACGGTTGAAATTCCAATAAAATTAATATATCTTATGCATTTAAATGTAGTATATATTAGTTAGACTTAAGTTTTTTTTACTTGCCTAGTTAAATTGGGTGAAAATATTAAAAAAGTCAATTTAACAATCTGAAATCTTTCATTTAACTATTTTATCGCAATTATAATTATTTATAGAAATTAATTGACTACTCAATAAAAATATATTGATTATAACGGTAAACTTATTTTTAAGTGAATATTAATTTCTACTATTTTGAATATAAAGTTTTCGCGTAATAATATTGTCTATTTTTAATAAAAAAAAAGCTTTACAAATAGCAATAAAATTAGAACATGGTATTAATTATTTAAGTCCCATCAGTAAGACTGTATTAAAAAATAAGCAAATGCTTGCAAAAAAAAAAAATAGTTTTAAATATTAGTTCAAGAGCAAAAATATCTCATTATTATTGAAGATGAGTATTCTATTTTCATTTGCGTACTTTGCAATAATGTTCTTACAATAGTACACATAAATAGTAAATATGTTAAACAATTTTAAAACTATATATTTTCATTAAAATTTCATCAAAAATAACGCTGCAACATAAATCGCGTCACATCCTTCAAAATCACTGTATCGTATTCAGATTACAATTTAAAAATATAATTTTCTCGTTGTGTTCGTATTAGATTTGTCATAAAAACATTACGATTTTTAATAATAGAGTTACGATTTAGATTTTTAATTTATTTAGAAGGTATCATTAAAATAAAAAAATTATTTAGCTTTTGTCCTTTTTAAGTCTACACTTAATAATTTGATGGTAAAAACTAAATATTTATATTATTAAATATTTTATTTAAACTCAAAAATCATAATATTAGCTTGTACTATGGTACAAATTTATCCATAGAAATTTTAAGACATTTTCAAAAATTGTAAAAATAAAATATATTTGAATGAACAAAGAAAATCCATTCCAATCACATTAAATTCAAAATTCGCTTAACATAGCGCGATAGTTATTAAATAGTTGTGTTGTAAAAAGTCGAGTAAAATCGTAACGTAATACCTTAGACATTATTACACACTGAAATTAATATGAACATTTCCCTTCTATAGCTATTTACCCACATATTAAACTGTAAAAATTTAAATCGTATATTTGAAGTTATAGCCAGCTATATAACCACTCTACAAAGTTTGTTGTTTGATAATGCAAAATGCTACAAACCTGCGCCGGCCAAAATCTAACTAAGAACAAAAATACCATACTAAACTCTAAGTATAAAACTCACTTAAACTAAGACATGTATATAACTATATATTAAACCAGGTATTTAACTTAATTAAGCATATTTATAGACAGCTCTACATATGCATTCATATTTTATAAAGTTTATATTACGTACAAAGACATTTACCGTGATATCTCCGTCAAGTCTGTGATCTTGCGCTTATTAAAGATATTTCCTTATATTTAAAAATTAAAAATATCTTAAGGAGAGGCAGCTTACACTACATAACATTTGAAATACTAATTAAGTCAGGCACACTAACAAAACACTCACTTACAACACTAATAACAACAAATACCAGAAAAACAATCAAAAATTTTACTGATAAAAAATTTCTACATTTTTATTTCTTTCTTCTCTCTAACTTCCAATGCTTTAAACTTGCTTCTCAATTTAAATAAACAAATATCACAAAATTTATAAAAAAAAAAAACAAAAATAAAATACATGCTTATGACAAAAATGTTTTTGTTCATGTGTGCTGAACTTGTTGAAATTCTTTAAAAAAAAACATACCTAATTGCTTGATTGATTTTTTAAAAATAAACAATTACACACATTCAAAAATTGAACAAACTGCTGTCCAATGCATTCAACAACTACACAGCAACAGGAACAGGATCCCACAAATTTGTATATAGCAAATTTGCCCCCACATTTTAAAGAAACTGATTTAGAGGCAATGTTAGCAAAGTATGGTCAAGTCGTTTCAACCAGAATCTTGCGTGATCAGCAAATGAACTCAAAGGGTAAGGAAGAATGCGAAAAATAAAATATTTATTATTGAAGCATATTTACTATAATTAGGCGTTGGATTTGCGCGAATGGAAAGTCGCGAGAAGTGTGAGCAAATTATTCAGATGTTTAACGGTAATACAATACCAGGTGCCAAAGATCCGCTATTAGTAAAATTTGCTGATGGAGGTCCAAAAAAAAAGAATCTCTTTAAAACACCTGATCCAAATGCGCGCGCGTGGCGTGACGTTTCCGCAGAGGGAATTCCCGTTGCCTACGATCCAAGCATGCAACAAAATGGTGTCAGCGTCAATGTTGGCACACCAATCGGAGTGCCATATTCTCGATTTGGGGCACCCCAAGTAGGAGGTTACCCAGTGGCTGGATCTCAGTGGATTCCCGGATATATGATGACACAGCCAATCACTCAGGTTGATGATCAGGTGAGTGAACTAATTATTAAATTCATTCCGTATGTCCAACATTTATCAGTATTCTTCATCTGCCCTGCAGTATATGCAAATGACCGCTGCTCCTCAATTGGGTGTCACCTCATATAAGCCGGACGCTGTTAATCAGGTGCAACCACGTGGTATATCGATGATGGTCAGTGGGGACACGGCTGTGCCTTATGGAACAATGATGCCGCAGTTGGCAACACTGCAAATTGGCAACTCTGTAAGTGTAAACAGGAGACCGAATAAATCATTTAAAACAACACTTATTATATATGCAAAACAAAATATTAAATTTGTAAAGCTGTTGGTCATCAAAGCATAGGCGAACCATTAATAGTAACAGGCTAAATTTTTCTTATTAACACACGTGTACTTCAAAGCATAATTACTGTAAATATGAATTCTTGTAATTAAATTACAACTGAAAACAGTGATAATGTCTATACGTGAAGACAAAAGCTGATTTAATGCTATATGTTCATATATTTGTTATATCGAGATATATATAAAAATAGTTATATATCTCAATATAAGAAAAGCATTTGCAGTTATTAGATCAGCTCGATCAGGTGTAGAGCTCGAACTATTTTCTTCTCTATATGTATATGAATGTTAACTGATATTGACATATAATTTTATTCTATATCTTATACATCGTTTTTTTCGTTCCTTTTTCGGTTCCATTATAGAATTTTTCTCCATCATTACAGTATATTAGTCCAACTTATCCATATTATGCACCACCAACTATTATACCAACAATGCCAATGACAGATTCCGAACAGGCTAGCACAGCTGCATCACCCGACGAGGCATACACACAGTATGCACATCAAGCTGCTCCCAAATAGGTCTTCGCGAGGTGAGTGATATCTCTCTCTCTCTCTCTTTCTCTCTGTCTCTCACATTTTTCTCTATAACTCATTGTCTGTTATGTTGACGAATTGTCGCTCGATCCGTTCAAGCTATTTATGATCTCTTCAAGCCCCTTAAACAGTACTTTTTCACCAGGAACTCTTTGTACCTGAACACTATTCACTTTAGCGCTTTTGCTGTCATGCATTTGACAACACTGCATGTGTGCTTAATAATTTTTCTTGCTTACAATACCAGATAAATTGTTTTCTATGCTCACTCGCCTCATTTAATTTCGCATTATTTGCGTCTATGCAGTCTTTCAATAGAAATACACATACACATTCATTCGAACAAACATCTCTCTACACACTTTTATATTTCGAATTATGCCTGCTGCTTGCCTGTTTGCTTATGATCTGTCGTTAACCTCAGACTCTTACTACAAAATGTATATGATATTATTAATTTCCTGCTTACTTACTTACTTACTTTTGTACTACAACAATAACAACCTTCAAAATCCGTTCTACTCTATTTAGTATAGTTACTAAGCAGCCTAAGTACTGGTAAAAAAATGCCAGGTAAATATCTTTCAGATTAACTTGCACAGTTCAATAAAAGCAAAATTTATAATTATTAAGTCTTTATTAGTTAAAACGCAAAAAGTTATCAACTTATGGACCCAATGCTTTTTACTTCCTAAATTGACAAAGATAATAAAGTGTATTAATCGTTTCGTTTCAGGTATAATATTTAAGTACCCGATTTGAGTATATTGTAAAGAAACCGCTGGAATAACGACATTTAAAAACAACTACCGCGGTCGTTGTGGGAGGAAACAGCAATAACAACAAAAAGGAAGCCATTTGATAACAAAATATAAAATCAGAAAGCAACAAAATTAAATGAAATGGTGCTGTTCAGTAAAATGATTATTTGCAAGTAATAGCGCCAGAGCTATTTATAATGCTTCTTCTAGAAACGAAGATAAAATAATAATAAAAAGTCGTCGAAACCAGAAGCGAAAAAAGTGAAGAAAAGCAAAGACTAAACTTAAATAATACAATATAGTTTTAAAATAAAAAAAAAATTTGCTTAACAGCAAAGATAAGTAATAGACAAACTAAAAAAAACATACTTTTCATTGATAGAAGAAAAACACCAGAAAATATAGTTTACTAAATAAAATTCTATTCCCAACCGCTCGAAGAAACACTTCGTAATGATTTAAGTTAAGTATATTCACTTAAGAAAATCAATTGAGTTGAGGTTCATGTACCGCAAGTAGATAGAGTTTGTCGTTAAGCAAGCGTAGCGTCGTTAAGTTAAAGCGAACTAACCAATTTATTTGCAAACGACCGAAAATACAAAACCTGTGCAATGTATGTTAGAATAAAAGAAACATAAGCAAAAAAATTTAATTATTTACCAAATACAAATATTACATAAAATTAAAATCGAAAAACATCAGCGAAGCAAAGCTGAAAAGAAATTGATAATTTTTATTTAACGATAATATTCATACTTTGATCGTTAAAAAAAAACAGGACCGAAAGGAAAAAATCTGTTTAATTCATTATTTAAATTTAATTAATATTATTTATGTTGGAAAACAGAACTGTTGTTGAGTGGTTACATCAGATGGCGAGTCTATATAGTATATAGTATTTACAGTTAATTGCAAGCACAAAAATAAAAGATGAAAGAATGGAGCATTAATGTCAACCATGTTATGTTTTTTGTAGATTTTAAACAAACTGTAAAAAATATTCGCATTCGAAAATTTAACAATTACAAAACTTTTATTTGGCAAACTTTTATTTTCCTTGAAATCATTGCATTTTTGAAAATATTTTAAAACAGAATTGAAAGCAAAAGAGTCCCTATAAGGATATTTTTTAATAACAATATATATTTTTTAAAACCATTGCTGTTTACCTCTTGGAACTAAAAAAATTAAATATCTTTCCTGCAGAGAGAAAGAATCACTAGGTTAACATATAAGCAAATAAGCAAACAAGCAGAAAACAGTAAATGTAGTATGATTAGGGACAAATTTATTGGGGCAAGTTCATGAATTCAAATAATGATAAAATAGGGGAGAACATAAATCTCCTATTAATTTGCAGCATGTTTTTGTGCTCATCAGTCTATGCATTAAAAATTTTGAAACTGACTTCAGTTTTTGCGTTAAACTGTATGGGTATAATTTTTTTTAACTATATATGTGGAGAAATAAATATAATACGTTAAAAATTGAAAATAGCATTGCCTCTTTTTGGACACACTATTTAAGGAATTAGTAAAAAAAAAGATAAAAGAAAATTAGCAATTGTTTTCCAAGTCTCTAGTAATAAGTTTTTATTATTCAATGACTTAATAGAACAATGGACGATAAGACAGTCAGCACAGTGTTTAAAATTAAAGCCTAGTATATTTATTTTTTTAACAAAATTTAGACACAAAAAAACACGCCTAAACACAGATCGTATTTGTGATTTTATTGAATGGAATATATATGGACATTGAGTATAGATATGAGCATTCAGGGAATAAAAGGGAGTAGATTTAAAATACTATAAGAGTGTGACAATTTTTTTTTGAATTGAACCCCTATGACGTCCCATAAAAAATCATATACTGTAACTGTTTAGATCCCTATGCACTCATAGTCCACTAACCCTTACGCAAACAAACATTCCAGAGCAAAGTCTTTTGATTGGACTATACATGCGGTTATATTAATAAATTGTCATTTCGAAAACCTTTTAAATAATCTACGAATAACATATAAACACCAAATGAAAACACAACGCCAAAAGTCTTCCTAAGCCTAAACCAATATAAAAGCGAAGTGTATGTTTTCTATCAATATAAAAAAAAAAAAGATGAAAACAAATTAGAGGCATTAAAAAAATTTAATTTTAACTATGACGAACATTTCTTTAATTTTCTATTTTTTGTATTTATAATAAATGTAATTTTTTTAGACTGAATAGCAATTGATACAATAAAAATAAATTCAATGAGAACAAATCGCAGGATTGTTAAACAAAAGTATATAGTACACACGAAACACCAAAACTTAAATGTACACGACTCATTAGATTAGAGTATATACCACTGAGAGAACGACAAATAGGGGCAATGATTTTGCAAACATTCCACAAAAAAAATAATAAAATATTCTATTATATAAAAACAATTTTTATCTAGAGACGCCTCTGCGGGAAAGAGTTTAAAATAGATAAAACGCTAAAACATTTCAATTTATAATTTGACGAACTATCATAGTGTTTCAATTTTCTCCTTTTCTGTGCTTTACGTCACAATATAATGTGCAATTTTAAATTTCTTTTTACCTATTAGAACTTCTTGTCTTAATGACACAAACAAAATTTTTGAGCTGTTTTAGGCAGAAAAATATTAGAATTTAAGTTACTTGTAACGAAGGAGATGTAGAAACAAGTTTAATCTTAACTTAAAGGGTTTAGAAACTTAATTTAAGAAAAGAAACTTACTAGACCCCAATGAAACCGCAGGCACACATGTTGTGTATGAAAATGAAGAAACATGAAAAAAAAATTTAATAGATAAATAGTAAAAAATTTAGAAGAGATAACAACTAAAAATTAGAAAATAAGATCAAAGTATTAGGGATTAAGCCTAGCATAACTAAGTACAGATTGAAAACATTTATTGCGAAGGAAATAGAAAAACATGGGTAGTATATGATGTAGGTCATGTTGTTTAATTGGTGAAAATGTTTGTGTGTTAAATAGGTTGGTGGCTTGAATGAAATCTTAACCGCCAACCAACTGGCAGAGTTAGTAATTTTTTATAGTTAGAACAGGCGCAAATAAACGGCATGTCGGATTAGATTTAATTTTCAAAAAAAAATCGATAAATGTCTTTCATTTTGCAAGTAGTCCCACACATTTGAAAGGTTTGCTAATTCTGTTTATTTTTTGATTACTATTTTTAAATCTTATTTGTCAAACTAAACTTAATAATTATTTGTTTTGCCTAAAAATTGTTTTAATTATGTTTATACCGTTTACTTATTTTTAACTAATTTTAAGTAGTTAATTTATTATTTGTCATTAATTAAAATATTACAAGCAGATAAATGGAAAATGTTCTGCACTGTCTAATGTTCTGTTTCGCGCCCAACCTAATAGAACATTGCATAACGGAAGAGTAATTGAGATCGAAAATGAGTTGAAATTAATATTTAAACAAATGTCTAGTATATAAATTTGCAAAATATGCTAAAATAAAAAAATTTAAATAAAAAATAAAGTACAGAAGTACACAAATTGTTTGTTTTCATAACAGTGCTGTTCAGCATAATGTTTTACTGTTTTAAATTTTTGCTTGCCGTACACCACGTAGTTCCCAATAATACATTTGAAGTTAATTTTATTGAGTTCTTAATAAAGGGCGCACGCCGTTATGTAATGAGCGGCTGTAAGGGAAGTCTGAAAAAAGTTTCCTAACAGCCTATTATATTATATATATTTTTGAAACTTTTTTTAAAAAATACCTAATACCAGGGCAAAATAAATTAACATATGCAAAAATATATAAAAAAAAATGTATATTAAGATCAAATGAATTAAACATGTTAGGCAAATCAAGCAAAGATAAGAAAAATGTCATCGCAGTGTACCAACAAAGAGTCAAGAAACCAGCTCATTATATTAAATAAGCAAAAATTTAAAATAATAAGAAGAAAATATAAAATATGGTATAAGTAATATTTAAAAGAGCTAGCACAGCAATACAACTGCTCCTGTTTAAGTTAAGAAGCAAAAAATTAAATAGTAGAAAAGAAAGAAAAAGTTTTTCAGTGGTCTGCTGGGCGCAAAGAAATGTAAATTTAGCTTGTTGCTATTTTTAAGTTGAAACCTAAAATCTTTAAAAGAACATTATTCATTTTGAAATAAGCGCTAACCCCAATAACTATTTCTCTCTTCGTAACTCTACACAAAACCCTTTTAAATCTTGTGTTTTTTTTTGGGGTATTATTTTTTGCATCAATGTGACGCTTTTAAGCATTTTTTATATGCTTATGAAAAAGAATTGTATTAAAAACTGGAAAAACCAGAGATAAAAACAAAAATATGTGAATGTAAGAAACATTGCAGAAGCTTTGCTAAAACTTTGAAATTTATATGCCCGTACGTTTTGTGCGCCAATCTTAATGCAAAAAAATCATACAGTGAAAAATTGGAGGAACTGAGAATTAATTAAATTTAAATAAAATGATTAGATTTAAACCAAAAATACAATTAAGCAAACATTTTGCAGCTTTTGTGCTTATTTCGCTTCAGAAAAGTAAGACTAGTTGAAAAAAAAACATTTAGTTGTAAGTTAACTAAAAAAAAAAAAGAAATGAATTAAAAAAAAAGCATTAAAACAGTGTGTTAAGTTGCAAATCGAAGCAGAACATAAAACTGAAAATAGTTAAAAATATACAAAAAATTCTTGAAAAATATATATTACTGTCTCGTTTGAAACACTAAAGAGCAAATGCTGTCATCCAAAAAACATGAATCTGAAATTTTTCTGAATCAATAAAAGACAAATTGATTTTCTGTAAGAAAAGAAAGATGACGGAAATCTTATTTACAAGTGGGGGTTTAGACTGAAATTACTTAATTTCTTAAGGGTTTATACGCAGTTAATATTTTTACAAAATCGGTTTTTTTTAGTATTTATTAGTATAAAAAACACTACAAACCCTTAAGAATAAGGTAAGATTTTGATCATTTACCAGAGCGCTTTCCCACGTGTTCTTATAAGATGGTAAAACTTTAAACGCATTTTTCTCGAAACACGGTGTTCGAACTTCGAAGTCGGTGGTCACGATAACTCAAAAACGGCTTGTTCGATTAGTGTAAAATTTTAACACAACCTTCTTAAATATATTACCTATGATTTAATCGTTCCTTTTTCGATCCTTTGCTTATATTCCATTTTATAAACAATTTAAGGCCAAAAATCGAAATTATGATTTTGAGAAGCGGCCATTTTTTTTAAATTCCAAACCGAACCATTAATCTATAGATAATTCAATTTATTAACAATGTTTTTGATTTTCTGATTTTTGATAGAGCCATCTCAAGATATGATGTACACCGTGATGTACAAAGTGCCTTTTTTTTTGGAGGTTTGGAAAATCGCTTTTTTTAAATAAATTCATAAATCTTATAAGGATAAATCTTTAAAAACACGTCTTATTTCGACCTTATAACTGCGTATAAGCCCCTAAAGAATGAAAATATAAAATAGTTTGGTAAGTTAATCACAAAAGCAAGTCAAAAATCTCTTTGCGGTTTGTCCACTGATGTCTGCAAGAAAAAATCTAAATTCGATGACATCATGTCGTTGTGCAACATTTTCCTTTATCCTTAACTGTTTTATGACAATCCCAAAACTCGCCGACTTCATTTGCAAACCAACAATCGTACCTATCAAATAAGCACAGATGAACATACTCTACTGACTTGTGTTTAGCGCAGCCATTAAGGTAAATATTGTTCGAAGGTAACGTCAACTGTGTATAATTGTAGCCAGATAATTCACTTACCGCTTTTTAGTTGTTGACAGTCCCATGTTGTAAGGATTCTGGGCACGTGTTCCTTTATGGTGTGATAATTGTATGAGTAAATATTTATATGCTTTATTGCTTTTGGAACAGCAATAAAAACTAACAATGAGCTAGACACACTCTAGACGGTAAGTAAAACAATATTTGCAAACAGTTTATGAATCATCGTAGTTTTTTCTAATCAGGTAATGTAATTCTTCTTTCTTCTTTTAATTCTGGCAGCTTAAAAATGTACGAAAAAATGGCGACTTTGACATAATTTATTTTGTTTTTTAAAGCACGAATGGTTGAAATGATTAACAGTAAAAAAAAATCCTTTTACATTGAATCTATCCTTATGACAACATTATGTTCATTTACAACAGAAACACTCACATCTGTTCAAAAAGTTGACCAGTTAAAAACAATTGATCAATGCACATTTCTACACCATCGTATGTGAATATGCTTTTATGCGTTTATTTTTACCACTGTTCAGTAATTACAAAAATTTAGGATTACTGTGTACTTTCCAATAAGTAAAATAACAACATAAAATTCCTTTGGTAAACATTTTATTTATTATTAAAAAAAATTTGATTTTTTTTCTTTAAATGTTGGATTTATTTTATATGTTTGTACGGATGTTATGCATGCTAATATTGGTTGATCATTTACATGAAACTATATTCAGAATAAAAATACATGTCCAAACCACGAGTTAGAGATTAATTTTCTGCAAGTCCGTACGTCAAATTTAATTCGTTTACCAAAATGTTTACCACGATTAAAAACTGTGATCATTTAATTTAGTTTTTCGATTGAATACCCAAAGATATACAAAGATGTTTGTCGCGTTTGCAAAATATTAACAAGTTAAAGCTTAAAATCAAACTATTTTAAAGCAAAATCATAAAAAAATCTTCAAATTTACCGTTCCCCTGGCTCACTTCCCGCCAAAACCGCCCATAAGGTTTCCAAGTCCGCCCAGACCACCGGCAGCCCCTTGTTGCAGTTGTCGCATCATATTCTGAAGTCCTCCGACTCCACCCATTTGCTGAAGCATGCGGGGATCAATCATTTTGGCCATTTGCTGATTAAGTTTGGCCATCTGTGTCGGATTAACATTTTTGGTCATGTCGCCCTGCTTAAACAATCCTTTGACCCCGCCCATTTTCTTGACAACAGCAGCAAATTTTGTATAATGAGCAATCAACTCTTTAACCTCACGCTCAATTACACCGGAGCCTTGCGCCACACGGAGACAGCGCGTTGGCTGCTTACTGAATAGCTTGGCGCCATCGCGATTATCCAGCTCGCTATCTGACATACTGTCCATCATAGTCATCATCCGTTTAATGCGCGCCATTGATTCCTGCTCACCACCTTTAGTCATAAAATCTTGTGAGAAGCCGGGAATCATATTCATAATTTGTGAAAAGGGCCCCATTTTCATGATATTTTGAAACTGTTCGTACATATCACGTATAGTAAAATGCCCATGCTTAATCTTCTCCAAGAGCTCCTCGTTGCCGTCTAGTTTTAGTTCGTTAACCTGTGAAACAGTTTTATGTTATTTGGATCAAAAGCAAATTTAATGTTGACTCACTTTGTCGATCAATCCTTCTATGTCACCCATGCCAAGCAATTTGCTCACAAACGGCTTTGTTTTGAAAGGCTCCAAGTCATCGATATGCTCACCAGTGCCAATAAAGATAATGGGTGACTGTGTGGCAGCTACAGCTGATAAAGCACCACCACCCTTAGCATGACCGTCCAACTTTGTTATGATCACAGACCCAATATCCACTTTTTCTTTAAAAGCCTTTGCCTGAATCTCACACGCCTGTCCAATAGTGGCATCCATGACGAAAATTATATTGTCTGGGCTGACGGCATTGGACACAGCCAACATTTCCTCAAACAGCGACTCCTCCTGCTTGTGTCTGCCCGATGTGTCAACAATTATCATTTCAAATCCTTCTCGCTTAAACATATCAACACCCTCCTGGGCGATGACTACTGGATCAATTTCTGTATAGCTGCCATAAAATGGAATTCGCGCCTTTGTTGCGTTTTGCTTTATCTGATCATATGCACCTGCACGAAAGGTATCCGCGCATACGAGACAGGACTTCCAGTTGCGTTTCTGATAGTGATAAGCTAACTTCGTACAAGTTGTTGTCTTGCCAGAGCCCTGTAAACCGACAAACATAATTACATTGGCCTTTCCTTTGACCGGCTGATATGGTTTAACACCCGGATCGACCAGTTTAACAAGCTCCTTAAACACAGCAGACTGAATCATCCGGCGTTTATTTAGTCCACCAGCCATCTCATCGAAGTCAATGACGGCACGCACATTCTCGCGCAACTGCTTTACTTGTCGTATGTTTACATCAGCTTCGAGTAAAGCAGCGCATATTTCCTTTAGCATGGCACTTAGGGCTTCTTCATTGATCACTGTCGCTTTACTTAGCGAATGCAGAGCCGTTGTTATTTTGCGTCCTAAATCTGCTAACACCATTTTGGCGGTTTACTTGGTTAACTGCTTTGCAGAGACCTGCGACTTAATTTAGTTGCGTTGTATGCAAAACAGAACATGCGAGTTTTGAAGATATAACTTTTGATTTCACTCTGACACGTCAAATGTCGTACACGAAGAAGAAGACTACTTAGTGCTGGAAACCGATGCATACTAATCCAATTAAAGTATTCCAACACTGAACGAGTTGTTTGGTACCTTTGTTAGCGCAGCCAGTAGTATTTTTTACTGTACTGTACTAAACGTGCTTCAACAATGGTAGATTATCGCAAAGTGACTTTTAATTATCAGTATCCTCATGAGCTCGAATAATTCTTTTTTCATTTATATCATGGATACCAGTACTAACAAACAAATCGAGACGATTTAACTTATTGTTATCGATATTTGGCAGTTTATCAACACTGATACCAAACGTTTATTCATAATCATATGTGTGAATGGCACGTACATCACTTCATTGTATTTTAAAAATCTAGCGCGCTTTGATAATAATTATTTAAATATGGGTGTCAAAGAGTTGTGGTCGATTTTAACACCACATGCTCAACGAAAACCAATCAGTGAATTGCGCGGCAAGAAAGTAGCCATTGATCTCGCCGGTTGGGTATGTGAGAGCCTTAATGTGGTTGATTATTTTGTACACCCGCGACACCATTTAAAGTAAGTAATATATAGATAACATAAATCATGCTGCTGTTTGTTTTAAGTGGTTAACGTATCACAGAAATCTGTTTTTTCGTACCTGCTATCTTGTATGGGAGCAGGTAACTCCAGTGTTTGTGCTAGAAGGCGTTGCACCTAATCTTAAAAGTCAGGTTATATCCAAACGCAATGACATTCAGTTTCGTGGTGTACGTCCTAAAGATAAAAAAGCGCCGGTGTGCACACAGTCAGCAACGACAAGCGACAAAGGACGCTCGCGATTCAATCATGTGCTTAAGCAGTGCGAGAATCTCCTGATTTCTATGGGCATTCAATGCGTCCAGGGTCCTGGGGAAGCAGAAGCCTACTGCGCATTCCTTAACAAGCATGGAGTAAGATTGACTTTATATATATATATATACTTGTTTAATGTACTGATAATGCTTTCTTTAGTTGGTAGATGGTGTTATAAGTCAAGACTCAGACTGCTTTGGCTATGGTGCACTGCGAGTTTATCGCAACTTTTCTGTGTCTACGCAGGGAACTCAAGCAGCTGCCGGTGGCGCCGTAGACATTTACGATATGGAAGATATTCGAACACGCATAGACTTTGGTCAGCATAAGGTCATTGTGATGGCTCTACTTTGCGGGTGCGATTATTGTCCAGATGGCATTGGAGGTATCGGCAAGGATGGCGTACTAAAGCTTTTTAAAAAGTATAATGATTCGGAGATACTGAATAGGTAATAGAAAAAAATTAATCTCATCAAACTAAAATTAATCGTACACATCAATAGGATACGTAAATGGCGCTCTGAATCGGAAACTTTCAACGAAATGGAGCTGCGGGTTGATGACAAAACAATTTGTAGCAATTGTGGTCACATTGGACGCACACTAATTCACACAAAAAGCGGTTGTAGTGTCTGCCGAACTGCAAAAGGATGCAATGAGAGCCTGTGGAAGTAAGAGAAGCTAATCAGTTGCACTATTGTTTTTTATCAATTTGTTTGCATAGAGAACAACGACTTTCTATTAAGGCGGAACTGATGCTGCGCAAGAAGGCCCTTAATGATGTCAACTTTCCAAACGAAGAAGTAATATCGGAGTTTCTCAGTGAGCCATCTGTATTGCCCAAGTTAAATCTTAACTGGCAAGAACCTAACCTTGTGAAATTTATTAGGCAAATTGGACCCTTATTGCAATGGCCAGAAATCTATTGCTTTCAAAAGTTCTTCCCAATACTAACACGTTGGCAGGTGCAGCAAGCTTACCACAAGAAGTGTCTAGTGCTGCCTAAAAAGATACTCAAAAAGCGTGTCGTAAAAGGAGTGCCCAGCTTGGAGTTATGTTGGGAAGATTTTCAGGGCTGCTTTAATGGGCTTATACCACACGATCAAATAGCCGAATTCAGCCTGGAGCATCCAAAAGGTATTGAGGAACTTTACTGTACAGTTGAGCCACTAGATATGTTACAGAATGCATATCCAGATATTGTGAACGAATTTTTAAAGTCAAAGGAGAAGCCGGAAAAAAACAAAGCAATACGCAAAAAGGAAAGAAAACCTTCACAGCGCGATCAAAAAACAATGCACCAATTTCTAAAGCATAATTTAGAGACACCAAATAAATTATCAGCTCGCAAAATGGGAGAGCAATGCTCCACGCCTGTAAACAATTGTTTACCGTCCGATTTAGAAAGCGATGGAGAATTTGACATGTCAGATATTGTTAATGGCATCGTGTCTAACCCACATTCCTTGCCTTTAGTAACAAACCATGCGGGTTATTTATTGCATTTTACGATGGAACCTGAAAGTTTGAGCATGGAGCTATCACAGCTAAGCTTGCATGACGACAATGATTTAAACTCATCTAAGCCAGAAAAACAGTCAAAGGATATGAGCTGTGTGCCTCAAAGAAGGGAAAACCATTCGATGCATTCAGAATGCATTCTACAGAGCAAAGGACCCTCCACACAGGACGACAGTTTCGATCTTTTGGTTAAGGGTGAGATGCTAGCTCATCAGATCAGGACACCTCTGAAACGTTTCAAGGAGCAGCATCGCATATCCACTAAAAACAGATCTTCGAAGAATAATCTTCCCCCAAGCTCCATACCTAATTGCAATGTAAGTTTTTTTTTCAACCAAAGCTGTGACGAGGACGATGTGTTTGAACAAATAATGGCACCAAGTATGGTCAAACCACTGCAAGATCAAGACCTAATAATTAATAGCGAAACTAGTATCAATTAACATTTTTTGTGTAAATCTGGCAGTTTATTTTATATTCCTGCTCAACATAGCAAATTAATGCATGGATTTTTGTATTTTGTATTTACTTCCAGTTTTTATAAATTAAAAGATTAGATAAGACTTGGCATAGGCCTGGGCATCAGACATCGCTTGCTCTAATTGCTCCTCAAATAGGTTGTTCACCTTTCGTCCCCTCATATTGCAAACAATCTCAGGATCCTGACCTTTCGGTGCCGTCACATGGCCACCAAATGTTTTTGCAAAAGATTGCAGCCAAAGTGAAGCATTAAAGTGCTCGCTGACACAGTTCTGGAAAGACAATTGTATCATAAAAAATATCCTGAATTAATAAGTCGAGTCATGTCAAACCTGAGGTACACAGCAGCGAGCCTTTACGATGTTATCACTCATGCTCACTACTAAGATTGGACGATCTGCACATAATTTTGTTGCTCGCTGCAAAGGTATCTCTTCCAACAATGCTGAACTGCTTATGTAGTGCAAGATGTAGGGATTTGTGTCAAGCGGCTTTTCCAAAAGCAAGTTGCGCATTTCAACCTCAACGAATTCTCTGAAAATATTACGAAGTAACTTCTAGATAATCGGTGGCATCAAATATTATAAATAAACGTACTTGAGAGTGGTACGCGAGGTCTCTTTAAGTTTCCGAAGCATCTCGTTAATGCGTTCCAGAGTATCCACTTTGAAAGCATACGGAAGCTTTATATCCGAGTGGAGAATATTGTGGCGTATAGTTTGCAACTCAATCTCAGTGGCATTGGTCAGTTTATCAGTTCGAAACTGTTGTTCTAGCATGTCTACTCGATGTCGTAGCAAAGCTACTGTTTTGAAAACCTATTAAATTACGAAATAAAGCAGCTTTACCAGAATGTCACTCAATGATTTTCAGGTATTGTTTTACATTTTCCGCCGCTTGCCCAGCGACTGCAGTAAAGGCAAAGCGTGCCCGATTTGTTTGCTTGAGGTTAACAATGCAAAAGCTGGACAGCTCCTTAGTATTGTTCACATGCGTGCCACAGCACAATTCCTTCGAACTGAACCTTAGTTCAGGACACTGCACATTAATTAATCGCAATCCGTGCTCTGGATATACCTCTCCTGGAATCATAGTTATATCATTTTGCTGTAGAACATCGGCAGCGCTCATATGCTGCACCTTCACTGGTGCGGCAGAGCAGATGATACGGCTGTACACAAAATATTAGTTGATTATTAAAAAATAAACATAACAAAATTAACATACTTTATAAGATCCTCAATGTGCTGAACATCAGTCTTCTGAATCCGCTTACCCAGAAGACCAACTTCCAGCTTGCATTGCTCACTGCTTACAGTGCTAGAAACCTGATAAGTAACCTTGTTAAAGAGCGATCGTATGGCGGCATTCAGTAAATGGGTTGCTGCAAAAGCAAATTTTAAGAAATAACACAGCTGATATTAAGTTTCCTATTGCTTACTTACCTGTGTGGTGACACATGTTAAGCTGCCGTTTTTTTTCATCCACTTTAAGTTGCACCTCTTCGCCAACGGAAAGCTCAAAGTCCTTAGTTGGTAAGCTTAAACAGCAAACATGGACCACGCAGTTGTTTAGATGCTTAACCTCTACTACGTCCAATAGGTGATACTCCTCAGGGTTGTGTTTTGTTTTTACCAGTAACTTGCCAAGATCTGATTGTTGACCGCCCGATTCATAATAAAAATTACTGGTTGCAGTGACAACAGACAACGTATCTGAGGCGATACTCGCGTGGCTACCTACGATGCAGGATACTTCCGTATCATTATGTAGCAAACCCAGCACGCGGGTATTTACTGTGGGAATTTCATAGGTTTTACTATCCGCGTCATAACTGTAGATGTACTTGGGATTGTTATCAGTGGGATCTAAACGTTGCGTGAGTTGTGCCTGCGCTTTTGCAATACGCTGCTGGAGTTCTAGATTACTATCCATACCACTATGTTGCGGTAGCTTTGTCCGAAGCTTGGCTAAAGCCAACTCAGCTCGATAACGTTCCAAATCACAGTTCATGTTTTCAAGATCGGCTAATTTCAGAAAGCTCTCTTCGGTCAGCCCATAAGTGTCAGTTAACCTGTACAAGAAGTCCCCTGGTATGGTGTTGTTGGAAAATTTTAAGCGTTGCACTTGAAATTCGCGATAGGCAGGCACAAATCCGGGACACTCTATCAATTCAATGTCGTCTAATTTTGGAAATTCGGTTAACACCTCCGCGAAGGCCTTAGACGAGCTCTCTCGCAGATTTTTGTATACGTCTTGCTCATGAGCAATCATCTCAATGACAGATTCTTGCTTCATTACAATCTCCGGATAAGCCTCGCCCAGCGTTTCTGCCACAATAGGCACCAATTGTGAGAGCAAGTTCTCATGTGCAAAGACTTGTTCGGATATACTAAGCGCCTTTCGCACCATGCGACGAAGCTTCTGACTGTGCTTGAGAAATAAATTGTTTCATAACAGGATTATGTTTGTATATATCAGTACATACTTTTGATCTGGCAGCATGCCATCAGCTAGACAAATTGTTACCATGCGTGCATGGTCTGCAAGTATTCTGTAACTTGTATCCAACAAAGCAGAATTATGGGAGTCGGGAAAATTTCCCGCGTAGCCAGGAGCTTTTGACAACTATGTTAGCAGTAGAAATGCTAAAACTTTTAAAAATTGAATCACTTTAAACACTTACGCTTTGAATGCCATCAAAAAGCGGTGTAAAGAGATCCGTGTCGTAATTGGAAGACTTATTTTGAAGCAGTGCAGCTAACCGCTCAAAGCCCATGCCAGTGTCAACGTGCTGAGATTGCAGCTGTGTTATGGAGCCATCGGCGTTGCTTTATAAATACAGTATAATATATACTTAACTTTTTACTTATTAAGTTATAATTGAATGACCAACAAACCGATTATATTGAATGAATACTAAATTCCAAAGCTCTGTGAGATCTGGGCGTCCTGCATTTACTAGTTTTGCGCGTTGTGCAACATTGCTCCGTCCAGCACCAGGTCCGTGATCGATATGAATTTCAGTGCAAGGTCCGCAGGGTCCCGTCTCACCCATTTCCCAAAAGTTATCCTTGCAACCAAAAGGTAATATACGTTCAGAGGGAAATCTGCAAGGAAAAGAAGCTCTAAAAACAATTCAATACTTATCAAATAATTATTAAATACCCCAAACTTCGCCAAATTTCAACACACTCCAAATCTGCTGGAATTCCTAGCAGTTTATCGCCGGCAAAGTATGTGACAAACAATCTTTCAGAATCAATGCTGTAAGGCCCGCGAAGTAGCTCTAGTGCCATGGCGCAGGCTTCCCGCTGTAAAACAAATGCATTTTTGCAGGCTGGTATGTCAAACTATTTCTGTATATCTAATGTACCTTAAAGTAATCACCAAAGGACCAGTTGCCAAGCATTTCAAAGAAGGTGTGATGGTATCCATCCTGACCCACAACAGAGAGATCATTGTGTTTACCACCAACACGGACGCATTTTTGGGAATTGACGACACGTTTGTGCGGAGCTGCTGCTGTGCCCAAGAATACTGATTTGAACTAGTGTAACAATTAAATGAAAATTACACAATACAGATTACAACTAAGTATATATATTGTTACCTGGTTCATACCCGCATTGACAAAGGCAACAGTGGGATCGCAGAATGGCACTACCGGACTGGAGCGCACGAACTTATGTTCATGATTGATAGTAAAATAATCAATGAATGTTTTTCGAATTTCGCGTGCTGTAAGCACACGCTGCAGCTTTTTGGCCGAGTTGTACATGCCAATTTAAGTTTGATTCCAGTTACATGCGAGACAAATGTCGGCACAGCTGAGCCGGCTATAAATATACAGAGCTGCATTTGAATTATTCACAGCTGATCACATCTGCTATTCGCATGTGAGTGCTACCATTCACCAATGCACGCGTTAACATGAATTCTATTTTTTAGCTCAAGCAACAGCTGCTTATTTTGATTAAAATGTGCCAGTACAAAAATTAACAAAATCAAAGAATAATATTTGTGCAATGTGAAAGGATTAATTCTAAGTTACGGAATTGTGCAGATAATTTGTCTGCAATTTATGAATTTACCTTTGAACTTTGACATCTTGGTTTGATTTTGCTTTCACTTCAACCTTAACCAAAAACGGCAATATTATTAAGACGTAGTACAACAACAATATCAGACAATAAGAAAGCTGATACTTTGGTTGGTGCAGCATTGACAATGGCCACAAAACGTCGTCCGCTTCGTCCGAACCTTGCCCCCGGGCAAACCAGTGGAACAAATATGAACTTTCGACCTGGTGGACCCGACATAACCCGATCTGAAGCAAAGGGTACCCGTCCAACAGCAGCCCCAACTAGCGTTCGAGAAATCCTGGTTATGGGTATTTTACATTTGTGCAAAAAAATCATATTCTTTAATACGGATATAAAAGTGGCTCTCTATTTGGGTAGCTTGTTCTTAGTTTCACTTATAGGCGACTTCCTGCCCTTTCCAAAGACATACTTTGCCCGTTCCGACAATCTGTTTAATCTTTACTTTGTCAAGGTTGGCTGGGGTTGGACATTGCTCTTTGTAGTGCCATTTACAGTTCTCACTGCATACACAATAAGCTGTGGTGATATGAAAAGAATGCTAAGACATCACCTCCCGCGAGTAATGATAGCAACATTCTTTTGGTTCTTTTGGACGAAGCTCTTTAATTTTGTGGAAACTTCATATGGTCGTTGCACCACTAAAGGTAAGATTGATTCATACCCAGCGGTTTACAATATATAAATCATTTATAATTTCAGGCTACGCGAGCAAGTCCAGTTGTCTTAGGGCAGGGCATCTATGGCAAGGATTTGATATCTCTGGGCATGCCTTTATACTCATACACTCGAGCTTAGTACTAATTGAGGAGGCTCGGCCTATTATCAAATGGGAATCTATTAAAGAACATTTAAGAAACGAGCTTCATAACCGCAGCATTTCGGAAATTAGTGGCAGCAATCCGTTACGCGGTCTTAACGATGAACAAATACGAAGTCTACAATTTCTGTATACCCGTCTTACACCAATCATCCGCACTCTGTTTATTGGAATGACTGCCCTTCAGTTACTTTGGGATATAATGCTTGTGGGAACAATGTTGTACTATCATCGAATGATTGAGAAGGTCATCAGCGGAATTGTTGCTATTCTTACTTGGTACTTTACCTATCGCTTCTGGTATCCAGCTAATGGGCTGTTACCAGATTTACCGGGTAACGGATCATTCTATTATCAGCGCGAGAACTACGCTGTCAAACGGCCTACTCATTTACCTAGCTGCACGCCGTCTGCTGGCGTCCAAACATCAGGCACTGGTTCAAAAGCAAACCCAAACGGCAATGGACAATGGCAGTCTGGAAAGTCAGGAACACAATCGCAAAGACAGCAAATACCAACATTTATGGGTATGCCCTTGATTACTAATGTGAAGGCAGCCAATGCTGCAGTAAATTCGCTGAAAGCGGATAGTTAAAGCTATTGATAATAATATTATTATTAGCCGAGGATCTAAAATTAGGAATTGATTGGAATTGTATCGAATGACGAAATTATTGTAAGCCGGTTCTGGTTGTGGATTTAAAAAATTTTTGTAACAAATAGAAATTTATACTAAACGATTTTTTTATATATTAGTCTGATTGTTCTAAAAATATATCTCGAGTCGCATGAGGCTCGCACATTGGCACAGTGCGCCATTTATAATTAAGCAACTGTCCGTGCCCTGCGGCTTGTGCTATCCTTATTGTGGATTGTTGACACGTAGGTTTAAGCGTTCTTATGTTTGTGTTTATATGTGTCCAACTTTAACAATAACAATAAAACAATAATAATTAAAATAACTAACCACCTACTTATGGGCAAATGCTGCGAACATGGTCATACCCAAAAAACCGGCGGTAGCTCCCAGCTTGTAATTAGTAGGTGTCATATTCCACATTTCCTTCAGGATTTCGAAATTGCTGCTGGGCATCAGCTTCAGGTACGATTCTCGTTGCCTGAACCTAGCAAAATATTCCTCCAGCCGCGGCAGTTTGTCATTGCCCCAATAGTAGTTCTCGAATCCCAATTGATATAGACGTTGCAGTAACAAACCCAAGCTAACATCAGCCACTGTGAATTGTTCACCCATCAACCACAATTTCGGTGATCGTTGCTTGGACAGCTCTTGGTCCACAAAGACCAGCACATTGCGCACAGCATCAATTACCCGTTGGAAATCTGTTCGCGAAGTTACAAGCTCTTTGCGACGCATCTGAATATTTAATTTCTGCTTCAATTCTACGTTATGGGCATTCAAATCGGTCATGGAACTTCGCAAAAGTTGCAATACTTTTTCATTGTTTTCTGTAAAGTAGAACTCAGCGACAATACTATATGACAAATTATTTAACTCATGACTTTAAACAACTCACTTAAGCAGGATTGTCGCACAGGTCCAATAAATGGAGCTTTTGGCACCAGCTTTAGGTCATCATGGATGAAGGAACCCAGGCTTAGTGCACCCACAGGAAGACGAGAAAATGCTCTTTCAAATACCATCATCTGGTCATATTGTAACGAATACGGATTAAATGGCTTTAAAAGTGGACGCTCCCCTTTAAATAATGAATTTAATTTAGTTTAGTCTAAGTGTATAAATAAATTTATATAATTCACCTCCATGAAACTTTGTCTCAATATAGTTAATAATGTGCAGCGAATTGGGTATGACAAGGACATCATCCTGCAACACTGGCACATCGCCTTTGGGATTTATATTCAGGAACCAGTGGGAGTATTGTTCTCCATTGCAAAGATCGATTATGTATGGAGTAAAGTCAATATTTTTTTCATAAAGTACCAGCAGAACCTGAGAGTGATATTGATCGGTTAAAAAAAACACCTTTTTTAGTTAGACACTAGTTTTCTTTAGTTTTGAGTGCCTAATAATTGCTTAAATATATTAAGCTGTACCTAACTGTATTTTTAAAATATTTCTTCGAAAGCTAGTAAAAAGATTCTTCATAGCTCGTTTCGCATAAAGTCTTAAGTCTCTTTATTAGCAACTGTGTGCAAGGTTAAAAAGAAAAATATGACTATAAAAAATATAAATAAAAGTCAATTTAATAATTAGTACTCAGTATAGCGTACTTATTTAGATGTTACGCATACGCCCGCATCTATAAAGATTGGACAAAAATATGTTGGATGAATCAAGGAGTTTGGGTCGTTAGCAAAGTAGTCATAGCTCTGAAAGTAGCTTTGAACAACAATAAATTTTAATCTGATTTCCTCTCAAGTAATTCAGTGTTATTGCCTTTGTGGTGGTTACGCGGGCAAAAAAGTGTGAGTTTTCTTATTTGTACTTAAAAAATCACATGATAGTGACTTTATCCATTAGTTACTAACTTTTTGAGAATAAAAGTTATATGGATGAAAATAGAGCACTAGCTTGTTGTCATGAAATTCAGGCGCCTTGAAGTTCTCGAACGTAGGGTCATTTCGCGAAATTTCACTATTTCGGCTGCTCATCTTCGAAAACGTTTTACTACTCGGTAATTAAGTATATTTTTTATATCACATGCTTTGCATCAACAATATGAAAAAATTCTGTTGAGGGCGCTTAAATCCAAATCACCGATATTCACAGCAAGAGAGTTTCGAGACGACTAAACTGGTTGATAGGCTGGGAGTGTAGTCATGCAATATAAAAATAACTAAATCGGCGCCGGAGACTTAGGTGGTAATTTGAACATTTACTGAGAGCAAATAAAGACATTTTTCTCTGGTCTTTATTTGTATATCATATTAATCAGTTTTTTATATCATCTTTGGAAAGTGTAACAATGCCTATCTTTGTTTACTAAGCTTCTTAGCGCTGTTATATATATAAACGTAAGGTGCGTTGCTTGAGCTCATAACTATATTTCATTGGGATTAAATTTATTTTTAAAAGTTGCGCCTATCTGAAAGCTTTCAGCTTCGGGGTGAATGGTAAAATCAGCAACAATAAGCAAATGTGCCTATTAATATTTTTCGTACAGCAATCTTTAAAATTCTCTTTCCCAGACAAATCAATAGAATTTTCAATAATATTATAAACAAATTTAGTTAAATATGTTGAATTCTTCAGCACGATTTTTTAATTGGACTTTAAAAATTAGCTTGGCCTCAGCAACCAGCTTAATAAAAAGTCCAGTCCAAAGTACCCTGATTAAAAATTGTAATCAGTACAACAACAATAGTGGTGGAGTGAAGTACAATTTTTGCCACAAACGATTGTTCAGTGGAACGTCTAGTCAAAGTTCGAACATTAACAGGATGAAGCGGTTAGCTGGAAAAGTTGCGGTGGTAACCGCCTCCACGGATGGGCAAGACAATACACACTTAAGTTTTAAGAAAATATTATAATTTCGCAATATTAACAACATAGCATTGGATTTGCGATCGCCAAACGTTTAGCAGAGGATGGCGCTGCCGTTGTAATAAGCAGTCGTAAGCAACAGAATGTGGATAGTGCACTCGCAGAGTTGCGAAAGTTAAATCTTAATGTACATGGACTTAAGTGTCACGTTGGAGATGCGTGCGATCGTAGGCAGCTTTTTGAGGAGACCATAAGGAAGTATGGAAAACTCAACATTTTAATAAGTAATGCTGCTACGAATCCTGCTGTGGGCGGAGTTCTTGAATGTGAAGAAAAAGTATGGGATAAAATATTCGATGTTAATGTAAAAAGTTCGTATCTGTTGGCTAAGGAGGCGCTTCCATATCTGCGACAGGAGAAAGGCTCCAGTATTGTGTTTGTATCCTCCATTGCGGGCTTCGATGCTTTCGAGGTTAGTAAGCTTCTAGTTAAAAATGCAACGGAACCATCGCTAACCAATCAAGTTTACTGTACCTGCAGCTGCTCGGGGCTTACTCTGTAAGCAAGACTGCACTCATTGGACTAACTAAGGCAGCAGCCAAAGATTTGGCAGCTGAGGGAATACGCGTCAACTGCTTGGCTCCTGGTATAATCCGTACAAAATTCTCGAAGGCTCTGTACGAGGATGAGTCTGCAAATGAAGCGGCTCTTAGTAAAATTCCCATGGGTCGACTTGGCACTAGTGAAGAAATGGCTGGTGTTGTATCCTTCCTAGCATCCGATGATGCTGGTTACATAACAGGAGAATCAATTGTCGCAGCTGGCGGTATGCATGCTCGACTTTAAGTTATTTTATATTTATTTTGCCTTATTGCCTATTAATAACATACATGTTTTACAAAAAATACAGATATAAATTTGGTAGGGATTAATAAAATATAAAACGTGATAAGTGCAATAACATTAATCTATGAAGAGCGTAGTTTGGATAACTGATCGGCAATGTCTTTTTCAGTGCGTTTCCCACTCGTCTCGAATTCACCAGAGCCCGTGGCTGGTATGTTGGCCATCTTGCCAGAGATTTCAATGCCAATTTCATCAAGAACTTTATTCACCACATCATTAGACTCCTCCTCGTCCCCAGATTCGTTCAACATGTCATCTAGTGTATCGTTTATCATTTCGTCCGTCATTTCCATGCGGATATTAGCTTGTTGGAAGTCCCGCATTGTGCCTGCTATCGCCTCCGGTCGTATTACTTTATTCATGCCTGCCATTGTTTTTGCAGTGGTGCCCATGGCCTCCCCCAAGGCAATGTTTGCACCCATGTTTTTATTCTGGTAGCCGATGGATTGAATTTTCCCGGCTGCTGCATAACTGCGTGATTTTTGCTTGCGTATTTCCACCAACTGTTTTGCTAAAATACGACAAGCATCATTATTTCCAGCTGCCGCATTACGCCTGATCTCAGCCTCTAGTTTTTTCTCTTCTTCCTCGAGTTTTCGCCGCTCTCTCTCTATGTCACGAGTCGCTTTGCGTAGACTACGGTCATTTTCCCGTTGTTGTTCCTTTACTGAAGGTTTTTTGCCAAATAAGTTAAACATATTAAACAATTTTTTAAGCGACAGCAAAATTTTAAAAAAATATGAATCACCGGACAATTGCTACATGTAAACACCAAAACACAATCAGCTGTCCCTAGACAAAGCTGTGCGTGTGTGTGAATGGCAAATTTGTGTGAATGATAAAAATTTGTCTTCACTCAGATATCGTGCGGTAAATATGGCGTTGCGTATAATAAAACAGGGAGCAGAGGGTCGTCTTTATCTTGGCGAGTTCAAAGGTGAACCGTGTCTGATAAAGGAGCGTTTTGTTAAGAAGTATCGGCATGCAGAGTTAGATGCACAAATCACTCGACAACGAATGAAGGCTGAGGTTAAGGCATCTGGCCGTTGTCTTTCTGCCGGAATTCTGGTACCGCGCATACTACACTCGGACACAAGCACACACAAACTATACATGGAATACTTTGGAGGCGCCCAGACGGCAAAACAGTTTATCCAAAAGACAGTGAAAGAAAGTGAAGAGTCTGACGTGGGGCGTGTGCTGTTAACGAATTTGTGTACGCGTATTGGTTGTATTATTGGGCAAATGCATGCCAATAATATAATACATGGAGACCTGACCACTTCAAATATATTAATCGACCCAAATCCAAGCTCAAAGGATGGCTACGATGTTGTGTTTATAGATTTTGGGCTAAGTCACTACAATCAGGCGGCAGAGGATAAAGGTGTAGATTTATATGTTCTGGAACGAGCCCTTCTGAGCACGCACAGCGAACAGAATTATATCTTTGAACATATATTAGTGGGGTACCGCAAGGAATATAGCAAGGAAGAAAAGGTTGTTCTGGCTAAATTTGATGAGGTGCGAGCCCGCGGTCGAAAGCGCACAATGATTGGTTAGCGCACTGTGTAACAAATATAAATATTTTAATTAATAATAAATGAAATATAAAATTTATTCTATTCTTTTGATGGGAATTGATTCAGATAGATCATCGTTGAGTTCAGCTACTTTAATTTTTTTAATATATTTGCGGACTTTAGTTTTGCGCTTCACTTCCTCGTGTTTTGTTGGCTCAATTCCTGTAACAGAGGATGTCTTGTAATGGGCATATGGGCGTTCTTTTAATTTCTTAATGGCATCCTCGATCTTCAAACCGTGAAGGCCTTGCTCCTCGTAAAATGTTCGGTATTTATCACAGAACTTTGAGTGTCCCTTTTTGAATGATGCAGTTTTAGTTGACGGATGCTGCAGAATATTATTTTTAAACATGATTTCAACAGGTCATTTGGAACACTGGTAACTCACCCGGGCATCGATGGCTCTGGCACAGCCTCTATGAAAATTATGCAAATGTCGGATGAACGCTTCATTTGGTTTTATGTTTTCCTCCAATGATAACTGCATTATTTCGTTAACGTAGGCAAATGATTTTTGTGCGCATCCTTGTCTTAGCATTGCCCCAAGTATAGCAATATTCATTCGTATACCGACAACTTGCATTTGTTGAAGTAACTCCCGTGCTTGCTTCTGGGTGCGACATCCTAGCGCCAACACTCCGTAAGTCACAATGTCTGGTTTTAGACCGGTGGTACGGATCATAGTTAACACTTCACGGGCACCCTCATAGTCAAAGCGCATTGATCGTTTTTTAATAAGAATATTGAAGAAATCAATGTCTGCCTTGAGTCCAATTTTACGTACAAAACTGAGAAGCTGCTTTTCTGCAGCATTTGTGGGTGGAATAACTTCCAGCATGGTGGTGAAGCTTTTAATATCTGGTGTGATTTTGTAAAACAACATAAGATCCAAATAACCGGTTAGGCCACCTAGCAGCAGAAATCGTTCATGTGGCCGTGTAACTTCAGTCAAGCCAACTAAACTGCCCAATTGACCAAGTGGCAGTAGTAAATTGGGCAACTCCAGTGGCTCCGATGACGTTGGAGTCTGCTCTATATGGTTAGCTTTAGAAGAATTGGTTAACAAAGTCATGCTATCTGTAGTTATTATTTCAGGATTCTTTTGTGTGTTTTGCAATTTGGCTATTGGATGCCCCGAAGCAATCTCTTCGATCACTTGTTGCATTGAATCCAGATCCCCGAATCCGCAATCCCGCACACAACGCAGCATAACATTAAAAGTGTGATAATCTGGCGTAATATTACGCTTTAACATCTTATGCCAGGTGAGAAGAGCATAACGAAAGCCACTTTGCTCTTCACTTGCACAAGCTTGCAACAGAAAGTTAAAGGTCTCAGCATTTACTGGAAACTGACGATCAAGCATTTCATCAGCCAACATAAAGGCTTGTTGTACATCTCCACAGCGACCATAGGCTTTAATCATGGCATTGTAATTCTTTATATTTGGTTCGTGGCCCTTCTCCACCATGTTGTCACGCAATTGCCTCATTTTATTAAGACCGTCAGTGTGGCTTGGAGCGTTAGCACATGCATTAAATAGGGAGGTATAAGTTCCACCTGTGACCTTAAGACCACGTTGTCGCATCTTTGTATATAGACCAAACGCTTTGCGTGTGTAGCCAGCCTTAGCGCATCCACTAATGAGCAAATTATATATATAACTCTCTGGCTTAACGCGATCCTTTCGAAGCATGCGCACTTCTAGAACAGCAATCGCATCGTTTATCTGATGCATATTTAAATGATCTTTTATTAAACGAGCATACTCCTTCGTACGCAGTTTTCGCGTGTGCCGCGTTGGTCTATTTATAAATTCCGTTTCATCAACGTCACTGGAATGAACCTCCTGTATTTTACTTAAATTTGTGTTATCGAAAGAGTCTGGATCACCAAAATCATGTTCCGTTCCTTGTGTCGATTCCGCGTTACTCTTTCTTATCGGTTTTATTTGCAGTTTGTTACTCGATGGCGGAGTGTACACTTCTGTTGAACTTTCTCCAAGTTCATTGTGATAAAATGTATTCGTATTCCCGTTTGCCTTCCGTTTGGTTTGGAGACCAGCGTCCCGTTCTGACTTACGCACGTGCAGCAGGCGATTTTGTTTAAGACGCAAGTTTAAGAAATCGTTATGACTACCGGATGTTTGACTTATATTAGCGCTAAGTGGTGGTCCATATTGTTGCAAACAGCGAACATTCGTCCTTAAAGCAAAGCTGATTAAACGCAGTGCCATTGTGTCTTTTCGTTTTTGTTGAATTTATATAATTTAATCGTTTAAAGACATTCCGCCCAATATTACAGTAGTGGAAAGAAGCAGCAATGATATTCTCATTCAACAACACGTATTTTGTGAATTGGACAACAGCTGTTTTGGGTCGATGTGGCAACGTTAACATTCACTTCAGCCGAAAAATTTATGTTTTTTTTTCAACAAATTAATCTGAACTAAATTTAATTAAACATGAGTATTACTGTGGATCCAAGACGAAAAGAGAAGGTAGTTCGCTATAAGGCACCCAAAAACCAAGGGCAAAGTGGTGCCGCCAATGAAGATATGATGCCTGACTATATGAATATTCTTGGGATGATTTTTTCCATGTGTGGACTGATGATGAAAGTAATACATACAACATTGACTTTAATGACTGCCAATAATAAATGATAAATTACATTACACAGCTAAAGTGGTGCGCCTGGTTTGCACTTTACTGTTCCTGCATCAGTTTTTCCAGTTCGCGCGCAAGCGACGATGCTAAACAGGTAAACCAACCAAGTTTAGGTTTGCCGTACAATATTAATTCCACTTTTTAAGGTGCTCTCCTCCTTCATGTTGAGTGTAAGTGCTGTGGTAATGTCATATCTGCAAAATCCGGCTGCCATGACTCCCCCCTGGACCTCGTAACGGAAAGCGAAATTATTTTTTTGTTTGATTTTAGTTTAATGAATGAAACTTTATTATTCTTCAAAAATCAAATGACAATTGCTTTGGGAAAGACATATTTAACTAAATAAACCATTAAGGATTTGTGAAATATGTTAATGAAAAATTTTTAAATAAACAGCAGTTGGCTATATTTGGTGTACTGTTAACCGCGGCGGCACTTGACCATTCATTTTACGTGGTAAGTATGTAATACGCAAACATAATAAAAGCCAGGATATAAATAGTTCCAAAGATCAGTACGTATTAAATTTCTCCAAAGTTCGCATGACCAGTAGCTTTGGCATGTTGCTGGGCCTGTGCCTGACCAGGCGCAGGAGCAGGCGATTTTGTTTAAGACGCAAGTTTAAGAAATCGTTATGACTACCGGATGTTTGACTTATATTAGCGCTAAGTGGTGGTCCATATTGTTGCAAACAGCGAACATTCGTCCTTAAAGCAAAGCTGATTAAACGCAGTGCCATTGTGTCTTTTCGTTTTTGTTGAATTTATATAATTTAATCGTTTAAAGACATTCCGCCCAATATTACAGTAGTGGAAAGAAGCAGCAATGATATTCTCATTCAACAACACGTATTTTGTGAATTGGACAACAGCTGTTTTGGGTCGATGTGGCAACGTTAACATTCACTTCAGCCGAAAAATTTATGTTTTTTTTTCAACAAATTAATCTGAACTAAATTTAATTAAACATGAGTATTACTGTGGATCCAAGACGAAAAGAGAAGGTAGTTCGCTATAAGGCACCCAAAAACCAAGGGCAAAGTGGTGCCGCCAATGAAGATATGATGCCTGACTATATGAATATTCTTGGGATGATTTTTTCCATGTGTGGACTGATGATGAAAGTAATACATACAACATTGACTTTAATGACTGCCAATAATAAATGATAAATTACATTACACAGCTAAAGTGGTGCGCCTGGTTTGCACTTTACTGTTCCTGCATCAGTTTTTCCAGTTCGCGCGCAAGCGACGATGCTAAACAGGTAAACCAACCAAGTTTAGGTTTGCCGTACAATATTAATTCCACTTTTTAAGGTGCTCTCCTCCTTCATGTTGAGTGTAAGTGCTGTGGTAATGTCATATCTGCAAAATCCGGCTGCCATGACTCCCCCCTGGGCCTCGTAACGGAAAGCGAAATTATTTTTTTGTTTGATTTTAGTTTAATGAATGAAACTTTATTATTCTTCAAAAATCAAATGACAATTGCTTTGGGAAAGACATATTTAACTAAATAAACCATTAAGGATTTGTGAAATATGTTAATGAAAAATTTTTAAATAAACAGCAGTTGGCTATATTTGGTGTACTGTTAACCGCGGCGGCACTTGACCATTCATTTTACGTGGTAAGTATGTAATACGCAAACATAATAAAAGCCAGGATATAAATAGTTCCAAAGATCAGTACGTATTAAATTTCTCCAAAGTTCGCATGACCAGTAGCTTTGGCATGTTGCTGGGCCTGTGCCTGACCAACCAGCATCAAATCGCATTGAAGGCAACGAAGATTAAATTTATCCACATTTGTAAATTGACGAGACGACTTTGCTTCGTTAGCAAGTTGCTCAGCCTGCTGATAGACACCTACTTCCTCGACGGGAAATATAGTAGCAGGTGCAGCACTCTGCGAGGTCTCCATGTAGAGTGGGTCGTAGTGTATACCATCAAACAGTAGGAAAACGCGCAAACCAAAGTTTCTATCCTCACCGAAGCGATTGATAATGGCGTTTTGTATATCAACCACATCGATTTCAATACCATAATAATTGGATAGTATCGAGACTTCGATAGCGCCACCCCAAGAATCAGCTTTTTGTATCCATGAGCAATACTCAGCATTTGATTTACCAAGGACAGCGTCATTGTATTGCTGCGGATCGGCTGCTACCTCTTGTGCTATTATATGACGCATCATTTCGCTTCCTTCATTGTCAACTTTACCGTTCAGAACGAATCGTATGCTTGTAAAAAGGCACGAGTTATCCGCTGGTACCACCTTTTTTAACAAAATTCCATTAAAATCCCCATTTTGACCTGCTTCTATGGCAATAGGCACGGATGCGGATGAGGAGACAGCCATTGGAGCCCTTTCACTGCGCTCCTCAATTACAACGGCGTTTAGTTCACTGGTCCTTGATGATGTGGTTGTCACCTGGCGTAAATGTTCGGCATCTTCCTCGGCTTGCAGACGACGTGCCAGCGCTTCATCATCTGCGATAGAAGCAGAGTCATCCATTACAGGAGCCTTCTCCTCGACAATCAAAGTCTCGCCGCTATTGATGCCAGCAGAGAATAAATTTCGCTGCTGCTCCTCAGTGAGATTCAGCGGACGAGGAGGATAGCCCACCAGCACGTGCAACTGCGGTTCCTTAATTTGCGTTACCTGTGCTATGCGCGTTTTAAGTTCGGCCAAAGTTGTACTCTCGTTAAGGTCATTCACTATATACTGGCCTTTTTTCGATTTGAGCTTCACACTAAATGAGCCAGTCATATTCAGTATCGTTTATTTTGTTGAATTGCCAAAAAATGAACTGTTTCTTTTTTTCAAAATTTTGAGTATTGGAATTTTGATTAAATTTCGTAAAATGTATTTTATTGTCTATTTTTATCCTGCTTTTTGTTTGGTTTTTGACATTTTGCGATAACAGAGAACGACAATAACTAACATTGATGTAAAATAACAGAAGCCATTACTTATTTCAATGTTAATCACCCATTCTAAAAAATACCATTATACAATTTCGCATTTAATGTGTTATCGATGGCGTTGCCACACCACCAAATTTAAGTTCTTCTAAATTTAAATGCGTACCAATGTGAATGTTAAACAATTTGAAGACGCGTATAGTGCCGCCAAGATTTAAATTTAAACTTGTGTATAGTGGCATAACGTCTTGTTTTCCTAATGATTTGCAAAAACTTCAAAATTAATGCTGAGTAAACAATTAACACCAAGTTAGATGGGTGTGACCTTGAACCGGGGAATTAACATAAGGAATGTTCTTTTTGGTCATAACCGTGACAAGCTATAGGTGCTGGATATTTGTAATACTAATGCACACCAGAAGGTGTTAAAATCATTAAAAATTTTAATAGTCGTTAATCCCGTGTGTGAATTAAGTCAAGAACTAAGGTCAACCTACTACAAAACTGCTAATAAAAAGTAATCAATAAGATCGTCGGTGGCGACAGTGCGGCGAGCGGCATAGGTTTTTTTTAGCTGCTAATGGCCAACTTAAACAGAACTCATAAGTAGGGAAACATATTATTTCGAAAAACAACAGCGAGATGTCAATCAACAAAACCGTTTAGCATCGGGCTAACCAACAATAATGTCAATAATAACAAAAGCGACTTGAACAAAATAGTTTGGTGTATGCGTTATTCTTTATCTTTCCACGCGATTGATCGTTTGAGCGCCTTGCGTGGTACACTAAAATCATTTTTAATAGTCTAAACAAAATTATCGTTGGGCTCGAGCTCAAGACGCGAAACATTTACAGCTTGCATTGTGGCGATGTGTTATATTTTAATTGCTATAAAAGACGAGCTCGCTTGCGTACAGTTTAAAAGCTGCCTGAAGTATTCATATAAATAGATGGACGACGAAGACTGTGCTCAGTACAAATCTGTCACCGCAAAACGCCAGATCATCAATCGTCTCATAGTGCTCAGCTAAGGAGGTGGCAAATAATAGAAAAAAAAATGAAGTTTATAATTTTGGTGCGTGGAGTCCAGTTTAGGAACTAATGGATAATATTAACCTAATTATATGTACACTTTTTTAGATCGTGCTCGTTTTTCTAACCGTCTACTTAATGACTACAAACGCTGTTCCCTTGGAGGAAGCAATTCCTGAGGGTATTGAAGGTCCTGGAAACGAGCCTGCTAACCCATCCGATGATCAGTCTATTCTTTTCAAGTTAAAATTACTAAAGAAACTACTTTTCCTGGGTTAATTTCTTAAGTCCCATTTATAATTATTTTAACTGAATTTTTATTATATTTTGTGTGTAGTTATTAAGCCAGCAGAGCAAAAAATACACTTAAAAATTTAACTTTATAACACTGTCTGCCCTTTATTTATTTTATTTTTGTGTTGAGCCCAACTGTTGAGTTCTAACTATTGAAGGATAAAATAAGTAATTTAGTTTCACAGGTATGGTAAAAAAAAACTGTTCTAGGATTTAATGCTCATTCTGACAATTTCGAATTAAAAAACATCCGCAAATGAGTTGAGTTTAAAAATGTTGTGTGGGCTCCAATTGAATGACGATATATGCAAGATATAAAGGCACAATAAATATAAAGAATTGTTAATAATTCTTTGATTTTGATAGTTCAGATTCGAAAAAAAAATCCAAAAACTAAATATGAAAAACTGCGAGTGTTTTTCTCTACATAGCAGTAAAAAACTAGTTACAAATTGAACAAATGTTTATTAAGACCAGCAGCAAGAGAAGCTATAGATCAGTGTCTTAATTTAAGAAATAAATCCTTTTTTTTATAATATAGGCATTTTTTATTTAAAGCAAGGTTCAATTTATTTATGCGAATTTTTTAAGCAATTCATTTTTATCTCAAGTGTATTTGTTTTTAAGCGAAGGATTAAATGCTTTGCAGTTTTCAGTCCAAAGCGGTGAGTATTTGATTTCTCAGTATCTGCGGGAATATATGGGCGTATGTTTGTATGCGACTAGAGTCAACATGCTTAAAAGATGAGGAAGCTTTATGACCTTAACCGAAGAGAAGTTTTTTAATCTTCTTTAGCTTAAAGATAGCCTGAGGATCATGTGGATTGTGCACATCAGATTCATAATAGATGTTGTCGCCCTGCAAAGTCTCATCGACGGGCACCGCTCTTACTAGGGCCACTGCCACCAAGCACAGGAAAATCGCCTGTAAAAAACACAAGGTAGTCAAATCCATTAAAAAATATGGCAATTTGGAAAAAATGATCGTGAACTTACCAACATAAAATACTTCATTTTGATATGCGAAAGCAACTGTTGTATTGTGTAGCTCAAAAATTGACTGCAGCAAGAAGACGCAATGCTTGTGGCTTTTATATTCAAGAGTTGGTGCCACTTCAATCGAAGATAATATCATATGTAAACTATAGGTCTTGTCTTGGCGAAGTATTTAAAAACATCGGTACATAAACAAAGGCGCATAAATAAACGAGTCTGGTAAAAAAAACACGCAAAACTAAAAAACAAAAAAAGATGCTGGTAAAATTGCAATCGACTTAAACGTGGATATTACATTACAGTCTTTTTGGCCCTGTTGGGCATCAGCGATGTTTATGATTCGCAAATAAACATATTTATAAGATAACATGCAGCATCGCATGCTCCTTAAGTTGTTTGCATTGGTTAGGTCAGAGTCAAAACAAGAGTCGCGTCGAGTTGTGTGTGCTACTGAAGAAGCTCAGCTAATAAACAGACAGAGCATGTACCTTGCGTTTGCAAGACCCACTTAATTGAGTATGATATTTTAATGATTATTGTAAAACAATGAGGTGAGAACTACAAATATGGAACCGCAACAAGAAACGTCTGGGTTACTTTTAACATTTAAGTGCCGATGACAGAGTATTTTTTAGTCTAACGTACTCTACTGAATAACTTGCATAAATCAGGTGCAAATTAATTTATAATATAAGTGAAGGTTATGCTATCGAATTTAATTCATTCAGAAATTGGTCAGTGAAGCAAGTAAAAAGTTTATATTGTCAAATTTAATACAATCCAACGAAAAACAAGACAACATAAAGTTCTTGTAAAAGTGTATTTTAAACAATATTAAATTTATTAACTATTTATTGAGCAATTCGAACCTGAAGAAAAGTCCATAATTCAAACAAATAAATCTGATTGAAACTTCAGAAAAACAAATATTTAGCACGTCTAATAGCCAACGTGTATAATAGATCCATTTATTAACTCAAGATGGGTTTGGCGATATCAAGGGTGTATCTGCTAAAGCAACAATAATAAACAACAGTTTTAAAATAAAGGTCAACATTTATTTTATTTTATTTCACTTTGGTTTTTTGGTTGCATACCAAGCGATGACAAATGTAGTGCATGTAGTTTGAGGGGCGGAAGTAAATTCCGATTTTTGACGAAGTTTGTAAAAATTGGGTTATTGATCATGACTTAGCATATTTGTGCAAACAAAGCGAATACAAATAACATTCTGCTTGTTGAATATATTACCGTATATGTATCACAAAGATTCCAAGTATTTATGTAAATGTCGATTAGTAGAGCTAGACCTTTTAGTTACGACACAATGGAGTCTGGGTTCCAATAAATAGATTTACTTACTATCGTTGTTGATGAACTCGTTGAGTGATTAGACGCAAATTATATGAATTAATTTTTGTCAAGTCATCTGTCGTCGGCTTGTCTGCCAGTTAAAAATTAACGTAGACGTGGAGGAAGATGTCACTGTTGACTCGTTTTATGCCAACGGGTATGTCAATTAGCTCGTAAATTATAACGCTTAAAAGGGCGTGGCGTTCACTTCATCTGTGATGTGTTAACTGTGGGATTGCACTCACTCATTTGAATGACCCTCAAATGATGTAAGCTAATATGATTTTATATAGGTTTATATTATTTATTTGTGTAAATTGAGCAAAACACTGAACATGTGGTTGAATATTGATAAACTCAATGCTAGAAATGACTCTTTAGCCTTAAAAGAACATGTTACCATATGCATAACAATTTTAAACCAATAATTTGTACTTTTAAAAGCCACGCTGAATCATGCCGCTTTTTTGACCCAAAATTCAAATTAAATGATAAAAATCTTGGGAGTAATTGAGCAATCAGTACAAAAAAAAAAAAAATAACAAACAAAAATCCATTAAGTCATGCGACGTGGTGTGACTTATATACACCTAAAATCATTTTAACTCCACATTTAAAACCTATGTAGCTTATAGTACCATTTCAGGGATTTTTACAACAACAAAAAGATGTATACGTGCCAAAGTCTTTTGATTTGTGTCTGTACAACAGCTATGGTTATTGGGGTAAGTTTAAAAAGTATTCGGACTTTTTAATGAATAAAAAACTTCTTATAGGTCAACCTGCAATTTGACGAATTTCATTCCAAGTCTTTTGTACCCAATGACATAATTGTCACCTATAGTGTGGAAAATATGGTGAATCTAAATTATAACCTTACCGTTAAGGAACACTTTCCCGGTAAATTGCTTATGCACATCTTTGCCCGCAAGCTGGATAATTTACCGGGCGGAAAAAATACTATTGAGATGGTGAAGATGAAAAACTTAGACTTCTGTAGGACTCTAGAATCTCTCCGCAATATGACATTAGAGGATAGTAATGCAGAATCGTTAATGCCACCGACTTTCTTAATATCCTGTCCACTGACACCGGGATTCTACTACGTGGATGAAGTGATTTTCAATGTTGATATACTACCATTGCGTCTGGCAGATGGCAGATACTTAGTGCAACTCGAACTTATTCAGGTCTACGATGAAGTTATAAAACTAGTAAACTGTAAAATAAAGTTGACAAAGAAAACAATTAATGAAAATGTATGATAAATGCAAAACAAATATTTATCGTAATTTAATATGAGTTCTGATAAATTTATAAGAGGGATCTAATTTGTTTTAGATAAGAAATTTTAAAGGATTGAAAAACAAAGTTGATCAATTTTTTAAAAGGCATCGGAATATATTATTATTTGGCTTAAGTAAGAAAGATTAACGTAAGACACCATTAGAGAGACACATTTGCTTTTAATATTTTTTTCAGCCTTACATATGTAATTTCGCAGGTAATATTAAAAACTTCTTGATGACTATGAACAAATATACAGTTGTGGTTATATGGCCATTAAAACACAAATAAATTATGCGAAGCACAGTAAAAGAAGATACATACAAAACTCAGACAGAATGTCTTAGATAAATCATACGAGAAAAAACTCTTACTCATGAGTTCATTAATTAAAGTACGAGTATTTGTACCAATAAATAAAAAGTACAAAAAACCGAAGCAAAAAAAAAGAAATTGATGGAGCAAAGTGCATCAAAGGTGACGTAATGCGTCAATGTGTTGGTAAAGAGGTAAAAGATGAAACTAATAACCTGTTACAACAAAGTTATCAAAAGGAATTGAAAGTAGCATAAAGAAGCAGCAGCTTGAATTATGATTATTGAAAAGGACAATGGTAGACACTGCGTCTTATATTTTGTTTGTGTCTCCATATACTACAAAAAAATCTATTAGCTTCTTTTCACGTTATCTGGGTGGGACCACCGTTCATTCCCTTCCCTCCTCAAATGAAAATGTGCCTGTTGTCTTCTTTATTGACGTTACCGCATACATTTACAATTCAATGTCAGACAAAAATTGCTTTCTTTGAGCAGTATATTACGAAATCTTTAAACCGCAGATGAAGAAGCATACAGCCAAAGTCGCAGTTGTTATAGCTGTAGCCGCAGCTTCGATCTGTAACCGGTTTGAGCTTGCAATTCAATGCAGTATAAATATTTATTTTAGGCCGCTTTTTTCTGACCTTGAAACTTAATGGCGATAGTCATTGCATTTTGTCCAGTGGCCATATCAGTGATCGCGCCCATGAATTATGCAGTCAGCCATGGTTCATCAAGTTTTATGAGTCTACCAGTCTCAACAATACATGATATTAAAGGTGTATTTTTTACTACATGGGAAAATGAGAATGATGATGAGAATTTGGGATATGCATTTTTTAATCATTGTTTATTAGTTTTATTAAAACTTATGAGAATTAAATAAATATATATTTTTTTAATTTGTGTGTTATACTTCAAAACGAATTGATATAAAACTTAGAATCTACTAGCCATGTAGCCAACTCATCATATTTAAAATCTTGATTTATACGTTTGCCTTGTGAGTCGTATCTTCTAAGTTTTATTTGCTTTGATGCCAGCTATTAAACAAATATATAGGCGATTGATCTCAGAAACCAATGTTATCTGATGTTATAAAGTAGATGTTTACACCTGTAAATAGATAATTAATTTGCTTTACCTCATTATGTATTTAGCACTCGGCACTGAAAGTCATACAGTGAAAATCACCGACAAACCAATACAGGCATTTTCTTGTGAGGTTAAGCTATACAGAACTTAGGATCAAAATATAATTCAATGGTTTTCAAAACGAATATTTTCATACTAAGCATTTTAATCGATTGTTTCCATGGCAGCTATATAGATTTAGTACTAAAAGCATATAGGAATTTGGTGGAGATAGCTCAACGAAAACTAGTTTTAGCCGATTGTTCCTATGGGAGCTATATGATGTAGTGACCCGATTTTAACATATGAACTGTGTGCTATCTTTCATCTAGATAGCTTTACAACTGAGAAACTTGTTCTCATTGAAACAAACGGAAGACAGACGGACACGGCTATATTGTCTCGGCTGTTGATGTTGATCTATGTATAATTGATGGGTCCTTCAATGCGTTACAAACATCGTAACAAAAACAATATACTCTCTGCAAGTGTGTAATGAACTCATGAATAACTCTTAATTTAGTACAAAACAGAAAAGAAAAGTACAGTCGAGCTCGCCCGACCTTATGTACTCTCTGCGTTTATTTCCGATTACATTATTAAAATCGGTATTCAGATATAACAATGGAAAGTACTTGTATAAGAACACGTTGAAACACAAAAAAAAAAAACATAGTTTAATCGAACATACATATGTTTGTCTGTATGCACATACATATGTATCAGAGAACTGCACGGGTGGTGGTTTTTTGTACTCGAGTACTACCCAAAGAAAATGCGGTGGCGGTCTTACTCGTACTCAAAATTTAGAGTAAAAAATATGATCGGCTATTTTTTTACTCGAATACTTTTTTACCCGAAGCGAAATGACTCGAATATTCTTTTTACCCGTACCCGAAGTAACGGGTATCGTAAATACTCTTTTTGAAAAGGGTGTCGCGAGTACGAATCATTTTTTGATGCGATAGAAAATGATTGTGTAGACAACACACAGAGTAAAAAAAATACTTACCCGAAATACTCGAGTACTTGAGCGACGGTTTGCCGTCGGCAAATTGAACAGCGCGCGTTAGAGGATAAAAAGGGTTTTTTGCATTAGAGGGAATGCATGTAACAGGTAGCAAATTACAGTTTTCGGGTTTTGCCAAAAAAACCAAATAGGCAACATTTTTACAATATGCGTTTTAAGTGTTGACAATTTATAGATAAACGGTTTCTTCATGCCAAATTGTGACTTAGAATACCCTGCAACAAATATTAAAACAGGTGTCCCATAATCAACCTGCAATCTATTAGTCACCTTGATTCTCATTAATGTGAATATTTAAATATATAAATTATGTTTTTTATCTTTTATGTAAAATTTCAATGGAAACAATGCCTTACTTCTTACTTTGCAATTGCCTTACTTCTTACATAAACTATAATTTATTAATTGATTAAACTATCATTTATTAATTGATAACATTTAACTAGTCCATAACAAAAGAGCGTCGCAAGACTATCCCGCGCACACGATCGGGTAAAAAAAGAGCGGATAGAAAAAAACCCGAGTAAAAATTTACTTATACTTCACAAGGGTGTTTTTTTTTCGAGTATACATTTGATGCGGTGTTTACGCCACCAAGTAAAAAATGAGTTGGTACAAGAATGATCGGGTAAAAAAATATCTTTCATGGAAATACCCAAACGAAAAGGAGTAAAAAAATATCCGATACTTTTCGGGTAGAGTAAAAAATGATTCGAGTCGAAAAATACTCTGTGTGTGATTTGGGTATTTTTACATGCGGTGTATCGCTGCAGTTCTCTGATATGTATGTATACTATTGGTGGGCACGGCCAGCGACCAAGGGCAGCGCTGCCGCCATCATTAATGACATTGTGTGCAAATGAGGCGTGGCATCGAAAAAAAAGGTTCTTGTAGTGAATGACTAAATATGAAATCAATACTGACCAAATGTCCCGCAAAATTAAATAAAAAAAAGTTGGTAAATTTTGCAATCGACTTCAGCGTGGATTTTTTTTCATACGGACAGTCAGACGAACATGGCTATATATCTTGAAGTGGTCTGCAACGCCTTCTTCTATCTGTAACTTATAAAAATCTAATTGTTAGCAGGCAGGCAAGGGAATAAAGCACATTAGGCCAGGTATTTTTGTTTCCCCACAATATCTCTATCTTCGAAATAGAAATTCTTATATTTACTGCTGTTCCAAATGCGTTTGACACGTGCTATGTATTATCGGTCAATACATGTAATGTGCATAATCAGTGGGTGACTTGTAATATTAAAAGCAAAACTTCAAAAAAGTTGATCTTTCCTAAAAAAAAACCAACCAAATTGTGTATCACCAGTATATTTAATTTGCTAATAAACTAGCTTAGTTTCAATTCAACGCTCTTGAATGCCACGCACACGCGCGTGTGGTGCCCCGGATAATAGGTAATGGCCCCAAACCAGGGTCGCTCATCATGTCGTCAATTTACAAGACGGCTAATAGTGAAATATTTTAAAACCCTTGCCATGTAAGCGATGGTCAGCCGTGACTTTTACTTATGTGTTTCTTTTTGTTAGCGGTTTGTTATAAAAAGTTAGCTTGAATCGTTTGTGTTGCCAATTTGACACTTAAAATAATTATGATAACTATAAAAAAAAGAATAAAAAAATCATTTAATGGTCAGCGGAAAACATTAAAAGTCAGAGAGAAGATAATTTCACGATTCACTGCATTTTACATCACTTTGTGCTTCAACTCACGTTTTTGATCTCGTTTATGTTAATGTCAAAGGAGTTCAAAAATTGATATAATCCACGGACAAGCAAAATCGTACGCAGATACACATCCAGATGTCTTAATATCCTGGTAGATGGCAGAAACTGCGCCACGGTGCATCTTCCAACACAAAAATGCTGTGATGCTGATCAAGAATACATATATTTATTATGGGGTCTGCCACGCCTCCTTCTGCATGTTACATACTTTGCACAAACATAACATTCTTTGCAGAAAATTTGTTCAACGGTGTGGCTCTTCAATGCCTCAGTTCAATGCCGTCAATATACTCTAGTATCCCACTGAAGTATGCTCTAAAAGCTTCACCAAAACTACTTCAAAGAGAATGGAGAAGGAAGGCATAGATTCTCCCCAGTCATGAACTTTAGAAAATGGCGTAGTGCGGACATAGACTTAAATAATGGCAATGCGCTATTATTACTTTAATCGTCATTATAGTCTGTTTCGTGATACTTTTCTAGCCAAGGCAAACGTTAAAATTAAATGTGAGTGGAGAGAGGCATTCTGAGAAAATTCCAAGTCTTTCCTAGTAAATGCATCCTTTAATTGCATAACACTGCAGCTGCATTAATCTGAAAACCATAAAAGCTTGAATCGGAAACTCACTCTAATGGGTTGATTGGGATCGTCTTTACTATTGTCTGCTTATTCCATCGGATGAAGTGATTAATGTGATCAGTAAATTGACAAACTATCGCTGCGTAATGAAAATGATTTGCGTACGTAAAGTGCCTCAAATCAAGCAATCTAGCAAACATACAGAGTTCGCGCTATTAAAATACATTTCTAAGTTGTAATTTCAATTTTTTGACGAGAGCTACAACGTGGATTTAAACGACGGGTTACCTTGTCTTGATTATGAGTTACTTATGTTCATGCATTTTATTAGTTAACTTCTAGTTTTCCCTATGCAATCGTCGCCCCAATGTTCATGGATGTTTTGTTCTTCGTACAGACGAAATCCACTGAGTAACGCTGGACAGAGGAAAGAAAGGAGTAGGCGGAAAAGCGAGGAGCACAGGCAATAGGTTCGCCTTGTGTTGGCTTTGGCCACAATGGGTGTCTCATTGCACTCGCTACGTGGGTGTAACAAAGCAAACAAGTTGCCTGCTGGCGTTTGCCGCATGCTGCCACAGAGTGAAGTGCGAGTGAGGAGAAGGAAAGTGCTTATTTGTTGTAATTCCGCATAAAATGCACAAAGCGATCGTTACCAAGGGCTCCTTTTATGGTAATGGCTGCATGACACATGGCATTGTTCACAAAAATACAATGGACAATCTCAGGCTTAAAGCAATGTACCGATAATAGAGCCCAAAAGATACTCAGAGAGAAAGAGAGCAAGAGAGAGTGTGAAAATAAAGAAATTAAAATAAAGAAAATTTGGGAATTCGGGATCAACCGAGATCAAAAATTTTATAAATATCTCGAGATCTGGAAAAGAAATTTGTCTATAATTGAAAAAGTCTTTCATTCTAGGATTGCACTAATATAGTAACTGTACCTGGAGAACTCCACTATATATTATTTCTTGTTGAAACAAGGAAATATATCTCAGCTTAAGGCAGGAATTTTAAAGAAACTTTTAAATTAAAAATTAAAAACATTGTGGAAAGTTGCCTTCCCCGGCTACCGATAATTCTGTGATCTTGTCCACTTGCATTTTCGAGTGCGTATCCGAGTAAAGTAAATTTTACAAATTACAGATTCATTGCTTATTTTATTTGCCTTTCTTTTATTTATCACGAACTATTATTTTTACTTTGTATTTATCTTTAATGAAAAACTCATTTGATAGCTAAATCACACACACACGCATGCACTCATAGCACAGTATAGAGTGAAGCGCTCCATGAATTGCAAAAATAACTCAATTACGAATACTTCTCCCTATACATACCCCACATTCTGCGTGCACTTTCCGTTTCCGCATTTTGATGATTTTTCAGCCTGTGTGCATGCTACCAAAGATATAAAAATGTTAATGTTTCCGCTCTGATTGAGCATTAAGTTCATATAAATTTTGCTAAAATAAAGGTAATAATTTCGGCAACTGTAACAAATGTGATTATTAATAAACACTAAAAGCGCAATCGAGATGCAAATAAAACAAAACATTTGAAATATTAATTTGTTTATTGATTCCTATATACAACTATGTTAATTACTCAATGTCATTCAGCTTAAATTGTATTGCAGTTACAGAAACTAAAATTTTTATATGCCGACAAAGGTAATTTTAACATTTATCTGTTTAAAATATGTAAGAGATGTGTTAATCAATAGAAATACCTGCCTACCTTTAGGCTGCGGTTTTTAACAGTGGAGGCCAGAATAAATTGCAACTTATTGAACAGATTGCCATTAATGTGTAGGCAAAATATCAGAAGTGTTAACATTTTAGTTGAACCACCTTAAAAGTATTGCTTACCCGAGAAAAGCAATTTGAACATTAGCCATTTAAAATTCAACATCAACTTTCAACGCACTTTGGAATTAATTTTATTAATGTCTACTTCAAGGGAAAAAAATGAGACGGCACATAAATCTCTAAGCAAGTACCCATGCAATGAGTTCTCAACTATAAGCCACAACCAACTTTGAAAAACAAAATGGAAGAGGAATAGAAACAGAAGGAGAAGAATGGACGACAATGCGCCACTTGAAAACTTTGATTAAAATCCTTTTTGCAGCGGTCACAAAAACTTCAAATTAAAGAACCAGAATCAAAAACAGCGTGAGTCAGACCAGTCAATTTTTATTTAAACTTTGAATATGGATAGCCTCAAAGGGGAAGGGAAAGCCGTTTCCATTTCTTACAATGCGATCTGAAATCTGCCAACAATTGGATCAGAACAAGACAAACACTGAGACCAACAACAATGACTAGTAGGCAACGTAATAATTCATATGCTCTTCATCTTGGTCTTGATGATGCTTTGCTTCTCGTGCTGGTATTTTTGCCTTTTCTGCTTTTGGCGTTTTGTTTTGTGTTTAGTTTAAAGGACATAGCCGTTCTTAAAACCAAAAAAAGTTTGTTGTCATATGTACATGAATGGTGATGATATGCTATTCCATCAATTGAATGTGGCATTCCACAGTTCTATGAAGATAGTAAAATAGGCAGATCAGTATTGATGTCAATTAAATATTATATGAGCTTTAATCAGTTAAAATGCCTCCCTTCTTATGACATACTGTCATCAAACTTATTGTACCTACTATACAAGAAATAAAAACTTCTTCAAATAAATTTTAGGGTGGTTTATGTCTGCTATAACTGTTATTACTGTGCTTTATGTATGTCATTATGCAACAAAACAATACAGTGAGGTCTAGCCCTTATTATTTTTACTTCCTTGGATTCTGCCGCTGTGTTCTTTGTTTCTATAACAACTGCGACTTTTGTTGGCACATTATTTTGCACGCTTGTTGAGATCGTCGCACAAGAAAAGCAACAAACAGACAACAACAAACATCAACAGGCATGCAGGCAGACAAACACAACGAGAAAAGATGTTTTTATATTTATTTTTCGCGTTTTGAGCGTATCTTCCGTATCCACTCCCAGCTTCAGTTCGTCCTCTTGACACATTCTCCTCAGTCTCCGACTACCCTCTCACTACACCCTGCCAGCCTTGGTCTGGCATCACATAACTCTAGTCAAGCATGCAACTTTATCATTTTGATTTAAATGCTCTGCTGTTGTGAGGGAAGAAGACAACAACGCATTATTGTTTAGGCACCAGCAGCAGTAACAACAATGCAGAACAACAAGGCCTATGCGTGATATACTTTAAAGGTTTTTCTGTTAGCTTAAGAATAGTTCAAGACACCTACAATTAATCGAAAATTACTCCGAGAGATTATTATAGAAATCAAAGTTATTTAACTTTTAATTATTTGTTGAAAAATTGGGCAGTATTGGCCCGATAAATTATATAAATACCAACAGTCTTGCAACGCTTTTCCAGGGGAGTTTGAATTTTAATTTGTTACAGTCTTGTAGTTTGGTTCCATTCCTAACTACAGTTTACATCTTCCCTTTCTTACTTCACAAATTATTGAGTTGTTTATGACCAGACTTTTGTTTTGAATAGATATTCGCGCTTAACTTTGTCAGACATAGTAGGGTTAAATGATAGAGATATCATTATCTCTATCGACCGTCTCAGCTTTACGCAATTAACTAATTCGATGCAACGCTCTTTGTTTTTGTTCCGCCTCCTGAAAAAAGACAATTGAAGCGCATGCACAAAGTATCAACAAAAAGTTCAGAGCACACAATGAAATTTATGTTGTCAAGGGTCATGGTTCAATTTCGACTGAATTTCTATTGAAACAAAGAGAGTTTGCCTGCAATGGACTGCACTCTTATTCTTTTATTAAGTGGGTACGCGATGGAATGAAACACGATGCAAGAGAACTGAGTGCAGCGTTAAACGCTTTTATGCAGACAGAAGCTCTTCGTGAAAGTCTCTTTTAGAACGCGTTGCTAATCGGTATTAGCGTATTAAATTTTGTCCATAAAAAATTGTTTCTCGCTGGAAGTCTCAAAGAATATTAGCTTAAGACTAAATATTATTATTGAGAATAACTTTAGTTTTCCAAATACACCTTCTTGCTTAACTCTCGGGCCTGTTGTCTGTAAAAGAAGCGACTACTACTTAGATGAATGCCATTATATATAATATAAAAGTTGTTCTATTAATTGAGTTTTCTCCCTCTGTCTGTTAATTATCAAGTAATGTAACATAGTAACCATAGTTTTTGGGTCACTCTCCTAAACATTGCGATAATGCGAACAAATAAATTAGCATTAGACGAATATCTCTAGATTCTGGCAGCAGCAACTGTCAATTACAAGTATTGATGATGACAGTATATTGAAAAGCAAAACCCAAATTATGTGCAATGCCAATGGTCGTTTTCTTAGTCATTATGAGAAATACCTGCATCGGAAATGGGGTTTCAATTATAATTTATGCAAGAAACTATGCACAACAAGATGTTTAGACAAGCGTAGACGTTAACGTTTGCTTGCGGCCGGTGCAGTTACAAGTCCCCATTTCAAACTGACTTTTCCCTTGAAAATCCCACAATAATATATACTTAAAACTCGACACGCATATTTAGTGACAGCAACAAAGCTAATTACATATGTCCAAAAGTGACCATTGCTGTTCTGTCATCTTCTGCTTCTAAGCTCTTGTCACAAGTCTCAAATCCTATTCCCCTCGCGTAAGTAACGTGCATACATTTATGAGTTGAATCACAACTCTTATACACACTGTACGTGTGTATCATTAAATGATAACAGATTTCAATAAGAAATGGTGGACACTGAATGCCAGAAGCATTTTCAGCATCAGATGTCCGTCTCCTTAACCTACCCTTTCCTCTTTCAGAAGCCACTAGAGACTTGAAAGCAAGTAACGCATTTAACCTTTGCAAAAATACTATCAAGTATCAAATAACATTAATATACTAAAAAACTACGAGTAACGGGTATAATAAGAACTATATGGATTTTCACACTATAATGTAAAAGGTTTCCTTAAATAAATTTGTCAAAATTAGTTAAATTTTTTGACTTACTTGCTATTGAACCTTATCAAACTAGACCGTAGACATTCGTCTACTGCCATAAACTTTTCTATAAAATACAAAACTTGTACATATAAAGAGTTTGTTATTTCGACAGCTATAAATATACAGAGTTAGCAAAGTCACTTAGCCCAGCTGCGAACCAAAAGCTCAAAGCTAATTTTGAAGCTCGTTATTTTATGGAATGCGTTAAACACGGTATTTTTTATAACTTAGTCCAGTCTGTTGATTTTTCTGACCTGTAATTGTAATATAAATACTTCATAATTTATAGCTGCTGGATTTAAAAGCTGCACACAGAATTTGTAGAGTTTTTTGTACCATAATTATAAGTATCAAAAAGTTAAGAAAAACAGCTTGTTCCATGGATACCACTTTATAAATTCATGGCATAAAACAATTACGACATACACACCAACCCTTTGTTGAAGCCTTGCCAAATATGAATTCACCGAATTATAGCTTGAAGGTAAACAATTTTTGCGCAAGGTAAACAATGACTTTTTTATATACAATAAAAAAATATAAAAAGAAAAACAACAACATCAAAATATTGTTAGCTACCGATAAGTATTATTGGGAACTACATATCCCAAATATCATCTTCAAACAGACATGTGCCAACCTCGGAGTATGGTCAAACTGATGTGTATAGTGGAACATATATATAAGAGCAGGTTGGTAATTAGGTTATTTTATCATTGACCACTTGCTAAAGGCCAGTTGACCTTGCCATAATAGAAATATACCAACATACAGTGTTGTCTGATAGTTTCGGTCAACTCATTGATTTTGAACCTGATATTGCCTCGTTATAATCAATTTGTCTAAATATATACACAACTCAACTTGTCTTTAAATTCAACTCTTCAGTTTAAATTCTTTCACTAACATATTCAATACTGTGCATATTTTCTGTCGTCATTTGCCATAAGCAATTGTCTATCATTGACATGACTATCATTTTAATTGGTACGCATTTTTTTGTTGTTTTGTGGACCTTTGTTGCACTTTAATACTTTGTTATTTAATTTTTCCATGGATGATAGTTGATGCTTCCTCTAATGCCTTGGAACTATTGACCTTCTAACACCATTCGATCAATCTATCAGTTTATTAGGCCATTCAAATAGTTACTGCTGTTATTAGTTCCAAAACATCAATCATAATTTATAAATTTTGATCGGATCAATCACAGTTTGAATATGAAAATAGTTTCGTACGTCGTTTTATAAAATAAAATATGTCTTAGTTTTACGTTGTCATTATAATAAAGTTCAAATCAAGGGACTTAACTGTGATGTTGAATCAACGACCTAAATTACAAATAAATATTGACCAAACTTCCCCATAAAGGATGACAACACTCTTTTGACTTTGCCAAATCTCAGAAATGTGACAAACAATTTTGTGGTCTTAACGCTGAAAAAATTAAGTTTTTATCATAGCTATGGAATAGTCATCATGTGGGCAATTTTAAGGCCAATAATTAGGTAGTTTAATAAAAAAAAGTTCCAACAATTTCCTATAAATTAAACTTAATTCAAGCATTGCAAAACCACGGCGATATTATTGAAAAGCCTTTATAAAATTTGTATTGCTTTGACTTCGGTTTTGGATTTTCGATTAAAGTTTCAAGTCTTCTTCATTGCAAAAATTGCAACATTGGTCAATATTATAATGAGGCTGAAGATGATACCTCACTCTGGCGGATGTAGTTTGTGCCGTTGTGAATTTTATAGGATGTTCTTTCCGGTTAATTAGCATATTTGTTGTTATTGTTTTTGATTGCAATTTTATGATAATTTAAGAATTCTTGTTGTTGGCTTTTAGTACCTTTCCCAACTTGTGGCGTTTGTTGTTGACTGACATAAATTGCATTGTTTGCCGAAATCATCATATGAGCTTTAATTTGCACAATGATCAAGAAACTGAAGTTGTTTGTTTTTAAAAAAAAAATTTTTTTACACAGATCCAACCAAACAATGACAATAAGAACTGCAAGTAAGAACAAAATTTAATGTTGCAGAATAACAACCAAGTAAAATTACAACATCAAATAAAACTGACATCAAACTATGACTTTAAACAAGATTTTATAAAGGTCTAAAAAGAGAAAATATTATGAACCTGAAAGTTATTTACATTAATTAAACCATAAATACATATTAAAGATACTGCACTTTATGGTAAAAAGTAGATTGATGTACAGCGTTTACAGTTAGTGAAGTAATAAAAGCAATTGAAACTGAGGCCGTCATTTAAATTTATTTTTATTATATCTAAATAATTACTTTATCGTTGGTATCGTCCCATATTTAAAAGAATTTTTTAATAACTATTGAAAAGACGAAGAAAAATTTGTTAATTATGATGGTAATGCTGACAATACCTCTTCATAAGTAAAATTCAAGGTTAAAGCGGTAAACTCCGTCTATGTAGCGGCTCCATGTGTGCCTGCTGTTACACTCACAGGCATGTTAAAACTAAGAGTCAAAAAGTCAATATTCAACGGTAGCAGCAAATCGGAAACAAAATCTGGAGAAGCGTGTATTCCCGCGAGCGTTGACGACAATAAAAAAGGGATAAAAGGGTGGCTTGTTAGTCTCAGTAAAGATCAATCATGAAGTGCCAGTAATAAGCCGGTGAGTCTTCGAAATCAAGTTAAACGTATCCAACCATATTTAGCTTTTTGTTTTAGCTTATTTGGAAATTTCTAGTTGCAAGTGTTTAGCTACAATTGCGCTGATTAAGGGAATTTCTCACACACCAAACAGAAAAAAATAAAATAAAAATAACTGGAAAACTAAAGTTGCATTGCCAAACTGTGTTTTTTTTTTGTGTTTCTTATTTTTACTTGTAACTGTAATGCTTTTCTCGAAGGTGAACCAGAATGAGTTTCTGCCTCCGTCTCTGCTTGAGTTAAAGTCTGAATCTCAGCCTCAGTGTGAGTCCCAAGCTAAGCCCGGTTTCTATCTCAGTGTCGAACTGAAGCGCATTGAAAACTACCTAAAGTCTACAACGTCTTGTTTCTCGATATGTTGCTTCTCTTCAGTGCACCAACCGGATTGCCACTTAGCACATCTTGAAAGTGAGCGGCAACAACAACAACAGCATCAATTCTAGAGCGAATGTCTGCTACAAATTTATTGCTGCATTTGATTTTAATTAGTTTAACTTATGCCGATTCATAATGTCACTTCTCTGCACTATTGCACCAACTCATCGATAAAGTGTACAAAAATTAGGCTTTCAAGCTAAATATTGCTACGAATATATCCAATTGTATTAATCTCAAAATTGTTTTTAAAGAAAGCAAGTTAACAGCCTTTAAATTTATAAAGTTCTTTACCTAAGTCTTCTGATTACAGAAAAAGTTTTAACTAATTTGAGTCTGCCACAAAATATGTGGCAAAATATAAGCGAGGGGCGTTAAGATAACAAAGGTATCATCTAAAGAGCTTATTTACCAATAAATTGAATGAGCTAAGAGAGTCAACCAAGCTCCAATTGTACAATGATTTAGTTTTGGTTTCTGTTTCGGTTGCTGCTCGTGTATCTTAGACGATGACGCTGCCGATGAGCTTGCTCTTTGGCAATTGCAATCGGTATGATGTTTCTGCTTTAGCTTTGGCTCCAACACTGACGATGACGCTGTGACTTTTGTGTAACGCCAGCTCTTCTCTTCTTTTGGCCACTTACCGGGCTGCTTGCCAAACTACGGCGCCAAGCGATCTGCTTTTGGGTATAAAACGAAAATTGAGGCAAAAATTTTCTAACTTTTGCATCAACTTCAAACGCGGCAACACGTGTAGTTCGCATCGCCACACAAACAAGTAACAGTTCATTTTAAAAACAACTTAAACGAAAGCTTTCTATAAAGTACATGTTTAATAATGACAACATAATATTTATATTAACGAAGAATTGTAAATTTTAATTAAATAAATTGAGTATTTAAAATAACATTCAAAGTAATAAAAACAAATAAAAAGAAATTTGATTGTATCCTAAATGATCTTCTTTAAATCCAATTAAAAATAAGTGTTGCACAAAAGGAAACTTTTAATAGAGGAATTAGAAAACAATATGCAAAGATTTTTAAAAAGTGTCAAAAAGTGAATTTTGTTATTTGAAAAAAAGTATCGAACCACTATTGCTTATTAGCAATGTATTTTAGTGTATGGTGGTTATTGCTTGCTTGAAATCATTCAGTTCGCCCGAAGATACATAACAATAAAATTCACAAATAAAACAGAAAGTATCGCGCATCAGTAGTGACAAACATTCCCTTTCTAAAATTGTGCACTTAACTAAAGTGAATATTGTGAATATAGCTTAGATTGCATCCGTCTCTCTCACTCTTAATCTTCCTTTCTGTCTTTCAAATTTGTTTTGTAGATCGCAGACAAAAATAAGAAGATACAAAGAAAGAAACACAAAATTACATTTTAACAACGTATACGTTGCGCAGGCCGCTCTAAGCCGAAAATCACAGACATTATGGCAGCCACAACAACAACAACATCACAAACACAGCAACAACAGAGTCGACAGCAGCATCTTCATCTGTTAGACAACAACAACAGTAAGCACAACTTCTGCTTCACCTTCATCGTATTGGTTGTCGTGATGGGTTTGTTGTCGGCAGGAAACTGTGTCAATGGGGTAAGTTGGAGTTTATTTGTTGACCCGATCCTCCCCTCTCCATTCCATTTACATTCAATTCTATTCGCTGGCCAATTTTATTTTTTAAAAATTGATTGGTGTACGTCAATTAAAATGCCTGGAAGCTTTTTTTTTTATTAAGAATGCAGTAATCAAATGTGTCTATAATATATTTTTTAGTAAAGTCCAAATAACTTTATTAACGCAGCATTGAAAGAAATGAAGGCATATACCGATATATCAAATAAGACTCAGCTTAATTTGTCGATGTAGATAACTTCTATACTCATTCAAAGTAAAGGATTGCACACCATTTGTCTCGTGTTTGATTGCGATCTACAAAAATAAACTCCCACGCAAAATAACAGCCGCAGTCGCTTTACTGGCAGCAACAACAATGCAATTGTTACAACTTAAGAAAAGTAGACCAGAAAATCTTCTTTTTCTGTTAATCATTGTTGCATGCGATTTTGCAAGTGCAGACAACGACGTCAACCTGTCTGCAAAGTGTTAGACATCTTCTCACGTCTGTGCAACACAACACAACACAAGACTACATCAGACCTGGCCTATAACGGAGGGATCTCTAATTCCTCCCGCCTACAACGACCCCTACCGTTCTCTGAACTGCTTCAAGACTTAAGTCGTAGTGTCGTCATTATTTTTTATTTTTTTTTTGTTTGTTGTGTTTGATTTCTGTAAACTCTGTGTTATTGTATTTTATCAATTAGCTTTGCATAGCCGCTTTGTTATAGCTGAGTACAGAAATAACATAAAACTAACAAATTTTAAAAATATTATCTTTTTAATGAGGCACAATTCTAGGCATTGTACAAAATTTAAAAAGCTTTTAAAATATTACCTGCTTGGCTTAAAAGGGGGTTTTCTTATGTTTTAAATTCCAATTGTTTTAAACCAATGTAAAACTCATTAATCAGCCTTGTACTCACTAAAAAAGCGTTCTTTGTGGTTTAGAAAATTATAAATTATTTTGTAAATAGAGAAATTTCAGTTCATATATATAAATTTAATCTTACTGCAACAGATAACACTATTTTTTCCAAATGTATGCATTGAGAGTAATACTACGATGTTGCAACATTTCGTGGCTTTCATGGTTTTATACGCATGAGATTGACAGTAGTTTTATTATTTTGTCACACACACACACACACGTCTCTCTCTTCTCTATACAATCTATTCAAGTGTTGGTAATTTTCCACACCCAGTGAATCTGATTCTTTTGTTGCTCTTCTGAATTTTCGAAAGATTTTTTAGTTGCTGCATTTGCATTTCAAATATCGCAATTGTTTTTGTATGGTAACTTGCTGTCGCTTAGACATGATTTTAATATGCATAGCTTGAGCTGTCATCATCATCATTATGATCACATCAAAACCAAACTAAGGTCATCACTGTGTACTCAGTGAGATAATTCACATTCTCACACTAAATTTTAAATATGAAAAAACTGCATAATATGGTGTCATTCACTGTAGCAAATTGATGGATATATAGCTGGTGAGGATTATCCAGCATACGATGTAGTGCCACGAGGATTATCATTTAACTGTCAGGGACGCCAACCAGGATACTATGCGGACACAGAAACAAGGTGTCAGGTAAGACATTAAAGCAACAAAAATATTATCAAAAAATTTAAATGCCAACTGTTTTATTATTTTTCATATCATGATTATTAATCTGTTGTTTTTTGAAGGTTTGGCATTGGTGTTTGCATTCTGGACATCAATACTCATTCCTCTGTCCCAATGGCACTGTGTTCAATCAAGCCGTGCGTGTCTGCGATTGGTGGTCAAATGTTAACTGTGCCACTGCCGAGGAATTGTACGCAAACAATGATGAACTTTATCGCACTCCAGAACGAAGTCAGAAGCAGCAGCTGCAGCAGGGTGAAGTATGATATAAGGCTGGTGATGAGTATAATATTGTGAAATTGCACGCAAATACAACCAAGGAAGTGATTCGGCAAAGAGGAAGCAGACAGCGACAGTTTCTGTCACAAAATAAAAGTAACAAAAGTAAAAACAAAAGAATTTCAGATGGTACCGCAACAACAAATTACAGACAAATTACCAAAAATAGTTTTAGAGGCAGCTTGAGGTACAAATTAAATTCTCAATCGTCGTACTCATCATCACAGCAGCAAGAAAATAAATTTAGAAAACAAAATAGCGAATATCATAGTAGGAAAAATAGCAGCAACAATAGTCGTAAGCAGACCAGTAGTAATAATAACAACTATAGAAATAGCGTAGACATTTCAGCCCCTAGACATTTAAATTATACTCAGCACAGAAGCATCAACAAGATTACTAGTACCAACAGCAGCAGCACCATAAACGCTAACAGAAGCAACAAAAACCACAACAACATCAAGCATCGTGGAAACCACCGTTACAATTTAAATCGATTTGAAAATGATGACGAGCTGAAAGATTACAAAAGTAAAATCAAAAATAAATTCAATATTGATTATGATCATTCTTTAGATGAAGAATATGAAATAATTGAGGCCATTGAATGAACCGATGGGAGAATACAAAATCATCACAACACATTTGTTATTCTCTCTGCCAGTCGGAACACTTCCTATTGGATTTTATATACATAAAATCATCGTACCAACATTTCACATTAAATACAATTAAAAACGTATGTACTGTTAACAAAATAACAATAAAATAAAAGTGAATGTAATGAACTGGGTTGCCATTTTAAATTGAATGTCCGAATATTTTTGTACTTTTTTTTTTTGTACCGATTTGGAAATTCTGAATTTTTAACTAGATCGGAGCTTTGTATCGCTTGAATAAGATAAGATCAAGGCTAGGAACCCTTTAAATTTTTATAATTATGTAAGCATAAAATATTTTCTTATTTAGAATTTGTTCATTTTATTCTGAAAATCTGGCAACACTGGAGTCAATAACGAGTCGGAAACTGATTTCTTTTGCATACTTTTAGACCTAGAAATAAAACAGTTATTTGAAAGCCACTTTTGTCTGTATGCTATGCAATTAAATGAAAAAGCTTTAGCAACCTACTCCAAGTTGTATGTCAATCTTGCCAACAGCAATAATACTAGCTCTCAACAAAACCTGACGAGAGTAGTCATCCCTTTCTAGCAAACGAAGAGAAAACGTGTTTTGTTTAAAGCTCTGGTTGGTTATCAGCTGATGATCATATGGATTTTTAAAAGCTTTAAAAAGCAGTGGAAATATGTCTTTAATGATTCTTTGTGTTAAAGTAACTGTTTGAGTCTTGTTAATCCTTTTCTGTTTACTGAGTGTGCGCCACCTCATAACAATAAGGTAAATATAATGCTAAACACAAACGGCATGTCGAATATAGTACAATAATGAGCGCATAATGTTTAGTGTGAGTAAACATGTGAATAACTGGTAAAAGATGCATAACAATTTCACCTGCAATAGGTTCTTGCTGTCATGTCGACTGTTCTTATATGTTCTTATATTTCACCGTAGATGAATTTTCATTAATACTTCAACATAAAGGTCTCATTTTGTACAGTCTGGAAGAATTCAATTAGTTAGCAGATAGTAAAACAGCCTTAAAAATCCCAATGGCATGAAGGCAATCCACTTTTTTCCACTTTGAAACTGGTTTCTGTTCCTGAGTTTGCATTGCAACCATGTTGGTGATTTTTCTGCATAAGTTCATGTCATTAACAGCGTACATAACGAATTTAACGGATTTCATTACACAACAACGAAGACTAGTTTGTCAAACGAAAATTATTTTCACACTTAATATATCAAATATAAAAATTAGGCAATACCTATTCATAACAAAATAAACGACTCTGCTCCAGTTTTCGATTTTATCAGCACTCATTTTATCCATTTCATAAATCTATTAATTTGTTTATTGAACCCGTTATTTATATCACTATTTATTACTGAATCATTTATCTGTAAATCTACATACACACATATGTGGGACAGCCGCTCGAAAACAAATTTTTTTTTTTTTAATCAAATTAAAATGCGTTAAACCTTTTTTTATTTCGTTTGAGCAGTTTGCAGTGTGAGCAAATAAAAGCAACTCAAAACTCATCTAAACACAACAAAAGAGTTAAGCGCTTACAATCAAAAAAGAAAAAAACAAAGTAACAATAAATGAGCAGAGCAAAGCTACTCTACAAATTAACATAATTGAGGTGAGCGTATGATCAAATTACAATGTAAGAGATACTAGAAAAAACTGAAACAGACACTCAAAACTGTAAGCAGTAATCGAAGTTATTAAGATAGTAAAAGGCTGAATCACCAAACTCAATTCAAGAGATCATTAACTTGATGAAATTCAAATAAGCGAAGACTAAAGCAGCAAAACTGGCAGGAGACATTGGTGATCTTCAGTCAGACTCACAAAACCGAAATGTGCATCTTCAACACTAAACAATAATGTGGTGGTATTCACAGTCAATACACGGTCAACTACAAAATATGTGATTGCATAAGAAACCAAACGCCGTTTAACAGCATTGAAAGAGAGGAAGACATAGGGAGAGAGAGATAGAGAGAGAGAGATAGAGAGAGAGAGAGAGAGAGAGAGAGAGAGATTCGCCTCTAACGACCTCATTTACGAAAATCACAAGTCCACCGATTTAATCACGCATACGCAACGCTGGCACCATAATGAATCTTCTGGAATCGATGTATCAGTTGTGTCTTAACATTGTGGTTATCTTCAAAATTTATCTAAAATTCGCACTCATCACAGTTGCACTATACTTGGTAGCCATGTGGTATGTTGATCATTATGGAAACGAACTGGAGGATCATCTAGGCGTTCAAGCTGGGGACAGCGACCATCTGGTCTCGAACAATACAGTGAGCAAAGTTTTTCGTCTTGTATTAAACTTCTTCATCATGTAAGTTTATCAGTCTGGACGTTGTTAGCACAAAACCTTTAAGGTTTGCAGGAACGACTGTGTTATACACACAGTTATCATATGCGACAACAAAAGCATTCTTTTTATGTAATTACACTTTACAAAACGAGTTGAACGACTTTATGGATTAAACAACAATAAAAGTAATTCAAAAAAGATTGTGACAAAATTTTTGTTGGTTTTTGAAATTATATGCAAATTTGAAAAAACAAAAATATACATACAAAAAATATATGCCTTTACACTTTTTTTGGGTGGGGCACATCGTTTGGATCCACGAAATTTATTGGGTAAAATATTTTGAATTGCAAATGCCAAAGAAAGCTCAAAAACTAAATAATATGCAATATGTTAGAATAGTTACAAGCCAAATAAATTTTCACATGCCTATTTAAATCATAAATATTACCATAAATTATCCATGAATGATGATATGAATCCAATCTAAAATCGGTTAGACAGTTAAGCTTAGTTGTTTAAAATTACAAAATGAATCAAATTACAGGTAAGGTGTACTCTAAGTTCGTGAATTACCGGTTGACTTCGGTTTGGATCGAATGGTATCGGTCGGGTTACACACACAAACATATTGCTCCCGTTCTCAGCAGACCCATAAATACACATACATATTTGCAGAAATATAAAACTCTTTACAGCCACTTGGTATGACTTTATAAATATAACAAGATATGAAAGTATATAAACATGTGAATTGGTGTTTGCCTGTTTGCATTGAGACTTTGCCTGTTTCTGCTCCAATTTGAATACAGACAACAGTGACTGTCGTAGTGGTTGTCGCAGTGTTCGTTACAAAATCCAAATTCAACTTTCACATGCACATGCACAGTGCACCACACTCAAAGTACTTTAGATTCATGACGTAACGAACACACACAGAGCAACTGCAGTCGTTTAAACGTTAAAAGTAATGTAAAGACAAGAAGAAAAAAGAGCATAATCCACTGTTACCGCAATCGATAAGAGCAGCAACAACCGTTCAGACGAAGGGGAGAAGGCGAGCCAGCGTCTGATTGAAATCATCATAAGTTGCCTGAAATGCCTATCATTATTTTGAATTTAGACGATTGAAGAGTAAATTTGTGTGTGAGTATTCATGGTATATGAAATGGCCTAACTAAAATTTAATTGTGATCCGCACCACGCGGCAATATACGCAATAATTCATGAGCCGTTTAAGTTATTTATGTCGCTCGACAGTGTGCATTGGTTTACAGTCTTATGGTTGCTTTCATTATGGATGTTGTTGTGTGTGTGACTGGTGTCAGATACATTTGGCCTACGTTAGTTCGTTAATTGAAATGCCTGACGCTCTTGTTGTTGTTATCATTATTGGTTGTGGTAATTTGTTGTTATTGTTATTATGTCATAGCGGTCAGTAAACAAATAAAACGCAAAGCATTACTAATAGATCAACCAACTTAATACATTAAAAATAGCAATAGCTAACTAAAAATGCATTGGTTATGTTAAATTTTAGTTTTGCAATAGGGTTGCTTTGCATAAACCAGTTTATTTTTGGCTATGTTCATTTCTTCTTAATATTTTTCGCATACATGCAACAATAGAGCAAAACTATAGTGTGGAAGCCTCATTCTGAAACAAAAACCGATGTTGGAAAACAGAAAAATAAAAATAATAAAAACAAATGCAAAACAAAAACGAAAATTCAAGTATTGCAGAATGTTTGACGTGGAAAAACTGTAACAAAAACAGAAGAAAATACAGCTACTTGATTAAAAGCTCAAAGCACACTCTCAAATCGAGCAGCTGCAGTGCGTTCTCATTTTGTTTTTCGCTCTCCATATTCATCGTTTGTACGCTCTTTAAGCTTAGCGCATGAGCAAAGCCACCGCGACGAAGCGGCAAGAAACCTGTTTCTCTGAGACATGCGACTTGAAACCAAATTAGCGAGTTAAAGCTTCGATTCGATAGTGTAAGACGAATTTATGCCAACGCAAAGTTGGCCACCAGTCTGCAATTTCAGTCTGCAAACGGTCAGTCTGGTGAACGGCAGCCAAGACACGTTGGCAATAGTAAGTGGGCGTGGTTAACTCCTGAAAGACGCATACTGCGCAAGCGCAACAATCGCACAAGTGTATAAGTGCCTACAATACATAGAAAAAGAGTGTGCTTGTGTTTTTCTGTGCTTTTGTATATGTGTGTGGCATTGTTGTGTTGTAAAAATTATATAAAATACATATTCGGATGGACAACAATAAAAGTTTTGCATACAAATTAATTGCACTAATAGTTTTTTGTTGCCAAAAAAGAGAATTCCAAACAACGTAAATTCCATTTAAAGTGCAAATACCAAATGTAATTGTTTGAAAACCTTATATTTTAGTGTCGTAATATCCGTTAAACCGGGTTTAAATTAAAAAATTCGAATGAAATTTAATCAAATATAATGGTGTAATCCCTATTTAAAGTTATTAAATATAAAATCGCGAGTGTTAAGTGAATAATATTTTCACAATTACACTAACACAATTGCAGAAAAATGCAAAACACACACAACCACAAATGCATTGCCTAGTCTCAAACAAAATTAATCTCTCTCACCTAAGACTTGTGTTTCTCTCTTTCTCTCTTCACATTAATGTGTGCAGTTAATTGTAAACATTTTTCTTTCGATGCAGTATTTATAGCACCATTTTGATTGAAAAAAGTATAAAAAAAAATATACTATTAACATTTAAAAAATTGTGGATTATTTTCGGTTTGTGCGAAATGTAAGTATATTCAATATTTAAATATACTTAAAGGTGTGGGCCTATCTGTTGATTATTCAGGGCCAAATCTCTGAGCAAAACTTGGAAAAATGATCTCAAGCGTAGCTAATTATTTTTTTAATGCTGTTTCTTTTACTACTGCATACTATGAAATCTATTGTTGTATACTACGTATTACTTGCAACAATTTGTTAATGTTCATTGTATGGTGTACGTTTTCTTTCTATCTTTTGCAACGTCTAATATGCGCACTTTGCAAAACAACTAGACAAAACAGCGAAGATTTTACTTTCATCATTAACAAAAACTACAATTTCACTTACAATAAAAGAAACATTTTTTGGAAATATTACTTTCCTTTATCAATTATGCGTCTATGTAAACATTACTATACATTTTACATATTTGCAAAACAAAAAAATCAGATGAAACACTCCAATTGAAACTCAACATGATCTAATAAAAAATTTAAAATAATAAAATAAAAACGTTTAGAATAATTAGTTCATAATCTTTTCAATATTATTTATTAGTTAATATAACGCTAAGCTAAAAAAATCTGCACCACAAAATTCAACAGAAAACAAGAGTCAACAACAGCATCATCGACCTTGAAAGACCACAAAAGGTATTAATACGAACAAAAATAAAATGAAAGAAAAATCAAAAATACATTCGCTTTGGCCCAGAGATGCTAATTTTTAATGACAACACAGCAAACGGGTGGATAAGATCGGGGGAAGACCAGAGGAGATCGGAGAAGACCGGGAGCCGGCGGCAAAACGAAGATCAGTAACGGTCCTCTGCCGCTAGAGCAACGGGCAACCGGTTGAGGAGACTTGAAATTTAAATTAAATATTATCAAGTTAAGTAAAACGAAAAAAGAAAAACTATCTTGCGAAACCTGTTACTGACGTCGTTTTGGTGTTTCTTCAAAGAAATTTGACTGGAGGTGGTTAGACATGGAAATGAAAACAAGAGTTAATTAAGACAACTTGTTATTGAATCTCCAGACGAGTATCAAGGCACTGTGACCTTTGAGTAATAAACAAAGGAAGAAAATTTAAAGTGAATAAAACTATTCTAATTGAGCATTGTCTAGCTGTGGCTGTGAATGTAAGTGTGAGTGGGTCTGTGTTTGACCTTAATCACATTTTAACTCCGACTCTAAACGCCTTTTATTGTTTAAAGCAAATACTTTAGTATGCTTTCGTCTTTGGCAATGTCAGTCACGCATTGGCAGAATTTATGTTTTAATTATGTGAAAAACAAATTTGCACAAATTCAAGGAGCTTGATTCCATAAAAACCAAAAGACACTATGATAAAAACGACTAAATATATGTGTCTAAACACAAAAAATTATGTTCATCGTTTCCTGTGAAGTGATTTTGAATACACATTTATTTTTTTTCCTTTTCCGGCTTAAATTAGTTAATTCTTCCTACTGTGGCTATGCAGCGTTACAGCTGATTAATAATTATTAAGTTGACGACAGCAACTTTAACAACAATTCATCGACGATACCGATATGTTTGTGTCGTGCTTAGCCTTGAATTTGAACTTGGCTAAAAAAATCAATGGTGGGCTGTAAAGATTAATATGCTTATATTACTGCACCAAAAACAAAAGCTAAACCAAAATTTTAACCTGTTTTATATGGTCATTTATCATACTTGTACAATTCAAATAAAACGCTTCAATCTGCTGACCTTAGACATTTAAAGTAACGATCTTACATTTGTGACCATATTTACGAAGAGGGCAATGGACAGTCAATGGATTTATATGAATAATAAGATTATTATACCCGACTTAAGATTGAATTATTACGGTTCTTTGGTTTCAAAGATATTTTAAGCTTTTTAATACTTACGCATTTAATATAAGTTGATCAGAACCAGTTTTAAAGCCAAAGTTACACGGACAGGACTAAAAACGTTGTTTTGTAAAACATTTAAAAGCCCAGGATAAAAATATCATCATATGCATTAACGAAATGCAATATGCAAAATCCCATACAAAAAAACACATCAAAACAACAAGAAACACCTACATAAAATTCCAGACACATTATACATTTCTGATTGCGGGGTGTGAACACTGAATCTTTGAACTCTCGAACAAAGTCTTAAAAACCGAAACACAAAAACATATTGGACGCCTGTGTCATACCAAACTGACTGCGTTTCCATAAATTGTTGAGACACGAACTTATGAAACGCATTTGAAGATTTAATGTGAACACAAACACAAATAAAATATTAAAGTAAATCCGATAACAGTTCTTACAAAACCATCAACTTAAGTGACGGTCAATTCTTAAACACTACCACTGGCATTTTGAATTGCCACGTTTTCCAAGTACACGAATACCCGGCAAATCAATGAACAAAGCATTTTACTTTATGAAGCATGCATTTAAATGCACAAAAAATGACTAGATATCAAAATACAATGAATTTAAGCATTCCAATCTGCGATGACTTCGCCTCTTTTTTAATAATATCGCTCGCAATCTTTTTTTTTTTCTTTGGATTTGTGTTGCAATAAGCCAATAGCAGGTGATTTGGCTGATTGAAATGTGTACACACGCCAAACTACCCTTCACTGACTTTAAATAATACTAATTCACTAATAAATAAATATAAAAGTATAAGCGGTTAAAGAAGTATAGCAGTTGTCGTTATTTATTTTGATTATGGTTTTGCCTTTTTCATTGAACTTATGAAAATGCATATGAAAGTGTAGTAATATAATTGTTACTATTGTTCGCTTTTCAATTTGATATAGTTATGCATTTTGAGTCTGTATGTCTGGGTGTCTGTTTGTGTACGTTGTGTTTGCCCTTTCGCTTTGGTTTACGTAAGTGACAATGAAGACAGTAGCTAATTATGCAATTACTTGTAATATAAAAAAAAATTAGTCTTTAACGTTAACATTGTGCACAAAAATCATATCAAACAAAACGTATCTAGTGGTTTCGGAATATTTTTATATTTAAACTATGATTAAGAAAAATTGTATTCGGTACGTCTATTACTTTAAGATTGATTTTTTGATTTCCAAATCACTACACGTTTTGCTTTACCATTTCTAGACTGAAAATCGGTCTAGAACACTTTCTACAACCATTTCTAGATTCAAGCTATGCCTTTCTTTTCCGTCTTCAAATCCAAAATAATACTGGCTTCACTATTTAAAAAAATTAGTAAGGTAAAGAAAAGAAAAACAGACTCGAGCGTCCGAAATGCGTGTCTAAAATATAAAACAAGTGAAGATCTCGACCGATAAGTAACTCGCAACACATAGTGCATAAATCTTCGAAGACATCCGATGCCTTGAATATTTTGACAATTCTATTCTTTTATATTTGGTTGCGTTGTTTGCATATTATTTATTATTTTTGTGTTATTTTTTTTCTAGAAACGCAAAAAGCTAGTTATTAACACAAAAGAAACTTTAAAGTTATTACAATGAAGAGGGCCAAACGCTGGCTGTTTACAACAGCAACAGGTGAGTAGTGTCCATGCAAAAAAACAAAGAAATGAATATTGAGTTCAGGTTTAAGCAATGTATTTTTTTAAATTATTGTCAATGTATGGTAAAAATTGGATTATTATATGGTTAAAAATTATACAATGCAATACCTATCTGGTAGGATCCGATTATGCAAAACTTTAATGAAACTTAAACATTTACTTGACAGTGCTGTTTCTTTGTTTTCTGGCATCCACGGATGCTGCTCTGCCCTTCAAGAAGGTATCCATTGCCAAAACACCTACCTCGACAACATCTACAACAACAACTACGTCGACAACCGTCATTCCAGATTACGACACAGAAAAGGAGGAACCAACACAACTATCTGCATCTGAGGACGAGGACAACAAGGTAAACTTATTGATCAACAAGAAAAATTAAAATACAATTAATCAAAAATATTTTCTGTTTTACAGTCCGAGAATGGAACGATATCACGGAACTCGAAATTAACAGGCATACCTCAAATTGATTATATCTGGGATCCAAATCTTCCTAGAGAGCTGAGAGGGTAAATTTCTGTTTTCCCTGAAACTAGTATAGAAGCAGAGCGACTGTAAAAGACGCATTACTTTTTCTTAAACAATCAATACGACGGCCTATTTTTTTTAACCTGTTTTTATTGCAGCTATAATCTTTCAACCTATCCATTTTTGTCAACCGTGCCGCCCATGGATGAGATTCACTTCAAATGCGAAGGACTGCACGATGGCTTCTATGCCTCCATTGAGTACAAATGTCAGGTTAGCCAAAATAAACAAAAATACTGAATCAAGAACGCTACTTCAACAGAGAATTGACTAAGTATAACATATAGTAAAAATACAGTAAACTTTTTAGACGCAACTTCGTCTTTTGTTTTATAGGGCCTAAAACATGAGAGGGATAAAGAAAAGATTGCGCGCATGTCGATTTTGACCTAAAAATCAGTTTCATTTTGCAAGACAACAGCTCTTTTAGCAGTTACTTGGTGTTGGTTCTTACAGTAATTTGGAATTTTCTTTTGTCTATTTCCAGATCTATCATCATTGTGTTTATGGCATTCGTCACGATTTTCTGTGCGCCAATTTTACGGCATTTGATCAACGAACCTTTATCTGCCATTTTGCCTCTGATGTGGACTGTGAGGGATCTCAAAAGTATTGGAACAGGTAAGTAGAGAGAAAGGTATTCGCAAAAGTTGTAACAAATTTTGTTTTGCCCAGAAACGACGAGCTTTATATGGCCACCACGACCTCGTCAACGAGCACTACAACAACGGAGCCGCCTCCAACTCAGCCAAGACGCCGAACCCAGCGTCCCTATGCTCGTCCGTATGCCCGCCGGCCACTGGATGATTACTATGATGAGGATGAGGGCGAGGATGATTACTATGAGGAACGCGGACCTCGTCGCAAGCTACGGCCTCGCCTGCGCAAGCCGCAACCACTTGAATATGATGATGAATATGACGACAAGAGGGTGGAGGTGAAGCCAACTAGACGAAATCGAAATCATTATAGGGATGAGGATGACCTGAGCGATGAGTACTACGAGGAACGTCGCAATAGGCCTGTTGGTCGTCGGAGCAAGCCCACATCATCTCGTGGCAAAGTCCCGGCACGCAAACCAGGACGCGTAGAAGAGAGACGCAGCTTCAACGAGGAGCGTGACACTGAGGAACCCAGACGAATAGGTGGAAGAAGACGGAACAGCGAAAAACGAACTACACCGTCTACAACAGATGTGCTAGATGACCTGGATCAGCTGGAGTATGAGAAACCTTATGAACAAGACCAAGAGGAGGCAGCCGAAGAACAAACACCCCAGAAAGTCAAAACGACTCCAAAGCCATTAACTGAGTTTATTACACCAAAGGCGGCAGCTGCTTCCGTCTACTCGCGTCCTCGTGCACCTCCGCGCATTTCTAGACCAGTGCCCATTAATGAAAAAAAGAAATACTCGTATCCTGTGCAGAAAAACACGGCCAGCACTGCAGCCACTGTGGATGATGAAGATTACTATCAAGACCAAGATCACGAGCACGAGCAAGTAGATGAGGATGACTATGAGCAACCAGCACAGCCAGCAAGAAATTCTCAACGCAGACGCATTGCAGCGGCCAGAGATCCGATTCAACATCCTACACGTTCTACACTGCGTAAGCCTGTGACGGATAAGAAGACACTATTGGATGATCAGGATTACTATACACCCGAACGACAAGAAACGCCCCGTCGGAAGCGTCCACAAGGGGGAAGAACTCGAGCTCCTCCGGCACCAGAGCCAGATTTTCTTGACGATGTCGAATATGACGAAAGGACGACGCCAGCGCGAGCTCAAAGACCTCGTTCTAAAGCAGCCGGTCCGTTGCCACGCAAGACTGCACAGCGCCCTCGAAAACCAATCGTGCAGAGTGAAGAGGAGAATGTGGAGCCTGCCAGCGAAGAGCAACCGGAATCATTTCCAATCGTTCCCTCTGCACGCCCAAAAGCAAACACAGTGGGAACACCACGACGTAATCAAAAGCTGGCCCCAAATACTAGACAACGTGCTTTACCTACGCTTAGGACAACGACAGCGACATCAGAAGAAGAACCATTAGAGGCGGAGCACCAAGATCCAGAATTGGATGACACAGAAGAGCAGCTTGCACCGGCAGCTCCAGCAAAACCACAGCGACCAGCATCGGTACGTGTGGTCAAGCGACCCTTCCTACCGTCTCGGGGCGGTAGCCCCTATTTACCACGTGGCCTTCAGCCCGTGGGCGTTGCCATAGCTGTTAGGCAGCAACCAGCGACCACAGAGAGCACACCAATCGATATGGGGTCAACTATATCAGGTGTGCGGCTCTTGGAGCATGGAGCACCATTGTTACGTGGCGAACAAAATGATCGTGATCGTGAACGTGACCATGCAGATGTGCCATTGGCACCGCCAACGCCATCGACGCTACCGCCACGCAGCGATCTGCCCACATTGGTGACCCCACGACGGCCAGAGCCACAGCCAGCAAAGCTCAATCTGGACGAACTCTATGAGAACGATTACGATGTGACGCTGAATGATGCGCTAGATCCTACACTTAAACCGCTTACACCACAGCATTTACATTCACATCAGCACCAGCTTTCAAGCTATCAAGGTTCCCGTCCAGGTTCCTATGCCAGTGCGTATGCAGCTAATCCCGCAGAAAGCATCGCCTACAATCCATTCTCGGATCATGGCAATAACTATCAGCAACAATCCATTTATCAAAATCGTTCGCCGTCATCCGCTTTGCAGTCAAAGTCACAGCTACCATCACAATCACCACCACAACCACCACCGTCATCGTCATCGTCATCGTCACCGTCACAGCCAGCGAGCTATCATCAAAGTAGTGATTCCTATTTCTCATCGACAGATATACGTCGGAGAGCGGTTGTCCCGTCGCAGGTCTCGCGCTTACATAGACACGAATATTCTGCCGGAGGAGCAGTGAGCAATAGCCAAATAGGATCACGAACTAATCCAAATTTCTACGACGATTCATATGCATTTTAATCGTACGTGTTTACAAAAGTCTGTGACAAAAAGGTAATTATGTTATTTTTAATCAAGACTGCAAACCGGGTTTATATCGAAATAATGTAATCTAATTTTGACGTTTTTGAAATTTTATTATGCGATTTGTAGCCTTGTTCTCAATTAAAAACGAGTTAATTTTTTTATTTTTCTCATTGCAGATGAAGATGTAAATAACTTTCAGCAAGCGTCCCAGGTGCCTAGGCAAACATATTTTTCAACTATCTTTTTCTATACTATTTTATAGTATCTTAGCCGCAACACCTACTTATACTTTTAAAGTAAAAGATAAAATTTATTAAAACATAAAAGTAAGACCAAGTTTTACACAAACAAAATTAATAGTATAATAACATTACAAAATACTCAACTCTCGTGATAGTAGCCAAAACAAAAGAATTTTGTCAGCTAAATTAAAAAATTTATATAAAAGAAAAATAAAATAAAAGGAAAAGAACTGCCCTACACAATTTTAGCTAAATACTCGGATATCTCAGTAAATTTTAACTATTTCAAAAAGCAAACAAATCAATAACACAACTTATTTAATTTTAAAATGCTAAAATTAAACGCTGTTCAAGACTAAGCACAACTGCTTGAACAAATTATATGTATGATATAAAAAAACCAAAAGTAAAAAATAATTTTTGCTTACTTTTTTTCAATCATTTCAACATTCATTTCGTGGTTTTATCAGTGAAGCAAAGGCAGTTTTTAATAGCCTCCGTTGCCTCCTCCAGATGGTCCAATTTTTTCATTAAGAGCATCTAGACAAAAATTGTTAGAATATTCTGATTAATACTTTCAGGTTAACGCCGAGTGTACACACCTGCGCCGCAGATACAATTTCCGTTGCCGCTTTAAGGGGCATAAATTCTATAGATTTGACAAGTGCCATTGGAGCTGATTTGGCCACATCCTCAATAGTCCTAAACCCATTTTCATAGAGCTGCTTTGCACGATTCTAGAACATTATAAATTGAGTTTAAAAAAAAAATCGCACTTATTGAATTGGACACTTACAATCTTAACTAAAGGCAGTTCCAATAACGGCTCCAATTCTATAGTGCCACAATGATTAATTTTCTGATGTATACGTTCAAACAATGATTTATAGCACCAAAACTCATCAATTTGCTCGCAGAGTCTCACAATGGCGCCGGCAGCCGACGTAGACTGACTGATAAGAGTCTGAAGAGTTCCACGTTCAATTTGGTACTTGCTAGCCACATTCGGCAGCGGCAACAAATTCAAAACATCTGCCAAGATCAGAACTTTGTATAGCCGATTTAACTGCAGAGCTAATGGTCCTTGTACCGACTGGGTCTTCGCTAGCCTGACAGCATGGGCTTCCGTGAATCCCAGTTGTTTAAATAAAGCTAGTGTCTGCGGCAGCAAAGACGTATATTCACGAAAGAGAACATTGGGGTCCGCTGAAAATAGTTCATCCCCACGCTCATTGGAATTGAAGCAGACAACCAGGTAAAGAAGGTGTACATAGCTGGTAAGAATTAGCTGTTGCTGGGCGTCCTTCAATTCCTTATGGATTGCCAAGGCGCGTTTGTAATCAATGCCAGCTTTGTAGGCTGCTCGACCGATGCTGGTCAACTGAAAACGTGTGGATTGACTAATAAGCAGTTGACTGCTTTTGTTGACATCTTGAGATGTTATGATATCAGAGCTATTTGGCATTCCCTTTGGTACGTTGTTCTTGAGCTGCAGCACTTTATTCTTGAACATGCTCCGCAAAATTTGCAGTACAAGATCATCCACAGCAATATTCAATGCAACAGCCTGTACAGCTAGGAGTGTGCTCTTCACAAGACGATTGAGATCACGACGACAATCGGCGAGATTTAACCCGATAGAGCTAAGAATTAAGGACTAGAAATAATGTTAATGCTTTTGATGTTATGCTCATACAACTTGAAAGCTTGTATTGTTACTAGTTTTACCTGTAAGCCAATTGCCTCTTGTTGATCCAATGAACTCAACGCCTTGTCCATAGGCGAGAAGAGCATTTCACCAACTTTCAAGTTGTCCTTTCCCTGGGTAATAAGAATACTTTCTCCCGCTTCGCCTAGACCAGCACGACCTGCACGTCCCACCATTTGCTTGTACTTGCAAAGGGTCATAAACTCTTTACCAACGTAAGGAGCGCGTATAATCACTCGCTTTGCCGGCAGATTAACTCCAGCCGCCAGTGTCGATGTACAGCAAATGACTGTGATGACACCAAATCGATATGCGGTCTCAATATATTTACGCTCATCCATTGTGAGTCCCGAATGATGATAGGCGATTCCATACGGTAGTGTTTTGGCCAGCACTGGACTTAGAACGCCACACATCGCATCCATTGTATTCATAAGATCAACTTTCTCGCTCTGACGATGCTCAAAGAACTTTTGCTTAGGTACTATGCGGCTCAAGAGGAGCGCCACGTTCTCGCAGTTTTTGCGTGTTGGACAAAAGACGAGACAACAATGCTCTGGGGCACATTCGCTGACTAGGCCAGCTAGATGATCTGGGTCAACACGCGCAACTGCCGCACTATACTGTAAATTAAAGGTAAGACTAGTAAAATAGGCTATCTTTAGCACGTTGAAGATTCAATAAACTTGCAGATTGTGTTTATCCTTTAAACATAACAGCTCTGCTACTGTAACAACAACATGTTGTAATTGAGACTTACATTGTAATGAATGGTGCGCTTTACCACGAAAATTTCCTCAAGTTCTTGACCAGCTGCATTGATTTCTAGAATATCAGTTCCACATTTTATATACTCTTTAAGCTCCACGGGTCTAAAACCTCGTGTGTAAACATCTGCTTTCATAAATGCTGAAATTTCATTAAGATTTCCAATAGTAGCACTCATGCCCACAATTTGTATGTTTGCTGGAACAAAAACAGTACAAAAATAATAATATATGTTATGTATATGGTTAAGATAGTACAATATTTTAAATACCGTTTAGAAACATGACCTTAGTAAGAAATGCTTCTAACGTGGCGCCGCGTCCACATTCCCCAATTAAATGAAGCTCATCCACCACAATCAAGCCAATCTCATGCGGTCGTTCGGCATCAATCAAACTATCCATGAGGACAGCTCCTTTTTCAATAGATGCAATGAAGAGACTATTTTTCTTATGCTGCTTTTGTGGCGGACACTTGCCTTTGCCCGCCGTATACTCTTCCACAATAAAGTCCATGTTAACGGCAAACGGAGACATGGCACTGACTTTTTCCTGAACTATGGACACATATGGCAGGATAAAGAGAACATTTCGTTGCCAACAGAGCAATTCACGTAGCATTAGGATTTCGGCTACCAACGTCTTTCCGCCACTTGTTGGCAGTGCATAAATGAGATTTTTACGCTGTCGAATCGCAGGTAAATTGAGACATTCATTTTGCCACTCTTAAAAAAATATGTAACTATTTTAATAACATTAAGAAAGATGATGATATTAACACTCAGTTACCATATAAGTTGTTAATTCCTTTGTGCTCAAATATTAAGTTTTTCACTTTTTCTGGCAGTCCATAGAAATCACCCTTTGACGGAATACTGTCATCCATGGCGGTATCAAAGTCTGAAAAAGCCTGAGTTGCCCAGTCCAACTGATTGAGTCCAGCCAAATCATTTTGTATTTGTGACGCAGAGAAATTCTTCAATGTCTCATAACTTTCGTATTGACTGCCCTGGACAATGCCTTCTAGTACCGACTTTGATATGAACGACTGGGACGCGAATATGGATTCGTCTTTAACTTTCGTTTTTGGCGCATTCTCGGGAGATTTTGGTACCATCGTTGACATTGCGTCCAAAAATAGTTGCGTATTTTGTACATCTGAGCTTTCATAATCATCAGCACCTTGCAAAATATTCTCCAGTTTAGCAACTTCCAATTCTGTCCCTTTAATTTCTTGAATACATTTTTCTTCGAAATTGGATTGGATATCTTTTATTTCAGACACTACACGAGGTGTGGTGTCACCAAAAAGACTTTCATCTGAATCACGCTCAATCAAAAAAGGTGTAGATATAACTGAATCTTGTCCACTAAAAATGTCCTCAAGTTTTACATGTGAAAAGATGCTGTCGTCGTTTTCCGGCCATAGGCAACTTTCACGTGTTTGCACTATGTTAGTAGTCTTTTCCGGCGGTTTAACATAGTCGAAGCATACTCGTTTTGAATGAATATCGTTTGATTGTTTTTTCGACATCATAAGTAACACATCAATTAAATAGCAGCGCGCCCAAAAATCATGTCACATCTGACTGCGATGGCAGGGATGCATATTATGCATAAATATTGTTATCTGCATTTCTTAGTATTATTTTTCTTTGTTTTTTTTTTTTTGTATCGATACTTGCGACGACTTAGTCCAAACAAGAATACCAAAAAAAAAAATAGTATTTGGCCACACTGACACACGCAGGTTAATGTTTTTAGCGCAAAAGTTTTAATCAAGGATTTAGAATAGCTAAGTGTTTCTTGTTCATTGCATTTTTGCAATGGACACATATTGGTATCTAGAGCATATTACCTCAGGTAAAAAGGTAATTCTGCAAACTGGTGAAAACACGCTTGGTAGACATTCAAACTGCAAGCATGTCTTAAAGGACTACGAGTTTTTATCTAGAAATCATGCGAAATTAATTTTAAGCATCAAAAATGGCGTTATTATAGAGCAAATGGTAAGTGCGTAATTTCACCATGGAGTTAACAAACATATTGTATGTACAAACATATATACCCCTCTAATAGAGTCCACTTAATGGCATTTATATAAACAATGTAAAACTCAATGCACAGACCTGTTCACTCAGTTGCGGAGACCAAATTGGATTTGGTGTGGAGATTGGAAAACGACAAGTGCCAGCCGAAGTGCCAGAAAACTATGCCATATTTATATTAAAGCAGTCGCAAATCACAGCCGAAGACGTAGTTTTGATTTCTGACGACGAAGGCGACAATGCAGATGTTGGAGCAGTGAATGCGGAAATAGCAGATCTTGAAATATGTGACAGTAAAAAAGATATTGAAGTGGAACAATCTGAGCCTATTAAGAACGATAATGAGAGCACCATAGCCGAAAGCAAGAATCGTACAATACACTTGCCCAAACTTCCAGATGTAAAAAAGGAACTTCTATCCCAAACAAGCAAGGAAATCGAAAGCATATTTGGCGAGCCCAATGAAGAACTGCTTGAATCATTGATCCATATCAATCCGTATATTTACAAGCAGCTGAATAACAATAATCTGCCAGCTCCAGACGAAAAAATATGCGATGGCGATGTCATTGAATTGCAGGAGGAAACACTACCGCCCAAAGCATTTCCATCACCATTTAAGTTTAAGGTCGATGTGGATAATGATGAGTATGATGAAAACTTGGCAATGTCACAAGCTGTCCTTCGGGAAATGAAAGAAGAAATGGCCGATTTACTAGCTGATTTAAGCGATATCGAATTTGATAACCTGGACAATGATGACTTTAGGACGGGATCTCCAACTAAGACACAGGTAGCCACACACATCGACGAAGATGAAATCATTATCATTGAGGACGATGACGATGAGCTCCTTAGCAAGGTGGCGGATTGGTCATCAAAACTCTTTTCTCAAAATGTAATGTCGCAGATCTATCCACTTGAACACAAGGAGCGCTCACCTTGTGGCAGTGAGGCTGGGCAGGTTAGTGATAGTTACGATCAATTTCAGAGTTGTAACGCTTTGCACATAGAAAGCAACGACAGCAAAGAAACTGCACAGGTTTCAAATGATTCCATTTGTAAAGGTAAAGTTTATCGATAAGCAGTAATAAAATATGTTAATAATAAGGATTTATTTTTTAGCGGCGAACAATTCACCAGAGAACACGGCAACACGTCAGTGCAGAGTACGTTTGAAGTCAATTGATGTATTGCATTTTGGAGAAGTGGGTCATGATGAGGCACCTCAGTGCAGTACAGCATCTAATGATAACTTCCCTATTGAGACCTTAAGTTCAAATCCTGAAATTAACAGCAATTTGATACTGGAAGTGGAACTAGTACCTCAAATATCTAAACCTAAAGAGAAATCGAAGCCAAAGCGATCAAACCAGCATAAGAAAACGCCCAAGAAGTCGCCAAAAATCAAGGATGCAGCTGCAAATCTCAAAACTAAGAAAGGCCAGAGAAATACTATAAAAACACCAGACACTGTGCTTGTTGCTCAACTAAAACCAGAAGGCACACAAACGGAGACTCGCGGGAATCGCTTGCGAAATAGATCAAAGTCTTGTTACGTGGAAAGCCTCGAGGAAGAAATAGAAAATCCTAAAGCTGATTCTAAGTCACCAAAAATAAAGGATGTATCTGCAAATCTCAAAACTAAGAAAAGCCAGAAGAATTCTATAAAAACTCCAGATACTGTGCTTGTTGCTCAACTAAAACCAGAAGACACACAAACGGAGACTCGCGGGAATCGCTTGCGGAATAGATCAAAGTCTTGTTACGTGGAAAGCCCCGAGGAAGAAATAGTAAATCCTAAAGCGCCCACATCGAAAGTTTCCGAACTTAAAAATAACAGTAAACTAACTACAAAGAAAACAGCAACAAACAGCAAGCCTAAAGAAAACAATTCGGAGCGGACTGATCCAGAAGCCGCACACAAAATTAAACCTAATAGTGTGAAAGATACCGCCATCGAAATTATGTCGATTCAAGAAACACAATCAAACGTTATTAATCAGAGTATTCCTGACGAAAGTATAAGAACGAAGTCATCTTCCATGCGCAATCGTTGCGTGACGATTTCGGAACGGTGTAAACTGCCAAATACTTCAAGGGAACCAAAATCCAAGAAGCGAAATGAAAATTTAATAGAAACAAAACCTTCGATTTTCAGTCCAAGTGTCACATGCACTGTCGATAAAACTAAGCACATCAACTTAAAGGATAAGCCAAAAGATTTTAAACCTGTATTGGAAAGAAAATCCGCATTAACGGATCGCCTTCAGAGCAGATCTAAATCATGTCTTTTTGATGGACCCGAATTGAATTTAAAGGCACCAACAGTTTCCACAAAAAACACAGGGAGCTCACGAAAACCAACTTTAATTGAACCACCAAATTTGCCTGTACATCGTGGGAAACTACGCGGTGTATCATCAGAAAAAAGGGAAATGGCGAACATAAATGCTATTTTAGAGAAACATCGATCGATAAACTATCAAGAAGAAATGAAGCGCAAATGGTATAAAAAGCCAACGGATCAGAAAAATGACTATGAGCATAACAAAAAACTGCGTCGAGAGCAGCTTCAGAAACTGTGCGAAAAAACCAATTCTAAGACAAATTCGGATGACTCACACTGCGTTGGGCTTAAACGTAAACTCAAAAACGTACCCACGCTGAGTAATTCAAACCGTGGCGAATTTCTTACCAAGGAAGTGCAGTTACCAATGGCAAAAAAACGTAAGATGGACTGCATTGATGAACAGGAGGAAAATAAGACTCCAATGATGGAAACATTTTCCAAACGCCGGGCAACCATTGAATGCTTAGAACAAATAGATAACAATGAAAGTCCGCCCTTCTACTACAGTCGACCACCGGAGCGCAAAGCAGCTGAAGTGGCTCGCAATCAACGAACCTGCAATCGTGTTACCTTTGCTGATATGGACCGTGATTTCAACCATCGCCAAGATCTAAATAAATTGTCAAAACGTAATCGTCATGTTCGATTTAGTGATAATGTTCAAATTCGGCTCATTGAACGCGTTGAAGGTGCTAACCGAAAAGTTGAAAATCGTAAGGATTCCAAAAAAATTTCACTAAGTCGATACTCAGAGCGCAGGGAATGGGCACAGGCCAAAGGAAAACTTGAAAATTATAATGATTTGATTACGGGTAACATTTTATACTGGGGAAATCAATGGTTATTGCTACGTAATCCTAATGACGTTGCGGAATTGGATGTTTTGTTGCCCATACCAAGTGAATTTAAGAGTTACAAACAGTACAAGGAGTAAGTGATAAATTATATAAATGATAAATATTTGTAAAATTAATTGGAATTTATGTAATTAATTGCAGGGTCATAATTCCACTAATGAAATTGGAGCTACTGACAACCATAGAGCGCGAATATAAATCTGCCAAAACCACATTCGAAGTCAGTCTTGTGAGTTTCTCCAAGGAAGATTCTAGAAATCGTCCTCGATATTTATTGGTAACAAGATGTAAGCAAGCTTTACACTTTGATCATAGCTCATATAAGTTAAACAAAATTCTTCTCTGTTTTTAGTTAACGAAAGACCCAAAAAATTTGATTTATACACTTTGTCTAGTGGCGATAATATGAAGGAAACATTTGCAACATTGTCGCGCATGCAGCGCGTAGCCGGTAAGGACATATATAAAAAAAAAAATAACATCGACATTATTTTTTAATTTGATTTAACCCCACAGGCAATGCTTACGAATTAACTTTCGATATATTACAAAACGATATCAGTCTGGTAACTCTGCAATTAATAAAAATGATTAGTGTGCGTCCTGTTGTGGATAATATGCGAGTAGAGTTAGGGGCATTCAATGCAGTTTATCAGCTTGGACGATCGCCGCTCTTTCAACGCATTCTGAAACCGAGCGAAAATGTCATATCGTTCGATAGCAAAGTCTTGAAAGACAAACGCTATAGAGGCTTCGCAAAACTGAACAAACATCAGATTGATATATGCCAGAAGACCTGGATTCGCTTAATTGACGATTCGACACCAAGTATAACGCTTATACAAGGCCCACCTGGCACGGGCAAATCCGCTGTTATCGCAAATCTCACGCTACAATGCATGTACGGCAGTACCAATCACACACTTGACCGAAAAATTCTCATCTGTGCTCATAGCAATGCAGCTGTCGATAACATTACGTTGAACTTGAAACATGCACGGGAATGCATGTCTCATTCACAATTTGAATTGCTACGGTTTGGTTTCTTGGAGAAAATGGACCATAACGTTCGCGAATTATCTCTGGACCATCATCTAAGCCGAGAACATGCCGAGAAACTCAAACGTCTTACGGCTGAAAGTATTGAAAGCTTAATAGAACAACAGCTGGAACTGAAAATGGAAATTGCTGAGCTAAAACAAAGATCAGATGAGGTGAGCTATATACAACAGCAACTCCAATCCAAGGAAAATCAATTACGCGTGATAAATGATCGACTAAATACACCACTGACACCACGAGAAGAGTACGAGCTTTCCATAAAGTACATAAATCGCGCCAACATTGTTTGCACCACTCTCTCCAGTTGCGTTAAACTGGCAACTTTTATAGACTATTTTGATGCGTGCATAATTGATGAGGCCACTCAGTGCACAGAGCCATGGACACTGTTGCCACTGCAGTTTGGGGTGCGCGATCTCGTCCTGGTGGGTGACACCCAACAGTTACCAGCCACAGTATTATCCCAAAAGGCCATTGAGTTTGGTCTGGGTAACTCAATGTTCGATCGCATTCAACGCAATTTAAAGCAACAAATTAACAAGGAGAGAACCAATCATTTCTTACATACAAAAGTTTTTAAATTAAGCACACAGTACCGAATGCATCCAGAGATCTGCAAATGGCCCAATAGTTATTTCTATGAAAGTGAACTGGTCAATGCGGAAAGCACCCAACGTCTCATATCCCCCATTATTCCATATTGTGTGATAAACTTGAGTTTCACACGCGATACCAGCGATTCGAAGAGTCGCAGCATTAGAAACGATGAGGAGGCAGAATTTGTTGCCAAACTTCTCGTAGAGATGGATAAGCATATGCCCACTCAACGATACAGGTATGGTTTGATAACGCCGTATAGCAATCATTGCAGTGCCCTGAGCAAAATGATACCAGGTCACATGATGATTACCCCACAAACAGTAGATGCGTATCAGGGACAGGAGCGGGATGTAATTATCTTATCGAATGCCAGAACGCGCGGTGTTGGATTTCTTACCAATTACCAGCGTTTGAATGTAGCAATTACCAGACCCCGGCGCTGTCTGATAATCTGTGGTAATTTTGATGATTTGCAGGTAAGCACAACATAATTAAATTGAATTTAATAATCAAATCAATCATTTAATTTTCACAGGCTGTTGATATGTGGCGTCATTTGCTAGATGATGCCCGTAAGCGAAAAGTTTACTTTGATTTGATGCGCAGTGATGTTGACGACTTGGGTCGATCTCTAATGAAAAAAATGTTAATAAAGCCCATATAGTTCTTCTAAAGATCAGTTGTCATTCAATATTTAAAAATACTTATATAACGTGAATAAGTTATATTTAAAGAGTTGTTATTAGTTTTTAATTTACATTCATTTTTAATTTTGATTAGTAACATCAATATAGACTTGCCTTATGTTTTAAACAGGTTTGTTAGTTCTGAATTAAGTTGAATAAGTTTACGGAATTTCTGCTATCTTAGATTTCATTAACCAAAGGATGTATGTAATGAATAAGTTTTGAAATAAATGAAAATCAACTGTTTTTTTAAGTTTTATGTATTGCACTATTGAACTAATTTGGGAAATTTAAAGTCTTCCGATACTTGATCGATCGTACCTATTGTTTATATGAACTAAAATGCACATCCAAAAAGAATGTTATAAGTATTAACTAGGAAACATGTCACATTCAAAGTTAGATCCGCCTCTTTTGTATGACTAAACTGTACTCTCGGAACTATAGATAAATATATTATATATGCTATATATATATATTGTAAATTCAAACATGGAGACATACAAACATCAAATTCATTGGATTGTTCGGTTGGTAGTAGTTTTATAGTTGCATTTACTTTGTTTTTATATGCATTTTCAAGGGTTTAATTCGATTTTGTAAAATGTCAATCTCAAAGCCATAGCATGTTATTAAAATTAATGGAATAGTTTAACAACAAATCTCCGAAAAGCGCTTTAAAAATTGCACTAAATAACGCCATGGTAATGATAATGATAACCGTAAATGAAATAACTTAAAATTGTAACAACAACAAAATTCTTAACTATAACTAAAATCATAACAAAAATTATGCTCAAAATTAAAACTATTCACTCAATTAAACCATATTTTTTAAGGAGACTGACGCCATCTGGAGATGTGCTTGCTGTTTTTTTTAAATAGAAATATATATGTATACAAACATATATAAACTGCAAACATATATATATATATTTATATATATATATGTACATATATATCATTATATAAAGACTATAAATAGAAGTATGACTAAAGCAAACAATAGTTGTTGTCTACATTTTTTAGTTTAGCATCTCTCCAAGTGAGTCCTTTAAGGACTGATAGATTTGGTATTGTTGATCCGGCTTTAAATTATAAATCTACGAAGAAATTGGGAAATATAGGTAAAAAGTTTTTATTTATTATGCAGTTGAACTAACCTGTGTCAAGAGTTTTGCCGGCGATGGAGTTCTTATGAAACTCGAGATATAAACGTTAACAAAGGTAGCCATGAGGAACTGACAATCGAATCGATCCATAATGCCACCATGGCCCGGAATCATGTCACCAAAGTCCTAAATACCAAATTGATTACTTACTTAGATTTAGTTTTTTTCAGGCAAATGAGTGGACTCACCTTAATCTTGAAAGCACGTTTAAAGCCGGATGCAAAGAAGCCACCAAATGGTCCAATTATAGAACTGAACAAGCTCAATGAAATCGAGTGCCAAATGAAGGGGTAAATGTTCAAAGTTTTGCCAATACCAAACTAAAATTGTAGTTTAGTAAAAATAAATTATAAATATTAATGTTGTTGTGTGAATACTTACCAATTTAAGACTATACTCCTGTGGGGTAAATAGATAGCTAGGCACACAAGACATCGTCATGCGACCCAGTTCCTCAGAATATTGTATGGGACAGATAAAGTATTGGTAATTACACAATACATATGAGAATAATATGCCAAAAAGAACGGTGGCAAAACCACCACCAATAAAGCCCTCCCAGGTCTTCTTGGGGCTAAGCTTAATAAGGGGCGTGCGTCCAAAGAAGAACCCAAACACATACGCCATGACATCATTGCAAACAATCATCGATACGGGCACTATAAACCAAATTAGCCCCTCAAATATATTCTGTATAATTAGATAGCTCTGGGTGACGACAATTAGCAGAGAGACATGAGTCCAGGCAAACAAACTGAACTGTTTGATATAGTATTTCTTAACTAGCGAGAGCACAAACCAAACAAAGCCAACGATGTACAGTGCAAAAGATAGGAACCGATGATAAGTTACCAAGAACTTTAGATATTCCTGCAAAAAGAAAGTGTTAATACACATTATCTTAAATTTAAATTGTAAGTTACATAATAAAATTACATTATTCACTTACCACACGATTAATGACCACTCCAAAATAGTCGACTAAGTTTTCGCCATAGAAAAAATAGTTGGAAGTAAGCAAGAAATACCAGGAGAGACTTCGAAACCAGGGCAAGCCATGTATGCGATATACTTGATAACCAATCGAGATAATTTCCTGAAAGCACTTCACTTGCACCAACAGTGTCTATCAATACAGTTAAATAGAAAGGTTAGTACTTGATTCACAGTTTTTATCTATTTAAATCATCTCCATCACCCAACTCACCGTTATCATCAGGGCCAACGGGCCACCATAAATGATCAATGCAAACCCACAAATCATAATCCATGTGAATATGCCGCGAATTACCCAGTTCTTCCATCTAAAAATCAAAATTACATAATAAACATACTGAAGATAGCTTAAATGCTATCGCAATATTTTGAAGGGTTCTGATACTACTACGATGCATCCTATATAAATTCGCTATTTTCATAAAGCGCACTTTTGCAACAATTTTAGTTAGTATTATAACTGCATTAGCATTTATTTAAATAATTTAATTGAGTTTTAGATGAATTCAAAGAAATGTGTTTTGTTGTTCAGACACAGTTGATTTCGGAATACATTGTTGGAATTTTGTTCGCTTCAACCCATAAATAATTTGTAGCCATATGTGCTTATGATATAAATAAACAATTATTTAAACATACCGGTCGGGTAAATCCTTTAGTGCAGAGTCCAATATTTCTGGTGTTTTATCAGTGCCTTGAGGTAAATTCTTGGCCAGCTCCTCAACGAACTTCTCCTCTGGTATTTTTTCCTCCTCCGAATCGACCTGTACACAAAATTGACCAAAATAACACATTTATTTGAAAAAGTCAAAGTCCAATTCTGTCTATACAATCAGCTAGAAACGAAACATTTGAGTAATTTATCCATTTTGTGGTTGGTTGTTAAGGTGGCGTGTTTTGTTGACTTGCCGAATATTAGTGACTTCTGATAAGAAAGTAGTGAAAGGGGTATTGTAATTATAACTACAACGACAGGGGACTTTGGCAATGCGGCATCAGAATCGGCATTTTCTTTATCACAAAAGCACGGTGTCAGAACGAAACAGCCGTGTCTTTCTACTGAGATAACACATGGACAGTGGATGGGTGGTTATTTGGTTGGACGCTTCCATAACAGCCACTTAATTGGATTAGCTTGCAACAGACAGAGGGCTACACAGTATATTGTTTGTTATTGAGTTTTCTCCATTCATTTTCTTACTCGCACCCTCGCTCTCACTCACTTATAGTGTCTCTCTGGATGCCGCTCTTTTGCCACCTGCTTGTGCGTCAGAGAATAACAAAAACACTGCACACAGAGAAACATACATACACTTATGTATGTAGCACAATATTTGTTGTATGGGTATACATACTTTTTGCTGGATTGTACGCTTCAATTATGGCCAGTTTCGGAATCGAAACATAAATATGGACTCACAATTATACACAACTGCGTTTTTACAATAGTTTTTTGGTAATGAAAGAAAACTTACATGATCTGAAGAATCAGCTGCACTGCTAGCCGCAGTTGTAGCAGCAGCCTCTTCAGTCTCGGTGTCTGCCTTTCTGCGTCGCACCTCAGCCATATTTTATGTTTAAACGCAACTCTGTAATTAATGTATTATGGAGTTTTTTAAATTGCAGCGCTAGCGTGGTTGTTGTGCTGCACAAACAAGCACTTAAAATATAGAACGTCCGCCTATCAGTTTAACACAACACGCACGAGCTACAACTACAATCAATTCGAACAGTGTGACCGAGTTTTAAAGTTACAGCAAATGCTAAAAGTGTGTGTAATATTTTAACACTGATTTACAGGTAACATTGAATATCGAAAAGAATTTGTGATCGATTGTATGTGACGTTTTGCAGCACGCTTTTTACAAGTGTACATAAGTGTGTGTAATTGCCGGCGTCATTTGCAATTTCTGCATTTTTTATAGTTGAAAATTCAGATAACATTTTTATTATGGCAGCGGCTATTGATGGCGTTTTCCCCTCAGATTTGCAAGAATTGGTGAAAAGGTCAAAAGTTCTAGTTGTGGGCGCTGGCGGCATCGGGTGCGAAGTACTTAAAAATCTTGTGTTAAGCGGCTTTATGGATATTGAAATTGTAAGTTAAGCGTTAAGGTTTAACTCCACAGATCTAATGTTTAGCATACATTTAGATAGATTTGGATACAATAGACCTGAGCAACCTAAACCGCCAGTTCTTGTTCCATCGTGAGCATGTGGGAAAATCAAAAGCTCGAGTCTCACGTGAAAGTGCTCTAGGCTTTAATCCGGACACAAATATAATGGCCTATCATGACAGTGTTACATCGTAAGTGATTTTATTTGAGTTGGTTAAACCTTTGATTTTACGGTGATACCATTGATTGAGCATCGCTATGATTTTTGTCACCTTTTATAATTGCAGTACAGACTACGGCGTAAGTTTCTTCAAGAAATTCGATGTTGTTCTTAGCGCTTTGGATAATCGAGCAGCTCGAAACCATGTCAATAGAATGTGTTTAAACGCTGATGTGCCTTTGATAGAGAGCGGCACCTCTGGCTACAATGGTCAAGTAGAGTTGATTAAGCGTGGCTTAACACAGTGTTACGAATGTACACCAAAAGAAAAGCAACGTAGCTTCCCAGGCTGCACAATACGGAACACACCCTCTGAGCCGATTCATTGCATTGTATGGGCAAAGCATCTATTTAAGTGAGCCACTTAATAAATTTCACTATTCATTGTAAATAACCAACATATATAATATTTTAGCCAACTCTTCGGAGAATCGGTTGAGGATGAGGATATTTCCCCTGACGCTGCTGACCCAGAGGCACAAGATGCTCCACTCTCGTCTGAATCTAAAGAAGGCGGTTCTGGTGAACCGGAAGCAGTGGATAAGGACAATGATACGGAGAAAGAAAACGTTCAAGCGTCAAATGCAAATGGCAACGTGGTGCGCATCAATACACGCCAATGGGCAAAGGATTGCAATTACGATGCTGAAAAGCTATTTAATAAGTTCTTCAATGAGGATATTAATTATTTACTACGTATGTCAAATCTCTGGAAATCGCGTAAGGCGCCTGTGCCGGTCCAATGGAATACATTACTACCCGATGAGACAAAGACTGACTTTGCACGACAGCATCACAAGGTTTGGACTTTGGAAGAATGCGCCCAAGTGTTTGCCAACTCTCTTAAGGAATTAAGCGCTGCTTTTCTTGAACTGCAAGGCAATGATACTTTAGTCTGGGATAAAGATGATCATCCATCTATGAATTTTGTAGCTGCTTGTGCCAATGTGCGCTCCCACATTTTCGACATTGAGCGCAAGTCACGATTTGAGATTAAGTCAATGGCTGGCAATATTATTCCAGCGATAGCGACCACTAATGCCATTACCGCAGGTATTTCAGTGATGCGTGCTTTCAGTGTGCTCCAGTCCAAGTGGGAGCAATGCAAAGCTGTCTATGCCCGCCTTCGTCTGAACGGCCGAAATCAGTTTTTGGTGGCAGACACATTATTCCCAGCTCCCAACCCCAGCTGTTATGTCTGTGCCAGCGATCCAGCCATAACATTACGTATCGATACGAAACGCATTCAAGTTAAGGAATTCCGAGATGAGGTACTAATAAAAACATTGAACATGGTAAATCCGGATGTAACTGTCGAATCTACTGGATCCATTGTTATCTCATCAGAGGAGGGAGAAACTGAATGCAATGAACAAAAGATGCTAAGCGATATGAATATTGTAGATGGCATAATTCTCAAGTGCGATGACTTCTTCCAAAGCTATGAGCTAAGCATAATCATATCGCATTTTGATGCTGAGCGTGAAGATATATTATTTGAAGTGATCGCAGATAAAAATCAGCTGCAGGCTAAGCAGGAAAATAAATTAGAAGAGGACAAAGCGGAGCACAGTTCCCGAAAGCGTGCTGCTAATGGTAACAGTTCAACTGATGATGGCCCTTCGACATCAAAACGCAGCCGACCCACAGAAGTTGAAGACGAAGATGATGATTGTCTTGTAATTGAGGAGGATGATGTTGATGAGATTGTTATTTCGGCAACAGAGAAACTTATCGTAGAGAGCACTGCGAAAACAGCTATCAAGCGCAAACCCAGCAAAGAATCTGAAAATGACGAAGTTACTGAAATACTTGATTCATCGGAAGAGGAGGATATAGGTCCCACTAAAAGTAAACGCACAAAATTGAATGAGATACAGTCGGCGGATAGTGCGGTTGAAGTAATCAGCATCGATTAATATTGCATTTTTAAACATGTATACACATTTTCTGTAATTCTCAAATATTAAACGAAATCTTTTAAATGTGTAGTTATTTTTTATTCTTGTTTATGAGTTAACCTTTGAAAGTCAATTAGTCTGGCAGCATTTAGCATAACCAATGTTACCATACCTGCCAATTTGCTAATATCTGGCAGCCCTAGATATTGTCAAAGGTGCGTGCTTATGTAGTTATTTGAAGTAAATATATTAAACCTTGAAACTTTTTAAGATGTCATTTGCAACTAAATTACTACAATCTGGCGCGCGTCTGTGGAATCAAATTTGCGTCATGCGAAGTTTTCACAGCGCCCTACGCCACACCACAACCATCGGAGCATCATCGCCGGGTCACTACTCAATTGGGCAACAATTGGTACCTGGAATTTATACAACTTCTTTTCTTTCACCTTTTAATACCCAAGTGCAGCAAGTGGCAGGATTCAAGGTGAAGGGTCGTCTAAAGCGTCGCTGCAAAGATTGCTACATTGTGGTGCGCCAGGAACGGGGTTATGTCATCTGTCCAACTCATCCGCGACATAAGCAAATGTCTATGAAAAAACGTGACTACAAATCTTGGATTCTGACGCACGCTACGCAATCAAAAGAAAGAGGCTTTTGAATAAATGTTATGTAAAATTATCAATAAATTAAAAAAAATTTAATAGCTATTTGTATTGAAGACAACCAATCATTTGAAGCAAACATGGCCGGTTACCAACAAAGAAGTGTAAGAACACTGACAATCTTATTATAACTTCTGTTTTATAAATGTACATCCCATGCATGATTTCCCCAAACTATTTTTGCTTCTAACAAAACTAAAGTCAACTAATATTTAAATAATTATTCATATTGAGTTTTAACATTGCCAAATTTTGGTGACTTCCCAACACTGTATAGCAGCTGACTTTTTGTTTATCTACAATTTTCGATAGTCGCAATTGTTAAGTCTATTATCTTCAGCTTCCTACCTTTGGGTAGTTATCAAAAATACGCTTTACGTCAGTTTAAACTTTCTAAGGCCGATGCAATATCGTCGCGGTTGTTCAACTGTGAATATACCTGGAATTGCGGCGATGACGTCTCATTTTATGAACGTGCTGCGCCAAGCCTTCAAGACATTTGACAGAGCCAATCTTGCCAGCTTTAATTCAAATTTGCAGCTTCTCAAGCAGTTAACTGATCAGCTAACGTACCGCGATCTACACATCAAGGAGGATTTGTTTCACGACAACGTTGAATCTGTCCAAGCCCCCGCTCCTTGCACCTATATGCATATCTTTGAGGATGAACGTTTCTCCATGAGCCTGTTTATTGTGCGCGGTAACAATTCGATTCCCTTGCACGATCATCCTATGATGTATGGTCTGCTCCGGTGCATTTGGGGTAAACTACACGTACAGAGCTATTCACAAAAGTTGGCTGCCGACGAATTGTTAACTTACGACACAAATCCCACTCTTGTTAAGGTTATCGCCGAGGAGCCTTGTGTGGTAACTCCGGAGACATCAAGTGCATTATTAACGCCTCATAAACGTAACTATCATCAGATTACACAAGCCGGAAATGGAAATGCTAGTGCTGCCTTTTTCGATATTCTAAGCCCACCATACGATGCCAATATGCCGACATTTGGACCACGCCGATGCCGTTTCTATCGCCCCAAAACTCTTGGGGATCAAGTGGAATTGCAGTGCATTCCTTCACCAGCCAGCTATTATTGTGATTTTGCTGATACTCCTGACTCTGTATTGCAGTGCGCCTTTATATGTGCCGCCGAAGCATTTGCTACCAATGTCACAGGCTCTAAAGCTTAGTTAAAAGATCTTTAAGCCATTGACTTTTATTGTATATTTAATTTATTTTCACTCCTCGCTGGGGCGGCAGCAAAATAAAAAGCGTTTCCTGTGTTAAATATGAAATTGTCTGCCTTTTTTTTTGTTTAGGACATATTTGAAATTTATTATCAATGAGCTGTTCAAATACAATTTAATCGTCATTTTCGACAGATTGATATATGCTTTGGTTTCTCCTCTTGAGTTTTTTTAGATTAGGACTTGGTGAAATGGGTGCGATCTCGACAAGCGAGTCCAGTACAGTGATGTCAGCTTGAGACTGATCCCTTTCGTAATCCTCCACAGGGATTGCAATAACATTCTTATCTAATTTTGACACAATGGGAGCTGGGAGCGGCAAATTAAGTTTTCTTTTAGACGTGCCCAGTATTGGGTCTGTAGTTGGAGAGCTTTCTTCTAATATTTGTGACTTAGGGCTATTTAAAGAATTGTTTTCTACAGAGTGATCTTCAAAGATGACAGACCGGGGGAGTTCCTTTCCACTGGCCAGCATTGCCAAACAAAGTGGATCATCAATGCCCAGAAGAGCACAGAATTTAGTGCTCTGTGGATTCAACTGGGCATTTGGCTGTTCGACATATGATTGCTTATAATTGTGCTCCTCAACGGGATCAAAAGTAGACGCAGTGCGGCAAAAGTTTCTGGGCACCTCCAGATTACTAAATTTATTTCGTATATGTTCTAGCTCTTCAACGGTTGGGGTAAAATTGCAACGCTCTTCAGTGTTTCCCGCCTTTTTTCCAGGCAAGTAGTAATTGTTATCCTTTACCGATATCAGATGATTCGTTGTCAACAGTATTGAAAGCCATTCGATGTCGTATTCCAGCCTTAACTTACTTTCAGTGCTAGTTGTTGTGTCATTGGTTATGTCTAAGACTTGTAAAAAACGTCGCTTAGGTAGGCACTTATCAAGCGCCAAAAACTTTGTAACCGCTGGTGCATGTAATGGCGTTGGAGTAGGATCTGGATTCAACCTGCTTCTTTCATCTGTCTCACTATCACTGCTGCTGTTTGAGTAATCATCATTCATAGTACTGTTATTGCTTGGATTGTGCTGCACTAAAGCAGCAAATTTACAATGCAGGTGTGCAGCAAACCAATACGTGGGCTGTACACACTTTAACAATTCCTCCAGTGGTCGACTTCCCAGCTGTCCGCTGCTTATGTCTTCGGCAAAATGTGGCTTAAATCGTAATAACTGCGCCTTATTACCATATTCATGAATTCCTCTAGGCCAGTCGTGGGACATAAAGATATCAACTTTGCCCGATAGTTGTTTCAAACGAAAAACTTCCAATTGACGAACATGATAGACGCTTCGGCATGTTTTATCCGTATACGGGGGAAATTCGTGATGGCCACGCAAAAAATCGTGACCCTTGTAAATGCCACTTATGCCAGCTATACGAATGCCATTTACGTTTATAACACCTGCGTATCCAAGATAGTAGATATTTGGGGCAACCCAGCCACCGTATGGTAGTTCTTGTAAATAGTTTGACGCTTCATGATTCCCGCCAATAAAGATGGTCAGAATTGGTGCAACACGCTCACCGCTAAAATATCTGTGAAAACTCATATAATTGCATTGTGCCCGATAGAAAATAACCATCTTACTTATAAAAAGTGCACATGTCCATATATTTCCGTGGAACAGCCATAGTTTGCAAGTCCGTAACATTCCGGGTGGATTGAAAGTCACCGCAGCAAAGAAGCAAATCGATTTTTATGTTGCGGTCTTTTTCGATGCCTTCTATGGTATCATAAATACGCTCCAGTTCGCCATGGGCACATCCTTCAATAGCAATTTTCATAATTGTGATATTTTCTTCAAATTGTATGTAAATAAACAAACGCGGTGATGCGATATATTGCGGTGTTCTGTGAATGGCAAATGTCAATTTTAACATATGCCGCCTATGCTATTAACAGACGAATTCATTACAGTAATCCATAACTGGTTTCTGTGAATATTTGGAAGTACAATTTAAACAAAACAGCGTAAATACGCGCGAAAATTTAAATTCGTCCAAGCTAGCCGATCATAGATATTCACTACCATAATTAATAATTTATAAAAAGATTATACTTCAAACGTTAAAAATGTTTTTATTTTTCAAAAATATCGTTCCATCCAATACATTATATGCGTGTTTTTGTGTGAGTGTAAAGACAATTTATATGAAATGCTCTGCGTATAATTCTCATTCTTATTCTGTGACCATTTAACGTTGGAGTGTCTAATCTCGTTGTATAGCTAGCTGGGCGCTAACTCATTACATGAGTCGACTTCCAAGTAGTTTTCTAGGTATTTTTACATACATTGGTAAACACTAGACTTTCAACTTAAATTATCATAATTTAGTTGGCACGACTTGCCAAAAGTAGAAATGTTAAAATATAAATTTACAATAAATATGTATAAAGCGGTCATCTCGACCACCGGTTGGGTCATTGCGCCGTAGCATTGAACATATATGTAAGCATATATGTATGTGTTTTACCCAATATGTACGAGAATCTAGAGAAAATGCCTCCAAAAGCCATCATTTATCAATTTCTTAGCCAGTTTTCTTGTTTACGTTTCGTTTTTGTTAAAAATATAAGAAACCATATAAAGTCCGAGGAAAAAGGAGCCAGTTAAGAGCCGAACTTAAAGGAAGTGGGTACAGTTGTCTGAGGGAAGGCAAATCCACCTTGCTTTTCAATCAGTTTCGATTCTTTGGCCGCCTTGCGCTGGTCGGCAGTTACAACAACTTCTTGGAGAGCTTTTGCTTGTTCGGGCGTCAGGCTCGAGGTCAGCAATGAATACCACGGTTGTTCTTGAGTGGAAATTCCTAAAGAAATAAAATCGACAAATTTAATCTAGTGAAACATGTGGGAGTACAAGTATATACCTGTAATAACTTCCTTGAAAGTCCAATATTCATCAATAGCAGTATCGTTTTCTTCGTCGTCAATGGGTGTCGTGAATGTTTCAAGACCAGTTTCATTAAGATCACCAACGGACTCTTCTGCTTCATCATCTGAATCCTCGTCGTCATCCTTTAGCTCAGCTTTCACTTCGAAACCCGCCGAAGCCCCTTTTGTTTTTGCAAAATCCGCCAGCTTATCTAAATAGTTTGGTGCCATTTCATCCATTTCATCTTCATCGCTTGATAAAGCCTCTGTACAGAAATACTTGTTATTAACTACAAAAACATAAACTTAGGAAATTACCTTCGCAATCTTCTCCATCATCCTCTTCTTCTTCCCCTTCCTCTTCCTGTGCACGGGATTCATAAGCTCGTTTGAGGCCATCGAATAGTAGTATAAGTGATGGTACAATCTTATCCGCTACCTCGCTCAGCACCTGTGGCTTGGCATCTCCTAGAGAGATTAACGTACAAAGACCAAGCACGCAGAGTTTACGGTCGTGAATGCTACAATAATAATAATTAAAGAATTTTGAACTGCATTCAGTGTATTATTCGATTTACCCCAGAAAACAGTCTGTATCGTGAAGCCATTGTTTTATAAAATGAGAAACAATTGGTTCGTTGCTAGGTTGCGACATCTTCTCAAGTATAGAGAGCAACAGCTGTGGATTGTAATACAGTGCGGCGATGACCACCTGTAGGCACATGGTTCGAAGTTCTGATGATTGAACCTCGCGTGTCAAGCGCGTTAGAGCCAGCTCCACAAACATGTGTATAACCGAGTCAATTTGACCCTTGCACTGCAATATTATGACCTCCATTAATTTAGCGGCATGACACTCTGGGTCTTCTCCAGGATTGCCAGTCAACATCTAAAGCACGGTAAAGAAGAATAATTCTCAGTAAAAGTGAATGGAAGAAGACTACAATATTGAACCTACAGTTTTGCACATATCCAATAAGGCCAAGAGACGATTGGGGTTGGAAAGGAATGCCGGTGTGTCGACAGTTACATAGTTGTGTAGAGCCGGCATAATGTCAATAAAGTAATCCACGCCATCCTTTTTAAAGACCTGATAGATTAGTTCAAGCATTTGCCACATCTCAGCTGAAATGGCTTTAGATGTTAAATCGTAGACCAACGAAAACGTTTCCTCGTAGAAATCTACAAAAAAAAAATTATAATAATTCCATAAAATATTTAATATGTTTGTTTCCTTGCTCACTTACCAGTGATGTTGTGCTGGAATATGTGACCCACTACATTGATGACAATAGGATGCAAATTAAGCAGAACATCGGGATGCTCCTCCATAACACTAAGTAATGTTTCTATCGTGTTTAGTAGTCCCATGGCTGTTATAGCCTTCTCATCGGAGCCTTCCTCAGACTCCAGCACTTGACTGAATGTAGTTGCTAAGTGCTGACAAATTTCCGTCGCTACTGGAAGCAATTGCTCGGTAAATGTGCAGACAATCTTCTGCATTACATTGGTCAAGTCTTCGTTTTCGGTTTCACGTATAATGGTCAACAATTCCTTAGTGATCTCTTTGATCTGAGACTGCACATACTGGGGTGCCTCATCCTGCGATGATAGGAACATTTGCAGACCAATCGCGGCCTCCACTTTAACGGGCAACTCCTTATCCGTTAGCAATGCATTTGTGGTTAGTCGCATCGTTTCAGCAAGCACCTGAGGGTTCTTGATCTGGACATCGCAAAAATAGTGCAGTACCCAACAGGCACGAGCACGCATGTGCCCAGCCGGATTTTGGAATTCTGGAAACACATAGGTGGTGAGCATTGACTCGACCTGATCCCGGTAAAGAGCCTTCTTCAGAAGCACATCTGCCAATGTGCCAATCATATGCAGTGCGCCATCCTTTTGCTTGTTGTCCGCATTGGGAGAGGTAATTATTTGCATGATTGTAGTCATCGCTTTTGGCAAAATGCCTTTGCGCTTTTTGCAGACGGAATGCAAGAGGGATTGGGCTGCTGGTACTGGTGTAGCATAATCCTCAAAAATATCTATGAATTAAGGCTGTACAAAATTCAATTCGAAAAATAAATTGTATGTATGTGCTTACCAAACTTGAGGCGAATATACTCGTAGGGATCACTCTCCCAGAGTTCTTGATCTGAGTCGGTAAATGACATAATAGGGAATATAACATCCTGAATAACAGCAACCATATGCGGCTTGATCAGCTTCCAAGTGTACGCGTGACTCACACTACGAACCATATATTTTAAGACGACCTAATTTTAAATCACTTTAAATTGTGGAACTTACGCAATCTTGAGATAATTTAGAACGTCCGTTAACACACGGGGCGAAACATAGACACGATTACGATATTGGTCTAGAATTTTAAGAAGTACTTCCAAAACCCCTGAACTGAAGGTGGGAAGATACCATTCAGCAAATTTTTGATACTTCTCGCTAACCACGCTGCTGGGACTCCCATAACTGCAGAAACATTATAAAATTTTTACAAACACATTTTTTGTTTATGTCTACTCTTTTTTGAACTTACCGCTCGAACATGCGTACCATAATATGAAGGGCCCACTTTTTGGTCTTCCAATAGGGAAATTCAGTACGTTCGTCATCATCCAAATGTGAGCAATCGGGCACAGCCCGGTCAGCTATCTGACGGCAGATTTCCATCCATTGCGCGAAGATTTCCTTGGTGATAAGGTCAAGCGGCAGGCTGTACTGAGTCAGGGCATAGTAAATTTTGAGTACCTGCTTTTGTAGCAAAACTGATTGCTCTGACTGATCATTGAGCAGAGTCATCATTAATTGATAAATCATGGGCAATAACAAGTTCATTGCTTCGTTTAACGGTGTTCGCTCTTCGAAGCGCTTATATTCATACGTCTTAACCAATTGATACATGGTCACCAGTGCACCATTCCAGCCATTTACGTCCGGATTTTGGAGATAAATGCTAATATTGTCTACCACCTGTGGCCAACGACCTGGAAAATCATTTTTGATGATGTGATTCACGCATACCGACAACTGAACCCTGCGTTTAAATTCAACATAAATATAACTTTATTGAAGACAAATTAAAAGGTGAATTTGTTTCTCACCTGATAAGCTCTGGAGCGTGAACAATTGCATCCACAATGGCTCCACGGATCATGGCACGATCCTGTTCGTGAATGGAGAATGGTATGGGCTCTCCCGGTTTGGTTTCATGATCCGACCAGCTGTTATTGATCAGATTCTTTAGGTATACGGCCCCCGCTTGTCGAACAGGCTGCTCTAGTGTCGTTTGCATTACGATTTGCAGTATGGTAGGCACAAATCCAATGATTTTGTGTATCTAAGACGCAAGAAATTCAGTGAACACATTTATAAATTGCTTTTCTGGCCGACGATTTGTTTACACAGGTGCTATATTCATAACAAGGCGTATGAGTAATGTATCGATTCTGTATGCGGATAACATTTGCGACGCGATTCCAAAATTTATATTGATAAAACAATAGTAACACAAGAACCAGCAACTACTCAACGACTTTCAACGCGCTAATATTAAGAATTCTAAGCACAATTTAAATATTCTTATAAGTATATTCACATTGTACAAATATATCCATATATGTATATCTTTTATATATGTAATTGCGTTTGCACATTAAAGAAGCTTCATCGTGGCATCGGCTGTTTCAATAAATATACATATATACGTAGAGTGTAGATAGAGTTAATTAACTGATTGAATAATGCGGGACACTGAAAATCATTAGAAATTGACTCAGACAGAGCATAAGAACCTCAAGCACAGTGGTGTCATATTGAAATGTACATGCACACATATTTGTATGTAATTAAACATAAGATTTTCAAATTAGAGCTAATTTGAAAGCAGATCATACATTTTTTTTTCATAAGTATCGAATCTCATTAGCCAGATTCGTCTTGAAACTATGTTTGAACTCTAAATTGAATCAATCTTAACCCACGTTTACGTACACTAATTGCAAACACGGAATCATGTACGGTCTTTGTATCTTAAATATCCGAGCATTTTTCATCGGTAGTACTTGTTGTCCCATAACTACTGAACATGGATTTAGTGGTTCTGCCCAATATCAGTTTTTTATTGACTATATTACTCCCGCACACAACTGAGGTATACACAGGCAAACACACACATGCATGCACTCACACACAATATATGTATGCAGAACATATAGACGGGGAGGGAGGTTAAAAGCGAACAATTAAAAAAGCACATGGTTTTGCTCTTACTTTGACAACAGGGCCACTATATAGGAATGAAGAATACCTTATCATCGAACCTTTCTAGTTATTAACTATGGACTTACTTGTGCTAACTGATCCTCGGCTGCTTTCCTTTGGTCGGGATTTGGATCAATTGTTGCGCGCAACAGTTCCGTCAATTTCTGTGCCTCCATTTTCGTGTAAATGGTATATCCAATTTGCCGGTTTGGCTTTAATTGTTTCACAAACAAAAAAGCTCCCTCAAAGCACCCACAATTTGTTCGATTTTAGTTGAAATGAGGACACAATAAGTCCGCAACTAATGGCAATTGCAAAAATATGTGCTAATAGGAAAAACGTGGAAAAGGCTGTCACAGCCACTCACACACCGCCGAAATTTCCGAGTCCGAACATATCGAAAAATATCGATATGTTTGGGTTTTGATGAATATTGTATTTTTTAGCAACGGTAGTCTAAAATTTTAATTATTATTTTAAACCGTTAAATTAAGTTTAAAAAAAAAATTAATAGATAATAGTTCCATCTGATGTTGCGGAATATCATTTTCAATCGTGTTTTATTTTCATATTTTTTTGAAATACCCTAATCCATTCGAATTTTTGAAGGTATTGCCGTTCAAAGAAAATAAAAACAAAAAACAATTAGTGAAAATAATTATAGGTAAGGTAAGAAAATGTGTTAAGTATAATCAAAATTTAACCATACGAATAGATTTTTATTTAGAGTAGAGAGGCTATAAACCGCTGATCGCTTAGCAATACCCTTAACATTAATACCAACCTGAGAAAAATATCAGGACAAAATTAAAACTCAGAGTTCTGTAGTTCTGTGGCTCTTAACAAAAATACTATTGACCGAAGTAAAAGTGGGAAAATAAATTCCTGTAGGCGAGCCAATAGTGGGAATTAACACTATTTATCGATAGAATAATAACAGTGCTATAAAACATACAAAAAAAAGAGAATGCAACACTGTCTATGTACAGTGAATGTGTGTGAGAAGAGTGACAAAGAGCGAAGTTTTCTAAATGACACATCGTTGCTGGAGGAGGTGTGGTTGAAAATTTATACTCTTTCCTGTTTATCAGAAGAACAATTATTTTGAAAGTGGTGTAAGATTAAAATCCAAAGTGTAATTAATTCCGGTTAACTACAAAATTCAACAAATCCTCAGTCAACATGACAGGCAGGCTACCGGCATGCGTAATCGATGTGGGTACCGGGTAAGTTTCGTGTGTAGTAGTTATAGTTGTAGATATGTCAGAATGTCTATTTAATTTTTTGGCAATCGTTTCCTTTTGTAAGATACTCCAAACTGGGTTTCGCTGGCAACAAGGAGCCACAGTTCATAATTCCCTCGGCCATTGCTATTAAGGAGTCAGCGCGTGTTGGCGACACTAATACGCGTCGCATCACAAAAGGCATCGAAGATTTGGATTTTTTTATTGGCGACGAGGCATTTGACGCTACTGGCTACTCTATAAAAGTAAATAAGTCGATTCAACGCACATGTCAATCAAAACATGGCTACTGTAGAAAAAAGTGTAATAATGAGTCACTTTTGTGTTTTGCAGTATCCAGTGCGTCATGGTTTGGTGGAGGATTGGGATTTAATGGAACGTTTTTTGGAGCAATGCGTCTTTAAGTATTTGCGAGCCGAGCCCGAAGACCACTATTTTTTGCTAACTGAGCCGCCACTAAACACCCCTGAGAATCGTGAATACACTGCCGAAATAATGTTTGAGACGTTTAATGTTCCTGGCCTCTATATTGCGGTGCAGGCTGTGTTGGCTTTGGCAGCCAGCTGGGCATCTAGATCCGCAGAGGAACGTACACTGACTGGCATTGTGGTGGATAGTGGTGACGGTGTGACGCATGTTATACCAGTGGTAAGTGCGTTAAGTTATTCGATAGGTGAACATGTCTTATCGCGGTACATTTTTTTACAGGCTGAAGGTTATGTGATTGGATCATGCATTAAGCATATACCAATCGCTGGTCGTAACATTACATCATTTATCCAGAGTCTGTTGCGTGAAAGGGAAGTGGGAATTCCGCCTGAACAGAGCCTTGAGACTGCCAAAGCGATCAAGGAAAAGCATTGCTATATTTGTCCTGACATTGCCAAAGAGTTCGCCAAGTACGATACGGAGCCAAGCAAATGGATTCGTAATTTTACGGGCCTTAATACTGTTACTAAGCAGCCATTTAGTGTTGATGTTGGATATGAGCGGTTCCTCGGCCCCGAAATATTCTTTCATCCAGAGTTCTCAAACCCTGACTTTACCATACCACTATCCGAGATTGTGGACAATGTTATACAGAACTGCCCAATTGATGTGCGACGCCCCCTATACAACAATATTGTACTAAGCGGTGGCTCTACGATGTTTAAAGACTTTGGCAGACGCTTGCAACGAGACATTAAGCGATCGGTTGATACACGTTTGCGCATCAGCGAGAATCTTTCTGAAGGACGCATTAAGGTAAATAAGATGGTGGTAATTGGAAAATAACTTTTACTACAAGTGTTTTCTTTGATAGCCAAAACCCATCGATGTACAGGTGATTACACATCATATGCAACGTTATGCTGTCTGGTTTGGAGGCAGTATGCTTGCTTCAACGGTAAGAAATTCAATATTGAATTCATTATGAAGTTAACAAAATGCTACCCTCTTATTTCCAGCCGGAGTTTTATCAGGTGTGCCACACAAAGGCTGCCTATGAGGAATATGGACCAAGCATCTGCCGTCATAATCCTGTGTTTGGTACCATGACATAATGATATAACCGTTTAATGTTAGTGGCTGCCTGACGAATGCCGCGCCCAATCTATTTTTTTCAGTTTGATTTTGATTTCTACACACTGTTCTACATGCGATTACGTATTCCACGCTATAAGTATTGCTAAGGCATTAGTATTGATTTTCTATTTATTAAGCTCCAAAGTTGTCTAAAATATTTGTATTTCAGCCAGCAATATGCGAAACCACTTTTTGCCCAAGTCTATGTTTTCTGTGTAGTTCTGATTATGGATTAAGCTAAAAGATCTTTAAACAACATTGTCTGCCAGTTTAACTTTTTTATAAGGTGCATTACTTTTATTTGATACTATTATTGTGTATGTTTATATTTTTTACGATCTACACACCAACACACGCTCTTAAGCACACACACCACCCCAAACGGCACTCCATTGAATACCGGCTTAAAACCCAATTATATATGAAATTGTACTTGTCATAGTAATATTTATCTATTGCAATAACTGCAAAATGATTAAATGTAAAAGGGAAACATGAAAAACTAATATTGATGAAAAATCTGTTTGTTATATTGATAAGCATAATTAAAGGCATTCATTAAATCAAATAAACATTCTATAAGCTCCAGGTGAGACCACACACTTATTTGATTTTCTTTTAAGTAAAACTCAATGGAAATTTGTTCTAAAGCTTTGACAACAAATTTTATTAATACATTCCATAGTGTGTATACATGTATAGTATTTATATTATGTGACTGCCCGTGATTTTAAAAAGCACTGGGACTCGCCACACAGTAAGCGATATCAATGCAAATTAGTAACATTTTAATGGAAAATCTGGTGCAAATTATCGTCTTTTAAGTGGTTGTGAGGTTACAATAATATTTAAGAAGAAAGAATATTAATTTATATAGGCTTCTCTAATCAACATAGTCGCTGGATCCTTCCTCTTCTTCATCATTACTATTACTCGATTGGGCTACAGCGGTTTCTGGTGAACGCAAGTGCTCAGCTATACGGAAGTTTTGCAAAAAGTCCCGCATTGCATCCATCATATGGGTCAACGACTGTGGTAGAACAGCTTCTATTGGAATAAATAATATAGGTACACAAATGTGTATATATAAAAAAATTGTTGCAATTATAACCCTATTAGGAAACAATTATAAACTTTTGAAAATACAAAGAAAATTTTAACCTTCAGTTTCACCGCCTCTGGCGACTGCGTCTCTTTCTGGAAAACCTAAAAACTCATCGGGAACGTTGCCATCTGCATGATCAGCGGCCTCGGGGGGTTGCTGTGCACCAGCAACGTTGTTTAAATTAAATGATGGCAATAGCGATTGGAAAAACATAGACACGGAGTTGTTGGTATTGGTTGTTGGGCTGCTACTAGAAGATGATTTACTGTAAATAATTATGAAAATAATTCAGTCTAGGAATTGGATTCGAGAGTTCTTACCGCTGATAACAGTTAACACTGTCAACTGGAGGAAGCGGATCGTAAGTCATAATTGCTTGCTTTTCTTTAGATACAAAAACGGCTAAGGGCACCTTCTCTTTGTAGTCGGAGAGTATGACATGACGCAAGATGGGCCGTGGTGGAGTTCCACTGTAGCGCACACAACGTTTCTCCTTGTAATCATTTATAAGGGGATCCTTATTGTCAATGCGATCCAGCACAGTATTGACATTATTTTCCAGCCAAGAAAGCACATCGTTTTGACGCCAAACAATCTTGGCGCGGCATACGTACAAACAGACAAGTTGGTGCAGCGCAGGCGATTGGCTGAAATCAAAATTGATATTAATCATTTATATATAGTAGGTTACCAAGTTAACAATATGAGTCACCCACTTTCCAGAAACATCGGCATAGAAGTATGAAGAAGCCACCACGCGTTTGTCTGTTTGTACAGACATCTCATCTAGAAGCGGTCGCAAAACACCCGGAAACATAAGCAATGCATATTGCAGAGCTTCATTAGCTCGTTCGCAGATGCCGTGAAGCGTATATAAAGCCAGTGCATAAGAGTAAGCCATGTTTGGGAGCTGGGCAAGATTGCGCGACGCATTATATTCCTCATAGAACTCCACTAGCCAACCATATTGTTTGCTTCGCAGTGCATAGTAATCAATGACAAGTATAACGGCTAATGGATCAACGTCAGGCTGCAAACTTAATATAAGCTTGGAGATCTCAAACGCTGTACGGCAACAGGCACGTTCTTCCAGGTACTGAGCATGCTTAAACAGTATAATGTAAAAGCAGCGATTTTCCTGTCGACGATAGTCCAACCGTGAATTACCTGATGTCAGGCTAAAGTTGATGTGCAGTGAAGACTCTAAAAGAAATAGTGCACGCTCTATCATCTCTGATGCCAAAGCATAGTCCTCCGTCATTTTGCACACCTCACTTAGCTGGACAAGTGAATCAACGTGGTAAGGACAGCGCTTAATTAACGTGATCAAAAACTCGGAGTCTATTCGTTCCAAAGCGGAAAGAAACATATGCTGAACTCCTTGATAGTATTGACTGTGCTGGAAGGTAAACCATTGAATATGATCTTCGTTGTTGCTTGGCATTTTTTGACTTGTCGATGTGCTCGGCGTTTCTGGCGTTGGTAGTAGTTTCATGGTGATAATGTTCTTAGTTAATGGCGGCCAGGTTTCCTTAGCAGCAACCATATAAGTTGACTTCAGTGTAGGTTTTTGGCGACCCCGCTTATTCCTAAATCAAAATAAAAATCAAATTTTAATAATTTTCATAGGAGTTTAGGTTTTTTACATACTCAACTTTGACAACGCGTTTGCCGAAAGTACGACGCATTTCATTTTGTTGATTCAGATGTTTGAGCTCCACCGTCAGTAGCTTTTTGCTTGCCAGTTGCTCTACTGCTCCAAGAAAAGAAGTCTTCTCCAAATTTTTAGAGACGCCATCGTATAATTTTCCGTACAAGGGTGCGACACTTTCCAGGTTCTTATCTTGGCGTTCATTATCCTCACTACTAATATGGTTGCCATGTGATTTGGTTTTCTTCTTGCGTTTCTTCTTCTTCTTTTTTGCAGCGCTATTCGTGTGCATGGCCGCCGATGGGTGTTCCGTCTCATTGTCATCTTCTTTAAACTCACTCTCCGACATACTCTGTTGATTTAGCTGCAAATAAAAAAATAAATTTTCACCAGAGTCTAGTAGGATTTTAAATTATGCACTTATGTCTGTACTTACCAAATCAAAAGGATTTAAATGCGAATTACCTCTGACCATGTCTAGTTCATCATTGTCAGTCAAGTGGTCATTGTCAACTTCTTCGTCAAGTGGCGAGGCCAGATTATCCGTACCGCCTTGCAACTTCTTCAACATACGCGCGGACATGTTCTTTTGTTGTTACTTAGCAAATTTGTACATGTGGAACAATTATTTACAAACAAATGTCGATTTTCCGTTCTTTTTCTTGTTGTTGTCAAAAAAGACTGACGTCCCTGTTTAACAAATACAGATACAACTTTTGATTCAGACAGACACTTTCTGTTATTTACATAACATCGATAAGACCATAACTTACGGTTTACCTCAATCTGGCAGCCTCAGTCTATAACAGCCTGTTAAAAAGGTATCCCTAGCTGGTATGTAACATTTCTTGTATAAACTAGATTGGTCACACCGTCTTCGGCTGCTGGCAGCAAAAGCATAATTGTAGTGATTGTTAAAATTGTTTGCGAAGTTTGTTTTATTGTTAATCGAAAGTTAATACATGTTTTTATGAATTGATCCCGGTTAAGTTAATTGTTGTCAAGTTTATTACAATTTTTACAGTCTAATAACTGATTAAATAAATCGATCAAGGTGAAAAGAATAATACAAAGAATTTTGGCGCCCATTTTATATTTATATTTTTTGTTCGTATTGTAGAGAAAATGGTGATTATAGGCTTAAGTCTAGAAGGTACAAACCAGTCAGAGGTTCAGTTGGAACCCAATATTATATATCGCATCGGTCGAAAATTGGGTCTTGAATTTTACAGTGTCGATGAGGTTAGTATGACTACTTACTACTTAGTTCTGCAATAAATTCTCCGCTTTTTGCATTTTATCTTCTTTCAGTCCATTGAGCTCGCACATGCAACAATAACAGTTATTCCTGGAGGGATAGTGCGATTATCTGCAGTGGCCGGCAAAGTTTTTTTGAATGGTCTGGAAATAGATATAAAAAGTATCAGCATTTCGGATATGATCAAGGGATTAGTTGAACTGCGCTTTGGAAATTTGAATGCTAAGTTGCACTTTCATGATGTTAACACTGTGGAAAACGATGCGGTAAACTTAAATATAGTTGACACAAATATGTATATAGTAAGCAATTCAATTGTAGGCTCACGATAGTAGTGGCTACGAAGATGGCATAAAGTACAAGTCAATCAATACAACTGGTGACAGCCTCATAATCCCTGACTCAAAGCCATCTTCTGCAAACACAACTCGCGAGGAGGAAAGCTTCAGTATACCTGAAACGCAAGCTATTTCCTTTACTCTACGTTCAATAAGACGCGAAAAGTCGATGGTTTCCTGTGGTGATGATTCCCTTATACCTGAAACACAAGAAGTTGCGCTTCATAACCATAAACCTGCCATGGTCTGTCACGTTCAAAGCTCGAAGCCAAAAGTCTCGTGTGGCGATGATTTTCTTATACCCGAAACACAAGATGTTTTGACACCTTGCAATGAAACCGCCATGGTACAACAAGATCAAAATAATCAAGAGGAAGATGATGTTTCAGAGTTGGGCACTCAAATCCGTATTTGCACGCAAGATTTCAATCAGTTTGATGAAGACGCTATTGATGATTTTGACTCTTCACTTTTACTTGGAGATGCCAGTCTCGCTACATTTGGAAAAGTGAGTGCTAATCAACTTGCAGGTATTTCTATTTCATTTGCATAGTTTGCAATTAATGATGTGTGTGCCTTTTCCTAGATAATACTGCAATTGATCATGATATGAGTGCACTAAATTGGTCTACATCAAATTCCAAATGCACTGCTTTAAATAGCACAAAAGCTGATGACCCATCTTGCGAGAAAGGGATTGTCTTAACTCCGGACTTATCAGCAGAGAAACATAATTTACTATTTGATGATGTACCTTGCACGCCCGATATATATGACATTTTGCGAGATAATTCTCCTAGAAGTAGCGGTTCTCAGGCACCTGAAATAATAAACGTTAACGTAGATGTGCATTCGCGTTCATCTAATCCAAATTCTGTTGATCAGCCTTGGTCCGCCATTAGTCATACGCCGGATACTTCTTCAGCAAATTTAGTGGGTAATAGTGTAACACATGTAATTTCGATTCCCAAACCAGTTGGAAAGAAGGACAATACCCAGAATATAGATTCAAAAGTTGAAGATTTCATCGAAACTCAGGTTTTTCCAAAAATAAATTCTTTTTCAGCACCACCTTCCAAACCTACATTTAACTCCAGACAAGATATTAATATTGAGGATTTCATTGAAACTCAGGCTTTCCCTAGTAGAAACTCTTTTCTGGCACCATCATCTATTCCAAACACTTCATGTAACTCTATTAACGATGAAGATAACGAAGACTTTATTGAAACTCAGGCATTTCCAAAAATATTGCTTACCGCACTCACATCAGGGACCAATTCATCGTCTAATCTTAGTAAAGAGTACGACATAGAGGATTTAATCCCAACTCAGGTATTCCAAAAAAAAACATCCTGCTTAGCGTCAACTTCAAGTCGCTTCGGGAATGATAATGACAACCAGGATTTCATTGAAACCCAAGTATTCCCAAAAAGAAAATCGTTTTTTGATTCGCAACTAAAATTAGTCGCAAAAAATACTAATAAAAACGAGAAATTGTTTTTCGAGTCGAATTTGAAAGAGGCTCGATACAGTTCTCATGATAATGTTACTGGAATGAATACAAGCTTAAATGCCATCAAGGATTCATGCGAAGCTCAAGCGACCGCTAGTCATTCAGAAAAAGGTATAAATGTATATATAAATTGGTTACCACATATTTAATATTTCATTCGACCCTAGACAAAATTGTTTGTGAGACTCTACAAATAGACAGTTCACTAAGTATCGACGATGAATTAGACAAAGAGCTTAAACAATTGATTGGATTTTCTACAATGCCCAGTTCACCATCCGATGAAGAGACCTACATCACCAAGAATGTAACAAAAACAAGTTGTATTACAGACAAAACGAACGAATATAATGTAAAGTTCTTGTCTTTAAAATAAAATTATTGTTATTAAAGGAATTTATAAAACATTGCAGATGTCCGAACTCAAGGAAGCCGAGGGAACTGACAGACTTCTACGAAAACGACGGTCTACATCTACAAAATCAACACGTAAGTCTAGAAATGTACAATTATTTGATTTCTAAATTATTGTTCTTTAATAGCATGTAAAATAAAATTCACTCAAAAAACAACGGAGCCGATCACACCATCCCTAGCTACAATAACTAATGGAATCAAGCCAAAAGTGACATGTCCAAAACCAGTAACGCGTAAGTCCCAAAATATATCATTTTGATCGTTTATTAAAAAATTCTAACTTATCCCATTAGATTCAAAAAGCAAAGTTGGTATTAAGTCAATAATAAATGAAGCCACTGATCATCATCGACTGACACTTAAATACCAATCTCGGTCGCGCACATTAGTAAATCAAAGCCGCGAAACTGTTGAAGATAATAACAGTTCTTTGCCTAATAAGTCTCCAAAGTTGGTAGTAAAAGAACAAAAGTGCAGTCTATTAAAGGATTTGGAAAAGGCCACAATCGAGGAACGACAGCCCGTGATTAAAACTCAAACCCTCAGAAATACTCAAAAAATTGATTTAGAAATAATTAAAAACGTTAGTGAAAATAAGAACGCCAAGACTCACGATAGGAATTCCACAACCTCTGAAGGTAAGCTTAGGATTTTCTTCTTGTATATGACTAAAATTGTATTTTTTGATGTGGCAGACCATACGAATCATACAAAGAATAAAGAAAAAACTAAATCGGAAGCGACTGCTAGCTCCAAAATGATAGAAAGCAGAAAAGCTCCAAAGCGTGGCTGTAAATCATCCGAGGAACCAAGTGATCAGATGTCTCGAAGAAACAGTGCGTTAAATATTATTTTAGCACCGACAATATATATATTTATATAGTAAACTTTCATTTAGCAGATTTGTTAAGCAAGCAGCCTATCCAGGATCCGATACAAGGTAGGTGCAATTAATAAAAAATGTTAATTTAAAAATATGTAATATATATATTTTCAGATATCAACGTGTACTTGAAGAAAATAAAAAGTTCGGGTCGAAAAATCCAAATAGCGCTGTCAATGTGCAACTATTCGGATATCCAAAGTGTTTTGGTTTCCTTACGAAGTAAGCCCAACTGGAATTGAACGTCCGTAATACCATCGTATACATTTTCTTCTCATTTTAAGACGTTGTTCAAGTCACTGGAAACCCAGAGTGTTGTGACTTACTTATCTTGGACAAGGGAGAACGAACGTATAAGTTTTTGGTGACGGTCGCATCCAATAAGCCAATATTGACTACTCGTTGGCTACACTCCATTAAGGAAACCCGGTCAATAGTCGTAAAATCGAATCACATATTAAAAGATGACAAATTCAAGAAAATGTTTAACTTCGATCCACTATTTGTAATGGAAAAGCCCAACTTATTAAAGGGTCTACACTTTATGATTGGAAATACCATACAGCCGAATATAAAGGAGATGAAAGGTGTTTACTTTGAGCCATTTGTTTGTGTTGAATCTAAATGAAATCCATTTTTTTCAGTTATCATAGAAAGTGCCGGCGGAACAGTACACAACAAACCACCGCCAATTTTAAGTAATATTCGTCTTTATGTGGTTTCTACTGTTCAGGATAAATACCTTTTTAAACTACTCAGAAACTATACCAACTTGCAGTTTATTAAAACCGAGGGCATAATGCAAGCACTCGTTCAGCATAAACTAGAACTGCTTGATCACCATAAGCTTGAGCTCTAAGTAATATTGTTTCTTTGGTGAGTGATGATCAATTTTGATAATATAATGAAATGAATCATAACGAAGAATTCTAAATTTATTTGTATATTTTTCTTGATAATTATACGCTTATTCCAACTTTTTTCGCTTGGAAGCTGTGGGTTTATCAAAATGCTGTCGCATTCCGCCAGCCCGTTCGTTGTGGAACTTCATGTTGTTGGAAGTTTCGGCATACCAAGGTGAATCGAATTTGGTTGTATCCTGATCAACTAAATGTGTGTACTTGGTGCGTCCACAGCGTCCAAAGTTTTTCACCTGCATTACCTTGGGTAAAATTGTCTTGTCAAAGTGATCTTCGAGAGTGGCCTGAGCAAAGTCTCGCTTCAATACATCATTTTCCTCATCCAGGTAGAATGCACCGCGATGGTAGTATTTCTGCAGAAATTTGTATTTTCCTTTTGTGGCCTTGTTGGTGACGAGCTTGGGATTTGAGCGCAGCTCCTGGCGTCGCTCCTCCTCGGTGAGGTTGCGCATGCGTTCAACTTCCACCTTTTCACGATCAGCGCTAAAAGTGGAGAATATTCATGAAAATACACTTAAGTTATTGCCAGAAAGTTTGGTATGTCTTACTTGTCACGTTCCTCGCGGTCTCGCTTCATCCGTTTGAGTTCACGTAATTTCCATGCCTCGTACTCCACTTCGTCGTTTTCATCAGCTGTGCAAACATCTTCTATGCACGCCTCGTTGGTCTCTGGCTTGACCTTCTCCAAGTCTTTTTTTACGCTCTCCTCCACCATACGCAATGTGGCACGTCTTCTTTCTTTGGCCGCTCGCTTGGCTTCCGCCTCCACTTGTTTTTGTTTTTGGGCCTCGCGTTCTTTTTCCTGTATGGTGGCCCGATCTCTTTTACGCACAAATAAAGGTTTCAGACGGGGCTCGTTTTCTTCCTCGCTTTCTGTCTCTTCTTCATACTCGGAACTTTCCGACTCTGATGATTCGGATTGTTTTTCATCCTCCTTTTGTAGAACTTCCTCTTCCCGTTGTTGCTGCAACATTCGTGCTCGTAGCTTTGTACGTCGCTTTTCCAATTCCGTGTCGCTCAGCTCAGAGTCTGTGTCGGATTCTGAAGCTAATGTTATTTTATTGGTTGCACGTTCAATGTGCTGTTGTTCGTTGTCATCTAAGAATGGCTCCTCTCCTTCGCTAGCGCTCTCTACCATTTCGGGTTCATGAATGTGCCTATGGCGTTCACGCCGTTCCCGTTCCAAGTCTTGAACATCGGCAGGGCGGGCACGTAGACGACGCAAACGAGGGTCATCTACCTCTGCTTCGTCCTCTTGGTCAACAGTATTTTCCTCCCCATTTCCTCGTCGCAACAGTTCAACTTTGTGGCGTTCCGCCTTGTGGCGCTCCAGCCGCTTACGATTGTCCACGAAATCATCTTCATCACTTTCATCTGAAGTAGAATCCGCACGTGCATAGTCAGGGCGTTTACCAGATATGTAACGCTGAACCTTAACTTTTTGCATGGAAATCTCGCCTGGAAGAGAGGTTATTAATTTCAGTCCAAATAACACAAAAGGACTTTAAGTTGCTTACCCTTTTCATTTCGCACAGGCACAGCACCGGCTGTGCATTGTATGCCCGTTGGGGCTGCTGGAGTGTTCATTTTAATGTATAAATTGGTGTTGCAAACCAATTCTCTTAATGGCGTTGGTCCCAAATAAAAACAGTGGTGGCCGTAATAATATTTGTTTTTTTATTCAGAGTTGCTTTGACTAGCCTTACATATTCTTGAGCTATTAAAAACATCTGCTGAATCGATAATCCCGATATATCGATAAATAATTATGAATGATTTTAAATACAGCCCTTGTGCTGTTGTAGGCGAATATCGATATAAAAAAATAGATGAATTATCAGTTTATGTTAATAACATTATAACAAAATGTTAAATTTGCCGCTGTTATTAAGTGTTATGACAAGTAGCTTTTGTTACCGTACCTCAAAATAGTCGTTACATTTTGAAATGTTACTATTTTGTATTATTTACTCTTGCCAACAATTCCATCTTTACATACAACATAAAAATACAGATGAATTTTTGTTGGCAAGTGTAATACAGTCTACCATACTTGCAATAATAAAATACTTTTGTGTGTATATATAACTATTTTATATACTATATATTTCAAATAATTAAGTATAGGCAAGTGACTCAAAATAAAATAGAACCTTCGTTTAATTAGACATTTTGCACGTCGGCAATTTTAGCAATTTCAACGCCCACTCTCATTAACGATGACAATTATCAATTGACCTTTAACGCTTTCTTTTACATTAAATGCGGAGGGACCGAGACGACAAACCGACAAGTGTGTTTTTTTCTTCATTTTCTGTTTCTAGGCAAGGGATATAAACGAAAATAAATATGCACTGATAAGATCTCGGTAACGTTGAAATGTTTTTAACATCACACATACACCATGTAAACGTGGTAATTTGGCGAGCAAATACATTCTTAATTAATGTTTATACTGTGTGTGCACCAATGTGTTCAATTTAAGCTTCTAATACATTTTAATTAAAGTTTAACAATTTTACCATTTTGCAAGAATAACAAAAGCAAAACAAACAGTAAACAAATAATTTTCTATTAACAAGAACGAGAGACAGCTGTCGAAAGTCAGATGTAAATCGGTTCCAGATCAAACTCGTTATCGTTATCCAAGTTGGGGGTAAAAATATGCATAACCGGGTGCGACAGCGCCTGAAGCAATTGAGTCGTACAGATAAAATTATTTGTGTATGGCAGATAAATTCAAATATTAATTGGCTAGCGGTTTTTGCTTCTATGACTTCCTTAAGTTATTTACACATTTCACATTTTACATACAAAATTCCCATAAAGCGGGACAACACAAGATTCATCACTCGAGCCCAAAAATTATAAAAATTTGACGCTTATGGCTCAACAATTAAAATGTTGCATGTCAATGTGCGTTGTGGGTGTTGGAGACGCCTGCGATTAACGTTTACGCTCCAAATTGTCGAGCGTCCGCCTTGAAGATGTTGTCTCCGGTATTTTCCGATATTCCCCTTCATTAATTTCTGAATTTCTGTTCGACAATGCCTCATTTTTGTCCAAGCTAATTAATTGAAAAACGCGTCACATTATTATAGACAATAACGTAAATATTAATTTAAGCAAGTATGAAATGTACTTGCTTTAAGTATTGTATAAAAACAAATGAGTTACTATTAAAAGTAAAGTCCCCAAATTTAGTTAAAGATAAGTTTCCCGATTAAGTATGATCAGCTCGCTCAGCTGTTGTATTTCCTCCCATTTTCTTGAGTTTTTGCAATTTATGGCTGCAAAATTTATACAATCATAATAAAGGTCGCTATCAGTGAAGGCTTTTATCTTGATCCCAACACCATAAATTCTTGGCCATTCTCATTATCATCCTTAATATAAGTTACATTCTCATTCTCTTAGCTGGCTTTTGTTCTTATTGCGCTCTTTTTAAAACCCAATAAGCTCAGTGCGGCGCTGGAGATCTGTGAAATAATGACCAATCGGTTGCTGGGAGTCGGACATATAAAAGCCCATAACAGTCGATAGCCACGTCTCATTTATTTGAAAATTGTCGAACCGTTCGCACTTAAAAAAGCAGGAAATAAATATATAGCGATCCTACAAAAATCCAAAAGTTGTTCCTTCCTGTAACAAAGAGTCCAAAATACTACACAATCGTTGTGATTACAATTAATATAGTTGTGATTTAAAAAACTTTGTGGTGCCTGTTTTCACTTTATAGAAACAACGTTAATGAAATACAAAAATAATCGTGGTGCAATTTTGCAAATACAGTTTAGAACATTTTTAAGTGTGAGTTATAGCGAATGTGAATTAAAACTACGACTTTGGCTAAATTGAATAAATCTCTTTACAAGGATTATATGACAAGTGTAAGATTGAGAATTTTAATTTCAATTTATTTAAAAAAATAAAAAAATTATATCGCTTGCTAGTAAGGTGATAACTATCCATTTACTTTACGCTTTGAAATAAATTTTAGTAGAATCAGTGAATACCAATATGTTTAGTTATTAACAACTGCTAGATGCGTTCTAAACTTAATAGCCAGCTACATTTTAATTTATTACCTTAACAAACATTATTATTAATTTAGAGTACGCCTTCATGATTAAATCACATGGGTGACTGATCTTGCTTGTAATAAATTGTCTGTGCAGTGTACTCAACCACACCGCAAAATTTAAATGGAATTCCTGTATTATAGTTATTACTTATAGTCCGAAAAATGACACGATTGTATCTGGATCTGGAGCCCAAAAAAAAAAAAGAGAAGTCCACTGAATGAGTGGACATCATTGTTCCCATATGAGTTGGCCCGATAGATTTGGCCTTTTTTAAAGCCAATTGCGGGAAAACTCCAGTAAATTCTGGCTTCTGCGATTTATATATTATTGAGAAAGATAACATCTCTCTCTCTATTTATATTTCTGTCTCTCTTTCTCGCTCTATTTTGATTGGACTTTTACTTGCGAGACGCTCTTTGGACCATAATCATTTTCCAGTCAAAACTGGCGCAAGTCGGCTTGAAAATGTCCAATTAAAACCAGTTAAATTCGCTTTGATCCCATACGATGTTGTTATGGGCCAGGAGCAGCTGTTCTGGATTCCCCATTTAAACTCGGGCACTTGTCGGAATGTATGTTCGTCAGATACTAATGTATCTGACACTTTCGATGCTTTCCGATTCGAACTGAGTATCCGCTACTTTGTTTTGCTTATTATTAATGGATCAATTAACTGAATCTTTGAAAAGTTTTTAAACAATTAAGAAATATAAATAAATAAAATATAATTATTTAAGTACATTTTTTTGAAAAGTTAATTTGTTGACTGACCTTTCCGAGTTATAATTGAAGCCAATAACTTTTAAATGAAATTGTTACCGTAACCGAACAATGTAACTGCATGTGATCATGATAGATACAGTCATGGTGAAGAAAGTATCTTTGAGATACATGTACAGTTCTTAATTAATTAACGACACCTACAGCTCTTTGGATAGGAATCTTCAAGAAAACCTTGAACTTGTCATTAAAGCGAAATATATATTCTTTACGATAATAAAAATGAACATGCTTTTGAGATCTACTGTATAAAGAAATCGCCTAACATCATATAAGTGTATATATTTTCTTTTTAGACCCCGTACTCTTTAAAAAAGAGTATAGGGGTCTATTAAGTTTGTCAGAAGCGAGATGTGCGTAACAGGCAGAAGGAGGCGTGGCCGACCCCATAAAGTATATATATTCTTGATCAGCATCAACAGCCGAGTCGATATAGCAATGTCCGTCTGTCCGTCTGTCTGTCTGTCTGTCTGTCTGTCTGTCTGTCTGTCTGTCTGTCCGTCCGTCTGTATGAACACCTGGATCTTTTAAACTACAAAAGCTAGAGACACCAAATTTGGAATGCAAGTCCGTTTATGATGTACGCAGATCAAGTTTATTTCAAATTTCTGCCACGCCCCTTACCGCCCCCGCAATGAGCAAAAAACCAGACAAACCTCGGAAAAATTTGTGTTTTAGGCGAATATCTCAGTAACTATAGCACTTAGGAGCACCAATTTTAATATACAGGTTTCTAGAGACAGCCTTAATATAACGCCATTCAAAATTTTGAGCTGCCACGCCCCCTTTGCTCATCAGAATTAAAAAACTCTCCAGCTTCAATGCCTTTTTGAAGGCATTAAATCAAATAGTACAGTGTTGTAATTTAACATACGCTTAGAGAATTACTATTTCTAACTTTCCTGAAAGTGGCATCAAAATCCTATGTCAAACAACAGAGAAATAACGGTTCAAAGTGCATGTAATTTTACTGCAAAATCACTGCATGCGCGCAACACATACAAACAAACACAGAAACATACAAACATATGTTCGAACGTTTTCTCTACCTGCTTTGGCGGCAGCGCTGCCCGGAGCCGCTGGCCGCGCCGACCAATGCTATGCATACACACATATGTATGAGCACACATACATATTTGCAAATAATCGGAAGAATGATAGAAGAGGGTCGTGGTGCAACTGGTAGAGTTGCGGCGCAATATGGAACCTTCGTATGGATCGCGGGTTCGAATGCTGACAATGACGATTGTTAATTTATTTACTTTTTAATTTTAATTCAAAATGTAAATTTTTAATTTTAATTTTTTAAATTTCATTTGGAAATTTTAATTTAAATAAAATGCACTACTATGGGAGTACGGGGTCTTTTACAGTCGGCTCGATCGACTGTAGCCTTTCTTACTTGTTAATCTTTTCTTAGTTGCTTTTAATTTCACTAAACTTTTTTAGCTAATCTTATAAAAACTTGTTTAAAATTAACTTATTAAAAATCGATAAAATGTTTTATTTAATGCCTTTTAGAAATATATTTTTAATTCATTTACTTGAATATTACCATATTATTCCAGTTTATTTGACAGATCTTATTTACCGAATAATTTTTAGACATCACGAACTCACCCGTCTAAATACACTAGTCCTCCTGACCAGTCAATAAGCACTGCTCCCTAATGTTTGCCACAATTCTAAAACTATTGACTTTATGCGCATTAGCGCATTTTATAAGTGGACACATAGTGAAAGATCAACCCATCACAACGGAGCAAAAGTATCTAATAGTGCGCGGCGAGACTTCGGAGGGATCGGCTGGCTCCCAGGAGCATTTGGATTTTAATGATGCAGCCAAGCTGCTGCTGAACTCGTTTAGGGCACAACATATTGCCGCCAACCAGGGTATTGAGGAGTGCAGTGAGCCAAGCCATAAAGCGAGCTTCTCTTGGATTGATTACTTTATTTTGCTATCCATGCTGGCCGTCTCACTGGGTATAGGCATCTTCTATGGCTTCTTCCAAACTGGAGGTACTTCCTCAAACGAGTTCTTGCTTGGATCTGAGATGAACATTCTCCCAGTTACGCTCAGCTTGACAACGAGCTTTATTACAGCCATCGAGCTTCTCGGTAATCCCTCCGAGATGTACTTTCAAGGCACGCAGTTCGTGCTTATTGTAATACCAATGGTTCTGGTTATTCCTGTTGCCGTAAAGATCTTCTACCCCATATACTTCAAAATGGAGCTTACCAGCTGCTATGAATATCTTGGAATTCGCTTTGGCAAAAAGATACGCATTCTAGGCGCGGTTCTCTATGTCATTCAGGTAAGTTGCTAAGTCTACTGCTGCAAGGCCCGCCATTGAGTCAATCAATTAAAAGTGGCGATGTATTATTACTTGATATTAATTTTGTGTAATGTTAAATTAATTCGATTGTTAACTCTATCTTTTAATTTTAGATGTGTTTTTATACCGCTGTTGCTGTGCTTGCACCGGCTATTGCTTTGTCCAAGGCAACGGGACTTGATACGAAGATTGCTGTAATGCTAATTTACCTCGTCTGTGTTTTTTACTCCTCGATGGGCGGAATCAAAGCATGTGTCATTGCGGACTCCTTTCAGGTGAGTGCAGTTAATTTATCGTGCTCCTAAAATTTAATGTTTATTCTAAATTATTTTAGGCTGCTGTCTTGGCCGTCTCTCTGGTGTTGATTGTCTTTCTGGGTTCCTTTTACAGCGGCAATCCAGTGGAGGTCTTTCAAACTGCAGCTGAACGTGGTCGTTTAGAGTTCTTTAAGTGAGTTGGGTTTGAGATTGCTTGGAAATGAAAAAATATGTTATATGATGAAAAATATGTTATTCATAGCTTTGATGTCGACCCAACTGAACGTCACACAGTTTGGTCTGTGGTCATTGGAGGGTTTTTTTATTGGACCTCTCTCTTTTGCACAAACCAGGCCTCTGTGCAGAAGTGTATGTCTTTGAAGTCCCTAAAACTGGCCAAGATTGCGTTAGGATTTGCTATAATAGGACTAATTATCGTCTTTCTTCTCAATTTTTACACCGGCCTGATGGTCTACAATCATTATGCGAACTGTGATCCTTTAATTGTGGGTAGAATTTCAGCGTCGGATCAATTGTTGCCCTATTATGTGATCAACACCTACGAAAACGTTTTCACCATAGCTGGAATATTTGTGGCTGGCATCTTCGCGGCTAGCTTAGGGTAAGTAGTACAGGATGAATGTTTGTCCGAAAATGAATGTGCGTCATCATTAAATATATTGTCCTATAGAACTGTCGCCTCTGCTTTAAACTCATTGTCGGCTGTCACCTGCGAGGATTTACTAATCAATGGCATGAACATTAAGATTTCACCGGATATGGGAGCTACTTATGCCAAGTGGATGTCCTTGGGCTTTGGTGTGGCCTCCTTTGGCCTGGTTTTCGTTGTGGAGCATCTTGGTGGAGTTCTTCAGGCGACATTAACGCTTAATGGGCTCATTGGGGGCGTTACTTTGGGATTATTTGTTTTGGGCATAAGCTGCAAGCAGGCGAACACCAAAGGAGCCTTCTACGGTGGACTTATATCCTTGGCCCTGGTCATATTTATAGGCGTGGTGGCACAAATTGCCAATGTGGTTTCACCTGCGCTGCCCACGTCCATTGATCAGTGCGATTGTCACGTGAATGTAACTGGAATTACTGTGGACTTATTAACTGAAAACTTACGATCGGATCTATCTGAGGAAGGCTTTACGTAAGTTCTCTGATTGAATATACCTATAATTTAAATCTAAATTCTTATACTCTCTTAACTCTTAACAGTTCTTGGGCCATTTTTCGTCTAAGTTATATGTGGTTTAGTATGATCGGTTGCTTGTTGACTGTTTTTCTGGGATGGCTTATATCCCTGATCATTAATGCACTGCAGCGCCGCAGTGTCTTAAAGATTACTGGCAAGGGCATTGACAATCCTGCCATGTCCGATGAGGTATTCAAAGGTGAGAGCCCTGTAATTTGCACCACTGTAAAGCCCGTTGCTACTTTGAATGATGAGGGTCATATCAACCTTGCGATTCGTATCGACGATGAAAATGATTCCAAATAAGATTCTCCTACGAAATCAAAAAGATATTGAAACCAAAAATCTATATTCCTGGTGCTACAACTGTAACAGTAACCTCCATGTACAAAGTTGTCGCTTAGTTTTTAGTAAATTCGAGTCGCTAAATTTATTTATTAAGTATATTCGAAAGAGTGATTTTAAATTTAAGTATACGCAAATCTTTTGTCATTTGCGATTACAATTAATACGACATGTGTAAATTTAGTTTAAGGCTTATCAAGCTACACTTCTTTTGTCGCATAATAAATAAGCTAGTTTAACAAATATTTTTTATTTGGACACCAGTGTTGGTTGGCTTACTCGCTTAAGCAAAGACACGTGCAGAGGAATACACAAAACGATGTTCACGCACAAATAAAAATGCATCGATCGTATCAATTAATAGAATTACAATAAATACGATATTTGAGAGTGTTCTTCAGTTTTGGGTAGTCTAGCTGATAAGCCTTTTTTGCTTGATCAGCAAATTAGTTTGACAATCATTGCTTTTCTGGACGCTAGTGTGGTCTGATTGCTCGCCTCAACATTGACACACACTTGTAGTGGGGACAAACACCTCTGCTAAAGAACGTTACTCACGCATGAATGGAAACTTATCGATCAGATCGATAGATAGTTCAATCGATGTTTAGTGCAGCCCTAAAGTTTAGTTGTCAATAAGAACAAAATTGCTTGTGAATTTTTCGAAGACCTTTATTTTGTGTGGTGTAATTAAATACGAAAGAAATATGCAGACATAAAGTTATTTAAACAAATTAATTGATTTGTTGACTAATTACTCAAAAATGTACAATTTAAAGTGCTAAACGTCTATTTACAATACAATTCCATGCAATCCTTTCATCCTTCCACCGTTTAAATGATTTTGGCAATCACGTGACGCTAATTTCCTCGTCGCTGTCCGAATTCGAGTCATCATAATCGTCATAATACAGTTTCATGAACTCCGCGCCTTGAAAATGTGTAGCAGATGTTGGCGTCGTTTGATGTTGTTGCTGCTGATGGTGATGATGCAGTTGCGCCGCTGCTGCGGCTGCCGCCAATTCCACCTCCCGCATGGCTGTAAAATGTGGGGAATGATGGAGCTGTTGGAGCTGCTCGAAGCGCCGCTGTTTTGCCTCCTGGATGCTGCTCTCCAGCTTAAACTTAAGATCGGCTGCAACCAGTTGCTTCTGCATCTCCGCATTGATCTTGGCTTGAAACTCGACGGCACTTGCAGCTCCTGGTGGTGAAGAGCCGGCCGACGACACAGTTGTGGCTGGTGTGGGTGTGGGCGTTGATGAGTGCTCGTTCATTTTGATGCTGGTGAGCAACGGAGGCGGTGAGCTGATTTGCAACCCATATCCACTCGTTGAAGCCGATTGGTTTGTGTTGCACGATGTGCCGCCATCTATTGGTGAACTACTGTTACTAGCAGATTGCGGTGATTTGGGTGTGACAGCTGCCACTGCCACAGCTGGTGCCCCTGTTACCCCGCCTGCTGCTGCCACTAGCGGTTCATCTTTGGCAACAGCTGGCGGCGGCGTCGCGCTGCCATTGGGTGAGAGCAACGAGGGGGACAGTGGTGTGAGTGGACGATCGCATTTGGCGTCGGACAAATCCGGATTTGGATTATTCTTATTGGGCAACGTTTGGTCGCGTGAGCCGCCGTTGGCCAACAGTTCGCGCTCCTTGGAATTGCGCCACTTCATGCGGCGATTTTGAAACCATATTTTTACCTGCAAGTGTAAATGAAATGGGTAAATTGATAAATTGAAACTGCCCAACTGCGGATGGATGCCTGTCCCGTTCAATCCCAGCCCGATCTGTCGGTTGCAGCAGTCACTGACAAGGAGTTCCCTGAAACTTTTCATGACCACAGGCGTAGGATAAATTCATGACCAAACGCATAAAATGCCGACGTACCACGGTCAATTCAACTTTTTGGCAAAGTTTTTGTGGCTAAAGCAAAGAGGAGGACGTGTGTGGGTGTGGCCAGGCGAAAGTTTCAGCTGCAATGTCAACAACAGATGCCAGCAGATCCATAATAAATGCAAATGAGAGACATTTGCTAAGCGGCACCAAATTGATTAAAGTACGCACAGTGGATCAAACTGCATTTCCAAAGGTAAGTGAATACCAATCTTAAATTTTACACAGTCGGTCCGTATATACGTCTCACAGCTTCATGTCATTGGCACTTTCATTTGATTCAATTACCCATAAATTAAGCTCCAGAATAAGTACAATGTCTTTTACCGGCGGTTTAGTATTTAAATGTGTCAAATTATGTGATTTGCCACACTGTTCAGATTAAAAGTGGGTCCAGCAAAAATGTTATGTGTATGAGTGTGTGCTCGTGTGTGTATAGCTGCATTTGACAGAGACAGCAAGACATACAAGTAGGACGCAAGCACTCCAAGCAAATTGCTGGCACCCTGGCAACCCTGTTACTGTCCATGGTTTCTGCGAAGTTTGCGACTGTTTTTGAGTTATTATTCAATGGGTGTTGAAGCCTCTGTTGTGCCACAGTTTGTATTGTTGTGTTGTGTCTAGGACACAGCAGGACGCTCGCACGTTGTTGCAAAGACAACAAGCTTGCAACAATTTATAGGACTGTCTCGTCCCCCATCCCTCTCACTACAATGTGTAATTAGTTTAAATTTAACATAAAATTGATGCGTTAAATTGCATTTGAAACAAGCGTTGAGAGATATCCCATATTCGATTAAATAAATAAATAAACAATAAAAAGTAAAGTGAAAAGTGGAAAGTGCTGACATGTTGAACAAGCGATTAACCGCAGAGATTTGTCGAGCTTAACGGTGTTCCGTGCACCCTGCATCGGCCACGTGCCAAGTCTCTTTTTTTGGGGTTTGCTGTTTTACTTACTTCCGGTCATTGAATTTTCCAGCATCAGTCGCACCCACCCAAGCCATTCACCACCGCCCCCGCACCACCCCCCTGTTCTACACAGCAGCAATTGAAATAATAAGCTCAGGCGGCGATAAGATTAATGATTATGGCCCAACCCAAATTGTGAGTCAGTATTCGTCCTAGCTACAACCATAGTCCGTCGTTGAATTCGTCGTCTGTTTTTGATGGAAATTAATTATAAAGCGTGCAATTTAGTATGCGTCTCGGGGTGAACGGACCGTGCAAAAATCTCGACTGGAAAATGAATTCCTCTTTAAGCCCCCCCTTCGGATCATTCCCCTGATTTAAGGTTTGCTACCAAGTTTAATGAGCTTGAAATTATGATGTTTGCTCTGGCTTTTAATAGGATTCCTTTTAGTTGAGCAAGCAACCAGTCAAAGTCTGGTCAGAATTACCTTAATCGGGGGAAAATTAATGCACATCTCTTTCTACTTAACTGAATAATGCAATCTAAATTATAAACAACAACACCAACAAATACAACAATGAATACTTTAACTATATTAAGTGCTTGCCTACAATCAGATCGCTTGTTTCTTGGTTAATCAATTCGATTGATGTATAGTTTAATGTCTTTGTTTATGTTTGCAAAATATACATACTTTTTTGCACTTGTAAGCTTGTAGGAAATGTATGTGAATTTCTACCATCGGTTCCATCAGTATTTGATTAAGGAATTGGCACATTATCCCGAATCATATTTCACCCCATTGCTAACAATGAAAGTAACCGATTTTTCGACTGCCTAAAGCTAATATCATTTATATAAAGTTTTTATAAAATTAGCATGAACGTAGGGGCGACAGGACGAAGTTGAGAAGGGTCCAAGTTGGTGCTAAATATTGGCGTGTTCATTCAAATGTTGACCATAAATAGCTCTGGCTTTAGAAACAATCGGTTGTTTGTCTTTTAGTTTATTTTTGGAGCCGAACTCATCAAAGTGGTTTGGGTCTATTCCGTCTATCAGAAAAAAGTATAGACTATATGTTTTTATGATCAAAATTAACACTTAACAAATTGATAACTATTAAGAAACATTTATTAAGAGATATTATAAACGATTGCTTTCAATAGGTACAGAGCACTTAACAGTCGACTCATTCGACTGGAGCATTTTATTTTATGTTTGTTGTTTGTTGTAGATCAAGACTATGAGTTGGATTCGAAGCTGGAGTATGAGGCTGGCAACATATGTTAACTAATGAGGCCGAGATTGTACCTCGGGGATGTTTTTGTCAACCTATTAGGCAAACTACCCTTAGTGCCGGTCTGTCATTCGATATGCTGCATAATAGCGTATTAAATAGTCTGCTACTGTTTGCCAAAGTCATTTACGTTTTGGGTTACCAACAATTTGTTACTGCTCGACCCACTGGAGTTTCTGATAGAAATTGGATTCGACTTTGTGCCATTTATTTAGCAATTTGTCCTGAAATTTATTTTGTAACCAAAGTGGCAAATGATGGTTTTTAATGTGTTTCCCAATCGTTTGGCGTGTTGGATACATTTTGTTGTGGGAGGATACTCGACTTATAAACATTTTGTGTGTTGGGTTCAAGTGCTTTTTGATTGCCTTGTGAATTGTAACATACAAATTACATGTCAACTAATATACGCCACTTCCCATGGAAGCTTCAATTCAAATTTAATTTGAATTCAAATACAATGTTAAATCAATTGCAGAGTTATTTGGGTACACTCCTTTATGGTACAAAATAGCCGAGCTATTAAGACGATTACAAGACTCTTAAAAAAAAGCAGACAGTCAAAAAAGAGCAACCCAGATTAACATTAAACCTACTACTTAAAAACACAAGTATATAAACAAGAATATAAGCTTATTTCGCATTCCATGCCCCTCGCGCTCTTTATCATTTAAACTGACTTTCTTTTCTTTTTGGCTGTTGGTTGAGTAAATAAAAAGCAGAATAAATAGAAATGACAATGAAATTGAATGGAAAATAAAAAGTTCCGCAAATGTGTGCAGAAATCCACCCCAAAAGTTACCCCGACCAAACCTCAATTTCGAATCAAACGAATGAAATAAAGATAAAAATATTTATAACGTGAAAATTCCGCAAGTAAAGCCAAAAAAGCCTGAAGCTACTGCAGAGGATTTTCCCACTGTCTGTATATGTGTATGCTTCCTCATCTCTTGTCTGCTGCTCGTTGTTATTTTTCTTGTTTGGTTTATTGTGTGCTTTCCCCGTTTTTGGGCAAATCAAAAACAGACGAATTTGTTTTGGACATGACACTTAAAAAGTTGCTGCCATAGATTTGACACGTGTGTATGGGTGGGTGTGCGTGCGTGTGTGTGCTGCCTGCAGGGTTGCTTCATTGCCAACTCGTTTTGGCGGCTTTCCAATGTATCCTTGAACTTTGTGCTTTGCGCACTGAATTAAAAATGCAAATCAGTTTATTGAATTTTCCCTCAAGATGATTTCATTTCCGTATTCTCTGATTTTCTCAGACAGTGCTTGAGAGTTGTGTTTGAAGTGTGTTGTTAATGGCAATTAAATTTATAGCAGACGGATTATGAGGCTGGTAACTGTCACTTACAGCTTTGCATTTTGTGTGAAAGAAAGAAAAACTCAGATAAATTATTGCCCTATTTCCCAGATGTTATATAAATAAAGGAAAGAAATAGCACTGCAGTTCAGTTGCAACACAATTAAAACAACGTATAAATTGGGAATATTTTCACATAAATCCCATTGCAATGGACTTCTCGAGTGAGTGTGTAAAAATCGCAATAAAAGTTGCAATGAACAACACTCGAAATGATGAATCACCTGAGCGGTTTGCCATCAATGCAACGGCTATGTCAACCGCAAAGGCACGCGCCTCTGGCATTATTCTGTGCTCGGCTGTTCCGTCGGCTTTTTCGAAGTCCTCACTGGGTGCATTGGCGCTGCTAAAATTTATGACACAGGGAGCGACCAAAAGGGCAGCTTGCAGCAAATGAACAATCAACCAAACCAACCAAAAAGTGCAGCAGAAGACACACAAGAGCGAAGCACAGCCCTTAAATCATGTTGCATACAACTAGGCGCCAGGACCCATCACTATGGGTGAAATTCCCATTTAAGTGGAATTAAGACGTACTTACAGTGGGATAATACTTATGGTTTCGTAACCTAATTGATAGATTAAGCATTAAAATTTGGTTTAGATATCTAAGCAAAAAAGTTCTTTCTGTTATTACACAAAAGTCAAAAGCAACAACTACAATAGAAAAAGGTGGACTGATTTTGATTTAAAAATAAATTTCTTTAAAATGGAAATTTGACCCATAGTATACGCGTTGCAATGCACCACCCGGCCATACATACATAAACACACAACCCCACATCAGTGTGTACGTGTGAATGCCACTTGAGTGTGAATATCCGCACTCGTTTATCACCCAAACCCAGAAATAAACTCAAACCCAGAACTCCAGAGTCAACCACAATTTCCCTCATACTCTCCCCAAAAAGGGCTGTTGATGGAGCCAACAGTGTCGCCATCGCCATCGGCTGGACAACACTTTGTCGTTTGTCCCTTGCCCTAAGTCCTGCTAGGTACCATGGAGCAGTGACTAAAGCCACCAAAGCGACCAACTGCTGCGATTTGACTGTGAGTTTTTCTGACATTTTTGCACATTTTTTAAACGTTTCTCTTTTGCTTTTCCCTGGCTTTGTTATTGACGCCATGCTTATGACATTTTTTTTTATTTCGATTTTACCATTTTCTTTTTATACTCTCTGTGTGACAAAGTGCAATTGAAAAATGTTTTTATTGTTTTATTTTTTTGTATTTTGTGTATTTTTTTTTGTCACAGGCAGTTAAAGTTTGTTTTTTTTATACTCTCCGCAAGAGTATATTGGGTTTGAGCAAAAGTATGTAACAGGCAGAAGACGCCCCCCATAAAGTGTATATATTCTTGATCATCATCACAAGCCGAGTCGATATAGCCATGTCCGTCTGTCTGTCTGTGTGCCAGTCTGTGAATTTTTGGCTGCCACGCCCCCTTTTCACACAATAAATAAAATAAATAATTTCCAAACTTTGCATATAAATCCGACTATAAACAAGAAAGCGAGAAACGTAACAACTTTTATAACGGAGCGCCACGATAATCCATGAGTGCAAGCGAGACTGAAACACATACAAATATGTTCGAACGTGTATACTGCCTGTGAAGCGGCAGCGAATAACAATAAAATAATTGTAAGTTCATAACTCTTGTAAAATTAAGATCTTTAGTATTAAATTTCCAATAAGTGCATTAGTGAGTCTATTCAGTCAGAATTTTCTACAAAATGCTATGCATTATAAGATCATTAAGGTGAATTTGATCGATCGATCGTCGGAAGTCAGTAGCCTGTAAAAAAGGGGCGTGAGAAGGGCCTTTCATTGAGCTGATGATGTTGATGAATTCATGTATTCACTGGACACGCTTATTGCATAATTATAAAATTTTTATGAATTATATGCAGTTGCAATTGGCCATTGTAATCCAAAAACCTAAAATGAAAAAAGAGCTGCACTAATTTGGCATAAAATTGTCATCATCATCGTTCCTCTGTCAATTGTCGACGGCTGTGATTCTTCTGTCGTTGCTTTCGTCTGTTTCTCAGTCAGGCTGTCTGTCGTGTTGTAGCACAACGGCTGATGACAAGTCGCAGTTGTCCTGTGATTGAGTTGTGATCGATTACATTTTGACAAGGCTGAATTGGTCATGCCAAATTTTTGCTACCATGCAGTCATGTGAAAAATGCTGCTGTTAAAATTTGGTTTTTCGTTGTAAGTCTCATTAATTTAATGGGCGCTTGAAATTAATTAAGTTAAGTTATTATTTATAAAAATACATATTTGTTGCTTTTAGAAGGAAGTTAGTTTGGATTCTAGAATTTTTGAATATTCTGATATTAAAGAAATGATTGAAAATGTTCCAATGCTGAAGAAATTGATATTGGAAAACACTTGTATCTTTAAATTCTTCCTTCTGGGCCAGAATTTGTTTTTAAGATGAACAAATTAATTGGTAAATGGAAAATGGAATGCGCTTAATTATGCCAGATTTAAAACAATCAATAACAGACCCGATCGTCCCACGTCTATTAGTTGCCTGTTCTCTCTTTGCTGTCCCCACCCCTCGCCGTTGGTCGTCTGGCTTGAAAGCAGAAATGAATTTCTTATAGCTCGTTATAATTTCATTATATGCATTTCGACCTTTATATACGAATACAAACACGCATACAAATACGTATATATGGCGAAAACGAGCGACTGCGCATTTAAAGGAAGCACGCCCACACCCCTTCCCACTCAACACTTCACACTCCCCTGGATCCAGTTGGAATATTAAGCTTGTTCTGGCATCCATTTTTCTCTGCGCAGCCATTGCTGAGAGCTTTTTGAGTGTGTTTCGGCAATGAAATTTAAAGGGCGGAGTTTTCTTTAGATTTTTTTCAATTTATGCTCTTACCTCATACATATTTTGCTGTTGTTCTTATCACTTATTATTGTTGTTGATTGAAAAAGTTTTTGAAAAAGGGTTTATGTGCGCTTTAAAATAAAACTTTTAAGTGCACAAAATTAAGTTTATTGTTATAGAAATCGAACTAAGTTCTTAATTTTTGAGCAAGAATTCAGAATTTGTGTCTTAAACTATGAAATTAAGAATTCAGTGGAGAGTTGAAAAATATCCAAAGGTTACTTCTACCATCGTTTAGAACTGTAAGTTGATGGGCTAGTCAAATAAAAAATGGTGCCCATCATTCATTTGCGCAACAGTTTAATAATTTGTTTATAATCTAGTAAGTTCAGTTCAAGTTGATCAAGTTGATCACTTACCTGAGAGTCCTTTAGACCCAATCTCTCGGCCAATTTCTTGCGATCCGGTTTGCTAATGTATTTTTGCTGCTGAAAACGCTTTTCCAAACCTTTTCGCTGAGAGTCTGAGAAAAAGTAAATAGAGAAAATTGAGTAGGGAAATGGTACTGCAGCAAGTATGTTGCTTCGCTTTCCACAAACCTGAGAAGACGGCACGCCGCATCATGCCACGACGAGGTTTTCCACGTGTCGAGTGCGCCCAGGGAAAGCCCTGACCAGGGGGCAGAGGAAAGACTTGGGCGCCAACTGCAATTAAACAAAACAAACATGTGAATAGAGCCGGAGGCATTGGGGAGAATGCAATAGATGTTGCAGTGTCATTTAGTATGGGAAACGGGCATGTGGCCGAAAACACTTGTTAATGAGCGCAATGGGGTGCCAAATTGTTAAGCAGTAATTGTATCAGGGGGGATAAGATGGCTGAAAAAGGGTGTGGCTAGGGGAGGTAGGGACGTGAGCACTTACCACTCATATAGGGATTGCGGCAATGTGCAAGCAACGAATGCAAATGCGGATGATTCAATGTGTGGGGCAGGAACGGAGTGGGCCGACTTGGCATGGGTTTAGCAATAACCGGATGTATTGGTGGCAGGGGTGGAGGCGGTGGTGTCGGGTGTGCTGCTGCTGGTGGCAGTCCTGTTGCTGCCCCAGCCAGCAGTTGTTGCTGATGTAGCTTTTCTTGCGTTAATCTTCGATTGTTGTTGTCCTCATCGTTGCAAGTGCCGATTTCATGTGGTCGACCGTCCACGAGACTGTTGTTGTTATTGCTGCAGCTGATGTGATTGTTGTCGCTATCACTAATTGTGCTGCCAGGTGACGACGAGGATGCGGCAATCGTTGCTGCGGTTTGTGGTTGACAACTATTGCTGTGGTGCTGGTGTTGCAGTTGTTGTTGCTGCTGCTGCTGATGCGTTAGAAATGCGGGATGCGGAAAGTGGGCGTGCGCGTGATGATGCAGTGGGTGCGGTAGTCCCAGTGGCGCTTGTCCTACCAATGCCTGATGGTGTTGCTGATGGTGATGATGTGATGTTGGCGGCGTCTGTTGCTGCTGATTCTGTTGTTGCTGGTGATATTGATGTGTAAAGTTTTGTTGTAGATAAGGCCATATATGCTGCGGTTGCATAAACTCTGTAAAAAATAGTTGAAATTAAAGAAAAGTTGTTGCGATTGAGAAATTTGATTTTACAAACTCCATTATTTTCGAAGCTAGTCTCAAAACAATCTATCGCTCCATTTGGAGTTAACAATTTAAATCAATAAATAGTAAAAAAAACATGAGCTTGACCTTTGGTCAACTCTATTTAGTAACAATAATTTAGCAAGAATCGGCGTACCTGATTATATTGACTATTTATACAAAAAATATTTTTATACTTGTAGAATTTAAAAATATATTATTCAATGATTGGCGGAATAACGAATTTTAATGAAATTTATTCTTGCTTCTTTTGTAAGCCACTGACCTTTAATAAGCGTTATCTTGGCGCTTTTAAAGCCCATCGTAAGATAATACACAAATCTTAACACCCCCCAAAATAATGGTTTGAATCTTGTCTAGAGCATTTAACCCTTATTGTGTGAGTGAGCATGTGTACTTCCCGGCAGATGCTGCTTTGAAGTGTCAAACTGGCATAATTAAACAACTCACAGCTTTTAATTTCAGCTGAGAACCTTTACACACAGCCCGTTTTCCCACTCATGGCTGCCAACGCACACACGCACACCTTGAAACTGGCGCCAAGAATGATTTAATTTTGTGATTTCACTTCATGTGGAAAGCAAACAAAAGTTTTCCTCCTTTGATTCACGGCAGGGCTTTGTGACTTCAGCCTGCGGAAAGATTTTGGCGCTTTGTGGCTGCGCTTTATTCTCTAATTAAACACCCCAACAGCACACACAAACTTAAACATACGCAAACTCCCAAAGCGCACGCACACACACACTGTTGCTGCAGGATATGATTTTAATTCGATTAGAGCGACAGAAACAATTAACATATTAACGCCTCTTTAGTTCGTTGTCTGTGTAGATCTGTGTTTATACATATACATATATATATATATATATATATATATTTATATATGTGTGTGTTTGGTTGTATAATTTGATGGCGGACAGCAAACTAAAATCTTGGCGCTGAACTTTTCAGTATGCGCTTTCCATACTCATGTCAGATATGAGAATTCGTTTGTGAGTGTGCGTGTATGTGTGTCTGATACATGAGTGCCACATGTGTGCCTAATGAGCGCACAAATTAAGTTATAATTGTTCTGATTGCTTCTTTTATTTCTTTTTGGCCACTTTGACATATGTGCCACAGAATTTATCTAAAACGTTCGTTAGCCAAAGTTTGTCAAATAGATTTTATGCACAAAAAGTTGATTTCTAGCTGTCGAGATTTGGGTGAAATTTCAATTAGATTTTAATGAGTGGTGGTTGATTGAAGGTCACTAGTTTTCTCATAGACAGCAATTAATTCTTTATAGTTTCTAGAACACATCGTCCATAGTATTACCTACACAATTAATGAAACTTTGTATTATATTTAATGTTATACATATGTTTCATATTAAACTGCAATTTGAGGGAATCCTTCAGTAACTTTAGTATTGAATGCGTATACCAAATATTGTTTTGGAAGATCTTGCCACGCGTGTGTCATAAAATATTTGTGAATTTATTGTTACAAAAAGAAAAAAAATTGTCACATATAATAACATAAAAAATCACATAAAAAGTAGATGGGAAAACTCGGGCCGCTATTAATAAAGGCCATGACAATTAAAATCCCACAATCCAATTTGGAAAACCTCCAAAAAACCCTCTGAACGCAATTCATAAAAAGATGAATTAAAGGTGACGCAGTTGCATTGACTGATAGACTGTTCGTCACGCCTACTTTTTGGCGATCTATAGAAAACCTTCAATACACCCTTGTTCTGGTCTAGTATCTCTCGAAGGGTCGGTGTATAAGCAGCACGCGCAGCCGCAAAAGAGCCAACCGAAAATATTAAACGGAGTTTCGAACTCGGAACTGGTTTATGGGGATGCGCATTTGGTTTGCACGGATTTGTCGAGTCTCAGATAAAATAATTTAAACATGATTAGGTCTGCTTCTATTTTCACAGCTTGCTCAGATGTGCCTCAAGGGCTTAGGGATCATAATAAAAAGTACAAAAAAGTGGGAAAGGTTGTAGTACAGAGAGCCGACTTTAAAAGAGCCTGTACTGTTTTTGAAATATCTTTTTGCACAAATATCCGAAAATCAATACGAAAATCAATGAAAAGTAAGTACCGTTGGACTTAATGTTTCTTTCTGATTTATTACATAGTTAACCAATATTAAGCAAAGCAACCAACCGATGTTGGTATATAGACACTTAATCATAACATGCACAAATTCTGAGAGTTCTGAGTTGTATGGAAAATTTTCGGAACCGGTGCTGGCCATTTCTCCCTTTGTTTTTTACTTTTTTGACAAACCTAAGAGACCCGGTAATCTTTTAAAGTGCAGGGTCTAAGAGGAAAAACGGAAATCGAGCAATTGGTGATCCCTAAGTAGACAAGAGTCGAGTCGACCCCTTTGTGGCAAAATTGTTATTCTTTAGGATTTTCAAATAGCAATTGTATTTTGATTTTGTATTCTGTTTTTGACATTGTTTTTGTTTGGCATTAGCCACGGTAAATTAATTGGCAAGCCGCGTTTATTGCGTCCTTTCTGCCCTCCATTTTCTTACCGTTTCTGACTCGCACTCCTTCGCGCGTATCACCCAGAATGGCGGATACGCTAAACTTGAGAATCGGCTTGCTATTGTTATCTTTGAGGATGGTTGTGCCGCTACTTGTGCTGATTTGCTCCTTGGGCTCTAGCTTAGGCAATTTGACTGGTTCACGGCGTGACTCCATGATCAGCTCATCATCATCTTCATCGTCCAGATGAGGTGTCGTCTCTACGCTATCAATATCAGCGACTATGTCATCCTCATCTTCATCATCGTCTTCATCGTCTAAATCCATTTCCATTTCTTCAGTGCTGTCAACACTTTCTGCACGATTTTCACGACACTTATCACATTTGTAGCCACGTTTGGCACACTTGCACAATATTTCTCCCACACGCTCCTCTTGCCTACTCTCATCAGTTTGGTTGCTCTGGCCACGGCTCAGGAGCATCTCGCTTAGGCTCGACTTTAGCTGACTTTCACTGTAACTTTGAGCGCGCTGTGCATGCAACAAACTGTCCACCAGAAATGCCGTAGACATCACGTTCTGTAGTATCTTTGTCTGCTCTTAGTGTCTATATATGCTAGCCCTGCACTGTGCTCCGCTCTGCTTTCCTGTGCGCGTCGCGTACGCGTCGAGTGCTCGATTCGTACTGAACAAGAAGCAGCAGTCACACTAATCGGCTGATTCTCGCAGTCCTGAACCCAGCCTCCTGCTCCCTATGCAGACTCCGTTCCTACGTCCATCAAGCACATTTTAGGGGTTGCTCTACGGTGGTTGGTCCTTTTCTCCTGCCCAGTCGTACTTGTTGTCTGCGCCACGTGACAACCTCCTTTCGTACTTATGTACACACATATGTGTATATACGTAGCACTTGTGTGTGATTGTCTGTGTGTGTCTTTGCCTCGTTGGTATTGTTGTTCGCTTTTTATTTGATTTTATTTGTGTGAAAACAATAAAAATTTAATTTTCTTGTTTTGTTGTTGCCTTGAACTGCTCGCTTTTCATCGTGTTTGTTTTTCGCCTCCATATTTGTTCTTGTCGTCTCGCTCGCTCTTTTTGGAGCGCACAGTGGGTTTAACGCAGGCTTTTGGTATGAGAATATTATTAATTTTATAAACCAATGTTATTATCGCGTTAACTTGATCCATTTTTAAATACTTACATTTGATAAAAACCCAATATACTCTTGCAGGGGGTATAAAAAACAAAAAGTTAATTATGGTAAGATTTTTGGTATAGTAAAGTGTAGTCGCAGGTGACAATTTATGTAGATAGCTTACATAACAGAGTACAAATCGATGAAACATTCGAAATATAGAATCGTTACGTTTAAAATCATACTTAATAAGTTACACATTTTAGAGTGTAAATTGAGGTATTTAATCTATTTATGGAGTGTGTCGTTCTACAGTTAGTTTTTTGAATTAACAATTTGAATGCTCCGATCTTTAAGATTGAACTAGTTCAACTTTGCAGAATACACAGACTCAGTAAGCTCAATCTCTTTGGGAACTTCCGTGCTACACGCTATCTCCGTGTCCACACGCAATTTGTTGCAGCAGTTGCAGGGACAGAACGGACATAAGGACAGGGAAACAGAAGGACTCGTCGTTTGGCAAACAAGAGCCAAGAGTCAGTAGATTAACTTTTATTATGACCGCAAATTAGTTGTCCTCGGCGCGTTGATGACGACAATCGACAATGATGACTTATTTACTAGCCAGAAGCACTAGAAGAGGCACCAAGTGAAACACCAACAACGACAACAACAATAAACATAATAGAATCACAGAGTGTTGCCATGTACATAGAGCAAGTTGGCCAAGTTGTATGGATTCTCCCCGTTTTGAGCCTCTATGTAAGCTTAGAAACTGCCTTATTGCTTGCATACATAACACACAGCGAGTGTGGGAGCGAGAGAGTGCGTATTTGAGAGAAAGAGAGACACGCACACAGCCCAGCCAGAGAGACATTGAGTAAAAGCAACCCTTGTTGTGGCTTTTACTGAGGCAGCAAACGAAAAGTGCAAGTGGCACTTCCCCGTTCTTCTTATACCCATTCCTATTTATATTCAGCGTAAGGGGCGTGGCCTCTCTCGAATTGGAAACTCATCACTAAGGAGCGAGGAGCACTCTCAGGACAATAAGAATAAGGATAACAAAGCACTGCCTTTGTCAGTGTGTGTGTGTGTGTTTTATCCTGACATTGTTTTGTCAGCCTTTTTGCGCTGCCATTTGTGGGTTTTTGCTTTCAAAAGGATTACTCCGCATCCTGTATCCTTCCCTGCTTTAGCTCCTACTTCAGCTTCTGTTGGCAGCGAGTACATAAAACATGCTCATATAAGCGTATAAATATGTGATAATAATGATTAAAAGTTCTCATCATGCCATCATCATTTATGCAAAGGATTCCACCATCTCCTTGTGTGTGTATGGGTGTGTGCCTTGGTGTGTTTGAGTAAGTGTGCTTACATTTTTATTTGGCACCCAAATCTAGCGACGGGTTCTGTTTTGCTTTTGCATCAGATTTTTGTGGGTGGTTTCAATTTGTCTGGGGTTATAACGAGAATTTCAATTTGCCAACAATTGTTGGTACTTTGCCAGTTGTCACTGCGAGTGCTTCATTTTATATACATACGTGTCTCCCTTCTCCGCTTTTCTGCTGAGAAATCCTTTTGTAGCCGCCATAATATGAGGACAATTATTTGATAAGTGGGCTGACAAGGCAGTACACAGTTGCAATTGCCACTGCCTCTTTGCTGGATTTTAAAATAGGAAGGATACGGGAAAATGATCCATATTTGGGGAAAGAGTATTGGTGTCAAAAATAGCCTCGACCAAATGTTTTGCCAGTCAAGTTTTCCAGCCAAAGTTGATTACGAATACAAAGAAAAGTTTTAATTGTTTTTCAGCGCAGAATTGAGAATCATTCGAGCTTTTGTTCCGTTTTAGACTGTTTTCTGAATTGAAAATATGTAAATGATTCGAGTATTCTGTTTTATGTAAATAACTTTGCTTTAGTTTAACTATTGTTGCTTTAGCTTTTGGCTTTTTACTGGCTTTTCTGTGTTTCTCTTTGAATATTGTTGCTATTTTTCGGATCAAATATCTTAATCAATATTAAAGTAATGTTATGATTGACTTTAGCCTCTTCTGCTGGTCTCAGTTCGGGTCCCGTCGTCATTTGAGGATTCCTAAGGAGACTTGAACGACCTTATGGTCTCGTGATAATACCAATGGAATGGATTTGACAGTCGCATCATTATATGGATATCATTATCGTGTACTCGAATCTTGTGTATCGGCTTGAGAGAGACGACAATGGACGTCAAATTCACGCAGAGTGAAAAAATAACTACTATTTGAGAGATACCGAATGCAGGATACCCTGCAATCGGTTAGTGATATACAGAAACGCACTTCAACAAGCCCTGAGTACGCTATTCCCAAGAAAGATTGTACTTTAAGGAGTCTAACATATTATACCCAGCCAAAAATATAACAAGGTAACATATAACAAAATGTTCTTCGCGGGGAGAGGATGATAGCTAGTGAAAAAGTGTATGTTCGGTTGAGGGCGTAGATGGGCAATATAATAAAGCGCAAACATTTATACACGACACTCGATGGGAACAAAATAGAAGAGAGATGGCGGAAGCAGTGGGGAGACGAGGAGAGTTGAGAATTTTCACGACAACCGCCGCCAAGTCAACTGTCGATATCAGCTGCTACCCGGTAATTCCTCTCCCCTGCAAGCCCCTTTCGTCCGAGATTACTTACCCTACCGTCTCTTGGCATGAAGTAAATGCGAATTCTGTTTGCTATCGATTTTCAGAAGAACGTTTATTATTTTTATTACGAGTACTCGTAATCGTTGGCAACTGCGGAGGGTGGCTGGCAAATTATGGGCTTTTCATAACGTTAACAGTCGCATAAATACGCTCTTTGTGTCAACCAAGTAGAAAAAATGCGATAAAAGATTATAAACTGTGAGTGTTGGTTTGGTTTGGTTCTGGCTTTTGCTCTGATGCAAGCTGTTGAGCTGAAAAGCTGCAAGGCCAGGAGGACTGGGAGGTCTGCAGGGGATGCTGGGAGAGGGCTGCTTGGCAGCGACATCTGTTTCCGACATCTTTTAATAAAATTTTCATCTTTATTACGAAACGATTGTTTTATGTGCCCCGTTTGCCAGTTCTACACTTCACTACATAAACTAGACGTGTCTTGGCACGCTGCTAGGAAGTCCTTTTGCGGCTCGCGATTAAAGTTGTGCTCCTCCAAGTCCTGGCTCTGGGAGTCCCTCCAAAAACCCCGTCCAAAAGGAAGTAATTAGAATGAAGCGATTTTTACTTACTTTTGTCGTCGCCAAACTTTCATAAAGTTTTTTTTTGTTATTTTCTTTTATTTTTTTTTACTAGAAAAAGTTTTATGCAAACTGAAGCAAGTTCATAACTTCACTCAATGAAAATTTTATTTTATTACACAGTTTTTATGCGCATTCAAATACATATAAATATGTGTGTGTGGGTTTTGTCCAAAGTGGACAGTAAACAGATGCTTTATTTTGAATAATTACGAACTCAATTGTTTAATTTATTACTATTACACAATACATATTTATTAATGACTTGTGTGTGTATATGTGTGGTTGTCGTGTGGTTTCCGATGCCGAGGTTTCGTGTAAGCGTTTTAAAGCATTGGCCATATTATTTAGTGGTCAATCGAGTGGTTACCCCACTGAAATAAGCAAATTTAAATTATCTTAAATGTTAACAAATTTTACAAATACTTCGGAGATATTCTGCTGTTCATGAAAAATGAATAACCATTTAAAGGGTATATAGGTTTGTTTTCAATTTATGTGCATTTGCCATTTTTTTTTTAATTCAGCTCCGATTTTTGCATTGATGTTCGCATGAAGGCGCAGAATAAACCAACTGGAAAATTTGCATGTGGCTTTTCACATTTTTTGCCCTTGTTCAACTCGGTCAGAAATAATAAAAAGAGCGAGAATAACAAATAAATAAACAAAGAGCACCGTAGCTTTAATGAAAGCATGGAGCAAAATAGCAGACTTTTATAACTCATGAAAATAATATCAATAACAGTTATAAGAGTAATATTAGTTATGCTGTTTCCCTCGAAAACTGATTGCAATTAATATTTTTATTGCATACAAATTGCATAATTAGTCAAAACTAAATGACAGCATTTTAAAATTCAAAATTAAAGGGGTGCGCAGACTAAAAGCTGAAAGGAAAGCGTGCTGAGGGGTTAGAAGGGTGTGTTCTTGCAAGGTAAGCGAATGTGTTGTTGTGATTAATAAAATTACAGAAATCACAAAAGCAACAACATACAACCAAATTTGACAGCTCGAAACAATATCAACAGCAGCAACAATAACAACATAAACAACAGCTACAAGGGTTGCTACCGTTTGCATGCTTCGGCAACTTGGGCGTTAAATAAAAAGGCACATCACTTGACGCCGCGGCTGCTAAATGTGGCAGCAACAAGGCGCAGGCAGAGACAGACATAAATACGGAGGTAGGGAAAAGTAAGAAAGACACTAAAGGCGCGACAACGCAGTGAGACAAAGAGTGAAACTGGCAATTGTTGCTGCACCCTTTTAGACGTATCAAGCCATAAGATGTTGCAATTGACACGCGGCTAGTGATGACGAACCTTAACTTAAAATAGCTAGAAAAACGGTACATTTTAACGCAAAATCTCTGTATGAAAGATTAGCAATGAATTCAAATAAAAAGTTTATTTTCAAAATGTTTAAAATCAACATCGTTTACCTTTTTGGCCGCAAAATAATAAATTTGTATTATTAGAAGCATGTAAACCTTTAGTTTGTTAAATAAATTTTAGTAATACAAATTGCTGAAATATCCCACAAAATAGCTAAAATGCCAACACTGGCAACGTGTGAACACGTCGCGAGAAAGAAGACTTTGCAGCTAACCCAGTAATACACGGGGACATGGGGTGGGCCATAGGGCGTCAAGCGAGGACATCTTGAGGCGAAACTTTAATTAATTTTTATATATTTTTATACTTGGTGTCTGCTCTGTTGGTCCTATTGTGTTGTCCTGAGTTATGTGACTCGCTGTGGGCATAAGAACATTGTGAAGTAGAATTTCAATATATATTAAGCCAGGCGTAAGTAAGATGACAATTTATGTTGTGCCACGTATGTGAATAGCTGTTGAATTATTGAACGTCGTGTACTTTAAGTAATTAGTCAAAAATCTTCAAACACATTTGTAATTTATGGAAGTTTCTCTAGGTAGAGTTCAGACTTTGGAAATAAAGACAATTATATTAACACTGCGTTTGGAGATAAAAGTTAAGATCAATGTTATGATGATTCAATATCATACTACAAAATGAAACTATTCTACTACATTTTGTAAACCTGGAACTCATTGCCACATTTTTCGCCCACACTACCCTTAAATTATTAGCTATGTTCCGCTTAGTTAGGTAACAGATTGTGCTGATATGTAGCACCGAGGAAGATTGAGGACTCACTATATCATAGTATAAAGAACACCATTTAGGGGATGCCCTTTATTTAAATGCGTTGTGAAAGAATAAGCAAAAGGGTGTCTTTATGAATAATATGCCATTTAAAGGATGTGAACAATCTGAGCCATTATGGTATATAGAGTAAAAGTTGCCTTATAAATGAAATAACGTTATGTAATAGAAACGAAAATGATAATTGAATTTGTTCCGGTCACGTGTTGGTTGTCGCTTATCAAAGGCAGTATAGAAGTTAAATTACAATGAATTGATTACGACTTAAAAGAAAATTATAAAACTAATTCGATTTCTCCACTAAACTTAAGCCATATTTATATAAACCTGCACTTTAGATTTTTCCGTTTTCAATTAACTAACTGCCAGAAGTTTGAGTGAAAGCTTTGTCAGCCCAAGGCATAGATTTTTTAATTAACCCGTAAACGACTCGCGCCGATTTTCATTTTCCATTTTCCATTTTGAACCTGCTGTCCATTGGTTGCATCTCTGATGGACATTTGGCGTCTGTTTCTGAATGGCGCCTTCAAAACACATTTGGTATATTTGGTTTGCTTTTTGCATTGCATAACAATTTTCGATTGCGCATTTTAATTTAATTGCTCATTTTCGATCCTATTTACATAGGCTGCTGTGGATATTATTTACATACATGTATTTTATCTAGTTGTTTGTTGATTTAAGTTTGATTGACATTTCAGACCAGAATCAATTACAATTAAATAATAAAGGGTTGCATTTACATAATTAAGTAAATGCCAACTGAAATATAAATAATATTTGCACATTGTGTTTGATTTTGTGACATTTAAATTTATTCCTTACTCTCTGTAATATAATAGAGATTTTTCAGATAACTTTTAATAAGATATATTGGAATGAACCACATCTTTTACGTAATAACAGTTCGCCTGAAGTTGATTTCAAATATAGTTGTCTTTTCACAGTTATGTATGGGCCCAACATAACTGAAAACACAAATTGTGCCAAATACATTTATAAGCTTGAGCATCAGCAGGTCAGTTCCATAGATCAATTAATGCATATTAAATGTGCCAAAGATCAGGAGCGTATCACGGGCATTCTTCAGTTTAAAGAAGATGTTATATAATTGAATCAACTCTATACAATCAACCCGCACAACGCTCTTGTACTGACCACTTAAGAAAAATTCTTTTGGAGAAGAAATCTGAAAGAAAACTGGTGCTCTCAACCCAGCAGTTGAAAGCAAGAAGTCTTCAGATCGTGTCAAACTGAAATACATCTGATTATATTTCCAAATATACTTTTGCAGTTTAATTTTATTTATTAATTACTGAAAAGTTCTGTGCAGCATTGTGCGTGATTTTTGTTTGAAAAAACTTGATAAAATTGTCAAACAATAAAGTGACAATTGAATCTTAATTAAGTGCCGGTTGTGCGTGTTCTACTAAGTACCAGCGATGGGTGAGTAAAATGCAACAGGTGCAAAATTAGTGTGAAAAGTGCGATATTGGCTGAAAAAAGTTCACACAGTGTAATAAATATAACGAGTTTCAGCTCTTTTACGACCTACTTTGATAGCGGTTTAAAGGTCAGAAATAAATATACGTTACAGATGGCTTGCAACCACTGATTTCATATTATGGAAATCTGATTTTATGTGATGATTATTACTAATAGTTTTGTTGCTCATGGGTATCCCGTATTATAACAGCAACTGTAAACTCTCAATAAAAACACAATTATTAATCTTATAGAACAAGTTTCACATGTGTAAAACTAATACTTTAATTTGAGGTAGGTTAAAATTTAATTAAAATTAAAATGATTTCAAGCACTACAGCTATTTTAAGTGCTACAATAATCCTCCTTTTCATTACAAGGAAACTAGTTTCTCACTGTGAAAATGATAATGAGTGATGCATTATTAATAAACATTTGTTAAGACCTTCTAATTTTTTTTTATAGGAAAATGCTTGAAGTGTTGCTGCTAATACTTCATAAAGTATGTCTAGCCGCTGCAAATTTTACTATTTTATAGTAATACCCGCATTTTGACAAACATCAGTATTGAATAATGTATTTTTGCAGCTACATAAATTTAATATTATTGTATTTAAATTTAAGCTTAAAAGTATGCAACGTTATGGACAAGTCCATAGTAAGTCAGATGTAGAAACAAAGTTATTGAAAGTTATTTATTTAGTAAAAGTAAAGATTTTTCATTGAGTTAAAAGTTTCTGACAATGGAAAGCCTGGAACTTTTTTAAGGCGAAGAATAACACAATTAAGTAGAAATGTATCAGGGTCGTAAAATAAATCAAAATTTTAGGTTGAAATAAAGTGAATTAATGTAAAAAGTCTGCTGGTAATTATTTCCATATCAGCGCCTTTAATGTATATAGCGCGTTAACGACGAAAACTTTGAAAAAGATTTTGTATAAAGACATTGGTGCCCCTTTCGGCCCCTAGGCAGACGAAGCCTCTTCATCTACCAAATGCTCAAACCATCATGACACAAACCAAAACGATATAAAAATGGTGTCCTTCGTCGAGTAGTTGAAAATAAAGAGAAAAAGTTAAGAAATAATCGTAAATGCTGAAATTCCTCAAACTACAGCTTGGCTTCTAAGCCAGCTGTCTGTGAATTATGGGCTAATAAGTCCGGGTTGAGTTAAGCGTTGATGTTGTGTTTATTATTGTTGTCTGCTTTGTAAACCAGTTTTGTTTCGGTAATTTAAATACATGTAAAAATTATTGCACTTCACGCCGAACATTTTGGCAATAATTTTATAAAATATTTAAAAGATATACAAAATACACATATACATTATAGGTAGGTTATACCTTGTGATGTGATGTCAAACTTCCAATTCTTTTGGCAATGAGCTGCCATTTGATCTCGAAATCTCTAGTAGGCTAAATCACATGTTGTTTTCTCGGGTAATTCACCTTTCAATGTGAAGGACAGGTTTCAGTTTATTTGTTATTCTGGGCACACCCTATACGATGATAGATATAACACTATACTTGTGGTGTCTAGACAAGCCCATGGAAAATAATCGTAGTCTATGCTCTTTAATCATTGCTGGAGTTAATTGTCACCCATTTGAGTATTTAGTTTCTTTGTTTTCTTGTCTACTGTGCTCTGCTTTTGAAAAACTCTCATTTACGTTAAAATACACTTTCGCAATTACTGGACAACTGTGCTGTTAATTTATATAAAAAAAACAAATTTGGTTGCCTTTTTTAATGTTTATTTTGGCCTTTTGTAGCAAACAAAAGCAAATAACCAGAGTAGCAATTATAATTATAAACAATATACGTATAATTTTGGAAGCCTGTTGTCCACAACATGTCCGACTATGAAAATTCGTGTTATGACAACAATAAAAGTTGTTCTTGTCATGCTGAACAAAATGAAACTTAAACTAAAGCACAAACCCCAAAATTGCAACCTTCGTTGGTTTATTAGATTAAGGTCTCTGCGACGTCATCCTTGTACGACAATTAGTCTGACGACTGTATTTACTCGGGTCATATGCAATTGGTTGACATATATGGTTAACATATAACGGAGTTTTAAGTCAGGCTTAAATTTTATATTGTTTGCATATTGTTTGCTGATACAATGTTGGTTCACATTGACTTCAATGAACTTCATAAATATGGGAAATTAGTACTTGGCTACGCTTGGTTTCACTTATCGATGAATCAAACTGAAAGCTAGTTGATCTTAGAGATATGAATTTGTTGATTAAGTTGTTCAAGTCATTTGTTCTTTTAAGTCCAACTGTTTTTCTTAAAAACCTGCCTCCGCATTATTAGGATGTTTAATATGATGTGTCCCTCACCTAGCAAACTTGAACTTTGTGGCAGTCAATGCAACAGATCTAATGAAAATTAAATCGACTATTTGCCCTTACAGTAATTATATGAAAACTAACAATTAGGCTTCGTTAAAAAAACGGTTTTAATTGCATAGTTTCTACAGAATTTCACCTAAAAATAGGTTTATTCAATAGCCACTTATCCAGAATATCCAGGAAATATAGTTAAATACTAATATTTATTTTATGGACAAAATTCCTTGAGCTCTCGTATATCTTTAGTATCAATTACTTAACGGTTCGAAGTTTAATATCGATTCTATCACTGGTTTTGCTTAATGGAGCCACAACGATTTAACTGACGTCAAGTGTTGTTTATTACACTTCTTGTTTGTAAACAAACTAAATTAGAATCTGTTACTAAAGCCTACAGTTAGATGCGTAATACTGTTTATCGATTTTTAGAAGCTGTTAGTACTGTGTGTACACACTTATTTCTATAAGTACGTTTATTAGAGGCTTCCACTCTGGCTAACTGAGCGAGACCGAGTTTCTGATCGAAAGCAATTAGAGAAGTTAACTTTCAGTTTTAGTGTGGCCAATAAAAATTACAATTGCTTTAAAAATTTTCCGCAGCATAGCTTTTATTAATATTAAACTAAATAGAATTTTCGCAATGTGCCCTTCATGGTATGGAAACTGTTTATACACGTTCAAAGTGTGTGTACATCTGTATAGTCTTGCAGCGTGTAATTCAACTTTCAACATTCAAGTGCACGATGTCCTTGAGCTAGCTACTTGCGATACACTTTCCTTTCAACTGACTGAAAGTAAAAGGAAATACGTGAATGCGTAATATCCACTGTCGAGTCAGATATCCTACATCAAAACAAAAAACCCTTAACGATTATAGACTTAAGTAAATAATATAGGAAGCGATTAAGACATTGACTGAATGTTTACGGGTACTAAACTAGAACCACAACTCGGAAAGAGGCAGAAGAGATAGCGATAAACGGCAAGTGATTCAACAAAAAACACATTCGCGACTTAAAAATACTTTAAAAACCCCTCGCACTTCGACACATATAAAGCTAGTAGAAATCAACAAAAGGAAAACTCAACACAGCGTGCAAAAGTCTATATTCACCACAGCTGGCAGTGCTGAGAATGAGCAGCGACGCTGGCGTACATGATCGCGCAAGTTATTTTAGCGAGATTGCCAAATTTATATGCTGCAAAAATGCAGTAACGAGGCAACGCGTCACTACCGGCAGCGAGGATTGCGGCAAGTGATACCCAAACAAACACGCACACATACACTAGCGATTGAGCTGAGATTTGCACTCGCACTCGTAGCGACGCGATCGTTGCTCGGCTCTATACTTAGTCGGTGGCTTCGGTTGCGACTGCGACTGCAGCAGAGGCTGCTGTGACTGAGCTGCGACGCCGACTTAAGTCTTGTGTTTTGAACAAAAACGTCTTGCGGTAGCGTTCGTCCATTCATGCGAGCTTTTCATTTCGACGCGTCAACTTCAATTTTAAAACGATACACGACACATGCTCGGAAGCAGTGCGCGATCGCGTCTCTATTTAAATCTTTGATTTAATTTTGTTTCGGCTTAAATCGGCTTGTTTGTAAGCTGTGCGCATTTGATTAATTTAATGCTTATCGAATGCATAAAGAAATCGTTGACATATTAAAAATGTAGCTTTTTGTGTATGAATCTAAGGATATGTGAAATTAAAAAAAAAACAACCAAATTTTATGAACATGTGGATAGTTTTATAGCCGAAAATTATATTAAACTAAACCAAACCTAAACCAAAATATATTTTAAGTGCAAATATCGACGGACGCATTTTTGGATTAGCAGCCTTGCAGGAAATATTTGAAGTTATAAGTACGTTATATTAAAAATTTTACTTACTAAAGTTAGACTTAGAAAATTTCCATTACCTGCTTGTTTTATTTATGTATACTTAAGCAAAATTTTAAAAAGAATTTTTATTTTTATTTTTTGTTTTTATGCTGCATAAGAGAAATGTGTTAAATTTCTGGTATGTAGCGTTGACCTTTAGAGTTATATTTCAGATCTGCTATATAGTTTTCATTTAAACTACAGTCACGTAGCTGAAAAATCGCCCACTTTCTCTCGATTTGAAAAGTGCTTGCATTTTTCAAAGGTCAGACCAATGGTAAGGTCAAAAAAAATTATTAAATAAATCTAAAGTGTCCCATATTTGAGTATTTACTCAGAGGTTAAATGTAAGCTTTGTTGATTGACTCATTTAATACCAAGCTCACAACTGTTGGTATTTTGTATTCTTTGTATAGTTCTTTTTTTTTTTTGCATTAAGGCAAGGAAGTGTTGCGATAGCTTAACATAGCGGTGCTTCGAAAAGTAAACAAGAGGTTTCTAAAATGAGACTATGTGAGTCAATGTCAAGTGAAGAGTTGGGTATAAAATAATAGTTTTTTTTGTTGGCATTTAGCAAACGAACTCAAACAATAAAAAGTGTGAAAAGTGTGTGTAAACACAGCAAAGAAATTATAGTTACAGATTTGGGTGTGTCGAAAGTACAAACAGAGTTGAAGGTGTTTCTCTTGTTGAGATCTACGTTTCATATGTTTGTAGTTCAATGCACGATCTGGCATTGACATTGAATGAAGAACTTAAGAATATAGTCGATATGGCCATATTATTGAGAATTGATGACTTTACTTCAAACAGGCTTCGATGGCTAAGAATATTATTAATATACATATATCGGTTAATCGCTTTTCAAATATCATACCTGTTACCATTAAATCAACATTACTTTGAAATACTTTAAGCAAAGCTCCACATTCAATCATCGCAAACAGCAGTGACAATTTGTTAGTAACACTCTTAGCCAATTCACTTTACGCCCACATGTGCTTAATATAGGCAATGGCTGTACACAGAAGTCCTAATTAACCGCGAAATGCAAAATGCTTAAGTACAATAGATGTTAAAAAACCAAAACCAAAAAATTAAGAAAAATAAAAAATTTAATGGGACCCAAAATGCAAAAGTTACATGACAAAGTGCTAGCTTGCTTTGTTGTTGCTGGAAATACTATTATTTTTGGCGTTTCTTAGTGGCTAAATTGAAATATTGACATAAGCATGTGATTCACGGCGTTGTTTATGCCAATGTTGCCACACGATCATTTTTGTGTTGCTCGGGGCACATTTGCTAATAAAGTGAACATGCGACAAGCTTATAGCAGCGTTTATGTAATACAAGCATGCTGAATTGAATGCCTTTATAATGGCCAATTGATTTGCCTATTGATAAGCTCATAATTCCACATTTTCGCAGAAGATGTTGGTTTAGGGGAGGGGAAGGGTGAGGAAGGCTTAATGTGCCAGAAGCCCATCAATCTACAGCCACTCCAGCGCCAGGTAAGACGGTCAAAACGGCCAACGCCAATCAAAAACGCTGTGACTTAGGTCAGGATTGACTTTGGCTTGAAATGGATTGAACTGGCTTTGTTTTTGAGTTTTTTTCGGGCTATGCAATGTTTCTATGCTTCGTTGGCGACCTTCGGCTCAACAGTCAGCTCTGAGAGGCAGGCATAATAATTACAAATCCACCGAGACAGGATTTAACAAAAAAATGGTTTAGGTCAAGTTTATATTTATAAGCTAAATATTCTGCAGTTGGAATTGGAGCATTTATCCAAATGTGTTACAAAAACTAAGCTACAAGTATTTATAAATGACTGCAAATACCAAGGAGAGAGAGAGAGAGAAAGAGATAAAGCGGCTAATAAACGTATATATTACAACACAAGACTAACTAGACACACAAACAACAATAACTGGCAACAAAATGCTTTATTGTTGTCGTTGTTGTTTACCTGAAACTATTGGAAAATTGTTAGCCAATAATGCGCTGAAGCGGCTACGCTTCAACGATTTGCCACGGCAACCAACCGTCCACCAAAAACCGACAGCTCTGTAGATCAAGGGAGTGTAGAAGTGGAGAGAAGTGTTGACAAGAATTGGCCAGTTAACTAACTGTAGTGACTTGACGGCTTAAATCGGCTTGTTTGTAAGCTGTGCGCATTTGATTAATTTAATGCTTATCGAATGCATAAAGAAATCGTTGACATATTAAAAATGTAGCTTTTTGTGTATGAATCTAAGGATATGTGAAATTAAAAAAAAAACAACCAAATTTTATGAACATGTGGATAGTTTTATAGCCGAAAATTATATTAAACTAAACCAAACCTAAACCAAAATATATTTTAAGTGCAAATATCGACGGACGCATTTTTGGATTAGCAGCCTTGCAGGAAATATTTGAAGTTATAAGTACGTTATATTAAAAATTTTACTTACTAAAGTTAGACTTAGAAAATTTCCATTACCTGCTTGTTTTATTTATGTATACTTAAGCAAAATTTTAAAAAGAATTTTTATTTTTATTTTTTGTTTTTATGCTGCATAAGAGAAATGTGTTAAATTTCTGGTATGTAGCGTTGACCTTTAGAGTTATATTTCAGATCTGCTATATAGTTTTCATTTAAACTACAGTCACGTAGCTGAAAAATCGCCCACTTTCTCTCGATTTGAAAAGTGCTTGCATTTTTCAAAGGTCAGACCAATGGTAAGGTCAAAAAAAATTATTAAATAAATCTAAAGTGTCCCATATTTGAGTATTTACTCAGAGGTTAAATGTAAGCTTTGTTGATTGACTCATTTAATACCAAGCTCACAACTGTTGGTATTTTGTATTCTTTGTATAGTTCTTTTTTTTTTTGCATTAAGGCAAGGAAGTGTTGCGATAGCTTAACATAGCGGTGCTTCGAAAAGTAAACAAGAGGTTTCTAAAATGAGACTATGTGAGTCAATGTCAAGTGAAGAGTTGGGTATAAAATAATAGTTTTTTTTGTTGGCATTTAGCAAACGAACTCAAACAATAAAAAGTGTGAAAAGTGTGTGTAAACACAGCAAAGAAATTATAGTTACAGATTTGGGTGTGTCGAAAGTACAAACAGAGTTGAAGGTGTTTCTCTTGTTGAGATCTACGTTTCATATGTTTGTAGTTCAATGCACGATCTGGCATTGACATTGAATGAAGAACTTAAGAATATAGTCGATATGGCCATATTATTGAGAATTGATGACTTTACTTCAAACAGGCTTCGATGGCTAAGAATATTATTAATATACATATATCGGTTAATCGCTTTTCAAATATCATACCTGTTACCATTAAATCAACATTACTTTGAAATACTTTAAGCAAAGCTCCACATTCAATCATCGCAAACAGCAGTGACAATTTGTTAGTAACACTCTTAGCCAATTCACTTTACGCCCACATGTGCTTAATATAGGCAATGGCTGTACACAGAAGTCCTAATTAACCGCGAAATGCAAAATGCTTAAGTACAATAGATGTTAAAAAACCAAAACCAAAAAATTAAGAAAAATAAAAAATTTAATGGGACCCAAAATGCAAAAGTTACATGACAAAGTGCTAGCTTGCTTTGTTGTTGCTGGAAATACTATTATTTTTGGCGTTTCTTAGTGGCTAAATTGAAATATTGACATAAGCATGTGATTCACGGCGTTGTTTATGCCAATGTTGCCACACGATCATTTTTGTGTTGCTCGGGGCACATTTGCTAATAAAGTGAACATGCGACAAGCTTATAGCAGCGTTTATGTAATACAAGCATGCTGAATTGAATGCCTTTATAATGGCCAATTGATTTGCCTATTGATAAGCTCATAATTCCACATTTTCGCAGAAGATGTTGGTTTAGGGGAGGGGAAGGGTGAGGAAGGCTTAATGTGCCAGAAGCCCATCAATCTACAGCCACTCCAGCGCCACGTAAGACGGCCAAAACGGCCAACGCCAATCAAAAACGCTGTGACTTAGGTCAGGATTGACTTTGGCTTGAAATGGATTGAACTGGCTTTGTTTTTGAGTTTTTTTTCGGGCTACGCAATGTTTCTATGCTTCGTTGGCGACCTTCGGCTCAACAGTCAGCTCTGAGAGGCAGGCATAATAATTCCAAATCCACCGAGACAGGATTTAACAAAAAATGGTTTAGGTCAAGTTTATATTTATAAGCTAAATATTCTGCAGTTGGAATTGGAGCATTTATCCAAATGTGTTACAAAAACTAAGCTACAAGTATTTATAAATGACTGCAAATACCAAGGAGAGAGAGAGAGAGAAAGAGATAAAGCGGCTAATAAACGTATATATTACAACACAAGACTAACTAGACACACAAACAACAATAACTGGCAACAAAATGCTTTATTGTTGTCGTTGTTGTTTACCTGAAACTATTGGAAAATTGTTAGCCAATAATGCGCTGAAGCGGCTACGCTTCAACGATTTGCCACGGCAACCAACCGTCCACCAAAAACCGACAGCTCTGTAGATCAAGGGAGTGTAGAAGTGGAGAGAAGTGTTGACAAGAATTGGCCAGTTAACTAACTGTAGTGACTTGAGGGCTTAAAGCCACTTGGCTATAATTGAAAAAGAATTGTGGGCCGTCTACCGAACATATTGAGGGTGTGTTTAAAGATTAAATACTTCTGATTATCGACCACAAAGTATCAGTTTAAAAGCAAGGAGATATTAAGATACGATTTAAAACCTCGTCGTTCATTGTAGAGCTTCTTTTCACTTTAATCAGCATGATTACTGAACATTATACAACAAACTACATATATTGTTTTCTTTTACTGCGTGCCAAGCTCGTTGCCTAAGTCTTTCGTTTAACATATAATTTTTGCACATGCTGTGAGCATCAATTGCAAATTGCATAACAAACAACGTCGAAAGTCAAAGTCGAATGTTAAATTGCTTAATACGAGCAACATTTAAAAATGTTTTAACTTCAGAGATATTATTAAAAGAATGATTTGATGCGCTCGAAGTGTTGCCAATTTAAGTTAATTGAGCTCGGCGAAACAATTTACATGGCTCAGATGCCAGCTGAAGTATGTGTGCATGTGCCCAGAGACTACCGCAATAAAATGAAGACTACGTTTTTGGGGCTTTAGGAATTGTTTGTTTTTTGGCATACGTAAAGAAATCGCTTGCCATATTTAAATTAGAAATAAAATCATTGATTCCGAAGAATAAGCAATCGCAATCAATAGTATAAGAAGACTTACACAGGATTTTTTTTAATTTCTTGTACTGATTATATATTAAAAGTACAAATGTTTGCAACAAACATTATCATTTCAATATCGGTTTGAAATACGCAGAGAAAGTGTCATTTAAACTTTAATTACATAAATTAAGAAGTTTAAAAAACAAAGCCATAATCAAGAATTCTGATAAATAATATAAATACAAATTTTTTTTCTTTATGCGTACTTCTGTTCTTCATGACTCTAATGAGTACCTGGTCGATATGTAAGCAATAATTATGAGATTCAATAGGTGTATATAAAGATGGGCGGACATCTATCTGGTTTTATCCAACTTCCGCTATTGGAACTACTCAATGTCATAAGAGCGAGAGATGAACGAACTCTTAAACAATTTCGAATTTTTTGCACATTTCGGAACATTTTCTGTATGGCTTAGCATACTCGTGCAGTCAGTTTCAATAATTGCATACAATTTGCCAATCAACGCGTTCCAACGATGCCAATTATGAATTACCCCCTCCAGCCTGGCTCCCCCTTCTTGTGTGTCCGGAGTTGTCCCTTTTGTGGGCGCCTTTTTGACATTGGCTTTATGAAGCCATTCATGTGCCGTTGTGATTTCTTCTCTCTGTAATCATCCAAAAAGCGAAGAATGAAGCGACATCATTAACTCGAGTAAAATTTTTTTTTTCACTTGCAAAAATTGAAATTTTTTATATGTGCATTAAAATATAATAAGTTGAGAAAAAATTAAGCGAAAATGCATTAAAAATGAATAAAATGCAGGCAAAGTGCACTGAAGACCAGCAAGTAAAAACCAGAAAACTGGATGTGGAACAGCTGTCACAAGAGAAAGATAAATGGTGATTGACCTTCAAACAGCAATCGGACAGACAGATGGACAGAACGACAGAAGGAGAAGCGGGCGGAATTCCCTCTTTAGTTGCTATGTGAAACAATAATAATACAGCAATGCAGTACAAAATTAACAAGTGCTAAAATTGCGACTAACAGTAGGTGCTACAACAATCAAACAAATAACATTAAATTAATATATGCACGTACATTTAAGGATTTAAATCATCTTCAATTATTATTCACGATTACTAATATCCCGAAATTTTAATACACTTGGGTTCCACCTTTTACTACCCTCGAGTATAGTGGTCTAAATAATAGACTTAAGTTAGGTCCTTAGTTTATGGATCTAATGACAAATACCATAACTACAGTTTTATACCCAGTACAAGGGTATGAAAAAAACACAAAAAGGTGCAGCAAAAAGTGCAAACAGGCAAGAAGATTTTTTGTACGTTAAATGCCAACCAGTCAGCGGCTGTCACAGTGGCTTAGTGGTTTATTGGCATAGTAGCCTGTTGGCTAAGTAACCTACTTTTTTGTGCCGGGAATGGCTCGTTTGATTTTCTGGTTAGCTGGCTAGCTACCAGTCTACCTGGCTGACTGGCTGCTGGTGCAATCGAAAGTGTTATTATTACCAATGAGCTGACCAAAGTCGAACTCAATATCGTCATCAGCTGTTTGGGAATGTTAGAAAGCTTAAAAATACCTGGAGCTGTTTCAATTGCACCATCACATGGCTTGCCATATGTGCCGGACTGGTTATAAAACTGTATTTGGGTCAATAGATTTTGTATTTATGCAATTTTGCAATATTGCTTGATGTCGTTGCAGTATTTGTTGTTGGTGTAATTTCTTTATTTACCCAAATGTATGTGTTATTATACTCTCTGCAAGAGTATATTGGGTTTGTGAAAATGTATGTAACAGGCAGAAGGAGGCGTGGCAGACCCCATAAAGTATATATATTCTTGATCAGCATCACAAGCCGAGTCGATATAGCCATGTCCGTCTGTCCGTCTGTCCGTCTGTCTGTCTGTCTGTCTGTCTGTCTGTCTGTCTGTCTGTCTGTCCGTCTGTCTGTCCGTATGAACAAACAGATTTCAGAGATGGTAAGAGCTACAAGTTCGAGATTGGTCTCAATCGATCACATATTTAGTCAGTCTATACAAGAATCTTTTTTTTTTCGATGCCACGCCCCATTCGCCCACAATGAGCAAAAAACTAGACACACCTCGGAAAAAATTGGTGTTTTGGGCGAATATCTCAATAACTATTGCACCTAGGATCACCAATTTTGGTATGGAAGTTCCTAGCGACATCTTTAATGCATTGACATTTAAATTTTTGGACTGCCACGCCCCGTTTTCCCAGAATTTATAAAAGTAATTCTCAACTTTCGCTCCGTTTTTAGGCATTCTTTAATATAGTACAGTATTGTAATTTATAATTCGTGTAAAGATTAACTATATCAAACTATCCTGAAAGGTGCATTAAAATCCGACTGTAAGAAGAAAATAGAAGGTTACAATTGATAACGAATGAATATCATATTAGTGAAGTGAGACAGAAAATACAAGCACATGTTTGAATGTTTTCGTTGCTTGCGTGGCGGCAGCGCTGCCCGCAGTCGCGGCGGGAATACAAATAATAATATATTTTTTTTTTGTGTATGTGTATTCGATACAGACAAAAATGTATGTTGGATTATGCTTAGATTGTTTTTGTTTCAACATGTGTTAATGCAAGTACTACACATTGTAATATCTCTAGACCGATTTTAATAATTAAATCGCGAAAAAATGCAGAGAGTATTTTACGGTCGGGCGTGCTCGACTGTACTTTTCTTACTTGTTTTTTAATGATTTCTAGATAGTTTGTTTTCGGACAAATGCATTTTTCGTTGGATCACTTCATATTTTTTTTTGTTTTTATTTTTTGGGCTGGCACTTGCCATTTTTCTTACATAAGACCTATGCCAAAGAAGCTGAAGATAAAGCGAACTAAACAAAAGTGAACATGAGGCAAAGGGGGAAGATAAGGAGAGAAAAGATGTTGGGGAAAAACTGAGACGACCAGGTGACCAGGTAACCAAGTCGTATACCTACAAAACTCCGAAGTCAATGCATTAAAAAACAGAAATTGTTAAAACGTGTTTAAGTTTCAGTTGTGCTAAGTTTAGTTCGGTTGGCAGTTTTAATGTCTTCGAGACTTCTTAATAGATTGGCTTTAAGCCGTAAGTTGTGGGAAAGTGGTTTGAAAATTATGAACTGTGCACACGAGGAGTGGAAATTCTAAGAATTTCCGTCAGGTGCTTTCCAATATATATATATATATAATATCCAATAAAGTGGAGATAAAAACAATAGTCATTTTAGTTGTAGATTTATATTTAAATTAAGATTAAGAACAGCTGGGAAATGAGACAACTAAAGTGTATAAATGCGGAAATAATCATAACTATCTACATTTTTGGACATACGCATTTCCCTTTCCTTTTTGCCCATATTTGGTTAGTTTAAAAGGCTTTTAAGTCTGGAACTTAAAAATTTCCTCATTGCGCAAATGTTTGCAAATTAAAACTGGTCTTAATTATTTCATGCTCATTAAGACTTATGTCTGACAAATCTTTTTTCTGTTGTGTCTTTTAGCTGTTTCCATAGCGAAGTTGGCGTAAATTAAGTCAGTCGTCAGATTTCAGGGCAGACAGGGCTTTTGAACTTGGCCCAAAGCAGTTGACAATGTAGTCTTTTCGACAAACGGCAATTAAAATAAAAATATTAAAAAAAAACAAAAACTAAATGTCATTAATTGTCTTTAAATAATTCATGCTCATCTGTTTTCTGTTTTTACCTTTGCATAACAAGAAACTCGCTCAAATGTAACAGAGCGAATAAAAAAGGGTAACGAAACAAAGCTCGTTTAGTTTTTAGGTGTAGTACGTTACATTCGAGAGCCAGTCGATGATGATTCATGTGCTTTTAAGTGAGCCCAGGATCTTAAAACATGACAAATGCGACATTAATTATGAAAGTGTTAGCTTAGCAAGTTCGTTGCTTGAGTCTTTTGTTTTTCGCTAGTCATGGCATCAATGTAAATCACCATAAAGACTCGTGTGGCCAAACAGATTCCAATTACTTACTTACCTGCTGTTAAAATGTTTAACAATGAATTAATCTCTTGTTTTCATTAAATCTCCGTATTTGTTTTATGTAAACGACTGTACTGTGCTGAACAATGACAAAACGAACAGACAATATGTAAATTTGCATATAACGCAGCAGATGACAAAAATATTATTATTATATGTTTAAACAATTCCCTATAGAGCAAGTATTTTATCAAAGTGGACGCACAAGCCATCTCAATTTTAGTTAAATTGTCTTTTAATTTTAACTGTTGTAAAATAATAACTGATTAAATGACGTTTGGAAAATTCACTCACTTAAATATTCTAATGATTTGTTTTTCTCGTTCACTATGACGCAGTGATAAGCATATATTTAATTAAATACTTAACGAAAACTATAATTGTTTGTTGTTTATGGATTGCTTAATTAATTCAGTAATTCGTTGGGTTTCATTTATACCGGATATTCCAAGTATTTACCAGTTAGTATAATTCCAAAGTGTATCCCCATTTTGTGTATAATGTTCTGGATAGAATCCCTCTGTGTGTTATTAAAAGCTCATTAATTAAACAGCCTTAGAGACTGACTGGCCCGGGCAATGGATAATAAACAACTTAAATATTAATAGCCTGTCGTAAATATCTGGTTGATAAAAAAAACTAATTCTTTTGAATCTAATGCTGTTTCCACTTGTTTCTAATTATATTTCCCTCTTATTCGACAGAGTTGAATTATGGGCTTAGAAAAACATTATTTAAGATATGGACGCACGGCTAGAGATCATATACTTGACTGGGCGATTTGTGGGCGTGGTCGGCGGCATCAACACCAGCAACAGCAACAACAACAACAACAACAGCAGCAACTACAACAACCGCAACAACAGCCACAGTCAACAACGTCAACTGCCAGCAGTGGGCGTCGGACACGCCCCCATGTAACACACAGAGGGACGCCTCTATCCATGTTAATATCGCATGGAGTTAAGATTAGCAATAGTAAGTATGCTTTACTAACTAAAACTGAAAGTTATTAATTTCATTTAATGAAATTATAAGAATCTGTAGATTGGTGGACTCTTGTTCTGTTTTTGATTTTTAAACATGTGTTAAAAATTCCTTTTTTCACACCAAGTGAGTTATTAAATGTATCAATACAACGCCCAATTAGCTAGTCTAAAGTCAATATCAACTACCAATTCGGTATCGTTTTGTTGCCATTTTTTGTTGCTTTGCCAAAATTAAAAGCCAAACAAGTTATGCGCTACTTTAAAACTGCAAAAAGTACTTGCATGCGGTTTTAAAGCTAGCATCGAATACTGAATACAAGTATTTAGTAGATAAAAATGTAAATGAAAAATCAACAACGGCAACAACAAAAACAATATAGTAAATACCGTAAAAGTTTTACAAAACTAGTCATCCAAGAACTGCAAATGCAACTGCTGTTCAAAACAAGTATTTGGGCAAAAAAATACCGAAATAAACAACAAAAATAAGCATTAAGGCCAGAAAACGATGCAGACTTGAAAAAAATAATCAACGAAAGCTAAAAGCCAAAATCTAAAAAATGCTACTAACTAAAAGTTAAATTGAAATCAAGGAAACGGACACACAGACACTAAACTTGCCTAGTAAGCTGAGTTTTCTGTCATCACAGTCGACATTGCGGATTCGTCATATGAGCTGAACTGAGATCGCAAAATATTCGAAGCAGCCAAGCAAACAGCAACCATGGCCAAGAACACTAACTGGCTTTTCCCTCTTTCCTCTTATTTATACCCTGCTTCTTCTCTCACGCAGCTCTCAGAGTCTCAGTTTAAATTTCGTTTTTGATTGCGTTTATTTTGGGCAAATTATTGATGTTATTTTTATGACGTTGACTAGAATAATTAGTTATAGCATTTTGCATTTGGTAGCTTTACAGCCCATTGACAATGTCTTGTTATTGAAATGCCTCCCGACTCGAGCAATTATTGGGTTTGGCCTTAAAATTACGTGTTAAGTAATCTACTTGAATCTGATAAAGGTTTATGGTTGGGTTGTTAAATAGCTGACAGATGTATTGCTCAACTCTAGTTATGCTTCATACTTGCGTAGAATAATTCCCATTCAAGTTCTGATTGTTGCGCATCACAATATGAGATTTGAATTGTGTCATCATCTAGTCATAAACACTCCGTAGGGTTTTTTTCGAAGTCCGCTTCATATATACATATGTTTTGATACCTCCACATGCAAACTTCACTTAAATCTACTTATGATATAGCTAGTATACGCTAATACTTATTCTAAATAAAAGAAAAGCTTAACCAGCCGGCTAACGGCACCTGAAGCAACACTTTCGATTTATTTTGCACCACAGTGCTTAAGCAATTCTAATACAATGCTAAACAAGTTGAAAAACAAACCGAAATGAAGCCGCAAAGCAAAATAAAAAATAAAAAACAAAAACACAGATGCGAAGTAAAGGCAGAATAAGCAAAATGAAAAATCGCAATTGAAAAGTCCGCGCGAATAGGAAAATGAATACGACGAATACAACGAGTACTCATACTCGTACTGACCAGTGCAATTTAGTCTGCTGTAGAAACAACTATTAACTGCCAAATACTACAACTTACAAATACAAGTATGCGGCTACAAGTACAAGTCTAAGCACTCTCGAATCACGTACATACAAAAGTAAATATGAAAATGTTGCCAAATCAATAGACTACAAGACTTCAAGAGGCCGAGCCCCACAGCCAGAGACAGAGCCAAAAACCAACACTGAGAATAAAAAACGTTTGGTTAGTTTTATTGGAACTACAAAACGCTCAGAAGACACCCATTTACTTCATTCGTATTTTGCTAAGTGTGTAGACTGAGAAGTAAAATACAGTAAACCGATGCTGAGAAGGAGAAGCAGAAAGCATATAGTCAGCCAAATGAGTGGATTGGTCAGCTTGGTAAATGGATATGGGCATGGAATATAGACTGTTGTTACTGCAGGTACCACGGGCAGTACAAACTATCTAAATAAGCGTTAAACAACTTCAAAAGAGTGATCCAAAAATTAACACAATTAACACAACCGACTTTAGTATTTTTTTGCCAATTCTAAGTCAAATTCAAGAAGGCGGTTTGTTGTGCGTGGCGGGGGATGTAGTAGTTTTTAGCATTCCACGTATGTACCCACCACAAATAGAAGCAGGCGCAGTGGCTGCTACTGCTTTTTGAACACTTGACAGAAAAGTCTTTAAAGTCGTTTGAGTCTTTTGAGAAGAAGTCTCAACCTGGCCAACGTTTTTAATACATGATGTCTTTGGCAATAACAAGTCTTGTGCCGTGCATGAGTTTTTGTCAACAGCTTGTATAACCAATTGTGTTGATTTAGGCCAACTGCAGAAGATCTTTTGCAGCAGAGCATCGCATACTCTTTAAAATAAGTTAGCATTTAAAGGTTTCACAGTACTTACACTCTACAGATTAAATTGCTTGCCTGGGTTTCTCCCAGTCAAAAAATGACCTTTCACTTTCCATTACTTGCCCTCGTAAATTTACTCAACTACTCCTGATAAAAAATTATTTAGTTTATTTACTCGCTTGTGGGCTCCGATATGAACAAAAAGCTATAAACAAAAAAAGTTGACGGAAAGACTTTATTATCCAGCAAAGGAATCAGTTATAAGTGCATTAATTAAGGATCAATATGCAGTAACTTAAGGCAAAATTACCTAAGAAGGCACGTCTCGTTCGAACGAAGCAACAACCGGTTCGAAATACCGAATACACAAGCCTTAAACATACATATGTAGGGGGCTAATTGGTATTAAAGATCTGTAAATCGGAAGATCTTTGCAAAATGTAAAACGTTTTGAAGCACAAGGAAGTGTGTCCCGAGCTCAATTCCATACCCATATTCATTTTCATTTCCTATAATAATTGCAACAATTTGCTTAAACAAAAGCATTTACAGTGCAGCGAGACAATACAACAATGCAACAATGCAGCATTTCGGTAATTGACAGTCAGATCATGAAAAACGCCGCTACGAAGCACGTTCTGAAACAAAATCTGAGCTTAATTGTTCAGCTGCAGACATTACAAAGCGTTGTAAAGAGCTTAGTTACTTTTATTGTTATTGTTGTTAGACTGTGCACTCAGAGTGCGGGTTCTATTGGGTCTCTTAAAGAAAAAAATTGCGCAATAGTTAGAGGACGTCCATTTTTGGTACTTAGATATCTCATCCAAATGAAAATATACAAATGCATGCCTTTATCAAATTTGCATACAACAAAGAGACTAGTCCATAGCGATATTTGTAAAGAACAGCTTGTATTTTTTTTAAGTGATAATTAATTTTAAAGAGGGAGAGTGATTAAACTGCGTAAAATAATTCAAGTTAAGTACATTCGACGTTAATATAGTTGCAAGTTCAGCACATAATTTCGACAGGTTTGCATACTGCTGGAAGTCAGATACCTTGTATTCTGCTATGTTGCATGTTTAGCTAAAATTTTCATCAAAGTGAGCATATGACACCAGCTTTAACTGGGCACAGGCCTAGTGCAAGGGGATTTTCTAGTTAAAATGGAAGTCTTCGAAGTAATTGGCTGTAAAGTTTACCCTAATTAAGTAAGGATAAATAATTAAAGATTCAAAGTACTATTTTTTTCATTACATAAATTGATCCCTCGCCAACGACGCCCATGTCTCTGTTGTAACTCAAAGGCGAAGCAAATATTTACCAGACTCAAAAACTAAATTAAGCACACCGAATTGTCAGTGTTCTACCACTCATCAATGTTAGCAAATAAAATTGATTTTATTCTTAATATCATAATAAAATTATTATTGTAATAAGCATAAAAAAAAGGAGTACTAAACACGACTTCAGGTTACTGAACACAACTGTGATATGCTTTAAGTTAGGGTATTAAAACAGCTCAAAGCGCATACGCATACATATATTTCGATAACTACAACATCTTACATGCAATACCTTGCACGATCAGCTATATGCGAGCGAACCAATTGTAAAATACCCTGTACTCAGTCTGAAGCATTCCGCTAATATCACATATTATTTCAAATCTCACTTATATTTTTCTGACAAACATAATAGACCCGCTTATTGTTAAGTAAGGGGTGTCATCACTGAGTATTCAGCATTACCAGTAGTACTGTAATACAACCGCTGACGTATCAATTGTGTGCCAAATGTTTATTAACCATGTCGCCAGTCATACTTAGTCTCAGTCAACTCGTCAAAAACTGCAGAAACTCTGTTAAAATAGATTTGTATATTATACTTTATATAGATATATAATTATCGATATTAACCAATATTAACTGAAACCAGATGAGGCCCAAAGACGATTAATGTAAACCCGCAATAACTGCTTCGATATTTTGTGATCAGATTGTGCTCTGCTCCCTTGACCTTGAAATTGACAGCTGCCCTAAAATAAAATTTAAAAAAATCCAAAAAATAAAATTTTAAATTAAAATATAACATAAAAACAACAACAACGATGTCAACATTTTGTGCTTGGCTTTATGACATTTTACGTAACTTTCTCTGCGTCAATTTGTTTTCGACGATGACGCAGTCTTGGGACGGATACGGGGTAAAGAGACTTTCAGGGTCAATGAAACGCTTGAACTTTGCCGCTTTCTTGTTGCGAAAATACAAAATATTTTTGAAAGCTATTATCGCGTTCATAGCTCAATATGAACTTAATAAATCTGAACATTCATTATCAAAATGCCGATTTCAGCAGTTTGAAATGAAAACGAACACACATGTTTATATACGTAAAAATAATGTATGTTTTAATGCTGGTCTTTGCATTTTTCTGAAGTAAGTTCTTGGTAGTACCGAAGTTCAATTAGTTCGACTAGTGTTTTAGGGGTTTTCAGATCGATGATCAGGGAGCCAAACCCGTTGGCATTGTTGTTGCTCTCTGACCAACGCCCGCAACGTGTCAGCTACGCCCACTTTACAAAAATGCCAACAAGGTAATGGCAGATGTAATATCTCCAATTCCTAAGTGCACAAGGCCCATAAACACTGCGATTTGTAGTCAAAAATCAGTTTCCACTAAGTGATATGCTCAATTGGTTATTCACGAATAACAATCTCGAAGTATGAAACATATTCGTAAGTCGGCCAAGAGCAAGATCTTAAACTTCAAGTCTGAGTCGAGTGACAGCCGTGAAAAAAGGCCTTAACTTGAAATGCAGCCATAAAACGGGTGTGAAGAAATCCAGGAATTAACCTGGAAACTTGTTAACGGAAGCATGACAATACATTCTCGGATTGACGTATGTTTTCGAAGTTTGTACTCGTCACTTCCCCGTAATTCGCAAAATACTAAAACCACCGATTTATTTGCTCAACCACTTTTACTAACTAATTGCGAAATTAACTACGTTTGATATCTAAAATATACGATTTACTTTCAGATAGACTAGCTGTGATAATTATTGGTATAGTAACGTTAATATTAGGCATAGTTTTATCGTCCATACCATGGCTGGACTACTTTATACTAAAGGCAAGTAAGTCTGCACACCGAACAAGTGTAATTATTAAGTAAATTATTCTTCTATAGAATTTAAGGCTGTGGAATGATACTCTGAGCTATCATTATTGGCAGAGACCTGGCGTTATACGGCTAACCAAGGTCTATATATATAATGTTACTAATCCGGATGGGTTTCTCAGCGGCGAGAAACCCAAGCTGCAGGAAGTGGGTCCATTTGTCTACAGGTGAGCACAATAATATTTAAGCTTTCAGACTTTATTAATAACCTTAAACGAACCAAGTGTGTGTATTGTTCCAAGTATCAAATGTCAAGGGGGAAAGTTGTTACGCCTTTTGATTCTAGGCTTAAAATTTTTATTTAATATAGGTGCTTTAACAATGTGCTCTTTGTTCATGGTTAGTTGAAAAATAATTGTTCAAATCAAACTTAATGAGTGCAATTACAATAATTATGGGTTTCTTTTTTTTTGGGCTTAGGCAAATGCGGCAGAAAGCTATGTTAAAGCTTGCTTAATTAGCGACGGGAAATCGGGTTAAAAATAATATATTTATTACCAAAATAGTTTCGATATTGAATGCATATTTTCTTTTTATATATTTTAATAGCGACTACAGTTATTTGTGATTGATGTTGCTAAAAAATTTAAAATTCAATTGTGAACACTTAGTAAACTATTAAGAAAGCTCTACAATTATTTGCAACAGCTTCAGCCGCTATAAGAAATGTATCACAAAATTTACACATAAGTGTCAAATTACTGTGCAATTGCCGTCATTTTCCGTAATTGAGTCATTAAAACAAATGGGAATCGCAAGCAATTTACATGTATAGCAAACAAAATAAATATGAGTATCTGCGAATATTATCGTATTAATATAATTATGATCATATTGATGCAAATTAATAAATATGTTTATTTTCTTAGAGATGTAAACAGCTAGACTGCACATTACTTTTATTTGTAGTTTAATCCAAAAATCTTGTAGTGAATTGTTTCGTCACCGTTTGCACCTGTTGGAAATGGAAAACTTGATGGGTTCGTTGAGGGTAACAACAACATACTAAAAAATGCATAGACATAACTGCTGACAGCAAATGACAACTTCAAACGGTAGCTAAAACGTCAAAAACGAACACAAAAACGCCACAACTACGACAAACTATTTATCATTAAAAGATTTTATTTTCTGAAGTTTTGTTGGCCACATTTCTTTACCTGCCCCACAAATGAACTTGACATTCAGATAGGTTGGGTTATTGCCTGAGTTTTTGGATACGTTTTTTTATGTGCACGGTCCCTGACTTTTGGCCGACTGCCAGAGAGCAGTGGCTTGAAACTAGTACATGCTACACGTGCGCTTAAATGCGATCGCAAAGCTGATTAAATGGTGTGATGTTTACATTCCGGCTGTACAAACTTAAAAAGGCTTGTCTTATTTCTGAACAGACCAACATATTTGAGATAATCACAATGATTTTTTCAGTTATAGTTCAACAACCATGATACATATGGTTTGACCTGTTTCAAACTAATATTAACAAATAAATTTGGTTAGTCTAAGTCTGCTGCTATGTAGATTACTAATGTTTTCATTCTTGGTAATTTTACTGTCATTGCAGGGAGGACATGGAGAAAGTGAATGTTAAATTCCACGAGAATAACTACACGGTGTCATATCAGCATAAGAAAATTTTACAATTTGTTCCTGAATTGAGTATAGATAAGAACACGCCCATCGTAACGCCGAACATACCAATGCTAGTAAGTAATGAATCTGTTAGAGAAAATAATATTGTTCATACTCCACTTTTCCTTCTAAACGCAGACCCTGACTAGTTTGAGTCCCAAGCTGGGTTATATATTGTCCAGGACGATATCCCTTGTGCTAACTGCTGCAAACTTTAAACCATTTATCAATGTTACTGCCGATCAGCTGGTCTTTGGGTACGATGATGCGTTAGTTAGTCTGGCCCATAGATTCTATCCGAAACATATGCGTCCCATGGAGAAGATGGGTCTCCTACTTGCCCGTAACGGGACGTTAACAGAAGTATCCAGCATAAAGACAGGGTATCAGGGCATGGATCAGTTCGGTTATATCGATTCGCTTAATGGCATGGACCATCTGCCACACTGGTCTGAGGGGCCTTGCACGAGTATTTCCGGCTCCGAGGGATCTTTCTTTCCACCTAGGGACATTACCAAATCGGATACAGTGCACATTTACGACAAGGACCTGTGCCGTATCATACCACTCAAGTATGTGAGAAGTGTAGAGAAGGATGGCCTTGAAGCAGATCTGTTTCGGTTACCCAATAACTCCTACGGAGATTCGGCGAACAATCCAGAAAATAAGTGCTACGATACGGGGGACTATGAAGCTGTTAGGGGACTTCAAAACATCAGCCCGTGCCAGTATGGCGCACCCGTCTATATATCCAATCCTCATTTCTACGAGGCAGATCCTGAGCTGCTTGATGCGGTCGAAGGCCTGAAGCCAGAACGCGAGAAACATGAAACCTACTTCAAAATACAACCGGTAAAATAAATAAAACTAATTTAATGTATATCATAATTCTAATTCCAAAATATGGCTCTATATATGTAGAAACTTGGAGTACCCCTGGAAGGCAAAGTGCGCATACAGCTGAATTTGAAGGTAACTCGTGCCAAGGACGTTCATCCGGTGCGTGACTTCCGCGACTTTGTGTTTCCTGTTATGTGGCTAGAAGAGGTAAGTGGAGAGACGTATTTCTCCCAAAAGCAAACTAATGTTTATTTCTTAGGGAATTTCAGAGTTAACACCTGCCATTCAGCGCTGGCTCTACCTGGCCACTGTGATTGCACCGCATGCCGTTCCCATTGGATCTTATCTGATGATCGTGGGTGGAGCTTCGGCCGTTATATTTAGCCTGGTACGTGCATATCAGACATTTGTCTACGGCCATGATCCAAGTCTGGAAATTCTCGAGTTGGGAAGACGCTCGCTACGACGTGGCAGCAGCTTCATTTCCCATCAACAGCACAAACTGCTCCTACACCACAGGGACAGCTATGTGCTTCTCCGCACCATGCCCCATGCCATGACCGCCTGCCTGGATACGCAGAGAAATAGCGACGATGTGGAACCTATCATTGACTGCGCAGCACTTAGCCAGGATGCATAGTCCTAAAACTAGATACTTGTGTGTGCGTGTGAGTATGTGTGTATGAGAGTGTGTGTGTGCGTTTCTGTTTAATTAGTTTAGTCATCTAGCCAAAATAGTGGCATATATACTTCTAGAACGTATTCAATGTTACAGGGTTTTATTCATTTCATTTGCATATCTTAATTAATTCCAACCCATTAATCATTTTCTTGCAACAAAAAGCCAAATCGGGTTTGCTAGTTATAAATTTTACATAAATAGATATAGGTAATATTTGTATATAGTTGTAATTTGTTATTGTTAAAGCTACAAGTAATTCACTAGTCATTTTTACAATGTGAAAAATGCGAGCTCGATTTTAGTTCTTTTTAGCTAGTTAGGACATCTTAATTAATCAATTGTTACTTTTATTTTGACGATTTATGCAGCGAATATTTTTGAGTCTAAACGCTCCAATTTTTGTGTATGATAACAATTAAATTGTATTTCATCTAAGCCAATAATACAAAGTGTGTGCTATTAACTATAAAGTTACATAGCATTAAAAAGCCACACAAAGTTTACATATATTGTTAAGACAATTTACAAAACGAATTCCACATAGAAATGGTTCAAAAATTTCAATTTATTCCTTTTTTATTCCACGCTATAACTTTAGCAATCGCAGTGTCACCAACCACTTAAAATAAATTAAAAACAATAAAATTTAAAACAATAAAACATTTTTTATTTTCTAATAAATTCTATGCGGTTAGTATGCTGATATAAGAGTCTATTACCTTAATTTAAGACGCCGATTTTCAAGCTGCGTGTTCTTGACATTAGAAGGTGTTCTTTTTACTAGTTTACATATGTGTCATCACCTTTACACACATTCACACTTTTACATGGACGAACTTTACGTCAGATCAAAGTTTCAGAGCGATGGAGTACTAAGCTAGCAGGAATACCCGGCGAACAGAAATTTAAGCAATACGGAACTCCCAAAACTGCATTTTAAAAATCTGCTCACTGAGAAAAAAAGGGAACCTAATAAATTTTAAACATTGACGAACATTTCTATGGAAGTTCATAACTAAAATATATTTTTGCAAGTGTTGCTCGAGATCTACACAACAACAAATGCAAGTAAAGGATATAACTGTAAACTCTTTGCAGAAGAGAAATACGAAAGGAGAAATGAAGCATTGTTGTTGTGCTTTGCATTATCTCAAGTTGGATAAAATGGACCAATAGTATAAGCACCAATGGGATAGCACTTTTAAACTCGCAGTTTATTAGATTACAACAACAAAAAACACACAGAGAGACGCCCTCTGCTGATTCTGTTCGCCTGATTGTTTAAGTGGAATTTCGACTCTTTTAACCAGATCATTTTCAATGCAATACACACAAACATACAAACAGACAGACATATATATAAACACTCACACATACATACTTAATGCCAGAGCAAAGATTTAGTATATCAGATGAATTAGGCTACCTGAAATACCAGGCGAACAGAAATAAAAGCAAGTCGAAAGTCCCAAAAATGCACTTGAAAACTCGGTGCACTGAGAAAAAAAGGAACCTAACAAATTTTAAACATTGACGAACATTTCTATGGAAGTTCATAAGTAAAATATATTTTTGCAAGTGTTGCTCGAGATCTACACAACAACAAATGCAAGTAAAGGATATAACTGTAAACTCTTTGCAGAAGAGAAATACGAAAGGAGAAATGAAGCATTGTTGTTGTGCTTTGCATTATCTCAAGTTGGATAAAATGGACCAATAGTATAAGCACCAATGGGATAGCACTTTTAAACTCGCAGTTTATTAGATTACAACAACAAAAAACACACAGAGAGACGCCCTCTGCTGATTCTGTTCGCCTGATTGTTTAAGTGGAATTTCGACTCTTTTTACCAGATCATTTTCAATGCAATACACACAAACATACAAACAGACAGACATATATATATAGACACTCACACATACATACTTAATGGCAGAGCAATGATTTAGTATATCAGATAAATTAGGCTACCTGAAATACCAGGCGAACAGAAATAAAAGCAAGTCGAAAGTCCCAAAAATGCACTTGAAAACTCGGTGCACTGAGAAAAAAAAATAACCTAAAAAATTTTAAACATTGACGAACATTTCTATGGAAGTTCATAAGTAAAATATATTTTTGCAAGTGTTGCTCGAGATCTACACAACAACAAATGCATGTAAAGGATATAACTGTAAACTCTTTGCAGAATAGAAATACGAAAGGAGAAATGATACATTGTTGTTGTGCTTTGCATTATCTCAAGTTGGATAAAATGGACCAATAGTATAAGCACCAATGGGATAGCACTTTTAAACTCGCAGCTTATTAGATTACAACAACAAAAAACACACAGAGAGACGCCCTCTGCTGATTCTGTTCGCCTGATTGTTTAAGTGGAATTTCGACTCTTTTTACCAGATCATTTTCAATGCAATACACACAAACATACAAACAGACAGACATATATATATAGACACTCACACATACATACTTAATGGCAGAGCAATGATTTAGTATATCAGATGAATTAGGCTACCTGAAATACCAAACGAACAAAAATAATAACAACTTTAACTCCCAAAAAGAACAGAACTTTCAGTTCTCAAAAACACATATACATAATGTTTTCATGCAAATACATCAATTATTTATAATTGTAAATAAATAAATAATCTTTAGTAAATAAAACTCGGGTAATGTCCTGGGTTATTTGTTACAAAAAGTGCATTTTTTGGATTGTTCAAAAAACACTTTTCCCATGCATAACTTGTAATTAGTTCTTTTCCAAAATCGCTATTAGTATGTATGTTTATCAAACTGAGTAATGGCAAGTACTGTACAAGTTCTGATGGCGTATTAGTTTTTTGAAAATTAAGACCCTTAAGCTTGGCGGGAGGAGAGCCTTCTTTTCAAGGAAAATATTTTGCTGAAACATTTGATTGACGCCCTTTTAACGTTTGCACAATTCTGAACAGAGTGCTGTATTTTTCTTCATAAGCAAACGTCGTATGGGTCGTATGAGTAATAAATTATACGTATACAAGTGTCTGCGGGATCAAGTCAGGGTAGGAAAGGCACACGAAATATGATGTTTTCAGTGTTCGAAAGTCAAGAACGAAGAAATAAAAAAAAATAGAACTTGGCACAGGCAGCAGCAGTAGAGAGATATAGAGAGAGAAGGAGGTGACCTGAGGAGGATTGGAACTCAGACTGGAAACGGGAATCGGGTGTGGCAGTAAACGCCTTCTGTTGGCGAGCTATAACAAAAGCATTTCATTTCATTTGGCAAAAATGTTTATACAAAACCAATTTTACAATTTTCGATTCAATTTCTGTTACTGACATTTCACTTAAACGAAAACCTTAAAGGCGCAATTCATTTTCCTATAGATTTTCCAGCCTTCCGTGTCCCTCGATACCCCTGCAACGACCCTTTGGCTTGGTTATAATGTTGCAAAAATGCCAAGATAAAAATGGTCGTGGCATGCGTGCCTGTTGGCAGTCAATGCTAAAGGTCAAGTTATGTCCTGTATTTTTTTCTAATTACACACACTACAATGCATTGTGTGGATGTGTATATAAGTGTTGCTTATTTGTTGTTTTCCTCATTTTCTCGAGCACTTGGAAACGCATAAAATGGTAATGTGATAAACTAATAAGCGACAGCAGATTTGTGGCACATGCTGTACCCAGAGAGGAGAGTTAGACCACAGCCACACCAAACTGCCCACCTACCAAGCTATTCATTCCAGTTGCACTGAAAACCTCAAGAACAACAAAAGTTAAAAATTCATTTATGGCGCACCATAAAATCGAATAAAAACAATTGGCACATCAAAAATCACACAGTGTGGGGAGGAAGCTGTGATGGGCGGAAAGAACAAGACAGAGATCTTCATTGTGGAGGGTTGGCCACGTAGACGACAAGGCGTGTCGAAATAGGCCAAAAGCGTTGGCCATATGTTGCACTCCCAAAATTGGGGTAGTTGTGTGGGTATACTCCGAGGTGGGTGGTGGCGTGGTGCTAAAAGAAATGGCTGAAGTAAATAAAATTCTCTGATGAGAAGGGAAATGCTTTTCCAGAGGGGATGCCTCGTCTGGCGACAGCTGGTTGGCCACTTAGGCCGCATTTGTAAGCGTTGATGGAATTGCTTATGAATTATACAAGAATATTAAAACGTGCCTAGCCACAGAGAGACAGAGAGCGAGAAAGAGAAAGAGAGAAGAAGACAAGAAAGGGACGGATAGAAAGAAGAGTAAAGAATGTTACAACTGAAACATCAGAACAGAGAAATGTCTCGGTTTTTTTTTTATATTATTTTCCTACTTCTATTTGATTTCATCTTTACGCGGAATATTTCAATTGACGGCAAAAAGTTGGCTGTAAATACTTTATTGGAAAAGTATGTGCCAAATGGTTATTGGGGAGAATTCGAGGCTCAAACAAATTGGGCGCTAAGTTGGCCGTTATTGGTTTTTATGTGTGCCGTCTGCTGTACAGTTTCAAAGAGGGCGTAGAGAATAACGGGCGGGAGGAAGTTGGCTAAGTAGAGCATAATTTGATTTTTCCTGTCTGTTTGTTTGTCCAAGAAAGCCAGAAACGGTCTGACCTTGCTCATGTTTATAGCTAAATGATTATGGCCTAATTGAGGGTGTAACCATAAATGGGATTGCGGTTAAACATTTTCTTTTTGTTGAATATTTCATTTATATTTTGTACATCATAAGATAATAGGGCGTATTATATATTACATATTATGTATATTACTTAAAAATTCAATGTAGGCACAAGCTATGTATACACACAATTTTAAATTAGTTAAAAGATAAGAATACGAGTATCTCTCAGTCTAACATTTACTCATTCGTATTCTTTCATACATTCCACATACACACAAAATTTTTTTTTAAATTGTAACAGCCAAAAGCAATTTCACATTTAACGAACGTTAGACGAGTTGATTTACGCACTCGCTAAGCACTCAAGACACGATTCGTTAAAATGCTTTAACTTGAGCAGTGAATACTTCAACCTTGAAGTTTAGCATGTACATCAACCCAGCCGGTTAAAAATCCCACTGTTACCGTTTAGTACATTTTTGAAAAGCATCGGAGGCGGGATATTTGAACATTTTCAATGATAGCGCGAAAACTGAGAGATGCTATCCTCGTTAGGTGGCGCCACTAATAAAATAGGCTGCAAATTCAGACCAGTTATATGAGGATTCGATTTGCGAGATCCTGCCAGGCTAATAGCATCCGTCAGATAGGCATTATTAATTTCACCTAAAATTATAAAACTATAGTAAGTGTGTGCAATTTATGGCAAAACACACTCATACCTTTGTATAGGGAGTTCTGGTAAATTGGATCCGGCTGCAGCCTCACATGTCTCGTGGCCAGAATGAAAGCCAATGTGGCAAGAACAACACCATCGATGCAACCAATAATTGCCAAAGGATATGCCCAGCGTATTCCGCAAAGGCCTAGCTCAAAGCGATTTGCTTCAGGTCCGCAAATTTTGCGGAAATCATCCGAGTTCCATCCAAAAGGAAATGCAGCACATGCCACAATCATACACAGAGCTGAAAGAAAAGAGTGAATCAAGAACCATCACTGAGGAATGCAGCCAGCACTAGTGATTAAGGTGTTGTGCGATAAGCTGCCTTTTGGGGCCATATTATCTCGCTCGATTGTTTTTGGCTAGTTTCCATAGGGCAACTGTGCATATTTATATAGATTGTTTAAGTATTTTTTTGTGATTACATAGAACGTGCCAATTTCTAAACGAATTTCTATGAAACTTTAACGAAATGGGAGTGCGAGAATGCAAAACGTGTCTTAAGCTTAAACTAAACTTTGATATCGCGTGTCCGCAGACTTTTGTCAAAACTTACATGTAGCTATCGACATGGGACATACCTGATATTATCTGCATCCAGCCACAAATGTGAAAAACGCGCGTTGACTTCATGAACAACAAACAGATCAAAAAGAAAATTGTGAGCAAAGCCAGTCCAACGGCGCCGATCATAAAGAACGTGGCCAGCTGGAAAAAGGCAAGGGTTATATTTTATGTTCTTGCAAAGTGCATGTCATAAGTGTTAAGTTCACCTGAAATGAGAAGGTTGGCACTGCAAAGATGTTCTCCCAGCGGCGACGACAGTTGTCAAAGATCTCGTCTCGCTGGCATTGTTGCCAAAGGCCAAGGCGTCCAGCACTATCACTATCGGGATCACCAATCCATTCTGAATGTAGAATAAGAAGAAAACAGTATTATCTACAAATGTAGATTTAAAATTTAGAGTACGACTCACCAGGTGTCACGAATGCCACAATACCAATGATGGCGTAACAAATCGTAAATATGGCCCAAAGGACACCAATGGCCTTTGAGTTTCTAATGTACTTGGAAGCGTATAGGTGAGTCGTATCGACGTACTCAATTTTTGTGCCCATCGCGAATAAACACTCAGCTTAGATCAGGTGGGATGAGGTGACTTGACGGGGGAGATGGTGGCCTTTGTTACTGGTTGATTTTGTTTATTGTCTGCTGCTTAAAACGAATAGTATTAATATAAGTAAAAAGTTGAAAGTTTTAAATTATGGCAACAACAATTCAAAAGAGTCTTAGATATTTGTCGGTCATGAATCTGTGATTTTAATTGTGTACTTCAGTCGTAAGCTTATTAAATTTGTCCGATTTAAGTTTGCTGACCTCGTTTGTTATTTAACAGTGTCTGTAATGGACTTAAAAAATTGATGCTTTAAATGTGTCACACCCTACATGCGAAAATAGCAAACAAACGTTGTTTCCGGTAAATATATGACTGAGAGGGAACGAGGGAATCCAAACTTTTCCTTTTTATTCGAAAAGTCTATATCCAAACCATTAAATATTTCAATATGTTTTCCCCTTCACTTTCAAAGCATGCAAAAATATTGCCCATAGGGTTTGGTTAACAATTTACAAAACTTTTGGACTTATGTAAATTTTAGATATAATTGATCATTTATAGCAACATTTCTCGGGTATTGCTTAATTTCACCGTTAATTCTGTATCTGAAAGCTAAGTTAATGATAAACGGGACGAACATAACGAGAAAAAAGCCAAAACGTTATGCAAAATAAAAAAAAAATAGTTTCACAAACGAGAGACAAGAGAGACGAGAGACAGACATACCACAAATCTCGAGACTGTCTAATTTTAACTGTGATTCATGGCAAAAATAAAAAGACTCGCAAATAGCCAAAACTGAAACCAAAACCAACCGAGCAACAGGCTTAGCTAAGCAACCTATCAATAAACATGTTTTCATTTTGAAAGTGTGGTAAATTTCAATTCCATTCATTGTGAATGTAGATGGGCAACGTGTTAAGACCACAATCAAAAATTCCGAAATGAAAAACAAAAGATTGGGCTGGAAAACACACACAATAAAATGCAAGTGAATTTTGAGGGTATTGTCTTGATGCCATCACGATCCCACTAACAACAGTGCGTACACGTAATTGAGTAATTCATTAGTTTACCATTTTCTGTTTTCGTCTTGGGCGGAAGCAAAACAAAGGAAAAAGCGAAAACTTGGACAAGAAAAGCCGTGTCTGAAATGGGATAAATTAAGTAAATCCGAGCAAAAATTCAAAAAGAGAAGTCAAAATGCAAATGACACTTATTGAAAGCAAAGCCCGAGGCATCAGCAGTCCGGTTACTTACTATAATATTGCTAATAAAAGCGGTAACGGATAAGAGAGGGAGTAGCACTGATTATTAGCACTGATCAAACAAATGTATTGAAAGTGGAAACACTTGAATAAAAAAGTCTGCTCAATCGGATCTTAGTCGCATAGAGCCTGAATGTGTCTGGGTCTGCGAAAAGAGTCAGACGAACCACTCAAGACCGCAGAAAGACACAGACACAGACTGTTTGTAGACATATGTATAATAATTTCATGCGACTCAAACTTAGCGCAGACTGCGACTGATCCGTATATAATTTACCTGAATATAGAAGAAAATGCATACATAAATAAAAAAAATGTATACAGATATGTGTCTGAACAAAGTTCTGTGGTGTAATTGCATGTTGCAATTTCCAATTTCCAACTAACTGGTTTCAGCCACAGCTGATTGTGGACTACAGCGAAAGAAACACAGAAATAAAACATTATAATAAAATGATTCTAAGCACGTATTTATGACACATTTAAAAATGCTTGAAATATATATGGATATAAAATATATACAAAATAATAGTTATTAAAAAAAATAAGTTTTTTAAAAAAGTGAAAAGTGAAAGAAACAAATATTTTGATATTAAAATTAAATTGGTTGGTTAATTGGTTCCAATCTAAGTGGCATAAGATACGAGTGTATACTTTTAATTTAAAGCTTTTTTAACACATTTGCGCTCAGTGTATAAGCATATTTGTGTGTACTTGACTGCACACTTCGGACACTCACATCGATCACGAAAGAAAGAAAAGAAAGTGACCAAGAGAGTACTGAAGCTGGTATCTGGTATTGGTACAGGTACTGCTATAAGTATGACAACGCATAAAACATCATGCCTAAGACGCAGAGTTGTGTGCGATAGAAGAGATGGGCAAGTGATGGTGTATCTACATCCGTCCGGCCATACAGTTGTCGATATTGTTGTTGGTGTGAGCTTATATACAGAGTTTCTCTTGCAGAGAAACAAACAGAAATCAGAAATCAGCTTCGATTTAGCATCAATAACACATCTCACATCAATTCCACTACCACTTCCAATGCTCTTCGTGCTGCAATCGTAAGCGGTTATTTTTTGCGCTTGTGCGTCAAAAATCGCGAACAAAACGCGCGAAATCTTGAAATGCCATTTTGGAGAAGAAAAGTATGTGCACACACACTGTACAATGTCGAGTGTGCTAGTATGTGCTGAGAACTGCATTTGCAAATTAATAAGGTCAGTTGGGTAATGGCTGTTACCTTTAACGTGGCAAAATGGCCAAGTGATCAAATGACCAAATGGTTTGCAACAATTTACAGACTGGTAGTAACTGTGAAATGCAACTGCAACTGCGCAACTTGCGGCTTTCTTTTTAAACATAATAACTAACTCACTTTGGTCACTTCATACACGATACACTCACACACACGCATGGGTACACTAATAAGAAAAAGCGCCAATGGACTTTCTACTTTAAAGCTTAAACATAAATTTCACATTAGGCATAACTGACTGGAAAAGCGCGGAGCGCTGAGCAGGGAAAGGGGAGTCGGGTGAGTGTATAATGGGGGAGGGAGAGAGGCGACCGGTCCAATGCCAAAAAGTCGGCTCTTGACTTTGATGGTCTTTCTGCTACTACTATTCATTTTCACATTTAGATTTTCTGCTTTTCAGCCTTTCGGCTTTTCTCAGCTAATATAACTTAAGCACGGGATTTTTGAGTCTTTATAGCTATATAGCTTTATAGCTACTTGTGTACACAATGCGACTGTTCCGATCTTTAGTTGTAACTTGGCTTTCGGTTTAATTTTCATTATTTTTTTTTAACTTGTTATGGTTTGTTTTGGACTGGTCAACAAAGCGGAACCTGAAGCAACAAAAACTCGTGGCGCCGTGTAAAGGGGCTGACAATGTGATTAACACATTCACTGTGGTTGCTACATACATATGTAGTTGCGGTTGTTGTAGTTGTAGTTGTGCCACCGCCAAAAAACTTGTTCCAAAAGACTGCCCCTTCACGGCAGAAACACAAGACTGTGTCACAATTATGCGGAAATACATTTCACCAAAGAATGTTTAGCTCTGTATGTGTTTATATCTCCCTTTTCGATCAGGTTTTGGCTTGTTTCTCCCTTTTCGATTGGTTTTCACATACATTTATGACTGGCGATCTTTAGCCAGCTCACCGTAACCCGCAGTATATGTATATGTATAAATATGCATAAATATGTGGACAACATTAAGGTCTCAAAAACCGAAAGACAGTTTCTTCTAGAACCTAGATATGCGAGTATTCAGTTTGTATGTGGGAAGTCTGCTTGTCTCTCGCTGTGACTGTGACTGCGAATCTGCTTTTTATTAGATCACGACTCTTAATGTTGGCAAACATTCGCGCATTCCAAGAGCCCAACTGTGTGGCAAAAAACAAAAAGCAAACAGCAACAAAAACATCATCAACATTGTACATACATACATATACCTAAATAGTAACTGACACCAAGATTCTTCTGCGACTTTGTATACCTTTGTCAGGAGCGTACTCAACACAGAATAAGTGTTGGGCCCGATTGCTGTGAGTGTAAAGTATGCTCTTTAAACATAAAGTGTTGCACCCAGAAATGTAAAATTTTAAATGCTTTTAATTTTTGTAATTTCAGTTGCCCTATTTAGGCCACTTTTTGCTCATTTAGGGCACTTCAAGTCAGAAACGGCGCTGAAAAGTCGCCGAGGTTAGTTTTAAACAAAAACAAAAAAAAAATGGGCCTCTTTTCAGGTTTTTCACGTTGGTGTCGCGTTTTTGCCGTCTCTGTTGTTGCTGCAGTTTTTGAAACGCACGTCTTCAGAGGGAACATGGTCACTAAATGCTGTTCTATGTACGTGTGAGTGTATATATGTGAGACATGCGATCTTTCTGTTGGTGTGGGTAAATGCTGCGTGGAATATTACTGCATTTGTAGTTGTAGTTGCTATTGCTTTTCACTGTTCGATGTGTTGCATGAACTTTGTTGCTGGTTTTCTTGGCTTTTGTTTAATGTCAAAACCCGCAAAACTTGGCGAAGTGGTCGACTTGAGATTGTTTTTTGCTTGATTTGACATTTACTTCGTCATTTAGCAGTTAAGTATTAGAGTGAACAACTTTTTGTGTGCCTTACAATTGTTAATTTTTAAAGTTGAGCGTTGAGAACCGGTCCAAATATTTATTTTTATTTAATTTTATTAAAACTTGTTGTTATTGTTTTGCGTGCGTTGTGCATTAAGTATTGAAAAACCCGCGAATACCATTTAAAATGAGACCGAATCGGGCGCAAGAGCAAGAATCGCGAGAAGACGAGAAACGCAAAGTCCGCTAACAACCGTCTCGTTTGGCTCTGAAAACCGAACTGTGGATTCAGTCTTAAGTTCCGCTTAGCATTGCCAGACGACCATCTTTAAAACTCGCTCTCTTGCTCTCTGATTAGTTGGCTCTCGCAAAACACCTTCACATGCCAGCGAAGCGTGTGTTCGAAAGTGACGATAGCCAGATAAGTAAAGCCAAAGAGAGATAGCCATATCAAAGCGTGATCGTGACAGTTTCTTGGGTCTGACTTTGTGATAAGTGCAACGCAAATTGTTCACATTTCTTTTCAATTATTTTCTAGCAGAATGAGTTGAAACGCCAGTAAACGGCCAAAATTCACAAGAATATCTTTCTTGACAGAATCAAATGAAATGTTCACCAATTATCTCTCTTGTCAGTGGTTGCTGAGGTTTTGTTACTGCGCCTACCTGCACAAAATGGGCAAATATTTTTTCTTTTCATTTCCTTTTGTTTTTGTTTGTGAAATACCTGAATAATCAATGTCTAGATCAAAGGAAACAAGATAGATAATACATACAAATAGTTATATTAAGAGTTTCAAGCTAAATAATTTTTAAATGAAAAGCTGTACACCTTAATGCTTGATAATTATTGCTATTTGTTTTTAGTTGACATTGAGAAAACAGAATAACAATTTGAGTCGAAGTTTAAATCCAAAAATAAATGCTTGAGAGAATTTCAAACTCGCCGCCAAATAGCCTAAACTTATCGATGTATTTTCATAACCTATCGACACATCGCAGCTAAAACATTTGATAAACAGCTGATCTTATCAGCTGAGTCGTACCAGCTGTTTTTACTTGCAACCCAATTTGGTAGTGCCAGTTTCCCAAAAATATTGAACAAACCGCACGTATTTATAGAGTAGTTTTTAATTTTGTACATTTGACGCATTTAATAAAAAATTACGATAGACGAGTTTGACAATGAACGAAGTAAGCAACGCTGATAAACTTGATTATGTAAAGTCTAAGATTGGAAAACACTTGGACTTTCCCAAAAAGGGAATTGTTTTTCGGTGGGTTTGTTAATCGGTTAAATAGACAGCAAAATCTTATTATGTATTCAGTCGCTGTTTAACACATTTATTGTATTATGATACATGTAAAGCTTATCAGTAAATGACGTACGTTATCACAATTTCAGCGACATATTTGGCGCGCTCACGGACGCCAAGGCATGTGCTTATCTACGGGATTTATTGGTGTTTCACGTACGAGAGAATTATCCGGATGTGGAGCTCATTGTGGGCTTGGATTCCCGAGGATTCCTCTTCAATTTGCTCCTAGCCACCGAACTAGGCGTTGGCTGTGCACCCATTCGGAAAAAGGGTAAACTGGCCGGTGAGGTCATCTCCGAGGAGTATAAACTGGAGTATGGAACCGTAAGTAACTAATAAGAAAGACTTCACCAGTCATACTTGACCAATTTTTCAGGACGTTTTCGAGATGCAGTGCGCCGCCATCATACCAGGCCAAAAGGTGATAATTGTAGATGATCTCCTTGCCACTGGTGGATCCCTTTTTGCTGCAGGAGCCCTTGTTCGCAAAGTGGGCGGTGTAATACTTGAAAGTTTGGTAGTCATGGAACTAATTGATCTGGAGGGCCGTAAGAAGCTGGAGGGAAACGTGCATTCCTTGATACAGTACTGACAACAAGAAATTTGCATTTAGTCGAAAGAATTACCTCAATTTTTAACAGAGATTCTTAAGAGCATATACATATTTTTCAAAGGTTGTTTAATCAAAATATTAGTGCAAATATACGAATATCTATATTTTTATACAAATAAGAACAAAATTCGATTATTCTGTTAGTACAGCGACTTAGTTTAGTTGTAAAATTACTGAGCTTGGATAACTTTTCAAGCTAACCATGGCGTCCAATGGCTTTAAAAGCAACCCCAAGTGTTTTGGCTCTCCCGCTCTCATGGTGCAGAGAAATTAGCCTTTTTTTATAAAATAACTGTATCAAATATGTCACTACTATCCATACAAATATAATAATATAAAAAATATCACGTTTATAAAATGTTTGATAAAATTTATTGTATATATATTTTTTTTTATAATCTCGTTCCGTCTGTCTAGCCTTTTTGTAACCGAGTGTGGGCAGCACTGGTATTATCTGATGTATACATAAGCTCGTCTCTCTCTGCTCATTTGAAAGTTCTGTTGTTTTGCTGCCGGCCTTGTCTTTTGCTCAGCTATAAACAAAAAGTGTTTGAAGAGTGCTCTCTACTGCTCTCTCTCACTGATAAACAAATTGAAAGTCCAGACTCAGCACTCTCTCAACTAAAACTGATGAAACCGACAGTTAGGCAAACAGTGAAATGGGCTGTCTAAGAAGCACACACACGGGATAGGCAGAGAGAGCGAGAGCAAAGTCTGTGTCAGCCTGTGCTCATTTTGCATTTGAATTCATTCGTGAAATGTGCGTCGCTCGGAAAGGTCTGTTTTGGTGGTGTTCCGTGGTGTTCTCCGTGTGCTTTGCTGTTTAGTGTTGTGTTTATCCACGCCTTCCACATTCTGAGAATGTTACATTTCGCACGCCTCTTTTTGGCAATGTTTTTGCAATGGTTTTAGCGTATAGGAAATCACAGTTTGCTGACTGGAATGTTATTGATTCAAAGTCTTTCAAATTGTCAATCAAATGGACAAACAAACAAATGAATGACAACAACAAAAGAACGCAAAAGTAGCAATTGATACACGTTGAATTACGTGCGCCTTCATTTGTTTTGTTTGCGTGATTGTGATTGTTTGCGTGTGTGCGGGTGTGTTTTCTGGTATGTGTGTCGTGCAACCATTTGAATGAATTTTTATATAAACATCGAGCCAAACTTGGACCACTGCCTAAAAAGTTGGCGAACATTTTGCAAGCAGCGTGGCAATTAAATGGATTTTTTTAAATTCGCAATCTCCGTTCGCCTTTATAAACAAATTTAAATTAAAAGAGGCACAGGGAGTGTTGCTAAAAAACAACATCGAAGCCAAAACCAGGCACTGCCATTGTTCGCAACAAACAAACTTCTTTTCATGTCGAAAAAATCAATAATTGACATCTTGACTTCACAACAGTCAGCAACATCAGAAGAATAGGAAGCAACGGAGGCACCTGAGAAATCGTTTGGGAAACGCTGTCAAAAACACACCCCCGGCGTATTCCGAATATAAGCCCAAAAATTGAATTTTTCTGTTCGTTGCTGCGGTGAAATAAGTTAATTCAAATTTCTTTTATTTTTTAGCTTTGTGCAGATCTTGTCATCATTTATGTTCGGGCTGTAATATTTGTATATTTCTGTACTCTGAACAAATAGCTCAGCGTTAACTAAATTTAGCAATAACCACAACAACAGCAACAAGCACAAACATGAACGAATTGTACAGAAACTGTCGCCAACTGCACGCAAAATTTGCCGCGTAGCAGCCAAAATAACAGCCGAAAAAAGAAAAGCGGAAAAATAAAAAGAAAACACACAGCATGTTGTGCCCCGCGAACGTCTATAGATCGGGGACATATATCAAAGTAATAGAAATAGATAAAATCCAAAAAAAAACATAAAAAAATATAGAAATAATTGAGAGCCAATAACAAAAAGCAAATAGACACAGTTCCTATGCATTTGGCCTTGTGTATTAAATGAAATTAATCAAGAGCAACGCAAATTGTCGCGTACGGCGATATTTGCTAATTTTTACGGCTCTGTCGCTGCTACTGCTTCCCCTCTCTCTGATCTACTTGGTGTGGAATGAGCAGCTGCAGAAGATTAAGGGATACGAGGTGAGTACGCATCCGAATCAAACCACATCGTAAGTTAAGTGTACGTGAGTGTGTGTGTGTGTGAGTGTGTACAAGTGTGCAACAATGTACATGGCCATGAACACTGGCAGCAATTGTTGGCTGCAGCTGACTTTTAAGTGCCCTGCAAACATTCTACACACACGCACACACACATATACAAAAATGCACATACAGTCATGGGCAAAAGTTTTGCCAATTTAATAAACTCAAAAACTTTGCGAAAGGTTAAAGTGAGTGTGCCTGAATATAAGAACATACATAATCAAAAATGACACTTTTTTTTAGACTTTTGCGCCGTTTTACTTAATGAAATATTTCAGTGGTTTTTGTATTACCTTAACAAAACTTGTCATATAAACTCAGCATGCCAATACTTTTGTCCATGACTGTACTTAGTAAGTGTATTATACAATACCCACAAACAAGCCTACAAACACTGCAAGTAGTACAACTGTTTGTTAGGTCTGCCCCTGACAACGAGCAATTTGCCTCCGATCGATTGTTTATTTTTCATATACAAATAAAAACGCACATCAAATTAAGCTAAGCATAGACTTATATGTATATATTAACTATTTATTATATATTCGCTTCGCGCTTATCAGGCCTAATTAATTCTGATCATTTTGGAACAAAAACAAACCATTTCAAAATTCTGAGATGATTTTGAGCGATGTGTAGTGTAGATGATAACTTATGTAACTTCCATTTGCGATTTGCTTTATTTTTTCTGACATAAATTAATATAACTTCCAAACCAGTTTGGACCGCTTTGAACTAGAGCATCTGCCTTGTGAAGGCAGTAGATGGGTGCTGGGGGGAGGAGCCTTCATGTAGTATATTTATGGCATTACGACTGCTCGATATGTATTTTCCAATTGTCACACCTCGTTGCACTGTGTAAGCGCTTTTAAAAGGTGTCAATTAATTGAAATTGAGCTCACAGCTCAGAATACATCTGTACTCGTTAATGATCCAATTGCGGGTAAAATTCTAAAAACGTGAAAATAATCATTCTTATGTTTAGTGAGATTTCATTTAAATAGTATATAAATTTCAGACTGATTTTCAACTACTTTTCTAATTCAGTATTTACGGCTTGGTTTGTGATTCTATTGCAAATTGCTAGTTTTCAATTAACTTTTAATATGCTGTCTCGCATAATGTGAAGCAAACGCCCTAAGCCGCCAGTGTTGTGTCTTTTAGTAGGTTCCAAAGTGTTCAGTTGGCAGACACAAAGGCGCCCTGGCTCTTGGCCCCTTCAGTCCCCTTCCGTTCTCTGGACAGTCTTGGGACCAAATCGGCCTTGGGCCATAAAATGCCATGAGTTTGAGCTAAATTGACTCGCTAGCTGGGGCCTCCATGGCTCTTCAGGAAAATCAATGAAAAACCCGCTGTCTAATTTATGTTACATTATTCAAATGCCCTAATGCTTAGTCCGCAAACTAAAAAGCAGCCAAAAACACGCATACGCCAAATATTGTCATAATTAAGCACACACCTACACCTACACACACGCACACATACACATACACACATGCGCGCACATACACATGCTCTTTTACGAGAGAAGCCGCCCACATTACGCCTACTTCCCATATCCACATCCACATTTAGATCTCACATCTATCATATTTATACAACACTTATTAACCAGCCACAGTCCACATCATGCACATAGCGCCATTTGAGTTGCCAACAAACCAAAACAATAAAAACAAAGTTGAAAATAAAAATTCTATTGGTTAAGGTGGACAGTAATATACCCGTTACTATAATTGGTTGCTTTTGCTAACGCTCAAAAGTAGGCTATGAAAACCTTTCATTTTATAGATTTAAACCTTGTCTACATGTGGATTCAATATACCTATTAGCATCGTGTAGTCAGTACAGGGTATAGAAATACCAGACAAATTAATGCTACCCGTGTAAAATCATGTTGTTTCTAGACTCTAGCACACGGCGACATTTTAATTGGAATCGTAGACTGGCTCGAGATCCGCTGTGACCCTGAGAACAAGTCAAGCTCTTTATCAAAGCTCCCATATTTCCCTTCTCAGCTTATATAACCCAATTGCGCAGAATCCTTTATAATACGCTTGTATAACTTGCATACGCCACGTCATTATTGCTTTGATGTCAGTGGTGTCCACAGAGCGAATTCCACGGTCCACCATGCGGGGCCAAGAATAAAAGTTCTACCGTCGTTTCTGCAGACGCACGTAGATTACCACACTTCGTGTACACTACAAAGAGTGTGTTCGGCTGTAGCCGGCTGAAGCAACCAACAAGGCGAGAAGGTGGATCAGTCGCCGAGAGAAGTTCACTGAGCAAAGACATCGCAGCACGCGGTCTTGTTCAGGCTTTCATCTCTTTAGCTCGCCGTATAGCCAGTAAAACACCTCTTTCTGTGTGAAGCACCGTTTGATTGTGTTTGTGGGCACCACTGCTTTAAATCAACGCTCACTCCCCCACCTTCTGTCAATATCTCTCTTATCCTCCAATTGTGATGAAAACGATGTACATATATAAACTGCAAATGCTTTTTTAGGCTTTTAATGCGCAACAGCAGCAGCAGCAACCACAACAGCAACAGCAGCAGCAACAACTACAGCAACCGCTGCCAGCGGGTCAAAGTCAAACATTCCGATATCCTGTGCTGCTGCTGAACAAAAACAAAAACAAGGAGCTAACGGTGGTCGCAACGGGAAAGACTAAGAATAAGTGGCGCTATGTTGATAAAGTAAATATTATATGTAACCCAAACACACACACCAACACACACACACACATACACAAATATAAGTTTAACGAGCTCACTATACAACACTACACACACACAAGTATAATTTTTATGAAATGTGCATTTGAATTTAATGCCTTACCTTATTTGATTTCGATGTCTTCTCGTTCAGTTGAATGATTGATTGGCAGTTGTTTGGCTTAGGCGTCGACCATATTAGAGTGTTTCATAAAACGTTGTTAGCATAGTTATTAGTGTTACTGTTAAGCCCAAAAAACGCACTTCTTATGGTCTCTTCTAAACGTCTCTCACAGATTAGCAATGAAACAGGACAACCGCTAATACCCGACTATGCGGTGCAAACGCTTTCACCGGAGGAAATGCAGGAAATGTCTGTGGTAAGCGATGAGAATTCCTATACTATTTAACCAAAAATTATATTTTCTTTAAAGTATATGGATAAACATAAAACTCTTTAAACTTTTACAGCGAATGGACGCACGGCTGGAAAGACTGAGGGAGAAATGCTCGGAGTACGGACTGGATGTGCTTGGTGAGCGGAGTGTGAATATTAGATAGTCTGATTCTTTATGTTCATGTAATTGTTTTAATTACAGGCCACGACTCGTGGCATACACCCAACACCTGGGAGTTCTTGGTTAACAAAAAATATCACATAATCTGGTAAGACGGCAAAGATGTGGCTTTTAATAAAAAAATAATTTAAAGATTTGAACAAATTTGTTTCAGGTGCAATGTCTTTAAGGCGGCATCTTCATCCTGGATGTTCAATTTCAATGTTTTGGCCGGTTATACGCCCAATTATTTGCATAAGACCAAGAAGATTCTTCTCAATCTGGCCAGAGAGCGTTATCCTCGGGTGACACTCCAGGAGGTACATCCTACCCATGCATCCGAATGAATAAGCTCTCTGAGATTACATCGACATTATTTTTACTTACAGCTTCGTGAGGCACAAAATGACTCTATTACGTTCATCATAGCCAGAAATCCGTTCGAAAGACTGCTAAGCGCATATAGGGATAAGATCATGTTCGCACTACCCTATTCCTTCCATGACAAATTGGGACGCAGCATTGTGCGCTCATATCGCAAAAAGGTAGCCTTACAGATATTACCACGAACATACGTATCATATACAATAACTGATCTATTGCAGCCCAAGCTGGTTGCCCGTGCTGGCAACACAAAGTATCCATCTTTTCCTGAATTCGTTCACTGGCTGTTGGATCAAGTTAAGCGAGGCAATTATATAGATATGCATTTCGTCTCGGCAACATCATTCTGCACTCCCTGTTTAATCCGATTCGATATGATTTTGAAGTTCGAGTCGCTCGCAGAAGATCAATTATATCTTATAGAAAAGACTGGCCTTAAAAGAGTCATAGCCCCCGTGTGGCGCAACATGGGCAAGGGTGGAAGAAAGACCCAGGAACTACAGCAGCAATTCTATTCCCAACTAACAAGGCAGGAGATGATGTCCCTCTATGAGTATTATCAGTAAGTAGTCTCTAAAATAAGACAGTCTTTGCCAAATCTTATTTTCCGATTTCTTGATTCACAGATTTGACTTTGATCTGTTTGGTTATGACATCAAGGAATATCTGAAATTTGCCCGAGCAGATACGTTAGAAGATGCTGCCGCATCGGTGGCGTAGTTAACTACTAGTTTAATCTTTAATTCATAGAATTTAGTAAGAAATCTAGACACATATGAACTAATTTCTAGCAGTCGCAGTACGTAATTGCAAATGTTGATAATAATGAATGAAACAATAATAAAGTTAATGGCGAGAATCAAGTGAAAAACAAAAATTTGGTATATTTGTGATTTTAATATATATCAATCAAACACCAATTAAAAACTAAATTGAATCAAGTTTAAATGTCCAAACAAATTGAATCAACAAGATATGGATCTACTTTGGAATATAAACCTATTTAGACTGCGCGAAAATGACAAATGACGAAAATGTCTGTCCACCTTGACAACTCAAATTCACAAAGCGGGTTCAATACTTGTTTGTTAATGAAATACCAGTCAAGCAGAATAAACTTGATTCCTTTCAAGTCTAGTGCAAATAGTGTAACAGAATATTACTGTTGTTATAAGGCGGCCATTACTGTTCAAGCGCCTGTGCCTGACCGTCATCAAAAACAGCAATGGCCTCTCTGTACAGTTAAATTTTATTATTTTTGATTGGCTCTACACTCAGTTGGCAGATTAACCAGAAGGTACATACATATCTGTAATATTGTGTGCTTAGCTATGAACACCTGCTACTGATTCTGTTTGCCTGGTATTTCACTAGTACAAATTTGGTTTAACATTTCGGACTCAGCTAAATATTTTCAGATTTTACGAAGTCCAACTGTATTTTATACACATACGCCGAACAGAACGAATGATTACAGATTAAAACATTCTGAGGAAAAAATTAAATCAGGATGTAATCTACATTAAGCTACAACCAATTGAAAACAAAATTAAATTGGGTTCAAAGGTCCATTTGGTTTTATTTTATATGTGTTAATAATAATAATAATAATAATAAATTTACTTGTATAATTAAAATCAATATAAAAATAGCAATAAAAATTGTTAAATTCAACTACATATAATTTATTGAATTACCTAGCTAATTAACTGAGATACCGTTGCACATTCTCAACATCAAAATATATTGTTTTTAGAATTTTGTTTTATTTGTATTTGTTGTTGTTTTTCTTTCATTTAAACTTAAATTATACATACAATTGATTTTTGTGTTATGTTTTATTTTATTAATTGTAAAACATGTGTGTATATATTTATATGTGTGTATATATTTGTATATATAATTTTTATGTATAATTTATATATTCAATTATGCGTATGTACGTCTACTAACTATGCGCTCTTGAAATATGTATATATATATATATTGTAAATTTTAGCACACACACAAAATATAATTTTTTGAAATATCTATACGTAGCCAACTGATTGCAGTGTTTTTACAATTTTTGAATTTCATTTTGCATTGAATTGAACTATTTTTTGTGGCTAGTTCTAGATGCGTAAATAAAAATCTACATAATCACACCCGAAGGCGCCACTAAAGATAAAATAAAAAAATAACATATATTTATAGTAGACTAAAACTACGATCAGTTTTTAGTTGTTTGTTGCTGGAAAATTGGTTAATTATCAATGTGTGTAGTTGTTTACCTAGTTAAACTATAGAAAAAACTTAGACCGCACTTTATACATATCCCCTAAAATATTGTTTTTGCTTCTGCTTGTGTTAGTCACTGTTATAACTGATTTATAAATAGGCCAAATAAAATTACAACAACTAGCTCAATGTTTATGCATATTGTAGATCTTTTGCTTTCATTTTGCTTACTCATCTCAGTTTCCCACTCTCGCAAACATGGTTTTAAAAACCATTATATGATCTTGAATGCTAACCGAATTCTAACTTACTGACTAAAATTACGCATGATTCTCGTTTAACAAACTAAGCTACACAATTTAATCATAATATTTATATGTTTATATCGTTTAGATAAGGCCGTCAATGCAATTATTACTGCAATTAATTATGTTTTGTTTTGCTTCTCTTTAAAATGACATATTTAAACGCGGGTTGACTGCACGTTTTAATGTGATTCTTCTGGGTTGTTTTGGGATTGGTTTGAGGTTTCAAAAAATTCAACACAAATTTAAAGGTGACAGCTTAATTAAATATTGCAAGTGATTGAACTAATTGAAAGTGAATGACGATTACAAGGAACAGGAAACAGGTTTTGGAGCAGGTGTAAGTGCAGGTGTATATAAGAATAGCTGGAGTTGGAAGCAGGAGCCGTACAGTTTTTGTATGTGCGTAGGCTTATGATGAGCAGCGATCACTTGAGGTAAGTTTTAAAGAGCAGTGAGCTGCGACAAAATTCCCGTTCCTGCTCCATGTGGAAGAGCATGTCGCGCAAGTTCACTCGCTTGATACGTGGTCGTAGTGTGGTAGTTGTTGTGCCACCGCTGCTTAATGGTCCACCTCCACTGGAACTCTGTATGTTTGTTGGACGAAGCAGATGTTAGGCTAGCGTCAACGATTCGAAGATTAGGTATACTTACCACACCCACACCACTGGCATCGCCATCCAATTTGAGTTTTTTTCGCGGTCCGATTGCCTGAAGTGCCGTCAAGTTGGCATCCCGTTGACGAAGTTCCTCCATTTCAGCACGCTGCATTTCCTTGGCCTATATGAAATACATGTTAGTGGCAAAGCCGACTTTGTAATGCCATGAATCCGCTTACTCTCGCCTTCATTTTAGCCTGCTCGGGATCCTCGACTCGCGTTCTTGACTTGGCCGCCCGTAGGAGCATCTCACGTTCGAGTTCCTCGTGTCTCTTCTGTTCCGCCTTGTCAAGCTCCTCCAAGAACTTTATTTGACCCCGCACATCCTTCGCCGGTTCATATCGTGGATCCAACTAGGGCAAAGCAAAAGCAGTGACTATATGGAATTCACAAGTAGGTAAAGTGTAAATACCTTGATGACATCAATGCGGTGCTCCGCTATCACAGCCAACTTCTCCACAATGTTCTTTAGCCGCTCTTGGCATGCGTGTGATATGAGAACGGCGACATCCTGCGATGGCTCATCGAGGCCACGTTCAGTGGTTATTGCGCGTATTCGCGCCTGCAATGCTGGCAGATTAAGAAACACTTCGTCCTTGCAGGAACGTATCTGTGTGCCAATGTTCTCCGTGCATCCCAGAATACGCTGTGATTCCTCCGCCAGATTAACACCACCCATGGCAGCGACATCGTTGATATCATCGTCGCCGTAAATCGATGATGACATTGAACTTTGTTGGAAAAACGAATTGGCAGCCGCTGCTGCAGATGCCGATGCCATTCCAGAATTGCCAACGGCACCGCCTGCGCCTCCGCCACCACTATTGTTGACCTTCTCATCCTTTGCATCCCGATCCAGTGCATCGCGTTTCTTTTTACTTGCCGACTTGTTAGCCATGGCCAATGTGCTCCGCGGTAATGCCTTGGCCGAAATGGGTGTCAACGAGGCATTGATGCGCTCAATGTGCGGCAATTGTGGAGCTTTAATCTCAACAAGCTTCGGTTCGAAATGATGATGATTGTTATTGTTATGATGCAAAGAATTTTGCATCTGTTCCCGTGCTCTCAATGCCTCCGGCGGCAAATGAACTGTGGGCAACGACGGCACTGGCAATGTGGTCGTCGATGCCGAATTTATCGTCGAAAGTACCGACAAAGTCGGCGTGGGTGGTAGTGAAGCTGCCGATGGTGGATTGGATGATATGGCCGTCAGCGAGGGCGGATGCAAACTGGGAGTGATGGCCTTGATCTGCGTCTGGCCAACCTTAACGGCAGTCACTTTGTTCGTAGTGGCTGAACTGTTATTTGAAGGACGTGCCGTGGCCCGGATCTGCACCGAACCCGTACGTTGTAGCTGTGCATTATGCGGACCACGTATTTGCACAATGTTCTAAGCCAATTAAAACAAGAATATCAGTATTATTAAACTTCAAATTAATTCAGTATATAGTTGGGGATACTCACTGTCTGTGTAGGCATTGGCAGCGAAGGCATTTGGCCACGGATCGCAGTCGTGTTAACCAGACGCGGTGCGGTTGGTAAGCGTATGTTTGGCGGCTGCTTCGATATCGTCGTGTGGCCAATTGTGGGCCGTGGTCCTGTTCCTAATGCATTTGGTGTAATCATGCGCACCTGAGTCTGTCCAATTGTTGTTGTCGTCGTCTGGCTGAGTCCAATAGGACGGATTTGCGCTTGAATTTTCTGAATTTAAAAATTATATACGTTAAGCTATTGTGTTAACATGTGTTTTCAAAATTTCAAAATTACCGGCAGCTGCTGTGAGAGTCCAACGAGGCCAAGAACATGCTGCGGCGGTGGTTTAATGCCCTCAATGACCAACTCCTTGGTGTACAGTGCCTGTCGCAGCAGTGGAAGGCTTTTCTGTGGAGGAGATTAAAAAATAATTTAATACAATAACAAGTACAGTTGGCCACGGGCTTGGAATGACTGTAGCCCGAGGCGTGGTTGTCTCAGAAACTGTAAGACCTAAGGTTTTTTTAGTATGTGTCAGGCAAATTTTAACTAAACACATACATTATCTATATGGTATGGAATCGAATTTATCATAATGAGCATAAGTACCTTTAGAAACCCAATTAGGCACGGCTGTGGACTGGCGTTAAGTAGACGCTCTAGGCGGTCACAGAACTCCTCTGGCTCCACATTCGCATTGACCAACTCCTGGATGAGAGTACGCACATTTTTCTCCACCGGCTTAGGTTCGCGTGTCGACAATTCAATTAAATTGGCTAAAAACTTGCGACACTTTTCTTTGGTATTGCCTTGAGCAGCCGTTGTTGTTGCCGTTGCAGCTGCCGCCGTTGTTGCTGTTGTGTTCGCTGCCGTTCCCGCACCAGTAACAGCTCCAGCTCCCACACCCGCCGCAGTCGTACTTGCAAGCTGTACATTGTTAGCTTGTCCTGCTGCTATTGTTTGTATCTGTGTCACTTGCGGCAAGTGCGGTGCCTGTTGTTGCTGCTGCTGCAACTGCGCCAAATGCGGTGGCTGTGAACTGCTAACAAAACTGTGTGAATGCGGATGAGAGTGCGCGTTACTGCTGGCCACCGAGTTGACAATTATGTTGCTGGATGCGGTGGTATTGGTCATCGACTGCGATTAGAAGTTGAAAAATGTATAATTCGCAAGTGAATTACATATGTTATAAATTATTTTAAGCAAATAAACAGCGATAAGCGATAATAACTAGAAATAAAGTTCGTGATGCTGGTTCTCAGGGGCTACGGGCTTTGGGCACCGGATAAATGTGTTTAAACATTCCAATTAAATCCAATTTTCCAACTTTTCAAAACACATTCACACATTTACCTCCCGCTAGCCTCAAAGCCTTTAGATCCGCTATGACATTTTTAAGCATCAAAATAATAAAGTTTAATGAGTTTTCTTTCAAGTTTTCAAACAGCAACGCATATCTGCAGCACTATGTAAATTTAAAAAAAAAAATGTATATATATTATGTAGATTAAATACACACAGTTAGAACGCAGCATGCAAAACTGAGCAAAAGCTACAAATATATATAAATATTAAATAAAGTTGATCGAGTATGGGATCACATCAGACCGAATAAAGTTGAAATGAAATTGAAATCGAAACTGAAAAAATCAGATCAAATGCATAAACAGACATAGATATAGAGAAATTTACGAGAATCTTTTTGAGCAAAAGTATTAAAAATTAAATATTATTTTGAAGTTATTTTGAATTTGCGTTTGAAGCAATATATGGATTTTTACGTTTTGCTTGATCTTTATTGTAGCCGCGACATTTGCTGCAGCAGCTGCGGCGGCCGCGGCGGCTGCACTGCTGGCAGAGACATGTTGCTGCTGCTGCTTATGTTGATGCTGTGCCTGTTGCTGCTGCTTCAATTGTAGCTGTAGCTTCTGTTGCTGCTGTTGCAGGTTAGTAGCGGGTTTGTTGTTGTTGTTGTGGGTGGTGGTAGTGGTTGTGGTGTTGGTAATGGTGTTATTATTAATAGTATTGTTATTGCTGGATGGAAGGATTGTGGATGATGTTCGGACAATCGTTTTGCGCAGTGCAATGCTAGTGCTGGAAGATGATTGTGTGCTAGCTTGATGCTGCAGTTGTTGCTGTTGTTGTTGCTGCTGCTGTTGTTGTTGTGATGAGGATTGGCCATGATATCTACTTACAGCTGCAGCCGGCACAGTTTGCAACCGTATCTGTGTTGTTGTGGGATGATTTGTGGTTGTTGTTGTGTTGTTGCTGTTGTTGATGTTGCTTGTGTTGGAGGATATGGTCTGTGTCATCGTTGGTGGACCCGTCGTTGTCGCCGTACCCACTCGCAACAATTGAAATCCATTATCCGTCTTTACCAGCAATGCTGGCGTTTGTCCTGCATTGAGTGTGCTTAAAGTGATCTAAACCAGAGAGAGAAAGAGAGACAGGGGGAGTGGGAGAGAAAAACAGAGAGCAGCTGATAATTTATGCATATTTGTGTATGTGTATTTTCAAAGACAACACAGTTTCACATAGAGCCATCAAACCAAATTCACACACTACACCAAATAGCTAGAGTTTTGTTTCTATCTGTACAGAAATTCAACATCTTTATAATGTGAAGACTTTAGTATTGCCTGTAACGATTTGAACTTTTATGAATGTTTAGAACACCAGGAAACTTCAATAGCATTTTACGTTAACGTTGGGTTTTTTTTTTTTTGTTATTTTTGTAAAAAGTCTTAAACGGAATGTTATGTGTATGTGTCAATGGATGCATATGACATTTTTGATAACCCGCAAACTATACAGAACTCGTACACGATCGATTTGAACTCGCTGCTCAGACTTACCGATGGACTCTGTGGTCTCACTCCCACTCCCACCCCAGGCATATGGGAATTGCTGATGACGACGCGACTTAGAGGATTGGCGGGCATATTCTTTGGCTGCTGCTGCTGCGTCGGCGCCTGAGGACGCATTCCGACCACAACTCCTGCTGGCAGCATTGAGTTCAGTAGCGGTTGACCTCCCTGTGAAATATGACAGTAGTATTGGTAGGTGTTTTTCTACAAATTACAGAGTATAAAACTATTTATTATATAGGCTGCATACACAAAAGCATTGATAGATTCACAGATACATTAAGTTCATCTCACAACATGCAGCAATTCGCGTCATAAATAAGTGTCAAAATTCAAAAGGTAAAATAAAACTATTTGTTATGAGGTCAGGAAATAATTCAAATAAGAAAGTCGACGCTATTACTAAAAGATTCGATAAAATCATAAGGACTAAAAAGGTTTTCATTTGAGAAACAGAAATCAAGTCAATTTTTTTAAAAAGAATTTATCAAAAATCAAGGAACAACTCCAGAAATAAAAAAAAAACTCCGTAGAGACGACAGAAAAACATCCAATGGTTATAATTATACATATCATTATTTAATAACAGTGAACATTCGAGAGAGGATATACGAATATATGGTGACTTTCACTAGTTTTCTTTTTCATTATTATTTTTTAATTTAAACCGAACATTCACTGGCAATTCTACGAGATTTTTGAAGGGCACACGCTAATCGTGTATAGAATAAAAGCCAGAGAGTGGTAAGCAAAAGTGTTAACAAAAAGTGTGTGAGTGTGTGTGGGAGTAACCATTGGAGATACGCAGGCAAAGAGAGAGAGAGAGATCAGAGAAATAGAGATGCGAACTAATAAATAGACGCCTGAATAAGGCGTAATGTTTTCAAGTACTGAAGTTACGAAGTTTGGAGTTGTACTTGATTTGATGATTTTATTTTGGATACCTGATTTATGGTCTTGGTCATTGTTACGATTCCTGCTGGTGCACTTGACACTAGACCCGCCGGCAGGGTGACAACAGCATGGTGATTGGATTTAATAACTAAGGTTTGTGTTTGCGTGGCACCTACTGATTGTTGTTGTTGTTGCTGCTGGTGTTGCTGCTGTTGTTGCTGTTGTACCTGATGATGAACTTGCGCCAAGCCCGGGACACCATGACCACCAATTCCCGCCGTTATTGTTTTGATCGTTGTCGTGTTTGGCAGCTGTGCTGTTGAAATGATCGTCGTTGGCCCAACCCCAGTTGCTCCCTGTGGCCCACCACCAATGTTAATGGTGCCATTGGGCAATGGTTGGCTGGTGAACGTGATCCGATTACTTCCAGCTGAAGTGGCAGCTCCAGCCGTTTGGCTGCTGTTCATTGTTGTTGTTGTTCCTGTGTAGCTGCTTTCTTGGAGCCCAATCTAGACTCAACTGAAGTGAACTGAGCTACAGCTAGGTGAAGTGCAACTGTAATGCTTTAAGTCCGTCTACTGCTTCTTCTTCCTCTGCTACTCCTGCTGACGTTCTTAGCCGCCTGTTTAAATTGCGTTTCAACTGTGCATCAGTGGCATGTTGTTGCAGTGGTTGATTTTATTGTAGCTCTTGTTGTTGTTGTCGCTCTTGTTGTTTATCGCTTGCATTCTGTGGGACTGTCGAGAATGTGGCAAACTGCAAGGCAAAGTTTAAAAGCATTTAGTTGGATTTACTAATTAATTGTCGTTATTATTACACTAGAGTCTGCATGTTTGGGCCAGCTTATTGTAATGACTGCTAAATCTGGGTATAAATATTGGATACTTTTAGTTGGACACGATTGTTGCTTCTACATTTTAAAAACGAACTTAATATATAAATCTTCACACATTAAAACATTTATATTTGTACACTATCGCGCCAAGTGCAGGTATAGCTGCGACCCATGAAACAATATTGTTTTTGTTATAATGCAACTGCTGCAGATGTTTTAAGACGCCGAAACGGTACAATTGACAATGAGGGGCGGTGCAAGTGAGTGAGTGGCGGGGGTGAAAGCCGATGTATACAGTGCTAATTTAACTAAAATATATCCATTTTCCGTCATCCGTATTCACCTTGGCGAAATCCGTAATCAGTTTAGGGTTTTCGGGTGCTCCGCTGACATGCGAACACCAACCCAAAGTAAAGCGCTCGCTTATTCACGCGGCTGCTGCGCTGGCGACGACGGCGGCGACAACGACGACGATGATTCCTTGTCGCTAGTTGACTTTTGTTATATGTATATTTTCTTAGAGGTAACCAAAAGGTTTTTCTATTGTATTTTCACACACACGCGCGCACGCGGCCTCTGGCGTAGACTGTTTGTTGAGCACTGTATTTATTGTCGCTTTATTTTGATTATTTTGGATGTACAAAAAATTTGGCAGCGACCGAACGACAACGCCGCCATTTTCACGAATGCGCGTGCAAAACGACAGTAAACGCGAAGGGGCACAGACGTCGATAAAAGTGCGAGGCAAAACGCAACGCTGAACTATTTCTCCGTTTTTTCCGCTAGATGTCGCTTCTATACAAAACGTTGCCAGCTCTAAGAAAACATAAAGAGCAAATAGTGTGAGCAGCTAACTTCACGTCAGTGCCAAATTGCGCGCAGCCAGCTTCACGTGAGTTACAATTTGCGCGCAGCCGACTTTACCCAAGTTAAAATTTTGTCATTGTCTCCGATTCTTACGTTTTGCCGGCTTGTTTTTGTGTGTTCAAGATGCCCGACCTTGAATTAGAATGCTTAAACGAATAAACTTTATGCGGAATACATATTCTTTATAAATGTTGTGCAACGAACAGCTTATGCCAAGTTTATCGCTGATGGGCTGTCGCTGTCAGCGGACACCGGCCGGGTGCTGGTGTTGGTTTAGGTTGAAGCTGTCTTTCGTTATTTGTGGCTTATTTAGCAAAGGCACTCACTTAATTGCGTTGGAACTGTATACACCTTAGCGCATTTTAAATGCTTAACGTAATGTTTCGCCTACCGAAAACCAACAATTAGGTGTTTATGAACTGTCCACCAAATGCAGATACAATTTTTGCATCAGTGTTACCAGAGGACGAAACCATGAGAATGCTACATAACAACTAAGGTATGTGAAATATACTAATAAACACGTTCCCTACAAATTTGTAATATGATTAAGTACAATTAAATTCGTTTGTATTCAAATTAACAAAGGCAGACTCTTAAAAGTAATACTTATTCAAATTGCCACTATGTCAAGTTTTTTTTTTAGCTTGGCAATAAGGTGTGTATTGGAAAACATAAATATTTTGGCAGAGCTGTTTAGCAACACTGGAAAGTATTAAAAAGTGAACCATTGACGTCACAGCTTGCCTTATTTAAAAATGCTGAAGTAGGTGAATAATTTGTTTGAAGCAAATTGGAAGTTATCATTCTTAACTAGTTATTTTGTGTCGTTCCCTGTCCGTATATATTGACATGTGTTGAAGCTAAACTAAAAAATAAAAGTTTATGGAATTGATTAAAAACAGTAGGCAGTTAAAGTATTTTCATATTGTTAATATTCGTTTATTTCGAGAATCTTACATTTATTTCTTTTTATTAATAGCTTATGAGTATTATTTCACTATACTAAACTAGCCGCATACATATGTACAATATATCCCAAAAGAATTTTAGATAATTATTGGTAAAATGGTCGACTTGTGGTTGTTGTTCGATTTAGGCCATAATCGTAGGCAAAAACAGTTTTAGCTGAGACTGTAACACTATTATCTTGCAACTTTCGGTAATACGGACTAGCATTAATAGATGGCTGCTTCAAACTATTTTACGAGCTTGACTTTGTGGTTATTAAATTCGATGCTCGGTTAAGATTAAATTTTGTATTGAATTTAGCAAAGAATGGGTGACTAAATGGATCAGGAGTCGTTCTACTTTTATCAGTTGTTACAGGACGAGATGTTGTTGTTTTCGTTGGTTTCCGTGAGGTAAAAAGATAGGGACGAGGCGTTGTAGATGTTGTTCGGACAGTTGAGGGTCTCCTTGTCGTAGAACGAGTTGTTGTGGGATGCGCTGTAGTTTTCATGGCTGTCGGAGACATACTGTGTCTCAATGTTGTTGTTGTGCGTGGAGTTGTAGCTCTCGTTACTATTTCATAAAAGGCTGATGTCGCTTTGTGGCTAGTAGTAGGCCTTGTTGTTGTTAGTCGAGTAGTTGGTCTCGCTGTTGTTTGACGAGTTGTGGTGCGAGTAATTGGTTTCGTTGTTGTTTGTCGAGTAGTTGGTTTCGCTGTTGTTTGACGAGTTGTGGTGCGAGTAGCTGGACTCGTTGTTGTTTGAAGAATTATAGGATTCCTTGTTGTTTGACGAGTTGTGATGCGAGTAATTGGTCTCGTTGTTGGTCGAGTAGTTGGTCCTGCTGTTGTTTGACGAGTTGTCGTGCGAGTAGCTGGACTTGTTGCTGTTTGAAGAATTGTTGGTTTCCTTGTTGTTTGACGAGTTGTGGTCCGAGTAGTTGGTCTCGCTGTTGTTTGACGAGTTGTGGTGCGGGTAGTTGGACTCGTTGTTGGTCGAGTAGTTGGTCCTGCTGTTGTTTGACGAGTTGTCGTGCGAGTAGCTGGACTTGTTGCTGTTTGAAGAATTGTTGGTTTCCTTGTTGTTTGACGAGTTGTGGTGCGGGTAGTTGGACTCGTTGTTGTTTGAAGAAATGTTGGTTTCCTTGTTGTTTGACGAGTTGTGATGCGAGTAATTGGTTTCGTTGTTATTGGTCGAGTAGTTGGTCCTGCTGTTGTTTGACGCGTTGCGGTGCGAGTAGTTGGTGCTGCTGTTGTTTGACGAGTTGTGGTGCGAGTCGTTGCACTTGTTGTTGTTTGAAGAATTGTTGGTTTCCTTGTTGTTTGACGAATTGTGGTCCGAGTAGTTGGTCTCGTTGTTGTTTGTCGAGTTGTGGTGCGGGGTGTTGGCCTAGTTGTTTGTCGAGTTGTGGTTTGATGAATTGTTGGTTTGATTGTTGTATGACGAGTTGTGGTTCGAGCAGCTGGTCTCGTTGTTGTTTGATGCGTTTGTGTGCTTATTATTGTTGTTCGGCGGGTGGTTGGTGTTGAAGTATTATAAACAGTTAAAGGAATTATTTTAGATGATTGAAATTGCATTGATCGAGTAGTGAGTTTAGTTGGTGTTGTTTGCCGAGTTGTTGGGTGTGAAGTAGTTGTTCGTCGAGTAGTTGGTATCGTTGTTTTTGCTGGTCTAGTAGTAGCTTTCGTTATTGTTGTTTGGCGAGTAGTTGGACTCATTGTTGTTGATGGGCGATAAGTAGTTTTTGTTGCAGCTGTCTGACGCGCAGTGGGTTTGCTTGTGGTTGGTTTTCGAGTTGTTGTGATTGGGCGAGTAGTTGAACTCTGTGGTGTAAGTGTTGTTGTAGATTTAATAACCTCATGACGAAAACTATCGCTGTTGACATATGAATAAAAGTTATCTTTCGTTGGCCTAGAAGTCGTTTTTATTGGCGGCCTACTACTAAAATCGGACACAATATTTATCTTACTAAGAAATGGATTAGACTCGTATGCTTCGCTTTTTTGCGATTCAGTTACTGGTTTGTGTGGAATGGTATTATATTCGGGAGCTTTGAGTTTGCTCAGAAACGGATTTCCATTATAGGTAGGATTTGGTGGAGGGACATAGTCAATGATCTTCTCGGGTACGACCTTCATGGGTTGGTGTTGTTCGGGTCGAAGCTGCTGTAGAAAAGGATTTGAGTTGAATGGATTGTTGTGCACAACTTGAGTGTAAGCTGTGGGTTTTGCATAAGTTTCATTCAACTGTTGTACAGTTGGTCGCAGTTTGTACTTAGATGTCTCAAAATTGGCTATATCATTGCCTTCGAAGCAATCGCTTAGCTGTTCTAGACTTTGGTACTTGCAGTGTTCATTGTAGACTGTCCACGCATTGAACCCATCACCAGATATCCTTGTGTGCTCCTCGTGAATAGTCCGAATGCATTTTACGTCGTCAGATATATCAGAGTCCAATAAACGATCGCATTCAATGTGACAAGCCTTTCCAGCTTCCTTGTTGTGGGTGCACCAGAAGAGATCACTGATCTGAAATAATCCGTGATCTTCACTGCCATCGCCATTGAGACGACCTACAGCGGCTGTATTAAAGGAAGATTCATGCTGAGCAATGCACACCCAGGTGGGAATATCACTCATGGGTAACATGTGCTGATAATACAATTCCTGGGCCAATTCACAACGTTTGTAGATCTTACCCTTGGGCTTGGACTCACTTGGCTTCACCTTTACTTTGTCTTCTGGTTTGGGTTGATTTGATTGAAAACAACTTGCCAGCTCAGAGCTGCTGCGGTCTCTACAGTGTCCACTGTACACTGTCCAGGCAGTGAAACCATCTCCAGATATCCTTGTGTGCTCCTCGTGTATGGTTTGAATGCACTTCACATCATCCGAAATGTCTGAATCCAAGAGTTCGCTGCAATCGATGTTGCATCCTTTACCTCCACTAGGGTTGTTATGTGTGCACCAGTAAAGATCGCTAATCTGAAATAAACCATGATCCTCGCTTCCATCCCGATTGAGTCGACCAACAGCAGCTGTATTTAAAGAGGATTCATGCTCCGCGATGCACACCCAAGTAGCTAAATCCTGCATAGGAAATTTGTGTGAGAAATACAACTCTTGTGCCAATTCGCATCTTGAATAAACTTTACCAGCTCCCTTAGGTGTAGTGTAATAGTGTTGTTGTTGCTGTTGTGAATAGTGTGGTTGTTGTTTGTGTGGTGTGTGTTGTTTGTAGCTGAGCAAGGGATTCGCATAAGAAACTTGGTATGCTTTTTGTGAGTAACCTCCAATAGCATTGGGATGGTTTTGAATCAGCGGAGCCACAGCAGGAGCAGGCAGACGAGGACGTAAAAATGGATTACCCTGGTAGCTTGATGTGGCCTGCACCGATTGATAGTTAATCCTGTAAAATGGATTAGGAGTACTCGGAGCCTGTGCAATCCGATGGCTATAACTGCCTTTGCCATCGCCATGAACAATTGCATTGGGATGTGAGGTCGGTGTCAGAGCAGTTGGTGGCTTGGCAAAGCAGGCGGCAACCTGTTCATACCGCTGATTGCGACAATCCCGATTGTAGACGGTCCAAGCCGTGAAGCCATCTCCAGATAGTTGTGTGTGCTCCTTATGAATCCTTCGTATGCACTGAACATCATCGGCAATACTCGAGTCAAGGAATTGATTACAGGTTGCCTGACAGCCTTTGCCACCGCGCCGATCATGCGTGCACCAAAACAGATCGCTAATTTGGAACAATCCATGATCAGCACTGCCATCCGCGTTTAGACGACCCACTGCAGCCGTGTTGTAGGAGGATTCGTGTTGGGCTATGCATACCCAGGTGGGAATCTCCCGCATGGGAAGCTTGTGCTGATAATACAACTCCTGAGCCAATTCACAGCGATTGTAGATCTTTCCTGAGGATAGCTGCTCCTGACTCAGATCCTGCTGTGGTCGCTGGTATCCCAGTTGGACTTGCTGTGGCTGGTAGTATCCCAGTTGGACCTTCGGTGGCTGGTGGTATCCCTGTTGGACCTGCTGCGATTGCTGGTATCCCTGTTGAACCTGCTGGGAGTGCTGAGATCCCAGTTGTACTCGCTGCGAGTGATAGGAGGCAGCCACTTGCAGAGCATTCGTTTGGCCTCTAAGTGATCCTGTTTGACAACCTGCCACATAAGTGGCTGCACCCTGTTTACAGTATGCACTGTATGCCTGCCATGCTGTAAAACCATCACCTGAGATTCGCTGATGCTCCGCAAAAATCTTTCGCACACACAACACATCATCGGCGATGTCATCATCACGCAGACGAGCACAATTTAAACCACAACCCGCACCTTGTCCCGGTGGGGAACACCAGTAAACATCGCTGATCTGGAAAAGGCCATGGGAACCACCTCCGGGTCCGGTTCCTCCGCCAAACGCAGCTGTATTCAGCTCACTCGAGTGCTGAGCAATGCACACCAATGTGGCCACCTGAGCAGCAGGCATCCCATATCGATGTCCCAGTATTTCAGCTAATTCACAACGATCAAAGATTTTGCCCGAAATTGGTTCACTCAGGAGCAGAAACAGGCTCAGAGGGATAAGACCCGCAATTGCCAACATCTCGTGATACTTTGACACTGAAGTGCCAGATAATCGGGTTCTTATATTCTGATTTTTTGTCGAGCTACTTTATCATTCAGATTTAAGCAGATTTTTTATTCCGGCGCCGTAATATACTATATTTTGTTTTAATATAGATTTATTTAGATCGGTTCTTTATGACTGTGTTGTTAATTCACTTTAATATTTATTTTCATTGCCCAAAACGAATGATTATTTAAATTTAAAAAAAATTCACACTCGACGTGTTTCTTGCCGCGTTGCGTTGCGTGCGTTTGCGCGTTTCGTCGCCGACTGAGCAATTCCATGCGACGGAGATGAAAATGGAGACAGAGACGGAGATGGGTATAGAGATGGAGACAAAGACGTACACGAAGGCAGCTTATCTTGAATGTTGAGCCAAAAGTTAAGCTGCGTTCAGTGGTGCCAACTTACATTAAGCAAAAAAAGCTGTTTATGGTAAACACAAAATTTTGAAAACTCTAGAATTTTAAACACAACAGCTTAAGAACCAACCCAACTATTTGGTCTTGCTTTTTGAATTTGCTGATAAAAAAGCCAATAGTAGTTTTAACAATTCTTAGTTAGTTCTGTGTATTTGCTGCAACACTTTACAGTTTACATTAATACAATACTTAGCATTCTGTTTTAATCAAGCAGTTAATAACATTTCATATTAACCTTTAAAAAGTTGTATAGAATATCTATAATAAAGATTATTTGAATTATTCGGAACCCGCTCCTTAAGTAAATATACTTTCACATTGAGATCGGTTAGTTCGTTTGAATAAAAGCCAAAATTCTCTATGGAAACCGATTTAATTTAAAAAAAGCCAGGTTTGATGGAAAAGACCGATTTGGCAACACTGTTTAGGGTACAATTTGAATATATGACGACAGCAAACTGGTTGTTGATTTGTATCTTCTCTTCGTGAGTATTGCATAATTATTGACCATGTCTGTATATGTCTAGAAAGCTAAAAGGTTCTCGAAACGACACTTTGTCTAAGATGTCCACGCGCCAAAAATTAATTTTACATAGAAAGAGGCTTTTAAAGATCATTAAATACGCGAAAGTTTTTTTTTTTAAGTCATCCATTAGCTATTAGCTGAAAAATTGCTAATAACATAAATTTACAAAATTTATAAGACATTTAAAGTAGAATCAACGTGTTAACAACGTTTCTGTCTAGCGCTTTTGACCTTTTTAAGACGTTTAAAAACGCATATAACACTCCCAGTTCAAGTTCAGTAGTTTACAAAAAGTAAGTCAAATAATTATTTGAACAAACAAATAAATAAACAACTTGATATTAAGCCCATTATTAGAAAAGAATATTCTGAATATATACAAGCACACTTATTTAATTTCTGTCTTAAAAAATCTCTAAGCTAACTTAATCTGAATGAAACTTAATCAAGATGAAAATGCATTGTGTACAAATTTTGTATTCGTATGACTTGTAGTTTTGTCCGTTGCGTGATCAGTCAGTCAAGTCAGCAAAGACAAATAGTTTTATATATAACAAATATTTGGCTGTGAAGAAAATTACTTCGCTATTGCTTTGACTGTAGCTATCAATGCAAATGAGGGAGAGAGACTGTCCCCAGTCACAATCCCAGACCAGACCTGACTAACCCTGTGTCTGTGAGCCTCAATCACATTGAATGACAATCAAACACCTTGGCACATTGTTGATCTTTCCATCAATTTGTGTTTGCATATCTTGGACTTGGTCAACCCTAAGTATGTGTGTTCATCTCACATCTTGTCTCTTGCTATAGCTGAGCTCTTTCGTATATTTCGTAGCGTCTACAGGTTTTTATTTATCAACTGTATTTAAAGCATGGTTTAATTAACAGTTTTGCGCAAATTTTAATGAATATTTTTCTTTGTTATTATATTTTTAGATATATTGCCATTGATTGATTCATGGAGTAATATTTTATGTTTTTTTTTTTCAACTCACCATCAAATGATATTGAACTTGGTTAGGCTTAGATCAAGGTGCTCGTATAGACATTTAGCTCATAACGCTATAATATTTGTGGAACAAATTAAATTTGAGCAGAGTTCTCCAAAAATACGAGATTTTTATTTGATTGGCAAGTTTTCCTGGAATTCTATTAAGAAATTAGTCACTTTATTTACGTTGTAGTTTTTTTTTTATTTGTATTTAACAATTTTTAGTACACACTAAATCACAATATAATAAAATCACATTTACAATATAAATTATATACAAATTCGTGGACGATTAGAGCATATTGTTAGGTCCATTGTAATAATAATAATAACAATTAACAATAATTAATAATAGAATACATTCATTGATAACATATAAGAACTTCTAGGTACTATTATACTCCCTCAGTTCAGCCTCCGATTTCCTTACTCCTATTTCAAAGGAACCTCCGCCGGTCTCCCCCTCTGAAATATGTAGTAGATGAGGCCTAGAACTGCCACGCCTACTCCGCCGCAAAGTCCCGCCCAGTGGACGATGTCTAGAGTCTTAAGCGTATTGATGAGTTTCTTCTTGAAGAACTTAACCATTTCCCCATTCAGTTGTATACCCTGTAAATATTTGAACCAGTAATTGATAGGTACGATTTGTTGGTAGAATTTGGCTACTGACCTCCTCTACCCAAATGGCAGGCATAAGCACAGTTGTCAGATTCTCCGTAATGGTTATCCGATTAATGCTCTTTAAGAACATATTAAACTGCACCCTCTTTCCGCCCTGCAGCGGAGTACCTGTCAACTATATCCGTGTGTTAAAAAACCTCGTTTTACAAAAGATCGATGAACCTCCTTACCGATTGGACATCCACAAACGTCTGATGCTTCTTGGCATCGGGATTAAGACCTCGTATCATCTTTCTGTACTCATTCGAGGCGCCAAGCATGTGAGGCAGCGTCAAGATGACGGGAGCATCTGAAATTAAAACAATACATACAATTTCTATAATCTGTAAGGGTATGATGTTTTTGTTAAACGACACTCAAAACACCTTTGTTAAAACATTTTAATTTTTAAACTGTTTATACTGGCTAATATTAGAAATTTCGGAAAAGTATGTATACGTATACAAATTGTGTTTAGGGTTATATTAAAATTACATCTGGTTTGTACGCCTCGTAATCGCACAGGGTATACTACGGTCGGGTTGCTCAAGTGAACGGTTTTAAATAATGCATTTGCATGATATTATAATTAAGATGCCAGTGGATCAGTTAAAATTGTTCACAAAATATTAATTGGAATTTTAGGTCAGTTACACAGTATTTACGTTAATTATTCAATATCAACATTAAGAGTACAAACGTGGAGTTCAATGTATATTTGGGATAGTAACGATCTGACTTTTGCTTAAGTTTTAATAATAAATTCTTTTAGGAATTGAAGTACAAATAGTGCGGAAGTTGTGGTCTCAACTGTTTACTTAGTATTTATTTATTTAGTATTAACGTTGAACCAATTTGTCGAGAATTTCCTTGTATGTCCGTTGAGCAAACATATTGAAACTGTTAACTCACGTTTTGCCAATTAAAAGGCAAGAATCTCAAGTCGAAACGTGCGTCAAGCAAACACCCAAACAAAATAATATGAAATCAAACTAAATAATATATTACGAGGAATACTTGTCATAAAAAAATTTGGAATTTAATGCTTCAATTTGTAGAGCGCACTCGACAAAGATCATAATGAGCCGATGAGCACTTCAGAAGCCATAAAACCAGCCGTCAACACTTTATTTCAAATGCGCAATTTAAATTCTCTTCTTTTTTGTCTTATTTGTGTTCTCTGTGTTCAGTTTAAGTCTGCAACTGCTTATTTAAAGTGTTAATTAAGAAATTAACAATAAATGCGAATGGGTCAATAAACGACGCGTCTTGAAACTATCTAGTATTCTCGATATATACGAGGCATAAATACTCTCATAAACTTAAATCTTGGCAGTAGTACAAACTTTATTTATTCTGATAGATTAGCAACCTAGCTAATGTTGTTAGTTAAACTATATTTAACTATAAGAGACTCAGCGTACAAGCGAACCAAACACATTTTTACCCATTGAAAAATTCACAGAAGTTGATAAAGAATATGTATTCTTATGGGGTGGTCCAGGGCTTCATACGCGGATAACACACATTTTTTTCTGACAAAACCAATAAACCTCTGTACGCTTTTCGAGTACGCAGTCTTAAAAGTGATTGTTCTGTATTTGGTGCTCCAATTTGCAATCTGCGCGTTTAAATTTGATTTCTTGATTTTGGCATTAAAGATGCTTAAACGGATTTAAGATGATTTTAAGTTTTATTGTCATTACCAATCGAATGATTTGAATTTGACGAGATACATATATGTTTAAGAGCTGATTTTGCACCTCGAATTTGTATAAAATCAACGTTAAATTGACTTAAATTTTGTATGTATGGAAACAACTGCCATAATAATTATAATAAAACTAACATATTTCTGAAGTCATGCGGATGCCGCGGGCAACACTACAGTAGTCCACACATATGATGGACAAACATTAGCATACGAAACATAATATCAAATCAAATACTTAACAAACACGTTAATCTGAGAAGTGAAGCGTAAACTAGCATGTCTAGCATTTCCGGATTTTCTGGAATTATTTTGCATAAATTCGTATTATGTATTCTCGCCTTAGTTAGTTTTTATTCAAATAAACAAAATTGAAAGTCAATACTAGAATCTGTATCTACAGATGATTGTGTTTTAGTTAAGTTTAATTTTGGGTATGACAAACGCGGCTAGAATATAAGATAGTCTACTGTATAGTTTTGAGGGGGGAAGCGGTTTATATTTCAGTGTTATTCTAATTAATGCCCATATTAATGGGCCTAAGAGTCGTTAGCATATCGAAAAGCTGTCGAGTGTATATTTAATTCCTATAAATAATGTGGTAATTAAATTAAAACGGATTTATTTGTATTGAAGGCAAATAAACTAATCGTTGAAATTGATTTCAAATTTTAAATGCAAATTAATACTTGCATATGAAGCTTCTGAATACTTAAAGTAAGCACTTAACAAAATTGAATTAGACTTTTTCAACTTTGTTTTAATAACAGAGCACTTAACCTATTTAATTTTGTACTTTTTAATAAAATTGCATGACAGTTCAAAAGAACAACTGAACCTCAGGCAAAGATCTTTTTTGTTTACAATTTGCTGTGGAATTATAACGAGCGTTTTTTTGGTTAATAAGTGGATAAGAATCATAGATAATCAATTGAAATAGAGCGTATATGCACCTGAAACCAATTTGATGAAAGTACTGGTCACTTACCCAAACAGGTAGTCAAATCCAATGCACCTGCATAGAGACATCCATTTTTACGCTTAATAACATTCGCCAGTTTGTCAACACAAAAGCATTCGTTGTCGTGCTCCGGTCCTATGTCATTAATAAAGTTCTCTCCGATTGAGTATCTAAAGCCGGGTATACCTTGATACTGAATGTCGGACTGGTAAAACAATTGTACAGAGCGACAAATGTCCGCACTAAAGATATACATGGAATCGCCCCTCTGACGAAATGGAGGATACGAGGAGGCGTCTGTGCCATTGATCTGATTGCATACTGAAGTCTCTCCCTCAGTGCTGCCATTGAGCCAAACCTGTAAGTTGTGGGAGTCGTCAAGTTTCTGTATCTCCAACACTTTCATTGCATCCCCTTTGCCTGTGTGCACCTCGTACACCTCGTGACCAGATCCATTTTTCTACAAGAGAAATGTGTGTTGGTAATTGACAACATATTGTAATGATTTTCGAGTCTTTCGTTACTCACATGTCCAAAAAAGGAGAAGGCCAAGCTGCCATCGCTTTGCTCACGTATTGTCTTGGAACCGCTCTCCTTGATCTGATTGCAAATGGCCTTAGCAATACCCTGCGGGTTGATGCAGAATCGCACTCCATCGAAGAGATACTCTCTAACCGAGGTGTGCACAAACATGGAGCGTGGATCATTAAAGACAGCCTTAAGATTGGCATTCAAATGGACCAAAAGCAAAGCCAGGCCTGGATCATTCTCGCCAATTTGCAGCACAGACTAGAAATAATGAGCAGGTTAAATGAGTTAAAAGTCTTGGGATAGTAAATGAACAAAAACCAGGAAAGAGACAGCAAAGCAGTAGCCATAGTAGCCGTAAATTGGTTAAATAAAGCGTTTGCTGGAAGCTAAACCAAATTAATTTGCAGTTAATTGAAAGGTAGACAGGCAGGTAAGCAAGTAGGCAGGCAGGTACAAATGCTTATAATTAATTGCTTAAACCAACTGAGGATAAATGACAAGCGAGTCTAATCAAATCAGTCGTTTCTCTATTTTTTAAACTTTTTATACACTTGACAGTAGTTCTCTTAGCCAAGGTTCATGCCAATCAATATAATTTGTGTTTTTTGATGTTAGATGATAAGTTGTGTTGAGTGTGAACTTGAGTTTAACGAGTTGAAAAATTGTAATTAATAAACATGCATTGGAACTGGCATTCGTATTCTTATTGGTTGTTGTTGTTGTTTAACTTACTTTGACATCTTCAATAAGGCTGATTAAGATGCCGTTAACCCAGCTAAAGGGCGCTATAATTGTTAATATTAACGTCAATATCCGTAAAGAAACAAATTACATAAAGTTAAGTTTATCTATTGCCTAAGTCCTAAATGCCAAGGTGAGTTACCTTATACACATATGGATTTAAGACTAACATTTGACCTTTCTTCGACATATTCACATCTTTATTGTATTTCATATTTCAGTTGTTGTTCTAATACTGATCCAACTCAACCTTTTGAGTCTTAAATAATGGTAAGTAATTGAAGCGAAGTATTTCTTAATACAAAGACAAATTTTGATCTTCTAAATATCGTAATACAGTCTCTATTCTAATAACTAACCTAACTCAACCTCTGGAGAATTAACTCATGGGGAGCGAATTAATCAATCATGGAATACTAAACTATTATACACATGTTATAATTAATTACTTTAACAGCCACAAAATCGATTCCCTTATCAGTAACTATTATCAGCCACAGAAGAGAAACAATGTGAACTTTAATTAAATAGGCTAGGCAATAACACTAGTGTCCAAGTATAGATTGGAATCTTTTTATGTCTAAACTAAATGTTATACGCGCAATTAAAGGTATTCATTACTTAGCAAACAATTCGGGTCAATATTAAGCTGGCTAAGTTAATCAAAACGAAACAAAGCACCAAAACCGAAATACCAAACCATTGTTGACCCTTCATGCTAAACTGGTGTTGTTGTTACAAGTATTAGGTGGATAGATTTATATAGGCTCCCTTTAGAATTAGTAGTGAATAAAATTACTTTACGTTTCCCTCGAATGCGCTCCATCAGACGCTTTAATACCCGTACACCGGGAGTCCGGTTTAGGCGCGAGTTCAATCTATTTGCAAAACCCTGTAAGATATCAGTGATTTCTCTTTCGAATACTTGCAAAAAGGCCTGAAAAATGCGTCAGAAGTTTATAAATTTCAGTTCATATTATTAACAGGTACACAGAAAAAAATACTATAAACAATTGTGCGCAGTACACATTTCTCATCCAAATATCGGTAGCTAAAATATTTTTTTTTTAATTAAAGTAAAGTATTATGTTTTTGGTCTAAGAATATGTGGTATTAGATTTTTTTCTGTGTAAAATTGTTCATGTGATCCTTCTAAAAATAGATTATACTCACATTCATGTGCATGTTGAGGGCTACAATGTGATCGCTTTGAGTGTAAGGAGCTGAAGCATCCTCGTCAAAATCAAAGTGCACATTCTGTACGTAGGATATCTTTGATCCATCCCGGGAGAAATGTTTGACCTTCTTCTGCCGGTATTGCCTGTGTAAATATTTAAAGTTGCAATTTATGTATTTGCTGCTTAAAGTTCTGATTCATTACTTACTTGTAGACATAGGGACCGATTTCTTCAACAATGGGTATGGCGCCGTGTTGTATCATTTCTGGATTTGTAACATTGAAAATGTATACCTTAAAATTGAGAGGCTGCGGTAGATTCACAAATCGTTTGTATTGCTCAGAACCGTCAGATATTATTACGCTCTGCAAATGAAAGACAGCAGCAAATAAGTATGATAAATTATAATCATTATTATTAGTTAATATTCAAAATTGTTCCTAAATCATAAATAATCTCAACACGCTGTCAGCTGAATTCTTGTATTGTGGCTTAATTAACATTTATTAAACAACATTATCGTTTTGTTACCGTCTTACCCACAAAAATGATGAATTAGTGACCATAAAAGCCAATCACAGTGAACCAGTTTCTTATCGTGTTATTCATTTTAAAATGCAAATAATCGAGACAAGGAAAAAACAAATTTGTTAACTCTCTGCATTCCAATCGTGTAATTACTTTTAACTTTTGCTTTTAAATTTTTTATTTTTATTTTTTGACAAATATTTATATTTTTTCTTCTAAGTACAATGAACTTGAAATGGAAATATTCTAAAAAAATTATTTTTAATCAAACTTAAACCTCTTTATATTCGAGTTTTGCTTTTGAGTTATTGTGATTCCAATTTGGGAGATTGTTATATATGAGGAATTTTGTGTTCTTCTTGCGTTATGTTTTAACAGTTAATTTTACATAATGAAAGCTTTAAAAACACACTGTTATGTAAGTGATATAATGATATAATTTTGATATATCAAACTTGTAACCCTTTGAAACATTTAATAATCGGGATCGCCTTGGCTATTTGTACCAACAACCAAATGCTAACAATTCCCTTAAGAGCCGAACAAAAGAAAAATAATGTGTGTTATATACAAATACCAAAAATTCGCAAAACATAAAAAATTGTAAAAAATGTTCACCAAACATGACCAGCAGTACAAGTTTATGGTGGGGTTAGAGCCATGCCACGTACCTTGATTACAATTGAAATATTGTCAAGAAATCTTCGAAAAACTACATAAAAATAAACACAAAAATCTACGGATTCAAGGTCAGATTGAACGCAGCGACCGTCGCGACTTTCGAAGCACTCAACTGTCAGCATTTCGAAGAGCATACAAAACGTTTGATTAACCTTAAGAGCTGCTGGCCAAAGAGAGCCGAAGATAGCCACAAAACCAACGCATTGACACTGGCCCAAAAAAATGGGTTGGCTGCCAAACCAAATATTGAATAAAAACAAAAATAAAACACAATAATTATTGCGAAATTGACCAATTTTAACAATGTGTCGGCGCAACAACAACAACAAAGAAACAAAGTCACAACGAGTGCCAAAACGTGACTGAAATTATAAGATTTTCATTTTCGAATGCAAATTCAACTAACTGGAAAAGCTTAAATCGATTAACACGACTCTAAAAGACCGCGTTCTCTCTTTGTAGCAATCAGCTCATTTAGTCTCTAACAAACCCAGTATTGGGTACTCTTATTGAGTACAGGGTCTACAAAGTTTCAGAATACGATTATTGTTGTGGTCTGAGTGGCGTATGCGTAATGTTTAATTACTGCAGCTTTCTAAAAGTTCGAAAGTATCAGCTAGTTTATGTTGCTTACGGTAACTGACATGGCCTTTTAACCCATCGCAGTTGTATCTTAATTATTAGGCAGCAACTGACCGTCGAAGTCCTCGTACTTGATAACAATAAATGCTTTGAATTTCAATTTAGCTTGGCTTCGTTGGCTTTGAATTCCAAATAGAAATAGAAAATGGGTTGACACGCAAAAACACCTTCAACTTGAAGGCGACAAGCCGCGTTAAAAGAGCTGCTTTTCTTGGCCACATTAACCTGGCTTTTAAGCTATTCTAGATTGCATCCGTCGGATACGCAAGACACGGAACTTCAATGGCTCATAAAAAAGAAGCTATACGAAAAAACAACTACTTTTGTACATGGTGTGACCTCACCCATGGGCGCCAGGTCGCTTGGCATTTAAGCGGGCAAGGCACAACCCTAAAAGCGCAATTAATGTGACTTCGGTTTTCATGGACAGGGCCAGAGCAATTAAAAACCTTTGTACGCATTCTAATTACGTCAACAATAAAAACACCAGTTGGAAAGGTTACAGTCTGCATCCCTGAGAACCATACTGCAGGTTACCCTGTACTCATGTGAAGAACAAAAACCGTCAAACTATTTTTTTATGTTGTTGTTCGCACTCATAATAGACCCTTTGAGCAATTTAAATACAGGGTACCTAAGTGCTCATCCAAAATACCCAAATCGTCAAGAAACGTTCAAAACAAAGCTGCCAGCTGTCGATCCTTCGATCATATATCAAATTATAAAGCCCATAAATAAGACTTCCACTTTGTCCCAGATTAAAGTTTTTACTTTCTGACAGTACCATCTTTGCCGCGAAAAAGCATTAGAATTTCGAATGAATTTATTTTTATTGCACATCAATTTGGGCGGCATTCTAAAAATGTGACATGATGCCGTGCTGAATACGGGGGATGTCATGACATTTTAGCCCTCAGAAACAAATGCATGTACATATTACTAGCCACAGCTATAGATACAGCAATTAGACTAGACTGGCGACACTCCCATTGTAATTACAAGTGCATTTTTAGCGTGTTCTGCAGCGTCATTCGTTTCTATAATGCAACTCCGTTATTTTTTTATTTGTCGTAACTCTGTAGATCGTCGCTAGATATTTGGTAATCGGTTGTCCTAATAGTAATGAGTTGTGTTTGCTCATTAAAGTAATGCATTCATGTTTAACCGAAGGTCGAGACTAACATTGACAATTGGCTAAAATAAAGTGCATTATATAATTTCAACGTTGATGTATCTTTTACATGTATTTAACTAATGTTCAATATGTTTTGAAATGAGCAGAACTACTGAGTGTCCTAAAAACTATGTGTGAACTTTAGCATGACTAAACATATCTATATAAGCATATAAATGAGATGTCATTGTCTGTTGCGGAAAACTTTCCACACCTGTGGACAATTGGCGAATAAATAACTAGCCTAAAGTTACACTTAGCGCCAAAGCAGCTAATTCTAAGACTCATTAAGTTCAAGGCTTACCTGTTCGACCTTTTTGTGAATCATTGTGGGAAACAATGACCAGCCGCAGTATCCACCCAGACCAGCAACGATGGCGCCCAAGGCGCTGACAACCAGTGACCAATGGATCATTTTGTGTCCCTCGAAAAGTTAAACTTTAGTTGGAGACAGGTGTTGACCCATTAGCCAATTTGTGGGAATCCGTTAGCACTAATGCGGCCTTAACTTAAACTTGAATCTAGCCGGCAGCTCAATCAGCGCATAGTTGGTGGTTTATTTATTGGAGTTGTCTGACCTACGCCAAGATTTTTTGTTGCTGTTGTTATTGTTGGTTTTGAGGTGCCGAAACAAAGCGCACTATTTATAAGATATACGCGTTTTCAGGTTTTGCCTTTTGTTATATATACTTATATGTTTTGAAATAAACAAGTTGTTGAATGCGCTGCGATGCGTTCGTTGTTGTTTTTGTTGTTGTTGCTTTTGTTGGGGTTAGCTTTGGCTTCGTTAACTTCAGTTCAGTTCGGTTCGGTTTATTTTGCTTTGCTTTGTATGTGTGCACACACATAAGAAATATTGTAATTTATAATGTCTTTTATGTGCTTTTGTCGTTGTAAAAGCGCCAAAAAAAACATACAAAAAACGAGTTTTCGCCTCGTTGCTTTGTTAGGTGAAAGCTTTTATAAATTTTTTGCTTAAATCGCTGCTAGATGTTGTTTTTAAAATATTTTGGACTAATTTCATTTGGGTCGACACTTTGACACGCTTTGAAGCTCATCTACTAACTGACAGCTCAAGATAATTGCGACACTTATTTATTTGGTTCTATAAAGCACACACACATTCACACGCACCCTCTCACACACTTACACACACACACGTAACGTTAGAGGAGCGCTTCTGATAAAATCTGGCTTAGGATAGTTATAGGGTATGTGCTACGATAAAATCACCACACATTTGTTTAATGCGGACGCACGCGAATTGATGAAGGGCGAATATGGTCGAGTTTCGATAGTTGAGAATGGGCAAACACAAACTTTATATACTTTTGTAATTAAATTAAATGGGTCCTAAATACCGGGAATTTGGGTAATTTGTGGTTTCAATGTGTCAAAGATTGGTGCGCGGTGATCGAGACAACGTGCCGCGTGGAACAACCGTAAACGACTGCCAAAGTTCAAGACAAGCTCAGAGCAAAGCGTCAAGTTTGTTGTAAACCTTTTCTCTCTTTCTCTCTCTCTTCCGTAACCCTCCTCTCTCACACTGTGACACTGTCTCTCTTTGTCTCGCCCATGGCCTCTGGCGATCTTTGTGTCTGCACAGCAGTGCTGCCAATTTTTATTGTTAAATAAAGCTGTTTTGGTAGCTTTACAAATTTTGGTTTTATAAATATGTAATAGTTTTATTAATGTTCTGGTACCTGTGCTCCATTTCATGTTACTACATAGTTTCAATTAATTTCAAATACTTATTGGTCATTTCTAAATGAAATATAAAAAGTATATTTTTTAAATACACAAAAGTTTGTTAAAATTTTAGATGAGATCGTAGTCTGTAGATTTCTATACCCTAAAGTCGGACAAACACAATAATAATAAATCAGCCAGATTTTCCTCTTGAAGCTTTTCTGCATATAGCTAAGCTGGCAACACTGCGAAGAGAAACAAACACGAAAAGAGAGAGAGCATCACCTTAGCAGCTGGAAATGTCGAATCGTACAGTTGAATTTCATCCAAATCCCGGTAGTTTTATGCCGTTGTAGCTGATGAGCAACAAGTTTTAATGTTGTTTTTGTGTAATTTGGTTATTAACATATAGTCAACCCATTAGCAAATTAGTGCAACTAAATTTGCTTTTTTTTCCATTTCGTTTTCGAGTTTGCTTAAAAATTGCGTTAATTTATATTGTTTTTTTTGTTTAAGTTGATCAAAGTGGCTGAGTATCTGCAAATACATTAATCGGTTAGACTATATCCAACTCAGCCAACTGTGTAAATAAAATTGTTGAATATATAATTTCTGCATTTTTGGAGTACATCCTTGATTTGTAGCTTAAAAAAAAATTGTTGTTAAAAATTGATTTTTCTGTATAGTGTTGAAAATGTAAAGGATCTGCTATGGCGACATATCAGTAACATTCAGTAGTGTATTTATGTACTTGATTTATTGTCAACAATTTTTAAGGTCAAATCTTCTTTCTCTCTCTCTCTCTCTTACTCTCTGGTCGTTTCTGGAGAGACCAAAATCTCGGCAAATGGTAAAACTCTCTTAAAAAGTTGTGTGGGTGCACTATTCGAATGGTAGAAAGACAACAAGCAACAACAACCTAACGCATTAACAGGTTTTTACTTTTGCTTTTTTTGTTTTATATTTAATTTTTGTGCGTGCCATGAATTTTATAAATTAAAGGTACAATAACAACAACAAGAGGAGCGGGTGAAGCTTTTGTTGAACTTGACACGATTGTTGTTGTTGCTTTTTCTTTGTCAATTTGCAACTGTTGTTTTTGTTGTTTGTGTAAATTGCCGTTCAGAGGCGGCTTTGCTTTTGTGGCGTTTGTTGTGTAAACATGTAAAAATTATTATTATATTTTTCAATTATTTAGATAAACAATATTTCTGGTAGATTTAATTGCTTAGATTAATAAATGAGTTTCGTTTGGTAATGGTGACAACATATACCTAGCACAAACGTTCCTTTTTTAATTATTCTGCAGCATTATTCTACTCTTTTAGCCTAGTTTTTGAAGGGCCCTGAACCCAGAGTCTTAGTATTTGCGTGCAGTTTGTTGATATCGCAATTTTAATATTTATTGCATTTTGTATGCCTTGCTTGTCACTTGACTACCAAGCAAAGCAAAGCAACTGGCACATCCTTAGCACACACACAGACACAGTGTGCCCTCAACTGTGTGACCTGAAAATTAAATTCAAATCTCTAGTAAATACCGAGAATAAAGCAAAATAACGAAGCAGTTTATGTAGTCGTTACTCGTCAATTGATTGCATGTGTGTCCCACAGTTTAGACGATTATATCAAGACGAAATTTCAGACATTTAATAGGAATAAAGTATGAAATTTCACACGCTAGGTGTTGTGTCTCCCTGGTTCTTCTTTTCTTTGTATAATAATAATAACAAAAAAACAATCAAATCTAAGTCAACATGCAAAAATATCCTTTTCGATTTCTAGCAATTTATAGATAATTTTGTATGTGGTGATGTTAGTCAGTCAGTAAGCATACAACTAGTGAGTCAGCCAGTCATTCTATCAGTCTGCCAGTCATAGCTCAATGCCTGCCAACTGGCACAAGGACATACCATGTAGAAGTTTGTTTATTGCGATTCGGAATGCATTTCTAATTTTTATTATGCTCGCCAAATTGCTTATAACAACCGTCTATGCCTATTCTTTCGCCCCAATAATAAACAAATGCAAGACATACAAAATTGCTTAAAATGCAATTAAATAAATTAAACGGCATGAAAGCCCAAGTGGGTATCAAATGGGGGCAACTCGGCGTATGAGCATTGCATACTTACTGCTACTAAAAGGCGCACTGTATTCACTGTTGTTGTCATCGTTATCGTTATTCTTGTTGCTGTTGTTGTCGTTGTTTGGGTGTGTCAATCTAGAGAACAATATCAAACTTGCCATAGTCACAACATGAGCAAGAGCTCAAGCTAGAGTCCCATCAAAGAGTCGACTGTGCTATCTGTCTGTCTGTCATCGTCTAGTGGCACTCCAAGGTGCATGGACATGCATCTAGTCTAGGCCTGGCCAGTGTGAGCGACCGATTGATGGGCATTTGACGTTTTTCCCAGCTCCGCACAGTGGGATTCTTTATTGCCTTTAAAGCTAATTTGTGCAAGGATTCGAATAAGCGATGATATTTTTGATTAAATTTTTTTAAGTTAATATAACCAACCAGCATAAAGAAACAACTAGTTTTTAAAGGATAAATGCAAAAACGGCAATACTAATTGTTTTTGTTCTTCAGGAGTGAACATTGAGATAAATATGAGCTATAAAGTTAAAAAATATCCACTGTGCTTTGTCCTCCTTTGTAGTGTTAGCCTTAGGCTCGTGTACTTTAAAACTGTGTCATATAGAGTGCTAAAAGATTTATGTGCTGCCCCTCGACTCTGTCTTTCTTCCTCTGTTCCTAATGCCATCCCTTTCTGTTCCTCTGGCCTTCCGTTGGTCTTTGCCTTTTCCTCTACATATCTGTCTATTGCTCTCAATAAGTGGCGCAAACGACAGGGGTTCACCACAGGCTTAAGTGTGTCTCACAGATAGGCTGACAAACTTCTTTGTGTGTGTGTATTTGATTGTGTGTTATATTTTTTCACTTCACTTTTCACTGCAGCAAAGCAATTCTGTGTTATTGCCAGGAATACGATGACTGCTGTCGCTGTTTGCCCTTAAAAACTGAACTTCAACTAATCTAATTGCTTTGGATTTGAGGATTTATCCTACTTAATAATGTAATTTACTCCATTGGCTAAGAGAGACCATAGATTATTTGCCCAAATGAACAAATCAAGCTCCAGTTTTGTAAGTTTGAGTTGATAGAAATAGGCTTAAAAGAAGACAGTGCTATCTATGTTTAGTACACGTTGATCAGGTAACAAGTAAATCAATGAACAAACGGAAATCAATAAAAACAATAGCACCAAGTAGATAGAGTTAAAATAAGTTGATTAAATTAATTTGTAATTTTCTATACCAACGATTTATCTTTTCACTTAACATCAACGCTCGACACCTGCACAATAATTGCTTAAAATGAATTATTACGCATTAAGATTTCAATGAACACAGACGCTGGACGCAATCGGTGTCCTTCAGAGCAGAACAGCCCAGGGACAACGCAATGCAGCCTGCAGCCTGGCAGCTAGTTGGCTGAGGGAAGGGCCCGAGCGAAATTCGGCTAAGACGCGACGAACGCGCAAAAATTAGTGCTTTCGAGCTCACCCGACCGTAGAACTACCTTTGAAAATTTTGGGCTCATCTTGAACTTTAATTTCATTTATTCAACGCTAGCTCCAAGAATAATAGTTAGTTTAATTTCAATTTAAAAATAATATGATTGTGTTGATTGGAACAGTTATGATTGAGAGCTTATTCAATTTGGTGCAACTGCTCTGCATTTAATAAGCGCAGCAGAACCCTCTCAATGGGTATTACAACCTCGCAAAACGCAGCTTGTTCAAGGCCCATGAACCCATTTCTCAGTCCTCTCTTTCGCATTTTAGCCCTTTGGCCCACTGCTAATATCACGCATACGCCGCGTTGTGCTGGCAAAATCAAAACATAAAACGAGTGTAGACCCAAATCTAGTGGCTGTTGGTGCAGAAAGACGAGAGGGCATGGGAGGTGGGAATTACAGGTGCAGATAGGCGGATTGCAGCGGAAGAGGGGAAATTCGGGTTTACGTTCGGGTTTTTCAATTTATAGTTGTGTTTTTTTACTGTTGCACTTCGTGAAATCCTCGGCATTGGTATTGTTGCTCGCCGGAGCGCGTGACCGGCGCCAAAGAGAGAAGGAGAAAGAGAGCGAGAGTGAGAGTGTGTGTTTGAGAGAACCGAAGGAGTTTCCCTTCATAATGGTGATGATGATGATAATGATGAAGCAACATAATCGTACTCGTGCAACGCTAGCGAAATGCAATTCGTGCTTCCAACTTTCTGTATTTTGTATTCCGTATTCAGTTCTGCTTGAGTTTTGAGTCCATGCAGTGCCTGCGAGCGGAATCCGGGCCTCAGTCCGCATTCGAGCTGGATTTCCAAATAAAATCTGAAATAGAAGCAGAGGCAAAGGAAAAGCAAACAAGTGCAGTTTCAGTGCAGTGTGCATAAGCGTGCATATGTGTGTGTATGGGTGATAGCATAGATACAGATACAAGCGCAGAGATACTTACACATTTTCGACCGAAAAAAGTGAAAAGTGAAAACAAACCAGGCCAGTGCCGAGTGTTGGCTGTAAACTATAAACAGTTAATTGGTAATTGCAAAATAGACGGCTTTTTATCATTTTGGAAATTTAGAGAAGCGTGAAAATATTTTCTGAACAAAATACGTCGTACAATTTGCAAGGAAACCATGTCGACGCTGCCATTTCTGTTGAGCGTGGCCGACGAGCTGGACAACATTCATACACAGTCCTACATGGATGACTTTGGTCTGGGATTTCATCCGCATCGGCAATACTATCGCACGCCCACCATTCAGCTCTCTTTGCCGGCCAGCAGCGACTGGACTGGCAGAGATTGGCAGGGACGACATGCCCGTTATCGCAGCTACAAGTTCTATGACGTCGCAGAGAATAATCTTGAGGAGGACGACGAGCAGCAGGAGCTAAAACAGCAGCAGCAGCTGAGAGCGGAGGAGGATCAACTGCAGCAGCAATCCCAACAACAGCAGCAGCAACAACAAGAAGCACACACTGCCAAAATGGTAATGGTTAAATCGAATTCGCATGACGTGGGCGTCGGAGGACTAGGGTTGAATCTGAAGGCGGGCGAGGAGGAGGACGATGAGAACATTGATCGCACCGTTCGCATGTATAATCTATCCAAAAAGTGCTGCAAGAACTATTACCGTCATGCTCTCGAAATGGATGGCTCTGGGGCGAGTGGGCGCACTAAGTGCAGCAATCTGCGAGCCGGAAGTCATCCGACTCCCTCTGATTCCAGCTCCGAGGAGAGTCTTCAGAAGATGCCATCACCAATAGAGTTTCTCACCTGTTTTCTGGTAAAGAAGTCGAGAAACTCCAAGTGCTCAGCGGCAACGCGAGCAGCTGAACACCTTAAGAAATCATAGAACGCGGCCGCGTTGTTGCCACCGCCGCCGGTGACAACAACAACAACAGCAGCGACAGCAACAACAACGACAGCATCGGCATCGATGACATCAACAGCTTCGAAGCGTCGCAATAACTGTTTCTGAATGTTGGCAAGAGTCGGTGTGCTTTGTGGTCAGGCTTGGAGCTGGCTGCAACGTTGTGGAGAGCTGCCGAGCTCTGAGCCAACAACTTTGCCGGCCACACGCCTAGGACGCATTACCTACTAAACGGGCGTAGCACTCGCGACTCTGAAAAATTAGTATTATAATTTTACTTGGATTGTTGTAACACAGAGACACGTCGCTCATGCACAGAGAGAAGCAAGGAATACCTAGTGTTTGGTTCAAAATAATTAAATGGAATGGTCACAAAAATACATTAATCAAGTACAAATATCTTAACTAAGAAAGAAAGTTATTAAAACAAGTTTTACCCTTTATTGACCTGAAAGTGGTAGAACAAACGTTTGCGTTGGAAACGCCTTAAAGTAGCATTCGATAGTCACCACAGGACCCTTTTTTAATGAATGATGTATTTGAAAGTACACGCTTTTCTCTGTGTATGCACAAGCTTCGGGTCACTCAACTTGGAGCAGCAAAGAAATGAATTTAAATTCTAATTGGAGAATGTATAACACACCGAAATTGTTTTTTGAAATAATTAAAATATTCACAATCGCTAAACACAATACAGTTTTTAAGCCAGATTTATATACGGAATATGAGCATTTGTTAAGCAAGCGTTTTTTATACAAATTTTTTAATACGAAACCCAAAAGAAAATGAAATTTATATTTGTATTTGTACCTATTATATATATTGTAAACGTAAACATACGTTTAAAATTGGAAAAGTTTAAGGCACGCCAACAGCTAGAAGGGAAAAGGATACTTTAAAAAGCAGCGAACAAACTAATACACACAGAATGTACGCTCTTGCTTTTTATTTTGGATTTAAAAAAAGTAAAAATGAAACACTAACAGATATTGTAGAAGTAGCTTTTGAAAGTTTCGACATTGTCGGCAAAGGGTTGGAATGGATTTGAGTTTAGTTTCTGTTTGTATACCCTGTGTGAGTGCATGTTAAAGATCAAGAGTTGTTAGGATAATTATCGAATGCCGTATGTTAAAAATGGTAAGAGGTATAATCTCCAAATTTGGTATGTAGATACTTCTATGTGCACAAAGCTGCCTCAAAATCTTTTGGCATAAATACTAATCGAATTCGTAACGAATGTTTTAGTTCGATGAGCAGATGAGCCGCACAGGGTATACTACAGTCGGCTGTAGTTCTTTTTCTTTACTTTTTTTGTTTTTAAAGTTGAGAAACAATAAACAGTTACAGACCTTGTGCCGATTTCCAAGTCTAAACAAATAAAAAATCAAAAGTTAAATAATGGATTTGATTGGTTGAACAACTACATAATATTTTTCGTGTTCTAAATGTATTCTAAATGTTATATTACGAAGGGAAAGATGAGAATTTTATATATATTATATACCAAGTAAATACAAGTTCTGCACTTTCAGAGATTAGTATCAAATAGAGCTACATACCATAATCGCGTATTGTATTTAGTTGATAAGGTCTTTTAAATATAGCATTGTAAGAGAATAATCATGATGTAATTGCATATTAACTCACTCGTACTTACTGCTAAATGTTACTGATGTCAATCAATCATATGGAAAATACTTGAATATTTACGAGTTTTAAACCTATAAGAACTCTCTCCCAAAACATGACAAAGTAGAAAACGTTTTTGATCTAGAAATACTCGAACATAAAATAAACATATATTTATAGAGTGGATCGAACACGAAACTGACTCGTTTATTATTGTTACTGTTACTTAATTAGTTGAAAATCGTCTCCTGTATAAGCACTCTACAAAATCGAAACTACATACTTTAGAAACGCGACGCATATCATTAAAAAATATACTTAATACAGTTAAATCGTATCAAATGCATAACTTAAATATAATTAACTTGGAATTTAATAAATGAAAGTGTAACAAATTCAGCCACATTTTTTTATTTTCTCCCTGGCGGTGACTTTTAAAGACACGAAGTATTAAAATATATTATTAAAAGTTTAGTTGTATACATTTTATAATTGTTCTAATTAAACAAACAGCAAATTGAAATCACCTTGTAATGCAAGAAAAGGATAAGTTTTTAAGTATATGTCCTTTTCACAGATTATGTTTCGATTTCCTTGAGCGCAGACAAGGCTAATGTTGCAAATGTCCTTCGAGCCGTAGGCTAAAACTCGACACTTGCATTAATTTTTCAAACGTCAACTCAAAAATTTCAAGTGCAAGACAATAAAAAGCTGGTAGGAAGGAGTGACAGTCGACACAGAGCCGACTTTGAAAGACCCGTGCTTTTTTGCTATCCATCAAAATTTGCATTTAGCTTAGTTTAGTTATGGTTTCTGTTGTTGGATCCTGAGCAAATGTAAAACATAATAAAAGTAAAAAGATTTTGCTAAAATATTTTAATATACACAAAAGTTTTCTTTACTAATCCCATTTATATTTGTTTTTAATTTTGCTAGCTCTTGGAAAGATACACACAGATTTCCAAAGCGATTTGGCTGATTGGGCGGAGCTTCTTACTGTTAAGCGATTTTTGACAAAACTAATAGACCCTGAGCCCACTTTGAGTATCGTGCCTAAAAATGAATACGAGCAGAAAGTACAAAAATATTTGCTAAAATATGCGCAGAGGAATGTTTGAAAACTGTGACCTTTGGTTTGTCTAAAAGGAGCACTGCAAATGGCGTGTCCTTCCGTTGTCCTTTCGCATGTCCTCATATGAGTTTGGTTGCTGCTGCGGTTATCCTGACCCTGGATATGCCAAGGATTCGGTGTCAGTATTTTTTGAATTCAAAATTATATTTCGGAATTTGAAATGAACTGCAGTGACAACTTTTTTCCCCTTCTCCCTCCCGGTTCGACTGTCGCATTTTCCATGTCAGACATGGGAAGGCTTAAATCAAAGGTAACAACACTTGCCGTTTCACTCCTTTTCTCTCCTATTTTTTAATGGACTATTGGGTTCAATAGCACGGCACGAAAATAGAATAATAGAACATCTCTACTTCCAGCACTCTTTCCGCCGGTCCACCCCTTGTGAATGCCTATAAATACAACTATGTGTATTTCGTATGCAAACAAGTGCATACGTTGTAGGCGTGGCAGGAGTGCCGGAATGGACAATAGGAAATGCAGCCATCGTTAGGTTACTCTTAATACCCATTACGTGTGCATTATAAATGGAATGCCATATACCTAAAGTGCAGTGCATTCGTTCATTAGACAGGGATGATTTTACTTTCATTTTTTGAATCGTCAAGCAAACAAATCCAAGCAAGCAACCCCAGTACCGCTCATATTAAATTAGTCATGGGTATTTCCAAGTCGTTCAGTCTCGTTCAATGGTTTCCTGCCTGTTCTCTTGTGCTGTCTTGCCAAAGTAAAATGAAACTTTTTACGTGCTGCTTTTGTTCGTGCATTCTGTTCTTAACTTGACTTCACTCTTTTGTTGCTGCGGTGAGTTGCCCTTTTTTAAAGTATGTGGAAACAAGGGGGCGGGTGGTAGGTAAGGCTTCCTTTTTTTGCACGGCCAATTACAGTTTTCGATAGGCTACGTTTAAAATGAGCCTGCACTGCTAAAAACAAGGCACATGTCCTAAACTAAAAACGCATATATGTAATGTATGGGCAACTCTTGTAAACCTATAAACTATCACTCAAACTTAATACAAATATTGCTCAAAATTTTAGTACGAATAATTTAATTTTGATTTTAAGAATTATCGTTTTGTTTATAAATTTTAGAAATCAAACTATGTTTAATATTCAATCTTGAAATGAACCTTACAACATTTTTACCAGTGTATGAAATTGTCTACAAGTTTTGCTCTGACAGCGCAATGCAGTGTTACAGCCAGTGACGCAGTTGGCTTTATTTGCGTTCGCCTGTACCAGTAAACTGTTGCCCTTTTGTGACTACCTTGGCTTCTTGGCGACGTGTTCACAATTTATTTTTGCACCCAACTTTATTTGTGACCATCGAGACTATGACGACGAAAAGCAAAATTAAAGCCTGCCTTCCAAATAATTATTCTCAAAATAAGTGTACGAATTATTGATTTCTGGTAATTAGTTTGACACAATTTTCATATCAGCTCTACTATCTCTCTCTCTCTCATCTGTCTCTCTCTGTCGTTCGATCTGCATGCTATTAAGTTCAGTTCATTCCGCAAATGTGATTTGGCGATATTATAAATATTTAATGACCTACTTTTAGGCGACCACTCAGCCGTAAACTGTTCGCATTTATTTTATTAACTTTTATTCGCAATTTATGAAACTGTTTTATGTTATGTGTTTTAAAAACCTGAATTTATTTAAAGATTTAAATAATTCATGTTGCATTATTTATTTATGAGTGCGTCAAGTAGTTGGACATTATTAGCAATCAGTTTGTTTTCTGTTTCATATAAATATTGTGATCAGCATGTAGATACTTTAATAGCATCGTGCATTTTTAAATGTCTACTTTTCGGCTGCTGCTTTAAATATTTTCATATATATTTATATATTTTCACTTACAGTAGATTGGCTATTTAACTTGAATCTATGTATATATAAGCGATTTTACGTTATTATATTTGTTTGGATTATAACATATATATATATGCAATATATATATATATATATATATATATATATATACCGAAAGGGCTCGATGTTTTATAAGTGTTTAATAAGAATAACCCAAACAACAAATAGACACAAACGGTCGATTTTTTTTAGCTGCTCGTATGTTTTCCGAACTCACATGTAAAATATGATTTAAGTTTTTTATTAGACTAATAAAATATCGTTTTTTTTTTGTATTATATTTTTGCGGAGGTGCTATCAACACACACGGACTCATAAAATCGAGAGACAAACTTAGAATGTTGCCGCAATCGTACAAATAGTTCTAAATTTTCTGAAGTTTTTCTCGGACTGTGAACTATAGACGGGGAACAGGAGACAGGGGACTCAGCATTTGGGTATGCTCTTGCTCCTGGCATTCTGCCCGTTGAATGACAAATTTGTGGCTAGCAAATGAGCCCACATATGAGGCAATAAACTAGCTGCATAGCGAACAAATTGTTTAGCTTTGCGATTCCCTCAGTTTCAGCTAAAGGCATTGTCGACAGCTGCATTTTCAAATCAATGTGAGTGAGTTACCTTATAATTGTTTGAACCGATGGGTGGGTGGGTTACTTGAAAATGCATGCAAATCAGTTAAGAGATCGAGTCCATATAGAAAGCAAATAAAATATTTCACAAGGTCTTGTGTAAGCAGAGGCAAAGAAAGTGCTTTTCATGAAACCCACACCCTTTTCGAATTCGTTGAGATCGCTGGGGTCGTTTACTGTTTACTTCGCATTTGATTTGATTTTGCCATAAAATCAAACAAATTAGTCGATTGCTTTGTTCTGGTTGTTATTTTAGACCCGCACTCATTAGATTGCAGGGTTCATTAGGTTTAAAGAAAAATGTATTACAGGCTAAAAAGGCGTGGCCTGTCACATTTGCAATAAATGTTTTTGATCAGCATCAGCAACCCAGTGATTAATTTTAAAATGTTTAGATATCTCAATCAAACTTAGACACTGTGTACCTGTCAAAGTTTGTTAGTAATCAGATAACTATATCATATAGCGTTGGGTGTAAATTCATTAATTAGTATGCAACCTATTTACCACTTTAATGTTAACATGATTGCTTAAGAATAAGTACTGGGTCTTTAACAATCGATTCGCTGGACTGTATCTTTTCCTGCTAGTTTTTTAAGCTTTTTATAAAATTGTTTAGCTGTAATTACATTGCATTATTGTCACTAGTTTACATTGCTGCTGTGTTTGTTGCTGCTGCGGCACTTCATTGATTTCCAAATGAGATTCTGTGCGCGCATTTCACGGTTACACTGCGCTACAGGGCATCTGAATAAACACAGCGACACAGAGAAATTAAGGCAAAGGGAACGTGCGACCAAATTATATTTATAGACTTAAAATTAGTTCATGTTTCCCTGCATACATAAATTATATTTCTGATTATTTAACCTAAACTTATTTACCGATGCTCCCAAATGGATGTCAAGCGCACAAACATTACTCTAATTTGAGTAGATTACCATAAATTTTAGTTCCGTCGCTACTAAATAATAAGAAATGCTTCCGAATTCATTTTAACAATTAACAATTTGTAAAGGGCATGTAAGTTCAGTTTCAGTTAAATATAGAAATGTCACACAGAAGATAAATTCATACACTTAAATCTAAACTAATAAAATCATTATGAAATTACTTAAAAAAGATCTGAAGCTTATATTCGTGAATAATTACAACTCGAACAAATTAAGCCAACTTTCTGTGTAGCATGCTGTAATTTTAGTGTATCCAAAAGCAAATAAACATAGTAAATAGTCGCGATGTCACTATAATTACAATCAGACACTGCCAAAATCTATCTCCTCAAATAACAAGGGAACAAGAACAACATAAAATACAATTATAAATGGGGTTGGGTACACACTCACATACACTCACACACACTCACATACTCATCATAGTTGTCGTCATGGCAAGGGGCTTAGGTCGAGCAGGAAAGAGGGAGGGGCGAACAGGTCAGGCCCATAAATGTTATGCTCATGATGAGCTGATTCCGATGCCAATCTTCCATTCTCTCCCCTTCTTGTCGCTGTTGTTATCGCTAATATTTGCTGCAAATCGATGGCCATATCCAAAAAGCCGAAAAGCCGTTTAGCAGACAACAGAACGGGCGTAACGTGTATACAAATTGCCTTTTGTTATGACTACCAGCTACAAGCTACAAATGTTTCAATCCAACGTACTACAAGCATCAACACATGTCATAGATACTGTATCTGTATCTGTATATGTAGCAAGTTAATTGAAAATGAAAATCCGCATCAAGAGTCAAAAAGCGCCAAATTTGGTCAAAAAGTGAAAAGAATTATGCGACGATTTCAGACGTTTTGTATTCGGACTTCCGTTAAAGAATTTGTTTAAATTGGTTTGCTTTAGATACATGTACATATGTATAAACTGAGATAGTTATGCATAACGTATCTATAGATACACGCAGACGGCGGAAATGCTGCGTAATTAAATCGAACCAATAAGAAAAGCTGCAAGCGATCGAGACGACTTGTAAAGACCGCGTATTCATTATGATGAATTCATGTAATCTCATATCACATAAATACTGTTTTTAACTTTTATTTGTCCATAACAGACACTGGTTTTCGGTACAGATGAAGATTATATTCAATACATATTTTATGTGTTGGCCAGTCTCCCTTTTGTTACATTCCTTTTTTACTCACAAAACTTAATGACCTCTGAACTCATTTTGAATACGTGGTCTAAAAAAATGTTTGAGAAAAGTATGCAAACTTAAATCAATTTCGGGCTTAGGTTTGGACTCGTTATGGGAGAATGAGTTTTCGAAGATGAGTATGGGACTATAGTTCTTTAAATGTATTTTCAATTGTCTTGTTTTTAGCTTTTCTTTTGCTATAGTTTAATTTTTAAATAAGTTATTTGTTTTGACGGAAGTAATGTTTGTTGGCACCGCTAAGGAAGTAATATAGAGCTGACAACCCACCAATAATAACACAACCCACCAATATTTCACCCAACCCAGCCGCCTGGGTATCGACAATTTCAAGATAAACACCAGCAAGCCGCAGCTGTACACTGGTCAAAAATTATATATATGAAATATTTTTTAATATATGCTTTAAAAAAAGGGAAGGTGCCTTCAAAATAATGTTCGTTGATTAACATTTTGGTTTTCTAAGCACATGTGCTTAATGAGTTCTCTAGTAGTATGAAATCTAGACTTTAGACCATGTTATTGGTTTTTTTATCAGTGTAGCTGTTGCTGTTAGTGACGTCACGGCTGTTATTGCTTTGCTACGGTTTAACCCACTGTGAATCGGAGCTGAGCCACACAGTATGTTCTATAAAAGGCGCTGGTTGTGTTTGTGCCTAGCTTAATTGGCTTAGCGCTAAAATCGCGTGCGGACGTTCAGAAAACGCGTTGTATCGAAACGGAAAAGTTTTAAAACAAGCTCGTACCTCCGTTAAACTCGTAACGCGTTGCTGCGTCCTGTCAAATACAAAAATAAAATAAAATAAACCCGAAACACAGACAGACTTAAGATGGCTCTTGTACCTGCTACAAATAACACGGATTGGGATTACTGGGACTATCGTCGACGATTGTGGCGCGATTGGGACCTAACCGCTGACTGGGATGTTCCCTATTGGAAGCGTCTGTCTCGAGTGGGATCTGCACCAGACCTTAGCCGTGTAGTAGTGGGCAAGGACGGCTTCGAGGCCAATGTGGATGTTCATCAGTTTAAGCCCTATGAGATAACTGTCAAGACAACTGGCGATACTGTGGTTGTGGAGGCCAAGCACGAAAAGCGTCGTGATGGCGACACTTTTGTCGGTCGACACATTGTCAAGCGGTTTGTTCTGCCCCGAGGATACTATCCAAACGATGTCAGATCCGAACTCTCCTCCGATGGCATCCTCACCGTGCGTTGTCCGCCGTACCTGAGCAATGAGCGAAGTGTCTATGTCCGTCAAGTTGGACCCTCGTATTTGAGCATCAAGAACTAACATATAATTAACTAATAATTCAAATCAAACTCGAAATCAAAAATCACAACCACAGTGGATCAGTCTTTATGTTGTTTGTGTTTCTGTTTTTAGTTTTCTTCGTTAGTTTTTGCACTCGAACGAAATTGATTTACAAATATTTTAATTAATTTTAGTTACATTTTAACAAATCGCTTAATTGATTAGTTAAAAGGCTTATTGGACTTTTTTTGTAATTAACCAAAACATTTCTTAAGTTAAATAAAAGAAAGTTTAATTTATTAAAAACCTGAACTATTTGTTTTTTCTAAACAAATGTCCAAATGTCAACATAAGTTGGCCTAAACGAGCTAAACTGGAGAATAAGTCTATATGGAATGCCCTTGAACAATTTCCGGAAGCTCCAACTAAGGTAAAGTTTAACATGTAAATAGAGCAATAAACAACAACAAGATCGACAACCTGGAACAGAACACCACATAAGCCCACACATCACAGAACAAATAAATACATGTGTTTGATTGCAAGAAAACTCATTGAAACTGTCTGGAAATACATTTGACAGCTGACCAAAATGGTCAACGGGTAAAAACTGCAAAAACCCCATCACAAAACATATAAACAATGCTCAATAAAATAATAGTTGCTCTCCCACAGTAAACTGTCAGACTTTCCGCGCGTTTTAAAACGCGCGCTGTTCTACGGGAGCGACTTTGGTCGCTACTGTCAGTCAATTGGTCAATAATCATTCTATGTTTAGCCTTAAAACTTTTTACAACATATTGTTTAGATAATCAATTTGTCAATCAAATATGTCAGTCTCTATAAAACATGGTTGATCACAAATACCCTGTAAATTTTACCTCGTGGGATTTGTTTTCTATACTTTTACTTTATATTGTTCGAATGGAATGTTTCAGTAGCTTTATCGAAAGTAATACGACTGGGACTACACCCATATGGGTCGCATCAACTCTTTGTGAGCTACTTAATTTGTTAACTATAAATAAAATAAAATATACTTATAAAAAGTAGCAACAAAACATGTTTGTGGCAAGCCAAATAAGTAGACAACTCGCGAGTTTACCACACCTACGCGACTCTGACTTTTATACCCGTTTGAGAGTGCATTTAGTTTTAATTAAAAACAATTATGGCTACATACGTATAGTTTGTAAAGATAGCTAAGCTATGTGTAATATTCGAATAGGGAATCGTGTGCTTAAAGTATTACCAGCGGCGTATTTGATTTACACAAAATGATTGATGCATTTTGTGTTATTCTGAGACTACAATTGTTGTTTATATACATATATTGTTAGACACCGATTAAAAATGTCAATTTTTATTCACTTACTCAAGCCAATTTAAGCACTACATTTACAAAACGTCTTTAACTAAATTAAAACCGAATATCAATGTTGTTTAAACTTTAACTGTTATGCTTAACAAACAAATATTCTGAAAGATGCGCAGTTGTTACACCTGAACTGTCTGTTGTCTGTGGGTGTTGCGTATTCATTACGGTTGCAATTACGAGTGCTCAACTCTGATCAAGTTCAATGCAAGCAATTCTGACACGCATTTTGGATCACTGAAAGAGAGTGGGAAAATCTAGAGCTTCTCTTGCACTGCGAGTCAACGGTTCGTCCGATAATTATCATTGTGAGTGATGACAATGATGATGATGATACACTCGCAACTTAAAAATAGGTCTACAATATTCTTCCACAATATTCTCCCTAAGACGACAACACTTGTGCGCGACTCTCGCGCTAATTTACTTTATGATAAACATAAAAGATCAGCATATATCTTTCTGTTCTTGTGTTTTGGATTTTGGAGACAAAATCGGAAAAACAGTTTCACTTCAAGAGACTGTGCCTCAGTCTTTCCTCGGCGGTCGTCGGAAACGGTGTGTTTGCTTTCCTTCATTTCTTTCGGATATTTTCCGCTCTTCTCTATCCTTTTGTGATTTCACCTGCCTATGAGACCGCTTTCTCCATATTCGCACAGTTTATAACTATTATTGATAGAGTTTTCTTGTGAACTTTCGTGGAGTGCTTACTTGTGAAATTGTCTTCATATATAAATATATGAATATTTATATATAGATTTTTGTTAAGATATAGCGTTGGGCATGCTATTTATAAAGCCGCCTTAATCTTAATGGATTTTTATACCAGCAATGCCTATACACACTTTATACTTTCAGCCTTCTCTTGCCTTTAAATATTCTAAAAACTAAAATTTATTAATGTCTTGTTATTTATAAAAACAAAAAACTAAAACTTTTCAAACGTGCAAAGGTGTGAAGAGAATTGTTTCGATTGAATCAAAAAATATTTATAGGCATGAAAATGTCGCCAGCACATTTTATTTTATTTGTGTTGAGCTGCATTGCCTTTTACAAAGGTAAGTGGACGGGGAAACAGGAAGTGGAACTAGCATGGGAGAATGTTATAATTTCTCAATAATATTACTTTACACTTTAAATTTCCATGAAAATTTCAGTGTTTTATACTTTATTCAATTAAATCCATAACATAAAAGTAAAACGAAAAAAAATCCTATAAATGAGTGTTATAAAAACCATTTCCTGCAGTGTAAGATATATGTTTTTTATATTATCTCATTATGCTCTATAGAGTGCGTTATAATTTTATTATCAAATATGTTTCTCCTTGTGTCGGAAAAGTCTTATGGAATGTTTATTTATCCTTGTAAACTTCTTAACTCATCTTAAGAGTCATGTTATTTTTATTAAATATTATAAAAGCGTGCCGAGTCGGAAGTGTATTCAGCTTTCGGCTTTCAGGTTTCGGGGAACAATCTGTTTCGTCTTTTTATTTGTCGACAGACAATTCATATAGAACAGTCCGATGAATCATTACTGAAATGGTCTCCATAGATCTTCAGTTCGTCTCGAAATAGTCAACTTAATTACCGGCCGGCATTTACAAAACTAGAAACATAAAAGCTGCTCGTAAATTTTGAATAGATAAAAATAAACGTAACGGCAGTAAAAATGATTTTTAGCAAATATTTTAAAAAGAAAGAAATTGTGTTTTAAATTTATTGTATGTTACTAAAGTTATTAAAAAGATCAACTCGGTTTCTGTTTTATAGCAACGGATGCCGTCTATGAAGACTGCCAGACACCTCCGCCCGTGGATCATGCGAGGGCTCAACTGTTCGAGGACAAGATCAATCATGTGAACACAGCAATCTATAATTGTGAGCAAGGTTATGTTTTGAACGGTCCCAATGAACTAATCTGCAATGTTGACACCGAGGAATGGCAAGGCGATCCACCAATTTGTCTCAAGGGCAAGGGTAAGTAATGTTAAATACTATATATCCACTCCATAATAAACAAATGTATATTTATTATAAGTATGCAATACCAAAAAGTAGATTTATTAATTGAAATACTTAAATATTTGCTATTTTAGTGAGTACGCACTCGGAGCGGAAGAAGAAAATGCTGGCTATTCCGGAGGAGTCTAGCGTGTCCACTCAGTTGGCCCAGAAACTGGACTTGAGCTGCATTCAGGCCAAGGTTCAAGCACCCGAGATCAATCACGGCATTGTGATCAAGTATGAGCGCCGTCGACGTGGGGAGAAAATATTTTTGGTTGCCTACTATGCCTGTAATGAGAACTATGACTTTGAGAGGACTCAAGTTTTTGCTCTCTTCTGTAGTAACAAGCAATGGGTCGGGGAGTTACCGACTTGTCTACCTCGTGTTGAATACACGAATTACAACGAAGATGAGTACGATTACGGAACGTCAGCTGACGACGACGCCTACACTGAGGATTTGGAGAACGACGCTCAACCGGCTGCGAATCCCATGACGCCCCAACCACCACCCCCACCAGTCGAAAACGTGGAACTTGAAGCGCAGATTGAACCAGTCTATACAACAACAGTCGAGTCTGAGCCTGAACTAGCAGCTAATTCCGAAAGTAATGCCGCCGAGGAAGTGGCTAAAACCGAGTCGGAAATTGAGTTGCAAAGTCATGCTGTGGGCACTGTAGAAAATCCTACCGTGGGAACTGTTGAAAATGCAGTGGATACTATAGTAAATTCTACTGTTAAGTTAGAAGGGCAGCCCGAAAGTGATATCGAACCTGTTGTAGTGGTGCCAGTGGAGCCGCAAGAAGTTAATACTGATATTCGAACAGAAATGGGTACTGAAAGCAACATTGTGGTGGAACCCACTAAGGATCCGTTCACACCGCGTCTTTTAGACGAGAGCTGCGGTGAAGATCGTGGTGGCTGTGCCCATAAGTGCGAACGTCTTTTGTTCCCTGGCGAGAATGAGCCACGTCTCAAGTGCAGCTGCAATGAGGGCTACACTCTGGACCCACAAGATTACTCCAGTTGCTTGGGTAGGTCTAACTTCTTCCAGACCACGAACCCTTGAAACCTATTTCTTACCGATTTTCCCTTTTCAGATATTGATGAATGCCAGGAATCGAACGGGGGCTGCTCAGAAATCTGCAACAATTTACCGGGCAGCTTTGAGTGTGCCTGCGAAAAGGGATATCAAATCGATAAGGAGACGGGTAATACCTGCATAGGTGAGTTATTTCGTCCTCAGAATGTATTATCTTTATAGCGGAATAGATATCATGTCTTAAGTGTGTTTCAGATATTGATGAGTGTCTGAATCCCGAACTGAGCGCCGAGTGTACGAATGGCTGTGAAAACTCTCCTGGCTCCTATCGGTGTCTGATACCTCTAAACACCAAGGGAGCGGAAGAAGAAGAGGTGGAGGCTGTTAAGGAGTCCGATATAGTGGACTCCGCTGGGGAGGAATTTGCGAAGCCCGAAATTGTTCCGGAGCCGGCTAAGCCCAGTTGTAATCCAGGCTTTGTACTCTCGATGAACTCCAGCGAATGCCAGGACATAAATGAGTGCAATATCATTGTGGAAAATGCGGATGATGTGGATCATGTACCGCATCGGGTCTGTCAACAGCTGTGCGAGAACACAATAGGTTCCTTCCGATGTGGCTGCCGAGATGGCTATCATTTGCTAGAGGATGGGAACAGTTGTGCTCCGGACAAATGCGAGGATTTAGATAATCCTCAGTTGAATCACACACGTTGTGCTCATGAGTGTACAAATGTGAAGAATGGAGGATACGAGTGCGTCTGTCCGGAGGGCTACACCTTAGGCGCGGATCTGCATAGCTGCGATGTGATGGAGACTGCCTGCACTCGGGAGCAAGGACACGAGCGCTGCCGCCCTGGTAGTTGTCTAGTCAGCGAGGACGATAGCAGCTTCAGTTGCCTGTGCCCACCTGGTTACACCAGTGAGATCTTCAGCTGTCAGGACATTGATGAATGCGAGACAGGAACACACAAGTGCAGTCATAATTGCTTCAATACAGCTGGAGGATATCAATGCCTCTGTCCCCGTGGCATGTCACTTCTGGAGCCTGAAGGGCTCACATGCGTGGCTCCCGATCCCTGTGCTATCAACAACAATGGATGCGAACAGCTATGCCTCAGTTCGGATAACGGAGCCTGCACCTGCAGCAAGGGATATATCCTCAGCGAAGACAACAAGAGCTGCACCGATATTGACGAATGCCAGTCCGAGAATGGAGGTTGTCAGCAGCTCTGCCGCAATACCCCAGGTGAGTTTAAATAACGTAATAGAGTGTACAACCTCGTACTTAAAAGCAGTGCAGTTTCAAACCGGGTGGGAGAAATGAGTTGGTGAATGTGATTAGTACGAAGTTCTTACAGAAGACTTGCTCACTGTACAGTTTTGTTAGTCAATTAGAAACGACTCTTTTTTCAATATGTCTCTTTTGTTAAACAGGTTCGTATGAATGTCTTTGTGCGCCTGGGTTTGAGCTACTGGAAACGGACGGATTAAATGGTTTCTGCTTCGATATTGACGAGTGTGCGACCAATGAACATAGCTGCGCACCTTCCATGCAATGCGAGAATCTTAATGGCTCTTACACTTGCCTCTGTGAAGCGGGCTATGCTCTTGGCCATGACAGTCGCATTCACATATCATCGCAATCAGCCGAGCTATCATCATCATCATTGTCATCATCTTCATTGTCATTAGCTTGCTTGGACGTTGACGAGTGCTCGCTTTCAAACGCTAATTGTTCGCATTTCTGCATCAATTTACCAGGGAGTTATGAATGTGCTTGTCCCTTGGGATTTAGCTTGGACTTAAATGGTCGCAGCTGTCATGATCGGAATGAGTGTCTACACGAGAACGGCCAGTGTGCCCAGATCTGTGTGAACCAACCCGGTGGCTTCGCTTGTGCTTGCCACTCAGGCTATCAGCTCGATTCTGATGGCTTTAGCTGCTTGGATATTGATGAGTGCGCGAAAGATTTTGGTAATTGTAGCGGGATTTGCATTAATCTTCTAGGTTCGCACACCTGTGCCTGCGAAAGAGGCTACGAGCTGGCTCCCGACGGACATACATGCCAGGACGTGGACGAGTGTTCTGGACTCCTTGCCGGTGGCTGCACCCACGAGTGCATCAACAAACCTGGCAACTATGAATGCGCCTGTCCTTTGGGCTACCAGCTCCAACAGGACGAGCGTAGCTGTCAACCTATCCACGTGGAATGCCCCTCGGGCACTCATCGTACGGATCAGGGCTGTGCACCAATCGAATGTGAACTGGGAATGCTGATTGGCTCGAATGGCGAATGTGTGGATATGGATGAGTGCCAGGTCAACAACGGTGGCTGCTCACATCTTTGCGAGAACATACCTGGATCCTTCAAGTGCATTTGTCCCGCGGGCTACCAACTGGCATCGAATGCTCGCGATTGCGAGGATATCGATGAGTGCGCGTTGGATAACGCTGGCTGTGCTGAAAGCTGCATCAACGAACCCGGCAGCTTTAAGTGTCACTGCGGCCAAGGCAAGCGATTGTCTTTTGATGGACACAGCTGCTATGATGCAGTTGCGATTCAACCAAGAGCACAACTGCCTCCCGTTCCAACTCCGGCTCCGTTTCCCAGCCTGGGTCAGTCACCGGCTTCAGGCCCTGCTCCTTTTCCCACTTTACCACCTCTGGAAAAATCTCCGGCTCCATTCCCAACATTAGGACAATCGCCACATGCAGCTCCCGTACCGTTTCCTAGCCTGGGGCGTTCGCCAATTCCAAAGCCTGCCCCATTCCCAACTCTGAATAAATCACCTGTGCCGTTCCCATCTGTACAGTCTTCACGCCCAGCACATTCTCCCGCTTCTTTCCCAACTATGGATTCACTGGCTCCTCGCAGACCTTTTGCTAGTAGACCTGAACTTCCAGTGTTCCGGGCCACCCCGGCATTCCCAGGTATGGTCCGAGACCAATGTGTGCCCTTCGAGGCTCCACCGAATGGCCAGGCTCATTGCAATAGATATCGCCACAAACGAAAGCTCTTCTACAACACTCGTTGCAAGGTGCGCTGCAATGAAGGTTACCAGCTGATTGGCTCGGAGATCCGCAGTTGTGGTGCCACTGGCCACTGGGAGGGGGAGGTCAATAAATGTGTGCGTAAGTATGCGAATTTCTGACAAGATTGCCCACATGCAAAACGTGTTTTGGTTTTATTCACAGGCTTAACTGGAGTGAGTCATGTGATGTCACCAGCGAGATCTTGTCCGGCGTTGCCAGCGCCGCGAAATGGCGTTATCACGCCAGCGAGTTGCACGCGCGGTGCTTCCGGAGCAGGTGCCATCTGTTACCTTCAATGTAACATGGGCTTTGTACCCGTAGCTGGTTTGTTGACGAGTTGTATTAATGGCTGGACCTTGGGTAGTGTCTTGGAGTGCAAACCATTTAGTTCGCATGTTTTCAGCAATCAGATATCGTCCCACAATCAGATTCAAGCTCCTTGGCAGCGGCAATCGTTTGGGCAGCAGTCCATACCTGATACTAAACCATTTATCAACTGTCCCGAGAATGTGGTGATCCTGCTTGGTCCACAACAGACTAAAGCTCATGTAATTCTACAGCAGCCTACTACGAATATAGACTATCGACATGTGACTGCATTCCCTCCATGGGCCAAGCATCTGCAGGGACATCTGCCCGCGGGAACTCACAGGATTAGTTTTCAAGCACGTGATCCTAGATTACAGCAAACTGTTGGCTGCCAAACGATCGTCACTGTCAAAAGAATAACGCCGACTACGAATCGAAATCCTTTCGATCCGAGAACATTTTCTTTGCCCGAGTTTCGGTTTAAGGCTGTACCGGGGCAGCAATTTGAGCGCCTTACGGATGCATCATCGCCTGTGTCCCTCACAAAACCTGCAGCTGAAAATCTGATTGCTGAAAAGCCATCCTCAGGAACATCGGAGTTTTCGCGCATTGATCTCGGCACATCCACGTCCAGTTATTGTCCACCTTCCTTTGAAGTTCACCTTAAGGTGCACCAAAATCTGCGTTCTGTGCGCTGGGAAGAGCCGCGTTTTGAGGGTAAACTTCTTAAGATCTTTAAATCTTCCGTAAGTATTCATTTTGTTTATATAAGGGAGATGACTAAAAAATTTGTTAAAATATATTTTTAATTTCTTTTAGTTCCCTGGAGCACTGTTCGGTCAAGGTGATCACACCGTGACATATGAAGCAACTACAACTGATGGACAAACCTTGAAATGTATTTTCCAAATTCATGTCAAAGGTAAGTTAATATTCTTTATTTTTCAATTGTATTCAATCTATAACTTTGAATTTATTTTCTTTATTTTCAGCTGCAAGTCCTGCAGCTGTAGAAAATACCTCTTTGGATTTGCTGCTGCCGAGTTCTGCTGCCCACGAAACGCATAACAGCCTCTTTGCCGGACACGAATCGTATGTTGTTTGTCCCGGCAAAGAGCCCGTCAAAGTAACCTCGCAACAAGCAGTAAGTAACACGTTGCCCACCTCAATATTCCGATCATGAGACAAATCATTGATTAACATAAACGTGTGTTTTTCAGGTAAATCTTCCCGTGGGCTGCAGCCTGAAGAACGTACGCCCACAATCGAATATAAAAACTCATCCAAAACGTGGCCTGCTTACCTCGCTGTGGAGAAAATTTTCTAATTTTTAACATACTTTACTTCAAAAAATATCGCTTTTTTATTTTCGTAGTATCAAAAATTTTTCAATAAATACAAATTCAAAAAATAATGTTTAAAAAGGGTTTCTTTTTCAAATATTATTTGTGCGTTACACTATTCATATTATCGCTCAAATAAAATACAATTAGCCTATACATATTCTGCAGCTAAGAATAAAAAGTTTAAATATAAGAAAGAGATTTTAAGAATAACATAGCCAGGCGGTTAAAATACTAAACCTCTGCAATCTCACAAATAGAAGAAATCGTATCTGGCATATAAACATACTTACATTTAAACATATCCAAAATTTGGCAGTTGCTATATGTCAACCAAGCAGAAATACCAGGCGAACAGAAATAATAGCCAGTCGATAACTTAAAAAAGAAAAGTTTAAAAGTATACTTTTAGGCTGCTTTTAATATTTTGCCCATGTCAGTAAAAGTATGCAATACATTTTGAGTAGCTTGAAAAGTACGCTGGTAATTTATTTATATATACTTCTGCTGCAATACCAGGCTAACAGAACTTTCAATAAGTCCCAAACAATATCTCAAGCATCTTTAACATATATGTTATATGTTGTGTGCTATAAAATGTTATATTAAAATAAAATGTTATATGGCTTTACATTTCATGTTAGAAATTTAGTATTTAAGTTGTATGAACATTTCAATAGAGTGGGGTGATCTAAATTAAATCGAACGGAAATATTATGACAGCAATTCAATTCCTTATGCTTTTCGACACATAATAATTACAAATTTGTTCTTAAAAATATGTAGATATTTGACTCGAGACAACATACTCAAGATTACATACGTTGAATATATTTGAACACCCGCAGATATCAAAGACACTGTCGCGCTATATACCGTTTTAACATACTCTGTGTTGCTTAAAATGCATAAAACTGCCAAACACTATCCAAATCATGTTCAGCTTATAATCGATATAATTCAGTGTAAACTCTAATTATATTGCGTCAGATTTCAGTGAATTGAGCATGAGCTAACGAAACAAATGGGCACGCACTAAAGAGTTGCATAATCTCAGATATATATATAAATACATATAGCGCAGCTCAGATCAAAACTGTAAGATGCGATCCACAAAGCAAAACAAGTTCCACACGTGCTAGACAAAACCCTCGTTGATTGAAAGCTGATTTCGCACAAGTCGGTTAAATATACTAACTTTATTGATAAGCTGAGCGATCCCATAACAAAAAATAATATAAAAAATTGTGCCACTTGTCAAGACATTCTGGACAGGTTATGAAAATCTACACAGACAAAATTTTTTAAAATAATTTGATCAATATTTAAAATTCTCAAGTTTAGCTCGAATTTAACAAAGTACGAGATCGGCATAGATTTCATTTAAATTGCAAATTATTTTTAAATGACAATCAATCAACACGCGAATAGAATTTTAATCCTGATCTAGGATATACAAAAATATGTTAAAAAGATTTCTGCTTTCTTCAGGTGCCGGTTAAGATTTGTTTTAGGATTATTTTTTTAGTGTATTTATCGATTGCTGCTTCCACTCTATGGGCTCGACTATATTGGCAGTTTTAGAAAGCTCAAAACCGGCAAAAACTGAATTTAAAGTTTATTTACTTCCAATAATTGCCCAGAAATGCCGTTGAACTTGTTTGGTTAGAACATGTTATTAGAATTCATAGTAGAATAATTCCGCTATTTTAGTATTTTGATTAAGATTTAAATTGTTATATATATTTTTTTGTGATTTTTGAGCAAAAAACTGGAATCTATCCAACATGGACCACAAGCAACGTATACTGGCGATAAGAGCGAAAACAAAAGTATATTCCAAAAGTCTAATTTAGACTCTTCGGGAGAGGATTGGGATAGAGGGCAGTGAAGAGAGGAACTGTGCTCATCAAGTCAATTGATACTGATACGGCTGATAACCCCCAGGTTTAGTGGATGCTATTCTCTGAACCGCTTAAACCACTCGTATTATTTTCCGATCTTACTTTGGTTGTGTTGTGTATTCTGTTTTTATTATTAACATTTTTTTTTTACTTTATTATTTTTGTTATTGTCTTAAAGATTAGCTTGTAGCTCGTGCTGGGGCGAAGTCTATAAAAACCCACAAGTCACTCAAAACTCAATTCAGTTCAGTTTTAAATCGTGTGCTATTCGGTGCATTTGTGATTGAAATAAAGATTTTGAAATGTATCAACGTCAAGCTTCCTTCGATAAGGTTGGTTTAGATTCACTACGCAGTTGTTTTAAAAATAAATTGAATGATTAAAGTGCTTAATAGGAATCAAAATTATATTGCTCTAAACTCTGGGGAAAAACAATATTTATTTAAAGAAAAAAACTTCGACCAATGATTACGTCCTTTTAAAATCAGACCGACATACAATACATTAAAACACAGTATTTAAAGTAATAAGTAAAAATTATTGTCAAGCAAATTGAGAACACAAGAAACCTTGTTAGCGGGTAAAATCGAAAGTTTAAGGTAAAAACATTAGTTGTTCACCTTGTTGAAAAATATTGCGGTTGAAACGTTCGATGATTATCTTGAGCCTATTTAGACCTTAGTTACATGATCTGTTCATCAAGGTATCAAGTTACAGAGCTATCAAGGGTACAAAGCCCAAATATGCAAATAGATATGGGTGTTCTTGATTTTATGGCACTTGATTTTTTATTTGTGTACAAAGTCCGCTTGCTAACTACAATATCTTTCTCATCAAAATTAGCCGACCCGCATCGAGGACTCGGCGTACATAGCGGAAGGAGTTGACGTTAAGGAAGCTCGGAATACTTGCCTTCTGTTTTCCCCAAAGGACTCCTCATTGGCCAGCGGTACGTTGGCCAATATTTTAGCAATATTCAAGCAGCATGACATTAACTTGGTTCACATTGAGTCGCGTTCTTCGCTGCGTGTGCCCGGCTACGAATTCTTTGTGGAATGCGATGGAAAGACTGGAGCCCTTGGCAAGGCCATTGAGGATTTGCGAAAGCAGTGCAACTACTTCAACATCATCTCTCGGGATTACAAAGACAATGAGACGGCAGTACCATGGTTTCCACGTCGTATACGGGATCTAGATCGATTTGCCAATCAAATTCTAAGCTATGGCGCTGAGCTTGACAGCGATCACCCCGGATTCACGGACGGCGAGTACCGCAAACGTCGCAAGTATTTTGCCGACATTGCCTACAACTACAAGCATGGAGAGCCATTGCCCCATGTCAACTACACCAAGGAGGAGATAGAGACCTGGGGCATCATCTTCCGCAATCTTACAAAGCTGTACAAGACCCACGCCTGCCGGGAGTATAACCATGTCTTCCCACTGCTGGTCGACAATTGCGGATTCCGTGAGGACAATATTCCCCAGCTGGAGGACGTCTCCAATTTCCTCAGAGGTAAATTCAGTCTATATCCTTGATTCTGGTCGGTGTATTATGAACAAATCTCCACTAGATTGCACGGGCTTCACATTGCGTCCTGTGGCAGGACTACTGAGCTCTCGGGACTTCCTGGCTGGTCTCGCCTTCCGAGTATTCCATTCTACCCAGTACATCCGACACCCCAGCAAACCCATGTACACTCCCGAGCCCGATGTCTGCCATGAACTTATGGGACATGTGCCGCTTTTTGCTGATCCAGCTTTTGCCCAGTTTAGCCAGGAGATTGGATTAGCTTCCCTTGGAGCTCCCGATGATTATATTGAGAAGCTCTCGACGGTAAGCTCAGCAAAACTGTAAAGGTTTTTCGAAGAATTAATGGGGTATTGTCTTGTAGATCTTCTGGTTCACCGTGGAGTACGGAGTGTGTCGTCAGGGAGGTGAACTAAAGGCCTTTGGAGCAGGATTGCTTTCCTCCTATGGCGAGCTGGAGTATTGCCTTACGGACAAACCAGAGTTGAAGGACTTTGAACCGGAAGTTACGGGCATTACCAAGTATCCGATAACCCAGTTCCAACCACTTTATTATGTGGCCGACAGCTTCGAAAGTGCTAAGGAGAAAACAATGTAAGTTCTATCTCAAATCAAATGAAACCAATTTCAAATCTCAAAATACTCACATGTTTTAATCATTTGTCTTGCTCTAGTAAATTTGCAAATTCCATTCCCCGTCCCTTCGGAGTGCGTTACAATGCCTACACCCAAAGTATCGAAGTACTTGACTCTAAGCCTCAGATCAACAATCTGATGAACAACATCAACAGCGAGTTTCAGATTCTCCAGAATGCGATTACCAAGCTACGTGTTTAGTTTACTTGAGAGCATCTTTCACATTACTTAATATCATTTTTAATATATATACTCATATAACACTTACAGCAAACAATATACGGAATAGTCCCGAATATTCTTATACCAATGTAGATTACTCGATGTTTTAATAAATATTTGTATTATCGAGACCGGGACGTAAATCTGTACAAAACCAATAACTTGATTATTACATAACCGGTAATTTCTTAACTTAAGAAATCTACCTGAAAAAATACCAAGAGATTGATCAGGGCCCTCGTTTTCTGGGTAATGGATTCTATACATTAATTTTTCAGTTGTTTATTATATGGTTTTGTTTAGAGCTTAGTCAAATACATAGACTATTATTTAGTTAGTAATATATAAGCTTAATTAAGTTTAGTTACATTTGTATAGGTATGTACAGGTTACTGGCATTGCATTTTTACCAACTATAGTGCTTAAAGTCAGCCTAATCCAATTTAACAATTATCGTGAGTTGATACTGAACTATATCTGAGGATATAAGTTCTTATCAACTTGAATATACGTGTAGAGAGTGCAAACAACAAAATGATCTAGAATTTTGAATGCTTACAATAATAAACAGACGCCCAATCTAGAGTTAAATCTCATAAAATAACTACATTGTGTGGTTTTAAGCAGTCAAATTGATGTTGAAAAATGTTCACAGCAAATAATTCAGTTGCAATCTCAACCTGAGTTTTAAGTTAAGCCCTAACTTTTAATCCTAAACGAATATACATCAACAACAAAATGACTTCAGTCTTTAAAATAATATGCGATAATATATACATAACAATTTATACATATATGTATGTACACGGAATCTATCTTTAAATTAGCCTAGTTTTTCTTTCGATTACACAGAAGAGATCCCTAGATAATTGTAAATAATTGAAACGATGGGTTTTTCTTCTTCTCATACGTCTTACTTATCTAACTTAACTACTCTTCCTTAAAATGTTGAAAAATCAAGAAAATCCCCCCGATAAAAGAAGTTGGAGTAGAATACTCAGTCTGTTGAGATTAACAACTATGTTAGTGTATAGGGTATAGAGTGTATTCGATATAGAGAGCCAGTAGCTCTATCTTGAGTTTTGGACTTGATAATACATGGTGTGGCTGGGAAACTTAGCTGCTAAACTTAACACGGGCGAAACTAGTCGAATTCTAGTTACACTTATATTAATTAAGGAATTTTGATATCAATTTGTATGCCATGCCCCCAAACTACTGGCCATATACTACGGGCCGCTGCTCGTCGCATGTGGCAAATTAAATAAACTCTCCGATTGCTCCTGTGACATTTGGTAGGGCAATATTTCCAGATCATTTGGCAACTGATTTTGCTGGTTTTGACTGGAGTTTAGAGATTGAAACGGATTTCGGCTGAAGAAATTGTTTGATTGCTGTTGTTGTTGTAGCAGCTGATGTTGCTGCTGCTGCTGCTGCTGCTGTTGTTGTTGCTGCTGCTGTTGTTGCATCATTTTGTTGTCCTCGCTGTGTGATTCGGAGCCATCGTCACTAATTCCCATATGAAAATTGAGTGAAGGACTAGACTCTGTTGCCATTTGCATATAGGAGAGCAAGGAGTCCTCATTTGTATTATGAACAGTTGAATTGTTGTTGTTATTGCCGCTATTGTTATTGGGGTTGTTCAGATTGTTGTTGTTAGCATTATTATTGCTACTACTTTGCATACTGTAGCTTTGATTGTTATTGCTGTTGTTGTGGTTGTTGCTGTTGTTGTTGCTGCTGCCGTTGTTGTTGTTAAGCTGCTGGCCAAGTGACTGTATTGGCGATAGGTTGAGAAACGCATCAATATCCTCCATATCTTCCCGTGACAACATGCTGCTCGTCTGTTGTTGTTGCTGCTGCTGTTGCTGCATCTGTGGTTGCTGTTGCGGTGACTGTTGCAGCTGCTGCTGACTCTGTTGCACATGCAAGTGTTGCTGTTGTATGTGATTGTGCTGCACTTGATTCTGTAGATTCTGTTGCTGCTGCATCATCATCTGCTGATCCTGTTGATTCAGTATCTGCTCCGAATTCAGTGCGAATCCGTATTGATTGAACTGAGGCTCCACCGCATTGCTGCTACTAAAGTTAAAGTTGCGCTGTACACTGGCACCAGCAGCGGCGGCAGCAGCAGCAGCAGCTGCCATGTTGCTGGCAGCAAAGCCCATTGGCATCATGGGCTGCAGATACGTGTAGCGCGCCAGCAACAGTTGCTCGGAGACAATCCTCAGCTCGTCCTGCTGCTGCATGATCAGCTTCTGTAACTCATCGTGCTTTCGCTGCAGCTGATCTTGAAGCTGAGTCTGCGTTGGTGTCATCACAACCGCCGCCGCTCCCGGCAACAAATCCGGCTGCGCCTGCGGCAACGGCAGCGGCGACAACACTGGAGCCACCGGAAACTGTGCCATCACTGGCTGCATCGATATCGCTGTCAAATACTGCGGCGGCTCCAAGAAGTTCGGTGCCACCAACTGCGGACTCGACAGCGGATAATTCGATTGAGGGAACTGGCAGGCATTGCTTGTAACTATTTGGGCTGGCGCCATCGGCAAAATAGGTAACAGCTTGGGTTGCCCGGCAGCTTGTGGCAACTGCAGGTGATGATTCGCAAGCGGTTGCTGTTGTTGCTGCTGCTGTTGTTGTTGTTGTTGCTGTTGTGGCTGCTGCTGTTGTTGCTGCTGCTGTTGTGGCTGCTGATGTTGCTGTTGTTGTTGTTGCAGATGATGATGATGCGGGCGTTGGCGTTGACCTTGCTAAGGAAATGTAGTAAAACAATTAAAGAGTTAGAGTTCCCAAAGATAGGAAGAATTTTTTGTTTATCCAATATCAAACACTTTCATAAAACAACACAAATCACTTATTTCGATGCACATTTCAATGCAAATATACATGCGCTTACACACACACACACACACACATTTTCAAACAGTAAACAAATGTGTGAGAGGCGCAATAGAAGCGACTTTAAAGATTTACCGTTACACACACATAAAACAAACTTAAGCATCCACACTCTTTGAAGGCTGCACTAAGACTGATCTCATTTGCCTTGCATTAGATTCGGTCAAGCAACGGACAAGTACAGCTTATACAAATTCAATTTTAATACTCTCTCATTCGCTCTTCAGGCATGCGTCGCAGAGAAACTGAATTACGTTGTGTTGTTTTTGTTATTGCTTTACACAAAATGCTTTACTCTCTCATTCGCTCTATGGATGAGTATCGGCAGAGTAGCCGACTGCATTTGAGATCAGCTGAATGTTGTGTTGTTTTTGTTTTACGTTTTTACTTTACACTTACCGAACTGGCGTGGGTCATCATTGACTGCCTGCTGGCGACGGAATCCGCAGACATTGACGTAGAATCGGATTCATTGCCTCGATTGTTGTAGAAGTAACATTTCCGCTTAGCTTTTGGTGAGATGCCCGTGGAGCTAATGTTGCCATAGCTGGAAGCGGGCCTTGAGGTCTTCAGAGGATTAACGGGGCAGGAACTAGATGCAGTTGCCGCAGCAGCGGACCACATGGGCGATGAGTCGATAGTGGGCGAGGCAGCTCCCAATGCTGCTGTTGTTGTGGTCGTACCCTCATTGCTGATATTGGCCACCGAGTTCCCCAGCAGTGGACTGTCCACATTATGATTATTAAGCTCAAAGTCTCGGAGGGTTGTGGTTGCCGAGGCGCATTTGCTGCTGCTAGAATTGGGCGTTAACCCTTTGCAGGACTTTTCCAGCTCTTTGTGGTTCTGTTTGATGACCTCCGCATAGCTGACCACCTTGTGGGTGCACACCACATAGTCTGGCTTCGAGTTGTACTGATGATAGCTCACATAATAGTCCGTCTGCAGCCAGATCCATTGTTGGCCCTTTGTCAGGAAACGATAGAAGCACGATTTTCCCTCTCCCGTCTGTCGCACTGTATTTAATTCAGGGAAAACAAACTTTAAAATCAAGCCTTTTTCCTACACTCAGAAAAACGAAGACCCTAGTTTTGAAACTTGGAATTTATTGTCAAGTATTGAATTTCCGAGTTTTGAGTAAATGTCTTTCTGAGTGTAGAGTGCTGAGCTTACATACATTCCTCGTGACAGGCGACAATACTGTCTAGATCGTCAAAGTGGTAGTAATCATAGCCAGAAGTACCGAGCACCTCAAAGGGCATATACCCAATGATAGGAGGAGCCCGATGATCGAGGAACAGAAATTTCCATTCCATGCTGTGCTTCGAGGTAAATTCGTTGCTCGTGGGATCAATGATGCTCATCTCCCGGATCAGTTGAGGAGTTTGAATGCGTCCCGTGCCCACAAAGACCAGTTTCTTGTCCAGCTCCACATTTGGATTCATTTGAAAAATTCGTGGCAAATTCTGGCTGCTGCCCTGGCTATCAGAACTGGACCCCGACTGAGTGTTAGCGTCGTTCCGAAAGTAACCCACAAATTTAACAAGTTCGTAGGCATTTGCATCGACTTTCTCGATTCCACCGCGCTTGAGGTGAGCATAGAAGGTTATCTGATTACTAGCATTAATGTCCGTCTGTTTTGGCTCGATGACAGGCATAGGATTGAGGAAGATGTTGAGCAAGGTCTCGTGATCCATTTCGTAGACCAGATCGTAGATACTCATGTTGTACAGATCGTGCTTTATACAGCAAAGGGATAAGTGATTAACTTTGCCACTTGATAGAAAATTTGGAAAATCTTTGTGGCTCCACCTACCGGTAAATATCCCAGCTGTGAGGTAATACTTTCGGATGCATAGAATATGGAGCCCAAACTGCTGAAAACAACCATAAAGCCATCCAAAGATTCCAGCATTAAATGCGAAAACTCATCATTCGTTAAAAATGTGGGCTTCCAGTCTTGTTGTATCTCAAACACCTTTGAGCGGTCAGTTGCCTCTGCAAATTTTATTCGTCAGTGTGTATATATATGAAGAAAGTTAAGCCTTTACCATTATGATTTTTGAGGAACGCTATGGTTGACTTGAGCACCGTTGATTTGTCCATCTTCCGATTGGACGTTGATATCAGGGCACTCAAGTCATTCACAAGGGAATTAAACTGATCCCGGCGCTTCTTTTCGCTGAGGTTCCGAGATTTTCTGCAAAGAAGACTGCGAATTATCAAAAAAAAAGAAAAAAAAGCAAGTGCTGATAAATTCAGTTTAAAACTTGTACAATTAAAAAGGGTTTCACCAATCCAACACACACTCACACACACGCAGGGGCTAAGCACACACCCCGGAACAGCTGGTTACCTTTTGACACACGTGTGCTCTGCAATTGATGCTTTGTTTGGCGTTTATTAGTTAAATCTGCCCACATGCTCACGCACAGCACTCAACCCCCTCTCACCTGTTTGAGACACATCCATATATGTAAAGGATACACGTAAGTAGAGGTGGGGTTTGTGGGGTATTAAGGGGTGGGACTGAACATACGGTTTTCTTTTCTCTTTTCCCTTGTCGCTTTTCATTTGTTGCGCTAGGAAAAACATTTTTGGATTTGGAGTTTTGCATTTGACATTTGCATGTCAAATAACTGAGACGATTTAAGTGAATGTGGGCGATAGGTAGAACCAAAGAAAATTAAGGAGTGAGACAGACGGAAAAATAGAGAGAGAGAGAGAGAGAGAGAGAGAGAGGCAATGTATCGTATTTATTTCTGTCGGGTTATTTAAAGATTCCGTCTCTATTCAAAAACTTAATTTTAAATCAATGACACTTAACTAGCTAAAATAGTTTTAAGTCCTATAAAAAAAAATACCTATATGATTTTAAAAATGTAGGAAAAGAAGAAAATCATGCAGCAAACTGGTGATTTCCAACAAACTTGAAAGGAGTCTGTATTTCATTATTCTGAGATGCCTACGTCTTTATTTTATTTAAGTTATGATTGCTACAGATGGAGTACAGGGTCCTTGACAGTCAGCTCGCTCGACTGTAACTCTTCCTATAACGTTTTTAGTCCTAAGGTATTTTGTAGGGTATTCAATATCCGGCTTGAGTTGCTGTTATATCATATTAATTGGATTACTAATTTGATTTGTGCAGATATACATTTATATTTGTTGCGATCACAGCGTGTTTAGCAATTATGCAATACCGAAAAGAGTAAGTGTGTATAAAGTATGTATAAGTATAAGCGTGAGTGTGAAAGTATGAGATTCGAGTCGAATTACAGCTAATTAAAGAAACGAATTAAGTTTCATTCGACTTTGATTGTGTTTTCCCCTCCGAGGGAAGTGTTTTCACCCCCTGACAAAGCGAACAAATATGCGAATTTGATTTATCCTCCTTCATCTTCTACTCCTTCCTTTTCCTTCACTTGTGTCTTGTGCGAGTTTCTTAAATTTTGCATCTATTTCTTAACCACTTTTGTGTCTTTGCCTGCGCAAATGCCGTCAATGCTGTTGCCCGATTGTTATTGGCCACAATTTTTGTCTACGTCAAAACAAAACTGTCAATTGCAGTTTAGTCCCCTCCTTCCACACATAGATACACATCATACCTGCAGTGTAGTCGTATTTGTTTTTGTTTTTTTGTGCTTACCTTTTCGTATCATCCTTATCATCGCTCTCGTCGTCCATCTTCGTGTTTATTAAATAATCCACGTCCACCTTCAAAGTGACTTTCCTTTGCGCAGAGATTTCCACTGTATTTCTATTTGGTTTTCTTTTCTTATTTTTGGTTTTGTGGCACACGAAAATTTTCTTCTTCAAAATCGTTTTGTCACCCAATTTTGACAAACAAATTCTCTTCGATTTGATTTTTACATGATTGGAATGACTTTATTATATTCTGCAGTTTAGGTTGCGTTCACTCGACAGCTAATTTGCATATGTTTAATTATTTGCCACATTTTGTATTATTGTAAGGCTCAGAGTTTGAAAACTGCATTTAAAAAAGGTAATTTTTGTTATTAACTACAAATTTCACTTGACTTTCAAAATAATAATTTGTAAAAAAAGGTTTCTTTTAATAATCAAATCACTTTCTCGAAATTAAGTGATTTTTATGTAATTAAAAACATTTATTTCACTTTCAACTTTCGATTAACTAACTATAAGATTTATTTAAATGTATTGCACATGAATGTATTTTATTTGAGACGTGTTTTAATGTAAATGTTGTTAGTTTGATAATTAAATTGTTTCTTAAATTTTTTTTTTAGGATATTTTACTTTTATCTGATGCTCACAAAATTGTTGTATTTATTGCACTTTTACTTGCACTTTAATTCAATTCCTGCTTTATGCACACTTCATGTTAAAATGTTGCAAGTGAATTGTTTAAATTGTATTATATTGATTTGGTAATTTATTTGTTGTCTATTTTCTGTTTGTTTTTTATGCGCAGCGTTTCGCGTTCCTTCAGCAACAAGTGTAGTTTAGTTTCTGCGTCGCCTTTGCCCTTTTCAATTTTCCCAGTGGACCGCACACACACATATAGATACATTAATACGATACATTGCACTATGGGTCCAATCATCTTTTTAAACAGTTTATGAATAACACATGAACCGAACTAGATTTGTTGTCTTGTATTCAAGCATTCGAGTCTTAGAATCAATTTGTAAATATTGCATAAAATAATTGCCTAAAAATAAAATTTGATCAAATAATAGGATTATTTAATATGTATTGTCATCAAATCAAAGCTAGTTTAATTAACTTTTAAGTAAAAATTAATTCTATTAATAAAAATAGGTTTTCGACCCATGGTACATTCTGGTGTTGGCATCCTTCGCTTAGAATTGCAGTTATGTAATTGAGGCGCTTGCTACTGTGCTGCGCCTGCGTGTGTGCTACGGCTGCCCCACAGTTGCCACCCAGTTGCGAATGTGCTGCAAGCGAGCGCCAATCGTTGCAGGCCAGCCAGACAAATGCCTGCAGTTTGCAACCCTTAAAAGTATGCTACAGTGTTCTGTGGCAGCGAATGCCATAACGACACCGTTACATCCAAGTGTGTGTCTGGGGGTCTGTGTGTTTGTGTGTGTGCGCACAAACACTCGGTTTCAGCAGCTAGCAACCAATTGACTCGTTGCGTTTGTCTACAAGCTCGCAGCCTATTTATAGCAATAACACACACACACACTCACTATATTGCATAACTTTATATGTATCTGTGTGTGTGCTACATTTTGAAGCAGTTTCAAAGTTTTAGCTTTGCAAAGATTTTGGAATTGAATTTGCAGCAAACGCATGCAATTTTCACAACTTTTAAACAATCGCTACGTTTAATTGCCAAATGCATGGCTTCACTCTCACCTTCCCCTTCTGGTCTCTGTCTATCTTTGGTTATCTGGGGGTTGAGGGCACTTTGCCACAACTTTATGAAAGAAAACGTCAAAGAAAGTGCTGTCGCTGAAAGCCAAGCAAATGCAGCAGCAATTTTCCACCCACAACAGCTAAAAAGAAAAACATTTACCGAAGGTGTAAAAAGCAACTCACGTATTTGGACCAGGCTTAAAGAAAGTGTAGAGAGTCTTATAGATTTCTTTTAAAAAAAATATGTGCCACACTCTGCACTGAAAATGCGATGATGTCCTCAATCTCAGAGGCTATTAGACTGAAAGCACCTAAATGCTTTAAAATGAGTACGCGAGCTTTAAAAGTCGTGCTCACTCCTCTGTAGCTTTTCCTACTTTTTTTTCGTTAATCTTAAAAAAACGGTTTTGAGCGGTGACTTTAAAAATATAAAATGCAGCTTAAAACGGCAAAACAAGCTGCTTACAAACGCACACACACAGCTACTCACAACGTGCACACATGCAAAGCTGTTTAATTAATCCGTTTAGTCGTTTGTCCAACGGTCAAATCCGTAAAGTGAAGTCAACTGAAGCAGTTAACGAGTCATAATTTCCCAAATGTATTCAACATATACAATCACTAATATATCTGCAGATACATTTACACGAACAGAGATATAAATGCAGGCGACATTTTAAATACACATCAAAGCCAAATATCCAACCCCCCTGATCACCTGCTCACTGGCAAGTCCTTTCAGCCACCTTTGTGGCCACATCGTTGCCAAGAGCCAAGTGTTGCTGGTTAACCGTAAGTAGCTGCTGATGTCGTTGATGTTACTTGTAACCTGTTAACTTGAATTACGCTAAAAAGTAGCTGCTGATAATTGGTAACGGCTTTAATGGCTCGTGTTGTAATTAGTGTGCTTTTGGTTTGCTGCAAATTGCTAACTGCCAACTGCAAGTGTATTGAACCTTAGCCAACCAAAGGGCGCGAGACAAGAAAGGCGATAGAGTATGTACCTCAGACCGACAGAGATAGAATCAGATATCAAGTTTATCTGGAAAATCTAGCTCAAACAATTAATATTCTATAAATGTGTAAATCGTTACAGATTAATTAACGGGTTAATTTTTGCCTGGCTATCCGTACTTTTTTCTGTGTATTTTATAAACAGATCAAAGTCCCATTTTAGAGTAAGACAACTAATAGATATGTGTGGAGTAAATTATTATCAGTCGCTTGAATTAAATAACTGCATAATAAATGACATCAAATATAAACAAAGCAAGCACAAATAAAAGCTCTCTTGTCCCCCACTTCTGAAAGCTCACTTGGCATTGAAAGCAGTTAAGTGCAATGCGGAAGCAAAAGCTTCAAAAGCCGGTTGCCAACTGCAGTCGGTTTACTAAACTCAAGCAGCGGAGATCGTTGACTGACCTACTCATGGCAAAGCTTTCTCTCTCGCACTATCGCACGCTCTTACTCTTGTTCTCTCCGCTGCCTTCGCGTGCGCTTCATTGCCCGCTCTCTATCGTTTGATTGCTTGAAACTAACGTCATTTGATTGCATTTATAAAGCTTCTCTCTGTGCGCAAATTATCGCATAGTTTGTTGTCTCAATGTGTATGTTTTGTGTGAATACGTATATGTGTGTGTGTGTATGTCTGTGACAGTGTTTGATTTCTTTGTCAGTGAACTTGAGCTTTTGCTGGCAGCGCTAATTGCATTGCGATTACAGCATAGCGCACTTTGTGAGCGTGTGTGTCTGTGTGATAATACCAAGCACACTAACACTTGCGCAATCCACTCTCCCTCATTCTCGCAATACCTCACTCGCTGTTGCTGTTTTTGTCTATTTTTGCGTTTCGTTCCGTATTCAAGAAAGCTTTCTGCGACGCTTGTAATTTTTTTGTCGCACTCAGACTACAGTGCTTTTGACACACTTTGTGTTGTACCCACGCTTCCTATCTCTCTTACGCTTACAAGTTCGCTCTCTTCGTGGGTCTCTTTGCCGTTTACCTTCATCTTCTTTCGTTCATTATTCCGTGTTTGTTGTTATTTTTCCCGTTTTAAACTTGACTTAATTAAATTTTTCACTATTATTTTCCCGAGTCTATTTATACAGTTTTTATCTTTTGCCAATTGTCTTTTATTCCCTTTTCTGCTTTAAGACCCTTTGCTGTGGTGCTTAGGCCTATATGCACAGTATTTAATAAACTGTTCTGACAAAACTGCAAATTTCTTGAGCTTGAGCTTAATTGACTGTAATTTGCATCTTATACAGAAGTCTCGTCTAAATTGATTAGTAACTGACACAAATATATTTAGTTTATGCACAACACTCTTTCGACTGTACTCATAAATAGTCTTCAGATCCTAAGTGTTCTCATCGCACTATCTTAACTTTCAAAACGGCAATACAAAACGGATACACAACTGCAGCTCCAACTAACTTGGCTCATTAATTACTTTTGCCGTTTACCAATTTAAGTATTATTTCTGTTCATATTTAAGTATGCTTTAGAGTCAGCACTCAAGTAATTAAGTTTTATAATGAATGATTTTAAATCATTTTGGTTCGGAAGTCTACACTGATAAAAAAAAAAAAGAAAAACACGAATGCACTGCGTGCTAATGATTAAAACTTTAATCTAATAGAAATAAGCTCTAATTAATGTCAATTCAACAATAATTGGTTTTTATATCGGAGTTAGTTTTAAGTTTTCAATGCTGTGATCATCAAGTTCTACAAATCATCAAACTAGCTTTCAATAATTTCTTATAACTAATCAGCCATTAGTTTATTTATTTCAAGACGATTTTCTGATCTTACTTTATCTAAAACTTTTATGCTTTTATTAGATTTGAATATTTTGAATGTACTTTATGTATTGTAGGTATTTTGTTGCATGATGATTTATAATTAATTGAATTGTGATGTCTCTATTTAGGTTTTAACATATTTGTTTATTATTTTCTGGTTGTCAATTGAAATTGTTTTACAGTACACACAAACACACACACACACTCTGGGACACACAAATGCAGAATGCACACGCGCACTCACACAGTGAAGCTCACGGGCAACACACACACAACTGCACACAGACTGCGCACACACGGAGAGAATCAACCAATCGACTTGACTTGCCGCTCAAACGCTGACGATGACGTTTCAAACAGACGCTACACTGATAAAAAAAAGAATATATACTATATATCAATTCCAAAAGCAAACTAATGTTTTTGTATAAAAATAAGTGGAGTTTATAATGTTAATTTGATGAATATCTAAAGTTTGTCCAAGTTCCTTATGAGGCCCCAAATTTTGTTAACAAAATTAAAAATTTTTGTATATTAACCAGTTATTTTTAAACTAATACATTAACACCATGAAGTATTATTAAAATTCTGACAAAGAAACAAAAATAAAATAATGTACATAACAACGGAAAAGTTTTGATTCGTTTGGATATTGTTTTTCAAGGATTAGAATATAATGCTGACTATTCCAGCGATCAAATTCATATTCCAAAAAGGTTTGGAAATAATCAGCAGTTTTTAAAACAAGAACTTAATTTTTCCAGATGTGTTTTCTTGATTTTAGACCCTTTTATTTTTATCAGTGTACACCAATTAGGCTAAAACACAGGATCTAGCCCTTTCTTCCTCTTCCTCTCGCTCTCAAACTAATCAACTAATTTTTCCATTTAAAAAAAAAAAAAAATTAAATTGCTAATAACTGGTAATATATTAAATTTATATTTTTGCCAATTTTTTCATTCTACATTTTCTTGTTTGCTAACACCTTTTGAGCTCATGTTTAGTGCACTCTCTCTTTTGCACTGCATACGTAGATAACTTTTGGTTGAATGCACTTTTGATTAGTGCTCTCTCATTCTCCCACTCCTTCTCCTCATCCTCTTACATTTTCTTCCCACACTTCCAGACGCTATCTGTCTTTCTCTCGCGCACTATCTTAAATAAAGTGTAATTAGCACATGGATTTCTTAGTGCACCTTCCATTTAGAAATTTATTAAATTATAATAAAGCTTACTTATTTATTTGGTACCACTATAATTATTTTCTTTGTATTACATAATATTGTTTAACTCATTTTTTGTTATTGTTTCGGGTAATTTATTGCAATTTATTTTCACTTGATTTTCGCAATCGTTTTCATTAATTAATCGCTGTCGTTTTAGTTGCTTATTCACCAAATTCTTAATAACTTCTATATTTTGTAAATTTAACGTATTCAGCAAATTAGCCGAATTTTCGTGCGGGAAGACAAAAAAAAACGAGAGGCGCGCACGGAACGAACACACAAACATACAATATCAGTGAGAGTGTGTGAGTGGAGAGAGCACAACGAAAGCGTGTAATTTACGATCGAGTTACAGCTGTAAGATAGTTGCATTATAAACGAAACAAAACGAATAGAACTGAACTCAACTGAGAAACTGAAATGCGACGAGTCTGCGAATAGGTGTATCTCCTTCTCTATCTATTTGTTAAAACATAGTATAAAAAATACATTTAGTTTTCCAAAACGTAAAGTTTCCAGCTACAATTGAATTTGAATTCAATATCAATGTTGATATTGAAACTGAAGCCAAAACGGCAGCTGGGAAGTTCAAACTGGGACGCGGTTGACGCTGCGCGTGTCAAAATAAAACTGAAACTGAAAACAGAAAGAAAAGGCCCCAAAAAGCGAGCGGGCGAGAACTGCAATAGCAAATTTCTAAGCTGCGACGCGCTCTCACACACAGTGTATAATATAATATAATGCAATGTATTCTGTGGATAAACGTCGAGCGAGCGAAAAAAATAATACTACAGTGCATTCAACGAACAAATACTAACACTTACGTATATGTTCTCAATGCTCTCACTCACTCGCACTCGCACTCGCTCATGCTCTCGCGGCGACTACTGCTATTTTGCTTTGACTTGCTCTTCACTTAGCCGGTAGCATTCGCTGCACAGCGCGTATACGCGATATGTGAGCGACACTTGTGAACGAGCCTCGACCCGAAACCTATTATTTAATACCAACAATCCGAGAGCAGAGCTCCGAACAACGAAAATTACTCACTCGGCAAGCCTCACTCAATTCGCTGTCACGATCGTTTGGCTGTGACAGCAGCGACGCCAGCAGAGACGCTACCAACGCAATGACGCTTCACTCGAGTCATTTACACATGACGTTGAATTAATCTGCCATTTGCCATTTTAAACTTATTTTCTTGGCTTTTTCGCTTATCACAGTTATCAGCATTTGAAAGGAAATCAATCACATTCGGCTCAGTTTTACTAAGAAGACATTTTCGAATATCGGCTTTATCAAAGAATAGTTAACGCATTTTGGTTTAGTGAGTAATTAGTAATGAAGTTTTATAATTATTCTTACATTGTTGAGCGGTTCAAAGTCTACAGGGTTTTTCTGATTGTCTTACCGTAGGTTAAGGCAATTGAATGCTTTTAATCGCTTTACCAGCACTCGAACGATTACACTCAATTCACATTAAACTCTGTAACTACACAAAGCTTTGATTCAAAATGTCTGTTATTATCAACGAATTAATATTTTATTCTCGTTTTGAAGTCGGCCCTGTAGTTACAGTCATCATGTCTGCTTAAACCAGTTTTCAATTTCAATGATTAGGAACAATTTCGACAGATTTTTAATTGAAATGTCTTGTAAATCTCAAGAGGACAATAACAATCTTTCCAAGACCATTAACTTTTCAAAGTATATCATCCTTTGTGGGTGCTTTAGAATATTGTTAACAATTGTTATGACTATATTAATCGATCGATTTTAACTAACGAGTTACCCAACTATTCTCGCGATATGTCAGAGGAAGAAATTTCGTATTTATAATATGCTTACGTAACTCCAGAATCACAAGATCATTTGCATAGTGCATTGGAGTTGATTGGTTTCGTTTTGGTTTTCTTTTATTCTATTTTCAGTATTTTTTGAGATTTTGTTTTCAAGTTTTATGCATTTTATGCAACACAGGATATATTGAAATTGTATATAGCGCAATGGTCTATCCGATATCTTCGGGTGTTAAATATTAATGGATCTCGTAGCAATTCAATTCAATTCTGGGAATTTTTCCGATTAATTTTTCCAATCGTTGAACCCAATACTGCAGCTCAAGGCCAAACAGCAATAGAAATCGATATTGTTCAGTCAAAATTGTATTTTATGAATTATATTACGAAAAATATAACTCAAATAGTTTATTTTAAAGGCTATTCCAATATACTTCCAAATTTAATTCATTAATAATTAGCTTTGCCCCAGTGTCCACCTTAAAATATCCAACCATATTAACACACACACATTCTATTCGACGGCCTAGCACAGAGCAGTGTTCATGTGTGTGTGTGTGTGTGTGTGTTTGTGTGTGTGTGTGTGTGGTGTGCTTCCGTCAGCCTTGAACATTCGAAATGCCAGCTTATCTACCAAGCGATCAGAATTAGAAGAATATCGCTAGAGAGGTCAGTGCTGTTGGTGGACACATAGCACGGCGCAAAGGAAAACACAACAACAAAGTTTCATTTTTCCTTTCTTATTTCTTTCCGTCGAACATTTTACAGTTACATCCTTTGCTTGCGTTTGATTTTGTTTTGATCTCCAGCTATACAGCATTTATGTATTTCGCTCTGTTGTACGTATGTATGTTTGTCACCAAGCGTGTAGTTTTGTCTGTTTGTGTGTATGTCAGTATGTCAGTTCAATTATTTGCGTCAGTCTGGATATCAGTTTGTGATTTTGTCTGCAAGTATGTATTTTTGTTAGTTTGTATGTATGTAAGTTGGTGAATATACATATATGCTAGTCTGTATGTGTGTCTGTAAGTAAGTGTGCTTGTTTATATGTTAAACATAAGGCCATCTGAGTTACCAAGCTATCAGAGTCAGCAGATGCTTCTGTTGCCTATCTGTTATAATTTAAAATACTGGGAGTTGGACGAGCAATGCCATTGGCAGATACCCAGGCTGGAGAAATGCAACAATGTTTCCTTCTTCCTTTCGTATTTCTATTCTGCGAAGAGTGTACAGTAATATCCTCTACATGCATTTGTTGTTGTCTAGATCTTGAACAACACTCGCAAAAATATTTCTTAGTTATGAACTTCTATAGAAATTTTAAGGATTTGTTAGGTTCCCATTTTTCTCAGTGCACCGAGTTTTCCAGTGCATTATTGGAAGTTTCGACTTGCTTTTATTTCTGTCTACCTGGTATTTCAGCTTACTTGGTACATCTGATATACTGACACTTTGCTCTGCCGTTAAATATGTATGTATGTGTGAGTGTCTATATGTATGCCTGTATGTCTGTTTGTGTGTATTGCATTGAAAATTATCTGGTAAAAGGTGTCGAAATTCCCCTTCAACAATCAGGCGAACAGAATCATCAGACGGCCTTGCTCTGTGTGTATTTTTGTTATTGTAATCTTATAAGCTGCGAGTTTAAAAGCGCTTTCCTATTGGTCCATTTTATCCAGCTTGAGATAGTGCAAATCACAACAACAATGTTTCATTTCTCTTTTCGTATTTCTATTCTGCAAAGAGTTTACAGTTTTATCCTTTACTTGCATTTGGTGTTGTGTTGATCTCGAGCAATGTTTAAGATTTTTTAGGATACCATTTTTTCTCAGTGCACTGATTTTTCAAGTGGGTTCTTGTGAATTTCGACTTTCTTTTATTTCTGTTTGCCTTGTACTGAATGTTGATTTTATCACTTCATAGCAACTTAAATAATGCTCAGTTTAAGTCGTGTGGCTAGTGAGGGAAGGGCATATTAAATACACAGTGACACAAATTAGCATATATATCATATACTGGTTTATTTCTTTTAGTTTTTTTTCGTATAAATTAGACACAAAAAACGTTTACAAATTATGTCGAATATTCAAACTTAGTTGCAAAACAATTTTTTATTTGTATAAAATTACATAGCTATGTGCACATTATGTGTGTGTGTGTGTGAAGTGTGTGTATTTGTTTTTAGCTGCCTGCATGCACTAAATTAAATTCGTGATCGTATATAAGAAAGATGCTGTTTTATGCTTTTATATAAGGCGTAGTTCCAACAAAATCCTAACTATATACAAGACATATACAAAGTATAAATGGGGTATAAAGGGCATGAGGGGCATAATTGTATAAATGAGCTGACTGGCTAAGCAAATTGTTGTTTTTAAAATTGATTTGCTTATTAAAATGATTGAATTGAATGAGGCATGAGTCTTATGGCTAATTAAATTAAATTATTACAATATTAAAGATTTGCTCTGTGTGTAGGTGTTTGTGTGTGTGTTTTATAGGAATGCGGACTTTTGATACATATACAGTTAAATTTATAGATAAGTCGATTACAGAATAGAGAATACAGAAAAAGAGCGTTTAGCAGCATTCTATCATTTCAATTGGCATAATATAGGGTATATAGGTGAGCTTATGTAATTAGAATATAACTTTGATTATTATCGGTATCATAAACCTAATTAAAACCTGTACAGAGAGACAATTTGTTTAAGAAGACTGAGAGTTCGGTGCAAAACAACGAAATTGAAATTGTATTTTAAATTGAAATTGAAATTTTTGTATAACTGAATTCTAACTACAAACTAGTATTAAGAGCTCTCTCTCTCTCTTTCTTCCTTTCTCTTGCGATATCAAACATATATATGTATATTATGGTACTGTGTATATATAGTTAATAGTTTAACTTTCATTACAGTTATAGTAGTATATAAAAAAAATGTTGCAGATTGTCTTATAGTTCCAGCCGCTTACACTAAATAAATCATGAAAAATCTTTTAACGAGTTTCTCAGCTCTTTTTTGCCGTCGTGAGCTCTTCTTCTTATTCTTCTTCATTGTTATATTTTCGAGTAAAACTGAATAATTGAATTATATTGTTAAATGTTTCTTTAGCTTCACTTTACTTTGGAGTTTCTTGTTGGCCGTTAAATTGTTTTTATTTAAAATTTGTGTGTTTTTGTTTTGTAGAAACCATGAATTGCTGTTTAAGATACTTTTGTTGTTGTTCTTATTTTGTTTTGTTTGCTGGAGAAGTTTTTGACTTTCTGTTATTTGTGGAATGTGGATTTTTTAAATTTTAAGATTAAACAAAGGATCTTGGGCTCTCTTGTTTTGGTTTTGGTAGTTATTGTTAAGGACATTTGATTGCGTTTGTATTTACTCGAATTCTTCTCTCTACACATTGATTAATTTCAACATTTTACACACATCTAGTTTACAGTTTACGGTTTATAGTTACAGTTCTAAGTTACAGTTTAAAGTTTACAGATTACAGTTTTCAACTACTGATAATTTGGTTCTGCTAAGTTTTCATATATATATATATATATATATCTTTCGTTTTGGCCCCTAGGATAACGTGTAACGTGTAATACAAATGGCTTAGACACAGAATTTACGATTTCATTACAGTTTTGTCCTTCTTTTCCCACACTGAGAAATGTTTGACATTTAATTAGAACTACGGGTACAAATAGGAGTACATTTAAGAGATGGATTTGCAGATGGACTTGGACTTCGTCTTTAACTTCGAATTGGTGTACAACTAGACCAGCAGCTCTTCATCCGTGTGAGGCTCCGAGAAGAGACAACACTCGTCCACTCCAGCAGCTTCGACAGCCTGTTGCTCCTCACAGTCTAAACTGAGATCATGAGGTCGCTGCGGTGACTGAGGTTGTTGCTGTTGTTGCTGCTGCTGCTGTTGCTGTTGTGGCTGACTAAGTTCCTTTAGCCAGTCAAGGGTCTTCTCAATGGCCCGCAGTCGCTTTTTCAGCGAAGTAGTGGCCAGTATGTCCACCTAAAAGTGAGAAAGGAATTAGATTGGTTGACAAAGCATAGTGGAACAAAATAAATCTATCGACAGGTGTTAAAAATTATATGAAATCTGTACTCTTTTAAAGTACCGGCAGACTTACCTTGAGCTGCTGGGAAAGCGGCAGCAAAGCGATTATCCACCAGGCCCAGGCGGGTCCATCGGGGATCAGTTCCCAGGTGTGCTCCAGTGGCGGCATCTGGCCATAGCTCTGGAGAATCTCATCCTTTTGGGCGCTGCTGAGACTGTCGAACCAGTCGATGGCCTTGGCCAGCACTAGAGTCTGCATGGCCGACAGCGACTGAACCTGGTCGTGGGCAATGGGCTCATCACAGATGTACTCCACCTTGGCGGTCTCGTAGCCATCCTTCTCGCTGCGCGCGAGGATCTTGAAGCGTTTGCAGCCAATGGTGCTGAGGATGGAACAGCCATCCCCGAGAAGCACACAATCCCTGATGTCTAGGATGGTGCCCACGTCGTAGTAACGGGATTTGCCACCGTGAGGCTGGACAATGCCGAAAGTTTTGTCGCCGGATTCGAGTGCGCGCCGAACCATCAGGCGGTAACGGGGATCGTAGACAAAGAGAGGGCACGGAACGGCGGGGAAGGCAGCGGTGCAGATGAACACTGGCACCGACGGCTCCTGATCGATCTCCTGACGAAAGCGGGCCTCGTAATGCTCTGGAATGAATCGTTTCATTGCGGCTTCTAGGAATTTCGTAACTGGCCTCTTGGCCAGCGCAAAGGGAACTGGCGAGGATGAGCCCTGATACAGATTATTATTGACATTGATTTCCACAAGTGGTGACATGCACAATGGACACGAGGAGTTGTAATCCATGCAACGATCCAAGCATACCAGACAGTACGTGTGTCCACAGGGCGTTACCACCGGCTTCCACAGGGTCCTGCAGCACAAGACGCACTCGAAGTCGCTGGCGTCGATCAGCTGACCAGGCACCGCAATCCCCTGGCCTTGCCTGTACTTCTGGCCACCCGAGGCTTCCAGCTCTGCAAGAAAACATCAAATAATTAAGACAAATTCGGATTACGGATTCTTCTCTCGACACTTACTTCTCAGTCGCTGCAACTCGAGTTGCGTGCGTTCCAGGACCCCACTAAGCAGTCGACTGCAGCGCCGACTATCGCTGTCTAGCTTGGAGTCATGATTCAACTGAGACGCCTGCAACGTCGGCCATTTTCTGCGGCAGGGCTTGCCATGGCGTCGTGATTGCAGCTCGAACTGTTTTGCCCCATAGACATTGGGCTGGTCTATGTAGTCGAGTGCGCTCGGGAACAGGAAATCGCCGTCCATGTGATCCTCATCTTCGCCCACCTCCACCTCCACTTCCTCCTCATCTTCGGCCATGATGTAGTTGTCGTAGTGCTGATCGCAGCTCAGACCAAATTCATCCTCTAAATCGTCTAGACGCACATGATGATGATGATGTTGTTTCTCTTGTTTTCTGCGTCGACGCTGTTGCTCCCACAACAACAGATACGGCGTTTTGGCAGCGGCACAGCTGCGGTGATGCTGCGCTGCCGCCGGCGACAGCGATTCGATCGCTCCACGATTTTTTGGTGTTTGTGCCAAAAGACGTTGCAGAATCTACAAAATAATATAAACACGTAAAGTACAGGGAAAAGTGGTTTTAATAGACACTTCCTTACCTTGGCGAGATCATGTTGGAATATTTCCGAGTTGCTGAGATTTGTGTTCCTGTCGAGGCAAATGGCCAGAAAGCCATTAAAAAGAGCCTCCTCTAATCTGCCCAGACCGCTGAGCGCCAAAGCACGCAGATAGTGAGCCTGAAAAAGATTGGGATTGGAGGCATTATAGCGAGTTCCTTCTATGGCCACAATAGTCAACTCACCTTAGGCGATGTTCCGCGATTCTTCAGGGCGTTCTCGATATCCGCCAGAGAGCTCTGATAATGGCTCAGTTTAAGCAGAACTTCGGCTCGCAGGCAGAGACTCCTAAAGTTGCTAGGCGCTGAAAAGAGAAAGAGAGAGATATATTTATTAACTTTGGACGAACATGTGTGCAGTTTACACACTCATGTAAACCCAACTAACATTGCAATGTTACGCTAACATAATGTTAGTCAGCTTACGGCTTTATTACTTTACAATTTGTCAACTGACAAATAATGAATTGTTTGTTAAAAATTAATTTAACTCTGAATTTCTGTTAATGATTGTTTAATTGATGCTAACAAGTACGAAACGTTAGTTGTAAACATTGTGAAAATCGTGAAAACACACTAAATGTCAACTTTTGTAAATGAAAATGTCAAAATGCTCGTCATTATCTTTTGGAGGCGATCTCTTGCCTGCCAAATTCAACGCTAGCCAATTATATACGTTTACCTCATTCGGTACAGCAGCCAAAAAAAAAAAAAAAAACACCCAACCGTACACTCACCCACCCACCAATCCACCCACCAGCACCTCAAAGACACGCGCGTAATTCGACAATTAGTTTGATGTCGGCGTTGACGTAGACGTCGCAGTCGCCATCGCATTTAGCAGTGCACTTTCTGCTCATTGTACGCCTCATTTAACAGCGCTGTAACGCTTACATTGCAACTTAGCAGTGACTGTTAATGCATGGCACGCGTCGCTAATTAGCATGTGAAAAGCATTTTCTGACTTTTTGCCAAGACACAAAGACAGCAAGCTATATTCAATATAAATACAGAAACATTTTAGATTAACACCCATAGCATAGACATAAACAATTTATGCTAATAGGAATCTCTGTTAATATTAACAACTTTTGAGTTGCAGATGTTGCCAGCAACATTGACGCTCGACTGTTATCGTCAGGCATGTTGCTAACATAACGAGGGCGGCAGCTAACAGAATTTGCAAATCGCTCACTGCTCCCAAAAACTAAACAGTCGACGCAGATTAACATTTTAAGAGTAAGCGCTTGTTAAGCATCTGTGGCCGCTCTCTTTATGCTGCTTGCCATGACCGCTCTTGTGCTGTTAACTGCTAAGAGTGCCGCGGAAGAGCAGCTGCTGACGCGTCTGTTAAAAATCGCGATTATGTAGCCTAACATTACGCAACATAAAAAAAAGAGCAACAACTTTGAAACATTGATAGCAATAAATGCGAGCATATGTAAATTGTTGTTGTTGTTTTACACAAATTATTGCAAATCGTCTCCAATGCAACAGCAGCCAAAACTTATCTAATTTGCATTTTTGTTTCTTTCATAATTTACAATGATTTTCAAGTAATTTGGTTGCTTATGTAAAAAGCCCCCTTGAATTATTTGTCAATATTTTTGGAGCTTCAAATTGATGTCAAGTGAGATTGTGTGTTCGTGTGTGTGTGCGATAGTAGAGCGAGATAGCAATAGATAATACTTGTGAGTCGTGGCAAAACATTGATAAGGAAAAAGTGTTTTTAAATTTAGCATAAATTAATTAGTTAGTTAATAGGTTTATTGCGTCTGTCTCCCTATAGCAAAAGTTCTGTTATCTAACAATTTTTATACCCCAGCAGAGAGTGCTCAAAAAACGAGCTCATTAACTATTAAAAAGTCACTTTATGAGCTTTTTTTTATAAATATTGTATGCTTTTAACAGGGTATCTTATAGTCGCAGTTGACTTTCTTTAGCCATCTGAATTAAGTCGATAATTGCCAAGCTTCGTTTTGAGTTGTTTAAATTGATCAGCAACAAGTCAATTGGCTAAAGTATCTTTAAGATACAATTGTATCTGCTTAGATACAAGCTGTACCTGATATATGTGAGCTTATTTGTATTTATTTTTATCTGCAACTTATTGTTATAGCAGACACGTTTTTAGCTCGACTTCCCGTTCGATAAAATTAAGTATACGTAGTCTAAAAGGCGTAATTGCATACAACAACAACAACAACTGCCCAGCAGAAACTACAACAACAACAATGAGCCAAACTCGAGTGCTGAGCAAATTCAATTAAAATGCAAAGTTTCTTTTATAAAATGCCGAGTTTATCTGCTCATTATCATTTGTTGTTGCCAATTTGCACTTTTAAGACAGAGAAAACTTGTCACTAAACAACAACAATAACAACAACAACACTCCCTCGCAATTTTGTTGCATGCATCCCTCGTTTATTTTGATTTTGATTTCTTGATCATTTTTCCGTTACGCTGCAGACAATTTAAGCTCAACTGTTGATAAATTGCACTTGGCTGCAGATAATCTTTCTATATATATGCACAAGTTGAACTATATGTATTTATATGTATACACACTAAAAAAAACAATTATTTTAAACAAGTTCCCATTACTAAAACCATTTGCGAGTAATTGCTTTGAATGTATAAATATTTAAAGAATAAAATAGAACTTTATGTCTTACGGCGACAGATTTCAAGATTTGTGGTCTTGATTTTATACCATGGTCTTTTTTTATCAGTGTATGATCATTGAAATGAGCATTCAGTATTCGGATTTCGTCACGTACATTAAAAATCATTTGCGAATTTTTCGCCATTCGCTGACAAGTGTTTTTGCCACTTGCATAAGAATCAAAACGAAACGAATCAAAATGCAGCGAAACCAAAACGAATTGAATAAACAGGAAAAACTTAATGAGTAGAATCAGAATCAGAATCAGAATCACAGTGAGTGCAGTAGCTATTCACTTTCAAGGGGTGTTCTTGAAGATTCATGATTCATTTCGCAAATCAAATCAAAATTGCAAATAAAAATAGACCAAAAATTCGCTCTTAAATCTTGAACAATTTGTGGGTCAATCTTCATTACGACAGCGATGAGCATGATGATGATTATGATGAGCGTGGTGATCATGTTCTGTAGCTGTTTTGCTGTTCTCCATTTCTGTCCTAACTTAATTGTGCTTAAACTGAACGAAACGCACAAAAAAGTCGTTAAACAATTTGCTATAAATAAACGTTGCGTATACGCCGCGTGTTCAAACGACGACTGGCTTTGCTTTATGCTCAATGTGCAAATAAACACACACACACACACAAGCACAAGTACAAGCACATAACATGAGTGTGTGAGAGAGAGATTTTGTGTAAAACCGCATAAAGGAGACAAAAATGCTGGAAAAATGGCGCAAACAAGCAAAACTGACCCAAATAACCAAATGAATGTCCATAAACTACTAAAAGGGGAGAAGGGAGTGCAAGAAGAGGAAGGGTAGCTTGTAGTTGGGTTGGAAAGTCGAGGGGACTTCAAAAAAACATATTTAGAAGCAAATAACAAAAATTTTTGTTTATCGGTCTTACAATGTTTGTGCTACTCAAATTTCACTGTGTACTTAAAGCCACAACTAAATGCCAAATATGTTGACTAAATTTTAAATGGTTAGCTCTGAGAGTTAACCAGTTATTACCAATTGCTTCCCAGGCTTGGGTAGAACTCAAAGGGAAACCCGGAAAAGTCATTGAGACGCACATCAAATAAATTTTATTTTAGCCGGAAGAACTCAGAATTTAAATTGTGCAATTTTATTGCGATTTAATGTTTAAATTGTGAAAAGCCAAATGAGATTTTCATTGTTGTTGGCAGGAAATGTGTCGCTTCTGTTTTGAATTAAGTGTTCGAGCTATTTAACGTTTAATTTGCAGCACAATTGCAAGAGTTGATTAATTATGCTCTGCAAAAATTGTGAAATGCACAAAATGCCAAAACGGAAAGAGGAAGAAATTAAGGGGGGACATCGGAAACTGTGTAATGTATTCAATGATAGACACTTTATATTGCCTTTCTCAAGGCATTTGTTTTATTCCTTACTACCAAGTGGCGTATGCGTAATATTTACTGAGTTGACAAGTAAGAATTTCTAGCATTTCCCTCTGGGCAAAGAAACAAGCACAAGATTTAATATTCAATATGCGAATAAATGTTGTCACTGTCCCATGTCATGTTTGCTCTCTGCCTTTCTTTCTCTCCGAGGGCGTGGCCACGCCCCCGAGTTGTTTAATGTCAAGCGACAAAAGAAAGCAAGACGAACGCAGAAAACACTGAAACATTTCCGCTTCTTGGCCAGGCTACTTTTTCACATATCCAGCATTATATTTGTCGGGTATATTAGTTCTCAAAGCGCACTAAAAATTAAATACGTTAACTATTTACGATCATATTCCACTTTTTAAGTTGATTCAAACAAATACTTGCAGTGTATTAGGAGTTCTACTACAAGTATTTTTAAAGGGTTTTCCTCCATTAGAATTTGTCGAATTTAACCAAGTGTAAAGATTGTAACTGTAACTGCCGGCCAAATGTCAACCCAGCGCCTGTGGGTTTAAGCCAAGGTCAGAGGAGAAGGAAACGGAAATGGCCTAAATGCGTTTACACTCGTGGAGCTGCCAATTGAGTGAAAAGACCAAAAACATTCTCAAAGCGTCTCCTATTTGGCTAACAGCTGATTTGGCTCACGTCTCCCCGTCACTGGTTTCTACGCCTACACTTTGTTTTTGTTTTATTTTTTGTTGTTCATTTTTTGGTGTCTTGCGACAATTACGACGCAATTTCTTTCATGTTTGTCATACGAGTGGGCTACAAATGATTGTACTAAGGGGAGAGCAGTGGAGGAGAGGCACTACGGGGCGTATGCGTCATTTGGCTTATCTACGTATTGTTGTTCTGTGTTTCGAGTATTTCGACTGTCTCCCCACACCCAAGTCATACACACACACACACACACATACACATTCACACACATTGTTTAAGTTCGTTTCAAGCTCTGTTTTCGAAACGATTTCAAGGTAAACTCACAAAAAGCAAAACAAAACTCGAAAACAGTCTCTATCCAGATATTACATAACGTGCTCAGTTTTGTATCTTTTGTGTGCTCAACGAATCGCAACCTTCAAACATTGTGGAGCATTCATCATTATTAACGGCAAACACAGAAAAAAGACAGGAAAATTCACCGAGAAACACAAATCAGAAATCTTGTTAATAATATTGTTTTTAAATGTTCAATTTGCATTTCCATTTCCATTTCAAGTGCAAATCGCCAAATACATTTTATGAGGCGCACACAAATTTTTTGATGCAAAATGAGCGTGCTATAAACATGGCAAATAAAACAACAACAAAAAAATAACAATAACTGCAAAAATCGCATCAATGAGCAGCAAGAGCAGCGACGTCGACATCAACATCGACGCTGCAGTCGCAGTCGCCGTCGCCGTCGAAGCATTGCATGTGTTCAAGGTTAACAAGGCATCGAGATCTCTTTGTTGTAAACTGCGAGGAGAGAGGGGAGCTGTACTGGGAGTGGGATAAAGTAAAGCAGGAAGAGAGACATCGAACTACAAGTATGACTTTTTCTGCTTGCTTAAGCGGAGTATTAACTGAAGTGAAAAGTATTTTTAAAGAGCTTGCTATAAATATTATTGGGTACAACTGATAGCTAAGACATAGACTAACTGGGCTTATGCTGAAAGGGGCCGACTACAACCGCCAGCTGATAAGTTTAAGCGAGAATACATGAAAACTCTTCACCCGCCCACAGATGGCGCTACACAAAGAGAGCCCGCTGAGCTACTACCCCCCACCACAATTCCTTCTCACACTCTTCGTCAGCGTGTCAGACCATATGTTGTGCATTGACTTTGTCCAGGCATTTGCCATATGTTGGCGTTGACATTTGATAAATGTTCTCCATACTTGTGTGTTTGTGTGTGTGTGTTTGGACAGACTGCCATTTCCCCTTCCACTTCCGTTCGCTGATGGTCAGGCGTTTTTGACGCGTAGTTAATTGATTTCTGAGAGCCCCTCTTAAAAAACAAACCAAACCATGGACACTTGTGTTTCTAATCCATTTAAAATAATTGTGTAAAAAGAGTAGGGCAAGTGTAGGGGGGAGGGAACTTCTTTTATTCTTTCAACAGTGGCTATTTTTATGGCTGAACTATTTTTGGGGCAGCTGCACAGTGAGCAAAAGAGAGGGACGGTGACTGCTTATATAACACACATAGGCGCGAACAGCCCCTAATGATGACAAAGAGTCGAAACAGAAAGAAAAGGAAAAAAACTGACATCGAAACCGGCTTTTTATGCAAAGCTGCCAAAAATGAGGCACTTAACTTGGTAGTGGGTCTCGAGGGGAGGAGAGGGGCGCATTGCGTGAGCGTTAGCTTGTGCAACAAACAGTAGAGCAGTTGATAGCACGCAAGAGCAGAAGAGCACAAGAGCGAAAGAGTCAAGGCAAGAGAGCAGACAGAGCTTATGACAAGTAAATGCAAGAAGCAGAAAAAGACAAACCAAACAAAAAACAAAAACAACACCACGCACAGTAACAGCAACAGGGCCAAAGAGCACACCACGCGCAAGAGAGCTGCACAGCCCCTAAAGAGAGCTATGCTAGCAGAGAGCGCAAGCTTAGCTTATGTCAAAATTTGACAGTTGTCTCTGGACTCTCATTGTCCGTGCTCTTTTACTGCGACGATTGGCAAAGCCAAAAAAGTATGTCAAAGTCAAACGTTGCTGCCGCAGTCGCAGCCAGCGCAGATGTTGACGTTGTCGCATTACTAAACATCGCTGTGGTTGTCTTTATTGCTGTTGTTGTTGTTGTTTTGGCTGCTGCTGCTGCTGCTGCTGCTGCTGTTACCGACGTCACTTTTATTATGTTTGTTTGGTAAGTGGAGCTCTGGTTATGTAAGCCCTGCAGGCAGACAGCCGACAGCAGCCAACTGTTGGCCATCGCCAAACGTTGACGTCGACATCGTCATCATTACGTTACGTTAAGCCCTAGTCCAAAGCTCTCCTCTCCCTCTCGTTTACACTTATCATCAAACGCTTTTAAGCGTTCATCTTAGTCTTTTGTCTTTTTCACGCCGATTTTACCACTTCCCCAGTCATCCCGCCTTTCACCACTTCTCCCAAGATATCTCATTTGTTTGTTGCCAATTTCAACGCTTGACTTTTTGCGTCGGCGTCGACGGCAACGGCGGCGGTGGACTGAAAATTAAATCGTGATTTGTAAATGCGCTCAATTTTTTTCGTCTCGGTTGCCTTTTGAGCATAGCAAGGGCTTGGCTGCGCAGGGGGGCGGAAGGGGCGACGAAGCTTTGGCTGACAACAAATTTGGCAATTTTGTAATAAGTTTGGTTTTTGTTTTGGTTTTGGTTTTGCTTTAGCTTTTGAGTAACGGTTTTTGCGCTTGCTGCGATTAAATAATCAACAACAATGTGGCAACAAGAGACGAACATAGTTTGAAAGTGATTGTTGATATCTTGTGTCATTCTACAGGTTTACATAACGGCATTGATAATGCAGCTCTGTTGGGAATTAGGGGAATTACTCATAGCGTTCTTTAACTGATTCTATGTGCTAGTACATGTGTGTATGTTTACATAATGACTGACGACTGACGACTTACGACTGAGACTCACGACGGAACTAATTTCCATTTATTTAGTTACAGAAATTGTGATATAATTGAAATAACATTTCATGTGTCAGCTTATAATGTTGTCGATGAATACGTAATGAGCTGTCACTACTCCGCCCGCCCTAACCCAGAAGAACATTCCTTGCCAGAGATAAAAGCTTTATGAGTTGTTCACTTAATTTTTGTTCTCTTTCCCCTGATTCTTTCAGACACCTGCACTTATTAAGAGAGACTTTACGACAACTGTTGCATAACGGCTTATTGTGCTTCCATGTGTGAGCGTAGTTCCCCTATTTGCTCCTTGATTTGCAATCTTAACAATGTTAAAAGATTTGCTTTATTTTGTGTATACATAGGTTTTGGCCCTTTTGACCTCGCTCTGTTGTTAGCGATTTAAACAAATGTAAATGTCGAAGATTAATGTTAGATTGCTCAACAATTGTTTAGAGATAAAGCTTTCAAATATTTGTATGCATATAAATATATAAACGTATGTCATATCAGTGTTTTGGTCTCAGTTAACAAGTCCACCCACACACACAGACCTTTGTCTGCCTGTCTCTGTCTGCCCACTTGGCTCACTCGTGCCGATTACTCAATAGACGCAAATGATTGTTGCAATTGCAGTCGCTGATTGCCGTCAAATCGCTTATACTGTTACAACAGCGATAAAGTGAGCACAACCAACAACAACAACAACGACAGCTGCATGTGGCCCGCCATAGCTTACGAACTACGTTCTATGACATAACTGTAATTCAAATGCGCTCGCGAGAGTCGCGCAATCAAAAAGAGCGTAAGCTCATGAGCCCAAGAGAGCGAGAGAGCGTGCATAACGTATGTGTCTTTCAGTATTGTGCGGTTGTATGTGTGCAAGTGAGCAAGCGACTTAGTTTTGATTTGTTGTTGCTGCTCTGCTGCTGTCGCTGCCGCCGTTGCAGTCAATTGAGTAATCTCCTGTTGTTGCTTTTGTTGTCGCCTTTTGTTTACAAATGTTGAAAGTGAATTTTCAATTGCAGTTCACAATTTACAATAGAATATTACTTAATAGGTAATAGGCGCAAGTCTGACACAAAGTGACTCATAACAAACAAAACAGCAGCGTTGCCAGATTGTTTACATTTCAACAACCGTTACTTTTCCTTTGCTTCAATTTTTTTTCTTTTCGGTTTCTGTTGTTGCTTGTGCTTCTGGCTAATGAGGACAACAATTGCAGTTGCTGTTTCGCTTGTTGTTGCTGCAACTCCGCTTCAATCCAGACCAGTTGCCATTTGGTTTTTAGTGTTTCGTATCGTTTTTTGTATTTTTATTTTTTATTTTTTTTTGTATACCCCGACGGCTCTCATTATGCAATTACAAAGCAAATTTTGCAAAGTATTTTTTTACAGAGCGACCCAAAAGTCTTTATAAACGCCCGCACGACCCCAACAACGAAGAGAGAGGGAGGGGAGTGGGGGAGTTTGGATTGTGGGACTACTAAGGAATACGATTCCATAATGCACTGTCGTTTGGATTTAATTAAGACAAGGCGCACAAGTTGCAGCAAGAAACATAGCAGTCTGTGAAAGGGGAAAACAGACAACTTATCTCAGTGTATCTCTAATAAATTACATAACAAAACTCCTGAGAACTGTAACGTTTCAGAGTTTATGAACTTAACAAACGTTGCATACTTTAGAGGGAACCGCAGGACAACTATAAAGAACCATAACTTTCAGTATATCTAACTGATTTTGACGCAAAGTAAGCTTAAACTTTAAAACTGAGCTTCAGTCTTTAAATAGCACGTTTCAGTTAAGAATAATGGTAATTATTTATTGAAGGAAAAAACAAATTTTCCATCTTGCAAAACCATTTCGAGACACAGTGGTTATATACATGTAAGTACTGTATATCAGTATCATAAAAAGTCATGTATTTAAATATTACATCATTTTGCATAGCGAAACAGAATTTTCACATTTGCTTCATCAGTCGGGGTCTTAGCCACAGTCAGAGCCAAGTCACAGCCTTAGCTGGAGGCGATGAAGGCACTGAAGGCGTGGCGTTAGCCTTGCAAGCACTTTTATGGCAAATAAGGTGACGATGAGTTATTACTTACGGAATGTTATGTTTTGTTGGTGTTTTATTTATTTTCATTCTCATTTTCATTATTATTAATATATAATGATTATGATTATGATTATGAATGTTATTGTTATGCATTCATTATCTGTTACGACATTCAAAAGGGGCTCCGTTGGCATTATACGAGTAAATGTGATATGCAAAATATGAGCACAAATGGCGTTCTTATAATGAAACAGGAATTGGTCTACTGGATGTTATTAGTCAAAGAGCTCAAGTTTCAAGAAATTAAATATTGTAGATAGCTGCAAAATTAAAAAGTGTTTATTAAAAAATAATTCTTCTTCTCTGGGTTCAGACATCGGGATTTCCCATTTGACACACCCGACGACTCCCTATCATCGTCCCCTCCCCCACGCAAGAAATCGTAAATATTTGAGCCAAACAATTTCTGGGCCACAAGTTTCATTTAAAACGTATTGCCGAGAATTTCTACAGTTCCTTTTTGCATTTTTCAGCCGCAAAAGTACGAAAAATGTGCGCTGGCATTTTAGAAATGTAAGCATGGCTAAAACAGTGGGAAGGCATGGGAGGGGGGAGGGGTTAGCAAATACAAATAGCAATGAGACAGGCAAGACAAAGGCGTCGCATGCCACAGAGCAGAAAGTATCTCAAAGATACAATTGGGGAATGCCAGCAATGCAGCGTATGGCAAGAAGTTAAATCCAAGTCAATGAAATGAAATGAATAAATAAATAAAAATGGAACAACAAACACAAAAAAATTAACACGAATTTATACTATAAGCCAAATATGGTGGGGGAGGGGGAGGGGTAGGTGGAGCGAGTAGAGATATGGCAAATGGCTTTGATTCAAGGCCATGTCCATCTAGTGGTCATTAAACTCTACCCAAGTCTGGACTCCGGACTCTTCACTATACGCTCTCCCCTTCTCCACTCTCTTTGTTTGCTTGCACAAAGAACGCTTATTATTATTATTCCTTCTATCTTTTATTTATTTTTTTGTGTACCTCAAAATGCGCAATTAGTAACCAAAATGAAAAGTAAATATCTCTTCCTTCCTCTCACACCCACTCTCTCTGTGCCCCTCGGCTAATTAAAAAAAAAAACAGCTAAATGAATGCCAGCAACAAATGTTAATTAGTGCACTCAATTTTGAACAATTGCAGAGGAGCAAGCGAATTGCGAGGGTGGAACGAACGAAAGCGAGTCTTCTAGTGACGCCAGCCATTGAAGGAAAAAGAACAAGAACAAAACAAAATATGTTTAATTCTGTAGAGAGTTGAGAGACCTCAAGGCACATACACACACACACACACACACACACACACATAATACACATAATAATAATACATACACAGTGTGTGCATAATACAGCTTTTTGATAGCCGCTTTTATCAGCTGTTTTTCCACTGAGACTTTCAGCTGACAGCCAACGAGTCACATGGATGGATATACGACGTGTGTGTCTGTGTGGGTTTTGTGTTGATAGCAGTGCGATTATCGGTCATATTTGGCTTGTATTTGGGTTATGGTCATACGATAATTATCACTGACTAAAAGCCATTTCCATTTCCCATTCTGAGAGCGCAATTTTCCAAATTATCCACAGAATTTAATGAAAAGCACTGAGCAGTGTTTCCCTTTCTGACTATTCAACAGGAGTTTTTACTCATTGAAAGTGTCAATGGAAAAAAAACTTAAACTGGTAATAAGCATACCCTGTCATTTCTAGAATCGAGTAGTGTGGCTACCCTGGTAAGTTAACTGTTTTTCTCCGAATTTGTTTGACCTCATTGGCAGAATGGGTTTTACGAATGGACAAAAATCATTTTAGTTAGCCGCTAATTAAACGTGGCCCTCACTTTACTTAAGACCATAAAATCAAATAGGCGGTGGGGGTGATCGAGGGGGCGGGGTTAACCGTTAGTAAAAATAATTGCATGGCGCGTGGTAAATTCTTTCGGGCCATTTCCACATTTAATGCACATTCTGGTCAGAACAAGGCCTAAAGCCTAAAAGCCAAGCACACGCCATCAAATTATATGATCCCACGATATGCGATATATAAGTATATTATACTTTTCTGTGTTTTATATACATAAATTACAGCTGCGCTGCGTGTGGCAGCCAGAAAAGCACTGAAAACGAAGGGAAAAGGGCAACAACATCACCCCATTGCATGACATACGAGCATTTTCCAGCTGCACACACCCGTTCCCTGCCGTCTCTGCTCCCTAATCTCCTACCCACCAGTTCCCACAAGTCCCCGCTTCCCGTGTCCTGTGAAAATGCTGAAATGTATTCAGGCCAAGTCCTCGCGGCGGTTTAACAACTCTTTACACTTAGCCAAGTCCAAATGACATGCCAGCAAATGTTAACGTCTATTTTACACACACCCTGTAATCTTACAGGAAGTGTAGGAATATTTTAATATTGGTGTAAAGTAGTTAGACTATTATATGCATTTGACAGGGTATGCCGCAGTTGAGCACACACCGTTTGTGGCATTTCAACTATTTTTTATTGCATTTTTGTGTAATTGCAAATTTAGCGTGGCACATGTGAAAAACAAACGTTGCACGAGGTCGACGGCTACATTAGCAGCTCGAGTATCTTTGTATCTTGTATCTGAGTGTTGTAGTGTGTATCTTTGTGTCTCTCTGCGCGGGTGTTGGTAATCTGCTGCATGTCTGGCACGTGTTGTGGCTCATTTAGTGTTGGCTGTTAAGTGCCTAAGTCCCAACACACACACACACACACACACACACACACCCAAACAACTCTTGACTGATGTGTCTTGTCTAGTCTGATTTAAATGCTGCCACTTGATGTGCCTTGTGCCTTTAACTCTTCTTCTTTTTCCTCTTCTTTTCTGCCTCAACGTCAGTGTCAACGTCAAGTGGCATCTAACTGAGATGTTCATACGTCCGTGGCTATCCACTCCACACTTCTTTGTTGTCTCACACTGCGTATGCGTTACTATTTCTAAGCGTTACTATTTTAATAATACTATAATTTAGCAAAATATAGCCAAAGATAATAAAACTTCAACATTTGTTTGCCTTTTCCGAGTTCAGCTAACCACAATGACTTGACCAATTTCTATTTGTTATCAACAAATGTTTATTCCCAGCTTATTTCGGGTGTTTTTCGTTCCCTTTGTTCTCTTTCTTCTCTTTTCTTTTCTGTTGTTTTCTTTGTTTTACGATTTCGCTAGTATTTTTTATAGACATTTATTTTTTGGGCTGTTGCTGTTTATCAGCGCAAAAGTCAATAACTGATTGTGAGAGAAACCGCAGCAAATAAATAACAAACAATATTTATAAATAGCATTGAGAATGTCCAGAAGAGAACAGTGCGAGTATGTAAGTGTGTGTGTGTGAGAGACAGGGTGTGAGTGTGTATGTGTGTGTGATTACGTGTGTCTAACAACGTTTTATACTTTCTGTCCATTTGTGTTCCTCTTTTTTATTTTATTCTGATTTCTCGACTGCATTTGAATTGGTAAACAAAAATTCCTGGAAATAACTTTGGCTAATCAATAATTAGAGCTGAATCACAGCTGTAAAAACAACAAAAACAACAACAATACTAATTATGGTAATTAGAAAAGCAACAAAGTCAAGTGACAAGAGCTCCAAATCACGCAAACTTTTTATATTAGCCACAAATTTCCCTCAATTATTAACAAACACCTACAAAACCTTTGAACGAGGTACAGTGATGACTGCTTGCTGTGCACAAACTATGACATATTGCGTTCATTCACTATCTCGAGAGTCCACTGTACTTGTTGCAATAGCTTTGAAAATGATATGTTAAAGACCAGCAGAGAACTTCCTTCAGATAAAAGCGGCTAAGTAGTTTTAATTCTTTTGGATCTGGTTAATTTTCTCGACAATCAGCCATCAGCTGCCATCCACTTTTCCGAGTGTTTCCATTGTTTTTCCTCAAACATCTGAAGAGCTAAGCGTTTCATCTGGCATCTGCCAAAAAGTCAAGTGTCTGAGGATCCTGTACATTCAAAAGTACAACGAGTATAATGGGGATGTCTAGCAACAAAATGTCATGATCGATCAGAAAGCAAAGCTCATCGGGGAAAACTTTGCTATATTATTATCAAAACGTGCATACTTGCTCTACTACAAGTACAGGGTCGTTCACAGTCTACCAGCCCATTAGGCATTTGGCTAATTTTCCATTCTCAACTTGTTTGATGGATTTCTAAGTGCGTGGATCGCTGTGATTTTTCAAAGACAAAACCGATCTATATATACATAAATATTACGTATAATAGAGTCTATATAAAAAGAACTTTGTCAAACTATTTCTGGTAGAGAGAGACAGGGGAAGAGCGACAAAGGTTGGCGAGAAAAGTGTCGGGGTAAATGATTAATTAGCCGTTATTTCAGTTCAGGGAAAATCCTCAGAACGAGTTGACTCAGCGTTGACTCAATTATTCAACCACTGCGATTTTGTCTGTCTGCAATTCAACGCGGAATGGAATCAAGTCGAGTGTGTCTGTGTGAGTGTGGCAAGTACTACACTCAAAAAAAGGAATATACTAAAGAACTTATATTTTTATTGATTTTGAAACACTTTCAGTTGCAGTGTAGTTCGACTACTTTGTGTGTCTCTTAAGAAGACACTTTGATTTGCCTGGCAGCTGTCTCAAGTGACTCAGTCAAGCAAGTATTTTTGTGGCATAGTATATTTACTTTGAACCTGCCACATAAATATTTTATAATCGAGTCCTTGACACAGACACACACACACCAGTTAGAAAGGGATGGAAAGCTTTGACAGAGATAGCAATAGAGGCAACTCAATTAGAATTCAATGCTGCACAGTTGACAAATGATGCCAAGAGGCCACCCTCTTCTCCTCCTGCTCACCCCTTTGCTTCTGTTTGACTCCCATTACGCATACGACCTGTGGGCCATGAAAAGGCAAGGACATCAAGGCTTCCAGAGCGGGGCAACGGTGTGGGCGCAAAATGGGCGTTTTCCATTGAATACTTGTTGCGCAGTTCAGCGCAATGCTTGCTGACGTCAGCCCGAAGTTAAGCTGGTTATGTGTGGGCGTGTCACCGCCTCTAATATCGATTTATTTAGCGAACTTTTAATGCTCTACTTAGGACAAAGGCAGGAAAAGCCATAGATAATGCACAGCGTCACCATCCAGACTAACACATTGCCAGCAGTGGAAAAATCTGTGCATTTTGATTGTCAATCAAACTCTCTTTGAGTCTGTCTTTTATCGCCTTTTTAAGAAGAGTATCCCAATCAAAAGTAAATTCACCCACTTTGCCATCTGATTGCTAACTTCCTTGATTGATCAATCATTTAACTAAGCATACTTGCCCCCAAATTTATCAATCCTAAGGTTTAATTTAAGACACATTTGCTGTCAATCTTAATCAATAAATTTACTCACCTTTCTCTAGGCTGGCGTTGCAGAACTTGAGAGCTTCGTCGAGTCTATTGGCATGCATGCAGCTGTTGGCCCTCTCGATGATCTTATTGGCCAACAGCTCGGGCCCCCACCACTTTTCCACAAGGCGACGGACGAGAACGTCGGGCATGAACTTCATAGCTGTGGACACGCCCAGGGCGTAACCTCCCAATCCGCCTACCAAAGCGGATGCTGATGCAGATGCAGAGCTGGTGGAGGCCATTGTGGTAGTCGCCGTGGCTGTTGTTGATGCCACCGTTGTGGTGGTTACCGTGGTGGGTGCTGGTGCCGTAGCGGTTAATCGCAGGCCGAGGCCATGGGGAAAAGTGTTGCCGACGGGAGCCGAAGGCAGTGACGTCATGAATCGCACGGATGCGGATGTCGTGGACGATGAGCTGGAGGAGGTGGTGTAGCTGGAGTTGGAGCTGTTGGTGGTGCTGGTCATGGCCACCGTGGAGAGATGACCTCCGCTGCGCTGCTGTGGAAACTTAATGTGGCAAATGTTGCACTGCGTGATCGTTTCACAACACTGGCCACAGAAGGTGTGGCCACAATTCGTGGTCACCGGACAGCGTAGCATCTCCCTGCAGAGCGGACAGAGCAGTGGATCGTAATCCTCGCTGAGCGTTGGACTCGGTACGCGTAGTTCGCGTGTCGGAGCATTGAGCTCCGAAAGCTCCTGTTGCGTCATGTGCCCCGCCCCACTTTGGGGTAACAGCAGTTCTAGATCCATCCAATCCTCCATGTGATAATGTGACTTTCTAGTCGATTCCAGTGCTCTACTCGCTGTGGGCACTGCACGAAGGGGCGTGGCAAACGCCAGGTGGCGTATGTGTGCCGTCAGAGCACTAGCCAGCGTTGCCAGCTTATCGAGGGGTACATGACCATCCTGCTGGCGACTCGCAATCAGCTCGTACACGTCAAAAGCTTGCTGCAAGCTGCCGAGTCGAGCGAATGATTCACCCAAAAGAAATGACAACTGCAAAGAACTGTTACAGTTGTTGGTACCGTTACTATTACTAGTGTTGCTGTTGCTCTGCAGCAGCGCTTGCAAGGTATGCGTTGAGCTCGCTGCGCTGCCCTGCTGCAGCTGCTGGTGTTGCTGTTGGCTCTCCTTGCGCAGAGCTTTGAGAGCGCGCTTCGTGGCCACAGAAGGCTTCATATAATAGCCCTGAGAGAGCGGCATTTTGACAGCTGTTGCTGTGTCTGCTTCTGCTGCTTCTCTTCTCTTCTCCTTGCTGCTGCTGTTTTTGTTGTTGCTGTATAGCTGGCCGTGGTCACGTATGCGACGACGACAACGTCGACGTCGACGCGGTTTCCGACGCCAACGTCGCAGTAATTCTTGCTGCTATTGAACTTTTTGAATTCAATATGCGATTGTTTATTTGTTTGTTGTTGTTTTTTATTAAGTTTATTTATATTAATTATGTTATTTAACTTTGCACTTCACAATGGTCCGAATTTAACACTGTGCACTATGGACCTTTATATGATTAAATTCAATTTAATCACCCGAATAATTTTTCTGTATTTTATTAACATTTATATATTAATTTTATTTATTTTTTTACTTTAATCCAAAGGAAAACAATAGTTGTTGTTGCTGCTGTTGGGTCAGCGGAAGCGACGAAGCGCTCTGTTGGGCATCTGAAAGCAGAAGACGATACGAAATGAAATCAAATCAACTGAATGTATGAATTTTACGTAACGCGTACAAAATGCCGTTTGCGTTTTGCTTGATTCTGCCGCCATCGCAGCTTTTGATTCTGTTTTATAATTCACACGCATACTATTACCCAACCACACAGGCACACGGCCACGCACACAGCCATACTTGAAGAGCGACAGAGCGCAGTTAAAGAGCGCGAGAGAGCCTAAACGTGCGCTTGCCTCTCTTTGATTTAATTTTGCGTTTTATTGCCTGCCTCGCCTGCCTATTTTATGATAGCTCCAAAAAAAATAAAACAAAAAGCAACAAAGACAGAGCAGAAGCAGAAGCTGAAAAAATACCGTATCTATTACTCAACCTGTGTGCTATCTTTTCTTGTTACTTGCATCTGTCTGTCCCTCTCTCACTCTCGCTAAACTCTCTTCGTGCAGTGACGTGACATTTGTCGCGTATGCTGTTAATTGACAGTTCTAAAATTCTGAGCTTTGCAGCTGCGAGCCGAACAGTCTTTGAGACTTTGGCGCGTTATATAAACGGTCAACGAACCTGCTGCAGCAGCAGCGGCGGCAGCAGCGAAACGTCATAGAAAACCTAACTGTAACTGAAATGTTCTACCTCATGTTTGAAGTAAATCATAGTGTATTGTTTAATTCATGTCTTTAGTACTGTTCCTGCAATTGCTTCCATTGCCAGCTGGACGCACATGGTGTTACATAATATTATGAAAATTAACACTGAATCACGAAGCAAACTGACGCGGACGCTGGCGCAAGTAACGAAATCAAAATCAAAATCGTCGACACACAACACACACAACTACAAATACATGTTCATGAGCACACAGAGCACCCAAAAACAAAAGCAGAACGTTTTCACAACAACACACACATACTCAAACAACGCCAAAGTCAAAGTAATAAGAGAACTCTCGAAGCGCTCTCTTAAACTCGCTCTCTCACACTCATTACTGAGCGCAGCACTCAGCGCTGTTCTCTCTTTAGAACTGTGCTAGTGCCTTCTCGTACTGTTCTAGTATGTGTGTGCGTGAGAGTGTGCTGATGAAATATTCAAACTGTTTTGTGTTTTTCACTTCTGTTTTATGCGCACGTTTTTCTATTGACGTTCAGTTTTTGTATCTTGAAGATAAACAATGTGCCGGCACAACACACGCACACTCACAAACACGCACGCAGATACGATTAAAGAGCGTCGTGTCCATTGGCAACGTTAAAATATTTTTGGTTTTGTTATGTAAACAATCATTTTTTTTTGTTTTTGTTTTTTTGTGATTATAATTTGTTTACATCTCGCACAACTTAAGATACGAATACACAGGTACAGATACACTTTGTAAGCAGAGCGCAAATGAAATCAAAGTGTGCCAAAAGAAAATTGTGTGCAAATAAAAACGTTTATTTATCTATTTTTCTCTCCCTCTCTTTGCCTTTTACGTGTTTTGCCATCTCATAAGTATCTGTATCTGTGTCTGAATTGTCTGATTATGTACGCATTTGGCCCAGTTGCTTTGCCGACAAATATTTTGCATAAATTTCATGTTAAGTAATGCCGAAATATCGTCTATCGTCTATAGTCTGAGGTCTTTAGTCTTTGGTCTCTGATGTCTATTGGTAGTTAGCCAAGAAAAGAAATAAAGCCAGAAAAAAAAGAAAATGTGAAAAACGCACATACAAACAAAATGCTTGAATGAAGGTTTTTATACATATTCCAATTTTATTTATATAAATTTGATTTCTTGCGACATAAAATAAATTCAAAGAATCTACTCAGATACTAGCTACAAGATACAAGATACCCACGTGTTTGCCTTTTAAGAACGCTAACGCTAACAAGTGTTATCAATATTAACTCTGGTAATGCCATAAACAATTAACGACCTCTAACCACTTTAGACTGTTTGTCTAGTTAGTGAGTGTGGTAATCGCCATTAGTTAATAACAATCACTTAGTTGGCCAGTGTAACACCAGTAACCAGTCAACGAGTATTACACAATCCTCAGCCACAATTCAGTCAACAAATGCGTCACTTTTGTCAGACTAAAAACTGAAAACAAAATGCTAAAAGCTAAAGGCTAAAACAACTTGATAAACAGCTTTACTGCTAACTTGATTCTAGCCGAATGCATTTCCCGCTGTCCCCTTTTCCCTTTGTCGTGCTCCTGCTTCGCATAAGTGCAAATTATGTATACGCCTCATATAACGACTCGCAGCACGTGTATCTCATAGATGCAATCTTGCTTTTGCTTTCAGTGCTAATAATTGCATAATTCAGAGCTCAACGCATAAATAAACTAAAGTAGGGAGATTGCAATACTTGATTTAACTACACAAGTTTACAAAAACAAAAAAGTTAAAATTTATTTAATATTTTAAATAATTTGTATGCGGATTACTAAGTGCTCACAACAGTAAAAACAACAACAATAATGCCGATAAACATTCCTCAAATAACTGTTGTTTCTTTTGTTATATAATAACAATTATTCAAGTTTACTTTGTTTTTCTAAACACACATTTTTATACGAGTTTTGCTTCGAAGCGCAGTGTATTATGCAATGTCAATCATATTTTGCGATTGCATTTATCGTTCAAACAGTTTTTGTTGTTGTTGTTGATGTTGTTGTTACTGCTGTTGTTGCCATCAGACGACATGGCAGCAATGGCGACAACATTCTGAGTCGGAGACTGAGAACAAGGGGAGTGGAAGGGGGAGCAAGGCAGAGACTTGAACCGAGACAAAAACCAATTACAACGACGTCAACAACTATTTACACACTTTGTGAATACCCTGCACTTTTGCGTACTTTTACTGGCATATTACACTGGAATTAAAAACTATGTACTTAAAGATAACTTTTACACGAAAATTATTTCTACTACGTATTAAAATAAATTATGTACTTAAGAAACTCTTTGTATTTGTGTCGCAAAGGTTTTTATATTTATTTTCTAGGGTGTCTGCAAGTCGTGCTGCCTTTGGGTGTCTTGCAAATTTATATTACCAGGCTTATTATTACTAGAGTAAACTGTTGTTGTTTTGGGTGGCCACAGAAAATATGCGAGAGAAAAATGCAATGTCAGATATGCAAATGTGCATAAGGTACCCACACCCCTCCCCCTACGTCAACACACTTTCCACAAAGTTTTCCTTTTTGCGGTCTTCTCATTCCATTCCATTCGATTTGCTTCCCTAATTGCTTGCGACATTTTCTTTTCAGCTCCAACAAGTGTGTACGAGTGTGTGTGTGTGGGCGTAAAGGCTACGTTTTGGGCCTAATGAAATTACATAATTGCTGTGATTGCCATTCAATAAAAATAATCATAAAAGTGCGAGTTTTTCCGTTTCTTTTTGTTATGAAATCGAGTTGAAATTATTATTCAACAAATTTCATGAACGAATTTCTTGTGAGTGATTTTTTGTTTGATATTTGTTTTATTGGCTTTTCATTTGTTTTTTATGCTTCTTTATGGCCCATTTTTACGACTTTTTGTCAACGATAAACGACACGACAAAATAAAAACCAAAACGAGGAAAAAGCAAAACGGAAAACAGCTGAAAGAATTATTCGGGTCTAAAGAATTTTTTTTGTATTTGCGTTTTAGGGTTTTTTTTTATGATTTCTTTCGTTTGATTTGGCTCTGATTACATAATGTCACATCGAGATTACTGTAGATTCTGACTAATTGTTATTTTTTTGTCGCTTATGTCACGAGCAGTTTTACATAAGGGCGTGTGTGACTCACAGGCGTAAGGGGGTTAGGCGGGTGGTGGCAAGGGGGAAAGGGGGCTGTTTGCATAATAATTACACTCGAAGGAAATATTTGCCATTTTCCAGTTAAAGGTTTAACAGCTTAAAACTTTTCATTTCGTAGCCCAAGTTGTTGTTGTTGCTGATGGTCGCATAATGCGTCGCGTGTCGTAACGTCAACGCTAAGAGCGACGCCAGCGTCAGCGCTTACGTCGACGACAGCGTCACTGAGGCGACAACGCAGGCAGCGTCACGTAAACTGCAATGAGCCGGCAATCGTTGTCCTCCCCTCTCACCGTTCGCCGCTCTCCTTCCTTCGTACCATGCCTCACCAAACTAACAGCAGACTGTGGTGGAGTGGCGTTAGGGAGGGGGAGGAGCTGGGGACTGTTAATTTCACAAGCGCTTTTTGAGCTGCAATTTGTTGACTTTTCTATAAAGTTCAAATCGCAAATGCTGTGCCATAACTGAAAATACGAATAACTGTAACTATAACTGTAACCGTGCATAACTGTGCATTTAAGCTTATATAATCGCTGACATTTTAATACAATGTCATTAATTTATTATTGTTATTGCATCACTTTAATTTCAAGTTTACGTTTAATTGAATTCATAAATAGAATAAATAAATATTTTAAAAAATAATTGTAAGTCTCTGTAATGTAAGTATCAATTCGGAATATATTTTTTAAATTAGGAAATTAACTATTAAATGGGAATTAGCACTTGAAGTATTCCCTAATAACGTCGTACTGCATTCAACTATTTCATACTAGCTTAACAGAAACTAATCCCGGGTTTCTGGTTTCGCTGGGGAACGTGGAACGTATTTGTTTATAACTAATCACGCATATTAGTCAGAAGTCTACATGCTTTTATCACCAAATTAAATATAAATTATTATCAAGTGCTGCCCATTTGATTTGCTAGAAAGTCAGCAAAAACAACACAAAACGAGAACAACAGAGACAACAATTGGCCCATACAACAGAAAAACCGCTTAGTAATGCCTTTAAAAATATGGCAACACGTAAGGCACGCCCCCCTCCCTCCATCTTCCTTCACTTTTCACCCTTTGGCAGCTCATTGCAGCGCATTTTGTTTTCACAATCAATTCGCAGAAACACCAACAAAACAGCAATATACAAATGAAAACAGTTTTTCCGCTGCCTCTGTCGACGACAGCTGCGCTGCTGCTGCTGCTGTCGCTGTGCAAAGAGCAATGCAACTTAGTTGAGCATTCGCCGTTCATTCACATTGCACACGCATACAAATGCATTGACACTCACTCACCCATACACACAAACACACACACGTATACACGTCTTAACAGCAGACGGCGTGTGGCCTGATGTCGTAACTTAAGCACAAGAGAGCTGCTGTTGCGCACAGAGCTCTTTTAGCGCCACTCTCTTCTTTCATGTTGTCTACTTTACCTGGCGCACTCTCTTAAGGCTGGTACTGCTGCTTCCTCTTCGTCTGTATTGTACAAAAACACGACCGCGCCTCCTCCTTTCTAAAAAGAACACACACAATAAATTCTATTGTGTCAAAATTTATTGCCACACGCGAAAAAAACGGAACACTGCAAATTTTGCTTTGCTCAACTTATAAAATTTTCTTCTTTTTCTTAATATTTTGTTTTATAGTGATTCGCCCCTTTTTGATGCCCGCTTCTTTCTTTTTTTTTTGGGCGTGAGCGTTTGCTTTGCTTTTTCCGTTTCGTTTGCTTTTGGTTTTGCTTTTGCGTTTGGCTTTGCTTCTGCTTTTGGTTTTGCTTTTGCTTTCTGTGTTTTGTAAGAACTGAACGGCTCGGCTTTACGTAACCCGCAGACGGGTTTTACACATTTCCCGCGAGAAAGGATGGTAGGGGAGGGGGGTAAAACAGCAGACGCTTTTAATTTATAGCACTTGACTTAAATAATTAAAAATTTATGCTGCTGCCTTGGCGAATTGATCACACACACACAAACACAAAGATAGAGACCCAGCGACACACTCGAAACGCACTTGTTACATTGACTAAAAGCAAAGCGTTGGCGCTGGCGTTGTTTTGTAATGCGCTTACGTTATAATTACGCGACGAGCGGGGACGTGACGTTGTCTTCGTAAGGCAACGTGTAGTGTTCGAATGCTGCTCGAGGGCGGCGAGCGCTGTGATTTTACGTTCCGCCCGCTATATTTTTGCAGTACTTGTCACGGCCGCTGTTCGACAGCAAATGAACGAAGAGCTCGCTCTGGGCGCAAACTAACACAGCGTCGAGAGAGCGCAAGTCAACAGAGCTGAGAGCGCACAACAGCGTACGAACAGCAACACATGCTATTATGTCATAGCTCTCTTAAGCAGCCAACAGCTCTGTTGCGTCATCAGTTTCTGCTCTCTTCAGTGCAAAACTGTGCTGCTGCTTGAGGTTTGCCGGCAAAAACGACAACTATCAAACAAGGTGACGCCAAACTTAGGCAATGTGTGATGTGAGTGGCAGGTGGGTTAGGGGAGATGAGTTTACACCCACGCTTGCTCATCATTTATCGTATGTTTTGTGCTTCCGGCGCCACTCAAACTATGTGTGTATTTAATAATCGAGAGATGTTGAGTAAAAATGTTCATATTTGCTGGCTGCTGTTTTTTTTTTTGGTTTCATAAGTTTGTCATTTAACGCATATTACGTGTAGTGACGCGTTGACCTCATTTACCGATGAAAAGAGAGCCACAAAGCAAAACAACGGTAACTAAAGCTGCACACAGCGTAATGCAGCAGTGCTGCTACTGCTCTGCCGCTACCGTGGCTGCGACCACTGCTCAAGCTCAGCCAAGCAAAGACAATTCAACGCTCCGTTGCTCACATTTCAAGCTCAAGTTCAACGTTGGTCGCCGCTCTCGTCGCCGACGCCGCTGTTGTTGTTTTTGTTGTTGTTGTTGTTGTTATTGATGTCTGCTGCATATTTCCAGTTTATCGTTTTATGTTGTTATTAACATTTTAAGTGGCGGTTGCTGTTGTTTCTGCTGTTGTTGCTTTGTTACTGCCTGTTACTATTTTCGTAATTTGGCAATTTGTTGCCCCTCGTTTACACAGTCAAAGAGCAGAAGGAAGAGAGAGGGAGATACACATGTTTATTCATATTTGGATTTCGTGTGCTAACATTGCTCGCATTATTGCAACATTTTCCACGCACGTTTTCTTCATAGGAAGTAATCGACAACCGACCAGCGTTATGCAGCTCTGACAGGGTGGTTGTTGTTGTCCATAAACGGAAATTGGTTGGGTGTTGTGATAAAAAAATATATGTTTACATATGAGGAAATTCGTTAACGTTTTGCATAAGTTAATGGCAAATAGAGTTATGTCGCGCGATTTATTTGGTAATTAGTGCAATGAGTTGTGTGCATCCAAAAATATAACGGAAACTTATCCATAACAAAGCTTTGCAACATGTTAACAGAATACAAAGCTGTTATTGACATAGCAGTCGAAGTTTGGCAGCAAGTTGCCGGACACATGACTCAGCCGATTCCAGAACTATGTTAACTAACAGCACTCAAGCAGTATGTTAAATCAGACAGAACATCATGTTTTCAAGGTCGATGACCACTTAATTTTATAGCGGTCTTTTAGGCTGTAGTTTAAATAGTCAGTGCGTTGCTGTTAAACCAATAACATATGAATTTAGTGCAGCAGATAAAAGTATGCAACAAAAAGTTATTACAAAGAATTAATTACACCATTTTGCTTTTTGTATTTATCGTTTCAAAATTTGTATCTAAACCTTTATTGTTTTTGCAGTTTCAATAAATAATATATATCGCCTTCCATTAATAATGCCATTAGTTATCATCCTATTGGTTTCCTTGCTTGCACTTTTAATAACTTCAACAAAATCAATAAAGAATTTTAATTGAATTTTGTAGTTAAACAAAAGCAAGTTTCTAATTAGTTAAACATAGATGAAAATGCCTCTGATTTAGCGATAACTTAGAAACAAATACATACATATGTAGGTATGTATAAATTGTAACAAATCATTTAATTCAAATTAAAACTAATTAAAACTAATATCTGCAGCACTTGTGTTTAGTTTTAGTTTGTTAGCATTTGTTTAATGTTTTATGTGATTTTTCACATATTGTAGATCGTTAAGTACGATTTCTTTTTCTTTATCTTTTTTGTTGTATATATATCTAGGTACATGTTAGTGTCCTTGCATAGGCTGTTTTTTTAAATTTACTCAAATTGTTATTAAATTTAAATTTTACTTTAATTTTTCAATGTTCATATGCTGCCAACAACAACTAGGCGCAGTTTATTTATTAATCATTTATTTATTTCCTTTGCTTTCTATTGCCGCAAGCGGAGTTGGTTTTTGTTTTCGATTTTCCTTCTTTTGTTACTAATACAAACGCTTTACAAATTTTAGTTCTAAAGTTTTTGTAGCTTTAGCTATAGCCCTTCCATTTTTTTTTTGCATTTTCTTTTTGTATTTTTTTAATTTTTCATATAAAATTATTTGCATTCATTTCAATCGCAAAATTCTCAAAATATAATATAAAGGCTCTAAAACGCATGTTTGAGTGTGTGTGTGTGTGTGTGTGTGTGTGTGTGTGTGTGTGTAGTGTGTTGTTTGTGGGTGTTTAATTCTTTTGTTTAATTTTGGGATTTTTAGCTTCATATATGCAACAACTAACAATTTTTTTTTGCTTTTTAGTTTTTTTGTTTAAGTTTTCAGATTTTTTTCTACACTGAGTAATCAGTATTTACTTCTGATTCAGATTATACTTAGTATTCTTATTTATTTAAAATTCAACAACATTTTGTCTTTAATAATATGTAATATATATATAAATATATATATATTTATTATATATTTGTATATACATACATATACATATTAGGTATTTACGTGTATATGTATATAATATTTAATATATGTATATATAATAATATGTTCGCATTTCCGCGTCTTTCTCCAACTGACGCACTTTTCTCCGCTCCTTTGCTCCTTAATGTTTAAAAACACTCAGCATTTGCTTAACTGTACTTTACTTTACGGTTATTTTGACTGTGACTGTCTCTCTCTAGGCTTAGTTTCATAATCATGCTAGAAAAGTATCTTCTAGATACTCTATATACTCGTAAGATACTCCTTTGTAGCTAATTCTTTGCTTTGCACTGCAACAATTTGTGTCTTTAGTTACTATTTTTAACCCTGCCTACGATTACGATTTCGATTTCGATTACGATTACGATTACAATGCGCTATATACTAAATGGTATATCGTATCTGGTATATAAGTACATGCTTATAAAAAATCATCAGCTACAATATTGAATTTATCTACAGAAGTTATTCCAACTAATTGTAAACGTTACAATTTGTTATAATTATTACAATAATAATAATAATAATAGCATGCTGTCTGTCTCCATTTTTGCATTGTGTATAGTAAATATATTTATTTTTTTTATTGTATATTAGACATAATTTCGTTTACTAACAAAAGTATTTATTTACTTGCAGTTTTATCGTCTTCTGTTTGTTTCTAAAGTCTACATTTTGTTACGGAACATTCTTATTCAAATTACGATTACAAATTAAAATTAAAATCTAATTTTCAATCACTAACGAAACAAATGAAATTACAACAACAAACTCGTTGCATAAAACTGGTGTATAAGTTATGATAATAATTAATTTATTTTTTGTTGCTCGCTTTTCGGCTGTGCGAGGAACCCGATTCCCAAAGCCCGAAAGTATGCAACAAAAATTGTCTACTCTTTAAATTAAATGAGTAAAGAAAAGAGAAAATATATTTCCAATTAAAACTAAGTCTCGTTCGTGTTCTCGTAGAGTTCAGACCTGATTTATTTTTTCTCTGAAAAATTTGTCTGCCAACAATTTTCTGTCAAAAATATATATTAATAATTTTCATCAAAATAATAAAAATATTATTTTCGGTTCGCTACGCGCTCAAGAGAGAGACCGATATTTTATCTGGTGTTACATTTTTAACTGTGGAGCTGAAACCTAACAAACAAAACAGAATCTTTTTGCAAAACAGAATCTTGTATTGCTCATTTATAATGCGTTGCTAAGTTTTGCAGTAAAACTTAGTCAATTGCAAAATGAATGAGCAAACTTCAAACATAAATTATGAACAAATGAAACTGGTGGCTGGCGCCACGCCTGCCCAAATTCGAGCCGATTTAGCGATGGACAATGCGCTATTTAAAGAAAAAGCTGCTTCTAATTCTAACCATCAAACTATCAGCAGTCGGGCTGGTACAACTTGTATCAACACCTCTACGCTATCGCTTAGGGCTCCTCTCTCTTCAACAATATCTGGAAGTATTTGCTCTGCTCCTATTACAGTGAGCAGTGGCAGGTTGATGGATACCTCACAAGAAAGTCTGCAGCCAAGCTCTCCACACTGGCAATCAGTTAAACCCAACCGCAAGAGACCTCCACATTCCAGTAATGGAATTACAAAGATTAAGAAATTAAGCGAAAGGCCCTTGAGTGATGCATCTAAAAAATCAGTAAATCCATTTCAAATACTTTCTGATGATGAAATTGATACATTTCCTACAGACGAGGAAATTGCGAAAGCAGAAGAGTTGGCTAATAAAATGGATCGTGATCAATGTCCTGATAGTCAGATTGAAAAACAGAAACAAAAAAAACCTCCGCCAATTAACATTGAGGATGTAACAGATGTGAATTGATGGAAAATGAGCTAAATCTTGTAATTGGGCCTAAAAACTATACGATCAGAATTTGTAAAAATGACACTGTTAAAGTTTATGTGGAAAACTCTGACAATTATCGATCTATGGTTCGTTATCTAAAAGAAAAGAATGCCCGTCATTATACATATCAACTAAAAGAAGATAAGGCTTTTAAGCTTTTTATACGGAATATATCAAGCTTAACTCCTAAAGAACAGATTATTGAAGCTTTTAAAGATGCTGGCCATAATGTAATTCGTATTCATAATCCACGTCCCCGCATGATCTTGCGTAAAGAAAATGATACGGAGGTCGAGGAGTTAATTCGTAGAAACTTCTTTTTTGTGGACATAGCTCGTGCAAAAAACAATAAAGAAGCTCTTAAGGTAACCCTAATAGGACGTCAAAAAGTAACGGTTGAAATGGCCAGAAAAACCCTTGATGCTACACTTTGTCATAGATGTCAAGGCTTTGGACACACCAAAAATTACTGTTTACGACCTTTTATTTGCGGAAAATGTGCCCAAGATCATCCGACTGCTCTATGCACAGAAACTGACAAACTGCTTTGTACTAATTGTGGAGGAAACCATGAAGCTTGGAATAGGGCGTGCCGTATTTACAAAGCCAAAATACATGAACGCAGTCCAAAAATTAATCTGCAGTTAAATAGAGAACGGGTTAATAAACAACCACATGTTGCCTCCTATCAGCAGTTTGTACCAACTTCTATACTACGTGGAACTCAAACCTATGCTGACGCCCTGCGCTCAGGTACTACACATGATAATTTACAAAATCAAGCTGGAAAAGTGGCTCCTGACTTTCTTTCAAGACTTGAAACAGCCATAGAAACTCTTACATCAAAACTTGATTCATTTCAAGCGAGACTTAAAGAGCTGGAAGCATCCAACGAGTATCTCAGGACTATATGTCTTAATTTACTTAACACTAAGAAGTAATGACTCGAATGCTAAAACTCGGATTATGGAATGCCCGCGGTGTTGCTAGAATACTGAAGAACTAACCCATTTCCTTAATATAAATAAAATTGATGTTATGCTAATAACTGAATATGGCTTCAACCGGAAGTACAATTTTATATACCAGGATTCTACTGCCATAAAGCGGACCATCCCAGTAACAGACAAAGAGGTGGAGCTGCAATTCTCGTAATAAAGAAATTATATATTCTCAAGTTCAGCCAGTAAGGACTTCACAACTTCAAATGGCTTCAATCAAAATCACTTGTAGTATGGGTGACTTACAAATTTCCTCTTGTATCTTCCACCGAATGAGTCTTGGACGGCAACTGAATTTGCGAATCTTTTTAATACCTTAGGATGCAAGTTTTTAATAGGTGGTGATTTTAATGCTAAAAGTACGCTTTGGGGATCTCCTAGAGCAGATACAAGAGGTATTTGTCTGCAAGATGTTGTCCTTAGATCTTCAGTACAAATCCTGGCGACTGGGGAAGCAACTCATTTTCCTTATGACTCAAGAGCAACACCAAGTGCAATTGACTTCTTTATATATAATGGAATTCAACCTGCTGCTTTAAATATACGGACTGATTACCAGCTTTCATCTGATCATCTTGCTCTTGTTGCCGTATTGGAATCGTCACCGAAAACTATTGTGAAAAAAAGACGTCTGCTTTTACCTCGATCAAACTTGGAAGTATTTAGACAAGATTTGGAGGACACTCTTGATCTAAATATTGAAATAATACAACCTGAAGACATTGATGATGCGCATTCCATTCTTATTAACAAGATACACTCTGCTGCTCTTAATGCTGCTCCGATTCAACCTGAGACTGGAACACGAGAGGTGCTTCCTCCTGCTATTGAGGCATTATTACGTATTAAAAGAAGGCTTCGAAGGCAATATTGTCGAACTCGTGATCCTCAGGTGGATAGAGTTTATCGAAGAGTATCCAACAGAATCAGATATCTATGTTACTTCATAAAACTCAGGAAAATGATCGATTTCTTTCAAATGTAACCCCTGATGACTCTGGAAAGCATTCTTGTGGCAGCTAACTAGGAAATATAAGCAGCAAGTTTCGCCGAAGTTTCAATAGAAAGTCGAATGGTTCCTGGGTCAGAACGCCGAAAGAACGAACAGAAGCTTTTGCTGATGAGTAGAGTCAAGATTTAAGCCCTTTAATACTTGTCATAACATCAAAGAACAATGTCCAAGCCACATTAGATGCCTGGACAATAGCTCCCAGTAGACCAATAACATTTGAGGAAGTATCTTCGGAAATTAAAGCCTAAAACCTAGAAAAGCTCCTGGAGAAGATGGATTGGATAATTTGCACTTAAGTCCTTGCCTTGTAAAGCGGTCTTATTTTTAGTATTATTGTTTAATGCAGTACTAAGACTTGGACATGTACCAAATCAATGGAAAAAAGCAAGCATTTGTATGATACTAAAACCTGGGAGAGCCCTTATGCCTTAGATTCCTACAGACCAATCAGCCTGTCCTTCTATAGAAAATTTTGAACGATGCCTTTTAAAGCGTATATTAGTATACAGGAAGTTAGCAGAAGGATACCTCCATTTCAATTTGGATTTAGAAAATCTCATGGGACTCCTGAACAACTTAATAGGGTGGTTAATTTATACTGGAAGGTTTTGAAGCAAAAGAATATGTAGTGGAGCCTATCTAGATATTAAGCAAGCATTTGATCGGGTATGGCATGATGGGCTCTTGTGTAAGTTGAAGAGTATACTTCCGCCGCAACTGTACACAATAATGCGCAGCTACTTAGAGAACAGGACGTTCTCGGTGGTATCGTCTGATGGGAGTCCTCTATACGAAACATTAGTGCTGGAGTTCCACAAGGCAGTGTTTGGGGCAATCCTCTATTCATTATTTACGCATGATACTAGACCTAATTATTAATCATTGAAAATTTTTTAATTGCTAATTTGCGGATGACACAGCAATATTGACAAGAAGTACTTCGTTGCAAGAGGCTGCAGGTTATTCAAAATTATCTCAACGATTTGAGGAATGGGCGTGTCCTGGAATATTGGCATTAATGCTAGCAAATGTGCTAATGTAACCTATGCTTTACGACCAGGCTACTGTCCAAGTATTCTCTTCAGAACAGACATGGAAATTATGATGGCTACAAATACCTTGGTGTTTATTTAGACAGAAACTTACATTTCAGAAACACATTTCAAGCATAACAAAAGGCCTTCAGCGAGATTAAAAAAAATGTATTGGTTTCTGAAAGGACAACTAAGTTGTCGCTGAAAAACAAGGTGTTGATATACAAAGATGCCCATCCTGGAGATATGGTTCCAAGTATATGGAATTGTGGAAGTCACGGCGAAAATTAGAATTTTCAGGCAAAGTTCCTGAGGATGATCTCTGGAGCGCCTTGGTACATGCGTACTGCAGATTTGAGACGCAACTCGAAGTACCCAAAGAGGAGACGTTTTGAACGAACAGACGGATGCCTACATATCAAGATTAAGGAACCATCCAAACATTCTAGCAAGACGTCTGGTTGAGAACAGAAGAGGTGTTGTGAGGCGCTTAAAGTTCATCCAACGACGAGTAACAGAATATTAATTAATTATATTAACCTGTCTCTTATAACTCATAGTTATAATTGTAAAATTTGTAAATAGTATAAATAGTTTAATTCAAGTTGTAAACAACAGTAAAATTAAATAAATATAAGATATCAAAGTGAAAAAAATTAAAACTAATAATTAAAAAATACTAAACTAGTATTTATTGCGTGTGCTATTCACACTTTCGCTGCCTGTTAGGGTCACACTCGCAAGCCGTAGGCTCAACTACTTTCACCTCTATGCGCGTTTTTAATTCTAGACATATCTTTTATCTGTTTCTAATATGTTTATATAAATACAACACGATTTCTTTATCTTTTTCGGTTTCTTTGTTAATTGATTTTATACAAATATTTAGCAATTGCTTAGTATTCTTTAGTTTTTCTTGTATTGTGGAGTTTATTTGGGCTAAATCAACTACGGTAGTTAAAGTTATAATTATCGTTATCATTATAGTTATAGTTATCGTTATCGTTATCGTATAATTTCTGTGTCACTTTACAAAACAACCGAAGCTCAAACATTGATTCAACGTTTCTTTTTTTATTCCAATGATACGAGTATAAGTATATATCTATATATTGTTTTCATAATAGATTTAGTTTAAGTTTCTCATTTGGGGGTTTTCCTCTAGGTGGTTTCTTAGCAGTGCAAAAGGCTTTAAGGTTAGGTTCGGAATTCGAGAAGGAGAACTCAAGAAAATTGTTAAAATCTCGGATCTCGGAAGTTATATATCGACTTTTTGCTAGGTGCCCGATGCTTCTTCTTCTACACATGGCTAGTGGATAAACATCTAATTAGTTAGCAAGATAGTTTATATATTAATCTATAAAAATGTATGTGTTTAATTGCCTTTTTTTATTTATCGTTAGGGTTAGTTTCGGGTACGTATTTAGTTGATTTTCGATTTTCATCCTTTTCTTAGTTTTCTTCTAATTGCTATGGCATTTTCTAACTGTACTTTGCTGTGAGATCCTTGCATTGTATTCTAGTATAAACATTTTTTTGTTTTTCTGGTGTCGAAAATAAAACAAATTGACAAAAAATGTGGAACAATGGGAATCTTTTCAATATTTTCGAAAGCAACGCTTAGATTTTTATTATTACATAATTCCTTGCATGGTTAACTTCTCCTTTCTCTTCACTCACTTTCTCCATTCTAACGTTATATCATTGTTTTTGACGTTATTGTTTTTTGCACAAATTCCATTAAAATATAAATAAAACTTAGTGAAAGAATTAAACTTAAGTTTAAACTTGCTTCGTTAAAAAAAATGTAATATATTATAAATGATTTTGTAGTGTTTGGTATAAAATTTATTTGATTTTCTTTCTTTCTCTATTTTTTTACTTAATTCTTTTTTATGTGTATATTTTTTGTTTCATTTATGGTTGTTGTTGTAGTTGTTGTTGTTTATTTGTTAACTTAAGATGCTAGATATGCAGGTATATGTAACTCAATGTTTAACAAATAAAATTAAAAAAACTTAACTAAAGCTGTAAACAGTAATGATAATAATAATAATAATAATAATAATATACTCATAGTCATAATTATAATCATAATCATAGATAATAACAATAATAATTATGTATAAGATTTAAGATCTTGCAAAATCACACCAAACAAATTAGTTAAAAACAAATAAGCAACTAAAAGAGTAGAATAGAAATATTTATAGATACAAAAATAGTATAAAGCATGAATAGTTTATGAAATGAATAAGAATTTGAACTGTAAAAGGTTCTATATAGTTGGGTTTTAAGATCGAAGCAGACTTCCTATATATATATACAGATATATATAATGCTTTCTGACTGTTTTTTAAAATTTAAATGTTTATGTTTATATCTTTTTATTGATTTCTCTCGTCTCGTTTAACAAATAACAAAAAACTATAAAATAATAGTTTTGCATGGTCAATGCCGTAAATAATTAATGAATAATTTTATCGTTTTCCTTTGAACTTTTATAATTTTTAAGTTTTAAAGTTTCATAATGTTATAGTTCTGTACGGTGTATATATAAAAATCATAGCTCTCTTAAACTAACAGCTGCCTAGCGCGGAGGCAACTGAGGAGGGAAGTTCTTTGCTCATTTCTAAATGTTTTTTTTTGTTTTGGTTTTTTTTTATTTTATGTATTATATTTCCTTTTTTTGGGGGATTTTCAATTTCCATTTTTTGTTTGCTTTATTGTTGAAAAAGGCAACGAAATTATTTACAATATGTGTGCTCGATTGTGGTTAGAAGAAGAAAGCAAAAAGCAGAAAATTATCTCATAAAATTCACTAAACGAAAAACTTAACAACGAAATAAAGAAATTAAATTAAAATATATGTATGTTTGTATGTAGATATTAAGAAAGTATCAGAAAATTGTGTTGTCGGTAAAAATAATGTTTAAAACGCATTTAAAAACTAATAACATAACACACTAGGCTCAAAAATAATTAACAACTCTAGAGTCTAAACTGTAGAGAATTGGGTTTCTTCCTTTCTCCCTTTCTCTTCAGGATTCTCTTGTTTCTGATGCCACTATTTTTGTAGGTTAGCTTTGAAGGCAGAGCGGGTTGCACTTTCGATACATTTATCGATATAAATTTATGGTGTGTGAGTGTGTGGGTGTGGGTGATTGAAAGTTTCCTTTTAAGCTACACTAAAAATGTAATTTAAATGTTTTTGTTTTTGTTGTAGTTAATTTGCATTTAGTTTTACGTTAAGTTTAAAATAAATATGCGGTAACAGGTCCCGCTGCTTAAAAATGTGTGTGTGTGTGTTTGTGTCTTATCATATATGTATGCATACATATGTGCATATATATATAAAGAACTCATCTGTATGTATATGCACACATATATGCCCCGCATTTTGTAGTAGTGTAGTATTTTTTCATGTCTCTTTAGTATTTATCAAATATTATTACTATTATTATTATTATATAATGTAGTTCTTGTTGTGGTTTCGTCACATTTTCATTACACATCCTGGAATTTCGATAGACGTGCTCGCAAGTCCATGTTCTCCTGTTTTAGCTGCTCTACCTCCTGATGTAGTGTTGCGTTCTGGGAAAAAGATTTCAAGAAGTTAGTCTCGTTCTATTTAAGGGTTAATTACAGTGGGTCAAGTAATGGCTCTGCTAACCCTTGAGTCTGTCAGATGTTGGCTATTTCTATTTGAAAGAGTATTTACAGTCAGTTAGACACCCAACGGTATGACTGACCGCTGTGGGTGCCAAACGTTCAGGGCTAGCAACTCTAAGTCTCTAGAGGCAGTTACTTGACCCTTTACCCCCGAGGTGCACTACTCACTTCCTTTTCCAAGTAGCGTGCACGCATCGCAATTTGGTTCTCCTTTTGTCTGCGCGCATCTCGGGACCTTTTGGCGGCAATGTTGTTCTTTCGTCGTCGGGCCCAGTACTTGTCGTCCTTGAGCTCATCTGGAACAAATTGTTTGCGTGACTTTTTAATCATCGGCTGCGGTTTGAGCTCTTCATCGGAGAATGCTCTGGTGCGCGGATCAAAGTCACGCCCCGACGATGCGAATGAAAATGCTGGAATATCAAATACTAAATGTTAGCAATGTTTCACAGACTGTTCGTGCTATAAATTAAATCATAACTCATGGCGCACAACTTTAAGAGAAAACCGAAAGAACAAACTCAAAAGTTTCAAGTAGTAAAAGAATAGACAAAGAAAAAGTAGTAGAAAAATGGAAATAAAAATTAGAACAAAATAATGGAAATAAGTAAGAGAAATTTGCCTCGAAATTGCACAAATTGGAATGTAATCAGCCTTTAACATTTAGCATTTGATAAGACATGAGCAAAAACATTTTGAATATTTCGATTTGTTTTTTTGTTTTTTTTTTTTGTTTTTGGGAGGATGAACTTGCTAGATGAAAAAGTTGTAGATGGTAATTATTAATCGTAAACAAAATATGTAAATGTAAATTAAAATCATATTCAAATTGAAATTCATGTTAATTTTAGGCGCAATGTCCATTCCATTTGTGTTTTTTTTTTTGTTTTCTTTTTTTTTTTTTTGGTTTTAAATAAGAAATAAAATTACGATTATGAAATTTTGTTTGGGTTGCTCTAAAGGATTTCTCCCGCTTTGCTCCTGAACATGTTCTTAGGTACTCACTTGATTCGGCCGGCGATGGCGGATTTAGCGTGTCGGGACTAATGCAATCCGATGGCGATGGAGATCGCTCACGTTTTGTGGTTATGTGGCCCAAGCCCATGGACAGACCTGCAGCATGGCTCAGAGAGTCCGAGCGATGGCCCAAACCACTCGAGTGTCCCAGGTGTGTGCCAGGTAAGCCATCTGGTATATTATTCTCCGACAGAAATTCATCCAAGTCTGCGTACTGTTCGTGCGAAAAGAATGTTCAAATTCCAAAATTGTAATTTACGTCACACTTGTCTATGCCAAAAGCTCGCAAAGAACAGCCACAACAGCCAAAGGAATGTGTATAAAAAGCTGTGATTTTTAATTACTATAATCTTTACTAAAAACTAACAACCACTTTAGTTGGTACTAAAGTAGAAGAGTTTTCAATAATATTAATTGGAATTTTATACTTTTACTTGGCTTTTTTTAAATTTGTTTCTAAATCAGAAAAGACCTTTCGTTATTTAATTTAGTTAAACCAAAGATTTCGAGTAATCAAAAACCAGAGTTTATAGGTATTAGTCAAATTGTGTAGATACAAAAACTGTACAGATTATTTAATTATATACATAAGTTATGAAGAGAATACAATTCTCGCACTAATTAAGCAACAGATTCAGGTTAATTATTGAATGACTGTTCCCGTTTATTGGTTTAGCGTTTAATAGTGTTTCTATTTGTGTGTCGGTGTCTGTGAGTGTGACTGTTTTCTTTTGCGTGGTGGGGGGGGGTATTCGTGGTATAGGAGGGGGTGTACAGTACAGACGCAGCCACTACGCAGCGATGAAATGATACTAACTTGTGTTACCTTGAGGTCAGCATCGTAGGGCAAAGTTTTGTCCCACAAATTTGGGCCAAGAAATGCCGTTTGAGCCTCAACATTCCAAATGTCGCCCTCCTCTTTGTATTTATCATCTGGACAGATGATTTCTTTGCTATTCGATGTGGATTTGCCTGCAATAATTCAGAATAAATATATTTTATTAAACAAATGGCGAAATCAAGTGCAATTAATATAGTATGTATTTATTGTATTGTTTCCAGTTCCCTCTAGTTTTACAAAAGTTTCTATTAATCATAAGTAAACGTCGCCAGTGCTGATAAGAGGCGCCTAAGTATTTTTATTTACTATTCTTTTTTTTTTTGTCATAATTTATTTTGCAGTAAATTGTGTTGTTTTGTCAAGTGCAAATAGAAGTAGTGCTTGATAAGGGCCTGAGCACTACTTGGTCAGCTGCCAGCGCACAAAGTGGGTCAAAAACTGCGCTTTCATATGACAGCACTGCATAATACTAAATTTAACAGATATAGTATCAAAATCAAGACGAAGTGTGTATCTTTTTATTACGTTTTCTGAATCCTTGATTTGATTAAGCATTTCTACAGAAACATTGACAACAGTTGTACTGTAACACTTTAAAACAACTTTATACAAAAGTAATAGAAATAAAAAATGGCAATTCTTTGGGCTAACGGCACAAAAATGAATGCAAACCAAATAACAATTTCCGCATGCGCCTCAAAATGGCAAGCAAACAAAGCCAAAAACAAATACACACACAAGCTGTAAGCACAAGCGAGACAGCAGGACAGACCACAAACAAAGCAAACAAAGAGGAAGCGCAGTTAGCGTCGCCAAGCAGCGCTGCACACAGCAGCAGAGCTCAGCAGCGTAAAAGCGAAAGTGAAATTTCAGCTTTCAACTGATTTTTATCGCTGCTCTCCGTTCTCCGCTCTACGCTCTCTCTCACTGAGCACAAAAAGCTTCTTTCGGCTTACGCTGCGCAAGCGCAGCTGAGCGTGCTTCTGCTGCTGCCGACACCGCTGCAAACTTCGCTGCTCTTTCGACTGCCCATCAAGGAACGCGCTCTTTGATTTCTTGCACATTTCACGTACAAACAAGTTTGTTGCTGGCTTTGCCGTCGACGTCGCCTCACTGCCGTTGGCAGCAGCAGAAACCGGTTGCTGTCTTCGTTGTTGTTGCTGTTGGTTTCGCTTGCATTAGTTTCCGCTTTCTTATTCACTCTCACTTTCATTTGCGAACTTTTTTCTTTTTGTCTACTGTTGCTGTTTTAGGCGATTTACAAACTATTGCGAAATTTTATGCCACGACGTTGACTGCGACTGCGACTGCAACGGCGACCACATTTCTGGTCTTGTCAGGTCTGGTGTGGTGTGGTCTCGTCGCAGGCAGTGAAGTAATATTTTCTTTGCTTTTCTTTTTAAGCCGACGTCGTTGCCGCTGGCAGCGAAGCGTAAGTAAAAAGTAACCAAGTGTTTTTTGTTGCATGTGTTGATTGTGAAGTAATAGCACACACACACATATAAATGCATACATGTGCCAACAAAATTAGGACTTGGAAAATCTGCATGCAGACAGCTCACACGGCGTATGAGCAACTTTTCATTTGTCAATTTCATTAAGCACTTTTCATTCGATTTTAGCTGAACAAGAGAGGAGGCTTAGCGGGTAGGCTTGGTAGGTAGGCATTTAGCGCTAGGATTTATGCCTGGGAAATTTTAAGCGGAAAGGAAAACAGATAGAGATGGAGAGTCAGATGAGAGACATATGATAAATGGAGTTTCCCTGTTTTCCAGTTTTCTCAAGAAACCTGATCAGCATGGAGCAAAAGGGCAAGAAAAACTCAATGTTATATTAAAAATTTAACACAAAAATATTCGCAAAGCAATAAAATAATAAGAAACGATTAGAAAACACAAAAACAAAAACAAAAGAAGAAAAACCATAAATTTACCGTTTGCTTTGCAAATGAAACCCAAAAACGGAGATTTCCTGCCTGTAAAATAAAAAGAAGATAGAAAGATAGATAGAAACAAGGTCCAAAAAGTCGTATTTAAAGATACAAAAGAAAACAATAAGAAACGAAACGGAATGAAACAAAAATAGAATGAAAATGGAACATAACAAAAACGAAGCGAAACAAATGGAATGAAGCCATGAAAACAAATAGCAGATAACAGCACAGGCCATGTAAAGAGGACTAAGCTAAAATATTCAATACAAATGCATACACAGTGAGCAAACTGGGCGTGGTTTGTGCTTTATTTTCGCACAGCGTTAAAAATCTTAACTAACGTCCTGCAGTTAAAATTTATTGTAAGTAATGCTTAGAGTTATTAACTTTTATTTTATGCTAATTTTGAGCAGTTAGTAATTAAGTTTTTCTCTCAGTGTGCTTGGATCTTTTCATTTCTTCTTTTGTCATCTTCTTTCTGCTGTCACTTTCACACGCACTGAGGAGAATAATATCTGGCGCAGGGTTTATTTTTAGACTCAACAACAGCAACAACAACAACAACAACAACAGCAGCAACTGCGATGACTTAAGTCGGTTTTTGGGGAACGAGACTTTTGGGTTTTTGGATTTCGGTTTTCGGTTACAGTTTCTCTTGCCATTTTAAGTAGGTCAAATCTTTGCTGCTGTTGTTGTTTTTTGCGACACTCGCAACGTTGTGTTTAGACCCTGTACTGTCTGATTACAGAGATGTGCTTAGTTCCCAGAGACTAACCAGTCGAAGAAATGAAATTTTAATAAAATAAACTGTTTCATGAGCCCCAGAAAACTGGGGGTCTTTCAAAGCCCGGCTCCCCCTGCTGTAGCCTAGCCATCATTTCTTTTGACTCATTTGGGAGTTTCTCGTTTGTAATTAATTTAATTTGCATAATTTTCGTGACTGTTTTGCATTTGGTTTCCGCTTTTTATGCCACAAATGCCAAATTCGCTTTCTTGTTGAGCCTACGACAACACGAAATTTATGGAGTTTCTTGGGTGAAACTGAAGCGCAGAATGCTCTGAATGTCTTTTTGTGTTTTCTTCTTCTTTTTTGGGCATAATTTGTTTGACTCTCGGTCTCGGACTCTATTGTTGTTATTATTATTTCAGTCTGTTTTTTATTTTAAATTGTTAGTCTGATCTTTTGTTGTGTTAATGGACAGCGAGTTGGTCACAATTTTTGGTGTTTGCTTTTATCTTCGTCTCTTTCTGTTTTATTATTATTTTAATGCCGCATTAAACTTTCACTTTTCTTCTTTCCATTTAGCATGAAGCCGCAGAGTTTCCGTTAAGCTAACAGATATATTAATGACAAAATTTCAATTTTGGTGCTCCTATTCTAGGTAAAATGTAGGAAAAAATGCAGGATACCTCAGTGTATAGTCATGAAAAAGGTCATGCCTCTTTCACTAGAAACAAACCCTTTTTCTGAATTTTTTAACCTAACCAACTCTTTTCAATATATTCCTCACTTAAAATGCAAGCTTGCATCTCGATCACATCCGTTTAAAGGCAATAAAAGCCACTTCCCTCAGTCTTCAGCTCTTTCGGCCCCTTGAATGCAGCATTTCAAATCACGCCTTGTATTGCAACGAAAGTGAGAGTAAAACTCCTTTTTTACAGCAACAACAACAACAAAGACAACAGCCCAAAACAAGTTACAGACCCGAATCTCGAAACACGTTTTAAACACCTCAGAAACTCGAATCATCAAAATTCTATGCGCAAAGTAGAACACAAAGAAAGCAAGAGAAAGAAGTGGAGTAAAAGAAACACACAAAAATCGAGCGCGACATTGACATCCAAAAGTGTATTACGTATGCTAGAAATGCGCGTGTTAGAATACTTTCAAAGCAGACTGTTTGACAGCCTTTTTTCTGCGGCTTTAAAAGCTCAAAACAAAAATTATGCAATGCAGCAAAAACAATTTTTTTTGTTGCTGTTGCGCGTCCAGCTCAACATTTGTGGCACGTACGTTGCTGCACGCCCCTTTCACCTGACGCTGTCGCTGCTGGCGTCGCAGCTGCTGCTGACAGCGCTGCTAGCGCATGCGTCGCATTCGGTTTTGAGTCGATGGCGCAATTGCCGCAATTTTAGCTTTATTATTACAGTCTCTGTTGTTGTTGTGGGTATTACTGTGTCTGTTGTCGTTGTTGTTGGAGGCTTCACTGTAGTTGTATTACATGGCACTCGTTTATGGCTCTGTTGGCTCTGGTTTTGTTTCACTGCCTTTTGCTGAAGTGCAGAAAGTGTAACACTTTCGATTGTTGTCTTGTCTCTCTACAAGTTTGATGTTGTTGTTGTTGCTGTTGTGCATTGCATTCATTCCGCATTTGCAAACTCATTTGCATAGTCTCTGCCTTTTTATGTAGCACTTTTTATGCTTTGTTTTACGTTTAGTTATTTTCGTCTATTTTTTGAGAGTGTAAAATTAATTATGTGTGGGAAAATGTGTTGGGCATTTGATTTCCGCGTTGTTAGCAGACCGAAAATTGAAATAAAAATTAAGCGAGTTTGTCAAAAGCCCATTGAACAAAGGTGCATCAGATTTACTTCAATCTTTTAATGTATTACTCCTCTAAACTGTCGCATAAAACGAAAGTTGTGTTTGTAAATATTTTTGGTATATTAAAAAATATTTGTGCTTAATAGAAAACACTTTAAATTTTAATTTAAATGCAGCTCGTAAGACTAAAAGTTATTTTGCAACAATTTAATTGCTGGAAAAGTGTTACAAAGCGAAAGTAAAAACTGAATGCGGCGAGAAACAGTTGGTGCCACGCCCCTTTTGCTTTGGCAGCATCAAAACTGTAACACATATATAAGGCAGAGATCGCAACAGAGAGAGAAAGAGAGAGAGAGAGGGAGAAAGAAAGAAAAAAGACGCGCAGTAAATTGGCTCAAATAAGGAAGCAGACGATAATGATAATGATAATGATAAAGACAATAACAAAGATAATGATAATCACACAGTTATAGACCGAGCTCTATGATATTACAGACCCATAAAACAGTGGAAAACGGTGGGTGGGGGGAGCATAGACACCGAAACCTAAATAATACAAAAATTGGCAGCAAAAATGCCGAGCACGCAGAGGGGCGTGTGAGGCGTGTTAGGGGCGTGGCTTGTCTGCTAAATTAAAACGTAATCAAGAGAGTAGTGAAGCGAAAGAGACAGAAACGAATATTCAATCAACGTAAACTATAAAATCATCAGTGTCGTCAAGTAGTGCTTAACCGACCTCAAAGTACCCTGTGGTGTACTTAACAGCCAGGTAACTCCCTATTACTACAACTTTAATGGGCGTTAAAGGGCGTGGCTAAGCACATTTAATGTTTCAGCTGTGAAAAACTCTAAGTAAAAGGTGCCTTCAGTCTAACATACCCTTCAGCAGGCTATAGGGCATACCAAAAGTGCTTCTGGTCTTTTTTCATGAGGCGATGACGACGTGGACGTCGCGACGTGTGAACGAGTAAAACAATTAAAATGAAAAGATCGCTCATACGCCGCGTGTTGCGAACGGGTATTTCTTGGGCCACTTTCACTGATACTCGGCTCAAAAGGCAGCCAAAGCGAACGAGCGAACGGTTTCTCACCTCCAACTACAGGTAAACGATGTCGCATTTTGCACGTTTTTTACCGTTGTTCGCTGTTGCTGCTGGCGTCGATTGCGCAACACGAGTTGCCGCTGCCCCTGGACAACAGAAAGACTCACAACAACAACAACACTAACAACAGCAGCGTTTAGCTCTCGGCTTTTGGCTTGATTAAAGCTAACTGTATTACGTTGCAGTATTCGACGTCGCATCGTCTCATATCTGGGTGAGTGTGTGACGCTCGCGACTGCGCAGTCGCTAACGCAGTCAGCGTCGCTGTCGCTCTGTCAGTCAATTTGTCGTTTTTGTCATGTTTGTGCATTTTGAAAACATTGGATAAACGTTTTATGGCTAAAAGCACGAAAGGAAGTTGCCCGATTGTAGCCAACGAATTTGTATTTCTTTGGCTTCAATTGAATTGCAGCAAGTGCCAACATTATATGGCCGATAAGCGCTAAAAATCTGAATTGGTAACAAAAATAGACGACACTTGAGTGAATAAGCTGAAAGATGAGTAGCGGAAAAAAAGCTGTTTTGTAGCTATTTAAAAGTCAGCTCGAAACACGCACAACATTGATTGACTGACTTGCGAAGGGAATGACTGATTGATTGAGTGCTTGAGGAGCAGAGAGCAGAAAACTAATTGTATAGAAAAATAATAAAAAATACACCCAGTGTATTTAGTGTAGTATTAATTTAGTATTTATTTAAATTTATTAGAAATTTTAGATGAGCAAATTGTTAATACTCAAAACTTTCGAAATAAAATGTACATTTTTGGTATGGATGAAATTATACAAAGTGTTTCCCAATAAAGAAGCGGCAACAACAACAGAAACAAGAAATTTTGTTGCCAAGAGCCAAAAAGACCAAAAAAATGCCACAAAAATATCAAAAAATAAATAAAAAAACACAAAAACCAAAAAGAAAGAAATGAATTTAAAAACTGCCGAAAAAGTGAAAGTTAATTTTTGTAGCGACGCGCCGCTGCCGACAGCGCCACCGACTGCGCAGCTGACGTCAACGTCGCTCAATGAAAGTAAAAACGCATTTTCGGTAGAGTCAAATGAATTTTGATATTGTTACTGTTTTGATGTTGTTTGTTTTTTAGCTGGACATGTATTAATTATGCGGCAGTGTCACATACACAAAGAGCGGTATGTAAAGAGTGAGAGGGAGGCAGAGAGAAAAGGGAGAGAAAAACTATTTAAATCCAAAGAATTTCAAGAGTCACAGAATCTATTGAACAAATATTTCTTATAATTTTTCTAGTGTTATTTAAATATTTGTAATAGTTTCGACCCCTTTCCCCATTTTTACTATATGACTTTTTAGCTGACTCAGCTTTTTTAGCCATGGAAAATAATGCGACACTACAGTAAGTGCCAAAATTGCCCTTGTATGCGATAGCTCACTGTCTTTCCTTTGTTGTTGTTGTTTCAAGACCACAAAAAAGGCCGGCTTTTATCTTGGCCATAAAGTGGACAGCGCACAGATAAAGCTAGTGATAACCAAAAAAGACAGCAGAGATCGCGGCTTAGTCAAAACTGGACCCCCAGGCCAACAAAAATACAGAAAACCAAAAATAAGCGACTTTTTTCGTCTTTTTTTGGGTTGTTAAGTAAATAAAACAAAAGTTGACTTTTTGGTCAATGTGAAAAGCTCCGCGACCGAAACGAAAGTTGTCTGAAAATGTCGCGGGCCAACAAGTTACAGCTGAAGTTGAAACTTGGCTCTTTGACTCTCAGTGGGCCCTAAAGATACCAACAAAAAAGCCAAAAACTGAAAGCAAAAGTGATTGTAAATTGCCACAAGCCTAAAGAGAATGACAGAGAGAGAGGAGAGAGAGCGAGAGAGCCGCAAAGGTTTTGTAGTGCAGTTGAAAGTTGAACTGAACCTGAACCTTTATGCGGAAATGGCAAACGGCGAATGGAAAACTGGGAAATGTAAAAATTGTCTGCAATGAATCCATAGAGCGGCTCTGTCTCTGGAGACCCGGCAATCGATATAAGCTGACTTTGACACCCAATCAGGGTCAAAAGTTGATCAATTTGTTCGAAAGTAGAAATTGTCAAAAAGAACGGCTAGAAACAGCAGTATAAACAGACTGCCAGCAACATGTTGCTATCCCACAGCAACATGTAGAGCAGCAGCTGCGTCAGTTGGTGCAGTGATTGGTCTAAGTTCCGCTTCGTAATCATAATCATAAATCATACCATTCAAGTAGTTGGCGTGTTGTTTCCACAGTTGTTGCACCTGAAATTGTGTCCAACGATTGTTATCATCGCCATTGTTGTTGTTGTTGTTGTTACTGACGTTGCTGTTGTTGTTGTTGTTGCTGCTGTTGCCGTTGCCGTTTATCACACCCACCAAACTGTTGACTAAACTGTTCTCATGCTGTTGCTGTTGTTGGGCCACTGCAGAGGCGGCTGTGTTGACAGTGGGCGTGGCCGTTGTTAAGTTTGCATTTGGTGTGGCTGGATTGTTGTTGTTGTTGCTATTGTTGTTGGTGGTGTGATTGTTGATGATTATGTTGAGATTGTTGTGGTTAAGTATGGTGTTGTTGTTGTTGCTGCTGCTAAGATTACTGCTGAGATTGTTGGCAGCAACGGCGACAACAGCTGCTGCTGCGTTGACATTGACATGCGCCAAATGTTGCAAATGATGTTGCAACAGTTGCGTGGGCGGCGGCAATGTACCGTTAGCAACATGCGATACATTGCCCGCAGCAACATTGTTGTTGTTACTGTTGTTGCTGCTGTTGTTGTTGTTGCTCAGATTGTTGAGCAGTTGCTGCTGATGTTGCATTGTGTTCCGCAGCAAGTTGTTGTTGCTCTGATTGTTGTTATTGTTGTTGCACGGTACATTGTTGCCATTAAGATTCGGATTGCTGTTGCCACTGTTGTTGTTATTATTGCTACTGCTATTGTTACCATTGCTGTTGAGCAGGTGCGGCAAGTTATGTACCACCTGCAGTGGCAAGCTGCTCAGTGGCGGCAATGTTGCTGCTTGCGACATGTTGCCAAGCATTTGTTGCTGTTGCTGTTGATGTTGCTGCTGCTGTTGTTGTTGCTGTTGTTGCAACAACTGCAGCTGATTTTGCTGATGTTGCAGTGCCACATTATGTGTTTGTTGCTGTTGCTGGTGCTGCTGTTGTTGCAAGGCCAATGTTGGCGGTGGCATTTGATAGTCCATTCTCATTGCTGAGCGCGCAAAAACGATGCCAGCACAATTTTCTCAACTATTATTTATTTAGCTTTATTTATGTTTGATTATTGACTATTTTGGTTAATTATTAGCTTTTCCGCTGTTGACACATTGCTGCTGCTGCTCGCGACGCTGCTGCTGCGCTGTCTGCATTTAATTATTTACAATTACAACAACAACAAAACTTCACGAAAGAGCAAGAGCGAAAAAAAATTAATTGAAGCTTTGATCTAGACAGTCAAAAGACGTTCGCTGACGTCGACGTCAACGTCAACGTCTACGCCGACGCTAAAGATAACGTTCTAATTGGTGAAATTGTACACTAGCTGAGGCTAAAAGCATACAGAACTATATATCTATCTCCTACGCTCTCTTTGTGGTGAGATGTACAAGAAAGCTAACTAATGTGAATACATCACCACGTTCAGTATTTCACCATGTTCCGAACAACAACAATAACGTAAAAGCAAGCGCAGCTTTGAGAGAAAAGAGCTTACAGAACTTAGCGTTAGAATTGTTGTTGCTGTCACTGATCTGCACTATTGTGTGTGTGCTCTTCAATTGCTGACTCTTCTGCCGCCTCCGTCGCTGCTGCTGTCGCAGTCACCTGCCTATTGTTTGTTTTTATTTTGCTATCTGCGCGCTTCGCCTGTTTTTTTTTTGTTTTTGCTATTTTATGTCTGTTTGGTTTTAGTTGTTGCGCTGCTGCTTTTGTTGTTGTCAACTATTTCACGTACTTTTGTAGTGGAATGGGAATGGGACTGGGAATGGGGTATAACGGACGTTTAAAGGGGTTCTCGCGACGTCAGCGTCGTTGTCGTTGTTGTTTGAATGAGAAAAGTTTGACCTTGAATTTTGCTATGCGCTTTTTTTGCGCTTTGCGCTTTACGCTTTTTGCTATTTTCTGTGGGCTGCGAAATTGTAGCTTGTTGTTGGGCGCACTTTTGTCTTGTTGCCTTTGCTTTTGTTTTCGTTTTCTTTCGCTCTTCTTTCTATTTTCGTTGCTGTTGTTCTTGTTGTTGGTCAATAATTTAATGCTAATTTCTTGATGATTTGTTGTAGCTATGTATTAAATATTTATTTATATGCTAAACTAGTTGACATGTTTTCGATTCTTTTGTGGAATTTTTTATATTATTTATTTATTTAATTTCTTTGTATTTTTAGCGATTTATTTTATGCACTTGGAAGCACTGCGAAAGCATATTTGAAATACTTTTGAACAGTTTTCTCTTGATTTTCTTTGCCGCTATTTTTTGTAATATCATACAAAATTATACACTACACTACAAGGCAAATATAGCTATTAAATTTTCACTGGAATTTCTTTGGGTTACATTTGATTAGATTTTTTATGCACACATCCAATGAGGACGTCCTTCTGCAGTCGTCGAAAACGAAAGTTCACAAGTTCGCACGAACCCGAACTCAAATTCGAATTCGAAAGCAGACTCTGACGCAGACGCAGACGTTGGTTGACACGCGCCGTTGTCGTTGTTGTTAATTTTATTTTATTATTTTTTTAGTTTTGGGACTTTGGGTCTCGCTTTCCGTGGGATTGTTTTATTTGTCTGTTTTTGGTGGAGCCGTGAACCGAACCGGTGCCGACGGACTGCAAACGTTGAGTGAACGCGCGCGTTGTGCGCCTCTTGCAACGCAGCTCAGATCGGCTCCAAAAAGTCACAACAGCAACAACAATAAAGCCCCACGCAGAAAGCGCCAAAGCCAAAAGTTACGGCGACTGCGCAGCCAGCGTCCAAAAACCAAACTTGAAACTGAAAGCATAAAGCAGGCAGAGCCCACAAGTAGCAGCGACAGCGACAGCCGCAGCCGCGCCGCAAAGCCAGCCACAACGCCTGCGTCGGCCGCTCTCACTCTCTTGCTCACTAAATTGCCCTCCCTGTCGCTCGCACTCCCCCTTTCTCTCGCACTCTCTTACTCAACAATTTGCCTGTGCCTTTGGCTCTTTCACATTTCAACTTTTTTTTGCGCATTCTGCTATTTACTTTCTTTCGCACTGCCTGCGCTATAAAGTTCGTGAGTGTGAAAAAGCTGTCGCTACGCTTCGTGAGAGCTGCGCTGTCGCTGACGACTTCGTAGCTGCATGCGGAAGCGTCGCATTGCTTGTTTTAGATTTTCCACACAAAGCGTCGCGTCGCGTCGCGATGTCAGCGCAAGCGGCGACGCTAGCAGCGTAGCGACGCAGACAATGTTTATATTGAGTGGACTTAGCCCGAAAGCTTTTTGCATGCTATGTTTTGAGTGCGCTTCTCTGCGCTCTCACTCACTCTGCCTGAATGATAAGAAGCTCTACGCTTTTAACTCACCGCACAAATGCGCAAATGCAAATGCAGTCCTCAGTCACGTTTGGGACCCAACTGACAATAACACTTAACGAAACAGAACGGAACACAGAATTCATGAGGTGTTTTGATGCTTACCTGCAAAGAGAATAAAAATAGATTGTTTAAATTAATCAAAAGTCATGGCAATAGCAATTAGGGTAATTTATATATACACACAAGTCAGTGTACTAGTATAGACCACCCACTGAAGTCAATTTCCTCATTTCCCCACACCCACACCCACCACCATCTCCACCTCCATGTTGCATTTGTATTTCAATTTGCAGCCACCTTTTCCCCTTTTTTGTCATTCTCTGACTGCAAAAATGGAAAAAAAACTAAAAAGCTACTACAAAAAGTTGAATTGACCTAAAGTAATTTCGATTGTACTTATAAAATTCTACAGTTTTCATCAAATGATGAGCTACAATCTGTGTGTGGGCATACAAATTAAAGCTACCTAGTCTAAGCTACCTGCTATAAAAGGATGACTGCAATCAAAGGTGTGGCATACCATCTTTAATCAGTTACCATATTCACAAGATTTCTAAATACATTAAATAAAATTCAAAACACCCCTTGTTTTATAGATCAGAGTATACAGGGTATTTCCTGGCTCGTTATTACAATAAAGCGACATTGAAAATGTATTTCATAAGCAAGATATTCCATAATTTAGTCATCTCATCAGTCTAATTTCATTTTGGAACCACTATCCTGATGCCCTTTCCCTTTTCCTTTTTTCTCGTTGGCTGGCCAAAAACCTAATCAACATGAATGGCCAGCGACGAGTTGGCCAAAAGGAAAAGCAAGTTAACAGCACAAAGGCGAGGTCAGTTCGCGGCCATAAATGGTGGCAGGTCAAAAGGTTGCAATTCATGTGTGATGAATGCATCCGAATGTTGCCAATTTTGTCAAATGGTCTTTTAGGCTAATGAAATGCATCGAAAGTTACCAAGTTTTCGGCTTTAATAAAAATGCTCTTTGACCTATTAATGAATTAATGTCTATACATTTACATATCCATTTGGATTTATAAAAACTTAAATATTGAACAACAAATTTTAAATTTTACAACTTAACAAATCATTTTCCAGCAAAAATAATCGTTAATTTCCATATCCACAATCAATAAAAATGAAATGAAAGAGAGAGAGAAAGATCTTAGCTAATATAATGTTAATTACAGCAATAGTTGAATTAATTATTGCAATTGTTGCCTTTGGCGTAGGTCGTAACTTATCAAAACGACACTGCACAAAACAAGCAAATCAATTTAATCAAGAGGGACGCCGACTGTTAAAGGCCCTGCATTTATCCATACACAATAAAATCAGTATTTAATTTGATGGCGCCTTTTCCATTTCTTCTCAAAAATCTTCACGAAGGCAAACTACTCTTTGTTAGAGTTTAAAAAGCGCACTCAAAACTTTCGAGTACCAACAGTAAAATGCAAAGCTTAGCGAACTTTTGTGTAAAAGCGTCGTCGCACATTAATTAAGTTTTTATTGCGATAGGCTGAATGACGCCGACAGAGACAGAGACGGCGAGGGCGACAGAGGCAACAGCAACGTCAAGCTCAAGTCACAAACGCACACATGTATGCATACAACGTGTGTGTGTGTGTATGTGTGTGTGTGTGTGAACAGACGTCAGCTGAGCTCACGTGTGCAGTGCAAGCTTTTCAGACGATTTACTCGCTGTTCCCACAGCCGCAACGCATTTGACTTATTTGATGATATCAGCAGTGTGAGCAGAGAATAGCAAGAGCGTGAGCAAGACAGAAATAGAGAGTCAGAGTGGCAGGCAAGAAGGAAGCAAGGAAGGAAGAAAGAAAGAGAGCAGACTTAAGGTACGTATTTAAGAGAGCGACTTGGACTTTGTTATAACCAATCAATAGGCGATCGAAGCGATTAATTCATCACTTCTAAGCTTACAAAGGGCATATACAAATAAAATACCCTGTATAAGTGGACTCAGTCGTATACTTAAGAGAAGTAAAAGATAATGAAGCTGTGTAAGAAGACTGTGTAAAGAAGACTGAATTCACTTAGGGAAGAAAATGAGAGTGGCTTACATCTAACCTTGCTGAGGGCATACCTTATATGGTTTACACTGTGTATTAAATAACCTGTATGGATACCCCAGGAAAACACAAACACTCAATTTTTCATTTCATTTTGTGCCAAACTGAGCCAATATTTGTTGTCTACTAATAATTGTTTAATTTTATTTATTAATACTGCTAACAACAACAGTTTGAGACGCACCTGAGCTGGAGGGTTGAAATCGCGCTTTTAAGTTGTTCAAATGATTCTGATGCTCTCTCTCTCTTTCACTCGCTATGACAGCGGCGGCAACTGCATTTGCCACATGTTGTACGGAGGATACATTATTGTTGTTGCTGCTATTGTTGTTATTGTTGTTATTACTGTTATTGTTGGCGTTTGCCACAGCAGCAACTGCATTGTTGTTGTTCGTTGTTGTTGCCGCCGCAGCAGCAGCCGTTGCTGCCGCTGCATTAGCAGCACCAACACCAACAACATTTTGACCATCCATGAAATTGTTGCGCTGATGATAATTGGAGTTATCCTGATAAATACGCTGATAATTCAGTGTTGGCAATGTCCAGGAGTTGTTGGTCTTGTAGTGAAAGTTGCCGGTGCCAAAGATCGAGTGAGTGTTGGTGCTGCTAGCGGCAGCGGCAACAGCTGCTGCCGACGACAGTGTGTGGGCCAACTGAGCAGCATGATGTTGTTGCTGTTGTTGTTGTTGCTGCTGCTGTTGCTGTGGCTGCTGCTGTTGTTGATGTATATGTGGCTGTTGCTGTTGTTGCTGCTGTTGTTGTTGGTGTGAATGATGTGGATGTAGGTGTGGATTGTGGGCGTGTGAATGATGTTGCTGCTGTGCATGTTGTTGTTGTTGCTGCTGCTGCTGCTGTTGAGCGTGATGCGCGTGTTGCTGCTGTGCATGCTGCAATTGCTGCTGTGCCGCAGCGACTGCTGCTACATGTTGCTGCTGTACATGCTGTTGCTGTTGCAACTGCTGCTGCTGCTGCATGTGTTGTTGCTGCTGCTGTTGTTGATGATGATGCAATGCTGCTGCCGACTGTTGTTGCTGCTGTAAATTCCAAGCATTTGCTGCTGCTGTTGCTGTTGACGGCACTCCACCCGCACCTCCTCCTGATCCTGTCCCTGCTCCTCCTCCACCTCCAGCACTGCCGTTGCTGCTCTTGCCGGAATCATTGCTGCTGACGCTACTGCGATGATTGTCCATGGATGTTGTGGTTGAGCCCGTCATGCTGCCATCGTTGCCGCTGTCACTGTTGCCGCTAGAGTTGCCACTGGAGTTGCCACTAGAGTTGCCGCTGTTTCTGCCACTGTTGTTGCTGCCGTTGTTGTTGCTGTTGTTGTTGCCGGCAACAGCTGCTGCTGCTGCCACCTGTTGAAAATACTGCGACAATGTTGCGTTTGTGTGCTCCTGTGCAAAGAAACTTGCACAAGAATTCGTGTCCGAAGACATTGTCCAACACTGGTTTGTAACACTGGTTTAAGTTCAAGGTTTTGCTGTGGTAGTTGTTGTTGTTGATATTGTGGTTATCGATAACACTTATAGTTATCGATCGTTGCCGCTTAGGTGGCGACGTCCTTGTGATTGGCGTGATTATATTTCCTGCACGGCCTTTGAAACTTCGAGCAGCGTCTTAAAGTTGTGCGCATTTTCAATTAACCAACACTGGCTCTAGCTGCTCGCACTATTTTCAAACACTGTTTATAGGTTTTTATTTAATTGTCTTTTGCTCTAAGCGACGATCTATAAAAAATGCACAAACGTTGCTTTCAGTTGGAAAATGTGTGAATTAATCGAATTTGCGAATGATTTTTGACATTGATAACGCGTGATAAGAATGACAGTGATTGTGATAATGATAATGATAACGATTATGTTTGTGATGATTATTAACAACTTTTTCATGTTGCTATTGATCTACACTAGAAGTGATTGTGGGAATTTGTTCGAATTGTGTTTTGTTTTTCTCTATTTTCTTTTTTGTTTCCAATTTTCTTTATGGCTTATGGCTTATGACGATGATTTGTGTTTTCTATTTTGTGGCGATAAGGAATAAGAAAAGGCATTGTTCTACATGTATTTTAGTAAGCATACTTTATAATCTCAATCAATTTTAATAATAAAATTTTTGCATTTTTTTTCTGGGGAATTTACAAGCAACAACAATTTGCTTAGGGATTTTTCAAGGGTTTTTTTTTAGTTGTGCATAACAGTATTATTCAAAATAAGTTGATTAATTATCGTAACATTCTTCTTCTTGTTCTTTTTCGTCTTATATTTCAGTTTTCAAATACCTTTTCCTATTCGCAAAACGTTTTGTATTTAACGAGAGAGAAAAATGCAAAAAAGTCGCTGTTTATTTATTGTAGTTATTGTTGTTGTTTTGATTTTGTTGTTGTTGATGATATTTTTAATGTGGTTTAAAATAAAATTAAACTGTTTGAAATTAAATCCGTAACTTTGGCGCAGCTGCTTGCATTTTGGAATACGTCTCAAAATAGTACTGTATATCTACATATATACTATATAAATAGCCAGTTATAGGAATAGTTATGTCTTTTGTTATTAACAAACACTTTGCACAGTTGTTGCTTTTGTTTAAAACACTCAAATGATTTTATTCACATATACAGTATAGTCCATATATAGTTTATATAGTACACGATCGTTTGCTTATGCAAATTTTTAATAGAATTTTAATTCTATTATATTTTTAAACTTTTTATTTAAACACTTTAGAACAATTGTTTTTCCACTGGTTTTTACAATTTTCACAAGTTTTTCACGTCAGAATCGCACGCGCAATCAACTAATTTTCGCTGGAAAAATTTAAAAATTTGCAGCGACATTAACGACACGACGATTTTCACCAGAGAACGCGATGCGAACGAATGCCGGGTATTAACGAGTCCCACAGCGATTCCCAGCCCGATTCCGATTCCGAGTCTCAGTCGAAGTCGCAGTCTCTGCCACTGCAAGCGCAGACAGCGCGGCCTGCAGCGACTGTGACTGCGACTGCAACGGCAACGGCATCGACAACGGCGACAAATGTCGCGAACACCTACAACACAAGCGATAAAGAATCGGCAGCAAAAAAACCAAAACATGGAAAGGGTGGAAAATTTGGAACTGTTGCACAACTGTTGCTAAGTCAAAATATCTGGAAATTCACTATAATCATGTTTTAAATTAAATATTGAATATTTGAAAAGACTATTCCTAATAAAAATCTTAAAAAAATACTTATATTCACTCAATTTAATTAATAATAAATAATAACACTTGAAAATGCACTATAAATAATTGATAATAAATTGCAAGTGAGCTGCTCAGCTACAACGCCGACTGCGCAGTTGCAGCTAATGGCGCTGCACTCAAAGCGACAACTGCGCAGTCAGCAGCGGCAGTAGCTGCGACAGAGACTGCGACTGCGAGAGACGGCGGCAAAGTCACGCGGATTTCAGTCTGACCCAAAGCACAACGTCTAGCAACGTTCTAAGCACGTGTTGTGAACACACCGGGACACACACACACACACTCACTAACAAGACAGCTGAGAGTGAGAGACAGTAAAGCACACAAACAAACAAACACACACACACACACTCAGGCACATTGGCAATTCACGTTGACGACTGCAATACTTTGAGATACAGATACAAGCCCACAGTCAGCTACAGATACAGCTACAGATACAGCTACAGTTACAGCTGCAAACGTGTGTAAGCTATTTCAATTTTTTTTCTTTTTTTGGGATTTGTGTGAATTTGATGCGACGTTTTCCATAGTTACCGTTAGAGAGCAACAAGGAAAAACGTTGCTCTCTTCACTCATCTTCCGTTTCCTGCTCTAATTGTGAATTTTATGATGCACACAAAAATAAATCGTACTAAAAAGTAAGCCTAAAGTTCTTAAATTTAGCTGAGAATTTGTATTAATTTTATAAATTAAACAATAAATGGATTAGCAGGTAGTACTTAGTCCAAAGGTGGCAGTACTTAATTCATACATAAAATAATTCTATAAATAAATATATTCAAAAACTTAAGTTAAGTACGCAGTTATTTTCACAGATCTCTTTTGTCGATCCATTTAAGAAAGAATCGGTATTGAACTATAACATTGTCTTCGTTAATTAGTAATTAATTCGAACCCTGAATCTTACAATCTTTTTTCCAGTGTGGTGTTGCACAAACTGATTAAAGTATCGATGACGGGCAACTGGCGATTTACTGTGTTCTTGTGGCAATTAATTGCCTTGCAACACGTGACGTATGCGTAATTTTAGTAGCAATGGAAATTTCTGCTCGTGTTTTCAGAACAACAACAAAACCGCTTAGAATTGAAAGTATCAAACACTGGAACAACCCCGCATGAAACATTCATTAGCTGCGGAAAATTCTATTAGAAAGCGTATATTTAGCAATTTAACAAACACTTTTTCCAGCAATTAAGTTTCTAATAAGCCTTAAAATTTAATTTCCCTTTTAAAACTTGGTAGTAAACTATTTTCCTCTAGAAAAATGGTTAAATATTGAATGCACATTTGTTGTTAATTAAATGGCTTGAATGGCTTGAACTTTTGGCTATTTTCAGCTTAATCTAGGCTTTGACCCACGCTGATAAGCTTTGGTGACGAACCCAACCCAATCTTCCACCCACAGCATCAAGCATTCGCCCCGTGATTTGGTATTTTAAAAACACAACGAGAAACAACGAGCAAAGCACGGCAACAAGTCGTGTTCGTCGTTAAAATTCCGATTCAAACCGAACCGAATGATGAGTCTCCTTTTTTTGTGTTTGTCCACCAATTGCATGCAGCGAAGCGTAAAGGATTACGCTGCGTTGTCTGTCATTGGCGCAGCTGCCTTTTAAAAGCCCTAAGCCAATCACAGCAACAGGCATCGTCAACTGTTGCGTCGCAGTCGCAGTCGGCGATGTCGTTGACGTCGACAGCAGCAGTGTAAACGCAGCGACGCCACAAACAGCTGAAGCGTCGCTATCGTCGTCGTCGTCGTTGTCAGGTTTTCTATTTGTTTTGCTTTCAGTCGTTTTGTTGTTGTCTTATCACGTTTTGCTTCCACGTGCACCGGCCCCTGTTTTGCGACTGTGTGTGTGCAAGCTCTGGCACTGCCACACACACACGCACGCATGGATGCATGCATAGATGTATGTGTGTAAGTACTGGCGTTTGAGCAACAATGAATGAGAGCGCCTCTCTCCCAATGCCAGCGGCAGAGAGAACAAAACAATTGTAGATAGAGAAAGAGGGAGAGAGAGCGATTGAAATATTCTGAGTACAAAAGTAGAAGCAACAACAATAAGAGCGACTGCTGCGTTTATAAATAGAGGCAAAATGGGAGGCAATAGAAATGCAGTCAAGCGCACTCACACATACAAACACAGCTGAGCGGGCTCATCAATGAGTGTGACTCACACACACAAGTCGCTTGCAAAAAGTTTTGATTGCGAAAAATCTAAATTAATTTTACAAAATCTATATACAAACTTATGTTTATATGTATGTATGAGTCAATGACTTGCACATAGCTAAGAACAGATATCGCATGTAATAGTGATGTGCTTAAAAATATCAAAAATCTAACTAAGTGAATGGGAAAATTCTAGATTTTAAATTATTTCAATTCTATCATAAGGTTTTAATTGACTTTTGAAAGGTAAATTGTTGGCATATAAATAAATTATTACATAAATTAGTAATACATATTACCACTCTTAGTCTTTCTGTCTTTTCCATTTCACCCTTAAACTTAAATATTTATTGTTTCTTATAAAGGTTTCCATTAATTGAATTTGTATAGAATTACAACAGTTTTGTTGAAAGTATAAATGGCAAGCAAAACAATTAAGCACACACACACTATCACAGTTTTTATACTAGTTTTATTATTTATTTTGTTTTTATTTTATAACTATAAGTAGAACCGGTTTAAGAATTCATTCAAACACGTGTTTAGCACATAAACTAAAATTTCTGTCAAGAAATTAATGCGGTTTTTATGCCCCCTCCACAAATTATAATCATTATCCAGTTGACCCAGATAAAACTACTATATATTTAAATACAAATATATATAAAACAACTGTTAGAGCTGACGAATAAGCTTAATAAATGTAGTTCAAACTCAGACTCAATTGTCACGGATTTCGGAAAAGTGACACCTTGAGGTGGGATATAGTTAGGAGTATTTTGAAATGAGATCATGCTTCAAATCTTTATTTTAACTAAGTGTTTGCTGACTCACCCTAAGCATCACTGATATCACTTATCTATAATACAGACAGGTTTCCAAATATATATGTATGTTTGTGGTAGTTAAAGTAGTGTATTGTTCTGTTTGGGGACTGCTTAAATTAGAACTAGAAATTCGGCTCTAAGTAATTTAGATGCTAATGAAAAACAATTTCGTATGCTCAAATCTATGGATTTACCGTTAGAATCAGTCATAAATTGCAACATGTGGGTTTAATTTTATTACCTGGTCCTCAAATATGTGCATATATAGCTGAAAACTTATGTATACAAAGTATGTGTACAAAATAAGTCTTGTTTACTTCTACTTTCAAAATCGAAAAGATTTTGACCGGTACCGGTTATTATAATAGTACTAGCTCTATTGCTAGCAATTTCTATGAAGCTTTTAATAAAATAATAAATAATACTACGAATAACTAACAATAGAAATGATAAAGATGAACAAAGAAACAACGGTTCTATAGACTCGTAAAAATTTTTAAACGATCGTTTCTATGACAACTAATTGATAAAGTAGTGCGATCATAGTTGAAACTTGTCGGAATGTCTGGGACTAGAATATGGAAACAACCTATAAGTATTGTTGGGATACACATGGGGGAAGGGTTGTTTATATTTCTAGCCAACTTAGTCCCTGTGATGATCAGTGGTTAAGAAAAGGGAGTTTTGCTCCTAAATGGGTTCAAGTACCCAAATATATCTATGGCATATTTATTGAATTTGCTAATGTTTATTAAACACAAAGTTTATATTTGGATCGTATATCGATTTATGTAAAGGCTTGAAGGGAATTGTCAACTTGGCCAAAACAAAAGCTTGTTGTTGCCCTTTTCAAACCAGACGACGCTTCAAATTGGGAGCTTGCAATATGAAGCGGGACAAGCGAAAACCAAGAAAAAACAATAACAAAGTGGCAAAAAAAACTAGAGTTAATCGAATCGACTTTTAAAGACCCTGTGCTCATATCGAATATTTGATATGAATTTTGATATAACAGGGTCTAAAAAAGTACGCGAAAAGTAACAAAAACCGCAAGGGCAAAATGCTGCTGACGTCGACGTCGGCGCTGATGTCGACACACTGCGTCAACATGTGACTGCGAGTGGGAAACAGAAGCAACAAAAAAACAACACCAGAAGCTAAAGGTGAAAAGGGAAAGAGAAGGAAAAGGAAAAGAAGAAGACAAACAAAAAACATTTTACTGCAAATTGTTGTCGTAGGCAACAAAAATTGAAATTAATTGCAATGCTACAAGTAATGATGGGTGAGAAAGGGGTAGGGAGGCGGAGGTGGAGAAGATAGCGGAGGCGGGAAAGGAGAGTAAGTGCAGGAAGGCGGTGAAGCATTTATTAAGCGCTGCGCACGTGTTGCAACCAGCAGTGTGGACTGTGGATGCTAAAGCAGCTGCTTTGGCGGGTGGAGTAAGAGGAGGGGGAGTGGGTGCTGCAAACGAAAACGACGCTAGACTAGCTGCCTACAACATGAGAAAGAGAGAGAGCGCTAGCAAGATAGAGAGCGCGAAAGAGCGTACAAACGAAAACAAGCAATGAAAGCAAAGCTCTGCAATGCAAAGCTTTTATGGCAAGTACAACAATCTGCCGCCAGGGGGCGCTGTCTGTGCAAAAGCTTCTGCATCGACAGTGTTGCCGACGCTGACAAAAAGTAGAAGTATTTTGATTTAGTAGCAATATTGGTAATTTCAAAAAGCGTAGTTAAATACATTATTTTCTTAATAATATTTGTTTGGATCAAAAGTATCAGTCAAATACTACTTTAAGTATTGAGCTACTACTGTCACTCACTCTCTGTATCTCACACGGCAAATAATTTCATTCATTGATGAAAAAACTTAAGGTAATGAAGATAAAGTGTAGCATAACAAAGGCCAGAGGTGATAGTATCCACCGCTAGAGGGCGGCTAACACTCAATATATCGAGTTAGCTTTTAGGAGCTTTAAGCTTTCCACATTTGAGTGGATTTTTTTGAGTCAAAAACCTCACCAAACTGGTATTAATCACATTATATACGTTTAGACTGACAGACGCTGTCTATACCCGGTTTGGGAGAGGATGTTTCGGTTATAGGAGGGTGGAAGGTGTAATTGTTCGAAATTGGGGATTTTTTTCTAGTTCTCCGTTGTCATACAATTGGTTTCAATAAACAAAATCATTATTCAGCGAATTTCTTCCGATTTAAGATGATCTTATGACGCCATTTTGTTCATGATTGTTCAGATAGGTGAGATAAATATTTAACGGCATATATGATGACGTATATAACGATATATAAAATATAAATCCACAAAGTTTCGGCAGCTTTTATCTTTGTTTTCGAATATCCGGGATTAATGCCCATGATTTATCGCCTCTAAAATATTGAATCCATGGTAGAATCCACTCGTACATACTTTATGTATATTTAGCCCCTACGTTCAAAAAGATAAAATATCGAAAAGAACCACAAATATTTCCAATTTGTTGTATCTGTTGTACAAGTACCTAAATTATGCGTGTATTCTCACTAATTCTTTGGGAAAAAGAAAATATTTGCGACACTTGTCGCTGACAGTTCTAAAAATGTGTAAACATTAAAAACGCAAGAAAACGAAAATCTCAAATAAAATCAAAGGCGCGTTTTAAGTTTCACTAATTTTTTTGTTCAACTAAAATTTGTTCAAGAATTTTTCAAATCCATTTACTTATACTATTTAGATATTTTACAAGAACAATTATTTAGATTTTTTATATATATAAGAAGATTTACTCTAAGTTTAGAATTTAGTAAAGAAAATTAATAATTATGTTGAATAAGTGATTTCAGAGTAAGTACAGGTTCTTTTGCTATCGAGTCGACTTAAGCTTTTCCTACTATTTTTTGTTTATTTCCGTTCCAAATGGAAATTAACCCAAAAATGATGTAACCGACTTTTCTAATTGCTGCAGTTGCCATTCACATGTGAAACTACTTCAAACTAGTAATTTTCTATGGTTTATGAATGCACTGCCCGCTCTCCCTCCCCTCCCCTCCCCTCCCCTCCCCTCTCCCTGTACCTGTCCCTGTCACTCCCCCTTGTTTGATTCTCTGTTTTCTGCTGATGTTGATGCTTCTGAGTGGCGTTAATTGAGCTGCTTATTGTTATTGTTATTGTTGTTATTGTGTATTCTATTCTATGGGTTCAAATTATTGTTGTATCAGTTGTTATTGTTGTGTTTGTTAATTAAAAAATTCGTCTTTTGAGTTACGCCGAAGGGCAATCTTTTTTACGGAGAAAGTACGGATATATCGTAACATCAATCAACTTGAATTGTGCTTAAAATAATTAATAATTCTAAAAATATATATTGAATTTATTTAATGACTTTCAAAGCTTTGACTAATTTATAATCCAGCTGCCAAGTATTTTGCAGCTTCAGTTAAATGCGCGTAGATCTCAGGAGTATTTGGAAAATTGTTTTTCCTGCCGGCATACTTAACAAATTGCGAAAAGTTTTTCAAACGCGTTGTGACACTTGCAAACTCATTTAATTAATTAAATTGTCTCAGAGTTCGAAAAGTATAAATTTGTTGATCGTTAAACTTACTCAGCCGCATCGAATTGTGTTTTAAAATAAAACTAGATGAATGCGAAGGGAACTCACCTGCAAAGAGAAGAGGGAAAATAAATTAAGATTAATAAAAGCAGAAAAATTAATAGAATTTGCATGTGTGTGTGTGTGTGGACTTTTGGCAAAGGAAAGCCAAAAATGCTGAGACATGTGTTTCAGTTTTTCCCATTTTCTTTGCTCTACGTACAATTTGAGCAATTAAAAGTACAAATTTAATAAGCAGAACACACTGAGCACACAGATGCACAAATTAAACAACAAAAAGCCATGAGGAAGGGGCAGCCCGAATATGCGATACCCTGGATAAAATATTTATCCAATCACAACTTATAAAGACTTATAAAAGTTTCTCCTAGGAATTTGTGGTCTATCACAACTTCATCAATGCATTACAGGGTATAAAAACACACTCATAAAAGTCATGTTTTCATACTTGTACTTATAGAGCTCTTTCTGTCCGTCGACGGTCCGTCTGTCTGATCAAACATCAAAAGTCATTCTGACCAGATGAGTTTGAAGCCAGAAGAGGGAGGAACCAAGGACAGGTGGGAGAAGGTAGTAGAGCGAGAGGAGGGGGCGGAGCAGGAGCATGGAAGGGTGACTAAATTCATTAAGGAAAACACACAAATAACAGTACTTTGCCTTTTTTGTGCAGCATCAAGATATGTAAAGGAGGAAGAAGGAGAAAACTGTACACTGAGAAAAAGAGAGCGCAAGTCACGTGTGCAACATTTTAATATTTAATGCAGACACTTAAAACTATTTTTACATATATATACATATATAAACATATATACATACACTGAGAGGAAAACAGTTAGTTTAATTATTTTATTTACACTAACCTGAAAAAAAAATACAAGACTCTCTTTTACCATAATTTGGACTACATTGAGAGCTGAACAATTACCGTACACTGCACTAATTTCGCACAGTGTAATTTGATAGAAACGGATGTGGCACATACATCAGCAGCTGTAGCAACATGATTCTCCCCTTCTTCCGCCCCTCAGGGGGAAATGCCAAATGAACAGCAATCATTTAAAAATGCCGTGTGCACTGTGCCAAAATTTCAGCACTTTTCTTATTTTCCTTTCGGAACGAGACGCAAAATGCACAAAACGAAAACGAAAATGAAAACAGAAAATTTTTAGATTGAAATTGTCGAGATGTTCGTCATTTGCCTTTTGACACTTTTCTTGAGATATGGCCTTTTTGGCTTTTCGGCTATTTAGGTTTTTGGCCAACGCATTTTACTGCGCCATCTGCTTAGCATTCTAGCCATTATCGCATCGAATGCCAAAGTAATTAACACGCCCCGAAAGTGCAATTGTTTAATAGTGGAACGTAATAATATCGAGTTTTATGGCTACCAGCTACGACACTAGTCAAAAGGCTGCACTTTTATTGATTTAGCTGAAAACTCAACTCGCTTAATTGGCTCATTAAGTGTGCAAACATTTGGCAGGTGGCAAGTTACCCCTCAGCCACCTCTATATATTTTCCCTCCCATATGTTGCCAATAGGCCACGTTGTGGCTGTCGGCACCCTAACATCTCATAACAGCAGTCAAACTGATGGATTCCATTCACGGCAAAACGCATTACTTAATGCGATCAAAGCCAAATGAAAAATGTTGCTAAAAATATTGCAATATGTTTCCAAAAGCAATCAGTTCCAAGAAATTCCCGGACAAAGGTCGAATAAGTATTACTTAACATTGCTTTAAAGTCTCAAAATGAGTAAGCTCTGTTAAGCTACCCGGTGCTACTCTCTCGCTCTCGCTCTCTCTCTCTCTTTGTCTACTCTGTGCTAAACTCTAAACGACAGCAATATAGTTCTGATCTGGAGAGCAAAGAATAATGATAATTAAAGAAAAACGAAAATTTGTTGTTGGAACTTGAACTGACCTATGCTGGAAACAACACGCACACACACACGTAAGCACGCAGTACACTTGCATACCATCATAGCAAACTAACAAGCGTTGAAACGCAACTACTGATCTGTGTGCGTGTGTGTCGTGTCGGCAGTGAAGCCGGCAGAATTTTAAGCTAAGGCCGCACGCTCTTTTCTCTTTTGCACACCTCTCTCACACCGGGCAGTGGCGTGAGCAGTTCTGTTAAGCCTTTTCACTGCACAGTAACAGTGTTAGCTTTAGCATAGACTTGCGCTGTTAAGCGTCGCTTCTTAGGGCTTTAGAGCTTACTTTTTGACATTAAACGGCATCTTGACATCAGTTTTTCCACTTTCGTTTTCCCTTTTCAATTGAAAACAATAACAGTTTTCGTTGACCAAACTCATTCCGAAATTCAACTTCATTCGCTTAATGACAGCCAGACAGTTTTCCCGCATTTTCCGGCCACTAAGCCGCAACTTAATTGAAATGAAAACCAAAAATGTTAATGAAGCTGTCATGAGAGTGGTGTGGGGCATTTTCTTTCATTCTTTGCTATTTTTTCGCTTCTTTTCTTTTTTCTTTATTTTCTCTTTTTTTTTTTGTTCTTCTTTTTAAGCATTGTCGTTGCTGCTTAAGTGTTTTTTCTGTTATTTCAATGAACTGAGTGTGGCATCGTCTAAAGTAGTCTATTTTCCACCCCCTGCTCAATTTCCCACCCACTTACCCTCCTCACGCCCCGCCCCAGCCCCTGTCAACAGCCGTGAATTGTCGAATGCAAAGTGTTCACAATTTCTTATTGCCTTGCACACACTTTTATGCACTTAATGCAACAATTTTTTATTTTCTTCTTTGGTTACCCAGTAAGAAACGCAAGTAGGGTATGCGCATCGCAAGCTGTAAGAAGTAACTACATATTGGCTGCTTGACTTGGAGTGTTTACAGTGTGCTACGAATATTCTACTGGGTAGCTTTTGATTTATCATGTTTAGGAAACATTCTCAGTGCTTGATCTATTGAAATTTCCATTTTGCGTGCACTTTCTGCTCTTAAGGAAATGTTAAAGGGCATGGGGTATGTAAAGCTAGAAAGAAAATAGGAAGTCAAGCGATTTGAGGTTTATCTAAACACGTTTGATCAATTAGGCGACAGTTAAAACTTCCCCACTTATGAGTACTCCCTTTAAACCCAGTAATTGATAAGTGTAAAGGGCTACTTGAGTGTGTTGGCATATATACAGGGTCTTTAACAGTCGTTTAGCTATTTGTAGCTTTTCCTACTAGTTCTTTTTTATTTGCTGCTTTGCTGTTTATTTTATTGTTGTTTTGGCTTTTATTTATAACAAATTAAGTCAATTTTGGCAGCTGCCTCAATTGATGGTTGTTGTTGTTATTGTAGTAGTAGTAGTAGTTGTTGTTGTTGTTGTTGTTGTTACAATTCACATTCGCCTTGGTCGCTTCTCTGCCCAATTCTTCGCTTTTGGCTCTTGTCTCTTTTCTCTCTGCCTGGCAACGTGTTAATTGAATATCAACTGTAGCATGTGTCTAGGGAGGAGAAGGGAGAGGGCGGTTTGTAGCGGGATCAGAGGGATTTCTAGATACTTGCAGCAGACACTGTGGACTAAGGAAATATGTATGTTTGGGCACGCTTTCGGCATTGAAGTGCTACTCTGTAGTATGCGGGAGCAGAGACAGTGAACTCGACAGTAAAAGTCTCTGTATTTCTTGCTTAAAGAAAACCATTTAAGATTTGGAATCAAATGAAGCTGCTTCCACGGCCCTAGATACCCTTGCTACGCTTTAAGCGCAGGGTCCAACATCAACACTTGTGCCCGTTCATCTTAGTACCCCGCATTGTGTGTGGGTGTGTGTGTGTGTTTGTCTATCCCTATCTTTGAGCTCCACTCGGGCAGCTGTATCTCATGTTTGCCGTGAGTATCTAATAAACGCAAATTGACTTGTGCTCAGAGGGGGGCAGTTACACTGTTAAAAATAAGCTATCTGAAATCATGAATCCTAAAAATTGTATTCTTAGGTTGAAAATCAAGACATTGAATTCAAGTAGGAAGTTCAAAGCTTTCTTTAAGAAATTCTGATCTAATACCCTTTTTTTTCGCAGTGTACTGCTTGCCAGCTCGTGACACTTTAATCTGTCGGATAAGGTAAATAAGGCAAAAGTAGCGCATTAGATCACAGAGCGAAGCGCACTCGACGAACTACGCGGAGTCTCTAAGTTGCAAGGTTTTTCCATTGTTGTTGTTGTTGTCATCAAGTAAGCAGCGGGACTAGTGTGATGTACACACTGGCGAATGCAGCAAATCATTTTTAGTTACGAGGTGTCAAAACTTACACCAATAAATGTTTTTCGCATTATTTTTGCGAATCTCAAATAGGAATGACCTAAGACAGGCATGCCAAATTCAGCAGTGCAAAATCCAAAAGATTTAAACTTGGCAAATGAATCAAAATGGATTTAGAGACTTCTTAGTGCCACAACTCTATCTATGTCACCGTCAATCCCTCCTTCTACTCGCTGTCTGCCACTTTACCACGTAACTTTATCCATAACCGATTCGATAACACTCCATTACAAAACTTCCCCCAGGGACTACCATAAAGCTACCAAAGCTGACCAGGGGAAAGTCTTATCAGGCAGACAAGAAGCGTTCATTGTTGCTCTGCTAAAGCTAAAGCTCAGGTGTTATTTACAACCCACTCGGCTGTCCCAGCTAATGTAGGATAGTGTAAACGATGTGAATAGCATGCCAAGTGCAAATGACCCCAATAAATTACACAACATGACTGCTAGAAAACCCCTTTTGCCCTTCAGCTCTTCAAAAGTTAAATCTAAAAAAAAATAACACACATATAACAGGGAGGGAGAAAGGGAGGGAGTCGGAGTGAGAGATAGGAGCGGTTCAGGTGGACAATTTGTAGTCAGAGGCGTATACGGTGTATGAACACAAATTACTATAAAATGTGAGTAAATTAATCACAGTGTACTTTAGTCAACAAATAAATATTCATATAAACAAGAAATAAAGTCCATGCAGTTTTTACTAGCTGGGTTTTAACACAAATTAACTAACTGTAAATTCCAATTATTACTCAACTTTTGTGGAAATTAAAATGCTGTCAAACTTTCCATAATTTCTGCTTACTTATTTATTTTAAGAGGTAAATGTATTTCAATTTCTATCTAATAACTAAGAGAAAAGAGGTTTTATCTTTTGGATGTATTTATTTGTTAACTTCTTATTAACTGTTTCAGTATATCCAACTTTCCATCGTGAGTTTATTATTTAAAAAATTAGATTTTCATTTTGCAAGTGCTGACAATTAAGAATAATTTATTGAGTGCATTAATTGTGAATTTTGTTTTAATTTCATCAAATTGGTGCACACATTTGTTGTCATTTTAATAATCGTTGTTGCTTTTGTTGTTGTTGTTTTTGTTGTTTTTGGCACTTCTACTTTCTATAATGTCACGATTCACTGGCTGCCTTTGCTTCTATATTGTATCTGTATCTATAGCTGACTATGTGGCTGTATCTGTATCTGTATCTGAATCGTTTCGTTTTGTTTCATTTTCATTTGCAGTCGCATTTATTGGCCCCATGCCAGGCAATCTCCTGGTATTGTATAATGTCCATATCGCCGTAAATATATACTATATATACTAAATATATAGTATATAAACTTGAATATATACTTGCGAATGTTTATCCATTCCAAACAGACTGAAATATGTACAAATTCCCACTGATGATGACTCTAATCAAGACAATAAAAATAAATACTACACGATATTTGATTGCACGGCCTTTAGCTATTCATTTTTATATCTTTTTTTTTATATTTTATGTATGTAGCTACATACATATTTTCCACATTATTTATACTTACATATATTCATTTTTAAATCGTCTTTCATTATTATTAGTCGCTTGGTAAATTTTGTGTAAAATTTCAGCTCATAAATTTAATAATATATCAACTTTTCGTTTGGCTATTCTTAAACTTAATGGTCGACATTCTGACACATATTTCGTGTGGGATTAGGGAGTACACAGAAAAAAGTAGAATAAAAGATATGTCACCTTCTTGGAATCTTTTAAGAAAACTCACAAACATTCGTTCTACTACGTAGTTTGTTAAATTTTCTATGATTTTGGGTGATATTTCAAATGATACGTATAATTTATGGGTTTAAATTTGTGTGAAGTTCAAGGAGTGACACTTAATGGTGCTGTAGTTAAGAGTACTCAACATATGTTTGCTTAAAGTTTCCTGGCTAAAAGAGGTCAAAAGAAAATGGTCTAAAGCAAACCACATCAGTTATTTAACATTTTGGAGAGTGCTGTACATTAAATCGCTCTTCTGTCGAGTTTTTACCAACAATCGCTAACAGAAATGACTTAATGAGCCCCAATTAGCCGTTCAAGGCAGTCGCAATTTAGCTTGCTTAGCATACATTTGGGGGCCACAGTTGTGGGCTCTGTTTGTTAAGATTTCCATTTGAAAAAGTAAAAAAATTAAATGCCATTTATAAATTTATATGATTCCGACTCGGGTTTTGTTGCTGCTTCCGTTATTCGGCCATTCATTCAGCCTTTTTGCGACTCTATCTTATCAAACGGCCTTGAGCTTCTCCTGCGCAAACATGAACGACGCGCTGCTTTATGGCTGCCTCATAAAGCAATCAAACTGCCCGCTGCCCACCGCCAGAGGGGCGAGGGGCCATAGCAGTGGAGGGGAGCTGGGGAATGTGGCATGCCACAGTCGTCTGCAAACGGTATGCACATGACTAAAAGTGACGATGTAAGTGCTGAATAATTTGTAGACCCTGCACTTAAGACTCGTGGGAGGGTGTGTTAAGTTAGTGGACAAAGATAAGGCACTGTATTATCCCCCAATAAATGAAAAGCTCTTTCTATATTTTAAAATTATGCGATAAGCTTTAAGTGTTCTTTTCTATGACGTACAGGGTGTGCCAAAGTAGTGCTTGCTCTCTTGAACGATTCAAGATGGGAATGAAAATGAAGATGAGGATCAGGCAAATGTCAATGAGCCAATTCAAAATAAAAGCCAAGCCAAAAAACCCAAAAACTGCAAATCACAGAAAAACTACAAGAAAATTAGAAAATTTCAGCTAAATTTAATTTGGCTAGCACGAACATGGCTAAAAGCAAATACCTTTAACCAGGCTAAGATTCTTATACCGATTTGTGACTGTAGTGGAAAAATACCAAAGACGAAAAGCGTCACAAAAGCACAAGAAATGAAAACAAAAATCAAATCAACAACAAAGCGAACGAAAAGGAAAATGTGAAAAGAAAACGAAAACGAAAAGAAAACAGAAAAATAAAATACAAATACAAATAATCAGAAAAGAAAACGTAAAGGAAAAACAAATTGTTTGAAATTTTGCACTAAAATTTTGGGAGAAATGGGAAATGAGAAGTGAGAAATGGATGACGTCGAAATGTTCTTGAAGGTTGCGATAAATGGAAAGAAAAAGGAAAAGGAAAATCAAAGGAAGAGGGAAATGAAAATGAAGGGAGTGTAAACTGTTGGAGATGCCGTAGGAAGCGGAAATTTTGTTAGCAGCTTTTCTACGTCTGTAATAAAATTTACTTTGCCCAACAAACTGATCAACGCTCAGCCTAAATGGCAAGGGAACACTTAAAAAATATCAAACAATTGGTAGGTGAATTGCTGCTTTTCTCAGTGTAGTCTTTGTGGAAATTCACATAATTTTTCATGTGGCTGCCACGCCCACAAGCCGTCAAACCCAAAAAGCAGACTCATAATTTGCATACTGTAGAAACTTCTTGCAATTAGGCCAACTTTCAAGTGTTGGCCATTTGACTTTTGATCACTGAAGGCAAAAACTGAAAGCAGGACTCAAGGTGCAACGCGTCTCATTCTTTCTTTCTCTCTCCCTCCCTCTCCTCTTCTCTTTTAGCTGATAGCTGAGGTAGCAGCAAGCATTTTATAGGTTTGTGCATTGCTTTTGGCCAAGTTCCAAGGCGTCTGCCATCTTGATAAAGTGTTAGCCAAAAAATGTACGCCACATTAGTGGCAGACGATGACGAGCATGGCGGGCGTGGCGGTGGCGGAGGCGGAGGCGGCGGTGGGGGATTTGTAGAGACTAAAGCCAAAATCCGTTTTGTGGCTATGTGTGAGTTACATTAAGAAATAGAAATGTCACGAGAAATCAGTGACAACAACAACAGCGAAAAGAACAAGAACAGCAAGCGAAAGAAAGAGAGAGAGAGGGAGAGAGGGAGTGCGAGTGAGAGAGACAGACGAAATGTCAAATGTGTGCATGCACAAACACGAAACTAATTGCAAATGCGGCTAAAAGCATGTGAAAAGCCAACTAACTTAATGATCCCTTGGCAGCAGGTCTTTTGGCCAACTGAATGCCTTTTGTGCCATTTTGGACAAATTGTTTTGTAATCGTACGAAACATTTAGTTGCATATTTTATACGCTCAGTCATAAATGCCTCTGAATGGCTCCCCTTTCCCCCCTTTTACCCCTTTCTCCTCCTAGATCAAATGACAGCCATCAATTATGCAGAGAAGGAAGGAATGAAGGAGCGAAAGAGACAGACAGTGAGTGCTGCATTGTTCTAACCCATACAAAAATAATTAGAGTAAAGATTGGAGCCAAATCAAGCTAAACTAGCTGTTTAAAGCTAGACGGGTGCTAAAAAGACTTCACTTCAAAGCCTTTGACTACAGGGTATTTGTTAGTCGGCTACTCAACCAGCCAACCAACTTGTTACTGACAATGTTCAGTGGGCCATCTTTCGCTTATGACCACAATCAATTTGACTTGCATGCTCACAGTACACGACCAGAACTTACTGTCATATCGACTTGGCCATAAGCTAATGAATATTTCATTGTTGCTCAGCTTTTCATTGAAAACTTGCACACACACACAGATCTATGTAGTTGTGGTACACAGAAAAAAATCAACTATACATTTAAAAACTATTTCAAGAAACTATTTTAAGATAAATCGCATATTTTATGTAAACAAGTCCTCAAGTTTTAAGAAAAGTCAAGATTGAGTCAAGTGATATTTTTTTCAGTGTACCCACTGCTAATGACAGTTTGACAGTCTGGACACATGATAGAAAATGAGTTTACAGCGCTCGGGGAATCGTAGCAAAAACAATGGCAATTACAGGTAAATCAAGTCAATAGCAATCGATAAACTTGTAATCGAATCGCTTGCTTACTGACAATAATAATTAATTTGAAACCCGTGTCAAATAAATCAGTTAAAGAAAACTAAATATTTGTAGCTTTTCAGCCCCTTGAGCCCCTTGGCTCCCCCTCTGTTCGTATTTCATTTAAACAATAAATTTCATTTGCTTTCCTACGCCCTAAAAAGAATTTAATTGATTTGTTTACAATCCACAAATCGCCAGACTTTAAATTAAATAAACTATAAACTAAAGGAACGCATTAAAGCACTCTAAGTCCCCCACTACGTTTATATAGATTTATATCAATAAATGGAAGCAAAAGTTTAGATAAAAACAAATAAAAATTTGCAGTACTTGCAATTTTGCAATTTCAAAGGCCAAATTTGATTTATGCGCACTTTTATCGCAAACATTATCGATAACGAGTAAGATATGGTGCTTAAATATGTATACATAATGGTATATATAAGGTATATATATATACTGTATATATATCTTGTTTGTGTGGAGAAATCGCTTTGACAAACGAGCTAAAAAAAACAAACAAAATTGGAAATTGCAGTAAAATCGCGACGGCAACAGGAAACTAGCACAAAGGCTGTCCTAAGGCGAGTCGACTGCTAAAGACCCTGCACATATTCCATATACAAGTAAAGTCTTCACTAGATGCAAGAATTTATATACTTGACTACTTCTTTACACTACTACAGGGTCTTACAGTGTGCTATAAAGTGTTTTTATGTATACAACATAGCGTAACACGATATCTTGAGCTCGTCACCCTTTCAACACTTCCCCCCACCACTTCTTAGCACTATCTATGTATATATCAATATATAGCTTGATAACTGATCGATAGACGCAATTCCAAGAAGCTCTAATCGTTGCCCCATAAAACAACGATTGTTTCTCACAATGAAAGCGAATCTCTTAGACGACACCAGTTTGCCAGCCACACCCCCTCCCTCGATACTTAACTGTATTTACCGTTATCAGGTAGCCATTTAATAAGCCTAAAAAGCCGCTAAATCAATCGAATTTCAGCGCACTAACTTTAATTCATTCGGTTTGCCTATTTCCGGTTAAGGAATGAGTGTGCTGGACAGATACCCTGTAGGCGGTTTAAAATAAAACAAATGATCGACTTGACAGACGCCCTGTAGAACTGTTTTAGTACACATTCCCTTATAAGACTGCTTTGTAGGGTATCTGCAGTTTATTTCACTTATTGATGGATCTATTTAAAAACAAGTAAGAAAGGCTACAGTCGATCGAGCCGACTGTAAAAGACCCCGTACTCCCATAGTATTGCATTTTATTTAAATTAAAATTTTCAAATGAAATTTAAAAAATTAAAATTTAATATTTACATTTTGAATTAAAATTATAAAATAAATAAATAAGCAACTGTCATCGTCAGCACTCGAACCCGCGATCCATGCGAAGGTTCCACATTGCGCCGCAACTCTATCAGTTGCACCACACCCCTCTTCTATCATTCTTCCGATTATTTGCATATATGTATGTGCACACATACATATGTGTGTATGTATAGCATTGGTCGGCGCGGCCAGCGGCTCCGGGCAGCGCTGCCGCCAGCAGGTAGAGAAAACGTTCGAACATATGTTTGTATGTTTCTGTGTTTGTTTGTATGTGTTGCGCGCATGCAGTGATTTTGCTTTAAAATAACTTCGACTTTGAACCGTAATTTCTCTGTTGTTTGACATAGGATTTTGATGCCACTTTCAGGAAAGTTAGAATTAGTAATTCTCTAAGCGTATGTTAAATTACAACACTGTACTATTTGATTTAATGCCTGAAACAAGGCATTGAAGCTGGAGAGTCTTTTATTTCTGATGAGCAAAGGGGGCGTGGCAGCTCAAAATTTTGAATGGCGTTATATTAAGGCTGTCTCTAGGAACCTGTTTACCAAAATTTGTGCTCCTAAGTGCTATAGTTACTGAGATATTCGCCTAAAACAAAAATTTTCTCGAGGTTTGTCTGGTTTTTTGCTCATTGCGGGGGCGGTAGGGGGCGTGGCAACAATTTGAAATAAACTTGATCTGCTTGACATAATAACGGACTTTCATTGTGAATTTCATGGTTCTAGCTTTTGTAGTTTAAAAGATCCAGGTGTTCATACGGACAGACGGACAGACGGACAGACGGACAGACGGACAGACGGACAGACGGACAGACGGACATGGCTATATCGACTCGGCTATTGATGCTGATCAAGAATATATATACTTTATGGGGTCGGCCACGCCTCCTTCTGCCTGTTACGCACATCTCGCTTCTGACAAACTTAATAGACCCCCTTTACTCTTTTTTAAAGAGTACGGGGTCTAACAATCGAATGTTACGTCAGCAAAAGAATCAAGAAAACCAAAAGGTATGCCGATATATATATATGTATTGGTATTGATACATATGTGTACACGTATACTTCATGTACAGACTCAAAATTCTATTGTACACAAAATATTTGGCAATTAAAAATCAAAAAGCCAAAAACAAAACAAAAAGAATTGAAAACAGTCGAGTTTAAGAAACTTTTGAAGGAATGAGAAATTTAAATGAATTTTAAGGTAAATTAGCTGCGTGGGCGTGGAAAACATGAAAGCGGACGCGATTACCACTTGGAGGGGCAGCGAAAGAAATACCAGAAAGAGGGGCGCTGTGGGCGGGGCAATCGCTTTTGTTCCAAATTGCATTTGCATGTTTTGTGCTGCAACTGTTGCAAGTGTTTCTCAATTGAAATAGTTTTTGACTAAATATTCTGGTCTCGCATCTGTCTACCTCTCTCTCTGCCCCTTCCCGTCTCTCTCTCCCCCTCCCTCCCACTCTTTCTCCTACTTTTTTTGGTACATAAAAATGTTTGAATATATATTTGTTTATTTGCATATTCTTGGCACAAAGAAATATAGAAAAATGTTCTCGCAGCTCATCACTTGATCTGCGTACGTCAGAGCTGATTATAATTCTGATTGTGATTATAAATCGAAATAAAATTAAATGAAATAATAGTAAAATTCTGTTGACTTAGCATGTGAACTGAAGGGCGTAATTTCGCTGTCAGTTTTGATTAGAAATACTACATTTTCCCCTTCTCCTCCCACTCCCGCACACACTCTTCTGCCCACACACATTCCAGCTTCTCACATTTATAAGCAAGACAACAGTGCGTATGCTTAACCTTGAACAATGTGCATAAAAGGGTTATTTGCAAATAAATAGCAGCTTCTTTTGTTAAGATTAAGTGCTTTTTACCCTTCAAAAACACACGAGCACACACTGCGTATGAGTAATATTTGAACACGCATACGCACTGTGTACTAACATCTTCCAGAGATGTTATCAGGGCTGCCGTATTAGCTAATTTATGAAGGGCATTCAAAATAATATAGTTTGGCTGGTTTTAATTCTAGCTATGAACTCAAAAATCGATGAGATATTAAACAGAAACCCACAAAAATGTTTAGACTCCATTATTTAAGCCAAATATTGCTTTTATTAGAACTAATAAAGTTCAGAAAAACATTTTCAATTTAATTTTGCTTAGCAAATTCTAATGATTCTTTTTTATCAGTTTAAGACCATAAATTTCTGGCAGCACTGGCTATTCTCTATCTCAACTATTACGTATTTTGCGTTGCTTCTTCTTCTTCAACTGACAGATAATTTCATCATCTAATGTTTAACAGTTTTTGTGCACTAATAAAACGTAACACTCGCTAACTAAAAATTTGCAAAACAAATAAAGTGAAACTTAAACACACACACGCACGCACACTCAGGCACAGACTGAGACCATTGTGGCCATAAATGCTAAACAAATTGTGAACATGCAATTTTCGTTGGCTGTTAAAACTGAAACTGTTAAACTGAAACTCGTGACGCGTCGAGCAGCTCAAGATTTTTTTCAGCACACACAGAAAAAAACTAAAACGAGACTAAAAGTCCAAATTTTACCTTGGGTTATTGAGCTACGAATTTATAAGACTCAAGATTTATGGAGAGAGATATGTGAATACATATAAAATCAGTAAACTTAGAGATTAATTTCATTAGGTTTTTTTCTGTGTACCGAAACGAACTGCTAAGTTGGTTAATATTTTAAACACGCGCAGCAAATCACAAACAATTTTAAGGGTCTCTACGAAGATTGGCAAGCTTTGGAGAGGGAAGAGTTTGGGGAAATAGTTTGGGGAGGGAGCGGCAGCGAGGCTAATAGGTAGTGTCTGTTTTGGTCGCACACACGTAGGACGCTAAAACTTAGCTTAAGACGCTTAACTTTGACTTACATTTACACACACACACAGCGAAATAAGTAGCTGCTTGCATAGGTGTATGTGTGACTGTATTAGTATTACCGGCATAGAACAAGACAATAACAATTACAGCCGAAGAAGCAGCAGCAGCAGAAGCAGCGACTCCAATAGCAGCGGCATCAATAAACCAAAAACAAAACTCAAGCAGCGAGAGCTTTTGCACGCAGAGAGAGAATACGAACAAGAGAGCGCATCACACAAACTGAGAGCGGCTTCAAAGAGAGCAGTGTGTGTGAGAGAGCGCCGGAGTGTTGAGAGTGCGCATGGCTACAAGGCGTGTAGAGTTTGTGCTTTGTGTGTGGGCGATGCTTGTGTGTGTGTGGGCGTCGTTGCCTTTTCGAACATGTCCTTCGAATTTCCGGGTTTTGCTACTTTGACATTTGCAACATGTGCGAAAGAGAGTGCTGGAGCGAGACGGCAACAAAGAGAGAGCAGAGCAGCGAAAGCATGCTTTGTATCGTTTGCTGCTTCTGCTTCGGCTTTCGGCTTCGCTTCCTGTTTACAACCAACACATGTTCGCAGAAAACTCTCAGCAGCCTTTTGTAGGCGGAAACGGGGTTGCGGGGGCGGGGTGAGCAGCCGATTGATATGTGGGTCTGTGTGTCGCTTCGCTCGCTCTGTTGTCGTTTCGTGCCGGGCCACGCAGGGCAGAGTGGAGAGTTGAGAGTGGACGACGTACACAGGGAAAAAATGTACGAAATTCAGCTCTGAACGATGTCAGCAGAAGATTAATTAGTAAAGTTTATAAGCCGACTACGGAATACAAAATAAAAGTTGAACGGGATTAGCCTAAGAGGTTCGAACTTCATTTTAGCTCGTTAGTTTCTTAATTTAAGAAATATCTGCTGAACTCGTACTTAAATATATAAAAGTTGTACGACTTTTTTCGCTATGTAGTATGTGGCTGGAGGGTGGGGTTGGCGTGGGAACGCAAAAACACGTTCAACAAAAGTATTTGTGTGGCCCATTGTATTTCGATTTTTGGATATTTCCTGCCCTGCATGTCCCTAATTTTATGTTGCTTCTTTTTACATTTATTTCATTCTTCTACTTGCTCAATTTTTGTTTTTCTCTCGTTTCCTTTTTGCCTTTTTTTGACGTCATGCGCAAACAAATGAAGTCAACATTATTTCATTTATGGATTTTATTATTAATGTTGATTTGCTGTTGTTGTTGTTGCTGTTTGTTTTTGTTGTTGTCAAGTATTTTTAGTGCCCTTTTTCGCGATGGCTTTCGTGACTGTTTTCCACTTCCTGCCGCGTTCACTGCCGCTGTTGTTGTTCTTGTTGTCCATCATTTTGCCAACAGAATTCCGGCAGCAACGCCTACGGGGCCTTTAACTACAGCAACAACAACGGCTAGAATAACAGGAGTAGCAGAACCAACAACAACAAAAGTATCAATAACAACAAGCAGCTCACAAATGCCAAAATGTATTGCCTGCTTTCAGGCGCCGCCGCCAACCAACTTTTATATGTGTTTGTGTGTGTTTGTCTGCTGCATGCTTTGGCTTACTTTGGATTTCAGGCATAACTATGGTGTGTCTGTGTGTGTGTCTGTGTGTGTGATACTCGCTTTGTGGTATTTAACCTTAATTTGATTTTTTTTTGCCTACGTTTAGCTTTTTTTTCCTGCCTGTTTAGATCCTGAACTTAGAAATCGCGCAAAAGGGTCTGCCAGGTCTGCCATGAACTTAGGACACTAGGCACTTTCTTATTAGCTTTGCAGCTGGGTCTTTCGAAGTCATGAGCACTCGCCTGCAGCCAAGTATTTCAAGTATTTTTTTCTCTCGCTGCTTTTTACCTTACACAGGTATAAAAGTTGCCATTGTTTTTGTTCGTCCTTGCCACATCCTTCTCTGTCCGTATGTACACAAGTCAGTGGGTGTGTATGTGTGTGTGTGTGTGTGTCTTAGCTGGCATTTTCTGTGTTGAATTTTTGTGCTGTTGGCTTAAAGAGTTTGAGTTTTTATGTGTGTTATTTTTTGTGTGCTCGCGGCATTGATTAAACAATTTCCCCGCACTTTTCCGCGCTGTCAGTTGGGGCCAGAAAATTGTGAATATTTTTATGAAAATGTCGCTGAAAATAGCAGCACAAACAAATTGTTTGACCGCATTTTGTGTGACAAAACGAGCAAACGCCAAGCGAGAAATGAGCATCAGCTGCTTTGCTTGACAAATTCACACACAACGCATGCAATTTTCATTTAACCCCCTCTCCAACACACCACCCCTGGTCTCAGCCTGCCCCATCCCTGCCTCTCGTATGCAACATTAAGATTATGAAAATATTTTTCACACTTTGTCACACGAAAAGTCTTTGCTGATGGCGTCTTTTGTTTTGTTTTGTTAAGAATAAATATTGTACATGCTAGAAACGAGTGGCATCAACTGTAAAAAGGCCTGTATACATTAATGCATTAAATAAATATATTTAAAAAAATACTACAGGACTGAACAGTTTCTGGCAGTTCGTTTAATATTTTTTTATTTTTAACAAATTTTAAACACTTCTATAATTTCTAGCACAGGTCCACATAGCGCATACGCCGCATAAAACAGGCAACTTTAAAATAAGCTATAAATAAAGCCAGAAGAATTTGTATAAATGTCACAATTAAAATTCAAATTAAACCTTCATAAAATTCAGCGACTATTTAAGAATTTCTATAAATTAATAACTTTGGCAGCAATTCAAATATTTTATTATAAAAATCAAGTGGCACATAATTTATAAGCCCAGCTTAGCAACAAATTTGGCAAGAATTGTTTGATCAAATCAACGGAGATTTCACACAGGTGTAAATACAGCTAAAATGCCAATGAAGCATTTTCTTTACCTTTTTGTGTGCTTTCAACATTTTCAATTAAAAGTTTTAATTGCAAAAGTGAATTCTGAATTGTGAATTGTGAATTGATATGGAAAAAGTTGCTGGCATCGAAGTGGAAGGATTTGAGGTAAACATTTCAATCGCCGATACAGACACTTTCAATGCCTATACGAGTATATTAAAATGACACTTGCCAGTTATTGCCTTATCGCATTTGGCATTCCGTCGCTTATCACAGTGACAACTTTTATAGCTGCATTTCCCACAGCAAATGTGCACTAAAAAAATGTTTCTTAATCTAGATTTGGGTTTAAAATTTCAGATTATTGGATGGAGAGAAGAGTAGAGAACTTTATGTGCTGATAAATAGAGCAAAACTTTGTTTTAAAACGACTTAAAGATTCTTTTCTTTAGCATTTTAAAATAATGTGGTTTTTACCAGTGCATTTATAGAGATTTATGGCTAGATTATTGGATTGTTGGCTTGATAATTAACAGCTAATATGCCATCAATAACAACAACAACTTTTAATTGCCACTTTGAGTGGCGACAGAAAAAATGCATCGATTGCTGAATTGTTTATGATGGCAAAATAAATTTATCCTTTTGCCGTTGCCAATTTATGTGCAGCAATTGTTGTTATTACTGCTGCTTTATGCAATGTTAACATGCAACAAAAAAGTGACACGCAAATTTATCTCTATCTCTTTCTCCCTGCCTCTTTGTCTACACCCATAAAAATTTAGTTTGGAATTCTGTTTTCGTTGTTGCCACAAAACTAATTTAAGCAAACATAATTTAAAATGTCATTTGTCAGTTATTTATTAATTTTTCAATTAAATTAAACCACATAAAATGTTATAAACTGCTTTAAAATATACTGAGCGATGTTTGAAGTGTTTGATTTGATTTTTCTCGTGTGCCCTGTTATCAGATCTGAAAATCTGATTGAAATTGTAGTTACTTTGTTAGATTTGTGACTCAATTCCAACTGATTAAATCACACAGTGCGCTAGACACATAATCCCACCATATCTGAGCTCTAACTACGATCTATCTATCCAATTGTCGAGTGCTTATCTTATCTGCTCCATGTTCATGTAAGATTTACCAGCTACAAGTATTACTCTTATCAGCGCTCTCTGCCCCTCTTTCGTACACAGTAAAAAAAAGGTCAGACTTGAAGATTTTAGCTGTATCATTTCGATATCGGTCTAGAAAGACACGTGTGCACTAAAATCAAGTATTTCCTACTAGATTTTGTCCCCAACTGTCTGATTTCTTTCAGTGTACCTGTAGACAGCTTATCAGCCATATTTAACTAGCGTGTGTGTGTTGCCTTTCTAAACTAATGCGGTAATCAAGCGCTTGTTAACACACGCGGCGTATACGCAACTCATTTCAAGTGATAAGTGATAAGCTATTTTTTTTAACGTCTGGCAAGCAACTTGAAATTATGCTACAATAAATTAAACTCACTGCAGTTCGTGGAGGGATTAGAGGGGGGGAAACGGGGGGATCTTTCCCACTCAATTGCTTGGTTTCCGCTTATTGATTTATGAAACAAGTCAAAAGACGATGGCCAAAAAGCAAACTAAAAACGTTCAATGGGAGGGGCAAAAAGGGGCAGATGTGGGGTGGGGGTGACCCCTTAGCCCGCCCACTGCTAGCCGCACCCACTCTTCATTATGCTGACCGATTATGACACTTTTTAATGGCATTTTCTCGTTTGCTCTTTGCGTTTTTTTATGCTATTGATTTCTAGTTACGACAATGTTTGAATGGGGAGGGGTGAGGGAGGAGTGGGCGTGGTAGGCTGTGCAGTGGCTAAGCTACAACATGGCAACATGTACAGTCTGAGCCAAAAACGACATTTAAATTGCAATTATTCTAAATATTAAACTAGAATTCATTATAGACCCTGTACCCCGACCCTGTAGTGCAGCATTTCAAGAGTAGACTGATGTAGCCAGAGAATTCGTTTTCCGCTTTTCAACTACCTTCAGTTGTCATTTAGTTTTCTATACTAAACACTAAACACACTCACTAAACTAAACTACAAACTAACTGAAACCAACTAAAACTATAAACAATCGTTTCATTTAATCGTTGATGAAACTAAAAATGCCCTTGGGCCTGTCAATAATAACGGTTTAATAACCTTATCAATTTGATTCGATTTTAGAATCGTTGTCGCCTCCTCGACCTTTGGCCCCAGCCCCAGCCCCAGCCCCACAGATCGAATAGATTCGAGTGGCTACGTATGCCACATGGGGCTAATCAGTTGGGAGTATATTGGAGCACATGTCCAGCAATCAATATGTGCATATTTCTGACCAAATTTCCCAAAGTTTGCATTTGATTTATGGCATAGGCTACGAGCTTTTCTTTGCTTTTAAGCTTTGGCAATTTTTCAGCATTTATAGGCCCATTAATAAGGATTTGGTTTTGAATGAAGCAGAGTTTAGAAATTGAAGTAGCCCACACTTAACACCCTTAGCTAAGTGCACAGATGGGTATATCAGTTCAAGAAAAATAAAGAAATATCAGTAAAATGCTACCCTCCATAACTTATGTCTGTATCTTGCAGATACATTTGTATCTTAGCTTCGGAAACTCACCATTTATGCCGCTAATCAGTGGATAATTACCATCACGGCCGCCGATTAAGTTTTTTAAACCAGTTTCGATCAGTGTTGGGGACGATCGCTCCCTGTCGCTCATTTTTTCATAAAAATGTTGGCGATTTTGTGATTATACACGAATTCAACAAATATGTATATATATATATATATCAATATATATATTTTAAGGGTTTTTTAAGCGCGCTTTTTGCTTCTTTTCCGATATTCAACAATTTTCAACAATTTGTTACGTTCTTTACAACACGTTTCACAACAATATTATTTATTACAATTGCTTACAGTAATTTAATAATAATAATAATTATAATAATAGCAACAAATACAAAAACTTTGCTTTTGATTTATTTGCTGGCGTTAACTTTGTTGTTTTATTTAAAACTCTTAATTGGTTTTGTTTTTATATTTTCACATTTAATCACAATGTACAAAAATTAAGGTTTTTATGCTAAATTTAATGTAAACTTTAAATATTGCACGTTAACGGTTTTTTATTGCTTTTGGCTAAATATGCTGTGTTTTTCTTTATATTTAATAAACTATTTATTATTGTGTTTTTTAGCGTTTTATATTATTTATAATTATTTATGCTGCTCGCTATAAATAAAGGCACCGCGAATTCATTCAACAATTTGTTCTTTTTATATTTATTTTGTTTTTGTTTTTGTTTTTAACAACAACAAAATTGAGAAGATTTCTTTTAGTAAAATTTATTTGAATTTCGTTTCGATTAATTTAGTTGAAGTGTAGTTTTAGTTGTAGTGTTTAGTTTTAGTTACAGTTTAGTTTTAGTTGTTGCTGCTGCTGATTTGTTTCATTGGCTAATTGCGCTATTTTTATAGCCTTTTTCTATCTTCCGTTCTATCAAATGCCGTTTGCGTTTTCTATTTTTTATTCTGTTTTTCTCGTTCTCTATTTTTGTTGTTTCTTACGTTGTTGTTGCTGCTGCAGATCGTTTAACGTTTAGAATTTTTATTTATATTTGTAGGCTTTTTATGCTTTTTATTTATATATATATTTTTAATGTTGCACTAAAAATAAAATCAATTGCTTTTGTTTTTGCTTTGAGTGTGTTTTGGTTTTGCTTTGTTTTTGTTTTTGTTTTCGTTCTTGTTGTTTTGGTTTTGTTGTTTTGTTTTGTAGTTGGTATTTATTGTACAGTTATAAAGCACTAGTATGGCATGTAGTTTACAAACTTAATAACAGTTAACTGCAGCTTTTTGTTTCTTAGGCAGAGGCGTGGTGGTGGGGAGAGGGAGTGCTGGAGGGGCGTTGCAACCCGGCGTGTAACAGAGACAGCAAATTAAGCTTTGCTTTTGATCGAGAGAGCTTTGCAAACCGACCAAGTGAGTGTTATTGAAGTGATGGTGAGCGAAGGGAGTGTGTAGTATATTTACACTCACACACACACGCGCACTCACACACTGGTACACCGTCTGGCTGAAACGACGACAGGACGACGATGCTTGCAAGTCGCGACAAGCACACGAGCAGCCGAAAATCGATGACAGCTCACCGACACCAACACTAACACTTACAACGACACCGACAACGGTACACACACATATATACACGCACACGCAGCAAATGCACGCAGAATTTTTCTATTTTTTTTATTTTTTGCACACAATTGATTTGCTGTTTGGTTACTTTCTGTTTAACCCGCAGAACTTTGAGCGCGCGCGTTTCTAGTCGCTAGCGTTTTAAATCGCTATCGCTGTTGTCCTTGTTTATTGGTCAATTTATAGTTGTTGTTGTTGTGTTCAGCGCGTGGCGTGTTGTTGTTTTGTATGTGTTACGTTTCTTTTCGTGTTAATTTAGCTGCTGCTGACGCTGCTGCTGCCGCTGCCTGACGACGACTGTTCGCTTAGCACTGTCTTCGTGCGTTGTGGGTGTCGACGTCGGCGACGTCGTAGTCGCTGCTATTATCGCTGCTGCGTCTGCTTCTGCTTCTGCCGCTGTCTATGCTGACTGAGCGCGCATGTGACAAGAGCGAGTCACACACACACATGCACCCTGCTAGGCAAATACAAATACAGTTGCACTTGGGCGCTTTCAAAGTTTGAAAGGGACGCGTAGGACACGGAAGGCGTTAAATCTCTACACACTCTCTGATATGGCTTAAGCTCACGCTGCAGCTAGGATGCACTTCATGCAAGTCCAGAGAGAGGGAGAGTAAGTTTTTCGGTTTGTGGAGATGAAGAGAGTGCGCAAAAGTCAGCTGATTTAATGTTTGTGTGTTGTGTTTCCTTTATTTGCTGTTGTTCTCGTTGTTGTTGTTGCTGCTGCTGCTTTTTGCACTATGAGCGCCCGCACCAATACACGTGTAAACAGTTTACATTTACACTCCCATCGACACTAGAGCCAAACACTTTTCTGCTGTTGTTGTAGTTGTCGTCGTATGCTTTCGTTGTCAGGCAAAAACTGTTTCTTTTTTATTGCTTAAAAAAGTTCTTATTGAACACACGTGCTTTGAGCTATGGAAATTTTCTGAGAGCGGCTTTTGATACTCGCGCTAAACCCAAAAAAAAATATATATTTATATTCGTTTGAATATTTTAAGAGCACACTTTATTAATTTGGTCGTGAGCAATTAATTAATAATAATTTTTGCAATTATTTTGTTGTTTTATTTTGCTGTTGTTGTAGTATAAATTGTCGATTCCAAAATTGTTGTTATTGTATGTTTGACTGTTCATCTGACTCTGACTGGGCACACGCGCCTCGTTGCAAAGTGTACAGCAATAGAGGCATAGCAGTCAGACAGAGAGCGAGAGCACAAGCGATAGAGAGAGCGAGCGTTTGAGAGAACTACTTAGGGCAAATGTACAAATACAACAACACGAGGCGCTAATATGCTCCGATACGAATAGCGATACCACGCTACAGATACAGATACATTACAGCTCAGAACGCTGTCGCTGTCGTTGTCGCTAACGCTACTCCGCTGCCATGTGGCTGCTAACGCGCTCTCACTAGCTCTCGCACGCTGTCATACAACTAGCACTTGTGCTCTCTCACACGTTCTCTCATGCTCTCTGTGGCGCCGCGTGTTGTGCACATATTGAACTTTTATTTTTGGCAACCATTTTTTTGTCGTCGCGCGCGCAACTCAGTACTACGAACAAAGCTCAGCTCAGCTTTAAGCTCTAACCTCTCTGCCTACTCACCTTCCTCTGCTCTCGTTCACTCTCTATACTCAATTGTTCTATTGCTCTCGGCAGGCAGCTTTGCCTTTGCTTGGGCATTTTCCATTGCGTCTCAAAGTTCAATTTGATATTTTTAATTGCGACGCTCTCTCACAAAATGCTTGCGCTCTCTACACTTTGGCTATGCTCTCACCGCATGCTTAAGCCCTCTCACTCTCACATTCTGTGAGATCGCAACCGGCGCAGTCGGCGCTGTCTCGTTTTATTTATTTGTGTTATTTTAATTTACTCAGCGTACTATAGTTTTGCTATTACGTCAATGCGACGGCGGCGCTGACGTTTGCATTTGTAACTGTATGTGTGTGTGTGTGAATTGGTGTGTCTGTAGCTGTACCTGTATGAGCTTGCGTGCGTGTGTTGGTATCTGTGTGAGGCACTGCGGCAAGCGGCATTCGCGCTGTTCATTTCAATGTTTTTAGGTTTTTTCTCTGATTTATCTGCCATACGCGCCTTTTTTTCATTTTGCCTTCTTATGATTTTTTCTAATATTTGTCTACACATGTTTCTGTATGTGTGTGCTTGTCTCTGCCGACGCTGACGCTGTCGTTGACGTTGACGTCGCCGTAGCAGCACTCACGTGAGTTGATTTTCATAGCTAAAAACTTTTAATGTGTGGAAATGTGTTGTTGTTTGCATTTCGCTGTAATTTGTATAAATAAACACAGCAAAGCAAACGCACAGCTTCCCCATGTGCCACCCCCTCCCCCTCTCACAACCCCCTGCGCCCACCCTCCTCATCATATCGAACTTTTTAGATATGTTTTGTGTAATTTGCCAGCTGTAATTGAATTTGCAATTCACGTAGCGAGAGACAAGACGCGTGCAATTAGAGCGCCTTGAAATTATCCGCGTGAAGGTGTACTACGGGCGGGTAGGTGTAAATGGGGGAGGAGAAGGAGGAGGTGGGGTGTCGAAGGGTCGAAATTGTTAAGCTACTAATGACTTGCGTGTTCAACATTTCGACAAGGAATAGTTTAAGCACAGAAACATTTAGCCAATTAATTGCATCAATTCACACATTTCTCATTTTCTCAGCTACTTAAAAGTTTAAATAAAAGTTTAGAATTTAAAAAGATATAAGAGTATGAATGTTTTTCTTGTGTATATATTATTATTTGAATTATTTAATGATAATGGGTTTAAAAGTACTTGTCTTATGAAGCGACAAAACAATTAACAAACTCACTGTAGCTTGACTTTATAATACACATTACACTTTTTTAATAGATAGCCCCAATTCTACAGGGTCTAACAACATAATTGCAGATAAGAACACAAAAAATAAAACAACTGATTATCTATAGGAAAAGCAATCAATAAAAGTAATACATCAGATGGTTTTAAGTGATAAGTTGTACTTTTTGAGTTTTGATTATTATTCGGGAACAATAACTGATCATCGTGCAACGGAAACCCATAAGGGGTACGAGGCAAAAATTTATACAGATAACGGATTTCAGACATAGACCTGTTAGTCCTCATAAAGTGATCTTTTCCTTTAAGAATGTGTACCAAAAAAGTAGTATTTTTTCTTAATAATAAAAATAATAGTAATAATAATAATAGATTTCAACCTTCAAACTAGCTTAACTACAAGGCATACTAAATATAAATCGTGTTGCTTGAAATTATCTATTCGGACATTTTGTCTATTTTTGTGTGGCAGCTGTGAATCATTCCACACACACACACACACACACACACAAGCAACAAAGTATGCACAACTTAATACCCAAAAAAATTGAAATTTTCGTGTGAAATGTAGAGAAATATAGAGAAAACTGTCGCCTGTCATCATGTGACATTCTCTGAATGAAACAACTAGGAAATGACCAAAAAATAAGCAACAGGAGAAGAAACATTCAGAAGAAAGCCGCCGCCTCTGCTGCGAAAAACAGGAGAAATACTTCACACTACATACACTTAAAAAAAAACCCTTTGAACATCGATTGAAATGTTAGACATGTTTCGGGAGGAAATGTCCATTTGAATGAGTATTCAAAAATATTTTATAAGACCCAAAGATTTAAGATCAAAAGATTAAGATCTGGTTATTGTTCATAATTTTTGTCAGTGTAAATATATGTTGTTATACTCGCATATCGGTTAGACAGCCCAGATGTACTATATACTATATACTCTAGTATTTAGCGGAAGGCAAAACGTGTTCAAGCGCAATAAATTATAAATGAGCCTCAAAGCGACGCAACTTTTGACTGGGCCAACATACAGATATGGCCCCTGTAACCCCCGTATAACCCCCAGAAGTTCCCTCCCACCCGCAGTCTCCTGTCTTTTCCTTTTGTCACCTCTCAAAGAAGCATACCAACAAAAGAATCACAAAAGCCAAAGACAAACGGGTGTGTGTGTGTGTGTGTGGGTGTTTGTCACTGTTGGAACCAGCAACGCATTCTGTAGTCTCAAATATTAGACAGAAACTAGTTGAAATTGCTGATGCTGAGAGCACACAACTCAAGAATACCCTGTACTTTTTTAAAAATTCATAATATTTTTGTAGAGCTAAGAAATTTAAAATATTTATACTGTAGAAAAACATTACTTTATTCATTCTTCTCATAGACCCTTGAAACTTGTCAAGTACAGGGTCTACAAGAAAATAGATGTACTATCTATAGTACAAGTGTGTATCTTTAGCTAAGCATTGTGGGAGATTGGAAGATGAAATTTTCGTCAGTTGAACATTGTTGCCGTCACAGTTCTCAGCTCTTCTTCTTCATTTACCCATTCACACACTCGCACACACACACTCACACACTCTTGAAATAACACACATATTTGCTTTGGCATTTGGTTGTGTCGCAGTCAAATAAAAATAATGAAAATGAAAATGAATTTTTGGACTACAAGAAATTCTTCTTTCAACACGGCTAAGCTCACTTCTTCCCTCGGTCCCTCCGTCCGTCCGTCCCTCCGTCCGTTTGTCAGTCGGTCTGTCCGTCCGTCTGTCTGTCCGACAACCTGGCAAATATTGGACTCTTATCAGCCTCAGAACACGCATGCATATCACTAAATAAACATACGACGCTGACAGCCAAAAAAAAAGTATAAAAAAAGAAACAAACTAACAACTCAAAGTAAAAATAAAAAAAAAATTTTATTTAGACCCTGTAGTTACAAAGGCTACAGGGGTCTCTAAGGCTTGACACAATTTGCACAGGATCGCGCAACTTTAGCTACAACTGAGCTCTCATTTTATCAAAAACTACTGATAAGTCCCCAAAGTGATTGCTTCAGAAGAACCTACGCGGTCTTTTGTAGCTTTGCTCGCTGTAGTATTTAATTTTGCTGTCGGTTTACCTTTATAACGCACATCATGCGTTTTTTTCCTTTTTGTATTTTATTTTTTGTCGGTCTGCCTTCTTATCAGAATCATCAAAGAAACAATCCAAAACAAAAAACAGAAAACAACAAATAATAAATAAGTAGCCTTGACTACCGCAAAACTTTAGCTCAAAAGTCTCGTTATCAGCTTGAAAAAAGCCAAATCAAAAATGTTAGGAGGATTCGCTAAGGAAATTCAAGCAGAATTAGGGAAATCTTTTTTTAAACTTTAAACTTAAGATTCATTAAAAACTTCAACTTTTAACCAAGCCCAAAGAACTTAATTCAATTCATTAAACTACACTTGATATAAGCACCAAATTAGCGCCTTTTTTGGAGGGAGATAAGCTATACAATGTCTATTTTTTTTAGTTTTCAGGTAGCTCACTTCTTATTCCATTCATTTACTTCTACATATGTAAATCAGTCTTTATTTTGTTTGTCTCTCTTGTTTGCCCTGAGACTCTGAGCTGTACCATTATCAGCCAGACATACGAACACACATAGTGCCATATACATATATAAATATATGTATAAACAAACGATCTGAACTACATTTTACTCTGTTTGAAATCTCGCACATTGATACGTAAAAGCAACAACAAATTGAAGACGACAACAACAAAGTTGTACAAATTAACGTATAAATGAATGACGGAATTAGTACATGTGCTCTACATAGGGATGCATGATCTATAGGGGTCTGAACGCCACTTGCACTGAGAGAAATACTCAAGAAACTTGTACCCAGCGAGATGACTATACTTCGTCACTCATTTAAGTTCTTTACTTTTCTCTCAGTGTACTACACACGAACTTCTCTATGATTTCGGGCTGCTCAGATTCATCTTCTATTCATTCCGAATCGTGCTTGGCTCGTGTTGCGGCAATTCATTAGCATTACTCTAATGAATTAATAACACCAAACTACGAGATTTCTAGTTTTTGATATTTTTCTATCATTATTTTTTACTTTTCTAAATTTTATTTCATCAAGCAGAAAATTTATGCATCATTAAGCTACAAAAAGCGTTTTTAAAGTTCTCATTCAGTTGTTTCAACACAAACGATTCAAATTTTTATGTCTTCCATTATTGTGAATCATTGTTCAATTGCTTTATTGTTGATCTCGTAATTCTTAACGATTTTTAATAAAAAATAGTATTGTAAGGCATATTTTTGATGCATCAATTAGCATAACTCAACTTTTTATAAAAAAAACATCTTATGTGGTAATTCTTTACAGAAATATTCCTATTAAAATCAATCTCCAAAGTTCTTTAAGTAACAAGAGTTTAAACCAAAAATTCTTAAAAAGTTTTTTCTTTGAAATTTGATAATATTTTAAAAGGTGTGTAAGACAATTACATGTCTCATAAGTTCAAAGATTTGTAACATGTTCCTTAAATATTTTCCTGTAGTTTGCTTAAATCATTTCCTGCCTCTAGCCACGCCCATTTTGCTTGGCTGCATGCTGCACGTTTTTCCACTCAAATGCCGTTGATTACAATGCACACAAATCCAATTTTCAATTTCCTCACTAAAAACCAAAGGCCAAAAAAATCAACATTTTTACAACGAAAGTTTTGGGAGCAGCGAGAACAACAACAACAACAATATTGATATTACAAACTGCACTGCAATAACAACAAACGCAAACACACTCAACGAAAGAATGAAAGAGAAAGAGAGCGAGACAGAACACACGTGACGGGCACAAAGGAGAAACACAAACAAAAACACGCACGACTTAGGCTGTCAAACAAAGCAGCAGAAGAAGCAGAAACTAAGCTCCCCACACCACCCACTTTACCACACACCGTTCACCGCACCCGCTCTCTGTCTCCCTGCTAGCTAGTCGCACTCCTCATTCCCCCTTGTGGCTGCCATCCGCGATCATTTATTAACTTCAGCTTGTCTTTGAACTGTCTGCAACAAGGACAGCTGCATGGGTTGTGCTTGAAAGTGTGAGAGCCAGTTGAAGGGGAAGGAGAGTTTTGTCAGGAAGTGCCCTTAAAGAGCGCACGCACACACTTAACAAAAAATACACACACACACGTGTACGCACTCCCACACAGACACGGTCGCCAACTTGGCTGCGTATTTATTGACCTCAAAGTTAAGGGAAACCTGGAAATAATCGTAAAAACTAAAGCTAGTGGAAACTGCTGGAGATGCATGACTGCTTTCGACCCGGTAATAGTAAATCAAATAAAAAGTAACACAAATAAATAATTCGTTTAGAAACTCAACTATCCTACTGTATGGTATGACCACAGGGCCTGACGAGTACGGAAAAACACGCGAATTTGATTGAGCTGTTGGTTCAAAACGTTCTCCCTTTCTCCCTGTATCTCTCTTGTTTTCTCTCTCTATCCACATTTTTCTTGGGCAGTTAATAGGCAATCGCCTTTGCCGGGTTTTTTATTGCTGCTGCCGTTAATTGAATTAATTTTTTCGGTTTTTGTCTTTATCAAATGACAAACAGAATTCATATCTTTTCACTATTTATATTGATATTTGTATTTTTATTTGTTTTTGCCTTAGTGTGTGCGTGTGTGTGTGTGAAATGTAAATTCAATTAAAATTTTGCGTGTGACGTTTGTAGACCACGGCGCGTGTTTTAGGGCGTGGCCACTCCCAAATACATTAGGTCAAGAAAATGATTTGCCTGAGCAGCAAATCATAAAACAATTTTTGTATAGAGAACAACTGTATTGAGGTATTTTTCACTAAAGTAGTAAGTTTTTTCATTTCCTCGCTGTGTCCATAGAATTATTTGGCCAACTGTAAATAGTTTCGTTTATTTTTGACCTTGAATAAAACATTTCTGCTACGCATAAGTTTAAATTCAATTTCCCCATTGAACAGAATTTTGTTGTTGCTATTTTAATACATAAATAATACATAGATTTAACATTTGTGCCTTTGTGTCTCGGAAAAATCTCAACAATTTTTCAATTTACTGTCAGGCAAACAATGACGAAGGCTGAAACTGTCAATTATGCCAAAGAGATTACAAAGCAAATGAGGTAAGCATGCAGGAGGAAGGGGGAAAAAGGAAAACTAACACTAGACATGGGGCTTACAATTGTGATGGATCACTTTAAAGTAGCAAACGCAATGGAAACTCTGTGGAAACTCAGTGGAAACCAATTCAAAACAAGACACCGAAAAGTGTCAATTACCAGAGTTCAAAGCAAAAGCAGAGCACAAAATCCAAAATGAAAAAGATATGAGAAAATTAAGTTGGGCAAAAGGGAACTGCAAGCAAAGTAACAACCAAGGTAGCCGACTGTAAAATACCTCGTACTCATGCGGTAGCCAATTTAATGAATAATATACTTCACTATCTAATATTATTATCCGATGCATGCCATGGTTTTGACTCAGTTTTATTTATTTGTAGTTTATGGCATTTAAATAATCTACTCCTGTAACCCATTTAAGTACAGGGTATAAAAGGTATCGCTTGGTCATACCCAGAAACCGTCAGCATTGACATGCTCGCTCCTCACCTTTCACACCCGCTCAAGCACATACACACATACAAAGGAGAGACTAGTCCTAGTTAACGCTGTCAGTTTAGCTTTTTTATAGCTATTTATGATTTATCAAGGCGTTCACTATATAATTAAGAGCTTACATTATTGAAGTTTACAGCATATTGGTAATATAATTTAATCCAATCGGTTTTCAGACATTTCAAGCTAATTTGATCAATTGTTTACCTACTTAACTTATAAAGATGTAATTTTAGCAGCTAAATTGCTGACAACACTGCTCTTAGTGGCCCATGCAGCGAGGCTCTCTTCAGGTTACAGTCCTCTCCACCCCTCTTACCCCACCTCTCACTCACTCTCGACCCTTTACTCTCCCGCGCTGTCAATACATCAAAAAAAAATGAGAGACAGCCTCTCCAGTGGCACATTTTTCATCATCTGCTGACACTTTGGATGCTCCGAAGGCAGCAACAACAACAACAAGTGTGCGGCCACCATAACCCAACAACAACAACAATGTATGAAATGCTGTCGCGGTTGCTGCCGACGTTGGCATCGCGGCGTCAGCGTTTGGTGTTGAACAAAAGTACAAGTGCTCAAGAAACAATTGAAAGTGCACCACATAACCAGCAACAACAACAACAAATGTAACGAGAATGGAACGCAAACAAAAACAAGAGAATCACGCACCACGTGGTTATTTAAGTTGGCTTTTCAATTAAACTTTTGCTGTCGCTTGTAAGTGGCCTGGCCACAGTGGGCGCAAGTTGTTTAAACTCTTTAGGGGTGCAATTAAAATATAATATATGTGTAGCGGTTTATAATGTTGTGATTTTGGAATTTACAGACTTATTAGTGTGAAAATATATTAATTAACAGGCAAGACTTGGCTTAAAATAGCAATTAATATGAACGATAATATCTGAATCTCATTTCATAATTTCTTATCACACATTAGCATATCAATATTCACATTACAAATCGTGTTCTGTTTCCTATACTTAGCACCACGGTAACCCGTTTGCTTTCAGTCGTGTCTTTAAGCTCGCTCTCTTTCTTGGTGCTGCTTGCCTGGCCTCTCCTCTCTTCGTTTCATACGGGTTAATTATGTATGTTTTACTCATGTTTTCATTTGCATCTCTTAGCTTCAACGACTTCTCTCCCTTTCTTGGTATAACATTTCTATTTCGCCTTCTGCTCTGCACTTGACTTTAATCACTTTCTATGTTTACTTTTTGTGTGTGAGTGTAGTGGTAAAATAATTTTATGCTTTTTTCACTCACACGTACACACTTTGAACATAGCGCGTCGATCATAAAAACTTCTCTTCTCATAGAGAATTCAATAAATAATAAAAACATTTCTGTGTTTGAATGTTTTTGTTATTGTCTGTAGTTGTTGTTGTATTTTTTGCAAATTGATTGCTTGCAATTTATATGCCAGGCTGATGGACAGAAAATTGTACCGTTGTGTTTATTTTATGGCGCCGTCTAATTAAAACGAACACACACAAACATTTATTACATGTGTGTGAATGTGTGGAGTGCTTCCCAAGCAGGCCGAGCTTAAAGCTTTTCTCTCTCGGTCTCACTCACTCGCTCGCGTCTGCGTGGCAATGAGTGATCGCAGCACGTGTTGTTTTATCAAACCAAAGTTGTTTTTGGGCAGATTTAGAAAACACAATAGCACAACACGCGTCGCAAAGCCATTGCACTAATTGCACACACAGAAGCACGCAAGTGCATGTGTGTATGACATAATAATAATTCTGCCGTTCGTTATCGTTGTTGTTATTGTCTATAGCGCCGGCGGCGCGTCGGCTTCTCAATTAAAGCTCCCCCCACCCATTCCCACTCTAAATCAACACGCTTCTCTTCCATTTAAATTCACATTCACAGTGCAATTTCAACTCAGTTTACTGCTCTCCCTCTCCCAATTTCTCTCTTTCTCTCTGTTTCGCTTGTGAGGTTTGCTTTTATTGCTGCCCATTTGCATGCGTTGCATGCGGGTGTGCGTTAGAGTGAGACAGACTGCTTATTACCGCATTTTGATGTCGTTGCAATTTGTGTGTTTTATACCCTTTGTTGTTGTGTGTTATTCGTTATTGCACATTGACGTAATATCGACTGGAACTGTGTAGAATGACGAGACATTTCTCAAATTGAAATGGGAAACAAGCACAAAGTTTGAAGGGCAACCGAGTTATGTGTATTAAGAAAAATACATATATTAATTTGCTAAGCCTGTAAACTTTTTAACGATAATGGAAAACAGTTGTTTTTGTTTTATCTTTGATTTATTGATACTATCAATTCGATAGTGAAGCTGTAGCCTTATCACACCGCATTTCTAATGACTAGCCAAAATTTGTCACGCCACCAAAGTCCAAGTCCATAACGTGGGCTCTCCTGACTTTTATATTTAATCGAAAATTTTCCAAAATTACCGCGACGCGTGTCGCCGCATTTCATTCATGCCTTTCTTCGCATCGCATTTTATTTAATGACAATGTCAAAATGTGACTGAGACAAACAAAATTTAAGACGTGCTTCATGTGATTAGAGCATTGAACACGAGCTTTGATCTCTCGCTCTCTTGACCCAAGAAGCTGCAAGCTTTTGATCTGCTCTTGCAGTTAGAAACGAATGACAAATGTGTTCATGTTCATGAGACGGATAGAGTAAGAGGTAAAAAGAGAGAGACTTATGCGACGCAGCGATGTTATCAGCTAAAAGTGAACGGCGTTTTCAGTCACGTCACTGATATTTCGAATGCGACGAATGTGATTGCGAATGCGAAACGAAACCATGTGATCTGATTACTCGCACAGAGCGCGAGAGAGCGCAATAGCCTAAGAGAGCAAGTTTTAAGTTTTTGCAGAGCTTTGCATTGGTTTTACAGCCCTTTGGCATTGTTGCACTATAGCCTGTGAGACACGCCCCCTTTTTGAAAAGCCTACTCTAAATTACTGTACTTTGCACAGGCGTATTTAATGTCTTTAAAGCTTCTAATTAAATGCCTTGCTCTATTTTCATTTGCTGAACGACGTTTTTCATCATTCACTAATCGTGAGGGTAAATATTTATAGGCGCGAAGTAACCTCGTCGCTGGGCTCTGATAATTGATAACAAATGACGGCGACAGCGACGGCGACGAGGCCGACAGTGAAAAGGAAATGTTGAATTTTTTGTTTAAATTTGATTGTCGCCGACATATTTCATCAATATTATACACGATGAGGCAGAAGTCCAATTGTTCCAATAGGTAGTTTATCGAATTTTTGTTGGCGTCTATTTATAATTAGTCTGATATCAAAGACCATAAAACCCGAATTTCAGAATGAAGAACTACGATAACACTGTTTATCGATCAGCAAACGGTTAGATCAAGCTAGAACTTATGGGCAATTGTCCAGTATATTTATGTGCTAAGCCAATTAACTTTTATGATTTATGTGTCATAAAAATGCCCACAGCTACTAAAGCTCATTTACAAGATTACGCTAGTTGAGCTTTAGAGCGCGATTCAACCAGTAACTATTTTGCCCTTGAGCTTCTCAAAAGCTTTGCTGTAACTTCCACAATACAATATTCGCAATTACCGTTGACAATTCATAGTATTTTAATATTTAAGCATATCATTGTTTGATTACTGTTATTTACTCAATTCGCCCAGCAAAACCAATTGGCTACAATGTAGCACAAAGTCAAAGAGAGAGCGAAGGCAAAGTCAAATAACTTGTCACATGGGCTGCCGATTGCAACTCTCCCTCTCTTTATTTTCAGCTCTCTCACAAAACCTACTCACGCAATTTGATAGAGCTAGCGTATGCATGTGTATGTGTGTGTAAACAAAGCACACAAACACACACATGCACGCATACACTACACGTGTTTTTCTGTGTGGGCGATATGCAAGAATTAGCCCGTAATAGCCCAATGAGTTGAGTTTAATAAAGGAAAGCAAAAAACTCACCTCTAATTGATAAATCCATAATGTTCTCACGCTCTCTCCGCGCTTCGCTGGCGACGCTGCTGCTGCTGCTGGCTCTGCTACTGCTGCTGCTGCTCTCGGCAGACATGATGCTTGCTCTCAACTCAGTGCGCCAAAATAAATTAAACGATTTACTTCACGAAAAACACAACAACAACGACTGCGTAGCAACAACAAACACTTGTGTAAACGCGCCCGGACTCAAATCAATAACGAAGCAGTTGTAAAAATGAAAATCAAATTATGAACGCGTCGCGATCTGTTAAGAGCAGCGCAGCTCTCGCTCTGCCTATCATTCCACGAAGCTTTTGCATGTGTGTGTGTGTGGGGGGGGACTGTGAATGGGGTTGTTGCAGTCACGTGGTGGCCCTCGCCGTCTGTTGACGCTGGAGAGCAAGTGCAGAGAGTGCCTGTTGAGAGAGAGAGGCAGTGCTTAGTAGTCATCTCGCTCGCACTATTGCCGCATTATATAAGGCTTATGTAATTGAGTATCCAACCAGGCATGCGCACGAAAAAAACAGTGGGCAATAAAAATAGAATCTAGAATAGAGATTTCGTATCTTGTACAATGGATGCTGGTGAATGGATGAGTAATCTTGGCGCTCGATCAGTCTATTTTTGGTAATACCCACTAATACTAATGAGTTTATAGTGTCCGGCTCAAATTGCAACAGGATGAATGCCACAAATTCCAATTTCATTCAGAAGCCAAGGTATTACTCAAAAAATACAAAATCAGTTCTTGTTTTTGTTTTTAACATTTATAGAACCCACAAGTAAATAAATAAATAAAGCCAGACAATCAATTTGATTGGCAAGCTGTCCGCCCATTTAGATACCGCACATTAAGTTTTGGGGATTTGTGCAGGGATTATGTTTGTACCTGGGCCGCGGAATTATGGGATTTTTTCTGAAAATGGTTTCGAGAGTTGCTTCTAATTCTCATAACAATCAATTTCTGATATGCCGTTTGGCAGCTGATTACAAAACTACTAATTGCGTAATATATGTGTTCATCGGTTTTTTTAATTAATATATATAAATATGAATAATATATAAGTTAAATAAAATATTCGAAGTTCGTTAGTTTTAAAAATCCAGAAACCGTGGAGAAACAATTTAATTTTTTGCTGCATACTTTTAGTCTAAATTATAAACGAATCATTTGACATTTATTTTGTTGCATACTTTTGAAGGGGAACTAAAATGCAAGTATTGCAAAACGGGCCCCCTTATTAATTTTCCCAACATTTTCACATACAATAATTTTGGTTCTTTGGTACTCCGCGGTACGAAATAGACAATACGCGTCTCAATATGAGTAAGTCGACTTACGGTATGTATTAAGATCGTAGTTTGTACATAGTTTCAAAGAGTTGTGGGCGCATACGAAATACCTTTTATTAACATATTTGTGTTTTTTTCTACTTACTTGCTCACTGGAGAATACATTTTCACTTGTTTTAATTCAAATAAGTAGTTTATATCACACATTATAAGGCTCGCGTATTCAATGTAAAGCACACATGTTGTGCAGCCGTAACAAAGCTCAACAAATGTATGCATTTTCTAAATATCGCGCGATTTACTGAACAAAAATTTTCACTAGCTGACAAAATGGCCATCTTTTGAATTTCAAGAAGAGTAATAGAATTGTTCGTGTTGCAAAACAGCGAAATTAATTGGCGATCTCTAGCATAACAGGGCATTTTGAGCATTACAGTACACTTTGAGCATAACAGAGTGTTATTGACAAGTTCTCTGTTAACTGTTGCTCTCTGTGTTTTCGTCAACTCTTTTGCCGCTCATTCGCAAATCTAAAGTTGATCGCGTTAGTTGTGTTATTCGTAGCAAGTTAATTCTACGCAAGTGCGCGCGCAATATTACGTTGAAATTGAATTTCCTTTAAAAGTGGCAGTCAAATTAATAATTGTAATTGAATGCTTATAAAATTGGCAAAACATCTATGCTTTTAGAAGCCAAATCGTGAGTGTTTGTGTCTGTGAGGGGGTATGCGTGTGATAGTGTGAGTGTCTGTCAATATGCGTGAAAAAATGCACTAAATACAACATAAAGCGAATTTGCAAAGCAACAAAAACAACAATGCCAAATTGAAAGCCGCGCACAGCAATTAAAAAAGATATACCAAGAAATTACAAAAGAAAATCTGAAAATCAAATCAAATTCCGGTTGTGTGCCTGTGTGTGTGTGCTTTTAATATGCCAACAACAATGCAAGCATTTCCAGCCACTGTCGCTGCCGCCGCCACTGCTGCTGCGACGGAATCGTTGACGCCACCAGAGTTTGATTTCCAGATGCCCAGTTGCTTCTTTAAAAGTTCTTTTGCGCGCTCGCTTTCGCTGAGCAACAGGAACTGTAGTGGAAATGGGAATGGGAGCAATGCTTTTGCACTGGAACCGCAGATTTTAATGATTAAGGCAATTGAGCGTCAGCTGGAACAGGAGGAAGAAGTGGAGCAAGGGCAAGAGGAGTTAGAGGACACATTGCCATCGCCTTGTATGACGCCGCCGCCAGCGTTGCCAGCGCGACGTTACACGACCAGCAGCAGCTGTGGAAGCGGCAACAGCACCAAAAACAACAACTTGACACATTTTAACAAAGCGCCGGCTAATCAGCTACAACAACAACAATCACAGCAACAGCCGCAGAGGAATCTGAATCGTTCCATTGCTTGTGCACTGCAGGTGAGTAACTTGTGAGCTTTCATTGCATTTTTTCCCCACTGTTGGCGCTGCTTCTTATTTTTCTCCTTTTGCGTAGTTGTAGTTGTTGTTGGTTTAGTTTCCTTTTTCGAGCAACTGGATATTTATGTCACCCTGTTGCTTTGTCCGTCCGTTTGCCTGCTGTCTTGTCCCTCTGTCTCGCTCGCTTCTAATGTTGTTGTTGTGCAAGTGTAACAGAGCTGGACTGTGCGTGTGTTGGGAGAGAGGTGAAGACGACAGAGTGCTTTTGTTCCAGCTTGCTGGACATGTTATGAGTAACATTTTAAGGTCATCTTGATTTATGTATGTGCGAGAAGGTAATGGATGATATTCCAAGTGCGTTTGCGTGTGTGGGCGTAGGTGCGAGAGGGATATCGGATTGATCAATGGGAGAACAACAAGAGTTGAAGCATTAAGAGAAATGAATGCCGTTAGAATACTAACTGCACGTGTGTGTGTCCGTGTCCGTGTGCGTGTGACACATTTGAGATCCACGAATATCCACATCAAAGCAGCACGAAATACTATGTGCACTTAAAAAAAAACAATTTGTTGCTCTAGCCAAATTGGAAAATTAAAATACAAAAAATCTAAATAGTTAAATAAATAGTGTCATTAAAAATAATTGTCATTTTGGCATGCTACAAGCATTATTATAATTCATGTCACTTATTTAGTATCTAAGCTGGAATTATGGTCTATTATTTTGTCATAGAAACTTACGATTGTTCTTAGCGTATTTAAATAAGCAAAAGTCTGTCATGTTTTTTAGGCCTAAAGAAAATTACGTCAATTACCCTAAATGTCAATTTAGTTGGCCTGCTGAGCAAATTGTTATAGCCAGGCCTTATATAGCGCAACACACACACATACACATACTCATGTATGCATGTGTGTGGTCATGGTCTAAAACACGCACCATATGAAGACATTTGATATGACGACAATCGCAATGAGAGAAAAGTTATAAAACCGCTTGACGATAGATGGCGCCAGCTTAAATATGTGTTTGTTTGTGTGTGTGTAATTCATAATCCGCAAATCCGTAATCTGCTCGCAATTGAACTTGCAAGTCAACGGTAATTGACAAACTTTGAGTGTTGACGTACAGTGGTACAAAACGACAAAATAATTGAATTAAATTGTTAATTAAGAAACTTTAATACTAAGGGTAAATAAAGAATATTAGGTATCATTTGTAGAACGATTTAGTTATCAGCCTTATGTATTTTAGTTTAACTAATAATATTTGTTTGCCCACTGTGCGTGGTTACATCTTGCCACCAAACGGAATTCGCAATGCCAGAAAGCGATGCGTTGACTGTTTTGACAGCAGCTGTCGATGCGGTTTTAGCCAATTGCCAATTGCCAATTGAAAGTGAAAACCAAATGCAATGAACTCTCTTGGGCATAGCCAAGGCGGCTAAAACAACTACCCCTCCCCCTCCAAGAGTGGGAGGTAGTTGGCCATAAGGCGGCGAAAGCGTCGATTGCAGCTGCGTTAGAAAAATTCAAATTATGCACCACAAAATCCCAAGTACAGTGGGTATCGTGTGACAAACATAAACCAAACAAAAACATGTCTATGAATGTTGTTGCTGTTGTGGTTGTTGCTGCTTTTACCCATTACGGCTTTAACGGCGTCTATTAAAGCCACAAATCTTGGCGACATTTCATAATGAGGCACTCGTATGCCATTGCCAGAGATAGACAAGGAAAGAGAGATAAGGACCAAGCGAGAGAGAGATGGGAAGTGAGTAGAGAGGACAGACAACTAGTTGGAGTTAGGGCGAGGTGGACTGTAGTAGACCCAGTAGTTATGCTGTAGAAAGATACAAAGAGGGACTGGTGTCCTAGCAGAGCGTAGAGTCGAGGCAACCCGACTGTCAGGGACCCTGCCTTTGTCTTTCCCCCTTCAATTCCTCCTTCTGCTATTATATCATTAAAATCGACCTTAAAAAACAAATGCGAAACGAAATAAATTTTGGGTTTTCGCTGGAAAAATTCTTTGGCTAATTACAGTTGCAGTTGGAATGCCAATGTGATGGAATTATGGCCTAATCACAGCCCACCTCCTTCCACCCGGCCTTATGTTTATGGCCTGAATTATGAACAGTTTGGCAGCTAATTACTCAAGAATTTGTTATGTTTTTCGACTGGAGAATGGAGGAAAATAAGTTTGGTACTTTTTGGTCTTGGCCCTGAAAACAGCAGGAAGAAAATATAGCTGGCTATAAAAGTCTTATTAACTGTTTATTTGTGAGGCCATTCGCGAGGTCTTTAAGATCTACAACTAGCCAAGTTTCCAACAGGGCACATAGCGCTTATGTTGTTGTGCTAAGTTGTGCTGAATTTTGGCTATAAACAGACCTAAAATTTGGTAATAAAATTTATTACTCACAGACTTTGATTTGTTATGTATCGCCTACTGGGTATACAACAGTCGATCAGCTAATATTTAGCGCTTCTACTTGCTGTTTAAATGATTTTTAGTATTTTTTTAATACTTTGCTTACTTGAGAATAAACAAATAAATTGAGGATACGATATGAGAATTCTTAGCCAGTTCATGGTACAGAAATAGAACTAGCAACTGCTTCTCGCAGTGTAGAATATTTAATTGTTTTCACTCCAATTCTTTTCAAAACGAAAATCAACGCAACGCATTTTAAAGCTAAATCAATATTTTGAAGGCAAACTTGCCACACTTTAATTTTTGTGGCACTTGGAAAATGAGGAAAATATTGCCAGGCACTTTGTTTAAAGACGTGAGAGGGTGGGAGAGAGGGGGAGTGAGGGTGTTAGCGAAAGAGACGTGAATTCCCAACATCATTATGGCCATGCACACAGATACACTGTTAGGAAAATAATAAGTTTTAAAATCAAATTGAGAAAAGTCTCCTAATTCTTAAATTTCATTCAAACTTTAAGTCTAAAAAGAGTTAAGTATTTCAGGCTCTTTGACTGCATAAAACACAAGCACTTTTCTCTCAGTGTAGACTTGCGAGTTGCGAGATTCTTGCTGCTTGCAATTGGAAACAGGAAAATGTGAAATGTGAAATGGAAAATGCCACCGTGCATACACACATTTCCATTTGCCTCATCAATCGTCATGCGGCGGGCGTGAGAGGGTCGTGCGAGGGGGCGTGGCACACAGCCGCAGGTTAAAAGGCGAAAAGAAATAAATGCGACTGCTGATTTTGCATAATGTGTGAGAGGGAAGAGCAAAGGGCGGGGGAGGGTAAGGGAAAAATCGGACAGGTCCCACAATAAATTCATCCAAAGACTAAAAACTGAAGAATTCGCGCGTCTTCGCGACGCAACGCAACTCAACGCGACGTGACAGAGGCAAGTGTTATATATTTTTATTTATAGTCGAAGTTTTGTGCGTTTGGCGAAAATAGCTTAATGACTATATCTAAACTACAGTCAGACATATCATCTATATGCATATATCAGAGTAAAATTGCATGAAAATTCAAGATAAATGAAAATGGAAATGCGAATGCGAATGAAAATGGGTTAACGTGCGCATCAAGATGTTTTATTCATGAGTTTAACTTGGAAAACCAAACAGCGCCATGAATGAAATAAATCTTGCAACAAAGTAGAAGCAGAAGAGAGAGGGAGAGAGAGAGAGGAGGGAGTGACAGGGAGAGCTAAAGAAGTCGTTTAGGATAAAAAATATATAAGAAAATCATAACAGTTGTGCATACAGTAGGAAAAAAGTGTTGTTAAATCAAGATTTAGTTGCTTAAACTAAGAACAGAAAGTTCTTAGCATTAAAAACTATTTTAATGGAGTAATTTAATTATTTTAATCTACTAAAAATGGGGATTAAGATTACACATATTCACACAGCTTTAACTATTTGGAAACTATTTTGAACAGTGTAGCTACAGCATTGAATAAAGTGTCTCGCAATAGCAAACTGCAACTGTCAAGACAATTTGTAAAACGGTTCCCGAAATTCCAAACTAAAAAGTGGCCAAAAGAGCGAGAGAGACAGAGATAGCTGAAATGGTGCGTGTCTCGGCTAGACGTAATTAAAATTAACCGACAACGTCGGCAATTTAATAGGCATTTTAATAGTACGAGAGTGTTTTGAACGCTAACTAACGAAGCCAATAGGTGAATTCTCAAACTGACCCACTGAGTCGCTTACCCGTTTCCTGTATCCCAAATGATGTCGGGGTAGACAATCAGAAGCTTTGGAAAATCACACTAGAAGTTAAAGACTGAAATAGTGTTAGTTTTGGCCTTTAGGAGCCGAAGAAAGTAAGCCACCCAGACAGTGACTAACTAAATAAACAAAGTTACTAACTGACGAGTCGTACATATGGAAAAGCTGGCAAGACTTGATTAGTTTATTGGCTAAACAATTGGTCAATTGGCCATTTAGGGGCTGTGTGAAATCGTCGTCTGCTCATTAGGCATTTGCTGCCCATACCGGAAACTATTTGGCCAAAATATTTGGTCATTTTGCTACGGCTTGTTGGCCAATTAAGCCATTTCCATTACCAATTTCCATTGGCATTGGCAACGGCAATCTGTCAGTCCTTTGATTGACACATTGATACAGTTTGTCAGCATTTGTTTGTTTATTTGCTTCTTTGCTGCTTTTCTTTTATCAGTTGGGTAACGAGTTGGCTACAAAAGGCAAGTGGCATGCGGAATGTGGCATGTGGCATGCAGCGACAGGTTGTTCAGTTTCTTGGGTGTAGAGAGTCCACATTTGGTCGCAGCTTATTTGCGTTGTTTAGGCCATCATTTAAATGCCAGTCGTCGAAGCCAGGTTTAAACTCAACGCAATGAAAACACAATTAGCTCTGCCATTGAATGCATTTCCAGTTGGAGTTTTTCCGACTTTTCCGAGCGCTTCAAGTGCCGTCTGGCCAAGAGCCATGAAATTGCACTTAGGCATTAGGGGCATATCTGAAATGGATCCGCAAATGGAGTGGGCATAATTACCATAAGTATCTCAAGGGAAAATACTGAGAGAAAACATATAAAAAATACCACAAGTTAAATGTATTTAAGTATTTATAACTATAGGAATTAACATAAAAAGTGGATGGGACGGGAAATTCGAACTGTACAAGAAAATTACGGAACAAGACAGTATTTCAGTATTTGTAATATACCAAACATAAATACCTTCTTGGTTTTTAAGTACAAGAAAAATATCTTAAGGATCCAATAACAGATGGATATGATACTGCTGATAAGCAAAAAATAGTTGCTTTGCCTTATAAATCTTATTGATTTACTTTTTAGTTTTTTTTACATAAATTATATTCTGTAACTTTGCAAAGTTTGACTTTTACATAAGTTTTAAGTTATTTTATTTTTCCACTGACAAAAATTTATATTTTTAAATAATAATCATAACATTTACTAAAAAATACTTGCAAAAAAAATTTTTAATTCATAAAAATATTTCGTTGGGAATTAAACATACTTTTGGTACTCTTAAATTTGTTTTTGTGTTGCGCAATTAACCTGAAACTACGAAGTAAATTTACGTTTCCCGTTTTCGAACTCGGTAAAATCTTTCACACGCTTTTCGGCCAGAACTCATCCCCTATAAGCTGATTCCAAAAAAACTGAAACAACCAAAAATACAAATGAAAATTTCCCACCACAAAACAATTCAAATTATTCACTCGAACTCTCTTTGGAGTGTTTAAGTCTCTCATTCGATGTCTTCTTCTTGTGCTTCTCTTTAAATGCGTTTTAATTTAAACGTTGTTAATTTAGTTGTTACGCTTGAAGCAGTCCTAACAAAAAACGGATCAAAGCATGATAACAAACACTATAATAAAAAGAGAGTGAGAGAGAGAGAGAGAGAAAATAATAAAAATTTCCCAGTTACATGAGCACTAATAATAATTTCACCAAAGAAATGAAATCAAAATGAAGACAGCCAAAGTAAAAGAGAGAGAGTGAGAGCGAGAGAGCAAGTGGAAAGGGGAAGGGGTTGGGGAAGTAGTCAGCAATCCTTTTGGTTTCTTCTTGAATGCTGACAACTCCAATTGTACAAACATACGTCATGCTAAGCAGCTACAACAACAACAACAACGAGAAACAGATAGCTTTTAACAGGCAGTGTTGTTGTTGTTGGCGAGCTAGAATTTATTATTTCCGCCAACATGTTGCACGACAAAAAAAAAGCACCTCAAAAACATAATAAAAGGGAAAGAGAGAAAAAAGTTGACAGGCGTGATGCGCCGTTCCATTGAGTCATGTGAGCACAGGCAGCGCAGCAGCAGCGACGCAACTTCAGCAGAGCAACAAGTACGCATGCGCAACGTTGACGCCAACGTCGACTTTGACGCCGCCGTCGTTGCTGTCGCTGAGGGTGGTTGCTGAAGGGGAACGCAGCAAACGCAGCGAAACGCGTTCACTGCGGGTTGCTTTACTTTATTTCGGTCTACCTTGTAGTTGTTGTTATAGTGGTTGTTGTAGTTGTAGTTGTTGTTGCTGTTATCGGCACAATTCCGCCTTTTGAAATTTGCTGCTCTGCTGAGCTTTTTTCTAGTTTTTTTGTTTGCTTGTTTTGTTTTGTTTTACACTTGATGAGCTTGGTCAGGCAGCGAGAGAGTGGGAGTGTGAGAGAGTGAAATAGTGGGTAAGGATGATATTGTGTGCACTTGTTAAAGCTGCTGACTCATGCAGCACCGACAGAGACATCAAGTATTTATCGATATGCATCGATTACTTAATAGCAATAAGAACTATTTTATGTCCAATTTCAAAGCACTTCTAAAGTAAATATTTAATTTATTGAACAATTTGGTTTATTAATTTTTCTCTCTGTGTACACATGCTATAAGAAGTACTTTGAGAGTCACGCCTTAATGGTTCCGCAATCAGCTCCAAGCGAAGGTTTCGATATCATCTTTTCAATTTTCAATTACACGGAAAAGTATCTTCAAGTCCCCAATTTGTTTGCTTAAACTAAACAAAAGACAATCGAAATCATTTTTCCCTAGGTCAAAGCTATCATCTCAAGATATCTGCATAGCAAACATAATAATAATCATACAATAAAAACTATGAAAACGTTAACAATTTGCCATTGCAGCTTTTTTATGGCAAATACTCGAAACTAATTTCATGGCTTTAGTGCAAAAATGCTGTAAAATCACAGCAACAAATTGAAATGCTCGTAATAAGGTCAAATGTGTAGCCTCATAAAGGTCACGGAAACGTGGGTGTTGCGTTGGTAGGGCGAAGGGGTGGTAGGAGAAGTGGAGGGGTATTTGAATTTGAATGCAACAACGCTGTGCCAAAGCGCCCCCGGGCGGCCAAAAGCGACGAAACGAGAAGACCAAAACAGAGCGAGACCTCGGCAAACGTCGTCGTCTCTCAGTCTCTTTGTCGTCACAGTCAGTCCTTTCCGCAAACGAAACAAACGAGAAGCTAACCAAAGTGATTGCAGGAATGCAGTGGTGGCGCCAGTGCACAACTAGTAAATACCCTGGAGTCCTCAAGCTAGAAATGTATTCGAATTTAAGTTGTAGCCTGATTTTTGTTGGATTCAGAACACATACCTCCATAACTGCCCAAAGAACTGGCATTAATTCGGTTGTCCGTAACGCCCCTTTTAGCCTTTTGACTTACAGGGTACAAATAGCTGAACACAAAACAATGCAACAGAAAAGCGCTGAAATAATGACGGCCCCAGGAGGAGGGCTGGCTCTGGTCTTTTTTTGTATTTGGGTGTGTGTGGGTTGACAGGGGCAGGGGTAGAGGGTGCAGGGTCTCTGACAACTGTTGTGGCTGATGCTGAAATCAAAACACAGCTTCCAAACAATGCAACAGACAAAAAAGTGCAATGCGCTGCAAAGACAATAGCGCAATGAGCGCAAGTGGGCGGGGAGGGGAAGACAATAGAGGAGGAGTGGAGTGGCGAGCAGTACTGTTAATTTAGCCAATTTGAAGCTAGATTCAGCTTATGTTAGAGTTAGATACTCCGAAAGGGAAACACGCTATAAATAGTCAAATTAAAGCCAATCTAACGCTAGATTTGGCCATTTTATAGTAGCTAAAGATAAAAAATGCATCGAAAATTCAGCTAGAATTTTTGGCAACACTCGTGTGGAGTGGAATGCAACGCATTTCTCTCTGTGGACCAGTAATGAAAATGTCCAAGAGAGGAAAGGGGTCAAGAAGAGAGTAAGAGGAGAGGGAGAGGGGCTTGGTGACAGGAGGGGGAACTGGGAGAGAAATGGAGCTCTCTGGTCGCATTGTTTTGATTTCAGAAACTGCAAACTTTTCGCATGCTTAATTATGGGCATTGACATGCAACGTGTTGCACGGACGTGGACGTCGCATCTATGAGATACAAACTAATAAGCATTGTTTCTGCAGCTACCACAAGGGGCGTGGAGGGGGCGTAGGGGACACGGGGCCTGCGACATGGGCTGGTAGAGCCCCGAGGGCCTATCAAATTAATCATGCGGCAGTATCGCATTTCGCCAGGCTGAAGTCGACAACACGATTTGCAGTTACATTTATAGCTCAATACGAAGCTGCCACATGCCTCATGTGGCACAGCAACGCCACACGCTCAGTGTGAAATTTATCTATTTTTTTAGTCCCTGTACTGAAAAGATAACAGGGTCTATTCACAGCATCAAATCGGTACTATTTAACTATATGCCTCTTACCGAGTACAGGGTCTCCTAAAGTCGTGTCACCCAGTTGTTTGTTGTCCCTAGTCTCGCGACATAAATTACTCGCACACATTCACAAAGTTTTTGCCTGGAGGAAACTTTTTGGAGTCAGAGTTGAGAGCTCTTTAAATTTACAGCACATAGTGTAGCTACTAGCTACTGTATCTTGTATCTCGTATCTGTATCTGTATGCTCTTAGTGGCTCGTAAATCAGCCAGCTTTATTTACAATTTGTTTACGGCTTTTGGCCATGTCCATATTTTAATTAAGTGCAGAAAACACTTTAATTTCGTTTTTCACTCTTTGTGTGCAGCGTTTTGTAATTGGTTTATTCACATTTAAGCCATTTAAGTGTATCTTTTTTAAGTTTTCATATTTTTTGGCAGCGTATAATAACTTCCGCTAAATTAAGACGGTAAGGGAGGCCAGAGGAGAGGGGGTAAATGAAGCCTTTAGACCTTATTGCCAACACTAACTAATCAAATTTAAATGTAGTTCTCTCGGTTTCTGGATCTAATCTACCGTTGACCTAATCATAATATGATAAATTAGAGTCTAAATTCCAATTGGAAATAAGTAAGAAATTTATTTAAAGTGTTTTAAGTGACGTCACTACTCGTTTTGGCCAACAATTGCAATAGTTTTCAGTGTAGTGACTTTAATTGGCGTTGAATAAATGTGAGACAATTACTAAACATACGTATTCAAAACCATATCCTGCTTTTGGCCAACTTTGTCTGTCTGTTATTGGCCAAAATGGTTATTATGTGTGCGTCTTTCTGTCTGTCTGTCTGCTTTTTGCGGTGTGTGGCCAACTTGGCTTTAATGAGCCGACTTGTAGACACATTAAACATATAGTTTAATTTAACAATTTGCAGCTTCCAGGCAGAGCAATACAAGTGTGTGTCTTTGTGTGTGTGTGTGTTAAAAGCCAATTATACGCAATTAGCCAATTAGCATGGGTCATCAATTGGCCAAGAGTTGTAGCAACAGCAACAACTTGAACAACTTCCGTTAGAATCAAAAACACACACATTTTTAGTATTTTGTCCAGTTTTGTTTTCATTTTTATTTCTATTTTCCAACTCAAAATCTGAGCGTGCAAATTGCTGTCCCAATTTTTCAAGCATAAAAACTGACGACCGCTACAAATAGAAAGAGACGCACGCTGTGGGAGCGAGACAGCACTAAAGGCGCCAAAGAGCTCGTGAAGTAACTTAAAAATACCTAAAAAAAAAAAATAAAAAAAGCAAAACAGCAAAAATAATAATAATAATAAAAATATCTTTTTATTTTGCAACCCGTGAAAACGGCGCACAAAGAGACACATAAAAAAGAATTATTATGCAATTTAAGAGTTGGCATGATTATGGTATTTTTTCTGGTACTTTTGTAGATCTCTTCGGTAAACGCTTCGTTGGGTAACTAACAGAAAAGTCGAAGAAGAAGAAAGTTGGAGTCAAGTGCGATGATCTAACTGAAGAGGCCAAAGAACTTTTTAAATATGCTAAAAACTCGGGATCAAAAGAGGTATACGAACCGAAAGTTGCCTGCTTCCCTATTAGGACAGGGCCTTAAGAGCAAATTTCTCAATTGGTGAATTTAGACAACTTTACTCAAGGGGTATACAGGGTCTATGAGGTGTGTCAGAAAAATCTGTGGTTAAGGAGACAGAAATTGGCATGACTTTTTATATTTCCAGAATTAAACTAGTTAAGCTATTGATTAATATGATAAAAGCTTATAGTTAATTTATATTGAATACGGGGTATTTTATAGTCAGTTCGCTCCATTCTTTTCATACTATTTCTGATGACAATGCCCATATATTGATCAAGTGATAAATTTAACGTTTCTTTGACTTGAATTTTTGATTTGGTCAGTTCGTTGAACTCTTGATTTTTGAGATTGCATGATCTATAAATAATGTAAGATCCGCAAAGGTCTGTTTCACTGCTCTCCTCTTCCCACCCTCTCCCCCCTCTCTCCACCCCTCTCCTCTCTCTACTCATCTCTTTCGACGCGTTGAGCATTTTAAAAGCAATTTCCACAGCTATTTGAGTTTATGTGCAATTTTCGAAATTTATGCTAACGGGCAGTAAATTTTTATGCTTCTGAGTGCTTCTGGCCACAGTGGAGGACTGCTTATGGGTGAAAATCTAGAATGCCAAATTGAATTTTCCCCAATAGCGATTTTAGCGAATTAAATACTTTTATCCTTGAAAATAGTGGAGTGGAGTACTGGAAAAGTCTTTTCTCTATGCAAAATGAAATCAGCGAAGTGAACCAATTAAATTGCAGTGGCTTCAAATTGAGGAGTAACTCACCTCCATGTTCACATTCGCATTCGCATTGGCTCTGCTGCTGTTGCAGTTGCAGCAGCGTCAGTTGCAAATTAATGTTACTTCACACGCTGAATTATGAGGTTGCCACAAGCGGCGCATAAATAAAATCAGTCTACCAAATAACGAATACCGAATACCGAATTCAACATTCACGCCAACGTCGACACGACCCTAAAGAATCAAAACACACGACGTGCAACGTGAAAAACGCAGAAAAAACTAAAGAAAAGATTGAAGAAATAATTTGAAAAGTAAACAAGTATCGATTATGAAATACCCTAGCAAGAGAACAAAGCTTAATTGATTTTATAAGATATCAGTGTTTTTGTCAGTGTATACATTTGAACAACTTATTTTAAATCAACTAATTCTGTAGTTACACTTTAAATTAGAATTCCGGCATACCCTACCTACCACTCCTAAGGTAATCAGAATCGTGCAGAACTTTGCCTGTGTCGTCATCACCTTCATAGCTGTTGTTCTTGCCGCTACCGCTGCTGCTGCTGAAGCACCCTCGGTGAGCTCATCACGTATGCAGAGCGCGCATTATGTTTGGATTTTTCAACTCCCTTCCACACTTCTTTCTTTCTGCTCTCTCCGCCTTCTCTTCGGCTGCCTGTTCCTTGCCAGCACAACACGCGCCCAAAGCAGCGGTAAAATTTGCTGCACGAGTGTCGAACCTATTTGTAGTTATCAGAAAATTAAAAAGAACGTGCGCGGTGCGAAGGGATTATGGGAAGGGGGAGGCAAGTGATTGAGGGGCAATGCGGCGACGTGCAGTCGTGCGATTCTAACTGTGCTTCGTAGTAAGTGAATTAAATTTATGGGAAAAAAGCTAAATTTTTAAAGCCAATGAGCCAATAAGCAAACTGGCAGAGTAGCTCTAAAACAGCTAAAAGCTCCTACCACAGAATTTGTGCTCTCTTTAAAGCATATTCACCATCCATTATGTCTCTCTTTCTACCTCTCCCTCTCTCATTCCTTGCATGGGTCACAGTTGTTGTGTTTTTGCCGTTGGCGTTCTGCTTTTATCCTCTGCCTTGGGTGCTTGTGCACTTACTAAAGCGCCGCTAGCTCTGCACGTCTTATTTTGCCCAAAGTCAAACTACTTATGCATGTGCGTGTGTGTGTCTGTTATGCTAGCATTAGAGCGCATAACTATTGATTTCAATTTGTATATAATGGCTTTATAAGCTGGCAGCATGTGCTACATTCATATGCGTATAGCATGCATACACTTGAGTGTGTGTGTTCGCAAACACCCATCAATAATAATAAGAGACACTTGGTTATCGTGCTTTAGTCGCTTAATATGCGCTTGAATAAATTCTCTTAATAACTGCACTGGCAAATTGGTGCAAGCTCTGCACCTTGAATACGCATCAACTTTACTTCTCCTTCTCCCCGCGCTGCCACCCAGGCATGTGAAACGGTACTCTCTTAGTCTCTTAGTGTGAGTGAACACACGCACACTCACCATGCTGGCTACGTATGCCCTGTGTTAAGTTTGTTTAGTTGTGTGTGAGCAACACGGACATCGGCTTACGCTGCCGTTTGATTCTTTTATAAAAGAGAGCCAAATGCGTCACATTACTCTCTCAAGGAACAAACGCGTACTCACCGCGCTGCTTTAAGCTTGCTTTGTGTTAGAAGAGAGCTGACGTCGTTGCTGCTTAAAAGCTTTAAAGGAGATAAGTAATGAGTGTAAAGGGGACAAAAGCAACTAAGTAACGAAGCTCATTAAGTCGAAATCTGTTGCATGACACTTTACAATGATGGCAAGCGTTGGAATGAGACAGCAATATGTCATTTGTTGGCACATCAATAGTTGTACAATTTTCAAGTTCCGTTCAGCGTTTGTTGTTTTCTTGTTGTTGTTGTTCTTTGTTGTGTTGCATTTCCGTTCTACGATTTACGTGCATGACAGACACTCCTTTACCGCCGCTCTCCTCCCCACACGAGCGCAGCGTTTGGTTCCGCCATTTTGGCTGGTCATTGAAGGCCAATGGCTTTAGAAAACAGCGACAACAGGTATTCAACCCACCTGCAAAAAAATAGAAGGCAAGAAGAATATTTTATTGATCGTTGATGCTAGCTTGGGAACTTTCGTGCTAGCCTGGCCAATTGATTGAGACTGATAATTGGCTGTGGCAAGTGAAAAGGTTAAGATCGGGGCAAACATGGCTAAAGTGTTTTTTTCACAGTCACTAAAATTGAATTTAATGGCGAAATTCAATGCGGCTTTTGAAAGTCGCTAGAAAGCTGAGAATTCGCCTTGGCAGCTGCCAGTTTAAAATTCATTTTACATTTTCTATAATTCAAGCGTAAAAAAGCTAAAAAGAAAGAAGAAGAAGATGGAGAAACTGGAGCCGAAAGAACTTCAAAGATTCAGCATCAAAGGCAATGAGTTGGCACTTTTGAAGCTTGAAAAACGTGGCTATTTTAGTTAATTTATTTAATTCATAGCTAAATTTGGAAAATCAATAATTATTTGGAGCCTTCTTTAAGCTAATAATAAATTTTCTTGTAATAGCTAAAAGAAAACAGGAATTAAACCATTCTAAAGGGTATCCTCTAGTCGTCTTGTTCGCTGTTCTGAATTCAATTAAATTCTGTTGCTTTCCAATTCATAGAACAGAAAAAATGAAACGAAATTAATCAATTTAAAGCGTAATCAAAGCATTTTGCGTGATTCGCAAAAATTATGAACAAATCTCAGACAAAACAAAAAGAAACCCTAAAACCAAAAACAACTACGAAATTTCTAAAGTGTTGCGAACCAAATTGACGCTACTTGAAGCTTGTGAAATGCTGGCAGCATTTTGCTGCAGGGCAATCAGATAAAAAAGGCTATAAAAAAACAAAATTTCAATTGGACAAAATTTAAAATGAGCGTTGAAAGCTGTCAAAATGTAACACAAACTTAAGAAGCAGCTGAAAAAGTCAAAAATAATAAATAAAATTTGCTTAATCATAAAAATGATAAATATCAAGAGTTAAACCGTTAACAGGCAAAGTTGTTGAGTAACAGCCAAAGAAATAATTCATTTGTTCAACTTTTGGCCCAAAACGATTGTTGTTCACAAATTTTCTTGATGAAAATTTCAGTTAGTTGCAGTTTAATTGGCCAAGCAACAAATTGACAGCAACTATTGAAAACTGATTGTGCGTAAAAACAAAAACAACAATAGAGGTCACACCCACTAAGCCACCTGCGCCCCTTTACCCTTCCCTCTCTTGGGGTAGGAAGTTAAACAAAAGAGCGCTGCGAACAGTTGGCCGTTAAAGCCATTAGGGCCATTTGCCATTGGCCATTTAAAATTACATTTACCCCCTTCCTAGGTGCTCTCCCGAAATGGTTAAACAATGCGAGGGTCGACTGTAGCTGTAGTTCACTGTCAATGCGAGTTCGTTTAGGTGTACGGTTGAACATTGCTGTAATTTTAGCCTTTTTTGTGTAAAATATAATACAAATTAATTTTTTAGTGATCTATAATTTATTTCTATCTTTTTAATAATTTTTTTTGGGTACCTGTAGCTTTTCTTGCCACAGATTTTAGGCTGCACTGCTTGCAACCACCCTCTATCAAGACTGAAGAGTTGACAGTGACTTTGATGTGGAAATTGTCGTGGAACTTAAAGTCTGTTGATGTTGATGAGTTGATGGGATGACGTCGTAAAGTTGCTTGGTTAATCAGCAAAGCGTTTCTTAATGAAGGTCAAATGTGGTGACAATAAAAACGAAGCAACATTTCAGCTCCGTCTCCGGTTGAGACAGTTTTCAAACGCATTTTCCCATACCCTGTAACTGTCGCACATTTAAATAAAGTATATAGAGACTTAACAACGTATTAAATTTCTACTTCATAGATACTTTTTAAATGAGTTTCCCACTTAGATTTAAATGTCATTTCGATAGAGTTTCCCAAACTTTTATAGAAGGCTTACAGCAAGAATTCTGCAGGGTATCTTTTGGATGTGCACTTACTGCCAGACGTTACTTTGTTTAGTTAGTTGCTGTTTGGCGGATATTGAAACGCGTTCCACTTCGCAGCGTCTGCATTTCAGTTATTCGCTCTCCAGCATTTGTATCTGTATCCAGCAGATGCACACAGACACACACACACACGCGCAAACTTACTCTACACACAGACATGTGTGTGTTTGTGTTGGAGTCACAAAGTGCTCCACTAATAGCTGCAATTTAATGAAACTGCGTCAAACGACGGACCACACGGCGTATGAGTAACCCAATTTCAATTACCATCCACACACAAACCACACACGATCCACACACTAACGAAATCCACAATTAAAACCGAAACACGTGCAGAAGATTTCCGTCTTGAAAAACTTGACGATTTTGTCTTTGAAAATGAAAATGAAATTCCTAAAGAAAACAAAAACAAACATTTAAAAAAATAAACATTAACAACAACAACAATAACAATAACAACAATTATGCACAATAATAAAGAAATAAACCCACAAACAATCGGAGTTTTGAGTAATCTCAAATCCGTAAACTGTCGATTGCGAAATGCCGGACAACAATTAAAGTTTAAAACTTTGTCATTTTGTTGCTATTTGTTTATGTTTTTGTTACTGTTGTTGTTGTTGTTTTTGTTGCTGCGCACTCATGTGAGAAAGTTTTGCCAAATGCAGATTTTTTTTGCCTTTGCCCTAATGATAATGTAGCGATGGTAAAGCAACAATTTGTGGTTGATTTAGATACCCGGTAATGAGAGTATTATTAGTTTAAAGAGCTGATGAAAAGATTGTTAGGCAATGCAAAAATATTTTATTTTAATGAGCACTATTATTGCTTACTTAGTAAACTTTTTCAATAAATTTTTCTTTACTTAAACAGGGTATATTAAAACCAGGTCTGCTCGTCTGTCTTTCTCCGATTTGTTTACGTTTTTCAGCTTGAAACTTAAATTTGGCTTCACTTGTTCGTCGTTTGCTGTTCGTGGCTGTTGAGGGCGTTGCGAATGACATTTGGTGGGAGTTTTTTCTTCGAGTGTATCGTACATAATTGTAATGACATCAATTTGTTGCGTTGTTGGTCAAGACAAAGCCAAAAACAATTTGTTTGTGGCGTTTAAAGTTTTTTCTTACCTTGAAATCGTTTAGAGAAGCTTCAACTTGGACTTTACATTCAATTGAATTGCTCCACCTTCGTCTTCCCCCCCTTTATACCCTGTACTTTAGTTGTACTCGAAGCATAGCGAATGGATTCGGTTGGCAAAACTAATCCATTGAGTTTTCAACAATAACAATTAGTTTTGGCTCAGTTTGTGTCGATTGTGTCATTAGCAGATCTTGCATCACTTCAATTGTCAGTGTTTTGTCTGTATGGGTTTTGGCCAGAAATAAAAAAGAGTTAACTGCTGCAAGTGCCACAGTTTTCTTTATCTGTTTCTGTTGACAACTTTATGGAAATCCAACAGCTGCCAGCATTCCATCAGCTAGAGCAAAGATACTCTGCACTTTTTAGACACCCTGAGTGGGTATTTTAGTTGTAAAGTGAACCCTTTTGACATGTGAGTGTACAAATATTTCAGTGTACCTTTATTCCCTTTACCCCTCGGTCTGTTTTACTATCTCCCACCCGCTCCCTCTGTCTGCCTGTTGCTCCCTTTGTAGTGCCCTCACTGTCTGCCCGTATTATGCATAACATCTAGTCCAAAACAATTTAAATAACAAGCTGGTAATGGAGCTGCATCTGTGCCTCTGTTTTATTTTTTATGGCCTGGGAAACTTCTCTTTTCCATGTGTGGAAAACCTTTTGCTGCACTTGTTGCTGCTTTTGTTCTTCCTCTTCTCGTTGCTCTTGTTGTTGCTGCACTAAAATTACTGGAGCATGCGATTGTTTATTGTTGTTGTTGCTGGCAGAGATTTAAAATGCAGATTTGCATTTGGCAAACGGAATCTGGCTAACTTAGCCGAGAATCCGCTATTTAAAATAGATTCAATGAAGGGCTACACTGAGAAAAACTAGTATAATGGAAAAAAAATCAATTTCAAAGATAATCAAGAGTAGTGATTGAATTAATAAATATATTCCATGTTCCTACTTTTAATAGTCGAGTTTATAGCTAGAATTTTTGGCTAGTGTTCTTTTTTCTCTGTGTAGTATCTCTGCAGAACTACTAAGTGCTGTTGTTGTGGTTGAAATTGACATTTGCAAGAAATTAGCATGTTAAAGCCATTCTGCAATGAGGTCGACATCGCCATCGCCATCGCCGTCTGTTTATGCGAATTGTAACGCGCATTTTAATTAGATTTTGATACAGAACATGGCATTATAAAAGGGGCAGAGTGAGAGAGTGGGGGAGGGGAAGGAAGTACAGCATCATGTTGTAGTGGGGATTACAAACAACAGCAATAAACCCAACACAAACTTTGGGAAATGGATTATAAAGCGTCACACGAGCTGAATTTGTAATGCGATGCTTCAATGTTTAGAAGATGGAACAAAGTCATTAGCTTAGTAATAATAATTATTAAAATAACAACATTTATGTAGAAACTAATTATAATAAATATTTAAACATTTATTATGCATTACATACTAGACTTTAAAGTTCATTTTGTAACTAACTAAACTTACTCCCCTTTGACTCCTCAAATGTGATGACCAACAACTTTTTTGGGCTGATTAATAAATTGTTAATGCACTTTAATGTAAAGTTGATCAAAGCAAATAACCAATTTGATGAAACGCTTTGAAAAATCATTAATTAGCAAGCGTTAAAATTGAACTAAATTGGATTTGTTTTTGGCCTTGTCCACGTTTAATACCAAATTAAAAAAAAAGTGGGCGTGTCACGCCGCTGACCACAAAACTTACTAACTGAAACCGCGAATGGGTAACAGGGTGTTTATGGCAAATCAACAGCTTCAATTAGTGGAAGTACATTAAATGGTTATAGGCTTTAATTGGGTTTAAATAATTTAATATGCAACCAAAAGATGTAAAAAATACTAAAAGTTTTTTTTAATAATTTAAAATATTTATTTTATTTTCTTTAGACATTAGTGCAGATTTTATGACAACAAATAAAAAGAAAGTTCCATATTTAACATGCAGTATCTTAAAAATACTAACTACAAGCTTAAGTCACTACCAAATTTAAGCATTATTCAGTTAAATTCAAAGGCATTGCAACAACATTTAAGTATATACTTTTATTACTAAAAAATACTTCAAATTAATACCAAACTTCTGTATAAATTGAAGTATTTATATACCGAATTCATTTCTGTATTAACATCATCAATTAAAACTTGAAAACAATTAGTTAATTAATTATAGCTTAAGCTAGCACTAAATGCAGGTCAGTTAGACTCAGTGACTAGACAGTGATTACCTTTCCTAAGGTTTAGTATTTCGCTGGTTTTCTTTTCTATTTGTGGGTCAAAGTCTTTGAAAAAATGACGTTATAAAAGAAAAAGTAAACCATGGACATAAAAGCCAAAAAATGTTGTTATAAGAAAACTACAGACAAAGCAAACAAAACAAAACTTTTAGCCAACTAATATGGTCCATAACTGACAAACGGGTTCTCCCAGACATACACAATAAACAACAATAAAAAAATATTAACAACAAGTAAAACTATAACATAAAGTTTAAGTTATAAAAAAGCTGCGCTTGAATAAATGTTGAAAATTTTAAGTATACCAGAAATTTATTGCGAGCATTTTTTAATGTAAGTGTGAAAAACACAGAAAACTCTGAGCCAAAAACTGCAAAGTGCATGAAGAAAAGTGACTTTGATTTGCCAGTGGAAATGGGAAAAACGTTGTAAAACAATTTCTCTAATTAATTGTACATTTGTTATTACGCAGAAACTGGTGGGGTGGAGTAGGCAGTGGGGAGGGACAGGGACAGGGGCAGGGGGGAAAACTCGGTTTAAGTTTCGATTTAGTTAACATTTGATTTATTTAGTGTTATTTTCCGCTTTTGGTTAACCAGCAAACCGCAATTGAAAGCCGTGTTGCAATGTGGCAAGTGCCACCCAGATGCGGTGGTCTACACCGCTGCTCCTGTTGGCCAATTGGCAATTGCCAGCATTTTTGAGATGGCTAAAACTTTAGCTAATTTAACGCGCATTTTTCATTTTTTCTCATTTCATGTCTTTTCATGTGTTGACAACATTTGCAGGATGCCGCACCCAACAACAACAACAACAACAACTACCACTTGCCACAGCAGCAGACACAGCCACCACAGCAGCAAGTGGGAACACCGCAGCCACCACATGAGCAGTCGTTAAATGTCGAGGCTGTCATATTGCAAAATCAGGTGGACACATTGCAATGGCAATTGAAGCAGGTGAGTGAAACAGTCACAACAACAAGTAGAACCACAGCCACATGTAGAACTACGAATAGCGAAAGACTCAAGACACGAACTACTAACAGAACCAGGGATAAGCACACTCCGTTTTGAGTTGACAAAAAATAACTTAAAGGCTTCTTTTTTATAAAAAGTCACGTCTTTTAACAAGCTTTAACTTTAGTCAGCTTAAATATTTCATTTATTTTTAATTTACTAGAATATTTTAATTGACAGACTTTTAATCACTCCCATCCCTGCTGCAAACCAAAGACTTAAGACAGAAACCCGACACAGAAACGTGACTTGAAGCCTCTCACTTTAAGTGTTGTTAAGTATGCAAAGTCTGCCCTTCTCCCCTAGCCCACCCTGCTGCCCACCTGTGCTCCAAATACCTTCAACTTCAACCTGTTCCCTTGACTTGTCTGTTACTATATCATGCAAGTCTTGACGTGTCTCTTATTGTCTGCTCTCTGCAATTCTTGACTGACTGTGTTCTCACGCCAAACACACACACACACACACACACACACACAGTCGTAATTACCACTCAATGGCAAAGAGACGTTGTCATGTGTGGCTGTCTCTAACCCCTTACCTTCCTGCCCCTCCCCTTTCTCCAGTCCAACTCCTACTTCCCTCTCGGGTTCCATCTCTTGGCTTTCAGCGCCATGTTAAGTGGCCTTTGTTTTGTCTTGTCTGTCCATGTTGTTGTTGTTGTTATCTATAGTGTGGTAGCATTTCCTTGATTTGTTATTTTTTTCCTTCTCTTCTTGATTTCCATTCTTTCCTCTGTCCATTTTTCTTTTGCTTTTCTTTTGTATTTTATTATGTTCTGTTTTGTTGAACATTTCCCGGCTACGGTTACGGACTGCTAGACAGACTTAAAGACAATCGCACAGTGGGCTGGGTAGTCCGTTTTCTAGAATAAAATTATTTAATCATAAATTCATCAAATTGAGATACGTCAAATAAAGTGGGATAAAATTATGATTAAGTCAGGAAAAATCTTTTATGCATAAACCTATTACCTAAACAGAAATCGTCAACGTTTTAGCTGTAAATTGGCTATATTTGGCCACTTTTTCAATTGTTTTAGACTCTTTCGAAAGATTAGACAACAAATTAGAGTCTTGCTCAACTTCTAGTCCACTTAATTTGCATCTTTTACCTTGTTCGTCTTGCTCCACTGTGCTTAGTGTTGGGTTAGGGCCACTTCCAGCCAGCCAGGCTTACAATTAGGCGGCACATTCTTTTTAACGCTTAATTATAGACCACGGTGGTCGTCAAGTTGCCAGCTCACCTCCATTTCATTTCATTTCATTCCGATTCACTCCTCCCAGTTCTGGCCATCATTGCATTGTCTTTTGGCTCTGACCATTTCCTTTATGGCTTAAAAGTTTGCGCCATTAGTTTTATATTTCCTCATTGGAAATACTTGAGATTACGAGCAAAGATTTCAGACTGGAAATTACAGAGAAAAGACTGTTCAATAAATGGGGAATCTCTCGATGATCGTGATAAAATTCTATAATCCACTTATATCACTAAATAAATCAAATTCTACAGAAAATATTATATGGAATTATGTGGGTTAACTTCTTGGCCAACAGCTGCTAACACGGTCTAAATCCAAGCGCGTCTTGTGCTCATTTTTCCTATTTTGTGTTCGATTTTCCATCGACTGAACCGCGTTGACCTTCAGCTTTCCCAGTGCTGTTTTCACACGTTGTCCAACACTTTCAATCAACACTTTGAGTTTTGATTCTACATTAATTCATGTGTGGAGCAGAAATGAGAAAAATTTACGCTTTCATTTCGATTTAATGCGCTTTTAAATGCGGCTTAATGAAGTTGTCTTGTTGGTCTTGGTGGAAAGCCATCGCTTGAGCTGCAAAATTGCAATATAATCAGTGATAAATATTTTCCATTTCCATTTTACTTTGGTCCGTGTCTCGATAGACGTCTATGAGCTTGGAATGCTGGCGGAAAACTCGGCTAAAGGCAAAAAACAAACTGGGTTATAATACTGGCCAAGGCGGCCAACAGCAGAAACTGCAACAAATCACGGATAAAGCGTGGGCTGAGACAAGTCTAGAGGTTTAAGATTTAGTTAGTGGGAAAGGCAAGAGAACAGAAGACTGCAAAAGACTCTGTACTTGAACTGTTCATACTAGTTAATGCATTTCAACTGACATGCTTACCCAATTTATACACCCTCTTTGAGTACAGGGTCTTTAAGACCAAACTCTTTCCCAATTCCATGTTCAAAGTCCCAAAGCCGATTTGATTGATGGATTGCAGGAAAGGAACTTAAACTACGGATGCTGAAGCAACTTTAGATGGGTTTTTAATCTGTCAAAATTTAAAATTGTTAGACAGTGTTGTGTATAGAGGGAAGGGAGTGACGGAAGCACACAGGAAGCGCCCAGAGTTGCCAAAGTTTTCATAATCATGTGATTTGCTTGTCAATATGCAGCTCGAATGCGCATTCATGAATTAAACAAGGCATAACAATAAATGCCAATACAATAACTAGTGGGAAGCCTACAGACAGTCTGCACAGACTATAGAAGACCCTGTACAGGGTTTGTATGAAAGGAAAGTGGGAAAATACTCTAAAACATGATCATGGCTAACCCCGTGTACTCCTTGTACTCTTTCGTTACCGGGTCCAATAAAAATTTCCACATAAATGCCACAAAACACAAATACCAGGCGAGAGTCTCTCGTAACTCCCGTAACTCCCATCTTCAAACCAATAAACACGCAGTAGGAAAACGTTGGGTTTAAACGGCAGCTGCTGCAAACTAAACGGAAAACGGCAATAACAACAACAACTAAAATAAAACAGCAACAAATTAACAACAATTTGAAGCACCGCAGAAAGCAACAACAACGACAACTCTTACGTAATCAGCTGTTAGCCTGGCCAAAAACAAAAATGAAATACCAAAAAAATTCACATTGGATAAAATCGCTTGCTGCCAAATTGCAATTGCCAACTTTAGTTTTTTTCTACTTCTCCTTTTTGGCCAACTTGGGCGTCGTGTGAGAAACTCTTTTAGCCAAATTTGGTTGCAATGTGGGCGTGGTAAATTGGTCAGGTGGCATCTTAACACTTTGACGTTGCCAATTTGGCAACGTTTGGCTAGTTTAATTAGGCACTCGAATTGTGGCCAAAAACGCCAAATGGAATGGCCTAAAGAGTTTATAGGCTGGCCTAAAAGTCTGTTAAGAGCAAAAGAAATTTGTTTTTAGATATTTTAACATAGAGAAAGTGGTTTAGGGAGAGTCACAGAGGAGAAGAGAGGGAGAGGGGGAGAGGGAGAGAGTTCGCTGACTGCTCTAATAAAATCGTTGAATCGATTGATTAGAAAATTACGAAATTAGCATAATCTTTTTCAAATGATAATCGCAGATAGTTATCAAAAATGATATTCATTAAAAGTTTATTGTGACACTTGCCACTTGGGACATTCAACATGCAACATGCAACGACCTTGCAACCTGACGCGAAAGCGAGTGAAATGCGAAGAAGGGGGAAAGAAAAAGCTGGAGAAGAAGATGAAAGACACAACATAATCGAAGAATGCATTTATAATCAGACTCTGAGTTATTAGAGCAGCGAGAAACCCCCGTTAAAAAAGAAAACAAACTCACTAAAAAAACAACAAATAACAAACAAGAAAACAACTTAAAATTAAAAACAAACTAGCGTTTTTTAGACATTCCAAATTCCAAACAAGTTACCAAGTTGGGAAATGCGCAAGAAAAGCCGGCATAAATTAAACATTTCAAGAATCACGAATCTACACAAACGAAAAGATTGAAAGATTGGAATAAAAAACTGTCCAAAACTTCAATTTGCATGCAAAATTACTTAAAGGCAATTTACATAATTTGTTAAGTCGGCAAATGAATTTAAAATGCGAGCAAACGAAGCGTAAAATTATTTAAACAACCAAACTTAGAACAAAAAACAGAGATTATCATTTCTTTCTTTTATTTTTGCATAAGTTTAAAGTCAAGAAGTTCCCAAACTGTGTATAAAACTAAGATTTTAAGTGGTCATTTAGTGCATTTGATGAATTAGGTAATACTAAGTAATTATTATTAAAAATACCAGTAGAAAACAATCAGCATCAGAATACTTGACCTTCAAACCTGCAGCTCGCAGTTTACACACACACACTTACAAATACAACGGTGCAATAAGAAGAAAGAAAGAATGAACAGCGGCAGAGTTTTCTCTGAGCGCAGTTAAAATAGTATGTGTGAGCATGCGTGGCCTGTTGGAGAGGCTGCTGGTCTAGAACTCTTCGTATGCAGCGAACAAACACACAAACTGGGGAACAATTGAAATTAGAGAATTAACAGAAACAGAGCTTGCCTAGAGAGCAATTAACATAGTGTGAGCCACCTGCTGTTAGCGCTCTCTGCAGTCGAATTAACAGCGACAGAGTGTCCTCTAAGCGTAATTAACATAGTGTTAAGAGGCTACTGTGTGTGAACTCTGTAATCACAGCGAACAACCCCACAAACAGTATAACAAACAAGAAGAGAGAATTAACACTGGCAGAGCTTCCTTAGAGAGTAATTAACATTGTGTGTTCAGTTGGAGAGTCTGCTGTCTATGTCAGTGAACACACGCACAAACAACGGAACCATTGAAAATAGAGAGCGGAGCAACAAACATGCGTGAGCATAGTTGACCTATTGCAGCGAACAAACACACAAACAGTAAAACTAATGGAGAGAGAGAGAGCAATCAGCATATATAAAGCGATAGCATATTTGATCTTGTGCACAATGGGTTTACACTTCTGTTCGCCTGCAATACCAGGAAAATATAATGCTCTTGGCTCTTGTAATGCAAAAATACTTTGAATTTTGTTGTTTTCCTTTGCTTCTAATATCTTAATACCAACTAACACTCCACATTCTTCGGCTATCTGTTGCCTAACTAATTACTTGAAATATTTGCATTGCAGTCGGAAAAGAATTGTGAAATGTATCGCGCTGTCATGGAGGAAGTTGCTCGCTTCTTGGAGCGTTATCAACAGCAACAGCAACAACAACAGCAGCTACAACAACAGAGCCGTCAGCAACAGTTGCAAATGAATCGTTTAAGTCTTGGAGGAATCGGAGAAATCTCCCGTTCGAAGAGTCTTCACCATGTGCACGGAGTACAAGGGGATCCCAATGGTTACACGGAGAGTCCTACTGGGATGTCTGCCTCAAACTCTTGTTCTTCCTCGTATCTGCGAGCGAGAAGCAGCACAAACTTGATGCTAAACAAATCAATGCTAACAATGAACGAGGATCACAACTATGAGACTATTGCTCCTGCAGGCAGCTACAATGCCTTCAAGGATTTTACTTGGTAAGCAGATGGAGAAGACTCTAAGTTGATCCTCTTATTACCCCCATTACTCTTTCAGGCGTCGTTCTCCGAAGAAATTGGGCGGCTGCAAGGCACGCCTTTCTTCCCCGGAAGCAGCCGAGGAAAAGCTCAACCAAGAGGCATTCCGGCTGTCTCGCACCATACGCAATCTGCTGCACACGTCACAGCAGCAACCGGATCTCACACAGCCGCGTCACTCAATGCCAGGCGGTGGAGCAGGTGCATCAGGCGGTGGAGGGGTAGGAACTGGTGGTCTGCCTCATCATCTGCATCGTCTGTGCATGCAAAAGACGAGCTCAGTGCTGACTCTGCACAATTCAAGCAGCCTAAATGCCACACTGGATGCTTCCTTTAATCCCCTGACGAGTGTCAAAACCAGTAACAACAGCAACATAAGCACCACCGCAACGCCAACCAGCGCCACACCAACCACCGCTGAAATGCTCTTTCTGCGAGCCAATACAATGCGAGACTCCCGTCTCTCGCTTCGCAGCTCCACCGACAGCTCTGTGCATTCCACGATTTCCTCGACAGCCTCGTCCACGTCGTCGTCCAAGTTGGAAACCGACGAGGAAATTACGGCAATTACAACAGGTGAGTAGAAAGAATTATTTTGTTAATTTATCTAACTATACTTCTGTATCCCACAGGTAATAGCAACAACAACAACAAGCAGAGCAAATCAGCTGTCAACAACAACAACATTAACAACAACAACAATGGGTCTAGCACAGAGGATGAGAGTGGCTTCAGTTCCATCAGTTCCTTCCATGATGTGGGTTTGCCCATGAGCTCCACGCTTATCGCAGACACCCAGAACAACAACAACAGCAGTCGAAACTCGACGCTCAAGTCGGCGGTGAATGTAGTGGGCGTGCCACTGCCACAACAGCAACAACAGTTGTCGCCTAATCAATCGCTTAGCAGCCAATCGTCAATGCAATCGCCGTCGAAAACCTATCGAAATGCCAATCGATATCAGCGCTTTTCCACGCTTTCCACCGAAGATGCAGCCGCAGTGCTTTGGGTTTGATTCAAAATCATTTAACACCACTGTACATTTAGTAGATTTGCCCACTTAAGTTACAGTAGCTGCAGTAATTGTTTTGTCCAACAGTTTCGCTTGAAAAAAGTTAATTTTGTTAAACAATTTGCTTTTATTTAAACCGAAGGTATAAACATTTCTTTGTCGGAGTATTTACTGAAGCTACTGTATTTTAGTTTGTACGTGTACTGTTTTTTTTTTTTGTCGCTAGTGACGAATTTCTTAATTTTTACCTTATTTTTACTGCCTATTTTAAAGGTCGCATTTTTACACTTAAAGTTTTGTAAAGTTTTTTTAAGCCAAGTTCATTATGCAGTATTTATATTTAATGTTTGCAGCTCTTTGAAAATAAAACTAAGCGAAACTCTTAAAAAAATACCAGATTTATAACTGTAATCAGTATTTATACTAAATTTTTGTAACTTAAAGTTTGTTTTGATGACTGTCAATCACGTTGCCTTTGAGGCAGTTGTCAAAATATGCTATTTTTTAGCTTGAATGTCATTTAGTTCTATGTTAGAATTTCTCGTTTCGGCACGTTACGTTTCGCTCAAAACTTTTCGGTATTTTCCGCAAAATATTCCGGCAACGCACTCAACGCTACATACCCATATCGTGGATTATTCAACAAGAGAGGTTCGAAAGTGCAAGAAAGCAGTTTAAAACGATAAAAAGAAGTCAAGAAAACAACAACAAAACGGAGAAAAACTATAAAAGAAGAAAATCTTAAAAATGGCCAGTGCTCAATTGGAAAACTTTGAGTCGTCGGTTTTCGAGCCAAACAAATTTCTGCAAAGTCGTTTGGAGCTTCAATTGCCGTTGTCGCCATTGCAGTCTGCCCATGACCATGGCACGCAGGAGATGCAGAAGCACCGGGATCGGGATTCGGATAAGGATCATGAACGGGATAGGGAGCGGGAAAGGGAACGGGAGAGGGATCGTGATCGTGATCGGGAGAGAGAAGCTAGTGTGCCTGACGAACAGAACGAGCAAACATATAAAATCGAATATAAACATCCACTTGAGCATGTCTGGACCCTCTGGTATCTGGAGAATGATCGCTCTAAGCACTGGAAGGATATGCTCAATGAAATAACACAAATAGATAGTATCGAAACATTCTGGAGGTAAGTAAAACCATTTGCTTAAAGGAACCCTAATCACTTGACTATTTTCAGTTTGTATTATACAATTAAAACACCTTCGGAGCTCAAGATTGGCAGCGATTACTACATGTTCAAACAGGGTATTCAGTAAGTTGGACAACTGCTCCAAGTAGACACTCCTAATAGTTGCCTTTTTGTCTCGACTGTAGACCCATGTGGGAGGATGAGGCAAATATCAAGGGTGGTCGTTGGCTTTTCACTGTGACCAAAAGTTCCAAGGACGCACTTGATCGCATTTGGCTGGAAATCCTGCTCTTGATGGTGGGCGAGTCCTTTGAATACGCCAGTGAAATCTGCGGAGCTGTCGTCAATATACGCGCCAAGAGCAATAAAATTTGTAAAGTCCCATATAATCAATGAATGCGCTTAACCTGGTTATAATCTTTCCCTTCTTTTTTTCAGCTGTCTGGACAGCGAATGGGACAAACGAGCTGGCCGTTTTAGAGATTGGCTTTAAGCTGAAAACTTTGTTGCACCTACAATCTCACAATCTGCAATATCAACTTCATTCGGATGCCATGTCTAAAGTCAATTCGGGTGTTCGATCTGTATATAGTCTATAAAGAATCGTGTTTTTTTTATATTAGTTTTACAGATTAGTGTGTGCAGCAAATGAGATTGGCGTAAATATGCTCATGTCGTATTTGCAAAATATGCATGTAGTATTTGAAATTCATTTTAATATCGGAGCCCAAATTGTATATTGAAATTCCAGCAAATTCAGGCAACCATATTTCTGGGTTCGAGAATTATACTACAAATTATTTAAATTGTTTGCCGTAGACTGTAAGGGCATTAAAACTTTCTTTTTTATACCCTGTAACAAATATGTTGTTTTTATTATGGAAGGGCTTCATTAATTATCCTTTATCACATACTTTGAATCCTTGGCCAAATTGTATGGGCCTGGCTAAGAAAATATATTGATCGATGATGCATCTTAGCAGGAGTATATTGAGACACGCTCTTCCAAAATGCGCCAGGATATGGCCGAGATACGTGCAATTTGCTTAAATAAAGCTCCGTTTTCTAGCTCGCATTCCTTAATGTCCTTGTAAATTTTAAAAGGACACATGTTCTTGGTCTTACAGCTGGCAGAACTATCGAACTGCTTTCAAGGATTTCCCAGATTCTTAAAAAAAAATTGCTCAAAAATTTTAAAGGGGGAGGTAAGGAAAACTGGTCAAAATTAACAAAAACCGGGATAACTCGGTTATTTAAAGGACTATCTTGGTGTCCTTTGGAACGTAAATGTAAAAAGTCATAACTAATACTGACATATAATCAAAAGGACGAAAATCCTTCCAGGAGCGAAATTATCCTGTAAATTTTGAAATATAATTTTTGTGAATATCTTGAAAGTCCTTTGAAGGATCCTCTCGAAAGTGGCGTCAATCGATTGGATTTAAGCGGGACTATTAACCGTCCAAAGGACATCGTAATCGTCCTGCCGGTTTGGCTGCTGTAAGGGATTTTGTGTTTTTTGCCTATTTTCCTACGATTTTTTGCACACAAAATTTTATTTATAATTTTTTATAAGGCTTCCGAAACTTTTAATGCTGATAGATAGAGAACTTCCCCGGGAGTACTTCAAGACATGTCCTGCCAAAATCCACCAGGATATGGCCAGGTAACGGTTAATTTTCAAATAAAAATCTACACAGTCCTTGAGACCGCTAAAGGAGCAACCCATTGATCGGTGGAGAAATAATTATGTAACGCTTACAGTTTTTATATTGTATCGTGGTTCGTATATTTAAGATTATCATACTCAGTTACAATAAATCTGTTTGGCTGTACGCCACAGCCAAACCAAAACGAATTCAATGAGTATAACATTAATTGTTATATAATTTTTAAAAAATTTACTCAGTAAACATTCACAGCTTTTGTGCAAAGTGGGCGACAAGCCGAAAAACATGAAATCGAACCGAACCGATTCAAATCGATCATTCTAACGAGCGATCGCTTGAACGTTTTCAGTACGTGAATGAGATTTCAAGTCACTAATACAATTAGTTACATTATACGATTATACATCGAACATATTGTTAAATATAGATATTATAGTAGATTTTTGTTTTTTTTTTTGTTTAGCATATAATAAACTATTTACAATTAATAATAGACTTGATTTCGATTAAAAAGAAAACATAAATCAATTTGAAATCGGCATTAACGAACGCAAACGCTTCAACATTTGCGAGCGCAATGAAAATAACTTAAGAATTTCTAACTTAATAACTAGGAATCTGATTGGACGCGTGAATTGTTCTGAGATTACAAATTCGAGTTTGATTTTGAATAGTTACAGTTAAAGTTAACGTTAAAGTTATTGGTATTGTTATGTTGAGAGCACATTTTAAGCGAGTTTTTGTGCATGCATCGAGGACGACACAAACAAAAAGAAGACAGTTCAAATGGAATACTCAAAGTGGAGCTAAGCTGTTCAGCTTCCCCCGTCTAAATTCGACCCACAAGTGCCTTGTTCTTCCGTGTGGGTTGCACGGACAGCGGTGGCACCACCAACATCTCCGAATGAGTCGATGGCGAATTGCTTCTCATGCTGGAACAATCCTCATCCGCCACTTCCTGTAAATATATTTTACCATTTAGATATAGATCTTCAAGAGCAACGCGTTTAACTCACGTTAATGTTGGTGCAGCTGGCCAAGCGCATCTGGGCTAGCTGAGACGCAGGAGTCAGGGAGTTTGTGCTGCCAAATGGCGATGTCATCATGGTGGAAACGGCCCGTTTCAGCTTATTGGGTGTTTTGTTGAAGGAAAATGCGCGTCCCACCTAGGAAAAATCGAAGGAAAGTAGTAAGTAAGGCTACAGTCAAGTCAGATGTAGTAAAAACTTACCTTTAGACGGGTTTTGGCTGCCAGTTTAAAGGCTTTGCTCAACGTGCTGACATTCACATCGCTGATGTCCACCTCCAGCTCCAGCGAGGTGCGACTCAGCAGCATTTTATCCTGAAGCAGAAAATATTTGTTTAGTACAGCTAATAGTCTAAATGGAAATGCTAACTCACCGCATCTGTGCGACAGGTGTGGGCTGCGATTTGCATGCAGAGCTTCTTAAGATAGACCAGCTTATCCGTCTCCTCGTCGATAATGCTGAATGTGTAGAGCTTCTCCTTGTCACCGCGTTGCAGCAGGCCAAAGGCACGCGGACTGTCCGTGATATCAATGACAAAGCGTATCGTATTCAACGATATCAGTTTAATGTGTTTGTGCGTCTTGGCCGTGCTCGGGGATTTGGCCGTGTTAAAGCCACGTGAGCGCCTCTTGCACAGCTCAATGGAATCGGAGAATAAGTAGAGCAATAAACTATCGCCACGACCGCTTAATGAATCGGACAGTTCGTTCACCTCGCACTTGGATATGAAGCTACGATTGGAGCTGACCAAATGAGCTGGACAACCGTCGATATCGTTGAATATATCAAAAATGGCCATTCTAGACTCCGTCCGACGCTTGTCCTCGTTGATATGCAGCGTGACCTGCTTGATGGCCTTCAGTGCCTCCTCAAGACGAGCGTGATCCACATTACTGCCGCCAGTGTGCTTCAGTATATCATTCAGGAGCAAACTGATGCTGGGCAAACGTTGCACAGGTCGTATCATCAAATCCTGCAGACTCTGGCGACCGCACTCGGGCTTCGTTTGGTTAATCTTAAGGAAGGCATGGAAACGGGGATATTCACGATCACAGTACAGCAGTTGCTCCTTCATCTGCTCATAGAAATTCACATAGGGCGGATAGGCTTTGATCAGCTCATCCCGATGCTGGATTATAATGTCACCAATGAGACAATCTTCCCGCCAATTGGCATGCAGTTTTTTCAGGTGCTCCAGCATGCTCTGATGGACCTCATGTATGGGCAGGAAATTGCCAAAAATGGATTTAATCTCCGACTTATTCAACAGCGGATCGTTCGTCTCAGCCAGCTCTTCCAGTTTGTTCTTGAACAACTAAGCAAGAAAGACAAATTAGATAAGGATTGGCATTAAATTTGATTACTTACATTCAATATGGTATCCAGTATGCCCACATAGTTGGACTCTGTGGTGTAAAAGTCCATAAAGTGATTAAAACGCATGGATTTCTTGGTCGGAGTCGCTTCACTTATTTCTGTTTCCACGCCTGGAAGCAGTTTATCATCAAGCTTATCGGGACTGGTGGTGCAATCAAAGAAGCTATTAGAAACGGACAAGAGACCGGCATCGGACACCGATGAGCGTCTTTTGCCCGATCCCAAAGGAGTGCCCTCCAATTGGATGCGCTGAGAGAAACGCTTCCGTTTCCGCTTATTGAAACTAATGGGCAGCGAGTCCCGACGATCTGTGCTAGGAGTATTCGTAATGCTATCCAAATACTGTAAGGAAATATAGATTATTAACCGGTTTTCTAAATATCTTATAGTGTAATACTCACATCACCGAACAGATAATCCATTTCGTTGGCATAGCCATTCTGGATTGTGTACCAAAACCAGTCCGATTTTAGAATATGCGTATTATGATTCTTTGGCTCCGGTTTCGAGACAGTCGTGTGCTCATCCACAACCTGATTTCGAATAAAATTCATATAAAGTTTCATTAAAACTCTTTGCAAATCAAACAGAAACAGAAAACTATTTACAGAATGTGAATAAAAATGTTTTGTTTGATTTATGGATTATTAAGTCAAGCGTCTAACTAATTAAATCTATTGTACAGTTCACAAAACGCAGCAACAGCAGCAGTAGCAGCACAATAAATTATAAATATTACAATTATCATATATATAGAATCAGAACAGGTCAAACAAAACATTTTTAGTGCACATTTTTCTACTTTTCTTTTTCTTTTCTTTTGGCAAAACACTTTGAAACGGCAATAGAAAATAATAATAAGAATAAAGTGTGTGAATAAGTGAGTAGTGAACAGGTAAATAACGAAAAATAAAGTTAAAATTCCACAATTCCTTTCCATCTCAATTCATTGTAGTGAAACATTTGTGCAAATATTTGTTAGTTCTTAAAACAAAGCAGAAAGCTCAGTATCTTGTAGATACTTTGTGTGTGTTGTTCAAATTCTTTCTTCTTCTTTTTTGATTATTTTCAATATTTATTGTGCTGCTTTTAATGCTTTTTGTTTTTTGTTGTTGCTTGTGATCGGAAAATAATTAAAATAGAGTTAGGAAAAAAGAAAGAAAATAGACAATTACCGCACCCAAAATATGACTTAATCTACAACATAATCATAATCATAACCATAAACAATTAAACATGTAAATTTGGTTTTAATGGCGAGTTCGTTAATTTTTGTTTGTTTGGGTTCTTCTGAAAAATGTGCAAAATCCGCAAGCAGATGAAAAGTGTGGAAAATGCGTCGATTTGTGGATGGAAGCGCGATAAGTTCGAGTACAGTAGCTCAAGTAATTAGTTTGACAGAAAGTTCTTCATAGTCAAAACAATTACTTGAGCCACTGTCTAAGCAGCACAAAATGTTTCAATGCAATGAACGGAGAGGGGGAGAGTGAGAGAAGCATATGAGAGATGAAACAGAAGATTTCCTAAGCGACTGAGCCGTTTCAAAGCGTTCGTTCCACTGTAAAAGTATCTTTGTATCTGTGGTGTTACTGTATGCGGATGTATCTGCATCCTTTCAAGTACCATTGGCATGGGAGGCAGCTCATCTGGTGGGTTCTCAGCTGTTTTGGCACCAGCGTTGTCAATTAATTCCGTTGAAGTGGATGAAGTTGATGATGATGATGAGGTTGTGGCTGTGATTAATGTGGTGACTTGAATGGGCAGCAAAGAAACCGAGCAAGCAATTGTGGATGCAGCATCAGTCGCGGAAAATGTTAGTGAGCAGCTGGCACCAGTTCCTGCTCCTCCTCCAGCTCCTTTGGCTGTTTCTACTCCTCCATTTGCTACTCCTGATCCTCCTCCCCCACCCAGGGGTCCAAAGAGTCGCTTGGCCGTCTTCTTGGTGGAGGAGGCACTGCCAGTAGCCGCTCCAAATCTTTGCAGCGGTGCTTTGGGTGTCTTGAACCCACTGGCATCCAACTGGAGTCCACACTCGGGAGTCGCCTCCCTCTCCGCACGCCGACTGCTGCTGCTGCGTGTGATGCGTCCGCATATGCTGCGCAGCTTCTCCTTCACCGGCTTGCGTATGGATTCATTTAGAGTGTTGCTGATGCTGGCCAAGGAGCATATGGAATCATCTGCTGCCTCTAGGGTCTCGCCCTCGCCCAGCTGAAAGGCGGAGGTGTCAGCGACGGCAATAGAGCTCCTACGTGTGCGCAGAGTCTTGATGATAGGAGTGCGATCGGCCACAAAGCTCATGGAGCGCTTGAGGGTGCGGGTTATTGAGCCCGTGCGAATGAGCTTGGGTTTCTTGGTGCTCGCAGGCAGTGCAAATGAGTCCACCGACATCAGTGAGACGCTATCAAAGCTATCCCGTTTGCGCTTCAAATCATTCTCAGTGGCCAGAAGATCTTCCGTTTCCATGTCACATTCATTGATGGTTTCTATGGCCAACAGTTTGGACTTCAGAATGGGAGAAATACTTTCGGCTTGAGCCTGGAAGCCACACGGGGATTGACTCCCACCTGGACTGGTGGGTGTGCCCGCTGTGATGGTTATACTGGGTTGTTCCAGGTACTTCATGCTCTTGGGAGTGCTCGATTGAACATCCTCCGGGTCCACTTCGGTCTCTGCCTCCTCTGCGTAGTCTGGCAGTGGCAGTTCCTCTTCCCGCTGCTCGTCCGCCTCCACAAAGAGACGGTCATCAAAGTGTATGTCCTCCGGATCCTCGACTTGATTCTCCTTCTCCAAAACAGGCTGCTTAAGCTCTGGACTTGTGCTGGAGGAGTGCTTGCTGTGATTGCTGCTGGTGCTGCTGCTGTTGTTGCTTAATTGGGGATTAGTGTTAGTGCTGGGGTTAGTATCAGTGCTAGTAGCTAGACTAGTGCCACAGGTGCTGGCAAAGACAGCGCCCGTATTGGGCATCACCTGTAAGAATGTACACGAGACAAGGAATCAGCCACAAGAAACAAATAAAAACAAACAAAACTTTCACTTTTAGACCAAAGATGGAAGCGCATGCAACAATTTCACAAGCTACTTATTAATTTAATGGAATTAAGTTAACTGCCACCCTTTAAGCTGTGGAGTGAAAGGCAGGGAAAGACAGAGAGGAAGATAGATCTTTTTACTCACGACATGCGAGCACTCGGGATCATCCAGTTCAGCACAGACGCCTCCATTCTCCAGCAGCACATCGACCATGTGTTGATGCTCCTCCGCGGGGAAGCCAAAGAAACAGATCTTCTGGCCCTCGAAGGCCTTCAAGCGATGCGCCTTAGTGAAACTGTCCTGCGTGGCCTCCAACTCGGGGGAGTCTCGAGCAGCCCAAGCAGCAAAGACCCAGGCGGGTCGCACCACCGTCAACCGAAAGGTTTTCGCGTATCTAAAGGAAGTAATTTAAATACTTAGTTAATAATTGAGTAGCGAAAAGTAGTCGTTAGGGAGGAGTTGTTTATTTAAGTTAGTGTTAAATCCTTTCACTTTCTAGGACAAACTCCAATACTTACTGATACTTTTCGCCGCCACTGTGATTGCATATCAAATGAGTGGTCTTTGTGTTCAAATCCTTCTTGATGCAGCCGCCCATGGAGTGTATGAGATTCACTAGTTTTGTCTGCAAAACAAGCCAAATCAATTTTAGAACACTTTATAGTTCTAGATCGGGAAGATCAGACACTCACCAGCTCATCCTTTTTGCGAATGCCCGTAAAGCAGGTGACGACGCCACGCATGGCGTAGTTGTAAATGGGCCGAGTGTTTTGGCCAAGAGTCTGCTTCTTCTCGGCGGCATGCTTCAAAGCGGGTGGGCCCAGAATGCTGCAGGAGAAAGAGAGAGAGAGGGAGAATGAGTAAGCAGACTATTAAATATTTATGTGGCACACTTTTGAATTATGCAAGGTTGTAAAATGTTTGTGTCTAGCTTTTTTTTGGCCTTTTTATGCCTCCAATTGACCTTGGCGATAATCCGGCCATATTCCACTCGACTCTTGATCGGTCGGTCGCTTTAAAGCGCTTTCCAATTGTAATCGAGCGCAGCAACCGTGCGATCAGGCCATCTACGACAGACTGCAACAAGATCAGTCAAGATCAAGCAAGTCGAGCGACACAAACAGATAGAGACGGAGATACAGATATAGCTATATCTATAGCTATAGATATACCTATATATATATGTATGGCATATGCATGTGCACACACGCGACACCTGGTGGCAATTGGTGGGCATGTAAACAACAATCAAAATGTGAACTTTGCCCCCCGCTCTTCACGCTTCAACAGTGCTGACGTTTTTATAGAGCTAAAAAAGCTAAAGAAATAAAGCTGAATCAAAGAAATATATAATTTTCCATACTAAGAAAAGGCTATAACTGTCAGGAGAAAAGCTGAAGCGGCAGCACTGCTCTCTACAGTCTACTAGAGAGGGACAGAGAGAGAGAAAGTGATCAATTCTGTTTAAGGGTCTTTTGTTTATGACTGAGTGAGTGCTCCCAAAGGGAGCGTCCAACTGGTCTACGCGAAACCGGAAGTATTCATAAACAAATCAATCGAGCGGAAGTGGGCGGATTCTTCTGATTCTTCTCGCACTGCCTGCTGTCTCTCTGCTTCTTCTACCCTCTGAGTGTGTGTTGTATTTATGAAATATAAACATATAATTTTAAATGAGCCAAGCAACAGAATATTGCACATTAATTTATGTACATGGCATTCATCATCACTCATTCATTCATTTATCCATTTTTACGTTAACTCATTCACTTATTTTTGTGGCTAGAATGCTCCCTGAAACCGCCCATCAGAAATACTTGGGCAACAAAAACAATGAGCAATCGTCTTAAAAACAGAAATCTGAAAACAGCAATAAACACTCGTTTGGGAATTCCAGGAAACATTTTTGCGAATAAATAAATGAGGATTATCATTAAAGAAAATCACAAGAGATTGACAGAACACATAAGGAATAGTTTGAAATTAAAAAGTATAGAAATTAAAGTCTTTTATATGAGACACCAGTTTTAAATGAAAATAGCACGACACTTTTCACACAATTGGTAAGAATTTTCCCACTCACACAACTAGATTTATTGCGCCCTTACCAAAGTTTAAAACTTTCCATGTGCAGCACAAATATTTAAATAAACTTTGACTTTTCTTCTATTTTCTGTTTTTCTCTTATCATCAACATCAACCGAATTATTGTAATGGAAATTAGTTGTAGGAAACGCGCGTATTTTATTGTGGGAAACTCAAGAGATTTTCCGATTCTAACGGCGCGACTAAACAAACACAACTGTTTTTCTTTTTGCTTTTTGGGGAAAGAAAATGCCGAAAATGCGAGGCACAAATTGTGACTGAACGCAATCCGAATGAAAACTTGTGGAAAATAGAAAATACGATTTGGATGGCACTCACACACACATGCAGACGAGTGCCAAGTGTCATACACACAGACACAGAACGAGGGGGATAGAAAGAGACAGAGAGAGAGAGAGAGACACACTCAAGTGCTTTAAGCTGCGCAAACATTTAAAAGAATTTATAAAAGAGATGACAAAAGTGATTAATAAAGCGTACGACGACAGGTGAATTTATGCAAATATTTGGAAATTGATTGTATTTAAAATGTGTGCAGATAGATAAACAGAAATTCAATGCATATAACTATAATTCTTGGGAATTTTCTTTGTTGATCAAGGAAAACCCAAGATGATCGTCTCTTACTCAAAGCACAAAAATGCAAAGAGCAAGCAGAGTTGAGTCCACACGACTTTGATCACACCCATTGTACAAAGATGCCCATAATGAAGATCTGTCTGCTAAAGATGATGAGCTGTTGATGACCTCCGAGTTGTGGGCAATCCGTGGTGGGAACAAGTTGCTTGTGTTTTGTAAAGTGCGCTGATCTTTTGCCCCCCACAAAAGCAGCAAAAAGCGACAGAGACAGAGAAAGGGATGGGGGAGGGGGAGGTGGAGAAAACCAATCGAACTTTGCGAGGGTCAAAACTATAGAACAGTCAATGACAGCAGTCTTCTGCCAGCCACTTCTGCCCCCACAATTAATTAGCTGTACAGAAACTTATAAATTATAAACATATACATATTTCTTCGTATATATACACGCATATATCAAAAAATATAAGCCATAATAAAAATGTATATATAATTTTATTTATTTTGTGCTGTGTGTGTGAATATCTTCAAGAATTTCCGACTCGTTGGCGACGTTTTCCACACTTTTCACGCTTTTCACACTTTCTACGCCTCTTTGACATCGTGTATTCCCCACATAAATATATATTCATACATATTTTATTGAGAATCTTGGCGCCAAACGATTGCAGCAATCTGACGCATACCCCGTGCCCCACCGCTCCCCTGGTAGAGGAGGGGAACACCACCTCTGCCCTGTAATCAACGACTCATTTCGATTTAATTTGAAATACGCAAAGACTTTCAGCTTAACGAATTCCTTTCCTTTGAAAATTCTACAAAATTTTCAATTTTCAACTTTTATTGTTTTGAATGTCGCCAAATCGATGAATGAAAGCGCCCCAAAATAGGCAATGTCGTCGAGTGTTCCAATGATTCAGAGATCATCCGCTATGTACTACGTACCCTGACAGTGTGCAAAGGTTGGAACGGCGGAAAAGAAGCTAAATACTAGGAAACAACAGCTGCAAAACAAGCTGGAATTTAGACATTCTACATATGAAAAAAAGCTAAGAGAAGAGAACTTTATTTAAAAAGCAAGCTAAATTTCCACTCTTCACAAGCTAGATATGGCGGGAAAAACTCCTACACGGCAGCACTGAACACTGATCACTGAGCTGAGCACAATATAAAACAATTCATCTTTTGCTATATATAAACATGTTGCCAAATAGCAATTAACAAGATCTTTTGTGGCATATTATTTGTATGCGTTTAAAGTGATCGTTAAAAGTATGTGCATACAAGCATGTGAATGCCATTCAGGGAATTTTCTCAATTCAATTTGTTACCCTCCTCCCGCCCCTTCCACGCCCCTCTGGGCTTTTCACAGGAAGTACTACACGCAAGTTCTTGGTAATTTATGCATTTATTTTTACAACTTTTCAGATCTTTCTCTCGACGCAAAGGTTATGTAAAGTGGTTCCAGACTCTGGCGGGGAATTCAGCCAAATTGAGGGCAATAAAAGCTTAAGGAGCCATTTATTAAGACACAATGATTCCAGCACAATTATACTGAAGTTTCATTGAGAAAGTAATTTTCAAAATCTAGACAAAAAACAACGGGATTAAAAAATGAACTTAATGTTGTTTTCGAGGGGATTATCTACTAAATATATTATGCATTTTAGTATTGTTTGCTTAAGAGCTGAAATGCAGCACTAATTAAGTTATGAAATAATGAGCAAAACAACTTTTTCAAACAAAAACAAACTAAGTATTGAAAAAGTTATAAAAGTCAAGCGAAAACAACTTTAAATGTTAAAAATTTCTATGACGACTGATTTAAAATAAAAATACATGAGTGGGTATATAAAGCATTGTAAAATTCAAAATATTTTCAACAGCAACTTTTAGCTAATTAGGGATTATTTTTAGTGATAAATGTATTTTGGGCAAAGTGTCATAAAATTATTGATCAACTTACTATATTTATACCGATGTTATATGCAGGCTTTATATGTATAATTCGTATTTTTACCACTAACCGAAAACAATTTTATGTGCACAATAATAACAATAACAAATAACAAAAAATATAACGAAAATTAAGAAAATAGAACTACAAACAGTCGAAACATGAATGAAATTTTGCCAAATAAATAATAAATCTATAGAGGTGGGTCTACGGGGGGTGTACGAGGGGGCGTTTATCAGTTAGCTTCCGTTTTGCGAAGCTCTTCTATGTCTTTTACATGTTTTGTGCGAAAAGACACAAAAAAATATGATGTTTAACATGAAAGAAAAGGCAAAAAAGCGAAAGAGAAACAACTTAAGCCGCAAGAAACGCATTTGGTGACCTTGAACACGATCGTAAATAAATGAAATTAAAAAAAATAGTAGTAGATACTGTGGGGAAGTAAAACGACTTTAAAAGACCCTGTACTTATGTTGGAGTAAGTATGTGAGTTTCATTAAATGACCAACGGACAGATTGCTCTAGGAAAGCTATTAGATATAATCTACCAATCAACCCAATTTGATTAGTGCATAGAAGAGAAAGTCATACTTTTCTCTAAAATCGAGTTGTTATCAAATTAAGCTCAAATTGAGTAACTTTTTAGATTTAGCATTTTTTTCTTTTCTAAAAAATGGTGGACTCCATATGAGAGCTTAAGCTACAGGGTCTAAATATTATTGTTAATCACTAATGAGGCACATGAAGAATGTTTGCTTGTAGCTGCTGTTGTTGTTGGTGCTTTATTTGAATTGTTGCCATTACTGCGCAGCGGGTAAATTAATCAAGCGTGGCGAATTATGCCGCAAGTTCCAAATTTGACAACAATTTGTAGCAAATGTGCAAAAATACCGCTAGCAGGGGGCACAAGGGGAAGAGGAAGCAGCAAAGAAGGGTGCAGAAAAGTCAGCAGCTTTTTCTGCTGTCAATCTCCCGCAAAAGTGTGGGACATAGGAAAGGGGGAGTGCTTAAGAGGAAGGGGGAAGGGGAGGAAAGACCGTGCGTGTTCTCAATTTCAATTTTAAAATTTTGGCCGCTGTTTTAGCTCCACTCGTTTCACTTTTTTCTCATAGCTGCTGGCTTCTGTCGTGTCCAATTTGTTAACATTATTGTCGGGTATAAATAGATATATTTTAGTAGGTCTAAGACTCACCATTCCTTCTGCTTGTGTATGACATCAAAGATCTCGCTCTCAAAGTCCTGCAAGACGTAGAAAGTACGCCATTCCATGTCATTGATCAGCTCCAGACCCGTTTCCGAGAGTACTACGGGTATTCCAAAACTTTCTGCTGCCTGCACTGTGGCAGCATCTTCACCGGCCACGCCCACCAAACAGATGCGTGTGGGCAGTTTGGCCATAATGGACATTTCTGTGGCGGAAAACAGAAAGAAAATAGAAGAATTAGCAAAGAACTAAAAGAAAGGCATTAGAATATACTGGTGTGGGTGTATAATGGCTAAGTGCAGGCAAAAGCCATAAGACAAAGGGAATGCGTTCTGATCGACTAAAGTATACCCTGCATAAACAAAAGATGAAAGAATTGTAAATAGTTTTCACCAACTAAAAGTGACAAATAAATATTATGTCTGGCTCTGAACAAATTACTTATATGTCACACTGTATACTGCAAAACTTTTGTAACATTTTAATAATAGGTTTTCAAATCACACATAAGTTTCTATAACCCAATTACGCATTTATTTTATAAATATATAGAAAATTTAGTTTATTAGTTCCACGTCACCTTCAACCTATCGAGTATTGAGTATCTTTGAGATAAACAGACCAATAAATTTAAGTACTCTTTGTTTTCGAGTGCTAAGAGGCGCGAGAAGGCGTCTTATTAAAAGTTTGCTGCTATGATTTATGGCCATCACTTTTTGTTTGTTTATGCAAAATTGCAGCAGAAACAAAATAAAAATGTGAACGATAAACAGAACTACGAACATGACGAGACGTGGGGACTATCTCTCTCTATCTCTACCTCTTTCTCTCTCATTCTGAAGGGCAGATCGATCATTTAGCAGCATTTTGTGAGCTGTTGACATCAATTTTAATTGTGATCACCAAGTGATGATTGTTCGGGCTATTATCAGTGCTGCCAGAACAGCCTTTTTACCGCAGAACATTTAAAGTTATTTATTTAAATTATTTTTTAAGTAAAGAAAATTCTTAAAATTCTATTTAAAATTTTGACTTGTTGGGTTTTGGATTTTATACTTGTTGAATTCCATTTCTATATTATGCTTGTCCCTTTTGTAGCCAACCGCTGGCTGCACTGGTGGTAATTATTAATATTATTGTAGTTGTAGTTCTCTCTACGTCGTAGCCCTGGGTTCCCCTGGCCGCGTGCCACCCCCTGCCCCCTGTGACCTTCACATCATTGCCAGTTTCTTAGTTTTTGACAAGCAGAAAACGATGCAAAAGGAACAGAAAAAAAAAACAAAAAGAAAATTCAGTCGCGCCACCCACACGAGCTCAGTCTTTTTACACAGTAATGTTGCTCAAGTGCATTCAATTTTCCCGACACTTTCCCTCCTCTTTCTCCTGCCCACTCTACTCAATCACCCCTGGCCACTATTTCGTTGTTGGTGCATTAATTTTATCCAGAACTGTGCGGCTGTAACCGATGCCAAATTGCGCTTTTGTATCTCTGCCGCTTGAGACGCGTCGCACAATGGGCAAGAAAGCGATTATCTAGCAATTAAAATTGTTATTTTAATTGAGGCGGAATTGCATATTGATAGGAATCGAAAAACACGATAGGGATTGGATAACCAAAGCTTATGCATTACGGGAATATATTAAAATATTTTTAGAATGAAATAAACCATTTGATAGCTATAAAATATTTTGAATTAAACATTGAACTGTTTTTCAAACGAATTTCTATTATCATTTTGCTTGACATAAGCTATGTTTGGCCCACTGTGCCGTCATCTGTGGCACTTGTGCAATTGAGCAAAGTCCAGACTTCCCCCTTCCTAGCTAACCCAAAGAGATGAAAGAGAGCAACAGGAGTGCAAAGAAAAAGGAGGAGGAGGAGAAGCAAGAGAAAAGAGATGAGGAACAGATGTAGATATGCACTTGATGCTGTTCACGTGTTGTTGTTGTTGCTGTCGCCATATGACGCATGAAATTTTTAGAATTATCTCTTTATAAACACGGTAAATTTGTACAATGGAATTTTTGTTGTTTTTTGAGATAGCTGCATTATTTGAAATATATAATTTAATAGTGTTTATAAAGGTATTAAATGGTTGAGGAATGCATCGCATGACATGAACTGAACTGAACTCAGTCCCCCTCTCTTTCTGTGCCTATCTCTCCCTGTCTCTAATATTGTTATTACTGTGAGTCAAGTTTTGAAAAACGACAATAATTGGCATAATGATAATGATAGCAAATCACACTTGACAACTGAAAAAATCACACGACTTACTATTTACATTGAAAGTTATTATTGTTGGCCATGTTTATAGACGGTATAGCGGTTTTACCGCTGAAAAAGCCCAATTCAAAACTGAATCACTTGAAATATTGATTTCACCCACTCAAAATATATATAAATAATAATAATAGCACTGTATTCAGTTGTCTTTAATTACATTCGTATGAAATGGAAAAGTATTTTGCAAAACATTTCAAACTGTCTCAAAATCGAGCAAGTATAGCGTTACATACAGTTGTATACACATATAAACAGAATAAATCAAGTTAATTCCTACAGAAACAATTCCCCATTTATTTCTATAAAAATTTTGATTATTTCCAAGATGCCATTAATTTGAGAAAGAATCCCAGAGAGCTTTGTATATTTTAATGATTTGTGCAATACGCTTGATTTATTTTATAACACAAATACTTTATTTTGGAAGAATTTATTTGCTTCAATAAAGCGTTTTTCTGCTTGCTTGGTCGCAACATATTTTCGATTTATTTTTTACATTTTTGAATAAACCTAGCCTCATTTCAAGGAAAGCAGTAAACCTCTGGATACCTGAACAAATCCCCGTGATCCTTCTGGCTTGAAATAAATACTCTTTCGTACCTGTTAAATCCTCATACACCTGACAGAGTGCTGCCTGTTTGAGATTTCTCTGCTTGACTTCCTCCTGCGCCGCGTAGGTGAAATATGTCCAAGCCTCACGACGAACCGTGACGAAATTCGGCTGCTTCTTCTTTTTCTGGTGGAACTGGGCAGAGTTTGCTAGCGGCAAGTGCAACATGGCGATGCGTCCGACGTTAAGGGATCAAACTCTGAATTGCAACTAACGAATTTTTGGCATGAAACTCAGCGCAGTCAGGCGAGAAAGCCACAGGTGTGTGTGTGCGTTTGTGTGTGTGCTGCCCCCTTCAGAGGTGGAAGATGACCAGCAAGCAGAAAACGTACACACACAAGCACACACATGTTACATGCTAAGGGCAAAAGTGCGAAACAACCTCACAGGTGGTCACTAACCATGGTAATGGAAATAATTTGCATTTGGGAATATCCCTCTTGCTCTGCTTTAAGCACCCTCTCACAAGGACTGAGCATGAGAATGGGCAGAGGCAGGGGCTGTGTGATAGGGCAACACTAGTAGACAGTCATTTGCTATTTGGGAATTTCCTTTTACCGTTCACTCTCTAAGTCTTCTGCTTCTGCTGGCCCACTGCCAAAGACGTGATGAAAAACTAATTGAATGGCATTTGCTGCTGCTTTTGGCTTTGCCTACACACGTTTTATTTTACGTTTTTTTTTTTTGTGTCAAATGGACTCATCAAAGTGGAATCTTGTAATAAAATTATGTTTGTCAAGCCTTGACGTAGTCTTTTTTTGCGCTGACCTGAGAGACAGAGAGAGGGAGATAGACCTTCGCGGCGGCGTACATCTGTGCTCACACATACACATACAGAGAAACATGCAAATGTATGCGTGTAAGAATGCCATTAACATTGAAACAACAGACAAGACGAACGCATTGGCATGTGTCCTCTGTTAATCAAATACCCGGAAAGAGGGAAAAAGCAAGGAAAGCAGGAATTGAAATCGTGGTAGGTAATAACAATAACAAAACCGAAACCGAAAGCAAAAGGGAGAGCAAGAGTGAGAGAGCGTGCGCAACCAAATTAATTTCCTGCTCCTACCTAGCAAACACCGCGTACACACACACACTCAAACACAGACAAGCAGGATTGATGTTTCGGCGACTGCGCGTTGTTGTTGCTGTAAGCGCCTTTGGTTCTTGCTGTTGTTGTTGTTGGTGATTGGTACAGTGCCGATAGGTGAACAGGGGTGGTGGTACCGTGCGAGGGGTGCAAAATATTTAGCGCAAATTTTTATGCGCGTTCGGCTGCCATTGACAATATTTAAGAATATGCTATACACCGAAATAAATTCTGAAAGTAGCTTAAAATTCCCTGACGCGTTGTCGCCGTCTTTTTTTAGTACTACAACAAAAAAGTGTATATTTTATTTATCTGCTGTTAGTGACACTTTTTATGTGAATGCTTAACGCCTGCTGTGGACCGACATTGAAAATAAAACCCAAAAAAAAGAAACTGACCAAAAAATATTTGGCGACAAACAGCAGCTGTTCTTCAGCATCCCTTTTCGCCTCTGCAAACGCTTGAGACTCACCTGTTTTTGATTGTTCCTCAATAGTTTCCATTTTGTTTGAATTGCATAAAATTTGGCCAGAGACGCCACTTACACTTACGCACTCACACGCACACACTATCGAATACGCGTTGTTTTATATTTTTTTGTAACTTTTACTGTTGAAGTTTCTTTGTTTTATTTGTTATTTTTGAATAATGGTTTGTTTGCTATGTTTTACTCATTTCTTATAAAAGCACTTTTCCAGTTCCATTCCATCTTTGTTTTCTCAACAAGTAAATTGAACAAATGCCTTGGTCAATTAAAATGAGGCGCGCAAAAAAACACAGTCACAGTTTACACACATATACAGAGTCTACTAACACGCACAAACATACGCCGCACACACTGGCATTGATCGACAAACTCCAGTCGGCGTCCCTTTTTTGTATCACTTTTCTTGTTCAAATTCTTTTTCTAAATTCTTTTCAGAGAATAACACGCGAATAATTGCACAAATGTATTTTGTAATTGTTATACAAATAGTTACACCGCGCCTAGTACGTGTTTAAGTTTACTTGGCTTTCTATGCAGCGCGTCGAAATTAAAAATCAAAAAATCAACGGCCAAACACGTCCGGTCACACGGCTGTTCGTCTCGCTTTATTTTACATAAATGTTAACGCTGCTCCCGCTTCCACTCGAAAATGCTCTGTTAAAACACTTATGTTAATACAGTGTTATTAATGAGACGCTGTAAAACGAGGGATACACAACTGTTATCGTTAGATGAGTTTCTATCGTTAATAAGAATTTAAGCAAATTACGTAGAGCTTACATAAATTTTTAAAAGAAAATACATGCAACTTTATTGGAAAAACCATATTAATTTATTCTAAGGGTTTACGTTTCACCGACTGTTGCCGCCAGAACTAAACCACTATCGATCACTCAAGCAGTGTTGTCATACGTATGAAAATAACAAATAATAAACAGCAGGCAACACTTGTTGCTGTGACGTCACACACACAAACGCACACACACAAGCGCAGTTACGTCAATGCAGCAATATGCCCAGCAATCTGTCAAACAACCCACCACCAACACAAGCTAAACTGACATTTCATCAATAGGTCCATACATAATTTTGTCATTTTTTCACTTGGTCGCAAATGCACAAGAAATTGACAGCAGCTTAAGTTGTGCCGCCGTTAGGAAATAGTGGGCAAAAAAAAAACAACAAACAAACAAAAAAGTAACAAAAACAAAGATAAATAAATAAATGCTGCATCAAGCGCCGCCGCCGTCGTTGCCGCCGCACAGCAGCATGAAAATCATGTCGGGGGCAGAGGAGAATCGTCATTACCTGCGTGCCTTCATCCAGACCTACCGCGAGATGCCCGTGCTCTGGGACACTTCTCTGCGGGATTACACGAACCGGGAGAAGAGGGCGGAGGCGTACCAGCGTCTGGTGCCCATCTACCACTATCTAAAGCGGGATGCGACCGTGGAGGACGTGAAGAAAAAGATTAACACGCTGCGCACCAATTACCGCAAGGAGCTCAAAGTGGTCGAGAGCGCCATGAGATCGGGTAATCTCCACACGCCCCGCTGCTGGACGTTCCAGGAGCTCGATTTCCTGCGCAACACAGAGAAGTTTCTGGCCGTCAATCCGACGTTCAAAAACGAACCAAACTTTTCGTTTAGCGAGAACTCCAGCTCGTTTCTAGAGCAGCACACCAGTGTTTATCCGTATCGTAGTGTGCCCGGACAGACGCCGAATATCTCCGAGATGTTTCACAAGTCCTTTGGTCATGTGCAGAAGGTAGATCCTCTGCCTCCCCCACCGCCACCACCTGCCATCCTCTCGCATTCACAACAGGGCGACTATGGAGCCACCAAGAGATTACGACAGACTCCGCCCTGCAGCGGAGGCGGCGGCTCCAACAGCAACAACAACCACGCCACCTCCTCCACTACGGGCACAGCTACAGTGAGCACTCACAACACGGACGAGCTGTTGAACATTGCCTGCGAGTATCTGGCGGGCACATATCCCGAGGAGGAGTCCATTGCCCGCACCTGGACACACAAACTGAAGCGTTTGCCGCGGGAGCAGCGACTGCTGGCTGAGCGTTTCATCAACGAGATTCTATTCGAGGCGGAGTCAAATAATCTGCATCGGGGCTCCGTTCAGATCAACAATAGCTTTGAGCCCTATGTGAGATTCGAGGAGACGCCGGCGTGTCACGAGGAGCAAGACAAATCCCAGAGTCCCAGCGTACACACATCCTCCGAGTCGACGCCCAAACCAAGTGCGGGTACTGGAGCAGGCGGAGGCACGGGCACAGGAGCTGGAGGTGGTGGAGGAGGTGCTCTCAATGAGACAAACGGGCGAATTAGAGAGTTCTAAGGATTACCATTAATCAGTGTAGTATTATTAAGTGTTATTCAGTTTTTATGGACACAGAGATTAGTATGAGATGAACATGGACATTCACATTGACATGGACATAATGTTTTTGGTATAGTTGAGATTCTTGCGGAGCATTCAATCCAGACGATTGTATTCCACAAGATTGCGCGTTAGCCAGACATAGGGAGACGCGCCCGCCAGGAACAGGCAAGCTCCGATAACAGGCCTATGGAGGATCCAAGCCACGGCCGCAATCGTCAGCGCCAGTGAGAAGGCGATGATGAAGTTTCCTGTCACCGGGAAATGCGAATCCGGCGCCAATGCAATCAGCAACGGCACTCGAAGCACTGCATCCACATTTAATATTAAAATAAAATGTTTACAAATAGAAAAAATAGGTGTGATTGGCCATTTCTTGGGAGGATGGGGATAGATCTACTACTTACGTATGACTCGCAACAGCTTGGAGTTACAGGTGACACCAAAGAAGATCAGGAGCCAGCCAATGAATCGCCACCACCAAGTGTGTAGCACCTGGGCCCGGTACTCCAAACGGAACACATCCGGGGCACTGATCTCTCCCGGGTAGACCAGGAGCACATTAACTCCATGTGTTGTCACATACGGCTCCACCTTGTTACCCTGCAGGCGGCCCACAATAGTGTACACTTCACCCTCCATTCCGGCGTACGAGAAGAGTATGCGCAAGTCTCCAATCTCCGGATTGAATACATCATTGGTGTGGTAGTACAAGCCGAGATGAAGCTTGATGCTGCTGTCGTCTGGACGTATATCGGATGTCAGCTCATGGTAGTCACTGAATTTGTTCTTCACCTGGGCGCCCAGCTCGTATTTGCTAATGTAGACGGCATCGGCGACCTGGATATTGCTCTCGATGGGGAACCGAGTGGGGTTCGTGTGTCCACGGCGATGGTGGAAGTTGCGCGAGTCTATGACCTTATCCCGCCAGTCACGGATATAGAAATAGCTGCGTGAACCCGCCTCCACGCCTCCCACGCCGATATTCTCGCCAAAGTTGTGCTCCACGGACTCTTCGATCCACTGATACATTTGGACTCGTCGTTGCAGCTTCACGGCCATTAGCTGTATGTTGTAGTCTGGCTCCGTAAGTGGCTCACCGCAAATAATGGGACCCCTTAGATGCACAATACGATTCTCGAAGCTCTGATCCTGCTCCTCCTCGTTGAACTGCATCGAGTAGACATCGGCGTAGGCCTCGTCCAGGGCGAGCATTGTGTGCACTGCACGTCCCTCATTCCAGTAGAGCACAATGCTACCGGCTGCGAAAAGCAGCAGACCGAAGGTCGAGATCAACCAGTGAGAACGGTAGGTCTCGATTAGTGTGGCCATTTTAATTATACATTTAAATTAATATCAAACAGCAATTAATGCTGTGTACCTACAACTTTTTGCAATACAATTCTGCACAGTCAGAGGCCGTCGATAACTGGAACGGCGTTAAAGCGGTCAACAGCTGTGTGCGCTTGCACTTATCGATAGGCAGCGAACAGCTGTTTGACATTCAAGCATCAAACTTTTATTTAACACAGACACAAACAAAATTTAAAAAAAAGAAAAATGTTTAGCAATAATTTAGCCGATTATCAGTTCACGAAGGAGTTTAAGCATGGAAATTTTAGTTCAGTCTACAAGGCAAATTACACGGTCAACAATCGCGTCGTTGTTATCAAAAAGTTCTCGCTGGAAGAGGAAAATGACGCAGAACTGAAGAAACTTTTCGCCGAAGTTTTATGCTGCCGTCAATTTAAGCACACAAATATCAACAGAATTTTGCACAGTTTTATATCGGACATGGATGTGTTCATCCTCTATCCCTACATGTGCTTTGAGACGTGCCAAATACTACTCGACAGCATTTTCACAAACGGTTTTCCCGAGACACTGATTGCTCTGATCTTTCGGGACGTTCTCTCCGCTCTTTACTACATACACTCTAATGACTTTGTCCACGGGTCGGTGAGGGCCAGTCACATACTACTGGACAGCCAGAAGGCAGTATTATCGGATTTCCACGAGAGCCGCAGCTTTATTCAACACGGCAAGAAGAAGAGCGTCCTCCATGGTGTGTCGCAGAGGAAGAACCTCAATTGGGCTGCTCCCGAAGTGTTGGATCAAAATATCAAAGGATTCACCGAAAAGTGTGACATTTACTCGGTGGGTATAACGGCATGCGAAATGGCTAACGGTATTCAACCATATATCGAGACACAACCTACACTCATGTACACTGAAAAGATTCGGGGAAATGTTCCCTCACTGCTGGACACATCAACATACTCCATGCTCCTGGACGATCAGGGAAAAATGCCATTCGAAAACCCAACAGCTAGACGATCCTATGAGATTTATAGGCAACGTGTTCTAACCGATGATTTCCATCAGTTTGCAGAGATTTGTTTAAATCGGTATGCGGAGAATCGTTGGAGCGCTAAGAAACTAATGACTCACGCCTTCTTCAAGCAGTGCAGACACTCATCCATCTCGGATCACATCAAGAAATGCCGCTCGGAGCTGGAGAATAACGCCATGGAGGAGGAACCCATTGGTCCCCACGATGATCAGGAAACGACGTGCAAGTCTGAGGAAGTCCAATGGAATTTTTAAATGTGTTCGATTTGTAATAGTATAACAATAAGTAAATTAATAAAATATATACAGACAAGATAAAAACAATTGGTTCTAATATAACCAGGGATCTAAGGGACTTCCTTAAAATAAATTTAGCTTTGTAAATAGATACAAATTGTTTGTTGCCTGATTTTCAGTTGAAATCATTAATTTATTTCACATAATTTACTATATTATAAATGTGGCTTTATTTACAGTATTTTATATATATGTATATGTTTTTGTTAAAGTTTTTATAAATATTTAAAGTTACGCTTCGAAGCCAAAGCCAATAAATTGCATTTAAATATATATATTTGTGTTTTTAGTTGTGTCTCCCATAAATATATATATAAATTTAAATGTGCTTGATAAAACAAAATATCACTTGGCGCCTTTTAATAACAAATTTGAAATTAAACGGATACAGAAACTGAAACAAGGAATTGATTTTTGTTTCCTTTTGTTTTGGTTTTTTATTATTAAACAAATGAATAACAACTAAAATTAAAATTATTTAACAAATAACTATTTAGAAATTGCTTCAAGTTTGCTGTTCTCGTCTCGTTTTTTTACTTACAAATTATAAAAATTCAACTAAATATTTTTGGACAAACATCACGCACAGAAAAAGTACAGTATATTTAAGTTTTAAGGTTTCTTGGGCATTTGTTAAGACTACGGTTATAAAACATAACTTGTTAAACTGTCAGCAGAGCGCATAAAATGTACAGTTTGAAATCTTAATATATATAATTTATATATTTGTTATATTTAGCATTCTATCACTGACAAATAACGATTATTTCCAACTAGATATAAGATTTATTTTTGGGTTTTTTCTTTAAGTGTAGTTAGCTAATTTGCATATCGTATGTGAAGCATCATTAGTTAATAGCACTAAATTTTGTTTTGTGTATGTTTGTCATTAACTAAAGTGTTAGTTAGTTTGGAGTTTAACTATGGTTAGCAACTAAATTAAGGTTTCGATTTTAGTTTAGGTCTGTTTCCATAACTTGTTTTAGTTTTACTATGTGGACTTAAACAAAGTTTTATATATTAGTATTAATTAAATTTAACGTTGACTAACATGCCACACAATTAAATAACTCTTATCGCCTCGATTCTCAATTGTCTGATTTGGTTCCAGTTGAATACTGTTCTCCATGTCATTGTCATCTGGAAAACACATCCATAAAAATTCCAAATTAGTAAGTACTCAATTGGGTTAGTAAATTAATATAATATGATTTGTGTTTGCAGCAGACACAACTACAAAGGATCAGAAATATATATAGAGGTATATAGTACAGTAAAGCAAAGATGTTTCGCTTTTATTATTAGATTTGTTTAGTTTGCTGCACAACTTGTAGGTATCAGTTTCTCAAAGGTTTAGTTTGGTTTAGTATTATTTCCTTTTAAAATTCGATAGTATTAAGATAAGCCAAACTTTTTACATTTTAAATAATTAATTAATATATGCAACTAAATAATATTATTTTTAACTAAAAAGCATAAAGTGCATAAAACAAAAAATACCATTTATAGTTAGACACCGCGCTTAAAGTTTCTTAGTTGCTCCGGCTAAAAAGTTATATGAAATATTAGATCGATTTTTCGCATTCAGAGCTGGGAAAAAATCAAATATCGATTTAAAGTTTCTTTCCCCAGCTCCACTTGACGTAGTTTTTAAGTTCTTATTTACAAGAGCGGAGATATTTTTTATATAATTGTTCCCTTATAATTGTATTGAGCTGATAATTGAGTAGGACATTTTACAAGGACACCACGTGTGGTCTGTAACTTATTGTGTAACTGTGAAAAAGTGCAAGTTTTATATACAGTAAATTTTGATTTTAACAAGTGGAAAAATTAAAAAACTGGTGAGTTTTTCCTTGTCCGCTTAATTTCGTGACAAACTGTATACAAAAGTGTGGTGGAAAGTGATAACGAAAGAAACATTGAACATAAAGTTGGCATAAACCTTTCGGGGATCTCTTTGGATCATGAATCAATTCAGCTCTGGGAACTGCGAACTGGGCACAACTTTAATCTGCGGCAATCCTACTGAAAGTCATCCCCAGGGAGCACTATAAATTGAAGGTTCTACACGTAAAAGAAAATGCAATTAAAACAACGAAAAACAAAACAATTCAACAACAACAAAAATTGTAAGACAGTGACGAGCGCAAATCAAAAGAAAACAAAACAAAAATTGAAAATCAAAAACAAAATCATAAAAATTATAAGGCTTACGTATCGACTTTCCAAACTATCAAATGCGCTGCATTATCACTAGCATCGAATTTATCATGTCCTGCAGATGAATATATATATGTATATATGAGGAACGATTATACAAAAATTGATCGCTCTATTTAGGTTTGATGTCCGCTGACTGACACTTACTTATGCGAAAATCTATATAGCCTTCGCCCCCGCACATAACCAACATATCGGGACGTTTGTTGGTAAAGGTTAAGCCTCCGTTAGGCTGCTGGAGCATGGGCACGGAGACAAAGAACTTGACGGCATCGCGATGACCATGGAAGGACAGTTGAGCATTGGCCATGCAGCACAGTGGCATCTGGCCATGTGGATCAGCTATGTATGAGAAAAGTTGTTACAGTTTAAGCCCAGCTAACAAAAAAGTCACTTAGAACTTACATGATTTCTGCTGAGTTTCGGCAAGTGGTACAGAGATGATGACACCGTTGCTGGTGCCGATCCAGAGACGATTGCAGGAGACCATAAGAGCAGTGATGCGCACAAAGCTAAAGCCCAGTTTGCCAGTGCCCAGCATCTTGGACACATAGGGCTCAATGTCCACATCCTGTTTGTGCTCAAAGGTGTGCGTGTTATACAGACGCAGCGTGGAATCCAAGCTAGAGAAGACATACAATTAAAATGAAGTTCCAAATTAGATGGGGACTGAGACTTACCGTATGGAAACCCAAACACCTGCGCCCGTGGCTGCCATTTGTCGCACTTGGCTCTCCTTGCGGGGATGCGCGTCTAACGAGTGCACAATGTTGAGCGAAATGGGATCAACAATGAAGATCTTGTTGCGATGCGCGGCCCAAATGCGTTCGCCGGCCACACAGAGGCAACGTATCGAATGATTGCGATCACCGAGCGTAACCAGGTGATAACTATTCAGATCCCATTGGCCATCTGTTTGGCGGCGGAACACCGCCAGCTGTGCATTGGCCAGCGCAACCACAACCCGCGACTCGACATGTACAATCGCCAGGACTGCATCCGGCAGGAGCACCTTGTGCAGACACTCGTGCCAACGTCCCACGCTGCTGTGGACATAGAGCCAGCCCTCCTGGTCGCCCAGCCACATGGTGGGACCCACTGAGCTCATTGCAGGCTCCGCACGCTCCTTAGTGCCCAGTATGGGATTCAAGGACTTAATGCTAAACTGCACACTGTTGTTGTTGGTCTCCGAGTGTTGGTTGGAGCTGGAACTGGAGCTGGAGAGACGCTTGGGAGCACCAGGCAGTGCCTGACGTATCTTGATGGCCTCCACATTACCCAATGGCTCAATGGGCTCTATGGGCAATTGCTCATTGGACTTTTCGGTGGCCTCCTTGGCCTCTGTCACGGGTGCCACCTGTTCCTCCTCCTCCTCGGCCTGCTCAGCCTCTGTCTGCTGTTCACCAGCCGATTTACTATTGCTATTCTGATCCGCTTTAGAGCTCACACGTATAAACTCCACTTTGCCAAGCAGTTCGGGACCTTCGCCAGGTCGCTGCAGCATCTCACCCGCCTTGACCACCTCCGACTGCTCCAGCAGCGCGTAGTCATTTTCCATGGCGCCCTGCACGGAGGCAATGCACAGCAAATGGGATGCACAAATCGGGAATGCATCCAGCACAGTTGCCGATTGATTCGCATCCACAACACTCACTGTGCTGGCGGCATGTGTGCTCGTGCAGATCCACACATAGGAGCTGAGCTGCGTCTCCGGCTCCAGGGTTTCCAGGCTGGCTCGGGCCATTTGGCGGTCCAAAGCCTCGGCACTCTGTTCCGCTGTTGGACTCGTTATCTCGGCTATTTTGAGCGTAGAGCGTGGCGCATACGGAGAGTTGGCGGGTATTAGAGATTGGCCATCTTTGGTGAAGCCGCCTTGGAGATTAACCCCCGCTGCACAAAACACCTTCATATGGGGTGATGCTTCCGCGAGGGGATTACAGTAAACGGGCACGGGTACACCACCGGAATGCCGGCTTGGATTTGCATCCTGGTTGGTCTTGTTGATGGGTAAACTCCAGCCATAGGCATGCAGACGTCCGTCCTCCTTCTGGACATGAGCACGCAGCTGGCGATACTGTTCCCGCCTCCTGGCGCTAATGCGCTCTGAGCTGCCCTCCTCGCCATAATCCTTGGCCATGATTAGGGCATTGGCCAGTCCGGCACTTGCCGGATGCGGCGGCGGATGTGCTCCAGCTAGGGTAAGGCGATTGTCGCTTCCTCCACTTCGGCTGGGTGATCCATGGCTGTGGGCAGGGCTTCCTCCGCCGGTGTGACGAAACATCGGCCCCCCTCCAAGACCGTCCGCAACGCGTTCCGTGGGACGATTGGAGGGGCTGTTCACCCAAGTGGGATTACACATTAATAGAGATTAAAAGGATCGTTGGAGATGATGAAAACTTACGTAAAAAGATTACTAAAGTATTTCCAAATGCTTTGCTTCGACTTCTTGTCCAAGTTGTCGACGGTGCGAGAGGCACGCAGTATCTCCGTAAGACGCACTGCCTCCTGCAGCTCCATGAGACGCTCCTTGTACTGATTGCGCTCCATTAGCACCATGGCCATTTCCACGCGGGTGAACCTCTTGCGCTGTGCCAGCGGCACATCATTCTCCTCCTGCTCGGTGTCTGTAGAAGAGTCGGAATGAGTTAGTTACAGAAAAAACTAGGTAAATGCTCTTCACTTACTTTGTTGTTTCACCTGCTCCTTGACCTTCTTGAGGTCATCCTCGAGTTCACTGATGCGTTGTCTAAGCTTCGTCCTCGACTGCTGCATTGCATTCAGTTCCTCTCTCACAATCTCGATTTCGCCCGTCAATTCGTCCACTTTGACTATTAAATCATCCTTGACAATGTTGAGTGCATTTCTGTTTGAATTGAAAGCGGTTGATTGATTACGTGATGGATTGATTGATGGGTTTGTAGGGCTTTGTTACACTTACTTGGTTGCCAGCAGCTCGTTATTTTCCATGATGAGATTTTCCACCTCTTTGCCCATGCCTGCAAAAGCAATCAAAATGTCGTTAGTAATGCTTAGAAAGAAAGTTTAAAATTGATAAACAAACAAAATCCAATTAGGAATGACAAATGTGGAACGCAAGTGGATGAGTGTGGAACGTAAGAAAATGAAAAATATTAGTGATAAAAATATGATAAAATAATATTGTTAATTCATGCAAGTTTTAAAAATGATTTGGTTGTGGAACTTAAGTGGATCGTAAGTATGTGTGAAATAAGAAATAACGCTAATCGAGATCCAAACCAAAAACAAACTGATCTTTTAAAATAATGAAAACCACAACTGAAAACTATGAGTTAAAATCCACCAGCTGACACCAAAACAAAGATCAGCGAAGATTAGAGACACTACTTACATAGAGAGAGGAAAAGATAGAGAGACTACATACTATATGGAAACTATAGCTATTGTACAAGTCGATTCGCTCTACAAAACTTACCAAAATAGTTGTCGTTTGCTTCAAATGTTTCATAACAAAATTGTAGTATTTGTTTCATTTTGTTTTGTGTTTTGTTTTTGTTTTTTTTACAGAAAAGTTTTTGGGAAAAAAGGGATTTTGGTTTTTAAAATATTTATAAATATTTCGGCGTAAAAAGAGAAGTTTAAAATTTCATTAGAGTTCGATTATGATAAATATATAAATATATGTCTTTTATTTAAGCTTTGCAACAGAGTATCTCAAATCAGATTAGATTATATCAGATCAGATCGGATCACATAACATTCCAACACATATAACACTGAGAACAGTCGAGAATTTCGCTAGTGGATCCGATGTCGTATAGTTTTTTTTTTGGAAAATCAGTCGATTATCGTATGATATTTGATGTATTTACAGGTTATATAGATGAATCCATATATGTAGGAATTATATGGTGTTGTTGGTGGAGTTTGTTCTTGTTCTTGGAGTAGTTCTTGGACTTGGTCTTGTGTGTGGTACCTACCTGAGGATGCGTACTCTCCGGGGTGTACCCAACTGCCTGTGGTTGTGCATGTTGTTGTGTGCATGTGTGTGTGTGTTTTAGGGGGTTTACCGGAAAGAGAAGACAAATGAGTTGAGTTTTTGAGCATGCAGAGACTTGCATTGTCGTGTCTCCTACCTGTAACAATCTCATTCTCTTCGCTCTCCTCGTTATCCTGAAAGGACAACTCTTGGTACAGATTGTTGTCCGATCTTTGCTCCTTCTTCGTGGTCGATCGGCCAACTAAGTTTTGTTATAAGTTAGCATTTTAGTCGGGTTAACACACACAAAACACAAGGAGAAAAAAAGTAGACAAGTTAGTAGAGTTGTTTGGCTTAAAGTATCAGTCGGAAGGTACTTCCTCCTCCACCTACCATTAGCTGGCGCATTTGGCACAACGGGACTCATGTCGGGGCTCTGTGGAGTCGTTGGTTGATCACCGCTGGCTACACCACGCTCCACATGGGCTCCCGCCAAGTTATCCAACTCGTTCTGCAGCGAGGGTGGTCCCGATTCATCCGACTGACTGCCCACACTGCAAATCGTTTCCGTATCGAGCATTACCGAGTTCTCTAGCGAGGCAAAGCCATAGGAGACAGGACCAGAGCTTCGAGCAACAGGATTCAGACGTTGACGACTCACTTCCATGCGATCGGAGGCTGTGCTCATCTGTGAATGCGTTGAGCCCATCAGCATTTTTGTGCGCTCCATGTAGTCCACATGGTTCTTAAACAGCTCCGTGTACCGCTCGTGCAGTCGGGCGTACTCCTGCAAAGGAAAAAGGTATTAGCAGGGTATGAGACCAGACAGTTGGCTACAAAAAAGAGATTAACCTTTTTGAGGTCCGTTTCCCGCTCCTCAAGGCGACTGGCGTGCTCGACGCTATTCTTGTGCTTCAGCTCGAGCATGCGGACAATGCTCTCAAGGGATTCGAGACGGCTGGCAAGCTCTTTGTTCTCTTGTTCGGCCAAATCCTCGGCCTCCAGCAGCTGCAAAGAAATTCGAATTAATACTGATTCTAGTTTATGGGACTTTCACACCTGTGAGTGTCTTTTATTCGCTCACCTTTTGCTCCGACTGCTTGCGAGCACTTTTCTCCCGCTCATATTGTGTGACCAACTGTTCATTGTCCTCACGTAGCAGCTCCACCTCAACGTCCTGCTCCTGATTGATGCGATAGGAGGCATCCAGGCACTCCAGCACGTTCACCAGCAGTGGCATTAGGTTCTTAACCACATCCTCATCGTAGCGATTGATCATTCGCTCGAACTCCTGATAAATGCTTCCAGCCAGTTGTTGCACCTGAGGAATTCAATTTGTGGATGGCATCAATTTTAGTACAATTGCAGGTTTTCAACGTTGGTAATAACAACAAGACAAGGAGAAAAACTATGGTCGAGTTTAACCGACCTTTGTATATCCTGTGCCAGTAGCATATATTAATGTCAATCAATAATATAAAGGAGGAAATATAATATAATTATAACAAAGTAGGACATTAATAGTTAATAATATAATTAAAAGTTAATTAATAACCCACTTATATCAAACAGAAAAGCATATGTTGCCGCCCGTTAGTTACTTCAAACAAACTTGTTATGCCCCCGGCACAGGGTATGTCAAAGAAGACAGAGAGAAAGATAGAGAACGAGAGAGTTAGAGCTAGAGAGAGTTAGAGTTAGAGTAAGATGGGCGCACTTTTAATGGCTTAATTAAAAACCAAGAAGTATCAAATTCGCGGTTTTTATTTTTTATGAATGAAAGCGCTGCAAATGGAAATGTGGCCCAATGAAATCGCAAGTCATGCGCGTTAACAACAACAGCAACATAAAACAGTTAAGTAAAGAGCAAGAAAAGTGGATGGGAAAGCTGAAAGGTCAAAGTAAAAAAAGCTTCCCATGCCATTTAGTTAGTTTAGGTGGAACAACAAATAAAAAGTTAAAAACTCAAGTGCAGAGCGTAACAAATTAAAATAGAAAACAAAGAAACAAACAAATTTAAATATCGTGCATTATTTAAAATTAAAACGCATAAAGTGAGTGACAACAATAATTATAATAATAAAAATATCAACAAATATAAAAGGAAGCAACAAAATTTTGAACTCACGATGCTGACAACCTCTTCATTCTGAAAGAGAAAGAAAAGAGAAAAGTACACATAAAAACCAAAATTAAACAAAAAAATGAGATTTACATTAAAAACAATTAAAAGAAAATTAATATAGCTGATACCCATCAAGAAGTGCAATGATTATGATACACATATGAAAATTATAATACAATTTAGTATAAAAAATTAAATTTGGATTATAAACAAATAAGAATAAGTAATTAAAAAGTCCCTCTATCGGTTAGGCATGATTTATGGGGTGTGATTAAATGCAGACCTGCGCTTAAAATTAAAGGGGTATAATTAATTTATGTATTTTTAGCTCTAGCTACTTTCAGGGCCTAACGATCTGGCAACTCTGGTTTCAAGGCCTGGCTCCATATGCTTATAAGGCCAACACTCAAGTCAAATCAAGCATAGAAATCATTTCAACTATTTCTGCTCTCAAGTAGTTTATTTAATGTTTCAGAAACCAGTTTTATTACCCAGTTTGTAAATACAATATATGTATGCTTCAGTGAGCGTTCGAGTTGTGGGCGGTGTGGTAGTGAGGGAGTGGCGTGGTAACACAATTAACAGGTAGCCAATAAGGTTAGTGAAACATGTGCGGCATAAAGGGTTTCTCGGTTTCTGCATTTAGTCGGTCGATGAGCTCATTTACATTAAGCTGACTATTAAAGCCCTGCGAAGCTGATAAAGTGCAAAAATCAATGACGTTGCTTTGATTGCCAGAAAATGGCAAACGACGAAGAGGGGAAATTAAGGGACGGGAAGTGGAAATGCACATAAAAATAAACTGCTCGTAGAAAATAAAAAGAGCAAAAGAGAATTGCGTGAGGCGACATTACATTAGAAGGCAACCGACCGACTCTTTACTTGTATTGATTTTTATTTCTTTCTCTGTCTCTCTTTCGCTTGTTCGCTTCCTATCGCTGTACTCCTTTTTGGGCAGTATTTTGGCGTTTCTGAATGTGAATGTCAATGACTTGGGCTGTGGTCAGCTGACGCGTGATAAACAAGCAGAGGGAGGGAGACACTGAGATTGCAGTCTTCAGACTGCAGACATAGCTGTGAATTGTTGACGATGCATAAATAAGCAAGTCATGGAGAGCAAGAGGCACAAAGATTTAACGCCAGACATAACTGTGATTGTTACATTTCCTGCTTATTATTTTGTCTTTGCTTATAATTACTACAAAGAGTAGCAACAAAAATAAAGATATGATTGGCCTTATCAGAAGACTGTTACTGTGCTACTACACAACGTGCCCGCATGAATCATATGGTAGTGTTAACGTAGTACATACCTTTTCGGACATGACCATATTGTTGTCCTCGGTGCCGTAGACCGTTTCAGCGCCGGACTGCGGTCCACAGTTATTGAGCATTGTGTCATCGTTGTCCATCATTTTGGATTTTGGTCTTACTCTATCTCTCTCTATTGTAAGTCTCTTGTGGCTTCTGCTGAAGTCGATTTCCTAATTACCCACTTGAGTGTGTGGGTGACACTCTAGAGTGTGCTTGTGTGTGAGTGTGACACACACGTCACGCGTTATGCAGCTTTCAACCCCAAACAACAATAACACTAAAAAACACCAGCTACTGTGTGATGCACCCACACATCCACACACACATTTGCATACACTCGCGCTTGTATTTTGAACGGGGTAGTCTGAATGAATCTTTCTCTTTGTATATTATTAAGCTTATTTATTTTTAATACTATTGCATTCTCTGCTTATTCTGCGTGTCACTTATTTGCGTTTTTCGCTGTCGCTATGTTTGGCCATCATCCTCTTTCCCCCACTATTTACGACGTATTTTTGACTAGATTTCATTTTTTCGTTTACGTTTTTCACACATTCCCGTTTTTTGTTTTATTTATATTTTATATCGACCGCATGCCCGCACTACTTAATCACAAGATTTCGTACTATTTATAACGATAACACTATGTTTTCAGCACATTTTTGCTAAAAATATTGAGAAAATAGCAGGCGAGCAACCGATTTTCGTGATGAATGAGAAAGAATAACTAGTGTTGACAAATGACAAAAGTATTTTAATACAATCATCGAACTTACGAAGCCAGCAATCGATATATCGATAGCGACAGTGACACGCTGTCGTTTGACGTTTACGTTGTTGTTGTTCTTGCATTTCACTTTCGCAGCTGTGTTTCGCTTTTTGCATTTACCAAGTTCGCTCAACATCATGGTTTTCGTTAAAAACTGGGAAGATTTCGAGATCGCCGCGGAGAATATGTACATGGCGAACCCAAAAAACTGCCGATACACAATGAAATACGTGCACTCCAAGGGTCACATACTGCTCAAAATGACGGACAACGTAAAGGTGACGAAAAGAGTTGTGTAAAATTGTTGAAATGTATTTTAATAGAGTTTATTACTTGCAGTGCGTACAATACAAAGCTGAGAACATGCCCGATCTAAAGAAAATTGAGAAGATCACAAGCAATCTGGTCGGACACATGGCCTCCAAGGAATAAAGCTAACAGAACACACAAAATTGGCCACGGCGGCAGTTTGGACGAGTTAAACCAAAAACAACAAATTCGCAGTAATAGTTGATGTCTGCTCTGATCGCCGTGGGTCTTTCACCTGCAATTGTTTAGTTTGTAAGCGCTCCACGGGCCATAGGACGGCGTCTGAGAAGAGTGTGGTAACACGAGTAGTTAGTTAACTGTTCAAATAACATTTTATAAATGTTAGCTCTGTACACACAAGCCGTCCACAAAATGGCGCCAGTGGAGTTTTAAATTTTAATATACTTTTGTATTTAATTAATTAATGTGAATGGTTGCAGTCATGGGTCTGCATTATTTGTGACATTTTTGAAAGTATAGTGCACATTTCCATGAAATGCTTTAAACAAATTAAATGGGATGTTTATAAGAAAAAGTGTTGTTTCTTCTTTCAGCTGTAAGTGTTGGTAAGAGCTGTATGCGCATGTTACGAGCAATAGATGGCGCTGTTCAAACGTCCGTTGAGATTTCAATTATTGGCGCAACTTGCAGAGATGAAATGCTTCGAAACATTTTACACCTGTAAGCTGAGCCTCGATATTGTGTTTTTGTAATTTTGTCGCTGGCACTTTGGTTGAAAAAAAATGTTAATTGCCTAGCCATTAAAGCGATTAAACAGCCAAAGCAAACAATTTGCAATGCACAGATGAATGACTTCAATGCTGCGAACGTGTTAGTGCGACAAGGACAAAGAACACTGCTCTCGCTCTCTCTAACGCTTACTATAGCTTGCTTTCGGTAGTCGCTGACCGCTGTTACTCACTTAATAAGCAGCGAAGTAAATATTTGTGTATTTGCATATTTGAGGCACTCGAGTTTATTTGCCACAGGAGATTGACAGCAATGATGCCTGAGATGCCACAAGAGATACAGATAGAGAGAAAGAGAGTGAGAGAGACAGCGGAGAAGAACAGAGGGTAAGGGCGAGAGAGAGAGAGAGCGATAGAGAGATCAGTAGCTGGCGAAGCGCAAAGTGTTGTTGACCAAATGCCACAAGAAGTGTTTGCACTCTTTGGCAGAATGTGTGGAATGAGTACACAGAGAAAAATTAATATAGAAAGAAATCGAAGGAGAGCTCTAAAAGTCATAAGCTATCAGGTGAATGCTCATCAATAATATTTACTATTCTGTACCCTTTTCTCGCAGTGTATTAACTGCATTATCCGCTGTGCGACAACTCAGTAGCCACTTTGGGATTAAAGCCAAAAACGTTTGTTTGACCCAAAGAACACTGAGAGAAAACTTACCGCAGACCGGTCGCTTTTGATCAGAGCCCTACAGTTGCATCTCAAGCACCTTCGCACTTGGCATCGTCTCTTTGACTAGTGACTAAAGGAGCCGCCACTTCTGCCGACCAACAATTTCCGGCCGCTTTAACAGGTGGAGAGCGAGAAAAGGAGGGATGGAGAGAGGTAGGTAGCGGGAAAGAGAGAGGACTTGAAAGACGAGACAAGCTCATTTGGCTTCTGTTTGTCAACTTGATCAGATATCTCTCTACTCTGTCTCTACCTCTCCCTGTCTCTCTCTCTCCCCACGTCTTTCTTTTGGACAACTTCTTCTCTGCTGCTTCTTCTTTATCGGATGTTTGTATTTGACGTTTTGTGCTTTTGAAAATGCTGTTTACCGTGCATTCATTGCAATCATCACAATCTCAATCTCAATCAGAAACACTTTAGGCGCTTAGCTGTCGAGCACACACGACTGTAAAGTACCCTGTACTGTGTGGGGGAAGACTGCTGTGACCTCTGGATTGCAGTCTGTTAACAAAACGATAACACCCCTTTTTTGGGTGAGCGTAAACTACAGTAACCTCTTGCCGACTGCACACTACAGGGTTCAAGTGTCCCTCCGTCTAAATGTCTCATAAATTTCGAGCGCACAATCGAAATATAGAAATCAAATATAGAAATCGAAGAAATAAATAAACATTCAATCTGAAATATATGACATAGGAGGTAGAAGAAGAGGGGGAGATAGAGGGAGAGAGAGGGAAATGGAGGGAGAAGGGGAGAGATAGGCTACTGGTATTTGAAGACCATAAACGCAATGCGATCGTTACAAGTCGATAAAGCAACCAACTACTCTACCCCTTCCCTCCACCCCTCCCTGCCACGCCCCCCAGTCCAAGAACAGCATTTAATTAGGCACATTGGCTGGCTATATAGAAGCCATATAGAAGCTATCACTGCGATAAACTTGACAAATAACATAAATGCTTTTTATTGCGGGTGGTGTCTCTGTCTGTGTATTTAAGTGTGTGTGAGAGTGTGTGTGTGCAGGGGTGGGGGAGCTTAGTCAAACATGGACATAGACTAGAAGTACTTACTACCAGTATTACGCCCCGGTGCAGTTTATGACACCCACTGGCGTCAATTATAAAGATATTTAAGTACAGTTAGCATGCAATTATAGACACCAGACATATAGACTCAGATACACTGCTAAAATATACTGTGCTTTAAAACTTAGTAAAGAAACAAATATTTCTCTATATAATAAGGACATTATAATGATTAGTTTATCGTTTAAGGCTCAGCTCTTTCTGTTTGAAAAGCTAGTAACTTAATTTGAAAGCTGCTTGTGTTTGTTACTTTTTTTCAGTGTAGAGACGTACTATATGGTGTCAGGGATCTTAGCTGCAGTCGCTTGTGGCACACATGACATGTCCCGGCGCCTAGAATATTACAAATCCCTGAGATTTCCCATATAAATTACAGCCATTGATAGTCGATTGCTGCGAATTCTTTGATTTCTTCGAGTCTTCGATCGGTTGGTCATATGACAATTAGTTATAAATTAAGTCCGTGTATTTGTACAATAGTGTTATGCAAGTAATAAATAAACTTACTAATAGTTAATGTGCACATGTGGAGGGCTTTAACCCAAGGTTAATTAGTAGAAACGAAAATGAGTAGAAGAGCTCCCAAGCGAACCTAGAAACTAGAGGAGAAGTGTTTCTAACTGAATCCTAAAGGAACTGCTAGTACCGATTCCTTAACTCCCCCACTTTAAAGCCCTTTAACTCCTCCAGTTGAAACTTTCATTCTTGTTTCTTAGCTTATAGCCCTTCATAGCCCTCTTAAAAATGGTGGCCTAAAGCGCTGAAAGCGGTTGAAAGGCGGCTTCTTTTGCACTTTTCAGTTGGCCACTTCAGTTTCAGTTGGGCAAATAAGCCAAGTTTAATTATGACCATTAGCCACTGTTGAGCGGCTACCGTTTTAAGTCAATACTTGTTTTGGCTTGGTTTTTTTTTTGGCTGCCGCTGCGTTTTTAGCTTTTATTTTGATAGTCGTTGCGGCTTATGTAGAAGATTCGCTTTGTTGTGCAAATGCTGGTCATAATGCTTAGTGGTTAGTAACTGACCAATTGTCCAGTTGTCCCTATGTCCAGTGGCGATAATGGCCATTAATGATCAGTTTATTGACGCAAGCCATTGACCGAATTGTGATATGCCGAATTCGAGTGAGTCACAACATTTGGGGAGGAGTGTCATGAGACTTATCTTTGTGTAGACTACACTGAGAGAAATAGTCTGTTAGATAATACTACGCCAGACAGAAGAAGTAGGTAGTTCTGTTTCTATAGCTGTTATTTTCTCAGTGTAAGTAGTGTCAGACCAACAATAAGTATTGTAATACTTCATTAAACACTCATATCTATTATTAAATCAAAATTGACCCTCGTATATTTTCAATTTTCAAATGAACCCAATCAGGAACTACGATTACGGTCGGGTATTATGATTAAACCGGAAGAGAGAGCTATATATTCTGGACTTTGACGTCAAAGTAGTTAGTAATAACATTACGTTATCAATGCTATTCATGATTTATCATTCATGATCAGTCAGTTGGTTTTTGGATCACTGGTGACACAATGTCTATAAGGAAATAAAACTGAACTAATGTTTTCATTACAATTGAATCATTTCAGCAAAATCAACTTAAGTGAGTATTACTTTCCAGAAACTGCTGATTTAGTCTATTAAAGATAGAAAAGTGCTCACAACTAATTGAAAGCTGAACTGAAATTTGAAATGGTAACGGTAAACAGATTTGTCATTCCATCCAGTAATTAGAAGTAGTAGCAGCTATAGTCTATGGGGTTATCAAGCTATCATGTTATCGCCCTACACAAATCGGAGAACACAAATCAAACCAAAGAAACCGAGAACTGAAAAGCCTTGATAAATTCAATTGTTTCTAATAATACAAATTATATACGACTCTCAGTCAGTTGTAGTCGTAATAGGTTATTTATAACTAGGTGGACTGGTAAATCAACGTCTATGATTAGAGCTTAATACATCTTGATAGCCAGTTGCAGCAAATTGATAAATCAAATAGTTTTATGCCCCAAATCGGGGGTATTATCAAATAGTCATTAAACTATATGAACAAATATATATATAGGTATATATATTTGAACTGGATAATGGGTCTTTCACTTTAAGAAATAATATCTGTTCCATATAACTATCTAAAAAACTACAAAAACGCTAAAAAAAGCCACTTAAAAACGCGTCTGAAACGCGCTTATAAATTCTATGAAAACGCTAGAAAAACGCGCCCATCATTATACACCCTATGCGTTTTAAAACGCGCTAAAAACGCTCCGTAACTTCTACTTAAATTTTGAGTGCGATTTTGTCGCCGACTTGGAGTTGGACTTGGAGTCGTAGCTTTGGATCTTCGCCGCATTCACGACTCATCTGTTTACCCATTAGCGTTTTGGGCTACTAAAATGTTTACGCTGTGGCGACGACGTTTTCAATGTGGGGAATCAGAGGGTAAAGGGAGGGGTAGGAAGGGGGAGGAAGTGAACACGATGGGTAGGTAACTGAAATCATTTTCTCTAAGCATTTTTGGCATTTGTTTGCTTTCGAATTATTGCAAATGTACAAATGTACGCGTAAGTGCGGTAGCTACGACTACAGCCTCGGTTTGTGCTTGTGGCTGGGACTTTAAAGCAAATTTCGGGGCACACTCTGGCGCCACTTTGTACCACAGGCCCCCTCTTCATACCCCCTTCCTCTGCACTCTAGGTAAATTCACAGAAATTCTCTTTTAATGGAGATTAATGCACGTATTTTTCTCCATTTTATTGAAGAGGCGCCTGAGACGCTGTTGACATTGCTAAATGTTTTTTATTCAGACATTTTTTTGCTAATTAAGAACGTGGGAAAGTCTCTCCGTGCCCCTTCTACTCCCTCTACTTGTCTCCCTCTTGTCTGACTGCCAAGCGGCGTATACGCAATGTCTTTAAATTCGAGTGATTGCTGCGTAAATCTGTCAATAACAAGTATTTAGAAATCACATAAAATTATGCTGCTTAAATTAATTATTTTCCTTTCTTAAAAAAGGCCAAACTTTAAAATTCCATTAAATTTCTATGTTGATTAAATGTGTCATTAATCTCTAAGCTTATTTTCTATTTAAGTGAATCATAATCAGTAAAAACTTCTAGTTCTGCGCATATAGCAATGAGTGGCTCAACTTTCTTTTTAAATATTTGATTTAAATTTATTATAATCGTCAACTTCTTTTCTATTTAAAGAAATTCCATTGGAAATCTGCCACTAAAATTAATTAAATCGAGTAATACTCTAATTAAATTGACATAAATATATGAATATATATTTATCGCCTTTCAAGGTATTTAAATTTATTATAATTATCTTCCAGGTAAATAAGATAAACTTTGTTAATTTCCTGTTAATATCTGAGTTGCCTTTAAGACCCAATTATTGGGGTCGATTGGGAAATTACGCACTTGAGAAGGGGCAGGAGAGGGAGGTGGAGAGCCGACAAATCTATAACCCACATAATAATATCCGACCAAATAAACCGATTAACAAACAATGGAGCTAAGAAATGCCAGCGACTATTTCACATTTATGAGCAAATCAATCAAATTCAATGCAATTTCAATTAGAGTGCCACAAAGTGGACCGATAAGAGGGCCCTTCGGTTGGGGAGGGCATCGGGAAGGGGCTAGCAGTGGGAAAGGGGTTGGGGTGGAAATGGAACTTGGAACGACCACAAACCAATCAAACACTATATAGAAATTATGGCCCAGATGAAATTTTAAGTGTTATCGCATTTGGGAATGTACGAGTATAATAAACAATTTTAATAATTTTAGGTGACCGTTTCCAAGTAGGAAAGGTGTCTATAAGGTTTGTGGAGGCAGGGCAGATATATATTCTTGATCAGCATAAAGGAATTGATTTAGTTTCAGGGTCTAGATCGACCGAAATCCCACATGATATATGTAGTACCATCAAGTAAGCCCTGTCAAAGTTTGGTAAGCATCTGATAAATATATCATATAAAAACAATAATTCTAAATTCAGTAACAATACTGAATACAGGGTCTTTTACAGTGGGCTCTCTCCGCAGTAACTCCTTCTACTAGTTTAATTATGGAAACAAGCTGATTATATAAATTAAATCGCAGACAAAGATTAGATTAGAGCTCGAGTGACACAACGACGCTTAAAGTGCAATTTAAATGGCTTTAAACTAATTTCTATAATTTGTATTTTTCAACTAAACCAACCTGACGTTATCTGCCAACTGATTAAACTCCCAAAAAAAATATTTGGTTTTTTTTTGTTCGGGTCTTTGAATTAATTGAAAATTGATTATTGGAAGAAGGAATTGAGGAGACGATAAGACGAGTGAGCTCGACTATTGGCGCGATAAGCAGCTTGCCAGGGTAGAAAAAGAGAAACGAGAAACGACAAACTGTTTTAATAATTGAAAATTAATCCATCATAATAGACGTCAAAGTCGAGAATGTGGAAGAGGTATGGCTCAAGAACCCTGTCGATAAGTGTGGTAGGTGAAGAAAAGAGTGCAAGAAGAGGTGGAAGTCGAGTGAACCCGACTGTAAACTTACCTGTAATGTTCTTTTTTTGGTACATCTTTATTTTATTCTCCTTTCCCTTTGTCTTAGGGATCTCCAAAAACCATTGCCACAGAACTCGGGTGTGTACTGTTCGATTATGCTGAAATTCGTAGAACATATAAAGATATTAGCAAAGGACATTGATACACAATGCTATAAAAATCCCACACACCCTAAAGACCCTTTTATTCTACTCCCCTACAGGGACTAAAATCAGTAGAGATAATAAATTATGAAGACACACAAACACTCAGTAAAAAGTAAGATAAACAAAGACCAACCGAAAATAAAATATTGATATCCAAATAGGGACAGAGACAAGGATATGGCATATATATATGTACACACGATATCAGCAGCAGCAGCAGAAGCAGAAGCAGCGACGTCATCATTATCTGGCAATTGAATTTACAAAACAAATAATTACAAAATGCAGTCCAAACACAAATACGGAGTGCAGAGTACGCCGTGTACGGTAAATGTGACTGGGTAAATTTTGTAGTAACTCTCGTAACTGGGAAACTCGTAACTCGTAACGCTGATCAAATACGGAATACGAATACAAATCAAAATGCGATTTTCAAGCAGGCCCAAAAGGTGAGTCTTATCTCAAGACTCACGTTCAACTTAACGACTCTCGATTGTCAGCTTCAAGTCCAACTCTGCTACACTCAGCTAAATTACTAAATTAAAGCATGAAAAAGGTTTTCAGAACTTACATATACATAAATATTATAAGTCAAAGTTAACAACTTCATCAGTTTTAGGTTTCAGTTCGTTTTTATCAGTGTACTCGAGCCCGGGTTCAGTTAACGATTACGCCCTGGCGCTATAAGGAAGTACATGCCGCTCTCTCTCTCGCTGTGTCTGTCGCTCAGAAAAAAAGGTTAAAAAACTTTGTCGCAACGGCGGCAGCAAATGTATCTGAGCAAACAACTGCCGTGTATTTGCTACACATTTTCTTCCACTATTCAGCTGTCTGTCTCACTGTCTCTCTCTTTCTCTCTCTCTCTCTCTGTCAATGGCAGTGAATTTGTTTACGCTGCGCCTAATGAGCCAACTTTATTTGTGCTTGTGCTGCAAGACGCGACCGCAGCTCTGAGTTACAGATACAGATACACATGTGTAGATACAGATACCAATACAGATACTGTTGCAGATATAGTTATAGCTGCAGATTTACAAAAAAGTGCTGTAAAACACACAGGGATTGAGAAATATTAAAAAATGTATTTTTAGATAAAAATAAGAAATAGTTTGTTAAAACTCAGTATATAAAACTTAGTTGTTTAAACTTGGTACATAGGAGAACAATAATTAAAAGCAAAAATAAATTTAACTCAATTATACAGTCGGTCTTGAATTCTGTTTCATTCTGTCTCATTCTTTCACTTACGATCGGTAGCACGAAATACCCATTGTCTTTGTAAATTCTCTTACTACAAAAGCTGTGCCTGTGTGCGTGCTCTCCCCAAAACTACTGTGTCTGTGTGCGTGCTCTCATCACAGGACCATGCAAATGGCACAAACAATTTTTCATATTTCGTTTCTTATCTTCATTCTCTGCTCAAGCGTTCGAGATCACAACAACAATACAAACGGTTTTTTTGCTTCGCACTTTATCCCATGTTATTTTGTTGTTCTCTTCTCTGTCAGTTTACACTTGCAAAATTTTGTTGTTATGCTAAGCCAACAGCGAAATGTTATGCAAAACGAAAGTTTATGTTAACCTACCTTTTATTGCAGTGCATAAGCACTGTGCATGCAGTATGTTAATGTTCTACCCTGTTAATTTATGTGTAGTCGTAAGTCTGATTAAAATGTTTTAAAATCTAGTTTTTATTATCACTAGAAATCTAATCCTGATTGGAATAATTTGTAATCGCTTAGCAATCGCTTAACATTTGCCACTTAACGGAGCGATTTCCTCCTTAAATCCACTTTTACAACTCTGGGAGATTATGTATGAGCTTATCACTTATCTGTCAACTGTTATCAGTTATCAATTATCACGCAGAAATTATACGCACACCCAGAAATTCATTGGCATTAACGTCATTAAATATTTTATTCATAAGCGGGTCTAAATAAACATTACACACACACTTTTATATGTCTGTGTACATATATAATAAATAAAAAATTCAATGAAACTCATTTATCAGTTTTTAATAAGTTTGCTCTGTTCGGGAACCCCAACAACAACAGCAACAATAATAATAACGAAGCAAATCAATTCGCGCACTTAATGAAAAAAACACAACTCAATTATAAACTTTATCAAGCAGGGGACAGGGTGGGAAAAGGGGAGAATGGAAGGGGGTTGGCATACGTTAAAAGTATTTTTCAATGTTGCAAATGAATTAAAATTGTGTGTCAATAAATGAAATTTACTTTATTATCGCCATAATTTTTCGCACATTTGTGCGTATCAATAAAAAGTATACAAATATGTGTGTCTGTATAATATATATACTCAAATCTACCTCATTGATAGACCCGATGTGTAACTAGCTGACACTTAATGAAACTTTAAAGAGTTTCTTCAAGAAATGACTCATTTTATTTTTTAGTTGCTGGGCCGAAGCATTTTTAAAAGCAATTTTTGACTTGGAAATTATTGAGTCACTTCTTTACCTCAATAATGATATTGTTGTGCAGGGAATTCCCGTGCAGTCAACAGTTTTTAATGGGGAAATTTATCTAATTTAAGCTAAATTAACCATAGTTTGCTGAACTTAACAAATAATGAATAACTTCAAGTTGAGTTTAATAAATAACTATCATTTACTCGATATTAAGGTTATTCCCTTTGCCTGTAAAATGCTGCGACTTTATCAAACAGAAACTCACCTCAATTTACATTGTAAATGTGACAAAATAAATAAATAAATATACAAAACTGGAGTTGTAATTTAATCCATGATTAAAAGTGAATGCAACTTGCTGAATGTAATTAGCCAATGCTGTAACTGCAAGTGGACGTATCTGTATCTGTAGAAGTAACTGCACTGCAAGAAATAAGTCTGGACTTCAGCATAAATTTAAATTGTAGGTTTCCTGGATAAGTCTGGATTTTCCAACACCGATATTCATAATAAATCAAGCTAAAATCTTTTACTTTAGTCAAACATTTTAGTACCAAACTTTTCTTTCAGCGTAGCTGCAACTGTTGCTGTTTAATCATGACTGTTTATATCAGCGCTCAGTTGTAAAAAATTATTTATTGATAACGCAATTTAATGCCAATTATTTGTACATAAATATTTGTTTAATTATCAATTGCATGTCGTGCTCAATTGGACGTTTGTGGGTGTGGCATTCGCAAGGCGCGTGATTAATGACATCGTTTACCTTTCTCCTACTCCTTACCCCTTTTGAGTTCCCTCTCCCCCTTCTCCTTTCAACTTATTGTTTTAAAATGTTTGGCAATCCTGTCAAATTTGCTGGCCAAACAAATCGTTAGGTCTTTAAAGTCCAAGTCACCCCTAAAAAGAACCCCCTTCAAAATTTGTATCCCTTTCACTTCAGACACTTTTTGTTTACTCTCAAATTATGTCAAATTTAGAATTTTTATGGCATTATTGTGCACTTATCGGATGAATTAGCAGCCCAAGGGTTGCTACTCCAGACACATGCTGAAGGGGTGCATGGGTGGTAGGTAGGTGGGTGTCGTGGCACAGGGCGGTAGCTACAGGCACGCCCCCTTCTGACCACAAGCTAAATTGCAGCAACATATGCGACAATTTTCTATTTTTGACACTCACTCGTTAAACGCCTGATTAGAGACGAGCTAATATCTGGAAAATTTTACTTAATTGATTGTGATGGAGCAGGGAGATTGAAGAGCGGGAAACACAGAAAATTTATGATGGAAGAAACGGAACTTACGTTTGGGCAATTAAACAATTAATTGATAAATATGTTTATCCTTAGAAAGTTTATGTTCTTCTTGACTGACTGATCAACGTTAAAGCAAAAATTAAATTATGTTGCAGATTTACACAATTATTTCTAAATAAAAATCCATTAAATCAAATACACAGATAATACATCATGCCAAAACTATAACAACTGAATCTCATGCGATTTGATTGCCTGCATTGCATTTGTTTGTAGTATAATGTAAACTGTTTGTTGACTGAACACAAATCATACACTGAACAAAACAATTTAATTTTAGTACCTAAACTAATCCACAAAATTCTCGAATTTAAATAATTTTTAGTAAACCTATCAACTTAAGAACTATTCTACGTTTTACATTCTTTTTTTTCATTCCAAGTTCCTAGATATTTTGTTCTCTGTAGACACTTTGTTCCATTGTTCTGACCTGTTTGTGCCCCACTGTAAATGTTGGTTAAATGCACGTGGATGAGTAGATAAATATCGTATAATGAAAATAAAATAGGAACGGGCTAACAACAACAACAACAAGAAAAACAATAGCAATCAGTCGCAATCCTCGTTGCAGTCATCGCACTAATTTTCCAGCTAGTTTTGGGTTTCCATTTCCATTTCGATTCTATTTCCGAGCTGAGTTTGAGTTTCAGTTTGAGTACGTGGCCAAAGAAAATACACTTTAGCACGTTTCTTGTTAGCGAACAGTTTTTCATCGCATGATATACTTACACAGACCAGTGCTGACCACAATTGGCTACAAAAAGGTCAAAAGGAGGCCAAACAATAAGAACTAGAATTATGAGTAGGAAAATCAATTACTTAGAAGAGATTTAGCCTTTCCAAAACACTGCTATAAACCAGCTAAAGTGACAGCACTGCTGCTGTCTGTCCAGCTTAAAGTCTAGAGTCTAGAATTTGGAGTTCTTCTTCTTTGGTCCGTTGTTTATTTTGGCATAGGTGAATAGTTCAAATTAAGGCCCAGACATTAGATGAACAACAAAAGTTGAACTACAAAAGAGTTTGGGTCCGAAAGTGGGGGAAATGGGAAAACAACTGAAGGAAAAAGACTAAAGAGACAGAGAGGAAGGAGTAAAATGACCAATTGAAAAGCTGAAACTTCCTCTGGGTATTCCAACACATAAATATTTTATAATCATATAAAACAAAGTTTTAAATTAGTTATATGAGGGAGTTTTCTTCTTATTATCTTTAAAGGTATTTCACATATTTATTTCAAGCTTAAAACTGATTAGTTCTCTCTGAACCATTTAAACCAATAAAGTTTAAGCTAGTATCACGTATCAAGCTTAAAGCACCTTTCCAACACTATTAAATAGGTAATCTTCCTTCCAGTTTTATTTCTGTTTGCTCAACAAATTCCCGTAACTGAATTCTCCATTGAGCAACTGCCGGAAAATGGCATCTAAAAGATCGTTTAGTAATCCATCAGGGCCACAATAAAAGTCAAACACACACACACAAACACACATTTATTTGATGGCCAACAGCGTATGGGTCATAAAACGCTTACCAATAGCCAATTGCCAATTGGTAAATGGTGAATGAAACTGACACCCAAAAGCTAAACTCGCACTCAATAAGTAATGAGTACATAAAAAACTAGCAGGAAAGGCTACAGACGGAGATGACTTTAAAAGACCGTGTACTAAGAGTGTGATTTTGGTTGGGTTGCGTTGCGAGACCTCATTTACTATCGATGGGAGATTTATGGTATACAGCTTTCTGATCTTAGCCAAGCTTAGCAATAGTAACTTCTGTAGTTTTTAGGTGGCCAAAACTCTTTTAGTCTCTGGGATAAATAGGGAAACTTAGCTGGTCAAGTACATACATATATTCTTTATAGCTTTTCCCGCTCCACTTTCTAACAAAACTAAGAGACTCTGTACTCTCTTTTGAGTACGAGGTCTAAAAGTGCATTATTTCGACATTAGCGGACAGTTTGTGCCTGGAAGTCGATTCTAGCAAGTTATAAAAAGTCAATGACAATGCCAATGACAATGATGATGAAAGGAAATCATTTATGTCATTTATATCGTTTATATCATTTATTGTGCGGTCACCGATTTGAGTGGTCATAACAATTGAATATCAATGAGGCCGAGAGGAATAAAAGAAAACGGAGCAAGGACACTATTGATTTTCCGACTTAAAGCCAAGCATTTTCCTCACACAGAAACAGAGACACAAGGACAGACAGAGGGGAAGGAGAAGGAGATTGTCAGTCAAGTAACAAACTGCCTGCTTAATTGCTGCTCTAATGATGTGCCAGGCAAACTGTCAACCTGACAGACGGACAGATACCACGTTGATTATGAAGTCCGTGCCCCAAAATCTGTCAGTCCGCCGTCTCCGACTGGCTCAACACTCCATAATGATGGCAATTATAGCTCGTTTTTCCAACAATTTATATGAAATTTTATTGCAGTCAGTTGGTAGTTGGCAATAGGCAGCAGGCCACGCCCCCGTTTGGCACACGACATTTTTTTTTTCGTGTGTTGTGTTGTGCTGTGTTTTGCTGTTAGCATCTGGCAACGCCCCGCCACTATTGCCAGCCTGCTTTAGTCAGCGTGAGTGCGAGCGAGTCGGCATGCACTGAGCTGAGCGCCTCCATCTTGAAAGCATGAGGCGTCTGCCAAAAGAGAGCATCCGACTGGGTTAGAGCGAGCGTGCGAGAGCGAGAACGCAAACGTAAGCAACTGGGAGAGTGAGAGACAGTGAGCGCACACTCAGCGTAGAGCAGTGAGCAGTGCTCGCAGCACAGCACAGAAGGTGCTAACGAGTTTTAGCTGGTGGTGGGCAATTATCAGCTTACTCTACTATGCACTGAGAGAAAAAGTGGAAAGGTGAAGTGAATCAAGGCGTTAGAATATAAATTTATTGTATTTGACTCGGAATAAAAATAAATTTAATACATTTAATAACTCTCAAGGCAACTACAAGGGTATATTTTAATTTTTTTTTATTTTTTATTTTATCTATATTTTATGTTTCAATATTTTATAAATTTTTATCTTTCAATGTCTCAAATTGGCTCACTCAATCAAATCATTTTGTTGAGTGCACACGTCTCTCACAGCCACCCCAAAAAAAGGCAGTCGCTCTCTGCTCACACACACAAACACGCACACGGACACGACGCACACACAACTACAGACGCAGCTAAGACAGCCCAATCCATGATACAATAATATAAGGTAGTCTCGTCGGCAGCAGAAGAGTCTTAGCTATGCTTGCAATAAGTGCGAGTGAAAGGCACTTTGTATAGTGAGTGCGAATGAAACGACTGTACAATGTGTTGATTAACCCACCGCTGGCCCTTGGGGTTTAAAATGGCCAAAAATACAAATAAACAAATAGATTAAGTATTTTTTTAAAGTTTTATTTTTAATAATTTTGCATTTCCTACTTAGTGTTGTTTTTGTTGATGTATATTTATTTTGTTGTTTAAATTCTTAATTCTTATGTAGATTTGTATCTTAAAATAAAAAGCCTTAACCAAATCATTTTTTTTTGGTCACACAAGGGTTAAACAATTTGAAAAAAATTCGTCCGCAGACAACCTTCCACTATGACAAGCACGAACGCACTGAAGCTAAGACCTCAAAAAAACGACGAGCTCTGCCGCCGACGAGACTACCTTATATTATTGTATCATGGCCCAATCATCGCGATACGCGACGTCGCTGCTTCGTATATGACAAAGTCACAGGCCGGCAATGAACACAGTCGTTGATTAGCGCTCGTCGCGTCGAGTTCGCAGTCGCAGTTGAATTCGAAATTGAAGACGAAGTCGAAGTAAAAACCTCTTGAACTCGCGCGCAAGAAAATCTGTTGTGAATTGTTTAAAACACAGAAACAAATTAAAAGAATTAAATATAAATAAATAAATCAAATAGTTAAAGCAAGTCGCGAGTGCAGACAAAGCATGTCCAGTGCACAAGTGTCACAGCCGCCGCCGACGCCAACAACGCAGCCGACGTCAACACCGACGCCGCACATTAGCCAGCTGCTCATCAGTCACATTGCCGCCCAGAATCAGCAGCAATTGCAGCGCGTCTCAATAGCAGCAACGCCACCAAACTCCGTCGCCGTCGCAGTTGCCGTCGCTGACTACGATCAGTGCAGCAACAATTCGAGCAGTTCCAGCGGCAGCCAAAGTCCAGCGGGAGCAGCAGCAGCAGCAGCGGCAGCAGCTTCCAGTCCCACACATTCCGCGGCCACAACCAGCTCCCCGCACAGTGCCTACGCGCCCACGCTCAGTCCATCAGCGGCAGCAGCAGCGGGTCAGGAAGCGACGGGAGATTTACAGGTGCATCAATTGCAAACCGCAGCACAGGTGGCAACCCTAGCTGGCGGCATGCCACTGTTGGTGGCACCCATGCCTATGGGCATTGCACCTACGTCAGCTGCAGCAGCAGCGGCAGCAGCACAGCATCATCCACACCGCCTCTATGTGGAGGGCAGCTTTCCAGCCCATCACATACCACACCCCGCGCTTGTTAACGGTGCCTATACCATGCCTCGTCTGCCACCGCCAACAGCAGCAGCGGTACCTGCTCCTCCTCAGCCCGTGTCCAGTTGCTCACCGCCGTCGACGGCAGCAACGACAACGCTGCCAACACAGGCTCAGCCAAAGAAATCTTTCTGCATCGATGCTCTGCTGGCCAAGAGTCAGCCACAGATCGTGGACGATCATCGTCTGGCTGCCTTGCACTATGCACGGGATCAAGCAGAGCTTAACCACGCCTTTGTCGCCGCCTCAAATGCAGCAGCCGCAGCCGCTGCCGCCGGCATCAGCGATCACGAGGCTCTGCAGCGCATACGAGAGTCGCGGGAATACGACTCACCCAGTCCCGACGGCATGTCCAGGTGGGTTTCTAGTTAGCACAAAATCACAACAAAAATTGTACAACTAAAATAGTTACATTCACCCCATTGTCCCACAAAAAGCACACATACAAGCAATTTGAGTGCACTGCACTAGTGTGAGTGTAGCAACGCTATTCATGCGACGACAGTTCTCAGCATAGCTAAGCTTCATGAACTGTGCATAGGCTGTAAAGATCAATGCAACAGAAGCAGCGAAACTTCTGTTTGTGTGTGTGTGTGTGGGCTCAGCATAGGACCATGCAATTTACACAAACAAATTTTCTTATTTCCTTTCTTATCTTCATTCTCTGTCCAAGAGTTTGAGATCACAACAACAATTCAAACGGTTTTTTTTGCTGCACACTTTGTCCCATGTAAATGTGTTTTTCTCTTCTCTGTGAGTTTACACTTGCAAAAATCTGTTTTAATTGCAAGTTTAAAGCAATTCGAAAGGTGATGTAGATCTACTTTTTGTTTTAGTGTATAAACGCAGTAGTTCCCTTCTTGTGATAGTATTTTTTTAATAACAGCACTTTGGAAAAACCAACGAAATTAAATTAAATTCAGCTTGGAATCCAATTTGATTCAAGTGTTTGTTTTTATGCAAGAGTCGTAGTAGTAGTAAAGTAGTAATTTGATAAGAAGTAGAATTTATAAGCGATTATAACTTAAATCATATATTAGCAACCAATTCCATAAATCTTTTTAGACGATTAAAAATGCAGTTATCATTTGAGATTATAATTGAAATCAAAGCAATTAATATAAAAAAAACTGGCTAGAAAAAAGCTACAATATAATGGAATGATTATTAAAGAGTAGTAAACATGTCGAGTCTTTCACTTACTACTTAATAAAATAACATCGTAAATAATTACACAAAAAATATATATAAGAGATGCTACTCTTAGCAAATTCGTAGAAACTTTTAGCCATTATTCTAGTCTACTATAAAATGGCTAACACTTCAGCTATAAATCCCGGGAAATCCAATAAAATGCCATTAACAAAACGTCAATCGGGAATACCAACAATGTTATTAGCCCCCCTGCTGACCAATGGGGCTTTAAATCAGCTTTGTTGCCACTCAACAACATGGCCGAAAAGCTTAATGGAGTAGCACCGATACCCGACCAAAACTGGTCACGTTGCTTTTCACTAAGTATACGCTGAGTGGGACGGGGCAAATGGTGTGGGGGGAAAAGCAAATAAATTAGTTTTGTTAGTCGAGGATTTTAATTGTTGTCATTTCAAAATACTTAATTCACGCGTCACTAATACAGGGTGTCTAAATTTGTATACTTTTAGATCTGAATCTCCCAGCTCGTCACATCGCTCAAGTCCGCCCATCAGTCCTGGCTGCGAGGATCTACAGCCTCTGCCCGCCCATCATCCCCATCACATGGGCATGCGAATGTCCGATTTACCGGATGAATTCAAAAAACCCGTGCCACCTCACAGTCCCATCAGACCACAGGACTTTCCCCTCTACGCCGGTGGACATCCCTATCAGCTGCTTGCACAGGGTGGCTCCGCTTTCCACAGGCCACTGGATCCCTCAGGCAAACCCATACCGGTAATTAGAATATTACTTAATTTTTGATCCCTTTTAGTATTTCCTTTCCCTTTTCAACTGTTTATTTAAGTCATATACTAAACTCCCCACTAAATAAATTCCTTTTGCTTTTTGTGCCCCTTGCAGATTCCAATGGGTCAACATTTTATGCCCTCCCAGCTGCAGTTCGAGTTCCTAGCACGCGCTGGGATGCTGCACCACCGCATACCCGAACTGGCAGCGTATCCACATCACGCGATTCTGGGCAAGACGCGAAGACCCCGCACTGCATTCACCTCCCAGCAGTTGCTCGAGCTGGAGAAACAGTTCAAGCAGAATAAATATCTATCGAGGCCTAAAAGATTTGAGGTCGCCAGTGGGTTAATGCTCTCGGAGACGCAGGTGAAGATCTGGTTTCAGAATCGACGCATGAAGTGGAAACGCTCCAAGAAGGCTCAACAGGAGGCCAAGGAGCGGGCCAAGGCACAGCAGCAACAACAACAACAGAGCAGCTCCAGTGCCACTTCAGCCAGTTAGTTTGGTCACCAGCGTTAACTTATTTCGAACACTTCTAGTCATGCTACACTCGCAGCATTGTTCAACACTCTTTTTAGGAAAATTGTCTGCTTTTTAAGAGAACTAGTAGCTAACTAAAGGGGACCTTAAAAGACCCTGTAATCAGTGTAAAATAGGCGATTTCCAAAGCTTAGAGTTTGAAATTTTGTTGAGTGTAGTGCTTCGAACAACCGTCCACCTAATGAGACACCCTGTAAGCGACACACCCACACCCCTGACTATCCTATTTCCCCATCCCCTTTACCATTCCCCTTCTCCCTTCCCCATGAAATCATTTCATGAGATTGCGCAAAATTAGCTTCGCAATTAGTTGAAATATTTTGTTGTTGTTTTGATTTAATGTTGTTGTGGGAATTGACAACAACAGCGACAACAACAACAACAGCAGACGCACTGTGTGATATATGTAAACAAGCAAGAAATATAAATTAAACAATGCTACACAAAAGTATTTTCCCAATGTACATAAATTCAACCAAACACAAAACACAAAAAAAAGAAAAAAAAATAAAAACATTCATTTGAATTACGTTAAATATATTTAAAAATTACAATAAATGAGATTAGTTTAGTTAAGTTTAGTTTGTAAAATTGTAACGAACTTTTTACTTATATAATTGTGTAAATAATATTATGTGTAATTATGTAATTTGTTTATAACAAAAACAAAATGTCGCGTTAGTAAATTTTATTACATTTATTTGAAAATTTAAACTGACAATTAAAATGTGCTAAAAAAAGTAGAGTGGTTAATTTTATTAAAAAAATTAAATATTTTAGTGGATTTTTAACCGGTTAAAAAAATATATATTTTTTTACGATTTCAGATATTTTTACTATTTTTATTAGTGCCTGAAAACAAACCAATTTTTATGAGTAAATAACTCTTAAAGCTCTTGAAAAATATATAAGTACGAGATTAGATACTTGGGGCTCTGAATTCGGAGCTATCTGTGGGTGTCCGGAGAACTATTAATGGTGTATTTATAAATGCCAATCAGGTAAAAATTTTTAATTTTATACGAGCCCCGTTCCGCTGCAGCTGCCGCTGCTACTCGTACGGCTGATAACGCTTATCAGGGTAAATAAATCAAAAGCAGCAAGCAGATAATCAATTTAATTGTTGAGACAATAATTATGTCTAAATTTATAGTGTCACTTAAAAATTATTTCGCTAATTAAAATGTTGCTCATATTAGTAGCAACAACAACAACTTGTATAAATTCCAAAATCATGGTGAGCCGCCATTTCCGCAATCAATTGAAATCAAAAATAACTCATAGGGGAAGGCTAAAGTGAACAGAGTAGGCTGTAAAAGACCCTGTACTTATACAGGAGAGAACAGATACAGATAAAGTATCTATATTTCTATATTCATCATAGATGTTTCACAGACTTTTACTAAGACTGCTATATGATACTGGGGCTTATACCCAATATACTGTCTCTAGACCTCATAGTCTTTAATATCTCAACTTTATCGACTCCTTTATAGATGCTGATCAGGAATATATATACTTTAAAAGATCGCATATGTCTACCATCCCCACTTACCCGTCTTACTTGGCAAACCTTATAGACCCTTCACTTCTAGGTCCAAACAGGGCCTAAGAATCGAATTGAAATAAATAATGAAATATAAAAAATCGAAAATGAAATAAGCGTAAACTTTTTGTTTTTGGGTTTATCTCGAGAAGGAAATCGTTTAATTTGTGGTACGTGGCCTAATCGAAGCTAATGGCTAATCAAGGCGTGACAACATCGGTACTGTGTTGTGTAGTACCAGGTATATAGAGTGCTGTATTACGAGTGCTCGCTGGATTGATTGTTCAATAATCAAAGTTAATTAGAGCAAAGTCCTCATAAACATTTTCTTATTTGTTTTTCCTATCTTCAATTGTTTGTGGAAAAGTTGGCTGTTTTTTAAGAAACCAGCAAGACAATTAGCTATACAGGATTATAATCCAAATGAGTGTTAAACGGGAATACTCAGTGCTCTCTAATTGTCCAAAAGTGGCACGCAACGAGTCTGTCCACTTAATCACGTAGTGGAGTTCCTCATGTGTGAGTCAGTGCTGTCAAATCAGCTTTTTTTCCGTCTAAACTGATCTTTCTTTTTAGCGATTTTGTTAGATAAAACTGTTCTATAAAATGCCAGTTTGGAGAAGAATTCCCATTTTATATTTTGTACTATTTTTCAACCAAAAATTGTCACCACTGCAGGAATAACTTTGGTTTTTGGTAGAAAACAAACTTCTGTTATTGTTTGTTGTTGTTGTTGTTATTATGCAGCAGTTCTTGTGTTGATTATGCGTCTGATGGGCTAATAAAAATTCATTTGTTACTCAGACACTCACGAACACACAACGCATTACGTCAACAAAACTAGACAAGCGGAGAACAGGGGAAACAGGAGAAAAGAGGAGAAGGGAGAGTAGAGACTGAAGAGGAGTAGCTAGAAAAAGTGTAGAAAAAATGATTCAATGAGTGATTGTTGTTTCATGTTTTTCTTAGCTCGCATTCTGTACAGTGGGTGGGATTACAATATTCATGAGATAAATTAAATTAATAAATTTTAAACTTTTATTTAGATACTTTCTGTAAAAACTCTATTTTTCTAATGCCATAGAATATATATATATATTCCTGATCAGTCTTACGGTCCATTTGGTAGAAATTCGTTAGCTTTTGAATGGCACTTATTAAAAGCTGTGATTACTACGATTGCTACTCTTGCCCCACTGTGCACTCTGGTCTACGTCTGATGTTGAAGCTGCCTTGAAGTGGCACAGGACACACAGACAATAGAAACAGGCGCACAAAAGGAACTCAGCCCAAAATGCAATTCATGAGCTATTAGCGGGTAATTTGTAACAATTGCACACAACAAACTCAGTTTCTTTTCAAAATTATGGCTACAACTCTAAGAGACCCTGTGCATTTACTGGCGTAGTCAATGAAAGAAACTTTCGCCCTTTTACTCAACATACCCAAGACACCCTCTTCTCCTTTTGAGTGCTCGGTCTAACAAAGAAAGGGTGTCAGAGTTCAAACCGAAAACCCGAAGTGACAACTGGAATCGGAATTGAGGTCGTCATCAAAGTCGGACCCTGAATGAGACTAGGAAACGGAATCTGATTCGGAGTTGGGGTTGGAAATGTTATTGGGATTCCTTAATTGTGCTGGATTTAGAAGCAGTCGCATCTGTTGCAAATTAAATTTGAGTTATAATTTTCAATAAACAGACAATGACAATATACGAGTGTGTGCCTAAGTGTGTGTGCGTGTGTGTGTGTGTGTGTGTACACACCCAGCAAATTGCCATTTGAATTGAGGGTCGCTGCCTCTTTGCTGACTTTCGTCACCAGTTGTTGTTTGCTGGTGTTACAATTTGGTTACCCTAAGGGTTGTAGCTCTCCCCTCCCCCTCCCCATGCCCCTGCCACATCCCTCCCCTCACCCTAGTCTGCTTGATCTTCATGTCAACACAGATGATCACATTTTATGCTTAATTTTCTGTATGTTTTTCGAGCCGTGTTTACTTTTGTGATTTTCAGCCGAATTTAGCTAATATTCGCAGCTCGTGTAGTTTTCCCCTGTGTTGCATTTAACGCTTTTACCAATTTTCCACAATTTCCGCATTTTCCATTTGATTTTATTGTCAAATATGTGCGATTATTTGTCATCTGCTGCATTTTATTATTCGACAAATTTGCATTCGCCTCGCAAAACGTTACAAAATTGAAATTTATCTCGTTAGTTGTCGCTCACTAATGGTTGTTTATTGACCTGGCCCAAACGTAAAGTGGGCGGGGTAGGCCTCCAGCCCCCTTGCTGTAACTGATATGCCAATTTATTTGACAAATTTGTTTTAATTGCGCATTTTACAGCGTTTTGTTTGGAGTGAAATATGATTTGATTGGAGTAAATATTTGAATGTTTTTAGCCATAAATTGGTTATAGCTTTAAATCAGTTAGGAAATTTTTATTCCATTGAAATTGGGAACTAGAATCCTTGTAGCTAGTGCAATGTCTAAAGTTTGTTAAGTTAAGGTAAAAGTCTGAGTTTCATAGCTACTTTTGTGAGTTCACTCTCAGTTTTATCAAAGTTTCGCTTTGAAATTATTTCCAAAATGTTCCTTAAGTCTTATATTTTAATAAATCTAACTACTAATTTCCCTAAATTATTCGTAGTCCCCGCTAAGTATTGAATTATATGCAGTTATCAATTAATGCCTCAACTTTCACTGACAGCAAACTACAACGCATATTGCTGCTTAATGCCATAATTTCCATCTTGTTTACACAATCCATCTGGCTATATTTTCCACACACTCACACACACACTCACACACAAATCGGCAGACACACATTGATATATAGTAGTACAATCAGCGGAGCCAAGTTGAAGTCGTTGTCATCAATCTATTGTAGGAAATCCGTGCGTGCTCGTTGAGTAAACAGCACGAAAAATGCGCTACAGACAAAGAGGAATACACTGAGAAAAAAATACTTGGTACTATTTGAATTCTTTTTAATAACTTAGTAATAAATCCAGCATTTTTGAGTTGTTCATGTTTTCAACTGAGTAAGGAATAGTTTGGATTAAATTTCAGTTTTATCTGAATTTTAGTTTATACAAATAATAATTAAATAATTAAAATTAGGTATGTGTTTTAAAGTAGAAGCTCTCTTACTTCTTTCTATATTTTTTGGGATCCTATTTTTTTAGACCCCGTACTCTTTAAAAAAGAGTAAAGGGGTCTATTAAGTTTGTCAGAAGCGAGATGTGCGTAACAGGCAGAAGGAGGCGTGGCCGACCCCATAAAGTATATATATTCTTGATCAGCATCAACAGCCGAGTCGATATAGCAATGTCCGTCTGTCCGTCTGTCCGTCCGTCTGTATGAACACCTGGATCTTTTAAACTACAAAAGCTAGAGACACCAAATTTGGAATGAAAGTCCGTTTATGATGTACGCAGATCAAGTTTATTTCAAATTGTTGCCACGCCCCCTACCGCCCCCGCAATAAGCAAAAAAACAGACACGCCTCGAAAAAATTTGTGTTTTAAGCAAATAACTCAATAGTTATGGCACTTAGGAGCACCAATTTTGGTACGCAGGTTCCCAGAGACAGCCTAAATGCAATGTCATTTAAAGTTTTGAGCTGCCACGCCCCCTTTGCTCATAGGAACTAAAACACTCTCCAATTTCAATGCCTTTCTGCAGGCATTAAATCAAATAGTACAGTGTTGTAATTTAACATACGCTTAGAGACTTACTATTTCTAACTTTCCTGAAAGTGGCATCAAAATCCTATGTCAAACAAGAGAGAAATTTCGGTTCAAAGTTCACGTTATTTTACTGCAAAATCACTGCATGCGCGCAACACATACAAACAAACACAGAAACATACAAATATATGCTCGAACGTTTTCTCTACCTGCTTTGGCGGCAGCCGCCGGCCGCGCCGAACAATGCTATACATACACACATATGTATGAGCACACATACATATTTGCAAATAATCGGAAGAATGATAGAAGAGGGTCGTGGTGCAACTGGTAGAGTTGCGGCGCAATGTGGAACCTTCGCATGGATCGCGGGTTCGAATGCTGACAATGACGATTGTTAATTTATTTACTTTTTTACTTTTTAATTTTAATTCAATATGTAAATATTTCATTTTAATTTTTTTAATTTCATTTTTAAATTTTTATTTTAATAAAATGGGCACTACTATGGGAGTACGGGGTCTTTTACAGTCGGCTCGATCGACTGTAGCCTTTCTTACTTGTTTTTTGCTGTGTAGAAACAGCTCTAGAAATAGGAACAGTCGTAGAATCAGCGCAATCCTCAGCAGACAGCAGACACAATGGGACATTAGTGCACTAAACACACACTGACACACACACAAGTACACACACACACACTTATGCTCGGAATTTGTGAAATGATTTCGATTTAATCGCCAGGAAATTTTGCCATCAAAATTCACGAATATCAGCGGATAATTGCGAAATTCGTTGCGATTCTGCTCTGTTGCTGCTGTAGCCCTTAAGCGCATTAGATACCCAGAGGGACAGAGACAGCAAGAAAGAGAAAGGGAGGGAGAGAGAGACAGTGGGGGAGGGGCAGAGATAGAGCAAATTGTCACCATATGCGTCAACACGCAATAATTCACCAGAAAAGTAATCCAAACAATTGACCAAAAAGGACGAAGCACTGACATCTAATGGACCAGCAAGCAGAGGGGCGGGGCAGGGGGCGGCAAGGGGTGTGTCTGACTCTTAACTGCCTGCAGCAAGTGCGACTCGCCGCTTTCCCCTTCTGCTCTCAGCAGTGTTGGCGTTTCTTGAAGCGACAGCAGCCAGAAAAAGCTAAGTGCTTAGGGAAAGTTAATTAACCAGTCGGAAATTGTATATTTTAAGTTGTTCCTGAAACATATCATTAAGTTTAAGTCCATTTTGAGTTATTTGCCGCCAATTTAAAAATCATAGCGGAGTTTATCCCTCAACAAACCCCTAAAACTGTCGGTAAAAAAGCCAAAACGGCAACACTGCTCTCCCAGCCCTCAACACCCCCTCCCACAGCTCTGATTCTCTGGGTGTTTTGGTGCTAATTGAATTCATTGCCGTTGATCAAGTGCTGCCAAACAACAAATCATCCCCAGAGGCTAATGATACGGACGAACGAGCTAACTCACTGACTGACTGACTACAGAGCAGAGCAGCACAGTGCAGTGCCTGGGCTGGGCAGGCGCACAGGGAGCAGTGACTGTGAGGGTGCACTGAGTGCGGGCTCTAAACGGTGTAGGAGGTGGGGCGGTAGGCAGGGGGAGAAGGGACACTAATGGCGGGTTCTTTGTTGCTCGATGCGTTAAATGAAATTAGAAAACCTTATGTTGAGTTAATTAGCAAATTTAAGCACACTGCGAATAGCTAAGGACGCTGAGAAGTGGAGGGGAGTGGAGTGGGAGGAGCTCAAAGTTGGAGGAAAGCTGCGGAGGAAAAACTAGCTGACTGTTATAGAACCTGTACTCCTTCCGAAAGAGCTATATATCTAAAATTTTATATAATGTGCAGATAGGTTTAGGCCAACTACATCCTATAGTTCCTATAGGAAGTTAATTTCTTGTATGAAAGCAGAACAAAGTTCGCCTTAAACTCCTCTTAAATATATTTACTCATTATACTTAAGCAATTCCCAAAATTGCCATTAATTTCAAGACATTTTGCTTGGAATTTTCTGCTCAATGGCAATTAATTCAGCTTAGTTAGGAAACCATTGGCAATTAGCCCAGATGAAACCCTTTCGTCGTCACCTTTTGGGCCACGTTAATTGCAAACAATTAAACTACAAATGTTTTGCCACAAAAGTCGAAGCCGATGCTAATTAAGCCATGTGTTGTGTTTTCCTACCGGTTTTCCGAATTCCGCTCTAAACTCAAAGCAAACAAGCGAAAAACAACAACAAAAACAAGAGCAACAACAACGACACAAGCGAGAACAACAAACAAAACAAAAATATTAAATTGTAATCCGCTTAAATGAGTAAAAAGGCATTAGAACACATTTGCATAATTGTTGAAAAAAGAATAACACAAGATCAGCAGGAGAGGAGAGCGGGAGAGGGAGAGGCAGAGGCAGAGGGAGCGGGAGAAACAGGAAAACTTTTGGGCCGAGCGAGCAATCCAATCAAAAGTGAGGCTCAACCCTCGAGGGTCGCTCGGCAGATACGATGCACGTGAGGACAATATTTAAAAATGTTTAGCATAATTAATGCGGATCCCGAGAACGTTTAACGCTTGGGTTGCTTTCCTTGGCAAATAGCTGACGGTACACTGAGAGAAAACTAGGGTTGGATAGGAAAAGGTTTAAGCAAAGGAATGAAAAGAAATAAATCAACTTGAGCTATATGAAAACGAGCAGAAAATGCACTAGAAACTAGTTAAATAATTTTTAAGCTTTTAATATAAATACTTCTTAACCTTTATATAATTTTAGATTAGTTAAAACTTAAAATAAAATGAAGAAAAATATAATTCATTTTCATTACCTATTTAAATCTCGACATGTTGAGGATACCACCTTACATACTACACTATTTCTCGCAGTGTAGCGTACATGGTTTGCATTTCGGAGTTTCTGTTTCCAACAAGTGCACAAAAGTTAACAAAACAATATAAAAATATTTGGGCGTGCCTAATCAACCCCTAAAACGGCGTTAATTGGCGAGGTGCTACGGGAATGCCGCAGGGTCGCATTATTCACACATACGCTCAACTGAAGTCGGCATTTGCCATACCTTCCATACCTTCTGACGACCCTCCTTCCATTTCCCTAGGGTTCAAACGCCTAAAACTGGATTCAACCGCAGCGTGTGCGTAAAATTGAATTTATTTTATTGCCACTAATTGGCTGAAATACCTGAGGGCGCTACGGTTTTTGGGTTCAGCCGTAACTCCGAGTGGGTGTATTGTGGGTGCCGGAAAATTATACAAGTTTACACAACAAGATAAGCACAGAGTTTGAATAGTTTTCCTTAGATAAATAGAGAATAACAGTAAGTTGTATTCAAATAAGTTTGGTGTACACATAAATGAATTATCATATAAAAGATTTCATATTTTTATTCAAAATTAACAAATATGTAATAAAAAATAATTATGTACTTTCTTTACTAGTTTAAAATACTCACAACATACTTAAAAGACTTCCCGGACCTAATGTATCTTTGTGCTTTTTATATTTCATATTTATTTTTATAAATTGTTAAGCATTTTAGGTTACAAAAGCTTTTAAAAATCTCTTTTATTTCAAATGAAATCAAAGGCTTCTCCAAGTCTTGATTTATTTAAATTAAACTACTCATTTCTAATATTTATTCAGTACCATAAAATACATGTTTTCCTTATTTCCTTTCTTGCTTCTGGAATTTTGGAAAAATCTTAAAATCACACACAAATCTCGAGTTCTTACCACACACATTACATAAGAGCAGTTCCATTTTTTTGCACACACACAGATGATATGATAATGGCAATAAAAGATGATAATGTGCCCAAATCCTTTGGCCAGATTCGCAAAATCAGCCCCAACAAGCAGCAGACAGACAGACGGACCCTGACCCAAAATAATTTCAAAAAAACTTAAAAAACAAGTGGAAGAGTGGGAAAGGCAAGGGAGGGAAAGTGAAAGAAACAATGAAACAACTCACAAGATGGAGAATAAGAAAGACAAGCAGCGTAGAGTTCCAGCGACTGCTTGGTACCCCGTAGGGGGTTAGTTAGACGACTTTTCCTGTTTTTGCCTTAAAATAAACCCAGTGTACCCTGCTCACTGGGCATAGAAATAGCAACAAACTACTAGAAGACAAAGACGAAGAAGCAGCAGCAGCGGAGCCGTAAAAGCTATTAACATATTAAAGCAATAAAAGAAATGGCATATAAAATGCTACAGACAAAAAGGGCAAACCACCGCTTACCGCCCTGTACTTCCCCATCTTCCCCTGCCCCTTCCACTGCCCCAACCACCGCAACGATTGGCAACACACCCAAATGTTTAGCAGCAAGTGGCATTTACCCTCGACGCACTCGACTCGACTTCCTTCTCCCTCTCCCTCTCCCTCCTCTTCCTCCTCCCACTCTGCTCTTTCGACTCTTGATTCTCGCTGCTGTCCCACTGTGTCTGCCATCATCAACATCAACATCGTCGCCATCAGTTTGCCATTCGCCACGAACAGATACACTCAACAGAAAAAGTCTTCTACAAATGTTGGTCTTTATTCTAGACTTGGAAACAAGTACGTAGTTTTTCTCAGTGCACTGAGAGGAGAATGAGTATGATAATCATACTAAATGCTGCCATTTGCCATTTGTGAGGTTTTGCCACTTGCCCTGTAGCACACAAAGGAAGTGGGGGCGGAGGGGGGGAAAAGTGGGCGTGCTCAGGGTGGGTTGGCAAAGCAAATTGTGAAAAGTTCGCCCGAAAGTACTTCTAAGCTTTGTGTAAACACCCACTAAAATCAATTTGCTGGATTTCTACCACCAGAAAATGTGTATTTTACGGGTAACGATGAGAGAGAGCACTCAGATACCGCATAAAGATACAGATACAGTTACTGGGAGGTCTGTTGTTATATTGGTGGATTGTGCTTTTCTTTTTTTGGTATTTAGCTGGAAAAATGTAAGTTAAACTGTTCGGAATTGCTCTGGAATGGGCTTCTAATGTTTGAGGATGTGTTGGGAGTATAGAAATTAGACGAATAATGAGCAAAGTTGCTCAAACTAATACAGTTCTGGCAGCTCAAACTTCAAAACTGCTTAACTTAATCAAAAGACAACTGTCTCTCTTGTGTTAGTCTAAGTGTGATCTTCGTTTCAGCTGCTAAATGATTCTTTATGCCATCTCTAAGTTGAAATCTTAAAGAATAATTCATTTTATTCCTAAATTATTTTATAAGTTTTCCATACTCAGCTCAACTATCGCAGTCTCTTCAGCTCTATGTGTATATAATCTCACATTATGTAGCTGCAATTTGTATTGGGCACAAAACTTTTATGCCAATTCCCCCCCAAAAGAGGACAAAAAACGATGGCTAAAGTTTTGTGCTTTCTGTTTTTAGCTGCTGCCCCTTTTCCATTTGTTTCTAGTGGCACTCCCACTTTTCCTGGGCTCCACTTGGTGTGCTCCGTGCTCTCTGCTCCCTTTATTTAATCTTATCTAATAAATGGCTTGTCTTGTCTCGTAAATCACTTAACAATTTGCAAAATTTCTACGAAACGTAAGTGAAAATCGTGCCAAGGTTTCCAGATACACTCGATATATATTTACATGTGTACGCATAAGTGGCCCTAAATCGCATTCATATGACTGCCCCGCCCCCTTCAGCCCCCTCTACCCTTAGAACAGCTACTTTTCTTTATTTTTTGTGGACTTCTAGGGAAGGGCAAGTTTTTTGTGTGACCTGCCATTTGATTTATTTATTGTTGGTTTATGCGTGATCTTGCCTCAAATTAGCATTTATCATTTTGGCCGCCATTTGCCATTTGCCGTTTGCCGTTTGCTCCACCCTAAAAAACGAGGCACACACACGTCTGTGTATAAAATACCGTTACTCCCCTTCGTTTGTAACAAGCAACAACCCACAAAAAACGCATAAAAAACAAGCAGCATAAGTTACAGACGAGTGAGCGCACTTTAAAAGACCCTGTAAGCAAGCAGGAGTAATTTTTCCACCACTACCCCAACATACCCTCTACACTCTGTGCCTACCGGGTCTAAAAAGGGCAGCAAATTGTTTTTAACAAGTGCAATGTAATTTTTCAAATGTGTTTTCCTCGCATTTTCTTTTTATTTGCCGTGATTGATGGCGATTATGCAAATTTCCACAGCTTTTGAGACATTTAAATTGATTGAAGTCGCTACACAAATCGTAAGTGGAGCATTTGCGGCACTTTAGTGTCACCTACTAAATATAGTTTGGCTACTTAAGCCTTTTGGCGTCACAATTAACGCACAATAAATTTCAAATAATTATGCAAACGACGCAAATGTCGCGTGTGTGTAGATACAGATACAGTTACAGATACAGTTAGAGATACAGATACATTTACAGCTGCGGATAATCCAAAACAGTAGCCCCCATTTTGTGCCCCATTTCAGCCCCACTTTATGCCTCCAGTTTCTGCTTTGGGGAGCCGCCAATTTGTGTCACTAATTGCGTGCAAATGACGATGCCTTTTGCATTTTGGGCCATGCATATAAATAAGGCCCAAAGCAAGTGGCCAGTGGAGGCGACGAGCTAATTAAAAGGGGGTGTGGTCAAGGCAAAGAAGGGCATGGGCTAGTGCTAGAAGGGCTGGCTTATGTGCACTGGTTTGAGGCAGATTGAAGGCTGATTTTAAGAAAATAAAATAAAGAAACTTTTGGGAGGAAAACTATATAATACCCTGTACCTAAGTAGTATAACTAACTTCACTTTCTACTAGTTTTATTTTAATTTTTATTCATTTTTCTATATTTAATTTACTAATAAAAACTTTCCCCCTTTGAAGTTCCCAATAATAAAAGTTTATTTAGTTTTAGTTAGGGTTACTCAATCTAATCTATAGCTTATCCCTAGCCTAGTTTGGGTTCCATAAAAGTCGAACCCTTTCTAGCTATAACCTCAGACAGAGCGACGCTACTGGAATTGCTACTGAAATCCCCTAGAATCCCCGCTTTTTATGAATGTATCATAAACGAGCGATTTCATTAATTTATCCATGGATTTAGGGGAAACTTATTATTAAACTGAGCAATAATAATATTAATACTTTTAGTACAATAATTTTGTTTAATTTGTTTATTTATCTGCAGAGCGACAAAGGGAGATAGATAGAGAGAGAGACAGAGAGAGAGGGAGTTTAGCAGCATAATAAACAAATTTGTTTAGTTAATGAAGTCGATAAGACTACCGTGTCTGGTCTGAACCATCTGAGCCATAAAGTTATAGATAAAGTTATAGAAAGTCGGTAGCCTATGAAAACAAACCAATTTTAACGGTAGACGCGACTCGGCAGGCGACAAGATTTACGACAGACGCTTCATATCAGAACGGCTTTAATTGAAACCAAATTGAGAGAGAGAGAAGGAGAGAGAAAGCTAAAGAGAAATAAAACCCTATGGAGATAAGACTCGGGTCTAAAAAGTGGGTGGATTTGACTGTAGTCAATTGGCTGCTTGTTGGTTGTTGGTTGCTGGTAACCATTGATTGCCATTTATTTGAATGTTTGCCAACAAAGGAGAGAAGAGCAAAATGATAAGGATGCTGATCATCATTAGGATGAAGCTGGTCACAGCAGTGCTGCACACAGTGCCTTTATAGCCAGAATAAAGCTAAAAATATTAATTGAATAGCTACAAATAAGCTACACTGACTACCAGATGTATTTTCCTTCATTTGAAAAGCATGGCAACAGACAAAAGAGTTTTTAAGCTAGAAATCTGTCACACTGACTGCCTTTCTAGCTGCAAATCAGCTAAAACAGCAGCACTGCCTCACAGATATATTTCTATTGATTTTAAAATTATGCGCACAAACAAAAGTATGCAATGTTGTCGAGCACTGTTGTTGTTGTACTCGTTGTTATTGCTACTGTTTGCTAAAAAGCCAGCTAGAGAGGGAGTAGGGAGTAGGGTAGGGAGGGGGAGACAGAGAGTGGGAGGGAGACAGGGAGACGTGCTCGTCATTTTGACTTTCCATCAATGTTGACTCGCTGTTTAGATTTTCAATTAAATTTGTTGACACAAAAGCTCCCGGCGTTGTCCAGACGGACACGGGGTCGTATACGTAATATAAATTGATTATTTCAATTTATTTAAGCGCAACGATAGCATTTAATTAAAAACTCATCTGTGCAAACAGCGTAGACAAAAACAACACAAGACAGAAGACAACGGACTGTAGACAGACAAGAACTGGAGACTACGGTTACTATTCCGATGCCGATTCCGATTCCGACACGACTCATTACAGCTCAAGTACCAGCGAGACGACAGACTGAAGACTGAAGACTCTGGGCGCACCAAGAGTCTCGGCCAAGCTGATAAGCCTTGGCAAGACAACTTGGTTACTTTATCAGCGTTTTACATCTGTTTCTAATTGAAAATGCAGCTACTGTCGAAGTCAGTCGTGAAAACTGACGCCAATCGTTGTTGGCAGTGTCAACAGAGCCGAGCAGGGGCAAGACAGAGTTGTGAGTAGACCCTGTAGTTAAGGGGTCTTAAAGTAGACTTTTCTTTTAGTTGTAGGATATCTTTGAACCTATTTCACCTCTAGTTTATGTACAATAGAAACTAGTTTAATGGTCTTGAAATAATAAGAGCTTCTGGGACTTACTATAAAAAAGTGTTCTCTTCTCCTAAGAACTATCTAGTCGAATGCTTCCTAAGCACAATTACAGACCCTTTCTGAGTCGTGCTTACTTTGTTTTACCTGACTTCTGTGTAAACTCAACGTCCAGCTTCGAGTAAACAACTCGATAAAAAAATGGGCAACTGCAGGCATTCCTCGCTCGCCCCGAACACACCCCTCCTCCTGCCCTGCTCCACCCCCTCCCACATACCCCCTCCCTTACTATATCTTTTATATAGTCAATAGCTAGACAATAAAATGCAGTGGAAATTCTTGAAGTTCGAACTCTTCCAAGTTCGAACTCTGCTCTGCGCCTTTTGTTGACTTTTTCATATTTCTTAATGATGACATTTTAATTATTAGTAAAGTGCTTTCAACCACTGATAAGATATCGAATTGGATATTTATGACAGTGCGTGTGTGTGTGTGTTAGAGTGTGTGTGTGTGTGTGTGTGTGGAGTGGAAAACAATTTGTGCGTCTCTATTGATTGATAATTCTGTTTATCGAACTAAAGTTCTGAGACTTCAGACTCGAAATAGACCTTTAGCCGAATGATTAAGCAATGATTAAGAAATAAGCACAGTCAAGAGGCAGCTGCATGCACTGAGAAAAAGGGGAGTGTCTTTTAAAAGTAAGTAAAAATCAGCTTAAGTTTGATTTAAAGAAAAGAAATGAAGATACTTAAACAATTCTTGATCTGGAGCATTTACACTTTAAGTAACCCTAACTATAATCAACGTTCTATCCAATCCCCTCCCTTTTCACACTTTAAACACACAATAGGGGTACTCCTGTTGACACATCTTCAGTGAGTGCTGAGTTATGTGCAGAGATTTGTATAATTTCGTCAGATCTGAAGATTTATGATGCCAGCACTTGTGCAAACACGAAAGAACATGCAAAAACAAATCTCCAAATGCTCCGGGGAGCACATGAGTCAGGTCCTCAAGGAGTAGCAAGGACTAGGGGTCACAAGACCGCAAAAGGCGTACAAAGTGCAAATAGACAAATGACACGCGTTGTCACATACAAAGACATTTAGACACATACACACACATGTATATTTATTACCAAAAGACACTTGATGTCTTGACATCTTGAAGATTATGATTTGTTTTACTTGGCGCTTAACGAGCGCATGATACAATGCCCCAACCCTCGACCAGACTCCTCTCTCTCTCTCTCCCTGATAAGTATGCTAAACATGCGCGAGTAGGAGAGTGAGAGGTAGGCTGCAAAGAGGGGAGAAAGGGACGGGGAGTTGCCCGACGACAGACGACAAATTTTTACAGATTTGTCAGAATTTAGGCGAATATTTGAGTATGGCACAACTCGTACAAATAAATGTATAAACACACTAGACTGTTAGGAAAAATATTGGTCTAAGATGTACTTAGAGTACCCTAAACTTATGCTTGAGTTCTTGTTTCTTTCAGTGTATTCAAGTTATGTACATATCTAAATAAGCGTTCCACTTAAAAACTCAAGTTGTTTATGCCAAAGTTGCGCAGGAAAAGTGCCAGAAAACCGGATGCTGACATCATGTAAGCAAATGACATTGATTTGACATGACAGAAACCGACCCCGTCTTCAGACTCTCTACAGAACCCACTGGGTCTTAGAGCCTACACTTAAAGAAATAACACTAAATAGGTTTAAGTGTACCCTTTGCCTGTTTTTGTGGGTCTAGTCTGGGGTTTAGTTATCACAAACCATTGGATGCCCCTACTTTCTTCCAGTGTAGTACCCCTTCCAAGCCCAACCAAATCTGTTTGTCTTGCCTACGTCTCAATCAACCCTTAAGATACATTTCTTAACCCTTTTTCGTTAAATTGATATGACAAATCCGTAAGATAAAAAAATGTTTAATGAAGTGAAAAATTGCTAAATAACCAAAAATTAAATGGGAACTTTTTGTTGTTCTCCATTTTAAATTGAGCCTAGGGTCGAACTGTGTTGTTGTTGTTGTTGTTTGCCTCCTCCTCCTGTTGTTGTTGTTGTTGTTAGTAGCTGCTATGCATGACAATTTTTCGGGTTTCGGCCACAAAACAATAAAATTGTGTAAACAATGAGCCAATTTTCAGTTGACTGGCTTTTGTGGCTGGACAGTTTCAGTTTCTTTGGCGCCTGCCCGCCTCCCCTCAGCAAAGGGGGGTTTGTGGGCGTGGCCAGAGCAAAGCGAAGCACAATTTGTATTTATTTGTGGATTTTACGAAAATTGGGTGTGTCTTTTATTATTATGCGAAATGTATATAAATATTTGTAAAGCGAGTGAGGGAGGGAGGGGGAAAAGGAGAGAGCCCTCTCTCTCTACTCGCCCCCAGAAGCAGGCAATACTTTTTGTACAGTCGCCATTTTGCCGCTCGTAAAACAAAAATCATACACAAATTTGTGGTTTTCCTCCACTCCCCTTCCGCTACCCCTCTCCCACTTTCCCGCTTTTCCTCTTGGCGAAATTTGTCGCTTCGTTAAACACATACGCAAATTCGCATATCGCAAAACATAACTTGAAGTTTGTTTATAGCGCAGTGTATCTGCAACTTAACGCACGACTTACAGTTTTCCATATTCCATTTCCCCCATTTCCCACACTTTTCCCACTTTCCACTGGGGATTTTGTTAGCCAATAACGAAATTGACTCCAGTGACAGTAAGACAGTCAGACAGACAGGAAGCTGCACAAAGTAGCCGCTTTTCTGCCATTTTACCCACAATTTTCACCATTTTCCATTTTCCTACACAAATCAAAGTTGCCTGCAGAGTTTAGAGCCTCAAATTGGAAGTAGCCAAAAGTGCAAACCAAGATCAGAGATATGTTCTCCAATTGTTTGAACAGTCAACAACACAGACAACTTGACTTTTCACACTTCCCATTTTCCTACAGTTTCCCCAATTTCCACTCCCCCTTCCCCTCTTCTTCGTGCCTTTCTCACCGAAAATGCAACGTTTTGGCTTCTGGCAAATTTGCGTGCAGATAAATTGCAATTCTGGCCAAGTTTGCCAAGTGAAACAGTGTTGGCAGCATGGCTTTAAAGTAGCTAGATGTGTTAGCTGGAAATGTGAATGGTTTCAATGGGTACTGTATACAAATTATTGGCTGTTTTTAAATTACTAGAGTGAACAGTCGTTTTTCTTTCTTTCAATTTTCCCTCCATTTGCTGACTTTTACTTGTTCTCGCTGCGCGTTGATCAGGGAAGAAAGAGGTTTAACCATAACCTTAAATATTTTAATAATAATAAATTTTAATAATAAATAAAGATTTAGTAGCTTCAACTTGGCTTCTTTTAGTTAAAACTCTGCCAGCACTGGTGCTACTCTGTCTCATATCTCTCAGTGCCCTCTGCCTCCTTTTCCTCACTTGTCTCTCTCCCCATCCCTCTCTGTGGCCTCTTGGGAGTCTGTCAGCGTCGTGGCAATTGTTGTCTTTTAATCACGAGCACAAGTTGGGGGCATGCCACAGATACTCGACTCCACAGACTTCACTTCATAATTTTAATTGCCCCGAAATTTTGGAGTTTGGTGTTTCCATGTTTGGTCAAGGCATTAGAAGGCAACGCACGTGATTGGCAAGTTGAGTGGGCAGGGGCAGGGGGAGGGGGAGTAAGAAGTCCGCTTGTGATATGCCTCTGATAAGCAAACAATAAATTGCAACTGCAGGCTATTTTGCCTGCGTCAATAGAGGAAGCTGTTTAAGCACTTGATAAGTGACCTGTTGAGACAGCAGCGACTATGGGGGGGAGGAGGGAAGGAGAGTTGGGGAAACAAGTGGAGACTCTGTAAATGAGCTGTAAATGTTTGCTGAGTAAGTGCCTAAAGTCAACAGCAAGTGTTTGAGCTAAAACAGCTGTTAATAAATTTCTACAGCATTTAAATATGTTTCTTTAAGGTTTTCAATCTACTTTTCATATACTAGTAGAGTATACGGTGTAGAGTATGGGGTGTGTTATAGGATGAATGATTTCTCCTTCTTCTCCTGTACCCCTAACTATCAGTACACAGGGTCTTCTGTAGTTCAGCTCTTTAAACTCTTTTCGCTACTTAATTCTACTCCTCCTACCAATCATAATTCGCTCACGTTCTAGCGATACTAAAATATATTTAGTATATATTTCAATCCACAAATATCTCGTATTCTATTGTCTATAAGCATTATAGACTCCTCTCTCCCTACCTCCCCCCTCTATTTATATATCAAATATTTTATTTTGTTTTGCTTTTTGCTCAACACGCACCGCAAATTTGACTGTTTTGGTCGCGTTTATTGATGTGTAATAAACCAATTGCATTTGTTTTGAATATATAAATAGTCATAAAAAAAGAAACCCTACAAAAAACAACAACAACAGCGACGTGGCCATTTTTTTGTTTTTCCGTTTCCGCTTTGTTGTTTTTGCTTTTTTTTGTTTCGTGTTTTTTTTTTGCTGGATATTTTTGGGCGAAACGTGCGTGGCATACTAATTTGGTCTAAATGGAAACAAGTTTGGCTATGTATCCACAGTAAAATATATAGCCAAATGGCTGTATGTGTTGTACATAGATACAGATATACACTGAAAGAAATGGGCTACTCTAAAAGACATATATTTTTTGTTTTTAAGTCTTTTTACTCACATAAAGAATTCCTTCAAAGACTTTAATTTGCAGTAAAAAAGGGCTTATTTTTTCTCAGTGTATGCTTATATAGTTACTCATATGTATCTTTTGCCTTAGCGTCTGATTAATCAAACAGAAATGTGTTGAAAATGTTATTTTTGCCAGCGCTGCAAATGTGGCGCGTTTACGATTTTTATTGTGCCACAAACACACACACACACACACTTACACCCACACACACACACACAGGGGAAGCGTATGTGTGGTCAGTCGATAGAGAAAGCCACAAATGACGCAGCGAATGGAGCTATAAACTTCTTGGTAAGACAAACATTTACAAATCATAAAAGTGGCAGACACAGAAGGAAACATCGACAATTGTGCTTAAAGCCATGTCTGAGATTTTGGCCAACACCGATTTGAGTTACGCTTTTGTTAGCCTCTTAAAATCAATCGGCCATAAAACGTCAACGATCTGACGATTACACTGAGAAAAAGGCATCAAGTAAAAGAGTTTTGTACTGGGAACTTTTGTTGTTCTCCATTTTAAATTAAGCCTAGAGTCGAACTGTTGTTGTTGTTACTTTTGTACTGCAGATTAAAGATTTAGCCACTAGGGCTTTATCTCTCCTACTTACCTTAAAATTTAAAAATCTCAGTTCTTAAACATTTTTTGAAGTGTTTTACTTTTTGGCTTTTGAATTTGTCGCCTTGGAAAAGTGTCATAACAATTGCTCATTACAAGACCTTGAAGTACCTGTCTCCCTCTCTCTCTCTCCTACTCAGTCTACTTGAGCTAATTAGTCAACAAATGCTCCCTCTCCCACTTCCCCTACTCCCTCCTACAGCACAGGGAATGCAAATAGAAGCAGCGCTCGCAGCGGAAATGAAAATTGTCGTCGTTTAAGCAGGAAAGGAAAATGGCCGAAAGGCAAAAAGCGGCTTCATTAACAGCAGACGAGTAGCAGAGGCCACAGGTGAGTTGACTCGACTATCGAAGACCCTGTACATAACCATGAAAGGGTTTTAAACTTATGAGTTTATAAATCGATTTCAAATGAATTTTTATGTTATATCTGAACATAAATTAGGAAGTTAAAGCTCTTTTAATTGTAAACTAAACCCACATGAAGAAAAATGGGTTAACTCTTCGACCACTTATTCCCTTAGACACTTTGAAGTACAGGGTCTAAGGCAACAGACAACGAAGAGTTTGCCGAGTACGTGCCACGTCGACAGGCAGTTTGTCATTTAACATTTGGCAAACGTATTAAAACACCCCATCATTGCCTTAATTAAGAGCCATAAAAGCACATTTACTTATTGTACAGGGTCCAAAGCGGTGGTGGGTGGGCACTCCTAGTGGCACGTCTTTACGCTTATTTATATTTATACCCAATGGCTGACAAGGTTCGTCCTCCCAAGAACTCACACAACTTCGGGCTCAAACCATTTTATTGGGCTTAATTCATGGCTAAAGTTGGAATTAAGTGAATTTTACGTTCATTAACGTGCGAGGGTTGTGCTCTGTGTCTGTGTGGGGGTGTGTGTGTGTGAGGGGGGTGTGTGAGCGGGGTGTGTACAGAGTGTGTGTGTCTTTCTGGGGGTGTGCTCGAAAAGGGGAATTTGGTTTTAGTGCCACTTTTGTGCTGTTTTGACGCTTTTCGCTGCTGCTTTTCGGCCATTTCCCATTTCCTCACTCTACCAGTTTCTATTTTCCGAGTTACCAGTTAGCAGACAGTGTTGGTAATTAGAAAAGCGCTAATAACGTAAATTTGTGGCTACAATAGAAACAGTAGCAATTGAATATCAATGGAATTGCCATAGACACAATAAAACTAGTAACAGAGGCTACCAGTTGAGCGTGCAGACTTGAAAAGACCCTGTACTTCTATCACTTGATCAGTGTTTTCTACATAAAGCAACTTTCAGTTCAACTGTAGAGTCTCTAGCTGTTATAGGGTCTGCGTTGCTGATCAAATCAGGGGAAAAGTGAGTGAGACCAAACAGTTTTATATTATTAAAGTTTATTATCCTCTAAGAGTTCAACTGCTACCCCTTTCCATTTTAATTGTAGGCTGATTAGATTAATTATAAGTTCTGATTAATTTTAATAGTTTAGATAGTCGTTAGTTAATGACGGAATAACTTCCCTCTACTAATTGGACATAAAAAGTTTCGAAAGAGTCAAAACTTTTTAGCTTCCTGTCTTTTAGACCACTTTGCATGCCAACTAGTCCCAAAAATGCTGACCACTCAAAGCCACTCGTACTAACTGGGCCCAAAACTAGCTGCCAAGTTAGAGCAGGTAGAAGCCGCAATACTACGAATATACCGTTAATTAGTCTCACTTAGAAAATAAACTGCAGTAATTAAGCGAAGGCTGACGGAAAATCCTGCCATAAAAAGAGATGGAAAGCTCCACCCACTTTTCCCCACCAAAAAAAGGAAACTACTAGTTTTTTAAGGCAGCAGGAAATGTGCAGGGAATTTAATTTCAACGCTAGAATTCTAATTAACAAACAAATCCGACAAAATACACAGCGAGTGAGAAAGGGAGATACCTAAAGAGCAAGAGCGAGTGAGATGGCTAACTGACAGCAAAAAAGTATGCTACAATAAACGTATATAAAAACCTTGGCAAATGGTCGCAGCGGGAGCAAAGCTGAAGAGCTGAAAAGAAGCAACGAACAGGGGAGAAAGGAGAACAGAGAAAACCCTGTGAGCCATGATCTCCCAATTTAATATTATAATTGCTACAATTATCATTCTCATGCCATTTACACAGCAATTGCACAAAAACAATAACAACAACGACAGCGACGACAGAAACGCCGACGTCGCCAAGACAGCAAAAAACAACAACAAGAAGCACAAGAACAAGAGCAAAAGGAAAGAGCAAAATAAAAAAAAAACGAGGGCAGCACGTCGACGACTGGCTACGAGGATGCGAGTATGTAACGGTAAATTGAGGCAATTACCGGTTCCGCCTACCCCTCTCAGTTTATACATATGTGTGTGTAGAGCACCAACTGTGCTGACTCCACCCACAGCATTTACTCTCTCTCGCTCTCACACACTCACTTGAGTGCATGCTCTCGACGCATGCGTTGTGGTCAGCGCTGCAGCGACGCAGACGCCGACGCTGGCATCTTGGCGCATGAAGATGATGATGGCGACGCTGACAGAGGCATCAATGGCGTTCGTTATGCGACGTAAAGCTAAGGTTAACAGAAGCAGAGAAGCCACTGCTGGCAGAGGTTTTAGCAGCAGCAGCAGATTGGTGTTGATTATTCAACAGCGACGCGACTGAGACGCCAGCGTCGACTTATAATGGGCGCATTTTTAAATTAATGTCTCAACTTTTTTGTCTGCCTCAGCGATTTTTCGACTATTTGCGCAAAATAATGATAATTTTCTTAATGTCAGGGGAACAACTACAAGTAAAATAGAAAAACAACATAAATTAAAAATATTTGCACTTTAAAACTTTTTATCATACAAAAAAAAACTTAATATGAAAATGTATGTTAAACTTAAAATCAATCTGTTACAAATTTGGCTAGTTTCAAGCTAGATATGTGAACACATGCGTAACAACAAAAACATAATTTTATTGTTAATAATTTGAGTCAAAGCCCAAATTGATTACAAAATGTTTGCAGCTGTTATAATCAAATTAATTTGTCATGTAACTGGCAGGAGTGGCTAGAAACTGATATATCAACTGTAAATGACCCTGTATAGTATTAGACTAAGTGAATTCTACGCTAGGCTAACAAACTCAACAGACCTTTTGTAGTAAACATAAGTAAAGGGTCTAAAAATGACAGCAAACTGAATCTGAATACGAAATCAACCCCCAAATGGGATCAAAAAATCATGTAAATATACTTCAATTAGTTCGAAATCCAAAACAGAAAAAAAACAACACGAAAACATGACAAAATAATCACAAATGTTACGATGATAAAGCAATCAGCTCTTGTCTGTGACAAGAGAGCTTTGATAAGACAATTTGAGCGCATGTAAATGAGTTTTATCTACTAAAGTGGACTAATTGAATTCGATAAAATTGCTGACACTAAGTGTTAAAGTCCCCATTAAGTGCTGACAAATGTTTCACTTCGGGAGGCTTAGTTTATCTATCTACCATATATATACTAACTTGGTGGTTTTGGGAGTTGGGCAAAGTACAGTTAAGCAATAATCAAACGGTTGTATTAATTTCAGTAGCTCGACAAAATTGTTTTGTGCATGTTCTGACTTGTCATTGGCGTGTTTGTGCCTGTTGTTTTTGTTGTTGGTTTGTTTTTTTCAACAGAAGTCGTTTGGTGTTTGGCTAAATGTCATGTTTGTATTTCATAGATAAAAATAGCGCAACTGTGCCAGCACAAAATGTGTGTAATTATCGTTGTTACTAATTAAAGTGTAGCTGTGTATGTGGGCGTGTGTGTGTGAGTGAATTCTTCTGACTAAAGGTTGCATCTTATCTTTTAACAAGCAGATTGCCTGGGATTTTTATTTTCATTTTCTTTTCTTAGCAGACAAACTGTCGTAAATCCAACATGGCACACAATTACTCAAGCAATTGCCTTATACGTTTTTATCAGATAAATATATATTGCTTTAAAGTCAAAAATGCGTTACTCACCATATAATATCCGATTTGAATTCAAATTACGCCCGCCAAGTTGGTGTTATCGTACTTATCGATTTTCACTGTTACTCCAAAACTATCGTATTTACGTTAAACAACACTAATTTGCCTTTAACATTTGTCACTGCTAACAGCTGTTAGCGCCTGCTGTGTTATTAACAGCTCAGCACGAAAATCGCTAGTGTTGCGTAGCGCAGTGCGAAAGAAAATAAAACAAAAACAAATAAAAAGTGGGCATTTTAACAAAACAACTCAATCTTCGTACCACAATTCATTGCAGCAAGACCGAGTTTTAACGCGCGTGTAGTGCAAATAATAGAAAAAATATAGAAAAATAAAGGCTGCAGGTGCCGCAAACGAAAATGCGTCATACTTGAAATTTTGCTTACGCTTCGATAAAATTTAAATATCACACTCAACAAAATGCAGCAAAAGCAATTCTTAGTGCTGTTGGCCATTTCCATATACAGCGTCGCTGGGACAAACGCAAATTCACTGAGGTAAGCAATAAACACAATAAAAAAATAGGCAACAAAAAACAGCATACGCGATTAGGAGCACCAAACGAAATTTCTGGTTTGTTTTCTTTGCTGCGTAGGCGGCACTAAGAAAAACAGAAATAACTGCGAAACGGGAGAGAGAGATAATTTTGCATATATTAGCAATAAGCAGTTGCAGCAACAACTAATTCAGCAGCGACACTAATCGATACTTCAATAAACGCACTTGTTAAGGCATCAAGTTCAAGGTTAACCCTTCCACTCCTTCCACTCTTCCACTGCTACTTGCCAAATGCACTCTTTGGCTGTTGGAAACCACAACAAAGTGCAAGACACACTAACTCGACCTTGAACAACTCTGTAGCTATGAGTGTAGCCTGTAGCCGTGTATTTGCCCAATTTGGGCGCGAGTGTAGTCATCTACTCTTAGAGATTATGCTATTTAGTAGCTGTAGAAATAACCAACTCTCATGCAGCACACGCAATTAGCGTTTTAAGGTACAGGGCTCAAAGCAGTGCTGCTCACTTCATTCCTTTTGTAATTTCTCTCATTAAGAGAGCGCGAATAGCCTGCACTGCTTGCAGCAAGAAGGACAGAGAGGACAACAATAGTTTTTTCATATTCCTTATGTTATCTATTTTCTGCTAAGCCGCCATGCTAATTTGTTGTTGTCTTGTCTGAGAGCTTACACTGCTGAATATGAGATTAGATGAGAGAGCGAGAGGGGAAATGTTCAACAATTGTTTATGCAAGTCGAGCTGTTATTTGTAGTAGTGTCTGTGTGTTCTAGAATTCGATTTGTTTGTATTGGTGAGCAGTTGCGGAAAACGCAAGTAATTAACGATTATTCATTATGTTTTTATGGTCACCAGCAGCTTTCGTGTGTCGGACGTGGGGGTGGCACTGACTAACTCCTCGGATGAATCGAGCGGATCCATGGAGCAGCCACTGAAGCGTCCAACCGCAGCAGATTTCGATCACGATGAATCCAATGAGGATGAATATAATTACATGAACGAACTGGATTCTGAGGCTGATGGTCATGACTGGGATGTGTTGATTTTCACACAACAATGGCCCGTGACCACCTGTTACCACTGGAGGGAGCAGAATCCCAACCACGAGTGTGTGTTGCCCCAGAAGAAGGAGTTCTGGACCATTCACGGCATTTGGCCAACAAAACTTGAACAATTTGGTCCAAATTTCTGCAACAAGTCAGCGGAATTTGAACCTGATCAGCTGCAGGCTATTCTGGATCGTCTAAACACATATTGGCCGGACTTGGAGGGTGCCACGTCCGAGGATTGGCTGTGGAAACACGAGTGGCTCAAACATGGCACTTGCGCTGCTCTGCTAGAGGAACTCGACGATGAGCTCAAGTATTTTGGCCAGGGCCTCAAGTGGCGCGAGAAATTCATCATGTCCCGTCTACTAGACGACGCTGGCATTCATCCCGATTCTAATAGCACCGTCATTGCCCTCAACAATGCCATTGTACGTGGCCTGGGCAAGAATCCATCCATACACTGTCTGTACGATGCTAAACATGGCGTTAGTTACTTGTCCGAAATACGCATCTGTTTCAACAAGTCACTGGAACTGATTGATTGCGATGGCGTCAAGCTGGGTGATCTGGTGTCCATCAACTATCCCGGCGGCATGGTCAACACCAATTGCCACATCGGCAGCCCGGTCCACTATCCCAGTCTCGTGCCACCCGTGCAACGCCAGGAGGAGTGGAAGTTTCCGCTGGTCAACTTTTATAAATTACTGCAATTCCTCATGTGGTTCACATTGTAAGCGTCCAGTTTGAGAGGCCCCGAGCATCCCATTTCCTAGCCAGCTTTATCATCTTTAAGACCCTCTCATTCTCCTTTCCTAAACTTTCTTTTCCTCTTACAAAATTTGTATAAATTTCTTTCTTTTCCCACTTAATTTAAACTTAAATTTCCTCTTAAAATAAGTAAATTCATATACTTAATGTTGGAGGGTTCAGGCTATAACTACGTAAAGGATATACGTAGGAATTCATGGGGAGTATCATGTAAACGTAGTACCCACAATTGTTTATAGTATTTAAGTTTTATGATATTCAGCATTTGTTATGAAACACTTTAAATCGCTGATTGTCTCACAGTTTTTTTTAAGGAGGCTACACGTTGTATTACTCTAGACACTTGTGATCCGATCCGATCCGATCCGATCCACCATATCACACACACGATGCACTACTTGCATATTTTAACATTAACATTTTAAATTAGAACAAATTTTTTTAATTATTATTATATGGTATCATCACAAACTGTGTCTTAGTCCATAAAAACTGCGCTAAACATTTTCTCGTTTGTTTAAATAAAAGAAAGACACTCACACAAAAGGAGAAAATGTTTTTTTTATTTAAAGTTAAGCATTGAACGATGTGCGTTGATCAGTGAGTCAGCTTCCTACCCTTTACCTTTTAGCATGCACTCAGATCAGTAAGAACAAAGGTTCAGTTTTTGTAATAGCTTTTATTTTAATAATAATTTAAGGCTGCATATTTTGAAGCTGTGAATGTATAACAACTATCTCTATGGGGATATGGGGGTTATAGGGATATAGTAATTGTATAGGATAAATTTGACTATGCCCGTTTATTGCTGCTGGGTTGAGTTGCCATTGTACGTGGCCTTGTCGTCGTCATCCTCCTTGTTAGTGTCCCCCAAGCGGCGAATGTTTGACTCGCCGTAGCGCCGATAGACTCCGCCGGCACGCTGATTGGCCGCCTGTTGGGCAATGGAGGCCTCCGTGAATATCCTAGGCTGTGCTTGGTACTGGGTGTCTGAACTCTGTGAGGATGTGGCATCGTCGGACGTGGAGTCGGGCAAATTGGGAGCCTGGCGGGAGTGGAGCACACCCCCAAACATTCCCATATTACGTCGCATGGAGCTGTAGGAAGAAGTAATTGAAGTTGGTTTAGAAAACTCGACTTTAAAATACCCTGTAGCAACCTACACATCATGTGCTGATGCGCCCTGTGTGTTACGACCGCCTTCCGAGCCAGGACCGGATTTGAACAGACCCACATTGGAGACCATTTGCACGAATCTCTGTCGAATGCGCTGGAATCCTATTTTATTGATATACTCAATGGCCATGGTCGCCGGCGTCAAGATGGCCCAGAGGACACTGGACAATATGTTGAAGAGATTGCTGCTGGTGCGGACCACGCTGTTGACTTGCTCCCGCTTCAGAACCAGTAGCACCGCATTGGGCACCAAATTTAAATCGATCAGTGTCTTCAGTTCGTCCTCCGCTCGGAACTCGCGTCGTGGATAGCTGGTGGCCAGCGTGAAATCACGTACATTGCTCCCGGCCAGCAGCTCGTTGAGCACATAGACTCGCACCGATGACAATGGCTCCTCGATGGGAAAAGCTTTGGTGCGGGTAATGCCCCCGGGCAAACGGATTTGGAGACGTGTTTCATCGGCCGATGAGCTGATCGAGGATTCCTGTGAGGAAACTGTGACCGAAGCAGCTGTCGTTGTGGATGTTGTAATGTTGCTCTTTGCTTCCGCTCTATTCGCCTGCTCGGCACGATCAGCAGCGATCTGGGCGCGAATCCGTTCACGTGCTTCCTGTTCCTGCTGGCGCTCACGGCGTATGCGTTCCTGGAATTGAAAGAAGTGGGGAAATAAGAGGATTTAATCTAATAAACATTACTTAGGGACTCTGCCCATTCCAGTCCTGAACTCACCTGCATGTTCTTGAGCTCCTGCTCTCTGGCCTGGGCCTGATGGACTTGAGCATCACGTCCCTCTCGACGACGACGCATTTCGTTCTCCTTGTCCAGACGCTGCTGTTCCTCCTTTCGCTCCTGGCGCTTCTTCTCCAGCAGCTGCTGAATGCCCGCATCCGAAATAGAGGCAGGGGCTTCGGCACGAGCGGCGCCGCCGTCGGCTTGGGAAAGTTGGGGCACAAGGGGGACACTGAGTGGCATTAGGGAAGCCACAGCATTTGGTAGCCTGGATGAACTGGCGCTGGCTTCTGCAGCACGCCTCTCAGCGGCAGCAGCAGCCGATGAAGCCGCCACAGCTGTTGTCCCAGCCGTCGCCGATGATTCATCGGATTTGGGATTATCGGTACCTTCGGGTGCATCGATTGCTTCGGGGACATTAGCTTCCGAAGAGGTCTCATCGATGCCGTCAGGATTTGGTTCCGATGTGTTGCTCTGCTGAGAAAGACTAGCTACTCCGCTCTCAGTATGCAGCAGTGATGCCACATTTTCCTCGGCACCTGCAATGCTGCGCTCTGCTGGTGCAGGGTTGCTGCTGCTGCTGGTGCTCGAAGCCGATATATCGGCTACTGTTTGCTTGCCGGCCAGCAGCAAAACTTTATCGATCTTGGCCACAAGTTCATCGATGCTTTGTATTATGCCCGTGGTCACGTCCAGCGGTGTTCCAGACTTGCCAATAAAAAATATGGATGGCACTGGCACGACTTTGTCTGCGTTTTGCAATAAATAAATGAATTAATTACTTGTCGATGGTCGAGTGCACTTTGCACTTACAGAGTGAAGAGAATTGTGTATACGCTTGACTTTCGCTCTGTACTTTAACGGCCACAAAATCGTCGGTCATCATTTTGGCACTGACACGCCCATCGTCCAGAAATCTGCCCAGTTTGGCCGACATCTCATCCTGGCCTGCAATGGCCATAAATTATTTAAATCATGACGTGGTGAAATTGTGCACTTTAAGTAATTATTTTAGTTTGTCATTACCTTCAATGTAAACAACGAAAATTGCGTCCTTGGCTTTTGATTCCGCCACAGCCTCTGCAATGTTGCCCGCGTGCCAATTCATGTTTTAGGTGTTTTTGTATTTGATTTCTAATTTCTGCCTGGAATGTTGTTTTTGCAGCGGAACAAAAATTACGAATAATTTTGGGTTGTTTTTATGTGTCACATATGTATATATGTATGTATATTTCTAGAGATGAAACTAAAATCTCGAACGCTCTATCGATAGCAGTGTGAGTTATCGATTTTTTTGTTTTAAATATTTATTTTTTATTAAAAATGTTAAATGGTATAAATGTGGTGTATATTTGAAGTATGTTTATTTTTCGAGGCGTCTAGTTAAAAAGTTTGCTGGCCGCATAAAGTCTTCATAATGCTGTTGAGTGTGAGGCAGTAAAATCTACCGACATTTCTGTGTACAAAAAAAATTTGTTAGTAAATCATGTAAATGGCTTGGAGCCCATTAAATACCATCATCGAAATCGGAGCAAACAATGGAATTTGCTGGCGTTACAGACATTTCGCTGCGCTCGTCGTTTGGCAAACGTGCGACGCGAACACAGCAGCGTTTTGCCTTGGGTTTCTTCAGTGCAAAATGGCAATTTCCAGGCGACTGCAAACCCTTGATGCGTTCTAAGTTAACTCGACATTTACGCAGTTGTAGCCGCTCCGAGTAGTTCAAGTCGTTCTGTGCTATGATGAATGGATGCCGTGGTATTTTAATTATCATCTTTTTGACTTTATTTTGAGGGGACATCTCCTATGATGTGTTTGATAAAAAAAACTCCGGTCTTATGAAGCCAGCCTCGCAGTCTGGCACTGCCGCAAGCTGCAGCGATGCCTAGAACAGCTGTTTGTCTATCGATACTATCGAGCATCATCTCACACTTTGCTCTTTAAGTGATTTGGAACAAATTTTTAATTACTCTTTGAAGTTTAATTGCAGCTGTAAACAAGTGTATTATGACAATATAGAAACCGAAATGTTATAACTTTAACTGACCATTCACAATATGCGTGCGTTTCACAGCACTAAAACATGCATTATTTTGTACAGATGTCAGTTGCAGTTACAGCTGTTTTGACTATCGATATTAATAAAAATTGTGCTACAGCCGTAAGCTATATTTTTTTAATATTGATTTCTTTTTGTTTATTTATTGTTATGTTTATTTAATTTGCAGCTTACCGTAAATTTACATTAATGAAAATCGATAGGCTTAAATTTGATCGATTTGGTTGGCCATTTACAGCTGGGTACGTTGTACAACACTAGTAAACGGGGCATTGTTTTTGTGTGTCATTATTGCAGAAAAATTTGTTTAAGAAATTGAAACAATCGTAAATTTAACGTTTCTCTTGAACTCTATTAAGATTTTAACGATAAGAAACAGACATGAGTGATGTACAGACATTAATGGACATGGGTTTTCCCAAGGATCGAGTGTGAGTTGAAACAAAGCCGCCGGCTTTATACCCTGTACGATGCAGGGAATGCCAAGTTTGTGGTCAACTAACGTTTATTTGCAGTGAATATGCCTTGAAGGTGACCAGTCACAAAGGAGTCGAGATTGCCATGGAATGGCTTTTGGCTCATGTGGACGACGAGATTCCCACAGGCGGAGCTGCTGATACAGCTCCACCAGAGGACAATGCACCCAGCAGCAGCAGCGGCGGCGGTGCCGGCGGCGGAGCAACAGCCGAGGGCGATTCTGCTGTTGCCAAGTCCTTGAAATGTGACGACTGTGGCAAGGTGCTCAAGGATCAGACCGAGGTGGAATACCATGCCGCTAAGACAGGACACAGCAATTTCTCAGAGTCCACCGAAGAGAAGAAAGCATTGACCGAGGAGGAAAAGAAGGCACAACTCGCTATTATCGAGGAGAAGCTGAAACAGAAGCGCGTGGAACGCGAGGAGCGTGAAAAGGTCGATGCTTTGGAGCGTGAACGTAATCGCATCCGTTCTGGCAAAGACATGACCGAGGCACGTCGTCGCATGGAAGAGATCGAAATGAAGAAGATTGTTGATCAGCGTAAGCGTGAAAAAGAGGAAGAGAAAGCAGCCCGTGACCGGGTGCGAGCACAAATCGAGGCCGACAAAGCGGCACGCAAGGCCAGGTAAGGCTAATCCTCTCAAGCGTAAAAACTATATATAATAAGTCTTTATTGATTACAGAGAACTCAAGGCCAGTCCCGCCCAGCTGTCGGATGCTGTAGCTTCGGTTAGTTCTACAACCAGCGCAAGTTCTCCAACTGCGGTGAAATCACCGCCTAAGGAGTACACGGAGACGCGCATTCAGATTAGACTGCAGGATGGCTCAACTCTGGCTTCGGAGTTCAATGTGAAGGAACCGCTCTCCGCCGTGCGTGTGTTTATCCAGGTGAAGACGGGCATCGAAACCCAATTCGCCCTGATGACTTCATTTCCCCGCAAGATCTTTGGCGACGAAGACTATGAGAAGCCGCTGGAGGTGTTGGGTCTGGTGCCCTCTGCTGTTCTCATTATGACCAAACCAGCGGCGTTAAGCCATTAAATAATCAACCACACAAACTAAAAATTAAACAAAAACATTTACAACTATAATATACATACATAAAAATATATTTAATAAATATGGCGCGATATTTGCATGCGCCCACTGGCTGAGGCGATACATTTACGTCTATCGATATATCGCATTGAAATTCATATCCTTTTGCCTATCAATATCGATACTTAAAATTAATTCGAATGTTTAGCAGTTGCTACATAAAGGGTTCAACGAAACTTTTGATTTTTTTCACGCTACGTTCGGCAGGCCGCATGTTAAGATGTTGTCCGAAAATGGTGAACTCCATATTGCCCACCTGCATCCCAAAGACGCATTCGCTCTTGGGCACCGTGCGAAGCAGATGATCCTCACCGAGTAGTTTCAGTACATTCTTTGTGTCCATCACGCAAATCCCGTTCAGTCCAACTAGAGTTTGGCACTTGGACTGCAGTACACGCAGTTTTGCTCCATGTAAGTCCATTTTCACCAACTGTTTGCTGAACTCATCATATCGCTTCTCGTGCACCTGCGTCCGTTGAAATAAAACTTCAAATAAGTATCGATACTTGTTAGATGTTTCTGTCTATCACCAACCTGTGGCAGCTCCTCGCCGTCCTGCAGATCGAGATGCTCCTTAATGTAGCCACGCCAGAGTTTGTGCAATGGCAGCATCTGTTCGTATCTCAGTTGTTTCCTTGGCAGCGTATTGAGTCCCAGCTCAGCAAATTGCTTCCTCGTCAGCGTGTTCGATTTGTGTGCACGACGTTTGCGGCTCAATTGTTTCTGGTTTTTTGTGCCATGCAGCATGGAAATGTGATCGGGTATGATGTTTACATTGCAACGTTTGTGCGGCACTACGAGATCGGTGAGATACTCTTTTACCGCTTCTACATCGCGACCAGCCATTTATTTATTTATTTATTCAGCGACCGACACAAAAAGATCCAAACGAACGCATGAAAGAACGCTTAACAGTGGCAACAAATCTGTTAACAGCTGCTTAACATTTTAAGACAATGTTAATTACCAACGATAGTCTAGCGATAGGTGCATCGTCGTCGCATTAAGGTAAATTTTTATCTTGTGAAATTAAAATCAGGTAATTAAAAGCCGGTATGTTTTGATAGTTGAAGAATTTGTAACGAATTATTTTACCAAGTGCCCCTTAACATAAAACGGTAACATTTTATTTTGCTTTAGCAGAATGTTGCTGCAACATGTCATACAAGAGTCTGCTATGTACACTTAATATAACAGGGAACATATTAACGGTTATTAAATCGCATCAAATATGCAGTTGCTTTATTTTAAGAAACAATTGTTAATTGTCAAGCAACTTAAGACCTAATGTTTGTTGGTTAAATGCTGTCCAGTTGCGGGCAACATGTTGCCAGGAATCAGCTGCTCTGGTAAATACCAAATAAGCAACGACTGGTCACACTACAGCCGTAAAGAATAGCTGGTCACATTAGTGAAAATTTTTGTTGTTTTCAGTCCTATCACGACTTTCGCATAAACGACACGCATATAATCGGGAAAAAGACGCCGCGTGTGTTTGATGCAAAAGGCAAAGGGAAAATTTAATCCATACATATGTATGTGTATATTGCAAAAGCATATTTCGCTGCAGGTAGATTGTGATAACAAGATAATGCATTGAAAATAGAGCCTCAAGAAAAAAAAGAAAAACGTGACAAATGCACAAATAAATCAAATATTATTCAATTACTTGCCGTCGGTCGCGCTCTCTGTCTCTCTCTTTCCCCCTCTCAATCTCTCGCTCTTCGTCTGTGTGTCCAAATGTAAATGTGTGTGCGTGCGCCTAATAAACCCCAAATAACAACAAATTCGTGAGATTTACTGCATTTTTTAGTCACTGTCGCTGTTCTCGTTGCCGTCGCTGCCCGCGTCGCGTTTTAAGTTTAGCTTCGAATTTTATTTGTACAATTTTACATTGTCGTCTGTCTCTCAAGTCATCGCCATTGCCGCCGCCGCCGACACCGTCGCTGCAGCACACGTTCACACACACACAAACACATATAAGAAGGCACGCACGCACTCATACATACAAATGCGGAAGAGTCGCCGCAGTTGTCAAAATCAGCTTCCCCACCGTTGTCAACAATAAAAAAAAACCGCTACTACTGTCGCTGCCTCTGCTGCAGTCGTCGTCGTTAACGCCGCTTTATAGTTGTGCATTTCTTAAGGTAAGCATATAACCACCACAACAATAAAAAAAAATAAACAATGTGCAATTAGACTGGAAAAAATTCCATGTGAAATTCAAAATGCTTCATTTCATTGCATTTCCCTTTATTACATGTTGTGTTTTGTGCATTGTTTTCTATGTTCATTGCCTTTGCCTTGCCGTCGACTGCTAAGGCGACGTCGGCAGTGGCAGCGACAGCACACCAACAGCGGCAGTAGCAGCAGCAAAAAGTGTCAAGTGCGCGACGCTGGCGTTGCCGTTGGCGCTGCAGCTACACGTTCTCTCTCTGCTCTGCTCTGCTCTCTTGGGCTGTTTTTGTTGCAAAACATGTGCACACAGATTAAATTATATATTTTCTTTGCGTTTTGTTGTTTCTTTTTTGGTATTTTCAAGTTTATTAAACTGTAAACAACAACACTTGAAAACTTTATACTCCACTTTTATTTTTAATTTTTTTTTTGTGTTTGTTCTCTCTCACGCTGCCTCTCTTTCGCTCTTCGTTGTGCGTGTGTTTCACAGACTCACGCATACATATACATGCGCACACTTACATTGCTTACACGGACGCGCCCCGGTCGCAGCTAACGGCACTTTTTTTGGGGTTCCTCTTTTCGTTCTCTTTTAAGGCTGCCAAAAATGCGCCTAAAAATCTGAAATGTTTGTTGTTTTTCTCATTGAAATTCCTTCGTTTTATTTTTTTGCAGCAGCCGCTAACAACAAGAAGCAAGAAAATTCTACAAAATAAAATGTGCAAAAATCTAAATTAAAAATACCATAAAAAATATTAACAAAAAGAAATTGTGTGTGTGCTTAAACAACAACAATAAGAACTGTAAACAAACAGGAAAAAAAGAAGAAATTACAAAATTCCAAATGGGCAACTATTGAATGGCGGCCATTAGTGGCCCCAAGCGGCATTCATTGAGCAATCAACACCATTTCTCCCATCCAAACATCAGCACCACCAACAACAGCAACCACACCGACACCACCCAAAACCAAACAATCATCAACAACAATAACAACAACACAGCCAACACTGGGAAACAAAGGCTTTTTAGCTATAAACCGCCAAACAGTTGCTCTCAGCCCATCTCCAAGCAGAGCAGCTGCCCAAATTCTTCAGCTGCTGCGCCGCGTTGCTCAATGAGCGTATCGATGTCACTGGTGCAAGGTGGTGGTGCTGCCGGTGGTGCGCCACAAGGCGCTAGCGCTATTCTAGCCGCTGCTGCTCCTTATTATCAACCGCCAGCTGTGCCACAGGATGTCCAACCGGATCGTCCCATTGGCTATGGAGCCTTCGGAGTTGTATGGTGAGTACTAAAGCTATATTTGGCTACATTTTAGTTAATATTACTTAATCGGGGATTACAAGTTTGACTGAGTAGACTATAGACTACAAGCAGAGCTCTTTAATTTAAAGTCCTTTTTGTTATGAGTATTGTAATTATAACTCCGATCTTTTTGTTGGCTTTAGTCTAGGCCTGTTATGACTGGGTTCAATGGCTTTGCCTGACTATTTTATGCCTAGGATTGACGTCCACTTCTGTTGCCTTTTGCTATTTTATGTTTGTACCCCTTTTTGTCCTGTCGTCGCAACGTCAACATCATCGTCCTTCGTCCTTTCATCCTTCGGCCTTTGTGCTTTGTGCCTTATGCATTTCTGCAACAAATGCTTTGCCAGCGACAGGGTGGTTTATGTTTTTTTTTCTCATTTTTTAATACAACTGATTCATCCCATCCCTTGGCATCCCTCTTGCGTCCATCCCCATCCCTGGTAGAGAACTTACTGTTTTTGTTCTTTTCTGTTTTGGCTCGCGGCAAATTTTTGCCTCCTTTTTGATTTGCATTTGTTTCGTTTCTTCTCCATTTTTTTTGGCTTTTACAATTTTACATTAATTGTTGCTAAACGAGTTCCATGTAACGGTTAACCGTTGATTTTTGTGACCGGTAGTTATGGAAGTTTGGCAACGTTGCTGCCTGCCCACTGTCAGCTTGTTATTATTGAAGTTAGGCAACAGAGCAGTCATCATACACTCATATTACAATTTTCATTCACGTGTAAAACGGCATTTCCGGAGCACCCAGTGCCTAGTCAAGCAATAAGGAACCGATAGAGAGAGGGAGTTAGAGATGAGGTGGAAATAGTAGGGTTTTAGTGTTGGGTAAACACTAAAAGAAGCCAGTGAAAAGTGGCACACGCTAAGTGACGCCAACTTAAAGGCGAAAGCGGGAGAAAAATGAAGGAGTAAAGTAAGCACAAGGAAGTTTGCAGCAAACACACATAAAGACGACTACGAAATGTGCCACAAGTGGAGGAGAGACAGAGACAGTGAGAGAGGGAGGGCCCTAGAGCATGGGAGAAAGACAAGGGAAGAACTGGCAAGAAAGCTGGTTAGAAAAGAAGCCGGCTTAAAGTAGAGCCCGCTGAATAGAGTCGTTGACGTTGGATTGGCTTTTGAAAGCAATCATCATGTTCCTCGCTCTCTGGTCTAGCTGGCCAGGGTCGCAGGCAGTGATGCCAAAAACCAAACACAAAAGGCAGGAAAAAAGTAGGGAAGTGTTAAAATATATTACAAGTATCTGCCAAATACTTTCAGATATAATAAAGATATAGATTTCCGATATAGTCCCCGATCTAAGCGCAAAATAGCCAAATTGGCTGCACTGTTTGAGTTAGAAGTTGCTAGTGGAGTCATTCCTTTACAGAAATACTTATATTAAAATATATATAGAGTTGCCTCGACCGTCGACACTCTGTAGTCTGCAGCCTAGTAGGGTGACCCTACACTTTACACACTGCAGTAAATGCAATCAAGCGTTAAATTTAAGTGCCAAATGTCGAACTTGTTAGACTTGGCCGTGTGGGCCAGATGCCAGTGCTAGTTTTGTTTATGATCATTGCTTCTCTGTCTCTCGCTATCTTCCTCCCTTTCACTCTTGTGTCGTGTGCAGCTGCAGGTGAGCTGGCAGGAAGTGTCATATTGTCTTTCGGGTCGCATAAGTTTGGTTTTGGGTACAAACTATGCGAGCTTAGGAATTTGGCAACCGCGCTTAGGTTCCAGCAGAAGTTAGACAACATTGCCCAAATGTGATTGGTAATTGCAGCGGCGGCTTAGAGCCAACTCAATTAAGGCCTAGCTATAAAAATGGAACGCTAAATGGTAGATTAATCAGTTTATGATTTATTTCGAAGAAATGGGAAACCATTTATACACTTAAACACACAACAAGATTAACCAATTAATCCTAGGCGAACTTCTACGAATTTTTCTCACTGCATTTGACCAAGACAAACATAAAAAACAGACGGGGAGAGAGAGGGTCAGGGGAGACTAAGACAGAGTCTGTGCTGTCTTCAGACAGTGGAAGAAAAAGACGAAGAAGAAGCAGCAACAGAAGAGGAAATGCCGAAAAGAGCCCGCAAAAGATGACCGAGAAGACATCTTTGGGCTTACTTTAAACTACCTGCAACTGGTTTTGGAAGCAGGCAGACGACAAGTCCCAAGAACGGACAGTTGGCCCAAATGGACAGAGACAGCAGAGGTACCAGAAGGAAAGAATGAGAGAGAGGAGAGTGGTAGTAGTAAACCTTTTGCCTGCATATGAAACTCGCTTCCTGCACGAATTGTGGCCTGTCGCTCGCTGTCTCTGTCTTTTTGGCCTGGCCTGGACACTGCATTGGCCTCATGTTTAGCCTGTGGCTTGCAAGGTGTCGTCGTTACCCAAGCCAGTCTCTACACAGAAAGAAAACATTGAATCAAGAATTTGGCTCGAATATTAAAATATTTAATAAGATTTTACTATAAGTTTATGAATTTCATGGCTTAAAGTAGACTTTTGGAAAGAAACTCAAATATTTCTTGCTGTGTAGTCGCAGTTCCTGTTACTTTTTGCTGTCGTACTCAGTGCTGCCTACATTTGATTACAAAAAGGCTAAAGGGAGTAATGAAATATTTAATAATTATATAATGAATAAAAACGCACAGAAACAACTTAAATTCAAAAGTAAGAATTGTGTTTTTTGAGTGTGTATTTCTAAAGAATTTCTTAAAATAATATGCACACTCTTTTGCCTTGAGGCTTCTCCAAAAAGAAGCCAAAGAAACAGCTAAACTGACAGCACTGTTCGTTGTGTTGCTTAAGGCTGCTCAGTCATTGATCAGGCGCAAATCCTGTGCTAATCTCAAAGTCCATTGGCCCTGCCCGGATCCCAGACTCAGTTCCAGGTCTAGAAACTTAAACCCAAACTAAATCCACGACCATGACCATGCCCGCATAGCTGACGATTCGACGCGATGCCCTGGCATTAATCGACGCGCTCTTCTCTCTCCTCGTCTCCCCCTCCACTCCTCGCTCTCTTCCTCTTGTTGCACCACCGAAAACTAAACAAAACAAAAGCAGTGCACCGGGACACGTATTTTATCATCCACTATTTGTGTTGTACCCTCACTTAGGGTATTCTCATCTAATCAAACAATTACCAGGGTAGTAGTGACGTAAGCAGTTTCTATGTAGGGTATTTTCTAGTCGTGTGTAGTTTCGTTCCCCAATTCTATGCAGACAGGGAACAGCTGGCTTCGGTTGATGCTGATTTTGCTGCTGAAATGAGGCCTGAATCCTGAGTTCTGAGTCTCAGACGACTTCTGGTGGTTGGTTGAACAACCTTCGACAGTTTTCATATATTTTGTCTGCACACACACACGCACACATGGGCACACAGACTGGGTATGTACAGACAGAACCGCTTACAGGATATGCACTGGGAAAAAGGGGAACAATTACTTTAATTTTAAAGAACTTTTGTTAAACGAAGTTAAAGAAGTGTAAAATTGATATTTCCTTAAATAAGAGATCTCTAAAAATGTATAAAATATTCCTTTTTAATGGAAATTATTTTTGTTTCCTTCGTAACTTTATTTTTAACAGTGTAGTTATAGTGCATGCACCCGGTTTTGTGGTTCCCGCATATGTTTTTCATCTGCCACCACATTTTTCCAATCCGTCCCGTTTCTCGTAAAACTTCCCTGAACTGTACTACGTCCATCCCTCGGTATGCTGCAGTTTTCAGTGACAAAGTTTTTCCTAACACACACACACAATTCCATTTGCCTGATTCTGAATTTTGAATATTTTTCATTCGGGTTTTTTACAACCAAATTTTCAGTCTGTGTGTGTTTTGACTTTGAAAGTGTTTGAATAATTATCCTGCTTTCAGTTTGTCCCTTCCTCTCTCCTTCTCTATTTCCCCCTTGCGTTCACTGCATTTCAATTTCCTCTTCAATTTTCGAGTCTGCCTTAAATTTGATGCGTTTTCATGTTTATTGCAGACATTTTGATTGCATTACAAGCAGGAGAGAATTGTTTCTCTGGGTAGCACAATTTTTGATAACTTTGGTCGCCTTAATAGGTCGCATTCAAATTCTGACAAATCCCTGCATAAATTATAAAGTGTTTGGCTTATAGTTCAAATTCAAAAAACTTAAAAAGTTTTTGGACATCAAATTTTGGGGTTTTAATAAATGTAAATTGAGGTAAAGTTAGACAACGCTGTCGAGTTTTTAGTTTCTGGTTTGTTTCGAAATTTTGGAATTAAATGTTGAGTAACTTTTCTTATTTAATAAGATCTCCAGTTATTCGCTGGTTTGTCTACTTTTCTCTGTCGCTGAAGTTTTACAACAGTGCAATTTTAATGCTGTTCTCTGTTTTTATACTCTGTTATTTTTTGGCTTTATAGACACATTATCTCAAGTGTTTGTTCTGCTCTGGGTTTAGGTAGCGCCCAATCTTTCTTTATCCTCTGACTCCTACTCTTACTCCTGCTATCGGTTTAGTCCTGGCCAAAAACTATTTTCGCTCAACGCTTTTGTTTTTTTGGCCCAAACATTTGCCGTACGTTTGCCAAAGAATTACGCACGCAATTTTGTCTACAGCTTCATTTCGCCCTCACACACACACACACACAGTTATCCAGACACGTACACACACCAGTGATGACGGCAAAAATAGCTGGAATTTTGGCCAACAATTAAAAATACGCTTGTTTTTATATTTAGAGCTAAAAAGGCTTTCAGTTTAGCTGCTTATCATTCAGTTTTGAAATCAGTTTTAAAATCAAGTATATTTAACACTTTACTATAGTTTTATACATTTTAAGACTCTGAAAAACAAACAGATTTGGCTGTAATATAGCTGATTTGCCTGCACTAAAACACACACATGTGACTCACTTGCTGCAGCTCCAGCTTAGTTCACTCGAATTGCGTTCTACGGTTCAAGTGAAGCGCAAATGTATCTTTGAGGTTTATATTTTCTATTTCAGCTCTCTCTTTCGCTCACTCTCCTTTTCTCTCTCTGTCTCCTTGTCAGCTCCGGCTTTAGGTATCGCATAACAGCCACAGCAAACACTTTGAACCTACATAGTTTCGTGTGTGTGTGTGTGTGTGTGTGTGTGTTAGTGTTGTGCGTGCTTGTGTGTGACACGAAATAATTATACCCTGTAGATAGGTTCTTAAAGAGTGGCATGTCTACTAAGGAAAGTGTATTTACTGGGTTTCTTTAGGTCTATGTTACTAAAGGTAAGACGTCATTATAGTCACACTTGTCATTCAGTCTATGTTAGACTGCATACAGGGTATGCTATAGTCTAGCACTCTGTACGGCTTCTCGCCTCCCAAGTTGCGTTCGCACTCAAAATGAGAAATAATAGTCAACAAAGTGCCACCAACGAAAAAGCTTTAGACCAGCGAGAACTTAGCAAACGCCCTCCTCGCTACGCTCCCCGCCCCGCCACCTGTTTCTACCTCGAAGCTAGCCCCCTGGAGCTGCTCTCAGTTCCCCAGTGTATTGCTAGTTGCGCTCTACACTTCCCTCTCTCCGCGCTTTCCGCAGAAAACCTAATTCACCTACAGCACAAATGCATTTACACGCACACAGGTAGCCAATGCCTGTGTATGTGCGTGTGTATGTGTGCCAAATAAATCATTGTCTGCGTGCGAGAGTGAGTTGGGTAGATTGTGTATGTGTGTGTGTGGAGGAGAAGAAGTGGAAAATGAAGAGGAGCAGAGAACAAAACTCTTTGGCTCAAAAACAGATCGTAAACTACATTGGAAAACTGAAACTGAAATAGACAATTCGTTGCAGTTGCAGTCAGTGATGCCAACAAGTGGCTAAAAAAGGCTAGAATAGAAAATAATGGAAGATCATTTTATACACAAAGTAATATATTAAATGTATGATAAAGAAAATATTAGAAGAAACAATAAAACCTAAAATTATATTTTCCAATCTTTTCCAATTTTACTCTTTTAAAATTAGCAGCCTTGATTTTAGAGATTATTATAGAAAAAGGCTAATAGGATAGCACTGTCCGCAGTTTGCCTGCTGTGGCTAGGTGTAGAAGGGATGGAGTGAGGCGTAGACGGATAGGGATAGGGAGGGGAAGGTGGACAGTTGGACAGTTGAACTGGCAGCCAGCGGGCAACTTGAACCCAAACTTAATGAAGCCTCACCAAGAAGAGAAGGAAAAACCAAAACTCAAAGTCTTTGCAATGAAGCAAAAAAGAAGAGAGAGAAAGAGGGGGAGGGGGAGCAAGTAAGAGGGGTGCTTGGAGGGCAGGCGTTAAGCTGCCCCCACCCCTTTCAATAGCCTTGAAGAGAGAGGGAGAGGAAGAAAGAGAGAGAAACTAATTAAGTTTTGCGTCAAACTATTTTCTTGACACACACTGTAAATTTATGCATGTGTATAAGTGTGTGTATGCGTGTGTGTGTGTGTGGAAATACATTTCTCAAGATTTGATTTAAATTTATGTTTTGCTTGTCGCGCTCGCTCAAACGCCAAACATCATTTGCAGCCACTGTGTTGGCAGTAGTACACACATTTTTATGAGACACTGTGCAAATCGCCAGCAGCTTTAATATGAGAAACGTCTCAGCACAGGAACACCGCTACTATAATAAAAAGCAATATAAATGGTCCAAGATGCAAATGCAATTCTTTGCGTTTCTTTGGATGCTCTAAAGATTCTGCGACTATTTCTAATCTTGCGGGTTTTAAAAACAAGTAAAAAGTTAAAACTGAAAAGCTATAAGCCATATATAGAGAGTCATATCGATTTAATAGCCAATATAGACACATTTGTGCTTTTCAGTTGATAGATTTAACAGCTGATCAGTCAGTTGGCTAGATTTTAATTTAAGCTACAGTCGAAACAGCTATTTCCGGTTACTTTCTGGACTTTTTCATGCTGTTTCTAAGTTCACAGCTCTTAGCATGTCTTGTCTCCGTGATGATCAGTCAATTCAGATTAACTTGAGCTTCGATTTTCCACTTCGGCTTAGAGTCTTTGGAAAAACCTGTGCATTGGTGCACACCTTTTTCTGTTGCGCTTTTCCCCTCCAAAGTGTTACACACTTGGCGCTATAAATAGCCAAGAAAATGGAAAATAAAGGAAACTATGTTGGAGACGTGCTAATTAAGCGTCATTATCAACGTCTTGTGTCGTTTTTGTGCAGCTTTGAGATGCAGCAGGATTCACTGCGGTTTGTCAGTACCGCAGCCTGAGTTTTCAGCTTCTGGTTGTATGTATAGTTGTATAGTTATATATAGATGTATATATATAAACATATATTTAGCACAATGCGCAAGTTTTTCTTTATTTGTTGTTGGCCTTAAGAGCCGCTGGCACGACGGCACAAGTCACTCAGCCGCAACGAGAAAATCGTGCGAGAGTTTAATACGAGTACGAGTACAAGTCTGAGACTGAGACTGTGACTGAGTCTGAGTTGAAGTTGCAACTCTGCAGCTGCATGCAACAGCAGCAGCGGCTATTGTCTGTGACTGCGGTACTCGACGCGAGACTTGACTCTGCACTGAGCGATAAAATGTGTTCTTTAAATATGATTTTGTTGCAAAGACTCCAAAAACTCTTTTTGTAAGACCTTAAATCTTTGAATTTGCATAACAACTTACAGTAGGCTTAGAAATAAACTCCTGTACTTTGTTTTGGTTTCAACACAGCTTCTTTTTTATCAGTGTACTCGTCTCAACTCTTCTGCCTTCTGTGTTTATGCTAAATGAGGGTTAAAAATGAGCCAAGCTGCTTTAGCCTAAAAGCTGCAACTGCAACTGCAACTTAAACTTGCAACGGCAACTGTAAATGTCTGAGGCATACATCCATCTGCTTGCTGCTCCTGCTCCTACCCCAGAATAGATGGGGCATGCACTCAGAGTTGCCATAATGCCCTAAACTCTGCTATCGTTTGTTGTACAACTTTTGACAACATTTGACACCCTCTCCCTCACTCTTGATGCATCTCTTTCGGATCTTAGCTCAATTTGTAGCCACAATTTGTGCAGATTTAGTTGCCTTAGGCAGTGTTAATTAACAATTGTCAGTTGCAACTGCGCTGAGCTCCCTCTGAATGGCAACGTTAATCGATTTCGATTGACGGCAAACTTTGTGTCTTTGCACTTTGCATAATTTGTGGCAATTTTGTGGAAAAGTCAAGTTCGTATATTGCTTACAAAGTGCGTGTGTGCCTGTGGGTGTGTGTGTATGTTTATAGATAGCTTGTGCAAATGGTATTCTCCGATTACAGTTAGCTTTGAAGCAAAATAATTCCAAAACTGAAGACAACTGAAGCCAACAGTTGAAATTCAGTTTAAATTTTACAACAGTGTACACTAGTGAAGTTTGACAACACTGTCTTTATCCCTTTGCCAAATGCAGACCGTGTTTTACAGACTCTGGGATTCATTGTGCGGGCTCTTGAAACGGCTCTTAACATATTTTCTTAACCTCAATAATGCCACAATCAAATTCTGCCGCATTGCCGATTAAAATTCCAGTACCTGGCTGTAGGCCAGACTCAGGCGGCTACTACTGCCGGGTTGCCACCTTGTCAGGCTTTGTGTCAGTCAGTTTTGCGGCAGTGGCAATGACTGTGGCGCTGCGTGTGTCTCTCTGTGTGTGTATGTGTGTGTGTGTGTTTGCAATGCTGCATCATTGTGCTTGCCACACACTAAACGCTTTTGACATTTCAATTAAAATTCTACAAAGTCTCGTCTATTGCAACGCGATAATTGCAGTCGCTTAGCGGCAGCAGCAGCAGCAGAAACAGCAACGACACTAACGACGACGACATTGTCAACTAGCAGGAAAAGCTTTAGTCGATTCGAATCGTCTGTAAAAGTCCTCGTAGCCAGTATGAAGCACTTATCATAACAAAACACTAGACTAAACTAATACAGCCCTTACTCTTTATGCGTACAGGGTCTAAATATTTGCCAAATGTATTTTGAAAATGGTGCAGTAGTTGGTGGCGCCACAGAGCCACACTCAGCTATGCCATGAGTCAAGTTCTGTCTTCTGTCAACTAGATAATTAGAGAGAGCAGGGGAGACAAGAAGAAAGAGAGAGACAGTGGGAGAGAGTAAGAGAACTGCGTTAATTGTGGCACGTTCAAATGGTGTGCGGGGCAGCTTTGAGTCATCCCCAGCCACGCCTCAAATGTGGCATATAGAGCTGCATATAAATACTAAATATGATTGCTTGCTTATCTGCTAATGTCTTTTGACAAATGAGCAGACGCAACAGTGACTGCAACAGTGCCTGCAACAGTGCTTGCCACATCCTCCTCTGTCTCTATCTGTGTATCGCTCACTTTAGCTTTTAAGCCGCTGACATTTGTCTAGCCAACAGTCTGATCTGGATTTGGACACACCCAACTCAGTGCTGTTGCAATAGCCTTTTTCCAGACAGTTTAGTTGTTTTTCTTTTTAAATGAATTAGCCAGAAATATGAAAATAATTCAAATACTGAAGTTTGACAACAGTGGAAAACTTTAATTGTATTGAGAAGTTTGGCAATAGTTGTGCACAACTGAAGTTTGACTACACTGCCTTTATCCCTGTGCTTAAAACGGAATTTGATCAATCCATAACAAATTATTTTTTATTAAATACATTCGTATTCACCTTTGCCGATCTAGCCTTTTTTTGTAAACTATTGTTAGACAGCACTGTCTGGATTTATATGGCTAGAGAGTTGCGCCACCTGCAACGTGCCCCAGACACACTCTGGACACACTCTTGTTTGACATGGAACGACATGTTGCATTTTTATTACGTTTAAAAATAATTTTCAATTTCTGTTGCCATTTTTGCATTTTGATATGTTTTTTATTTCGAGTTGTGTTTTGTATTGTGAGTCAGCAGCAGATTGTCATTGTCAAGCGTCATTATTGATGTATGATCTTGATTTCCGTGCCTGACAAAGGCCTTCTCCTCCTGCAGTCCCTGCCTTCGCCCCTCTACAGCTTTGTGCTCCATCGTCAGCAGAGGATTTGCAATGCGACTCTGCGACGACTGTGTGCTACCTTGAGGGGTATTTGAGGGGCGGTTAGAGGGGAACTACCGGCTGCTGTGGGGGTGCAAATGGAGGCTGACTTTGTCGCTTTGTTGCCACTTTTCAATAAGCTTCAACTGCGAATTGCTTGACAACAATTGTTTTGTAGTTGCCAAGATGACTTGCAGTGTTACCGCTTATCGAAACTGTTTTTTTTTCCTTCTTTCTGTGAAACTTCCATCGTATTGTTACACAAAAGTTGAACATGAAAATGCCACACACATATATGGTTTATACGATGCCTCGAAATGCCAAATGAATAACGTTTCCCCATTGTGCCATGTGAAATGTGGCAACAATGCCTTTGAGCACGTTTGCAAGAACTCTTATCGATATGTTTTAAAATTTTATGTTACTGCTTTTGCACGAGTTTTTAAATAGTTTAAAAAGAAAACCAATGGATTTTAAATAGTTGTAGGTACTAGTAATAATTCGCCATCTAACTGTTGATTTGTAACGATTAGTGTAAGCAAGTGAAATATGGCAACAGCGCATGAGAATTGACAGGCTTCTTGATCACGATTAGTTGACTGAAAGTAAATACAACAAAACAATGATTGATTGATTAAAACAATACAATTACCTCTAAAATGTTGTACTCCTTGTCGATCGCAGTTTGAAGTAAAAAACACCCACGATTTCGAATTAGCCAAGGTTTGCCGATAAGAGACAAAGGCAATTTTGCTTTTACTTGCAAGCAGGTGCAAACTATTTGCCAGTTGCTACAGGTAGACCTCGCTAGCAGATCCTCTTTTATGCTTGCCTTGGTTTCTCTTCCAGCAAAAGCAGTTCTAAGGATTGCGCTCAAATTACAGAGTAGACACTTATTGTTTATTTTTAGGGGTTTGTTTCAGGCGACGCATAGAATGTTGATCCGCTCTACAAAGGACTCAAGTACCTGTGTCCTTTCGAGACAGGCAACAGGATCCTTAAGCACTTGCAGCTGCAACACAACTGTTTGTGGATCCTTTGATGTAGTTGCCAAAAGAACGAGGGTATATTTGATTTGTGGGAAAGCATCGCAAGATTGAGCTGATACAACGCTATACAGGGTCTAATGCAGTCGTCTCCCTCGCCTGTCGCCTTTCCAAAATGTTCTCTGCCTTTGCTTATTGATTTTTGTCTCGCATGTCACATATCGATTGGATACTCTCCGCTGTCTCCGCCGCTGCTCTAGAGATTTGGGGAAACGGCAGATGTTCTCAGATAATAGCGACGACACAAGTGGGCCGTTGACCCTGCAGGGGTAGCAGCAACAACAACAGCCTAAAGGATGAGCATGAATGTTAATATTGACGCAAGGTGGACCTTCTTCTTCTTCTGCTTCTTCTTGTATCCAAAGTCTGAACACAGAGAACTCAGAGCTCAGAACTGAAAACTGGGGACTTTGGGTAGCCAATTTATTAACGAATTTTTCAACGAACCGCGAAGAGTGGCAAGAGGAAGCAGGAGACTCACAGAGCAGCTTCAACATTGTTGTTGTTGCTGTTGCTGGCACGCATGCGCAGCAGACGACGCAACGTTCATTGCACCCAAAAAGAAGAATGAAATTTTCGTTGGATTCTCTTTTTTTAATACGCTTTCAATGGGTCACTTAATTTTTAAATAAGTCGAGGAAATGCTTAAAGAGTTAGTCAAACTTGGAATTTCATTTGTGGTACTTCCTTCAGTCGGTTCTTTGCCTAATTATCCCTTAAATTTTATAATTCTTAATTTTATAAAATCTTTTATTTGCACAGGTAGCTCATTCTATTAATGTTTGATTGATTGTTATAACTATAAAGCAAAATTTACCTAGCTTTCGCTTGATTCCCTCTAAATATTTGTTAAACATTTAATAACTAGAATTAAACTATTTAAATAGTTAGAGTATTCAACAATTCTTTATGTCTAAATTTAACTTTTTTCATGAATTTTTTGTTTTGTTGTTGCTTCTCCTTTTATTGTTGTTGTGTTTTTTACGACTGAGAACCGGATGGTCAGCCAGCTGTAGGTGCCAGCGGCGGGGCAGGAGCGTGTAGGGGGGCGGCACTGGTTAGCAGCGGCTGTTAGGGGTGCAGGGAGTGGCAAGGGGTAACGGTGAGGGGGAGGGGCAGAGAGGGTCGTCAACACGCTGACCGATGCGGCAACTTATGGCCATTTGCGAGGCGTTCGTTGTGCATTTTACCAGCAACTTGTTGTTGTTGTTGTTGTAAAGGTTGTTGTTCTTCCTCTTGTTGTTGTTGCCTTGCGGGAGCTCTCCAACCTATCCCAAGTTGAGTTTTGACACGCATCGCACTCGGAGTTGTACTCGTTCTGCTGGGTGTACTGTGTGTACTGGGTGTACTCGGTGTGTGCTCATCTCATCCCCAAAGGCAGCGGCCAAAGCGCAGTTTAAATATTTTTAATTGAACTTTTGCCTCCAGACAACGTGCAACATGGACAAACAGACAACCAGCCAGACGGACAAAGCGACAGACGCACAACAAGTACAACTACACTGAGAGAAAACCTCGTTTCAATTTAACAGATAATAAAAACGATTTTGTAGGTTCCATTGATTAAAGTTCTTTAATTTAGAGTTTTCTTCATAAATTGAAGTAGCAATTTCGTCTTTTTTTCAGTGTACATTTGAGTACCACTTTTTTTCCGTGTACGAGCATTAACTTTGTTTCCACTATGTCGAAAACCGCAGAGAGCGGCGCTGCAGGGGTAAGGGAACAAAACTGGGGAGTGGTTCTTGTGGTTATTGATTAGATAGATATCAGGGAGAAAAACATGCATGAAGTAATGCTCCCCCTCTCTACTACCCGCCCCTTCCCTTTGCCTAGAACACTTTGTGTCTCATAGTTATGATGTTGGCATTATAATTTGCTTTGTTAGAAGAGTCTCAAGGGGTCGACTTAATTACTTAAATGAAGTAGTACATAGAGAAAGAGAGAGAGAGAGAGAGAGAGAGAAATAGAAATAGACAGAGAGGTGGAGTAACTAGAGAGTAGAAAGAAGAGAACTGTCTTTCAAAATATTCAAGTCATTGATTAATGAGAACTGCATTCATTAGACCATAATTCCAACGAGGTCGAGGTCGTTTCCTGCAGAGAATTCTAGAGGAAAAGATACCAAAGACAACGAAGTTTGATGGAAAGGAAATACAATTTAGGAAAGATTAAGTTATATTAGTTATTGATTTTTAAGAACTATAATTTAAAGAACTAATATTTGTACCGTAAAATAAATTATTATAAATTTTTTAAAAATTGGGCATAAATTTAAAATCATAGAATTAAACTTTCCTTACTCTTTTGTATAATAAATCTTGACAATCATTAATAACTTTTCTTCTTCTTTCTCTTCACAGGTAAGTCGATCATATTCATTGACTGTTCTTTGATTGTTACGTAAGTAGAAGATTTCTATAAAGGAACAAAGAGGAATTCTTGTAATTGGTTTTTATAGAGTCCGAACAGAATTGTTGTTAATGATTCCTAACTAATTAATAAATAGAGTTGCTGTCTACCTCACTCCCTCTCATTCTTTCTAAAGTCCGACTTGGACCCGCATACAGAAGAAACTTGAATAATGGTCGCGATGAGTCGTTCGATCAATGGACACGACAAAAGTCGCATCATAAAATGCAGCGAACAACAAAATGCATTAAATTTTCAATAAAAATGCATCATAAAATAAATGTAGAAAATTTCCTACAGAAATATATGGAGAAAGAGAAAGAGAGAGAGAGAGAAATGGAGATAGGCAGAGAGAGAGGGAAAAGAAGTTGTGTGGGCTGAATGAATTTCTTTTTATAGAGACTGGCAAAGTGTCGACAAAGTGCTTCATGTGAGTGGCAAATGAGGGGCGGAGACGAAAGAGGGCGGGGTTGGTTGGGTAGGAATTCGACTTGAGGTACAAAGTTCTAGGGTCAAAATGCAGCAAAACAATAGCAATAACATCACTAGCGACAACAGAACACGCATCAAATTAACACGCACCAAGAAGTATATAGGAAAGTGGAGTGTGGAGTGACTGCGACTTGAAGATACTCTGTAGAAAAGAGAGTTATGCAGTAAGCACTGTTTATAGGAAAGTGGAGTGTGGAGTGACAGCGACTTGAAGATACTCTGTAGAAAAGAGAGTTATGCAGTAAGCACTGTTTATGCTCCTAAAAACTGAGTGCAAGTTTAAGAATAGTTCCGTAGGCTACATAAGTTATAAGCCTATGAAGCCTACTTTAAATACTTTAAATACCCTTTGAAGTCGGATTACAAGGTGCGGCATATAGAGCATAGTGTCCGGAGGATGATCCGGCGTGTTCCGGGTTCTCAGGGTTGGTCAGGGTTATCAGGCTTTAGAGGTAAGTGGATGCCAACATCTATGTACGCCACTAATAATGCGGCATATATGAGGGATATAAATGGATGGATAACGAGATGGGCATAAGGAGGAAGAGGGGAAAGAAGGAAGAGAAAGAAGAAGCAGCGGAATGCATGTGGTAAAAGTTGCAGTAAAAATAGCAAACAATGCGAGTCATCGGCAAATCAATAAAGAAAGTAATTTGAAACGTGCTGCAGGACTGAGAACGAGTCGTTCTCATTCTCTTTCTACTGCTCTGACCCCTCTACACTCCAGTGAGTGTCCAGTCCATGTGCATGTCCAGGCGAAAAGGCAATTTATCTAATGGTAATATTGTATGGGCTATAAAACAATATTGGCCAAGGCGAGGCTAGCAGAGCAGAGAAAAGCGTTGGAAGGGGAGTGGAGAGGGGGGAGTGCTGTACTAACTATTTTTAGGCGAGCCAATGGAATTTCAGTTGACCATAATGTCGGCTTTATGCTCGGCTTTTGTGCCAAGTTACTCGTCTGCCATTTTGGCCGTAATTAAAAACTGATGCAAGTGTGGCTTGAAAAGTGTTGCTACAACACAGTTGAGTGTGTGTAGTGTGTGAAATGAATTTTAAGAATTACATATACACAAGTTTAAGAAAAGCTAATAAACTAGAAAGTAATGAAAGTATAAGAAATATAGGAGTAGCAAGATAACACTCCTTTTATATAGTAGTAGTTTGTAGTTGTAGTAGTTTGAAGCTGTTTTTGTTGTTGTTCGTGTCTCTGGCACTTCCCCCTCCTTCTGTTAATATTTGCTAAATTTAAATGCCCCTTGGAGGCATTGATTTGTCAGCACCTTCATGAGGCACGATCCATAGTTCAACACATTTGCCTGACTCATCTCTTTTCGATCATTATAAAACTTCATTATGAGCTGCATGGAACATGATTATCATGTCAAATGTTGTTGTCTGCGTTGACTTTTCCCGTCTTTGAGTTTAGTATTTATCCAGCTGTTAATTGTGGAACCAACACATTTTCCTGTCTTCACTTTTCCGCTGTCTCCGCTTCCCCTCCCCAATTTAACTATTTTTATATAGAGACATACGTACTCACATCTGTTCTCTGCTGCTGCTGCTGCCTCGATCAAAGTTTGATGACCTTCAATTGGAAAAACTGGAAAACCAAACGGGGAAAATATTTGTGTGTAAACAAACAGTTTAAAGATTGAATTACTTATCTTATCTATAAATGTTTTATGCTCTTTTCTTTCTCACTCTTTCTCTCTCTCTTTCTCTTGCACAACAAGGGAAAATTTCTTTGTAAAATTGATCAATTGATTTTCAGCTTAAACAACTAGAAAATTTGTCATTAATTTTGAATAAGAAGAAGAAAAACGACCACAAAGAGTTTTTTCTCTCTGTCTCTTTTGATTTGCTTTCCACGCTTTTCTTTTTAGGTTTTCCCGCTGTGTTTTCTACCTGCTGTGCGCTAAAATTCTCAAACAATTTTCAGAGTTTTTAATTTTTCTTTAGTTATCTATAATTTTTGTACCGCCTCTGCTGCTGTCGCTGGCAGTTTTTCCTTTTCTTCTTATCTGTAAATTTTGGTTATAGGTGGGGGTGGGGGATGGGGAAGGGGAAGGGGTGAACAGGGTTGTTTGTGTGGTTGTCTCTTTGCAGCCACAGAATGAGAATTTTCACCCAATTTGCAGTATGAGGCATGAGACACGAGTCCGCAGCTCATTTCATTTTCAATTCCGCGCTCAGTTCTCACTTCATCGCCGGCGGAGACCCTGTAGTTGTAAGCTGAAAGGGGTCAACTGTGTGTAGGTTACAAATCTTAAAGATTCCTTACAGAGACTTTGCTTTAGATGGCTCACAAAGCTCACACTGTTACTTCTGTGAGTCTGTGGTTAATTTAGTAGTTAATTACATACTTAAACTCTAAATGCAGTACAGGGTCTCTTGGAGTTGCACTCTCAGCTGGTTGTGGGTTTTTTAACTTGCTGTTGTGCCAGTTCTCGTTGTTGTTTTCCCACTTGGCTCTGCTCTCATTCTCATCTCTCTCCCCCCACCTCCCCCTTCCACTATTCTCTGGAGAACTTTTGACTTGTAAAAGAAAGAAAAAGCAACAAAATAAAAAGCAGAACAAACTTTTGGCTGCCATTTCGCATTTCAATCAAAAGTATATATATAAAATATATATATGCATGTATTTGTCTGACTTTGTCTAGAGAGAGAGCGAGCGAGAGAGAGAGAGAGAGAGGAAATCCCCGCCTTGCTCGTTTGGCCTCGTTATCCCTGGCGTCTGGCCGTGTGGGCGTGGCACGTGGCACGTTCAGGCATTGTTTCTTGCTGTTGGCATGCACAGAAAACTCATCTTGAAAACTCATTAAACAAAGTACACACTTCAGCACCAAAACGCCAAAGTCACTGATGTGCAATCTTTGCTCTATCTAAGTGTGTGTGTGCGACTGTGTGTAGTTTTTGTTGTGCTATACTTATTACTGTTATAATGCCAGAAAGTTTGCAGTGCTCGACTTTGGCTTTGTTTTCACACCTTTTTATATTTTTGTGCTCAAAATGAAATTTACATGCCTTAAAAGTGCTTAACACAGCAACACACACACACACACACACACACACATTTGAGCGGCTTTAATTGTGTGCAAATGTGAAAAACTGAACTGAAACTCGCTGTTTGCGCTGCTGGACTGTTTTGTGCCCAGTTTAATAAAGTTTGACAGCAAAACTTTAAGTTTAGGGTTGGAACTTGGTAGTAAAACTGAACTGTGTAGATTATTTTAGCTCTTCTAGACTCTGAGTTCACGAATTGCTATTAAAATATAAGCTTTTGTGCTCAATTTGGCAACTGGGCAACAAAGTGTGCTTCAATTTCGATGCTAATCAAAGAACATATATTTTTTATAGGGTATGCCACACTTGCAGCATACCCTGTTAAGCTAACACGGGGTAACAAAAAGTGTAGCATACTTTTGAGCACTACAGGAAGTCAACTAAAGTCAGTTTCATTGTTGTTTTCGCTACACGCATGCAACACCACACAGTTTAACAGTATTGCATGCCCCTAGCAGACCCTCTGCTGCCCCTTCCACCTCCCATTCAAAATGATACCCTGTAGGTGGCGACTGCATTGAAAACTTTGCCCCATAATTCACATGAAAGTTCTCTCTTTATCTGTGGGTTATTCTCCATTGAGCATAAGTTGCTTAGCTCCTCTAAGGCCCCTACTCTGCGCAGGCTTTCTGCCCCTACAGGTGCGCCACTTCAATTACCTTTAGCGAATTCCTAGAAATGCTTTTCAAGTCACAATTTTAAAGCAAATCTGCAAAGTTTTCATTTGTTTTGACTTCATTCTCGTTTGCCTTTCCTCTCCCCCACTTTCACCCTCTGCCCTGTTGTGTATGTGTAATTGCCACGCCCACAGCTTAGTTAGATTCTATCGTCTGTCGCAAATATAAAAATTATGCACATAAATTCAAGCGCTGCTTTTCCAAGTCGTAAACTTTTCTGCAACGTTCATTTGGCTTTAGAGCATTTTCCCTTACATTTCCTTGGCTTTTCCCTGCTCCCTGCCCCCACTGCCCTCCACCCTCCGTCCTCTGCTTTGTTGTTTGCGCCTTGTTTTTCAGTGTTTTCCTGCTGCTTTGCTTACTCATTGCTTGGCATTTGAAAACGCCTTTGTTGGATTTTCCACTGTCATTTCTCTCCCTCATTTTCTTGTCCTTTTTTTAGGTTTGTTGCTATTTTTTACGTCTCTAAAATAAATTACTCGAACTGTACAAATTTTAAACATTTTGTTAGGGCGTTTGCTGGGCGTGGCTCGGCCCTTGTGCGATTTAATTTTCTAAAATAGAAAATGGCCAAAAATTGAGGGCAATAAATTCAACGCACTTGTGAAAAATGTGGGGAAAACTATACCAAAATACATGGAAATTAGTGCAAAAATGTTTTTTTTTTGTGGCTCTGATAACTTTGCTCATATGTGGGTAAAAGCGAATGTGGAAAACTGTGGAAAAGCCAAGGGAAACTTGAAGTTTTAATTGGGTTTCCTGCATTTTTGTATGCCAAACTTTTTTTTGGTTAATCAGTTGGTAGTTAAAATGCATATAGTTTAACTTAAAATTAAAATACAATTTTATTTAAATTTTAAAATTTAAAAATAATTTTAGCTGGATTAAAGCGACTTGTTTTGCTGTTAATTCTTTGTTTGTTGCTGGCTTAAAAAACTTTAGAAAGCTGCAGAGAGTGCCTAACAATTTTGCTTACCAATCCAACCCTCCACACCCCCATCCCTCGCTCCATCCCTGGTCTGGTTGCGCTGTTCCGTTAGCAACTTGATTAAGATCATAATCGTTAAAATTACTTGAGCGCAACTATTTTACGAGCAAATTACTATTTTTATTACTTATGCAGGCAGCTGGTAGGCTAGGAGGGGCAGGGGTGGTAGCCAGGGGTAGATGGGGAGCTGGGGAGAAGTCACTGGCGAAGTCGCCAAGTTCAGTGCCTTGTGCGAAATTATATATGCCAGCTATCTGGTCAGGTCTTAACCCCACACAACTGCCCCTTACCCCTCTTACCCTTCTTCCCTCTTTCTCTCTCTCCTTCTCTCTCTTATTGGGCTGTAACTTTTATGGCTCCACATTGCAATCGTTGTTTTTGTTGCTCTGGCTGAAATTTATGCCGCTCGAGTAGTTGCTAGATTACGCAGGGCGAGTGGAGTAGGGGCGTGGCAAGGTGTTGTTTTTGGTAAGCAAAAGGCAGCTTCCGGTTGCCTGATTCTGTTGCTGACTTTAGCCGAGATTCATTCCGTGCTGCTGGCAACTTGTGTTTTGTTTAATTTTAAACGACGTTTTTCACCCTCTTTTTCATCACATAACCCCACTGTAAACCCCCTTCCCGTCCCGAACTACTCCCACTTTCTGGTCAATATGCATAAGGGAGCCAAAGCAGGCAAAAGTTTTCCCAGCAGATTCCGGCGGTTATTTAACGTATTTCGTTTAGCTTTTTTTGGCTTGGCTTCAGACGGATAAAAAACTGTTTGGAAAAACTAGACGAGACGCAGGAAAATGAGCAAATATTTGCTTACTTTTTGCCTACATATATTAAAAAGATACGGCAAATAAATGTGCTAGTTTCTGGCCAGTATTTGATAAGAGTAAATTTATTTGGGAGCAGAGCAAACACAGAATTTAAAGTAAACTTTAGCTTGAAAATTAACTTAATTTAAAACTATTATTAATATCAGAATTATAGTTATAATAATCATTAACGTATCCCAAACTAATAGTGTTTTCGAAGCTCATAATTAAAATTATTTATATAGATATTTGCGCACTTCGGCGTTGTTGCGTGCCCCAAAAAGCATAAAGCGCTTAAAACTAGGCAACAGTATTATAGTTAGTTTCACAACGTTTCATTTTGTTTGCCCAACAAAAACAACAACAACAAGAAAAGCGACAGCAGCAGCAACAAATTTTTAGAGCACACACGGCACATGGGGCGTATGCGTAACGTGAAATTAGCTAACGCTTTTGTTCGAAAACGCACGTGGCAAGGGGGAGGCGACAGCGGGCGGCAGGCGTGGCGTTGGTCTGGGGTCGCACAAAGGACAAACGGCAGCTGTGCTGTACATTTTAGCTACTTAAAAGCTAGATTAGAAAACTTGTTGGGAGTTTTTGATGCATTTAGACATAAATGTATCTAATTCTGTAAACTAATATAAATGAGTTTGATTAACTAAAGATGAAACAGATAAAAGTGTTTGAAAATTTTTATTATAGCTTTTTTTTAGCTTCTTCTAGCTTGTTTCTAGCAAATTAACTATTTTAAGCCTTGAAATTTGGCAACACTGCACAGCAGTTGAGCATAACAGGCTGGCAGGGGTTGTGGAAAGGGGATTGAGGTGGAATGACGATAGGAAATTGGCGGTAACAACGAATGCCAAGGGGCAGAAAGGGATGCAAAGAGTCGAGACGAAGGTAGATAGAGAGATAGACGAAGAAGGCGAGGAAAAGGGAGATGAAAAGGCAGATGGAATGGATAGGAAGTCAGGGCATGTTCGAAATTTAACCGCTTATAACACCCTCATCTCGTAGACACACACACTCTCGCACACACACACACAAACACACACACGCACATAGTAAACGCGCGCGCAGAGAATTTTGCACCCTTCGCGGAGCAACAACAACATTTGAGTAGATTTTCATGTTTTTCCTGTGTGTGTGAGTGTGGAAAAGTTGTGTGTGTGTGTGTTGTGCCCCTGGACACTGCGAAATTCCCGGGCACACACACACACTGAAGCAGCAGGAAAACCAAGACAGTCAGCGCAAAAAGGAAAACTCATTTGATGCCCAGCGATTTTCTTCTTCGATTTTCCTACATTTTCTCTGTCTCCTTTCCCGCTGTTTGGCCGATTTGTTATTGTATTACTTTCATAGCTATTCTACGTGTTTTCGCTTTACTTTCTGTATCTTTGGTTCTCTGTGGAGTGTGTGTGTATGTGTATGCCTGTATGTGTGTTGTTTTGCTTGTATTTGCGTGATGAATTTATTGGATTTTTAGTGGATTTCAGTTGACTGCCTTCGAGCGTTAAACTACAAAAATTAGTTTTCTTTAAATGAAATTTGAGCATCGAAAAAATAAACAATAAATTATCTAGAAGATAATTTAAAAAGGCTAAAGGAGCTGTACATTGATGGTCATTTAAATGTAAATGCCTTAAACCAAATCAAATCTGTAATTATGTGAAATTATTATAAAACATTAAGGCAAAGGAGCTTTAAGTTGATCTGCAAACGTCTTTAATATTTCATAGTTAATTTCTCTCTGAATTTTGTGTAGCTGTTAAACTAAGCAATGTTTTAGCTGTTTTCCCGCCTAGTCTCTGAACTCAAAGACTTTCTATTTATTGTAATTAGTTGTGAATTTAATTATTTTATAGTTAAGTGATTAATTCCTTGCATTATTTTTGATGACAGTTGCTATTAGTTGAGTAAACTTTCTCTGCTTTGATTTCTATTTGTTTTTCAGTGGATTTAACTTTTAGCCATATTTAAGCCTTGACAGTTGTTGGCTAAATTAGCCCCCCTTCCCCCACTCCCCCACTTTGTAATCCATCTTTTATTTGTTTGCCCAAAAGACGCAGTTTTGAGTTTCTGACATTTTTGAAAAAACCGCAGCAAACTAAACGAACGAACTCAAATAAAAATCAGCAGTTTGCCAGTCACTACATCAGCTTGGCATTCCATCAGTCGGCCAGTCAGTCCGTCAATCAGTCACTTTATCATTGTCCTTCAGCGTTGATTTTAGACGTGCTCTTGCATGTATTTACAAAAAGGCTGACACGCCTCCCACACCACTAGGGCACGCCTCCGTCCAGCCTCTGGGGACAAACACAGCAGAGAATTCTCTACTTCCTCCCAGTCGACCGCTTCTGTATGTGCATAAATTGCACTAGATTTTTCCGCTACTTTTGCACAGCATTTTCTGTGACTTCTCTCACAGGACTCCCTTTCGCTAGCTACCCTCCCACCCCCGCTCACATTCGCTCGCATTTCTCTGCTGTTTGTTGTTGCTTTTTAGTCGTCAGTTGACTTTTTGCTGCTCTGGGAAAATGCGTCGACGTCTATCATTTTTTTTTCTTTCTGTTTTTCCTTTTTTTTTTTTTTGTAGTTTTTGCTTTGTTTTATTTTGGTTTGTATTGAATTTTTTGTGCTCACTTGAGACCGTTTTAAGTGTTTTGCTGAATTTGCTTTTGACATTTTTATTTCAACGATTCCGAAATAAAAACGAAAACCTGTGGGAAACACACACGACCCTGTACTTGTGATGCAACAAACTTGTAGCCCAAAACACAATTAGTCAACTTTTAAGGCTTATATAATAGTTATACTACTTTTATCCACATGCAGGCAGGTTTTCTGTATAGCAATCTTCTATTTTACCCACAAACTAGGCACGCCTTGCTACTATTTGTTAGTACAGGGTCCATAAAGCAAAAAAAGTGTAGCTGCGAAATATGCAGTCACTTGAGACTGTGGTTATTGTTATGAATTGCCATGGATTCGCTCCCTCACATGCCTGACGGGATTATGCAGATCAAGAGTCCGATAACTAACGCCTTGGAGAGGCCTCGACTCGATAATTTATGGCAGTGTTTTTGGGGAATAGTTCTAGGGATTCAGTTTTGATGACAATTTATAGCTGAAAACTCTAAGAAATTGAACAACACTAAGTAAACTGGGCCTAGCAACAGTCGAGCAACTCAAGTGTTGCCTCGCTACCTGTTTTTAATTGCACGAATTCTTAAGCAAATTACAGTAAAGCCTCTAAATGTTATTCCTCTTTATTAATGTTGTTTTCTTCTGCTTCTTTTCATTACAGGTAAGTCCACAAACTACAATTAGAATAGCAGCAAAGTATGTGTCATGGATCGTTGAACTGTTTTGTGATCGAGTCTCCCCCAAAACCAAAACCAAAACTAAAAAAAAGAGTAGAATAAAATAAAGATTGTAAGTTCAAGTTGAAGATAGTCGACAGTAGTTAGACAGACATGCACACACATGTCTGTGCGTGTTTGTCTCATTAAAATGTGCTCTTTGTGGCATATAAATAAATGTATACTTAAGTACTTACTTTTTACACTGATGGGAAGTACGAGTACGAGAGCGAGTACTTTTGCCATCCTCCTCTATAAACCGCAATAAAAAAAAAAGAAAAATTAATTTGAGCGCCACATTTTGCTGTCGTTGACTTTTACGCGCTGCTGAGCGACGCCACTGAACCACCACCGAGTGCCTGAAAGAGACAGGGTAAGAGAGAGTGAGAGAGAGAGAGAGAGAGCTACAACAATAACTTTAACTTTAGCCTAGACTCATTTACTAAGTTTATCTATGCAAAAAACTCGTTCGCATCCGTTAAATCCGCTGAAAATTTATATTGTAATTACAATGCAGAAATGTTAATGCCAGCCACGCCCCCATTTCGCCCTTTTTCTGACAAGTCTTAACGCTCTAATGCCCCTGGGCTTTGATGCTGCAGTTTATCAGCTGTTTGCGGGATCAAGCGTTTAAAAACGCGCAAAGAACGCGTGTGTGATTAATGTCAAAAGTGTGGAAATAGTTTAAATATCAGGAAAAATAAATATAATAAAGTTACACGCCCACTTTACGCCTTTAACTCCAAACACGCGTTTTTAAACGCTCTCAAGACGCGTGCGTCTTTTTTAAAGCGTTTTTTGGGGTCAAGAAGGAAGAAGAAGGCAAATGTTAAACACAGTTAGATGCGGCAACAGGTTCTAAATAACCGCCCACTCCGCTGTCAGTGTCTTCTTTATGTTATAAATAATAACGCACAACTGTCGCCTGGCTGTTGACCCGCCTGGCACGCCCCTCTGCTCCCCTGCTTTATTTCTTACTTTCTTTATTGTTATTATAATTATTATTGAAATGAGCAAATTTAATTAGTGAACTGGTCAGTTGAAGTTGAAATTGCAGTTCATTGAACCAACTCAGCTGGTTGTTGACTTGTAGTTGGGGGTGTTCACTGTACAGTGGGGGTGTAGACAGTGTGCAACAAAAGTGTGCTGCCACTCGGCGTATACTTAACATTGCAATTACTTTACTCATATGCAAAACAGTCAGCAGTCAGCAGCTAAAGTTTAACAACTCAGCGCAACAAAATAACTTGCCACACGGAAGGCAAAGCGAGTGGGGTATGACACGCTGAGATACCCTGTAAAAGAGGGTCCTCAATATAAGATATGAGGAATAACCTGGAAATAAATTGATAACGTATGAAAATTTCAAGTTTCCCCGCAATTCAAAGCTATGCACACCCTCTACCCGCTTTTCTATGCAGGGTATCGCCTTGCAACTGCACAAAATATTGTGCAACATTTTTTTTGAAAGCGAAAATGCTACGAAAAACGCAACTTGCAACGTGCAACTTGCAGCTGTTGACAAAGCGTTGCATCGACTCCATCGTGTGGCGGCAATAGAAAATTATGTTTATGTTTATGCTTTAGTTTATGGCAAAGAAACAGCGCCAGTTGTGGCAAACTACAGTTAGTGGGCAGCAGTGGTAGTGGAAGGGGTTGGAGGTAGGGGACGGAGGGGGAGTCACAGTAGACACCGCTGATGAATCAGAGCAACGAACCAAACAATAAACACAACTTAATGCACTTTTTGTTTTCTTAAACTTTTTTCATTTGTTTGCTTATTTGCTTGTTTGCTGCTGCTGCTGATAATGCCAAAGAGTTTTCAGTGCGCCCGTGTCATTATCTTAAACTTTAAAGCGGGTTCAAAGGGGCGTGGCAGCTGAGACACTTAGGGAAAAGTAGAAGGAAAGGTAGCAACCAAGTGGAGTGGAGTGTAAAAGACCCTGTAGTAATTATATCATGAGATAAATGAAATAGTTTTCCTTGTTTCTCACAGTGTATTCGTGTGCGGAGCACTTTGTGGCTGCTGTCAAAGATTTTGTGGTCAAAAGTGGATTTTTGGCGCTCTACGCCTTTTTGTGGTTTTACATACAATTTTTTTTGGGTCACAACTGTCGACGGTTGTCAGGAGTGTGTAAAGGGGCGGGGGGAGTGTCTTATAGCGGGGCTGCTATAAATAAGCTTTCAATTGAGTCGTTGCTGCGTTTCTTCCTTGAGTCCCTTTTTCTCCTCCTTTGACAGCTGCCAAATGCGAGTCATTGAGCAAATGTTGAACTCTTTCTCCTTCACTCTCTCTCTCTCTCTCCCTTGCTCCCTTTAATTCTCTGGGAAGCCCTTCAAATCAATCAACGCCTTTGGGCTTTAAGCCGCTAATTTGTTGTGGAAGCATTCGACACTCAATTCCCTGTCTCCCACTCTCCTCCTCCCTCTCTTACTCCTCCCTCCTCCTCCCCCTAGACTGCCCATCCCCAAGCTCTTTCAGCGGCTTGATTAATTGAATGCTTTTTAGCTTGCCCTGTAGGCATACATCATCAAATGGTGTCCCTAATTGATAGTACTACCTCACAAGAACATCAGTTACATCTGCCTGGGTCTCTTACAGTCGTGCTCACTCGTTTGCAGCCACTTACTACCAGATTTGCTTTATTTTCTGAGCGCTAAGAATTTTCGTAATAAAATGCAAAATAAAATTCGTGAAGTTTTGTTCTTGTTGTTGTTGTTGTTGTTTTTGTTGCTGTTGTTTTGTCAACGCTTCACGTTGTGCAGAGTGAAAGAGACAGCAAGCGCGGCAGAGTGCGAGAGCAGTGGGTAGAGGGGGGGAAGTGTGCCTGGGTTAGACAGAGACAGCAATGGAGTTGTCTTGAAGTGGGTTAGTAGCACAAACAGCGGCAACAGTTTCAGTTGCAGTTGCAGTCGCCACTCAACGTGACTGCGACGTTAGCGGCGCTGTCGACGTCGACGGCAGCGTCAATGCTGCTGCATTTGTTGCATGTAATTTATATAGTTGCTTTGCTTTTGTTGTTGTTTTTAACATTTTTAACAGCAGCTGACTGAAAAATTCAACAGCAAATAATTTTGCTTTGACATTTTATGGTTTTTTGAGACCCTGTACTGAAACGGAATACAGGAGTCGTGTAACTTTACCATAAAATTAAAAAGTACATAAAAAATAGATCACTTATTTATACAAATTAAGAAATTTTTATGTATCTGATTTCTACAGCATGACTACAGGGTCTTCTAAAGTCTGTTGCTTTATTGCACTAGTTTCTTTTTGCTAAATTCTTGTCTCTTGCTGCTATTTCAATTGTTGTTTCGTTCAAGGCCGGTAGTTTTTTTGTTACCAATTTGTTTTGGCCTTTTTGTTATAATTAGCCAATATTTATCGCGTTTGTCATGTTTTTTGAGTTTAGTTTCCATTTCCAATTCGATTTCCATTCGCCAGATTATTGTTAGATTCTTTAGGTGTCATATAAACAACAATAAACAATTATTATTGTTGTTGTTCCTTTTGGGGAGCGCCATTTGGCTTGTTTCTAGCCGTTTTTGGTAGAAAAAACATAACAGTTAATTAAGTAAAACTAAACAGGAATTGTTGATTTATGCAAAAGTATTTTTTATTTAACTATTTGGGATATGCATCAGTTTGTAAAGTAATTTGCATTAAATTGTAGTTAACACCAAGCTGCAATTAACATTTTTAATTTATTCTTTTGCAATTGTAAGTTGGTTTTTCAATAAATAGTGGCGAAAATAGTTTGTAATTTTAATTGTTAACTGTATAACTGTTTTGAAGTCTTATTAGACCACATTTAATTTAGGATTAAAATACATTTTTTGGCGATTTTTATTAAAGGAAGTCATCAAAAAGAAAGACACTACTTGTAGTATTTTAACAAAATTTTATTTGTATTTTTCTTTAGCCACTTTATGAATTTCCTTCGTAAAAAATACTTTTCCTTTTGGCTAAAACTTTGCTTTTTTGGTAGCTGCTTTTGTGGCGTTGCAATAAAAAATGTAACACAAACAAACAGTAAATAAAATGCACTAAACAAAATAATAAACAAAAAGCACAAAAGAAGTCTGAAAGAAAGAAGGAAAAAGAGATAGGAAGAGAGAGAGAGAGAAAAGTAGAAAAGATGTAGCAAGCGGAGCATTCGAAGCTTTGAGAGTGCACTGCTCTGTGTGTGTATGTGTGTGGGTGTGTGTGTAAACATTCTGCCCACAGACTGTGCTGCTGAAGTTTTTATAAAGAAATGGCTAGAAAAGCAGCTAAATGTTTTACTTAAAAAAAAGCTAAATTTTTTAAATATTTGTAGATAGAACCGTAATTTTTTTAGAATTTCTCACTGACTTTTACAAGGAAGCTATAAAGCTGCAGATTTTGGCTCTAAATTGGCTAAACTGGCAGCACTTGCTGATGCTCGTTGTTTCTGTTGTTTTTGTTTTTGTTGTTACTGCTTCTGTTTTTCTTTTTCTTTTAAGCGTTTGCCAGTTTTCTACACTTTTCTTTTTACTTTATAATTTTTCCAACTTTTGACCCAGTTTTTCTTTAAGCGTCTCGCTCTTGTTGTTGTTTTTGTTATTCCTGTTCTTGTTTGTGTTTGTTTTTGGCTCCAAATTTGTGATTCTTTTCACAATTAAAGCAACGCGTAGGAAATTTAATTTCTTCAATGAATTTTTTAGCTTTAAAATATAAATTCTCATAAATTAGCAGGTGAAATACGTTAATAAAATAGCTTAAGTAATAAATGCAATAGTCATAAAAAACGATGCATAAATAAAATCAACAGCAACAGCAACTGAAATAAAATATTTTTTCTTTTGCGCACGTTTTTATGTCATGTGCATAAATTGCAAACAAAACTTATGACAGCAAGTTTTCCCTCCCCCTGCCCCTACGATTTGCCTCTTGGAAAAACCGAAAACAAGTTGGCAAAGTAAACGAAGAAGAGGAGAAGATGAAGACAAGAAGAGACACAGCAGAAAATGTTAAGTGCATTAAATGTGGATTAGTGCAAAAGAATTATCAGAGAGAGAGAGAGAGAGAGAGAGAGAGATATGATATATATTTATATAAATTGGTTAGATTCTGTTATGAAAATGCTAACGGTGCGTGTGTAAAAGCGATTGTAATTAAAGCTAAGAGGAAAACTAGTGAAAGGCAGCTGTAAAGTTGACGATAAGTGCTAGAAAATTAGCCAGTTTTATACACATTGGAAATTTAAGCTCAACACGCATTACCACTTAGTCTCCAGGCTGATCAGTCAGTGGGCACAGAGATTACAAAAGCCAATTTGAATTCGTAAAAAGTTTTGATTATTTTTGGCAGACAAATTTGTAAATTAGTCAAGGATTTCGCACTGAAATAACTGTAAACTTATATGCCAGACAATGGGCTGAAGCTGCTTCTTCTTCTTCCTCTTCCTCTGTTAGAATTCTTCATTCTCCCCTATTGTTGTTGTTGTTGTTTTTGTTATCTGTTATCTAAGCTGACAAGCTGCAATGAAACTTTTGTGCCAACATATGCAAAACTACGTCAAAAACTATTCAACGCGAACAAAGCCAAGTTAAAAGCGAGTGAGCCAGAAAGGGACAGCAGAGTGACAGAGAGGGAGATAGGGAGAGCAAGAGGAAGAGGGAGAGAGAGGGAAGCATGCAGATTGTCAGCCAGAGCCAATAATGTAAAATCGCATAACACTTCAAAACTGTCAAAAGGACGCAGAGACTGGCAGCGTATGCTATCTCTCTCTCTCTATCACACTGTCTCTCTCACTCTTTGCTCTATAAGCCACTCAAAAGTTGGCAATGAGAATGACATGGGAAGCCAAGAGTAGAGGAGAAAAGTGGAAGCTGCTGTGGCCAAAAGGAAAATCACTTGATATAATGACACTTGTCGTCGTTGAGCTCGTCAGCGTTAGCGTCAATGGCGCATTGCATGCAAAGAGAGAGATGGAGATACAGAGAGAGATAGACAGCAGTGAGAAGCGTGTGTCAGTGCTGCAATACTAGCTTTATTCTACTTTAATAAAGAACAAAAAAGTCTGCGAATATTCTTAATTTAGTTCAGTTTAAACTTTATAATAGTTAATTTTCTATGCCTTCCCTTAGTGCTCTGATCTAGCTATTTTTTAAGCACTAGCTGCTCAGCTCAACTGTGTTCCTGTGTGTGTTTGAGACAAAGAGATGCCGTTCCAGAGTTTACACTGTTTACGCATTTAAAGTTCTGTCTCTTTGTCACCTGAAAACAAGCTCACAAAATGACACTGATAATTGGCTGCTTTTGGGGCGCCACAGGCAGACGACAGCTTGTTCGGTTCCCGCTTAACTGCTAATTGAAAGTCGAAAGAAGCCACCTAAAAAATAAAAATATTTCTTATCAGAAACTCAGCTAACTATAAGCTGATTTGGGAATGGACTTTGAAGTAAACGAAGCATCGAAAAACATTTTCTAATTTAAGCTACTTCCACTGGGTATTTTAGGGTCGTGAATGCTCGACTTTCCTGTCATTTTAATCTTCTTTTTAACCATAACTTGACAAATTCTAGTCACTATCTGTAAGATAATCTATCATCTATTTATGCCTAGCCCAGCGGTTAAATTCGTGGCTTTAATGGGCTCAAAGGACGCCTGCGGATAGATCCATAGATCTGGTTAAACTTGTCTCTCTGGGAGCCCGCAACTTGTAGATATTATTATTAATTGCTAATTGATTTTTTTGTTTCTTGTTGGCCAAGTTAACAGCCTTGGCTGTTTCGGTCTGCTCATTTTGGGTTTGTAATTTGTCAAAAAGGTTTTCAATTTTTATTGTTTTGACTTTTGAACTTTTGTGGACTCTCGGCAAAGTTCTGACGCTTTTGATTTTGATTCTCGTCTCATGCCCTTAAAGGTCAGTCTTTGTGGTAATGTTGTGCTCTCAATTGTTGTTGTGCTTTGTCTTCATCTTCCTCCTGCTACTCTTTTCTCCTCTCGTCCTCCTCTTGTAATGCCATCATAACTTTTTTGAAGGGCCATCATAATTAGCGGCATATTTTTGTAATGAACCCGCCTCTGTTTCAGCTTCTCTCTCTTTCTGTGCTAATGTCTGCGTCCCTTTCTATTGTGTATTAAACAAAGCGTGAAGAGAGGGAGAGGGAGGGGGCAGTTTTCAGCTAATAGCTGCGGGGATTATCCGGCTGTTTCTTTCCGGACTTTTAGCTTTAAATTTGTTAAACATTTATAGGTCTTAAGCCAAACTTAATATAATTAAAACTTCATACATTTGCCTACTATTTCTCTCAGTGCATCGAAGGTCTTTCGGTTTAACACAATTACCTGCAATCAGACCAGATTAACCCTTAGGTAGGCCCATAGTTAGGCTACTCTATCAATCCATCTCTCGGCCCCTCCGTCTGTCTGCCTGTCTGTCTTTCCATTTTATTCTTTTTATCGTGCTCTTTGTTGTAGTTTCGTTTCTTTTGCTTTTTATTATTTTCGTTTTGGGGGCAATAACTAAGGCATTTGTGGCATTGCCTTATTTTGCCACTTGGCTGCTTTCAAGCCAGCTTGTGGCTCATTGAGTTGGCTTGGCAAAGCTGCCACAGACGTTGTCAATTACCCTACAAACCTCAACTACTGCAACAACAACAACAACAACAGCTGCAGTTGTTGCAACAACAATGGCAGGAGGCACAGCTGATTGTCTTTCATAATCGTCGTTGTAGCTGCCACTTGGCGTCTGTGGTAGGTGTGGCTCAGGTTAAGACCTGGCTGACTCAATGTTTCCCTACCCCCTGCCACTCCCTGTCCCACTTCCCTTGGGGGAACTTGCACTTAGCAGCTACAAAGGGTCATTGCAGTTTGTTGCAACTCGAAATTTGATCAAGTTAGCGGTAATATGTGGAGTTTTAGCGGTTTAAGAATTCTTCAGTTATATATTAAGCTATATATCCAAAGTTTTTTAAATTTAAAGCTGTTTAGCGAAAGTTATGCCTGTTTTAAGCCTTCAAACTGCAAGTGGGCATAACTTTCTTTGCCTTTAAACTACAGGGCCCAACATAGTCTGGCTTGCTCTGCTGTGCTTGCTTCTTGCTGCAGCTGCATCAAAGTTCAAGTGTTGCACTTTTTACACTACCTTTTTTATGTTTTGTTTCTTTTTTACGCAATTTATTTAGTAGTTTTCGCAGGTGTTGCAATGATTTGTTGTTGTTGTTGTTGTTGTTTTTTGCGCTGCTTCCGTTCGCTTGCAGCAATTTCCTCTTGCCCCATGAGCGATGCCCCACACAGTTGGCTGCAGTCTCTGCTTGTCATTATTATTTGCACTTCACGTCATCAACAGCAGCGACGACATCTTAACTTGACTTTTTTATTCGCTGCCTTGGAGCCAAGTTTGTGGAGTAACTCTGGGTCCAAAGGCAGCCCACCCCTCTCCCTCTCCCTCTTCATAATGATAATCAGCAATCAGCCTGGTCATTATTGCTGCTCTTGCCCCTTTTGTCTTTGTGGTCAGCTCCTGTAAATTGCCACTAAAAGTGTTGAAAGTGCTGCACTTGGTTTGTCATTAGGCCAGAGAATCTGAGAATCAGAGAGAGGAGACTACCAGCCTTTTATGTAGTGCTTATAATATTCATATTAAATTATATACGCTCCGGGGCTCTTATGTCTGCGGCTTACACGCCACTCAAATTACACAACATGTCTCCCTGTCTCTGTGTGTGTGTGTGTGTTGCTTTTTTGTGCCCACTGTGTGTTCTCCTCGGGTTTCCCTACCATCTTCTGCTTTCCTTCCTTCTATGAAACATTATGCTTTAATCTTTTTTAGTCAGAGTTTTATATTTATTTATAAAAAATAAGTTTTTATTAAAGTTTATTGATTGCTTCCTGGCACAGGAGGAAAAGGATTAAATGTCTATAGTTTCATAAAGGAAAGTTTATAACATTTTGATGTGGAAACATTTAATAAAGAGTAGAGAACTGAAGGAAGTTTCAAGCTAAAAGAAAGGCTCACATTAATACTCCTCAAACTCTTTTAATTTGACTGTTTTTTCTCCTTTAGAATTCAAGTTTTATACCCTCGTATTCCTAGTCTCCACTGCTATTGCAATTCGCATTTTAATGGCCATTTAACTATTTGCTTTTAGCCACAATTCGCCAAGTTCAAGATTCGCATTTGCAGAGACTATAATTGAATAATGATTGTTGCGCCCCCTTTGAGCCATGGCCTAAACGTGTGTAATCAATAAGAAAAACTTGCAACTTGTCAGAGCAGTTGGCCTAAAGCCAGTTATGGCCAGCTAGCAATGCAACTGGGCCCTTTAGCTTAGCTTGTAATGACAAATCGCTTAATTAAAATGCGCAAACGCCCCAATAAATTTGCACCGAATGAAACAGAGATAGTCGAAGAGAGGGAGGGAAAGAGAGAGGGAGATGGAGAGCGGGGGAATTGAGAGCGAGCGAGCGATAGCTCTCGATCACTGGCTATTAATTGTCTATAATTTTAGTTAATTTATTGCAAATGCTTTCAGCAACAAATGCTGCGTGGCAGACAGTGCAGCACTGTTAGCCAATTTCAAGCTAGATAAGCTGGAAATATAGCTACTTAAGATTTAGAGCGGCTCTTCTTACTACCACTAATATAGCTGCTAAAATGTTGGCTTCACTGCTGGTCAAGTCGAGTTCTCGCATGTTGCAGACACTTGTTGTTGTTGTTGTTGCTGTGACTATTGCAGTTGTCGTCATCGCTGTTGTTGTTGTTGTTGTTGCCTTCGTCGTCGTCGTGTGCGTGTAATCGAAACCGAGTCCATTCGATTCGATTTGAAGCGAATCATTGATTTCCTGTGCATTTCATGAGCTTCGAGAACTGAAGACAACACTGACGACGCATCGATTTCACGCCCCTTTCTACCGCCCAGCATCCCCTCCCCACCCCTTGACTCCAGCCAGAAGACGACTCTTTAAAGATCTGGCCAACTGCAAGCTCAGTTTGTCCATTTGCTGAACTGGTTCTCAGTTCAATGTTTAGTCTGGTTTTGTTTCACTTTTCTCAGTAGTTATTTCTGTACCCTGTAGACAAGTGAAGCTGGTCAAGCAGCGGGTAGTATAGACAGCAAAGGCAGTTAACCATTTCTTAATGGGGTTAAAGTAGCAGAAATTAAGTTGGTTTCAGTTTAAAGTGTTCTTCTTGTTATAGGGTATGTGCCTGTTGAACATACTCTACTGCTTTCAGCTTGTTGTTTTGCTCGTTCACATGTGCTCGATTCTTTATTTTTTTTAGAACTCGCGACTGCGACGTTGTCTGCGTCTTTAGCAGTTCTCTCACTCACACTCTCTCTTTCTGGCCAGCCCCCTCTCTCTCCTCTCTCTCTCTCGCTCTCCTTCTCTCTGTTATTCTCTTCCATTTTGAGACATGGAAGTAAAACTAAATTCATTGAACTTTCGCATGAAAATGCTCTCAAGGTTATCAACTTTGCGCCTTGTCCGGTTCGCAATCGTGAAACGACAACAACAACTGAGTGACTACAACAACATGTGAGAAATGACGATGACGACGTTGAAACGACGTGTTCTCTATGGTTTAGAGACTTTTGTGGGGTTTATTCAACCTGACATTATGGCGATCACTTGTTTTGGTCACGCCCTGAGTCACAATTCCCCTCCCTGCTGCCCTCTGCTCATCTCTTTGCTGCTTCACAGTGCATTGAAGGAGTAGCTTAAGATGGGCTTTTAAACTATATATATTGAGGAAAACTTAGTATCACGAGTACCAAGACACGAGACTTTCCATTCATTGCCCCTTTCCCCCTTTCTTTGCCTCGCTTCCTTTTGTAATTTTTCCCATATTTGTTTTGGGGTTATTACAATCGAAAGCACATTAAGTATACGCCATATTGTGAATTCTTGCTATCAATAACTAATTTTATGTGCTCCTAAACACATTTTCTTTTGCTTCCCATTCATACATTTTTCCCATGCCCTTTAAACACCCTTCCGAATGCGTGTTCTCACCCTTGACGCACTTTTTGATTTGATTTAAGGCCGCACATTAAAATGAAATGGTTTTCCCACACCCTCTGGAGTGTGTGTGTGTGTGTGTGGGTGTGTGGGTGTGTGGCAGCTTGTTGAAATTTAGTGGGCACCCAAAAACAATTTTCGGCTCTTTGCCCCAACAGTCAACAGTTGTTGCTTTGGGCTGCCCTTTAAAGAGGGTGTTATGAGTTTGTCAAGAGGTGTGTCTTGAGCTTATGAAAATCATTTCTTATAAGAGAAAAGTGTATTAACTCGTCGGCTTGTTTAAGGTTCGTTTTGCTGCTTGTTTTTGGCAATCGTTTATCAAAATATTGAAACATTAATAATCGAATTCAAGGAGCACATGTGGAGCTGAGTAGAGGAGCAGTAAGGACTGAGAGAGAGAGAGAGAGGGGAGTGTGTAACCTTTGACCTTAATATAAATATTATTTATTTAAAGTGCCCTCTCTCTCCCTCTGTCCCTCTGCCCTTTTCTGCTGGGTCTCGACAGGTAATTACTCTTTTCGGGCGCTACAAAAGTGAATTCGATTGCGAGTGTTTGAGTGTGTTGTGCCAGTGTGTGTGTATGAGTGTCTGCCTCCTAGACGTACTTGTAAATGCAGTTAAGTGCCTAGCCATAATTACGTGGTATGTTGCTGGCTACCCCAACGTGTCTTATATTTGTTCACCGAAACTTCTCGCTGTTTAACAGCATAATTACATGCCGCACAAACAACTGCTTGCAACTTGCAACTGCAACAAGAGTTGCCAGGCCCTGTACAGCATAAGTTAGCCAAGGGTGTTTACAGTTTGTGTGGAAAGTCAACAGAGTTAAGAGAATACTCTTGTAACGGGTCTTTAGCTGTCGATCAGCTGCCTTCTTAGCCCTGTCTACTGGCTTGTCTAACTATTGCGTGTCAAGTCGAGGTCTCAAATCAGAAGTTGAAGTTTAGTCAGCAGTCTGACTGCCCCTCCTCCCTCTGTGTTCTGCCTGACAGCCCTTTCAGAGCTGCTCAACGCCCTGTACTTATTCCTCTGCCTTTGAATTTAGAATTCCAGACACGACAAAAAACAAAAATAAAAAGAAACTATTCCAAAACACAGGTGTCTTTCGGTGTTTTTAGCTTTTGTGCTTCCTGCTCACAAATGCAAATGTTATGTCGTTTAAACTGCTGCTCCAACCCTCGTTTTAAGCCAACAACTGTCCCAAACCAACCAACAAACCTTAGTGAAGACCCTGTAAATAGCACAGAATACAAATCAATACTCAAATAATGTAGAATTTCTATTTATAAAACTCCAACAAAAGTGATGGAAATGTTTCCATTTGGCTAAGAGTTGTTGGCCAAACTGCTGAACAATAAACTTATTGATTGATTGACAACTGCCTAAAATAGGAAAAGACTTGGGAAATGCATTTCCTGCTTGGAAAATTCACAGTATTAGACAAATCAAGCGATGAAATTTAATTTGTTTTATTAATTACTAATTTCTAAACTATTAGACTTAGAGTTAAGTTTTAATGTATTGCAATTGGCTCAGCACTAAGACTGTTGGCTTATTGGGGTGTTTATGCAACGCTTGCCGCATTTGTCAGCTAAAGATACAAAAATATCTTTCAGTTTAGTTGCCTTGTGGCACAAATCCTTCATTTCCTGTTGCTGTTCGTGGCCCGAGGCTCAATTATGTTGCCTTTATCTATGCTCGGCTCTCTCTCCTTCCCCCTCCTGCCCTTGTCTCCCATTGCTCCTGTCTAATTGTGGCTTGTAGTCGTGTTAACTCAAGACCACGCCCTTATTTTTCTGTCCTTGCCTCGCCTCGTTTCGTTTCGCTCGTGTGGCATGTGGCAACTTCCGTTTCCGTTTGTTGTTGCTGCATTTACAATCCAAACTTAAATGCCAATTAAAATTCTACTGCTGCTGCTTCTTCTTCTAGCCACAAGCTAAATCTTTTAGTTTAATTTGAGTGAGAAATTGTGAAACTGCTAAAATTCAAAGCAGTTTTTTCTTCTGCTCTTGCAGTTTCCGGAAATGCACAAATGCATAATTATAGATATTACGTATACGTAATGGTTTTTGAGTCTTGCTTTGACTGGAGGGCTCTCTACACACACACAACACACACAACACACGCACAACCAGAACAACTGAAACAACAACGAAGCTAGAACAGGAAAAGGCGTCGAAAGTTAACTTGGCTGACAGGCGACAAAACGCAATGAGAACGAAGCGTGTGAAGGGGTGAAGGGAGCAGGGAGGTGCTGTGGAAAGAAGTCAAAGAATACACACAGAGAAACCAGCAGAAAGCTATTGATTTGAGCTGAGTCTACACTAAAGTTAAGCACAGCAACATAAGCTCTTAGTCACTTTTAAGGCACTGGGCTCAAGAGTTTATTTATTTAAAGCTTAGCCAACAATCAACTGCTTGCTCTTACTATTTTCTTTCAGTGTATAGAACTAGCAGTGGCTAAAATACCAGTTTTCTCATTTATTGCTTTGCCTGTTGTTTCAGTTGTTGTTGTTGTTGTTGTTGTTGTGACTGTTTATTTACTTAACTATTTATTTATTTTGCATTTGTCGTTTCCTGCTAACTGCCTCTCCCCCTCTCCCTCCCTGTCCCTCTGCCTCTGCCTGGACTGCAGTTAACTTGTTAAATTTAAAGGATTCTTATGGCTAACTGTTTTTGTTGTTTGCTTGTGTTTTGCTTTTGGCCCGCTTTAATTTGGTAGTGTCTGCTCTAACGGCTTTGGGTTGCTCTGCTCTGCTCTGTTGCCTGAGATTTGCGAGATGCGAAGAGCTGCAATTGTAAACAGTTATAATTATACGACTGGCAGTGCCACAGGGGCGTAGGAGGGGGGGCAGTAGGGGTCAGGGAGTTAGTTATAGAGTGTCTAGTGCATAACCTCATCAAAACTAATCAGCAATCAGTGGTAACAAAACAAACAGACAACAACAAGATGATCAGGTAAACCCAGGTGTGTGTGTGTGTGTACTTGTGTGTTTAATGTGTGTGTTTGTGGAAATTTAAGGCAAAATTCGTACTTAATTATATAGAAAGATATGGCTGAAAGCATGGAAAGACTTAGTAGTAGGCTTTGGAGCGTAGTTTTTCATATTTTAGGTATTTATAGTTAATTCTTGTCCTTTTACTCTTTTAAACACAGATAGAAAGCTAAGAAAGCTTGTTTTAATGACTGACTTTCTAGCTCTTATAGTTTGTGAGCAGCAGCTTCAAACATTTCTTCTAGCTCTTACCACTTAGAGTGAACGATGCTCATTTTATTACCCCCATAAACTGTTGATTTCTATTTCTTAATCATATTTTTGTCGGCTTGTTGGAGTGTTTAAGGCTAAAATTCGCTGCTTTTTCGAGGCTACTTTGAAGTTTAAGTCTAATTAGTTTGCACTGCGGGTTCTTCAGATCAGACACTATTATAGTGAAGATGATTGGTAATTGCATTTTGGCCAAAATAAGCCACTTGGACCAACTGAACTCGCAGCTGTTTCTTAGCTCAGTTGGCAATTAATCATTGAGAGCGCACTGAAAACTTCATTCATTCCAAGTACCAGATAGATGTAACGCCCACAATGCGAATACAACAAGAACAACAACAAGTACTACTCAAAACGAGAAAGAAGAGAACCGCAGAGTAGACTCAACCCTAGTACACCCAGTGTGACTCTTAAACACGCTTTGAACTTCGAGTTTCCTTGACTTGGCTACCAAAGTATTTTAAAGACAATACTACTTACTGGACTGGACTTACCTTACTGTCTGTTACTTTTAACAAACCCAGCATACCCTCTTACAGGGCATACCCACAACTACAGGGAAACAAGAACTGAAACAACTTTTATCGATTTGTTAGCGACGACAACACAGTGAAAAAATTGTTGATTTGTAAATGCATTTTATTTGTTTGCTGCCACTTTTTCCTTCAGCTTGTTTAATTAATCAGCTAAAGTATGTGATTGTCTGTCTCGCTTACTCTCTCTCCCTCTCCCTCTCTCTCTCTCTGTCAAACATTTGCAGACATTTTTAACGACATTTTAAACCAAGAAAAACATGTTGAATTATTTAAATATTTTATGCGATATTTGCACTCTGCTCTTTCATCTCTTTTATTTGCTACCCACTCGCTCTCTTTCTCACATTCTCCAGCGAATATATCGCTGTATAAGAATATATATAAAAAAAATAAAATTAAAATATTGAAATTTGTTTTCCCTGCCCACTGTGTAGTTTTTCATAGTTTCGCTTGGAAAAGCGAACAGGTTTTCCCGATTATTATGACCATTGAGAAAAACGTGACTTGAATAACGCCAAACGTAAATTGTTACCACAATTTACAGTTTACACTACCAAAATTGGGTCTATAAGTGAGTTGGCCAAAAAGTGCCGGCGATAACGAAACGATTTTCAATTTATTGATTTTCCAGCTCCCCCACCCAACCCCTAAAGCCTCTGACGCTTTTCCGGCAGTCTGTTTAAGCGTTATTTATGCCACTTTAAGCCAAGACTTGTTAACTGATTTGAAATCTCTAGTTTTAAACGACTTTATTAACAATTTATTGATTGCAAGTAATTAAAATGTTTTTTCTTTTCTCTTTACAGGTAAGCGAAACATTTGAAATTGATTGAAATCCCGTTAATTGTCCTCTAAGAGCAAGAAGAAGAGTGAGTTTTAGTATTCTTAAGCTCAGATTTGTTTTTATCTGCTTGGGTTGGGAATTGGGAACAGTTCTAGCTCTAGTTCTAGTTCTGGTTCTAAATTGCAAGATCAAGAGATTGGAACGTCATTATGAGTACACTCATCATGAGCACAGGGCTCAACTGACGCGGTTGTTACCAAATTTTGTTGGGGTCGTTGTCAGTTTTTTATCTTATCCACGACGCTATGGGTAAGAGTGTGTGAGAGAGATAGCAGTAGATTGTCTGGAATGGGTACGGGGTAATGAGGTACCCGGTACTAAAAGGTAGAAAGGGTGTATGCAGTTTATTGGGTAAATATAGAAAAGTATTTCAAGTAATTAAGAAGTACTGGGTTTGCTGCCGTCGAAAGCTGTGCCTGGAACTTCTTCTTGTTTTAATTTAATATATTCAAAGTCACTTTAGGTCTAGTACACTTGACTGTACCCCTTTTCACACAAGTTACATGTTTATTTGCCCAACACAATTTGAAATGACTAATTTGGATTTTCATTATTTGCTTTTAACGTGTGTTGCTCTCTCTCTCCCTCTCTTTCTCTCTCTCTCTATCTATTTGATTAGCTATTTCACCTTTTAGTGCAATGAACTTTAACGTTTCGTTTGTTTTAGTTTTTGTTGTTGCTACGATTTTCTTATCTGCCAACAATCCAAATTCTAATCAGAACAAAGAGTGAGAGAGGGAGGAGAGATACAGAGTGTGTGAGCGTGCTCTAAAGCCCATTTGATTAGTTTTGGACCTATAGATCAATTTCTAAGATTCCTAATTCGAATGTGGCTAACAACCTTGGCCCAAACACAAGTGTTACAATGTAATCGACGCTAAAAATTGTACAACTTGACAATGAATGCAAAATTAGTCTGCTGAAAAAAGCGATTCGAGGCATTTACAGCTGATGAAGTAGCAGATACCCTGTAAAGTACTTAAGGGTAGAGATTAAATAGAGATTAACTGTTTGGTAGTGCTCTTTATAAGAGACAAGTTAGTTGAGTAGATTCTAACAGTTGCATCCAATTTAAAGATACCCTGTACTTACAGAAAGAGGTAAACAGTACTATATCCGCTGAGGCTTGAATCTATTTCAATATTTGTATGCTTTTCAGCATGCCACACTTCTAATTACAGGGTATGATAAATCGCTGCTAGTCAGTGACGCATAGAGAACTGCTGGGAAGATGCGCCTCGTGGTAGTGGGCGGCTAAAGGGGGCGTGGAGTGGCGTTGGCATACAACTTGACATGCACACACATGCAGCGACATGCACATACACGTGCAGACTTGCGCAAATTTGCAAATGAAAATGTAACCTTGACAAAGACAGCTACAACAACAACAACAAAAACAACTAACACGCGCCAAATTACAACGTCAAGTTTTTGTTGTTGTTGTTGTTTTTCTCGGTTGTCGCTGCATTCGAGTTTTTCTTTCTTCTTTTTTCTATGCACACTTTGTTTTTGTTGTTGTTGTTGTCGTTGTCTTTGTCGCTTTGTTGCTTCGTTGTTGTCTCTCGCATTACTTTTGTGTGCATTTCTCGTTGTTGTCAACGCGTTGTCATCCACAGCAGCAACTGCAACAACAGAAACGACAACAACAGTGACAACATATCATAAACTTATGGCAGCAGTGGTGCCCAAAGGTAGCCACAAAAATAGACTAAGATATAAAAAAACTTAACAGTAGTAAAGCGAGTCGAAAACTAAGACAGAAAACGGCCGAATTGGCAACACTGATGCCCAGCCATGACACGAAAGAGTACACTTAGTTGCAGTTGTTGTTGTACACACACACACACGGACACACTTTGATATAAATATGTGTACAAGTATTTATTCATAATGTGCTTTCTTTCAGTTGAGTGCAGCCCTGTAATAAAGTAATAAATCACAGGAGTGTATGGAATAAATAGACCGCTTATGTTACTAAAATAGGATAATTATGTCATACATAGAGGATTAAACGCCTTAAGTGCGCTAATTAGATTAAAACTCTTTTGAGTACAGGATTTTTGACAGCCACCCGGCACTACTTTCTACAGGGTCTCTTGCGGTCTAACTCATTTCCCATAGATTTGTTTCCTTTTACTCTGCAGCCAATTGGGAACAGTGAGCTCTTTTGGGGCATGCCACAAGCAGACGGCGATGACGACAATGCCCCAAACAGAATTACAGAGAAAACAGTAAAATTGTGCATGAAAATGAAAAGCTGACAAGAAAATGAATTCGTCGACTAAATGAATGGAATTGGGTACGAGGTTTTTAGTTGGTGAATCGATTGGGAAAAGCCCTAAATAATTTTAGAATTAGAAATACCATAGAAATTTGTTTTCTCTAAAAATTCTAATCTAATTTTGATTTCACATAAAATTAATCAACTGAACTATTTATATTAATTAGATTTCTGTAGTCTCATAACTTTTAAGGTCAACTGTGCGTCACAAGCAAATGAATGTTCCCCACCCCTTCCCCTAAGACTGCCTCACACAGACACGCCGAAACATATGTCATTGACTTTGTGTGTAGTGCCATAAATTATAACACGACCATAAAACGAATAACAACAACCATAAAAAATACCATCGACAACAAGCGACTATTTTTATATATTTTCAAGTAAAATATAAAACATAAAATTTTATATACTCATCAAAAAAGAAGAAGAAAAATTGATGGCAAGTTTCGTTTGTTTTTCTGTCGGTCTCATGGGTCTGTCTCTGTTTTGTCAGCTTTGATTTCCTATCAATTCCTCTATGGGAGAAGATTCCGCTGCATTTTATGGCATTTAACCACAATTTTGATTGTCAATTTTTACGAGCTTTTAATGCACACACACTCACACGCACACCCATGGACAGCGCGGAATGAGAACGAGTGATAGTGGAGGTGGGGGAGACAGAGAGGTTAGGGACGTTGTGGACGTCGACGCCGCCCACATGCACAGATTTCATCATCATCATCACATCGCACATGTGAACTTTTTATATTTTTTCTCTCTTTTTTATTTTTGGGCGTCGTACACTTGACACAATTCTCAAAACACTTTATAAAATAGTTTAAAAATAAAAATTGACGGCGACGGTGATGGTGACGGCGACAGCGCAGCCAATAAACTGATAGGGGCAAGGCAGCTTTTAAGAGAGTAAGAGAGAGAGAGAAGTACTAGGAAGGGGGAAGCGGGGGGTGTGAAGCGCGCATAAAATTAAATTTAGGCACGAACATCGACAGCAGCGTCGCTTTAGTCGACCACATGGCGCGACGCTGGCGCTGGCGTCGAGGATGGCAGGGGAGCAGCAAAGAGAGTGAGTGAGAGAGCGGCGCAACTTGGGCAAGGTCATTAAACCACACAAAAGCAAAGGCGCAACGATAGCGGCGGCAGCGACGACAGCAGCGATGCCGCCTGAGGTAGCGTCGCTGTCGACGTCGTCATCATTATCAGCATTTGACTTTGCTTGCTCAGCTGTTTGCAGCTTTTCGTTGTTGTTGTTGCATTTGTTTTGCTTTTATTTCCGCTTACGTTGCATTTTTTCAACACATTTGTGGGATACTGGAAATACATTTGAGAGCGTTGAGTGCAGGTTGCTCTGGCATATAATTACACACATACACACACAGGCATGCGTACTTATGCAAAGTTATACCAATACACACGCCCACATAATCCCAATTTACATTTGACTTTGCTAAGCTGCGCTTAATTTATGCATTTTTAAACATGTTTTAAATTGTTTTTCTCTCATCGCATTTTGTTTTGGAAACGGTAGTGGAATTTCCAGCCTGTTGTGACACTTCCAAGAGAGAGCGAGAGTGGGCGCTGCGCTGCTTCGCTGTGGGAAACAAATATTATTTCACTGCCGTCGGACTTTGGCCCTTGATTTAGCGTGAATTGCAGATGAGCTCATGAATCAGACTTAGCAGCGCTGCTGTTTCTGCTGCGGCGCTGTCGTAAGCTTAAGCCGACAGCGCAGTTGCAGTTGCTCGCAGCTTTCTTAAGTGCTCTCCCCCCTTTCTTATATTTTTCGCTCTTGCTTTGGCCTCAGGTGCCGCCTCTTACACAAAAATGTCAACAATTTCAACGCTCAAGTGAATTTGCTAATTAATTGGGCAAACTACGTGAGAGAGCGAGACTGAAAGAGAGGTCTTAAGTGTGCGATGAAACCGAAACCGCAAGCTCGTGGTTACAAAGGAATGAGAGTGTAAGTGAGAGTGAAAAGAGTTGGAGTGGAAAAAAAATAGGGAGACAGGGAGAGCATAATTTGACACTTGATGTTGGAAACCAAAAGATTGCAGCACTTGAACACAGTCAGCTGATGCCTCCACAAGAATGCGGCGAGCCCAAAAGCTCTCCCAACTAATGCCGCCGACGCGCTGGCTTTGTGGATGAGTACGCGTGTGTGTGGGGCGAGACAATCTGCAGATAAGCACTGTTATCTGTTGGATGCTCTGCTGCTACAGAAGAGTGACAGAGACAAAGCATTGTTACATGTTTGTTGTGGCATCTGTTAAGCAGAAGAAAAAAAACGTTTCTTGATATGCTAATTCCGCAGTCAGCGTTGACGACGTCGCTGCCCACAACTGAGTTTACTGTATTACCCACGTTTTTTTAGTTTCTTCTCTCTGAAAACTTAATTAAATATTTAAATGCGAGCAACTAACAAACTAAACAAACAACAAATGGGGGAAAAAAGTAATGTTACCAAATTGCTTGTGAGTCGAGCTGCTTATTAAGTTTTTGGCTTTTTCTTAGCCAACATTGTGTTGCCAAACTGCTGCCACAAACAACTGCTAATAAGCAGCAGCAGCAACAACAACAACAGCAGCAGCAGCTGTTAAGAAACCCTAAAGTTGTATATTAACATAAAAACAAGCGATCACTTAAATTTAAATAGAGCATTTAAATTACCATCAGCAGCTGCTAATTTGGCCAGCACAAACTTACAAACAATTTTAATTCTGTGACTATATTTAATCAGATTCAATAGGCATTACAAATTGCGAATGAAAAAAGGAACGGTAAAAGTAACTGAATAAACATCAACGAAACAGTAAACAAACAAAAGTCACCAAAGGCTAATGAGTGAGAGTGAGAGGCAGACAGATTTGTCCATGCCACTGCACTCTTTGGAAGGCTCTCAGTTATTTGTGTAATTACTCTCACCAAGAGAGCGCAATGCTATTGCTGCACTACTTGCACTTACTTGCCGAGGAAAAGAACAGTTTTGTCATATTTTTTTTCTTATCTTTCTTCTGCTAATTCTTAATGCAAGTTTGTTTTGTCTTGTCTGCGTGTTTACACTTGTGAAAATTTGTTTGAGCAGCGAATTATGGAAGAACTTAAGGAGGTAATACGGTCTAGTATTTGTTGCAGTGCACTCTTATTCGGAATTCTCTTTACACTCTGTGGGAAAGTAAAGAATAAACGCGTTTTAAAGCGTATTTAATTTGCAAATTAATTATATGCCAAAAATAAATCTTAAAATAACGGTGCTTAAAGTACGCAACCCTGAAGCTTTTTTGAGCTCTTTGGAAGCAGCAGGAGTGGGGGCAGCGCCAAAGCCGAAGCTGAAGCCTTGGCAAATGATTAAAAATAACTTTGGTTCAAACGCCCCTCGCTGAATGTGAAGCATTTAATCGTTTTTCAGTATTTTTTCTCGGTATTCGTGTATTTTATTGTTGAGTCACTTTTGAAATGAGCAGTTGAAATTTTAATAATACACTTCACAAAAATCGTCAAGTAATGGCAAAGAGAATTTTAGTGACTTGAAATACATAAATTAAAGCACTAATTATGTGTATTTCAAAAGTTAAAGCCACTAAGTTTGTGAGGGAATTCAATAAAGTTTTTGATTTATTATAAAACGGGTTAAAAATCAGAAAGTTGCATTATTACTTAATTTTTCACAGGGTATTAAAGCTTGACTAAAATCCGTGGGCGTCTTAAATTATGCAAAATAGAATAAGTTAAGTGTAAAATTAACATATTAAGTAATAAGCGAATTGGATAATAATTTTTGCAGGCAAATTTTGAAGCGAGTAACAAAAATACTGAAATTATTTCATTTTCTTGCTGCCTTTGGCACGATCATTAAGCAGCTGTTGCTCATCAGTTGCTGCTGTGGCTGCTGTTGTTGCCATGTTGCACATTCAACATTCAATCATCAATCAAAATTTTGTGCTGTGCGTGCAAAGAGGCAACTGTGTGTGTGTGCGATGCTTTAATGATGCAAAAACGATGTCGACATTGAGTTTTAAGCGGAAAGAAACATAAACAAGAGGGGCTGTGGGGTTGGTTTGGGTAGTAGGGGACGAGCAATGCAACTGAAAGCGCAGCAAATTGCGCCAACTTCGGACTCCCTCTTTCTCTCTTTCCCTTACGCTCTTGCATGCTTGGCCTGCAGTTGTCCCTTTTGGGTCTCCAAGCGATGCTGGAACTCTTCCCTTACCCAGTCGGTTGCTTTTGCTGCACTTTGACTAATCCATCAGCAAATGAGGCAACTGCCGACGGGGCACACACACACACACGCATACAGTTGCATAAATGCAATAAAAGCTTTGTTCGCACTGACCCTTCACTACAGACCGCTCTCTTTACCCCGCTCTATGTCCTCCCGTCTCGCTCGCTCTTGTCTTCTTAAGCTGCCTCTCTTCATTTGGCACTTTTTGCTGCATTTTTCAAGTGCGCTTCTTTCAACAGCAATGAAAGCTCATTTTATATATACGCAGTTTTTTCAGTTTTATGTTTTACCCTGTACTTGAGCAGCACAGCGAGTCAACCTACTTTATTAGAAATAAATCTCTTGTGTAAATAAACTCTTCGCTATGTTTGTACAGGGCCTTATACAGTCGAGGTCTCTCTAGTATTTTAACAGGACTTTGTTGTTGACTGTGCAGCTCACTCAGCACTCGCTCTCAAAGTGGCCGCCGCGCTTTTCTATCTCTGATTTTCCTTCCCCTCCTCTGTCCTTTGTGTTCCGCTCGCATTTCTATCTCCACTTCCCTTTTGCTGCGCATTGATGTGCAAAGTTTTTATGACGCATTCGTGATTTCTTCCTCTTCTATTTTTTTTTTGTGTTTAATGCTGCACTGCGTCCATTTTGATTTTAAGGCCTTTTGTCCTTGCTTCAAGTGTTGACGGCACACTGCAGAATTTTGTCCGCTTCAAAAAGTAGCTTTCCACTCGAGAATGCCACTGTAAATAATATTTAACTTTAAATTAGATGTTTAAGTTGAACAATTTATAGGAAAATTTAAAAAGGAATTAAAAAAAGTAAATTTTCAAGTTGGAGATGCGGGGCATCGATCCCCGTACCTCTCACATGCTAAGCGAGCGCTCTACCATCTGAGCTACATCCCCTTGTGGCTGCTTGACCATAATAGCTGCACAAGAAACTATTCAAAACTATAGCAATGTGCGAGGGAGAGCGGCAAAGACATAAGACATACAAAACGATCACTGGCAATGCTGTTATGCTGCTCCCACACGTCTTATGCGGCGGCTATAAATAAAACACACTCAATAGCTGATTAGCTGTTTCGAGCTTTTTTCGTTGAACTTGACACTCTTCGGCGCGCTCTCTCTTACTCGCTAGGTAGATTGCGCTTTGTGTGTGTTGGTTATTGTAGTAATTTCTTGTAGGCAACAACAGCTGCTTATAATTTGCTTATTAATTGGTCATGTAATTGGCAAAATTACGTTTTATAAGAATGTGTATAATATGTAGATGCATGTGTGTGTGTGTGTGTATGCGTATAATATAGCAACTTTTGTTGTCGTGCTCAATTACAGCTAATTAGCAGCGCTGTTATTGTTGATTAAATATACACAGAGAGAGTGGGAGAGTTTATGATTGCGAGAGAGCGCGCGAGTAAGTGAGTAAGCGAGCCAGATAGAGTTGATGGTAGTCAAAGCTTGTCTTGCTTCTCTTTCGTGCATTATAATATCAGTTGTAAAATTGGGTCACAACGCGTTGTTGATAATTATGAGCAAGATGATGATGAGCAACGTGTCGAACGTGTTAGTGCTTGGTGTTGTAGTTCTTCCTCTCCTTCGTTGTTGTTGTCGCTCTGTCTCAGCTGCTGTTGCCATCAGAATTGCAGCAGCCGCTGCAGCAGCTGTTTCCCATTTACTTTCAATATGCGTGCTAGTTTCTTACTTACTTACAGTGGGTACAACAAATTTTTAAATGGATACAACTGACTGTTTAAGTTGGGAACAAATTAAAATAAAACTATTAAGTAGTAATTCGTATCGAATTCCTTTCTACTATAGATTTATTTCAGTACAATTTATATTGCTGTATATAGAGCATTAAATAGTCGATCTGGCAGAGTGCAGTTCTCTTTTGCTTAATATCTTTACGTTTGCCTCTAAATGGGCATCGATTTGGGTCACAATCCTCGTCAGCCTGTGGCTTCCTGTGACGTCAGCGTCTCATCTTGTTAACAGGAATTGTGTGTTTGGTTATCAAATGGCCTAAAAACAGCAGGCAGTTGGTAATTTAAAGAGCTCCTCGAGAAACTGAAATTGGCAGCAGCTTAGCAGCCAGCTTGTGTTTTGTGGTCAAAAGCAGCAGCAAAAACCACAGCAGCTGTTTGATTTATATGCAACGCTTTTTTTTTTGTATTTTTTATCAGAGGCGCCAATCATTGCGCAAAATTGTTGCAACAGCTGCGCACAAAACTGAACTAAGCGTCTCATAAACAGCAGGTAAGGGAAAGAGAGTAAGGGAGATAAAAAGAGAGAGGAGTGAGAGAGAGAGAGTCTGGACAGCTGTATTAGCCGAAATACCTTGGCTGAAACTTGTGCTTCATTAGCAGCTTTTGTGCAGCATTTTGTGGGATGCCACAAAACAGTTTTGTGGCACGTCTAATTTATAGCGCACCTTACGTAAGGAAAAAGAGGGTGTGCACGACTGCAAGAGACCCAGTATGGCCTTAGTTAATGGAGGTTAGAAGAGCTTAACATTTTATTACAGGATACTGAGTTAACTTTTAAAGTTGTTCTTTAAAAATTCAATTTTTCGGCTAACTTAGCATACCCTTTGTGCATTTCTAGCACAGGTTTGGAGAAAAAACTTTTGGCCTACATACCAGGCGTATGCGTAATGTCATTAAATAATGCCACATGCTCAAACACACATAGACACACACACACACAGACAAGTCACGTGATTAATCGCATTACTAATCAATACAAATGTCACTCAAGCGCTGACATTTGAGATTTGTGGCCAGTTTGTCTCGCATTACGCATACGCACAGTAGTCCCCCGTCCCCCTTACAGCACCAGCAAGCGTCCTCCATTGTCAATTAACTGGCGTGTAAACTGACTTAACCTGCAAACACAAAGACAACAGCATAAAAGGAATTGGGATAAAAACAAATCCAAAATCCAAATTCAGAAATGTGGAAAACATTGCCACACAGATTTCCACAAACCGTTGACATTTTCCCAGCTCACACACACAGAAACACACACACATTGTTCGCATTGTTAGCCCACAGAAATCGCTTTGAATATTGGTTTCCCATTTTCTATTTTCCAGTTTTTCATTTGTTTTTTCCACGTTTATCGCTTGTCACTTTTTTGTTGTTTTTAATTTGGAATTCGCTGTTGTCTTTTTGTCAGCTGTTTTTATTTTTACTGTGCATTTCATTATCAGCATATCCGGGTGGGCAGTGGGCTGTGGACTGTGCCCTGTGCCCTGTGGGCGTGGTTGTACGCCTTAACACTAATTAATGTCGCGTGTTTCGTGTTTTCCTTTATTGAGTTTAATGCGATGCAAGAAATTCACTAAATACATCAAAATGTCACAAAGAAATAAGGTCAACTAGGGGTTAACACGGCCAGAACTCCCCTGTGTGTGTGGGGAGGGTTGTGTGGCAAGGCAGGGGAAACCGGAAACGCGTTGCCATTTCCGTTTTTCCGATTACAGGTTATGAGGTCGAGACATTCTTGGACATTGGCGGGAAATTGTTTACAGGCGTGAAAAGTAGCTGCAAATAAATTGCAGGCGCAGTGGGCGTGGCACTAGCAAACATTGTCACGTAGCCAAAAGGTAAATAGGGAAACGTCCTTTAGGCCAAAAGCTTATTATAAAACATTTTCTTGCCAATTATAGTGCCTAATTCCGCTGAATTCTCTGCGTGGCCCCAGCTCTGTCTCCTCTGGTTTTCTCTCAGCTTCCCGCTGTTTGTTATCACTCACAAATCTGCATAATTGGCCCTAAAAACACGCTAAATAAATCTTAAATATATTACACAATCTTAAAAGTAAACTTTGCCTTTGTATTTGATTTAAAAACTAGTGAAGACAGGGAAACACCGTGTAGTTGCACTAGAAACACTTTTGGGTATGAAATTAATTTGAATTACATGAGGTTACAGGAGTCTTGTCCTCTGCCATCAAACCCACTGCCATTCCACAGCTACAGGGTCTTCGAAGTGTGTATTGCTCATGTTTTTCGCAGCTGTTTGCTAATTTCTAACAACACGACACCAACAACCCAAAAACAACAGCTACAAATATTTCAAAATCTATTTTATCACCTCGCGTTGATCTATTTAGCCAAGCGTACTTTATGTACTACATAAATTTGTGTATATATAAGTATATATACTCTATATATACAATATTTCGGTGGCAACAATTGTGTTTTGCAGTTTTTAGCACAGGTTTTAGCGCCCATTTAAAGCAAACTGTGAAGTAAACTAATGTTTAGGTGCCCAGGGGTTAGGAACACAGACCAACAGATGCCCTATAAATGTTTTGCCCTATAAGTGTTTTAATGTTGATTAGTTTTCGAGATAAAGTTAAACTGGGCACTAAGCAGTTGAGCTGCTTTTAACTGTAGCTTTCGCCACTTGTTTACTTTGATTCATTTACAGTGATTACTCGAAGCGTGGAAAATGTTTGAATTTTGAGGGCTGTGAGTGGATTTGCCGACCATGCGATTATGACATTAGTCGGAGTATGAAAAAAAGCAGCAGCGATTTACATTTTGATTGCATTTTATAGCCAGAAATAGCCAAAAGTAGTGCGGGATGTTTGATTATCACAGACATTTCCATAAACGAGAAAAGCGCTCGGAGTTGGCACCCGAGGTGAAGAGAAATGGGAATTATGCATATTTGAATGGACGTAGCGCCAGAGGAAGTTGGAAATTAATGGGGTTTTAAAGCTAGAAATGGGGTATATTAGTTCGGAATTTAAACAAACAACCTAGTATGAGACCAAGTGGGTGGAAAGATACACAGTCCAGGGTATACTATAGCCTACACTCCCTTAAACTCCACGCTTGATTATCATTCCAGTCTTTGGCGTTTAATATCATCGTGTCCATCATGACATGTGTGCGTGTTGAATTTACAAATAACAGAAGAAGGAAAAAAACAAGTCATAATATTATTTGACATAACCCCTGACCTCAGTTACCCCTTCCCACTGCCCCTCATTAGACATTCCAATGTCCTTGACGTCCTGCTGTCCCAGCTGCTAATGTGAAAACTATGACGACAACTGGACATTGACAAATTGCCAGTTGACATTTTGGTCTGCATAATAAAAAGCTTTGAAAAAGATGGAAAAAAAAACAGAAATCGGATTTTTAATGCGCAAATGAGACGAACTGAATTTGATGTTAGTTGGTATTGAAACGACGACTATAATCAGCATTTAATGAATATTAAATCGAACAAATGAGCCGCTAAATTTAGTCGCTTTTGTTGATTTACAAGCGAACTTTGACCTTCAGCCAAGCGAATCACGAATCGACGAGCACATAAATTATTAATAAACAACAATTCCGCTGAAAATGCATAAAAAGCGACAATAATTTTGGTCAAATCAACAAAGTTTTCTCACGCTCAAAAGTTTAAGAAGCGTTAAGGAAATATAAAGCTATAAAAGAGGGAAGTGCGACTTTAAAATACCCAAGAGAAGTGAAATAAACAAGTCGATATACTAGCAGTACCCCTACCAAAACTGCTGCTACCCACTCTAGTACAAGCCAAACAAATTCTAAACACACCGTTTAAACTGTGATCAAGATTTTGCTGCGCAGTTATCAAAGTGAATAAATCAATGAATACATTTCAAATGCTTTTGTTGCCAATCGAATGAAAATTCGCCGAGTTTGGTGCGTCACGAGTGCCAGTGACATAAATAAGATTGAAAAGTGCCAGCATCGGAAGAAAGGAAAGGAGAAGGAACAGGTCCTAAATCAGGAGGGCAGCCGAAAGGATTGTGCATACGTAGGTCTAGAAGGCCTTGGTCCTTTCTGCTGCTTCTTAACGTGTCTTATCAGCAGCTGATGTCGTCCACAGTCTTCATTGTTGCCAGTCACGAGTAGTTTGGACGTCATAACTAAATAGACGACAGTCCTGACTGTATTCAAATCTTTTGCGTCCATTGTTTGGCGCACACAAATTGCATAGAAACCTATTGAACCTCTAGGGGTGAGTAGGGTAGAGTGGGGGAGCCAGGCAACCTTCAGTTGTCCTCCATTGTTCACCAAGTCGAGTGGAGAGTGCTTAAAAAATATGAAAAAAGAAATCTTTAAAATTAAGTTTGTACCAACTGCACATTCCTCGGCTTTCGAAAATGCCAATCAGTAAACCACACACTCACACCCACACACACACACACATATACACGCACACCCACTTGGCTGGGCCATAAATTTGCTTTGGGGCCGAAAAAAATGTAGCACGGATTTAGGCGCTGCTCGTACTTTGCCGTAAAATCCTATTTTATTTTCAATTTGTCAGCGCAGTGAGTGTGTATGTTCCAGAGCTGACAGGGTTTCTAAAAAAGCTAGAAAAGGTGTATAAAAAGAGCTAAATAGCTTCTATAATGCCACTCATAGCAATATCTTTAGAAAGTTCACAATTAGTGCAACAGAAACTTAAAATTTAAATATTAAATTAAATGCAAAAGCAGCTAAATTCCTGCCAAATTACTTAGCACAGCTATAAACTAGCTAAAATGACAGCACTGCTCTGAAGAGCGTTAAGCTGACAGCCTGTGTAGAAAGGGAGCGAGTGTGTGCGTGTGTGAATGCGAGAGTGAGAAGCAACAAATAATATTTATGTATATAAATTTTCTTTGCTGGGTATTCGACCAAGCGAATCTATTAACTTATTAGCACAACGTGGCGTATGAGCAACTTGGTAACTTGTGGTTTCCTTTTCCTTTCGTTTGTGTCGAAGTTGAAGTTTTTGTTGTGGAAAAAGTAGGGAAACTGAAACAATGACAGCTTGTCATGTTTATGGCACACACTCACACACACACGCACACACATGTGTACACGTTGGTTTCAAGAAGAGGGAAAAGTCCCTGACTGAAAAGTCGACTACAATTTTCCTTAAAGAAAAGACGCGCGTTTCGCTTTGTCTGAGAATTTGTGATGCTTTGCAAGAGCCTTGAAATGTGCACACCCTTCGCACACACACACACACACACACACTTTCCTAGAGTTGCGAATTTTTGCCTTTTGTGATTGTCACTGACATATGAGAAATGTGTTGGTTTTTACATTTATACCCGAGAATTATTTCCCAGCTCTTGCTACTTCTATCTCTGACACTCCCTCGCTCCCCTCCTCCCCTCAGAGACCCAACTGAGTTTATTTCATCAGATTGTTGACGATTTCCTCGCGCGTTTCTCAACTGACTGGAATTTTAACAAATTATTTGCAGACGCCACACGAATTTTGTTTTCTTTACTTGACGCATTTTTAATGAGCGCACACCTTGAACTGTTGTCACAATTCCCCGAGGGGCGCAGGGGGAGGTAAGGGGTGCAGGAGGAACTGCTGAAAAGCTTAGCCAGGTGTATAAAATATATAAATTGCCCAAAAATGACAATAGAAGTTGCCGTTATGTGACTGGCATTGACAAAAGCGGCTGCTTCCATTGAATCGACTGCTGAGGCGATAAGATAGGGGGTGATAAAATATGGGTGGGTAGAGGGGGTAGGGGTAGAAGGAGCCAACTGTGCAGTGCTCTCTGGAAACCTTGTGATCAGGCAGAAGTGTTTCAGCTTCATAGCTTCTTCTGTAGAAACTACAACGTCACACTCCTCTTCGTTTCTGCTGCACGATGATAAGTCAAGTCACAGCAGCCAAAACCGCACAGTCATTAGAGGACACAACAAAGTTTCTTGGCTAATAATTAGATAATTAACGCATAATTAATTCAAAAGTAACCCAGCTCAGCGATCCAAGGCCAAGTGTGGCCCCGTGTCGTAGCCTGGAGGTTATGGCATTCACTCAATTGTGGCTACAACACTCGTCCAACCTCGTATCCTTTTTGGGGTCGCTCTCTTCTCTTTTTTTTTGCCTTATTCAGCTGGTGATGGCCAGGCTAAATTAAGCATGCCAAACACAGCAAGAAATCGCTCGGGCATGCAAAATGAGTGGGTGGTGAAGAGGGAGGTGGTGAGGGGGGGTGGGCACCGTCGACAGGGAATTCGTTGAGAAATCCATGAGAAATGCTGATGATGCTCTTAAAGGAGCAAGGCAAGTTGTGGGCGTGGCTATTATTGGACAACTGCTGCGTAGCTCACGTTGGGCGCCACATCACAGTTGCTACTCACGTTGGGCGCCATAACCGAAGAGAACAGCACATCACATTACATTCAGTGGGCGCCCACAAAAACGAGAATTAGTTTGCCGCAAAACGACGAAAGCGAACGCCCACATGCAAGTGGTAGGGGGAGGGGTCAGGAGGGGGAAGGAAGGCAGAAGAAGAGACTCCATTTGCCACTTTCCACTTGTATCTGCAAATCTCCAAATGCCTCCGCATTTCTCAAGGCCATCATCATTTATATCTCGGGCAAAAGTTTTTCATGTGTCAAATGCATGACCAGAGATTTCTCCCCGTGTCTGTCTCTGTCTCTCTCGCCCCTCTCTCTCTCTCTCTCTTTCTGCATGTCTCTCATTTTCTGATTTGCTTTCTGCTTTTTTAAGCAAAGTTTTTTTTATGTATTTCTGCGTTTGCAAAATTGCCCTTGGCTCGTTGAGCGAAAACTGCGTGTGTCCTGTGCCTGGTAATTTTCCATTGAATATGAAAAACAACTTTTTTCGACCCTGTACGGGAGAAGAGAAAAGGTATGCTGGGGTTTGGTTGAGAAATGAACTCAAAAAGTGACTACAGGGTATAAAGTCTCGTCTATGCGTCACGCTGATCAAGTTTGCTATACAAACTCGGGAGCTAGTTACGATACCTTTAACAAATTCGGACATTGTCTACATAAAAATAATTTAAATAGAAAGAACAAACAATTACAGGGTCTTTTACAGTTAGTTTACCCTTTGACAGCCCCTACTTCTAGTTTAATTTTGTGTATGTTGCATTTGCGTCACAATCGCGTTGAGAGTGTGTCATAATCAATCAGTTTGGCAGTCTTTCCCCTCCCTTCGTCCTCCTTCCGTCCCTCCCTTCGTCCACCGTCTGTCTGTCTGTCCTTTTAGCCCAGAAAAACACATACGCGAATTTCGGAGCAATTCTAATTTTGTTTGGCGTCACGTTGCGTCGCGTCGCGATGGAAAGTTGTTTATGCTGAAACTGAAAAATGGAGGAGTTTAAGATTTTTGTTATTGTCTTTCACCTTGTCGCGACCTTTTGACTAACCCGTTTTTTCTACCACTCTTTTCTTTTTAGGTAAGCTTTTTGGATTATATAAAACTCCGGCAATAAAACACAGACTTAAAACGGAGAGCGAAACAATGTGATTTATGGGCTGAGTACACTCGAGCAAAAATCTGATTTAAACCTAATTCAATTAAACTTATGGCTAGAATTTGGCAGGCATTTAAAGCGTTTTCCACAACAATTCTCTCAGTGTAGCAAATAAAAATAAATATTTGCATTGCCTACTTTTGTGCTGCAAATGAAGAGAGAGAGAGAGTGAGCAAAGCAGAAACTTGGCAATTAGGTCGTGAATGCCCTCATTAATTATGGCCCAAACATGGTTTTTTTCTTGCTGCTTTTGGCCCACTCAAACACAAAGGAAAGCCCGCTTTTCCCGGCCATTCCGGCCGTTTGGCCATTGGTCATTGTGCGACTGCCAAATGATGCATAAATTTATGTCAATTTCTCTTCAACAATTTAAAATCGGCTGCAGAAGAATGTCTTTTCATTCCCTCAAGGAGGCTAAATGAAAGGCAGTGTTGCCCCCAATCTTCTTTGAGTCCTCCTGCTGCTCTCCGCTTGAATATTTCATGTAATGTCTTTGCAATTTGGCGCTGTTGTCATTTTTCACTCCACATTTTACTTGGTCTACTTTAGGGCGCAGAATGGCAGAAATTAAAGTGAAATATTGTGGCACAAAGTGTTCTAGAGACAACAACGTCTTTATCGTCATTGTTGTCAGCTTTGCTTTCCCGCTAAATGGTCAGCTTTCAGCTTGTTCTGATTCTTAATGTTTATGATTAAAGCCTCGTGCTCGTTGTCTTTCAGTTGCCGCTAAAACAAATAATTTTGGCAGATAAATTACATAAATATCAACGATAAATATTCAATAAAGGCGCACATATTTCATAAACTCGTGAATTTTATGCCTACCGGGCACTGAAAAGGGAATGCAGCTAATAGAAATTTATGCTCAATCTTATGATTTTCTGTTAGCAGTGACTAAGACACTTTATTAGTTAAGACTGGTCTTTAAAGCTGCCGTCGAAGAGTCTTAGAAGCGTCAAGTCTGTTAATAAAATCTGCTTTCTTGAGTGAACGACTTTTCCACGGTCTGTGTGGTGTATGAGTGTGTGGAAAGGTGTGTGTAGTCCCGTTATGTCCTCTATATAGTGCTGTGCCTAGGCAGGCGCACATAATGTGCCTAGAACGCCCAGAAGTATGCAATCAAAATGGTTTTAATTGATTTTAGTCGACGTCGCGTCGCTTCTCGTTGCCTCTAAAAGTCAATGGACTGCCTAAGCACACACACACACATATGCTTGACACACACACACACATAGTCACAGGCTCAACTTGGCAAATTCTAAATTGCATAAATTTATTTCTTGCCTCGTTTCGTTCAACTCTCGCCCCGTTCATTGGATTGAGTTGAATTGAGTTGGACTGGGGTGGGCTGAACGGCGCTGGGCTGGGCTGGGCTGTCGCCTACTTGCCACGCCCACCTGCCTGCAGGCCATTTGTAAAATTGATTACGCGCATAAATTGAAGCAGACGAGCGACGATATCAAAATGTTGCCACAAGGGTTGCAACAACACAGTGAGAGAGGGAGTAAGGGGGAGTAGAGGTGTTTGGTCCTACTGGGTGTTTGCTTTTTTCTGCTAGTTTCAAATTGAATTTCACTCACTTTTGCGTTCATAAAACATATATAAAATTTATGTTATCAAATTCAATTTGCTTTAATTGTGTTTGTAGTTGTAGGAGAGCCGAGAGCCGATCTCCTATCCCTCTCTCTCAGCCTAGGAGTTATTTGTCAATTAACAACAGCGAAATGTTGCAATTAATGTTGCGTACTGTTGCACACACACACACACACCGACACAAACACACACACACACATTTATATAAGGGCTTAGAGTTACATAAGCATTTCCCACAGGCATTGTCGTGCATTGGTAATTGGAATCCCCAGAAATGCCCGAAACATGCGAATTACGCACCATTTAGAAGGAAGGTTTTACGCAACAGGCGACAAATGTGTCGAATAAGAAAAGGCGATAGCCTTAGAGTGAGCTCTAAAGAGTTTAACAGTTAAAAAGCCTAAAATAATAATTAGTAAAGTGTTTTCTATATGACAAGTTGTCTCTAAACTTCAAAACCTTTTCGCTTAACAACTTTTAATTGTGCTCCTAATTGACAATGACAACTTTATCGCCTTGGTGTGTGAGCGTAGTTTCAATGGGGTCAACATCGTGACTGACAGACAGGTACACAGCTACACAGGTAGCTGGACACAGAGACAGTCTGATGGCTGGACAGACGTGGAGAGGTAATCAAAATGACGACACATAACGTGGAGTACTGCGAACAATACAAATTAGTAATTTACACGAGAGTGCAGTGACAATTCCCCCTAAAGCCCCCTCGCCCACATTTCCAGGGTATTAGCAATCGGCATAGATATAGGCACAGGATATGGCATACGTAATGAGCAGTGATTATAGCGAAATAGCAATTAGTAATTGAACAGTTTAATTCTTAAGTTTAATCGTCAATTGTTGTGCGTTTCACTGGCGTTTGTCTTGCGTTTTTAAACGCGATAAAAACGACTCGAAATAGCGACTTGAATTAAAAGTTGATGAGAAAGTTCAATGAACGCAGAACGGAGATTGGAATTGGATTCGGGATTGGAATTGGGATTGAGTTAGGGGCGTTGGGCGTGGCAGAATCAAGTTTTAAAGCACCGCAGGCAAAAAAGGAACTTTTTGCTGGGAATACAGTGATGAAACAGTTTCAGAATTGAAGAGGTGATGATGGGAGAGTGTCAAAAAAAGAAAGAAAAAGAAAATGACAGTTGTTAGTGTTGCAAAACAAGAAAAGGCATTTCAACTCGAGCGTTAGTTGAGTGGACACCGCAGGCGTTTGGAACTGTTTACCGAATCCTCACTGTACCGCTCAAATATTGTGAAGCCAAAAAACTGAAACTGTAAAACTGAAAAGTTGTGAAACTTTTTTGCCAATGCCAAATGGCAATTTGAACTTTTCGAATCGATTGCAATTGCGATTGGTTGGCTTTTTAGACCCTGTACACAACAGAGTAGAGAGGTGTGTTGCCAGAAGGATGCCACATAGTACATAAAGGCTGAACAGCTGGGTCTCCGGCACTGTGCGAGGCCTTTTCAAGACGAACCGACTCTACTGTAGCCTCTGCTGGCAGTTTCTGCTCTTATCACGTGCCAGGCGGACATTGGTGTCTGATTTGATTTTTGCAGCTGCCACGCCTACTCTACACCTCCGCCCCAGCCAGCTCGAGTTGGCAGTCAATACTTGAGCACGAAATGCACCTGAAAGCCAAAAACAAAATACCAAGTTCGGAATTTAGACCGAAAAGTAATTTCCAATTGTGCAACAAAAGCGTTGAAGGTTATTATACCCTGTAAAAACAAGGGGTGTATTTAACGGGTAGCTAAAGGCCAAGAAACTAAGTACAGGCTGTGCCATAGGGTATTCCCAAGTCCATCACTTTACCCACTTGACTTTATACTGAAATCAATCAAAGGAATAAAACTTGCAGTGATTTGCTACAGTTTTCACATTGCGTGCACAAATTGACCAACTCAAATTGATGGACCTTACGAAAGGGCCTAAAGAGGATCAGAGGAGAGGGGGAAGGGAAGGCGAAGGAGGTGGCATAAGCAGATGAAAACGAGACTGATCTTTTGAGTTGGGTTTTCATCATTTTGTTGTCTGCTCTCGGGTAATTATCATTTAGTTACGGCACATTTTTTCCTCTTCTTCTTGCTTGAATTTCTGTTCTTTTTCTCGACACGCACATGATAAATGAATTTCCATTAAGTGCCCGTGGAAAACTAAAGGGAAAACAGGACAAAGTCAAACATATAAACGATGTGCACATGCTGTGAGTGTATCTCTGTGTTTGAGTGTGTGCAATCCATCATCAATGATAGTTCTCCTCACCTTCTCCTTCTTCTTCTTGGTTCCCTTCTTTATCGCTCTGTCCACATCAGCAACAGAATCCCGAATTATTTGTCTAGTTTTTCACATTTCTTTTGAATGACTTTAAGCAATAGATTTGTTTAACCCAATTTCAAATGAAAACCATATCTTCAAATTGAAGTTGAAGTTGATTTGCCCTCCCTTTTAGTTCCCTCTGCCCCTTCCCTGCCTGCTGCCCTCGACCGACAAAGAAAATCTTGAAAAAGGCAAAGCATCGACCATTGAAAGGAACCCGAAAGAAACGAGCAAAGTTTGATTTTTTCCTCTGATTTGATAGATGACCATAAAATATTAATGTGCGCTGTATGTGTGTGACTGTGTGTGTGTGTGTGAGTGTGTGTGTGAGTGTGTGCATTTGAATTGACTTTGACTTCAAGGTCTTTAAACCACTTTTGATATACAAAACTACAATAAATTCAACTGGAGTGAAAGATTAAGCAGAGTTTAATGGATTTACATGTTAGATTTGCAGATAAAAAATAATTAAATTAAACTTAATTTATATTTTTGTGCACTGTAAGAGTAAATTCATTTGTTATTAGTCTCATGTCAATCCCCTATGACTTAACCCATCATAGGCTACCAAAAACCAATTTCTAGTACCCTGCGTCCTTTCTTAAGCTCCCATCAAAACAACTATCCAACTATTAAGTCTGATAATTGTTCACTGGTGTAATAAATCGCAAACAAAATAACAAAAGGTTTTTCCTGCCAAGTGACGGCTTTATTATGCTGCTCATAACACTTTCCCGAAAACCCTAAAGAAAGAAAGCAAAATAAATCAGACTTTTTTATGGCAGCATAGAGCACAGAGTGAAGACGGAGGACTGAAGACACTTTGTATAATCAACTCATTATCATTAACAGGCTGTCAGAGGCGCTTAGGCTGTCATTAGACATTAAACATTAGACATGCAAATTGCCGATGCCAGTGCCTAAAAGTAGACTACAGCAGTAAATACCGTGTACACACACACACAGCGTAGTGTGGTAGGGGAACTGATGAGTCATCTGCACGCAAAGCGATTCAATCCAATTCGTTGAGTAATTTGCCATAATTTCAACGCTTCGAAGATTTACGGCGAACAACATTTCATAGATAAAAACCAAGATGAAAATGAAAATGAAAATGGAGAAAAGCTAGATTTTCTTGAAAGGCAGCTGGGAAAGTCTGAGCCAAAATGAAGTAGCAGAAAACAAGTAGCAAAGGCCGAGCAGTCGATACCCTAGCAGAGTCTATAAAGACAAAAGTATGATAGAAATAAAACTTAACTTTTATCCTATGGTAGCTATATGATATAGTAGACTGATTTGGCTTTTCCAATGCTTAACCAAATGTCCCACAATATTATACTACCCTCTGCAAGGGTATCAGAACAAGATGCTGCGTAATTTTTATTTTCCTATATTTTTTTTGGCGAAAAGCATAACAAAAATATTTTTCGGCAGCAACTTTCAGAGCAGACAATGAGGGAGCGGGAGGGGTGATAAATAGTGGAGAGAGTGTGAGAGTGAGACAGAGACAGACTGCGGAGTGAGTCAGACAGACGGCGACAAAGACGTCGTCGCCCTGTTTTTGCTTTTGCGGCCCAGACACATTCGCACTTTTTGGCCATGGCCAATGGCATCATAAAACTCTATCTAGCTGCTAAAAGCCAATGTTTTCCAAGTTCTTCTTCTTCTTCTTCTTGTTGTTGTTGTTGTTGTCTCAAAGCGACGCCTGCGAGACGACAACGTTGTCGTTGTTTGCGTTGTTTGTGTTGAGTTTGCAGCTCAGCACGCACTTACCGCAGAAATGTGAAGAGAAAGAGAAAGAAACTCAAATTGAACTCTCTCTCTCTCACTCACTCTGTCGCTGTCTCGTCAGTTGTTTGACCTTTTTACGTTACTAATTTACAGCGTTTATCAATTGGGTGAAGGGAAGAGGGAAAGGGGGAGACACTGTGCGGGTGAACGACTACTGCATACTTCTAGGCGTTGTTGCAGGCCTCTTAACAGTGTTGGCAGAGTACTTAAAGGGTAAACAGTTCGATCTATCGATTGAAGTAGCTGAAATAGCTAAAAGTTGACTTTAAATAGCTAAGAAATGTTTAATTGTGAGTCCAAAACTTCAAATATTCCAGATGAAAGTTAGCTAAAGCTGGGAAAAAGCCTTGAAACTTCTGGCAACACTGCCAACGACTGTTAACCAGGTTCATTGAACCAACTTTTGTTTAGCTCGTGAGACGCGAAGACAATAAACATTTGTTTGCTCAGTTCGCAGTGTTTTGTCCACGTTTTCTTTTGTTTCAGTGAATTTCCATTTGAATTTTCCCTCACCCGAAGAAGAGTTCTTCTCTGCCGACTTATCTATTAATTCTTTACTTTACCTTCCTCTTTCTTCTACAGGGCTGTGACAGATCCGCGGGATGGCAGACGCGTCGCACTCAAAAAGCTGCCAAATGTGTTCCAATCTTTGGTCTCATCGAAGCGTGTTTTCCGGGAACTCAAAATGCTCTGCTTTTTCAAGCATGAAAATGTAAGTTTTCCACCTGATTTTCCTTTTATTTATCTACAATTTACATAGAGCGGGAAACTGCTGCTCATTTAATTATGCAGCGCATTTATGACAATCAATTTAATTTAAAATAAAATTCAATTCGATTATTTTGCTATCCACTGAAACGCTGGAAACTCTGTGAAAATATTTTCACAGCTTTTTGCACAAATATAACGCATACGCAGTGTGTGCGAAACTGTTGTTTATATACCCTGTAAAGGCAGCTAAGTAAGCATTGCCTTTACGTGGTATCTTCTGGTCTGTCAGCCACCTTTTGTTCCTTTCAATAACAATTAAATTTGCTCTTTTTTGTAATAATAATTACAACTCAAACGTTGCCATGGTTCAGCTACCTGAGTTCAGCTTCTGTATCTGTATCTATAGTGGTTGTATCTGTATCTGTATCTTTTGCTGTAGCTGTCGCTGTTGCTGTTGCTGTGACAGACTCACGATCCGCAAATAACTCGCATTTATTGCCTTTTTTTAAACTCAACTATAACTCGACTCTTTCTGGTTGTTGTTGTCCTTGTCGTGTGTATCGTTTATGAGCCATATAATTATTGTCATTAATTAAACGCAGCACGTTTAATGAAATACTTAAAATCTCTTAAGGCAACTCATTAACTTTGAGTTTGGCATTGCGTTGTGCAGTTTGCCATCTTCTTTGACTGACAATCAGCGCACAGCAGCAACTGCAAGACTTACAAACTTGCATTTATTTCATCATAATTTTATTAAGAACTTTTTTAATTGGCAAGTTGAGTGATAACTTAGAAAAAGCTGTCAAGATTCGTTTGGGATTTCTTGCTAGTCAGCCACATTTTAGAAAGGTCAAATTTAGAACTTTATGATAGTTTTTTAATCAGTAATAATTCACGGGCAATGCCGGCTTGCACTGCTTTAACTTAGCTATTAAATACCCACCGGCTTTGAAACTAATCGTAGAAATAAAATAAATCCAACTGAGTCACACTTTTGTAACACAATTCAATACCAATAGAAACTAAAAAGCTCTACATTTGTATCTACTATGTGAGTGTGTGTGTGTGTGTAATTTGTTGTGTGTGACAGTTGCGATTCAATCATTCAGAGCACTAATTAACTCATTCATATTCATTGCACAGCAAAAGTGCAACAACTGCACAGATTTTAGTGAATAGCAACAAAAAAAAAGGCTAAAACTGGCTAGGCCTGCCCAAAAATGGAACACGCCCCCAGCTCACCGTCACTCGCCACACACACACACACATACAAAGGGCAGTCATGCAAAATTTATGACAAACAAATTTTATGCACATAAAACTCAACAACAAAAACTGAGACTCAAAAACTGCCCAACATTTTGTTGCATGCAAATTTGTTAACACGGCAGACAAATGGCGAGACAGACAGACGGAGGGGACGGAGGGACAAGGAGACTGACAGACAGTTAGTTGGACTGACAGACAGACAGACAGGCCACAAAAAGCCAAATGGCAAATGTAAAAGATATATTGTTATTCATATAACATTTAGAATTATTAATAAAAAGCAACAAAAGTATTACAAACTGACAGATTATGGCCCCCTTTTTAGAGGGGGGGACAGGGCAGTCGACAGCTGCATTGTGTTCGCTTTGTGCTCATTTTATGGCCAGTTTTTATGCGACTTTCTGGCGATTTGGCTTAATTTATTTATCTGAGTATCTGTGCCTGTCGCTGTCTATGAAGCACGTGCTCAGCTTAGAACCTTTGTAGTCCCTGTGCTTTAATAGTGTACAGGGTATGTTTGGGGGAGTAGGAGAAGGAGTTAGCTATTAAGTATAGAAACTCCAACTCCCCAACTAGTACAGGGACTACCACAATCAGTTGCGCCCTCGTCTTTGTCTTTTCTACTAGTTTCAACAGTTTTTGACATTTTGTGAGGGGTACAAAATGTCAACCAAAGTTAATAGTGACAAAAAGTGATGGGAACCTTTATGCACATATGTTGCAAGCTCAAAGTTGCCCCAAAGTGATGACACACACACACACACACATAGACACACACACATAGACACTAAATGTCACACACACTTCGCTTTTCAATCTTTTGTAGCTTCAGAATTCGTTCAGCTTCATTAGGCGACAAAGGGAGAGAGAGGAAAGGGGCGGGCGGAGTGGCAACTTCATTATGCAATTTACCGTATGTAGCGACTCTTTACCAGTGTTGCCAGAATTATTCAATACTTTGATGTGCTACTCCTCCCCAGCTTAAAGGGAAGGCAGAGGCCTCAGTTATAAAATAGCTAAAATGACAGCACTGCTCTTCCCACACTTGCAACACGTGGAAAATTATCAACACCTTGCCCAATATGCAAATTTCTACTAATATGCAAAATGTTTCATGGAATACAACAAAAAAAGAGGCGCGACAATGTCGATAAGTTGTTGTTGTTGTTGTTGTTGTTGTTGCGTGTCTGTTGTTGATTTCCTGTTTCAATTCAAATTTCATTTCCTACATGCTTCAGTCGCTGCCTCAGACATCTCAGACAAGTGCACTCAACTCCCAAGCGATAAAAAGGTGTGACCAGAGCTTAGTTATGCAAGAAATGCCACGAACGTGTGGGGAATAATATCAAGGGCATGTAATTCTAGTCTCGTCTGACTGAAGCTATTAGTTCAAAGAAAAGTTAAATCATGTTTAAATTTAGTATATACTATATAGTACATACATACATAACCCAGCTCTTAGTCTACTACTATTGCTCTTGTAATTCCCAATCAGTTGTAGCCCTCAAGCTCTCGTCCTTCATTTCTTCGGCTTTTCGTTCTTTCTTTGAGCTTCTTTACTGCTACTCTGTGTGTTATGCTGTCATTGTCTGCGACTTTTGCCAATTTCCCAACAATTCTCAAACGTTTTGAGTGACACAGAGAAGAGAAGAAAGCAGAGTGAAGCAAAGCGGAGAGAAGAGAGTAGAAAAGCGACTGGCAAGCGTCTCAATTGCTTGCATATTATATTGGCCTGCAATACAGATATTGAATGCAAGTGTGCGAGTGTGTGTGTATATGTGTTTAACAAATCACTGCAAAATATTTTGCCCCATTATGCACTGTTGTTGTTGTTGTTACTTATTTCAATTGCGAATTTCAATAAAAAGATTTTGCAATGTACGTGGCGCACATTTCAAAAGCATTTCTCACATGCAGCCGCCGTTTGTCGGCTTTGATTTGCCTTTCTTGTCAGCCCAAAAAGCACACACACACACACACACACTCAGGCACACACACACACTCAGGCACACACACACTCTGCCCTCTGCCAAATGTAAAGTAAAGTAAATGATTGAGTTTCGAGTTTGATGCCTGGCATCAATTGCATGCAAATTTTGTTATTATTTGCTTTTGGGCGCCTTTTTGCCAGCAAATTGCAATTGAAATGTCAATTTCATTTCTTGCCATCTCAACTGATGGATGTGCGTATTGAAGGCGACGTCAATTTTTGACTTGGAATCGATTCAACGTGTTCCATCTCCAAACCAAAAACGTTGACTGAGAGCCGATTGAAGGGTCGATAAACTGATCGTATTGAGATCTGATGGGGAACTGATCTAAATTGACTAATAAACTAAATGACTTGAAACGTTCGCTGACTGACTAGCTTATTGATTGACCGCAGACTGACAGACGGAGTCAATGATTGACTTACAGACTGACTGACTGATAAACATGATGCCTTACTGACTCAGAAACTAACTTACTGATTGACTGACTAACTTGCTGACGTGATTGATCGACCAAAAACATGTCTATTGACTGGCAAAGCTTACTGGCTTACCAGATGAATAGCCTTTGGCTGGCTGACTGATTAGCTAGTAACTATTTTGAGGGCATTACCAATTTAGTAACCAACCTTTAAGAAAAGAAATCACTGATTGATTGACCAAATTAACCTTCGAGGTAACTCGCTGATTGACTGCAATTTAAAACCAAATTCAAGCCACAGTTCAAGCTAAATCCCACGTTGCTGATGACAACACCTGGTTTAGAGGTTTTTAGCTGGAAAGCGTTACAAGACTTGGAATAGATTTGAAAAGATTTCTGAGCAGCAGTAGCCAAGAAATACCGACTCAAGGCCAACTCTTTTGTCCAACTACGACAATGGCCATAACAATTTGAACAAATTTGTTGTCGTTTACACGAAGCAGCTGACAAAATGTTTAACAAAACTCTGTGGCGCTTTAATTAGTCAGCAAACAACAAGAAGAAGATGAGGAAGTACAAGAGGAAGGAGGGGCAGAAGAGGAGGAAGAGGGGGAACAACAACAGCGACATCTAGTGAACAACGCTGAGAAATGTTGTCAGCAGCTGGCTGCAATTTTTAGCTAGAATTTTCAAGCTTGTGGAATGAAAATAAAGCTACAGCTAAACAACAACACTTTTGCTTTTGTTGGAAAAACACTTTGAAGAGACTTGAAATTCACTTGAAGTCATTTAAGGCAGGGGGTAAGTAGGTAGGAGACGAGGAGAGGGTGGGGCAGTGTAGGGAGAGTGTTGGGGTTTGGGGTGTGCTTATGTTTTGCTGCCACAGCTGTTGCAGGTTGCAAGTTTTCTAGTCGCACCTCTGCGAAAGGTACACAGAGAAAAAAAAGTATTACTTTAAAATATTTCTTGAAAAAAACATTCCTTAAGGCAAGTTTGTTACCGATTAAGGAAAGTTGGTAAGATACGACCTCTGACTTAGCTCAGCATTCCAGAGTTTTCTTCAGTGTATTTTGTGTTTTCTTCAAGTTATCGTTGTTCTTGTGGCATTATCATACGCCTAGTTTCACTTGAGTTTTTGGTGGCACCCCAGGAAAAACCTCTGAAGGCTTTGGCAAGGCCAGTAGCCGAAAAGCTTTCGATGTGAGCGCATAAATTTGCGATTTTGATTGCGTTGCAAGAGGCAAAAGAAAAACCAAAGCGAAATGTTAATTAGCTGGCAACAAAGGTGCACGTGTGAGGCCAACAGAGCAGAAGCAGCGGCAGAGCAGCAGAGGAGGAGCTGCGGCAGAGACCCCATGCTTGCAACTGGCAACTCGCAACTTGCAACAAATTATGTACGTAGTAGTAAAACAAGCAAGCAGCGAGCAACTTAAGCCACTTACTAACTTGAAGGTTTTACAATACGCTACAAAACTGAGCGAGGGTTGCTCAGCTAAAGCGTTAAACTTGAGTTTAAACTAGAAAACGAGTCCATAGCTTCACTCAGTAGGCTTAGGAATACCCCTAATGACTCCTTTACCCAAGTATTACCCAGTTAGTGTATTTCTTGTGTCGGCTGCTAATAATTTCCTTGGTTTATACATTGTTTTTAAGCTTGTGAAACCACAAGCGCAACAAATGCAGTCGCTAAATTGCGGCAGCGTCATTGAGAATATTAACAGAACTGCAGCAAAAACAATAGCAACAAAGGCAACAACAACAACAACTACAAGAACAACAACTACAACAACAACTAGTGCAATAACAATAAAGCCAAAGACGCGGTTCGTTCGAACCCTCGAAAGAAACCTAAATAAAATACAAAAAATAAAACTTTTGCCACTTAAGAGGAAACCACGGCAAAGTCGACGACGGCTTAGCATTTCCCCTCTCACTCACACACATCTCCCCTCTCTCTCTCTCACTCACTCTGGCACTCTGTGAAAAGTGCGCTGAAATTGTTGTGCTGCTTTTTGTGGCCTTTTGTGCCGCCGACAGACAAAACGCAGAAGTCGCTGAAGACAAGCCAAATATTGCGAATTGTGCAACATTTTTAGAGACCCTGTACTGTAACCTGTGCGAGCAGTCTGTTGGGTTTGTGGCAAGTAATGCTGTGTATGACAACACAAAGGGACTACAGGTGTCTCCCGAGTTGGGCTCTCTTGTTTGCTGCTGTTTTTCCGCTAGTTTTCGGCTGCTGCCATTGTTGCCACAGTTGTGTTGTGGCTGCCACACGCATTCCCCATTTCCCATTCCCAAAAGCTGCAACTTTGGCAATTTTCATATGGAACTGCTGTGGTTCAAGCGGGGAAAGAGGCAGCGAGTGCGTATTTTGGATTTTGAGTTGTTAAACGTTATTGAAAATTGATTTTAAAACTTGCAACTGCAACTGCCACACGTATCACCTTTCCCTCTTCCACACTCCCTCCCTATCCCTCTGCCTGTCCCTTTCTGTCTCTGTTAGATTGATGCTGTGATTGTCTGCTGTAAAAAAGGGAAGCTTGCGTTTGAAAGGAAGTTCCTTCATCATTTTTGACCGCAAGCAAAATAAATCAGCGCTTGTCTGCAGCTCAGGCTTTAGCCTTTGTATCTGTATCTGTATCTGAGTTGTTGTATCTGTAGCTGTGTATCTGTGTGTGTGTGTGTGTCTCACTCTGCTTTTTACTTTGGCTCTAACTGTGGCTCTGACTTTGATTCTGACTCTGGTTCTGGTTCTGGCTCTGAGTGAAGAGCAAAAAAGGTTTCTCCTGGAGGGGAAGGTTGGTTTAGGGGGTAAGAGGGGGAACTTGTGACTCTGTCGTCGCTTGTCTCAGTGTTGTCTGTAGTTCTTAGTCTGCTGCTTCTTCTGCTTCATGTTGTTCTTGTTCTGCTGTCCATCAACTTCATGGCAGCTTCGTCCCGTTTTTTATTTATTTATTTTGTATAGCTATACCCTTTAGCCAGGAGTAAGAAGGGGTATGTAGTGTTACCTATAGAAGGAAAAGGGTCTTCGACTAGATTAGCTAATATTTAAGACTTCTATGCATTATTAGTTAGTTATAGCTGCTTAAAACTCCCACAACTTTCTTGCTTTTAAGGCGTTTAACTTTCCTTTAATCCCTATATATTTCCCCTTTCCATTATACCCTTCCTAAGGTTTTCATCAGTGTCTTATAGTCCATAACTTCCCTCTGGGCTGCTTTTTATAGAGCCGTTGTCTGCTGTTCGGACAGGCGGACAGAGAGGGCGAGTTGGTCCCTCTCTCTCTGTCTCTTTCCCTCTGTTTATGTCTCCCTTTCCCCCCCAAAGCTGAGCTGAGCTCAGACAGTGGCGTGTTTTGTATCTGCCGCTAAACATCATCAACGGGTCAACGTTGTTCTTGTTGTTGTTGTTGCTGCTGCTGTTGTTGTTGTTGTCTTCGGTTGTTGCATGCTGCTGAATGCTGAACTTTGTGGCATTTTAGTGCCTGGCAGCGACACTTAACATGCAACTAAATGGCGCATTTGATGCGCGTCCAAGTTTCGAGCTTCGAGCTTGATTTTTATTTATATTTTATTGGAGTGCATAATTTATGATCTTGCTAAAGATGAGGCTGTTGTTGCTGTGTTGATGCTGCCTGCCACTTGCAATGCTCAACTTGTTGTAGGAGTTGAGCTGCATTGTCTAAAGATTTATGCACCTAATGCCACATCCAATAAACGACACTCTACATTGTCTTACGCCCTATTCCCCCCTATCTCCCTCTATCGTTATCTCCTTTTCCATCTCTCTCTTTCGCTTGAGTGTTTGAAATTTATTAACAAACTTTATTATCTTGCTTCTTCATTGCAGGTGCTGTCAGCTTTGGACATTTTACAGCCACCACATTTGGACTTCTTTCAGGAAATGTATCCTTTTTACAACAACAACAAAAACCGAGAAAATTCAATAGGAAAATTACAGTGCAAAGCTGGCTTAAAGGGGTGGGAAATGGAATCAGCTTTAAGTGAAATGGGATTTGAATTTAGATATGGCTTATACTTTAAAAGCCACAACTAGCTAGCTCAAATGAAAAATCTAATTGTTGGGGATTTATTTAATTTAGCTGGAAAAGAAACCTTTTAGGCATCATATTGTTAACACAAATACTTACTCCCAATTAGACTGCTTTAAGCCTACTAAGCAGCTTAACACTTGCAAATTGTAGCCAACAAAAAGGTGTAAGAGAATTTCTAGTTATTAGAGGGAAACCGGAAGCATCTTTCGTCACAGCAGCTGAATACGTTGCCTGCTTTTAGGCGCAGGGACCAAAAATCTATTTCCATCACTAAAAGTTGGCCCAAAAAGGCCAAAACCGAAGCCGGAGAAAGAACTTAATTGAAAAAGTTTAAAGCAAACAAACAAACAAAAAAGTTGAGCTAAGCGAAGAATAAAATGGGAATAAATTGGCAAGGAATAGAGCAGAGTTTGGGTTAAAATTGGGATAGAGTATTGAAAGTACTCCTGGATTTGGAGCCAGGGTTTAAATGGGTATAGAAAGTTACTTCTCGATATGGAGACTGGGTTTTATTGGGTGTTGAAAATACACCTCCAAAGTACTCCTCTATTTGGTTGCACATCCTTAACTCTATTTCAAATCTAGCTATGTGATAACTGAGCTGCTACAATCGGATCTGCACAAGATTATCGTATCGCCACAGCATTTATCCGCCGATCACATCAAGGTATTCCTCTATCAGATCCTTCGAGGCCTCAAGTATCTTCACTCGGCAAGGATTCTGCATCGGGACATTAAGCCCGGCAATTTGCTGGTCAACTCGAATTGTGTGCTCAAGATATGCGATTTTGGACTGGCTCGCGTCGAGGAGCCCGATCAGGCCAAGCACATGACCCAGGAGGTGGTCACACAATACTATCGTGCCCCAGAGATTCTAATGGGAGCCCGTCATTACTCATCCGCCGTGGATGTCTGGTCAGTGGGCTGCATCTTTGGTGAACTGCTGGGCAGACGTATACTGTTCCAGGCGCAGAATCCCGTGCAGCAATTGGAGCTGATTACCGAACTGCTGGGCACACCCACCATGGAGGACATGCGTCACGCCTGCGAAGGTGCACGCACCCACATGCTGAGGAGGGCTCCCAAGCCGCCCTCCTTCTCGGTGCTCTACACACTCAGCTCACATGCGACACACGAGGCGGTGCACTTGCTCTGCCAGATGCTGGTCTTTGATCCGGTAAGGCGACGGATTGCTAGTTAATTGTCTAGTCTGTAACCAGAGTATAAGAATTGACCTCTAAGCCTTTCAGTAAAGGTCTGAAATTGATTACAGACTAGACTCTTACTCACTGCTCTTTAAACTTTCCGCCTTTACTAAAGTTTTTCTCATTTCTGCTCTCCAATCTTCCTACATCCGTTTGCTTCGCTCTGCTCGTTTCCTGCTCAGGATAAGCGCATTTCTGTGACGGATGCCTTGGCGCATCCGTATCTGGATGAGGGCCGTCTGCGGTACCATTCGTGTATGTGCAAATGCTGTTTCACTACCTCGGCTGGCATGCGTCAGTATACGGCGGACTTTGAGCCATCGGCCGGCCAACCCTTTGATGATTTATGGGAACGCAAACTCACCTCCGTGCAGCAGGTCAAGGGTGAGTAGTGCTCACTTTATGCACATGCACTAGCAAAAAGGGTTGCCTTAGTTAACTAAAGGAGACTGCTTATATACAACTGATTATATACAACTGATTATATACAACTGATTCCGAGCTGAGTCCATCGAATAATCCCCCAATTAAACTCCTTTGCAAGTGTATCAAAACTTCCTCGTCTCACTTTTATTTGCTTATCATATCTTTACTGTGAACTTATGAATTCTTTAACGAACTTTTGCAGAGGAAATGCACAAATTCATTGCCGAGCAGCTGCAAACGGGTCGTGTCCCACTTTGCATCAATCCGCAGAGTGCGGCATTCAAGAGCTTTGCCAGGTGAGTCGTCTTTTCCAAGTACCACAAGTTGCACGTAGTCTCCCCTCGCTCCCCCTCTTTCTCCCTAACTCTACCCACCTATCTACTTCTATCTCTGTCACTCTCTATCTATCTGTCTCTATATTTAATATGTTGTTGTTCCAAATTCGTAATTTGCTTTTCAGTTGAGAAGAAATCTCATTTCCTATCTATCCTATATCTGAATATATATTTGAATTTCTTTTTGATTTATCTTCTAATTTGTTTTGTCATTTGCTTCGAGTCCAAAACTGTCCAGCTCTCTCTTTCTCTCTCTCTCTCTCTCTGTCTCTCTCTCTCTCTCTCTTTCTATCCTATTTGTTGTTTATTTTACTTATAATAATATAATATATACTATATAAACGATTTTTAATTTTTGTTTTCTTTTTTTTCTATCGTTTTTTGTGTGTGTGTTTTTTGATATACGATATACGAACATCGATCGATATATATCGATAACTTATATTGATAACTCTACCATTAAATTTAATTATTATATTTGCGTTGTTAAGCCAATGAGAATGAGAATATCTACTACTACTCGTACTACCAAAACCACTACTACTACCACTACTACTACTACCACAACTTGCACTGCTGCTCCTGTCGCTGCTGCTGCTACCGCCGCTGCCGCTGCGCTGCGCTGCTGCTGCGCTGCCACTGTCGCTGCCGACGTCGACAAGAAAAATACCAGAAATATACCACAAATATACAATACAAATACTAGGCGCGAGATATAGCAAATATATATATAAAAATATATCGAAAGTCAAGAACGAAACCAGATTCACAAAATAAGAAACTGCCGCCAGAAGCAGAGCAGAAAGAAAGAAAGCAAGAAAGAGGAACAAACAAAGCAAGAACCAATATAAAAAATACCAATATATCGATAACGATAACGATAACGTGCGTTCCGTGGGGGAATCGTGGGCAGCAGCAAAACTTCTCCTTGAACTTTAGGTCTGTTGATAAAGCGACTCTCTCTCTCTCTCTCTACTCTCTCTCTAAATACATATATTGCTACATTTGCTAAACTATCATTTAATATTGTTTATATTTTATACAATATTATTATTTAATATATGATTTAACAATCTGTTCTCTTATTTATTATTATTATTCTTTATTATTATTATCCAAGTGCAAATGCAAATGTGTGTATAAAACTTTAGTTCTAAACATAAACTTAACTCATTATTTAACTTTAGTTTCCTTATTTGTTTAAATGGGTTTATTGTGTAACTATTTGTGTACATAAATGTTTAAAAACATAAACAAAAACAAAACAAATACAAGACAAGACAAATTGTTTATAAATGTCGAAATTGGTCAACGAAAAACCGTTAAGAAAATCGAATTGGTACAGAGAAAACAATGAAAATTTAAAGACATTTCTAGCCAACAACTTAATAATAATAATAATAATAATAATAATAGTAATAATAATAAGAAACTACATACACATAATCGTATTCATTTTCATCATAATCAATTTATGTTTTTTGTGTTTTTTTTTGCAACTCTTGAACATAAATATAACTTTATATACAAACCTATATATATTTATATATTTATCATATATTTTCATATTGTGTACAGCATTAATAATATCAATTTTGAACCATTGAACCCATTAAACCCATTTACACCTCGTACACTTCCTTGTAATTAAAGTACATAGCAAATGTGCACATACACTGCCACAAACTACACACCCACTACCAGATACTCTTTCCTACTGCCATTAAATAAATATTTAAATATTTATAGAAGTGTTTGGAAGAGTATCTGGCACTTCGGCCTGCCGAAAGTCCCTCACCCAACTAGTTTTTAATATTCTTTACATCGTCCAAATTTTATCTCATTTGTAACTCATTTGATTATTAAACAATTCAAAAAAAAAAGAACAGAAAAAACACTGCAAAATAAATCCATGTTTATGTATAATAAAAATGAAATTAAAATTATAAATTAAATAATAATTAAATCAGTGCAGTTGAGCAGCAGTGACAATGGTCAAAAGTAGTCTTTTTCCAAAGAAAAATGATGAGACAAAAACGCTTGAACAACTTGAAATTAAAAACAAATTACAAATAAAATAAAACTACATTTTAACTAAATTATATATTATCTTATACTTTTTTTGTTTTTGTTTATTTTCCAAATTTATTGTAGAATTTGTTTGACTTTCACTTATAGTCTACTTTATTTTGTATGCATTTTGTTGATTTGTGGCCTCAACTGAATTTTTGTTTGTTTTTTATTTATGTTTTTTATGTTTTACGTGTTTTTGGTTGTGCTTTTAATGCTTCTGTCTATCGTATGTTTAAGTAACTATTTTATGTTGTAAATACAATAGTTTTCTTGGTAGATTGCATGTTCTTCTACTTTCTCAATGTTTTACTAATGAAATTGTAACTGGAATTTAACTAATTTGTGCCACTGTTCTCGTCCGTTTAGCTCCACTGTGGCACATCCTTCGGAGCTGCCGCCATCGCCGCATCAATGGGAATGACGGCAAAATGAGGCGATTGCTGCCTAAAATATGAAAAGCAACACAACAACAGCAACAACAACAACAGCAACATGAACAATTTGACAACGCACCTGGAAAAACAGAGCAGGAAAATGCAACAGGAAAAACTCTACGCCAAACAACCAAAACTCAATACAAGAAAAATACATTTTTAGACATTTAAGCGACGCATTCGGGAAAGTGCAAAGATTTTCACTTTTCCAGAACAAGAAGAAGAAGGAGAGGAGCAGAAACAGCAACCGAAACAGAGGAAAAACAACGATTAAACTGAAAGTTGGAAAACACTTTCCAGTTAATAGTTAAAGCATTCCACCACCGAAATGAAAATGAAATAAACTAAACTTAAAACTAAAAACATAAAACTAAAAACACAACACACAAAATGTAACGTAACTCAACTGAAACTAGTCTAAAAAACAAAACAACAACAACAACAACAGTAGTAAGTGGGAAAATTCGGTAAATTTTATTAATTACTGAGGAAAAACTAAAAGGAAAACTAATAAAATACGCACACAAATGAAAAGCGTAAAATCGAAAAGAATTTGGCAACAAAACTGAAGTTTGTTGGTAGAAAACAGAGAGAGGAAAAGCGGAAAATGTTTAAGATGGAAAAACTAAAACTAAACAATGAAATTTTTGGGTCTAATATGAAAATTACAAAATGTTTTATGTTAAGCGCTTATAAATCTATGTAAATTAATTAGTAACTAGACTAAACAGTCCCCTCTCCCCGTCCCCTCCTCTCCCCCTCAGCTCCCGTGACGTCATAATCGTATTGACTGTTGTTCCCAACAAATGCGAATATTGTAATAAACAAAGCGAAACTAAAACTAAACTTAAACTATAAATTATAAATAAAATAACAAACACACACATACACACATACAAATACAGAAATTTCATTTTGAAAAAACATAAAACAAAAGGAAAATTGTAGAAATGAAAAACTCTCAATGTGTAGCTGCTATAAAATTTGCAATTAAACAAAGCAAAAGCTAAATTAAATTTATTTCAAACACATATACTAATATATAAAGTATATTTACATATAAATTTCTGTATTTAAATTTGCGCTTCAATTTTGAAACTGGTTTCTAAACTATATAAAATTTTGGTATGAGATAGAAGTGGGAGGATTCCATGACTTAATCTGGAATCTAGCATATATATATAGAGTATTTAAAACTATACGAATAAACCAAAATAAATATAAACTATTACTAGAATGTGTACATGTATGTGTGTGTGTGTCTTTGTCTCTCTGTATGTGAAAGAAAATGAGAAACTTTTGAAAGTAGTGAAAAGTTATGGGAAACAAAGAAAAGAAAAATAAAAAACATTTTAACTGTGGACTGAATATAAAGCATAAAACAAACAAATTATGCAATTAACCAATTTTATTTGTACTAATTAGTATTCTAATGCTTATTTTAATGCTTAGTTAATGACAATTTATGAATATTATGCTAATTACGATTACAACTAATTATTTTTAAACAAATCTTTAGTTTATAGCACACTCATTTCAAACTCTCCATAAACTTTTATCAAATACTTTATAGAAATTATTATAAACAAAAGAAAAACCAACAAGTGGACGACACACTGCCCCCCAGTGAATGTGCACAGGCGCTCAAAAAAGTACAGCACCACAGTGCAGCAACGCTACAAACTTCAGCAGCAACGGCACCACAGCAATCTCATCTCAAATTCCACTGCCTTTTCTGTGCAATGTGCGTGTCTGTGCGTGTTGGTGCATGTTTGTGCGTGTTCGAACGTGTGTCTTTCAGCTGGCTTGAACGCCTTGCTATTTCAAATTAGTTTGTACTTCTCTGCATTAGTTTAAAATGTAATATAGTATAATTTTCCATCCCTAACCCCTCTACTCCACCCCTTTTCACCCTCCTCTTTGATTTTTATTGTGTTTAAGTAGCAGGAAATGCAAATGCCAACTAAAAGCTATGGACAAGTCGATTGTCCTTAGACTCAAGCTATATATTTATATATATATATATATATGTATGTATGTGTATATTTAAGACTGAGTTATCTCAAGCGCGTCTATATGCAATATATATTCATGAAATTCGTTCAATTGGGAAAACTCAAAATCGAAATCGAAATTAAATACTAAATTGAAATTAAATGCTTGATAAATGTGACAAACTATATGTATATATACGTAAGCTTGTGAAATATTAAACAAATTAGATGTGTGTATTTGTATTCAATGTGCAAGTTTAGAAAAGATCAAAGAAAAACAAAAGTTCTCGAAATTTGTAGAATTGTGGCCACTTGAGGCCAATGACTTTCACCCCCTTTCACCTACAACTCTTAAAACTGTGCTGCTTTCTTATGTATGTAGTTTTAAATTATATAAATATATACATAAATATGCATTAACTAACTAAGCGTACGCTTAAACGATGATAATGATAAAGAAGATGATGATGATGATGAGAGAAACAAAACAAAATAAATATGAATTCAAACTTTCACGGAGATCTCATAGCAAAAAAAACGAAAAACATGATGAAAATGTTTAAGGAAATCAAATAGGAGCAGCTACAACAACCTAACGGGGAAACTGTGAAAATGCAGAAAATTCCAAAATGGCTGCCAAGCACGTTAGCTGCGATTTCTTTGCAATTTTTAGCATAGCCGCTACTTTTGTTTATAAATAACATAATTTTTTTCTTATATACAAAACTTTGTCACACAAACACACACACTTATACACACCTACACTCACACACACACACACTCTGACAACATATAAGTTTAGTTCTTTAAAGCAAAAGAAAAGAAAATCAATGCAAAATTATCATCTACATTAGCAACTAAGAACATTTTACACAAAAACAAAAACAAATTAAATATTTAATGTAATGCAAGTAATTAAGTAACAATTACTTTGTTTACTTTGAACTTATATGTATGTAGGCACCATGTACATAACATTAACACCCCACCAATACTTATATACTTGTAATCCAACACAATTAGCCCCTAAGTCGTAAGCCACTAGTTTTTCTATTAGTTTAAACAAATATACAAAGGACATTAATCGGAGTGTAATTGAGTAATTACCCTTCAATTATACGCTATATACATTACTTAATACTTAATTATACTTAACGTAATTTTGACTTTGATTTGTCTTTGTCTTTTCAATTTCAATTTCAATTTTTTAACTGATCAAATTCATCGCTTATGTTTCAATAAGTTTAACTGTTAGTTAAGTACAAACTGCATTAGTATTTTCACCTAAACCAATTGTGGAGCAGTAATAAATAAATAAATATATATATACGATCTGCTAATTATATAGTAGAGCCCACTACATATATATATTTATATAAATATATAAACGAAATGAGTTGACGTTTTCATTATGATTACGAGATGGGTGAGAAAAGCAAATAAAATTGTGTAAAACTGTTTGTATAAAAAAGCAACAAAAATTATTGTTTTATTCTTTGATTAATCACAAGTTTTGTACAACTCTTAAGGGCCCATGTGACCCCTCTCTGGAGGGAGGGGGCACTTGTGTTTGAGCCGTCTAGTAAACCCCAAAATCCAATGCATTTGCAATTAGAATTTATAGCTATAAATAATAACAAATAATAAAACATTTTTTTCTTCAAGAATTAACAACCCATAATGTATATTATATACATAAATATATGTATGATATATATATATATATATTTATATGTGTATGTCTGGACAATATTTGCAAGTCTTAAACAAAAGAAGAACACTTAATAAATTATCCAAGTACAGGTAAATCACACTTATTTGAGAGTCAAAGGTAGACGAATAACTCTCAGTATTAACTATAAAAATAAATAAAAATATATTCTGAAATTTGTGCCAGAAAATGAAAAAGAAAAACCAAAATGAGACACATCTTTTTGGCATTAATAAATAATATAAACGTTTTCTTAACAGAGAAACATAAATTGCGCTCAGGTTATAAAAAGAAACAGAAAATTATGTAAAGTAATGAATACAAATATTATAACAAAATGTAAACAAATTAATTCGAAATATTGCATACAAGATACATAAATTAATGTACGTTTACCATGTTTAACAAAAGGCTGTTTGTAGAAATTGTGACACAGTTTTTTAATCCCTAACTATAACAACAACAACAAGAAGAAGAACAACACATGCATATATTATATAAACAAACTATATATAAATTAATCAACATACTTTGGATGTACTAAATGTGAGTAGAATTCTACACGCTAAAAGCTTTGCATAAAAAGTTAAGAAAAGTGGGAGTAGATTGAACTTCAGATTATGATTAATGGTACTCCTCGTAGTTGCTTGAATTCTTTGAAAAGGAAACCTAGAGATACCCTGTAGCGGGTCGCTTTGTGTAAATACAATTAATTAATGCACTAAACAATAATATCGTATTTATATACTAAATAGAAAAACTTTGTGATTGCTTCTCATTGATGATGTTGATTCAAATGTCAAATGTAAGCCAATGTGTGTGTACTCTTCTTATATGTGTAATCCCATACCTATACCTATATATATTGAGTAGTTAACAGTACCATTTACAATTTACAGAAGGCAATTCTTCAGCTTATCCCTCATAATAGCTACATATAGACATAAATATGGGAACTTCGATAAATGTTGTATAAAGAACAAAATATAATGTATTTGTAACGCAACACACTCTATAAATGTATATGTGAAAATATAGTAGCACACTTTAAAGAGATCATATATATAAATCCTTTCAAGTAGCAGCTCTCACTAAAATTGCACGCGATTGGGAAGAATTTCTTTAATCCAGGTATATTAAACAATGTATTTGTTTAACTGTATATATGTAATTATATAAACTACAGTATGTCCTCGTATGACGTACTCACATACACAATAACATTACATTTAACCCCATTAATACATATATATTTATATATACACTAACTCAATTGATCTATGTAGTTATGCGAAAGCAGATTGTACATTATTTATATAGCATGAGCGAATCCTCAGAATTTTCAAGAATTACATAACAATTAACATAATACCACAATATATACACAAACACACACTAACCCCCATTGTATTAACTAAACAAAACTATAACAAAGCATTAGACTTACTAATATTATTATAACGTAATACTAAAAAAATAATAAAACAAAAAAACTAATTCAAATGAAAATGAAAAACAGTAAAAATGCTTTCAAACTAAATAAAGTTCTTTGGAATTACAATGCAAAACAAAAGATACGAAAACAAAAGAAATTCTCTTTTAATGTTTGGCGGTTTCTTTTTAAATAAACGCACTGCTTGAACTGCTTGTCATACGATGCAGTATAGCAGTGGTCGGACGTTTGCTCTGCACAGCTTGTCAAGCAGTACAGCAGTACGTAATTACACTACAAAGCAACAGATGGCGCCACAAACACCAGCTAGGTAGACGGTAGGTATGGCCATTTAAATCGGCAGTGAATCGTCCATATCCTGGCGAATTTCGGCAGGACATGTCTTAAAATAGTCTGGGCGATGTCCTCTATCAGTTGGTATCATAAAATTATGGGGTCATCTAAGGATCATCAACTTGAAAATTTTCGCTGAAAAACCGCAAGACATCAGGCCAAAATCACAAAATCCTTGATAACATCGAAACGCGTAGGACTATCTGAGTGTCCTTTGGCTAGAACATAGTACTACTTAAAACTCACAGATTGACACCGCTTTTAAAAGGATCCTTCAAAGGACTTTCAAGATATGAGCAAAAATACTTTTTTTAAAATAACAGTTTATCTTCGCTCCTGTAAGGACTTTCGTCCTTTTTATTGTAAATTCATATTGGGCATGATGAGACACGTTTGTGTACCAAAGGACATCCTCGTAGTCCTTAAAATGGCAGAGTTACGACGTGATCTAGGTTTTTTGGGCAATTTTCCTATGCCAACCCCTGTAAAATGTTTACTCACCATTTTTTGAAAAAAACTTGCATATTTTTGAATGCAGCTCGTTAGTCCTGTTAGTAGTGGGTAAAAAAAGACGAGTTATAGACCTAGAAATTTCAAAGGATATTGGAATTACCCCAAAAAGAACGCTTTACTCAACCATTCAGTTCTTGGGCTTAAAAGCTCTTTATATATTCTATGTTCTTTAGATTTCATTGCTTTATGGCTACAAATACATTACAAAAGTATATCGCCGTCTCTGTCTGATCAGGCTCCTTAGCCTAAGTGTATAAATTTGTAGTACTTTAGGTGTCTACGGCTCTTTGCACCTGCGCAAATATGTGTGTTTATATGTGTTTGTGTGTGTGTTTCAGTCTTAGATAACGAATATGTTAAACTTTAAACTTAAGCTCCGAAGGAGTCACTAAGGACTTAACTAAAATGATAAGTGAACTCTGTTGCGTGTGTGGGTGTGTGTGGATGTCTGCATGGGCTACTCCTTCTCGACATAATGGCTGTAGCTCTCCTCCACGAAGATCTGTATCGATCTTTTCACGTGTTGCTTGTGCGGCTCCGGCAGCTGCTCCAGTTTCGGTAGAATCTTCATGAGGAACCGAAAATCAGGTGAGAGATTTATGTTCGTCTCGGTTTCTACTTCCGTTTCCGGCTCGGGCAGAGGGGGCGGGGGCGGTGGCTGCTTGATAGGGACCACGGGCAGAATGGACACACTGGAGGGTAGGGAGACGCCAGCTGAGGGCTCCAGCTTGACAAAGTTTGTGGGATTCTTCTTGGGCGGCAGCGTAATGTGTGGCTTGTGTGCGATTGGAGCTGAAGCTGGCACTGGTTTATGTTCTCGTTCCAGTTCACGATCCCGCTCCCGCTCCTGTTTGATGACCTGCTTTACTGCCTTGGCCTGCGCCTGCTCCTTGTCCTGAATGCAGCTAAGAATTTCGGGCAGAAACTTCTCCAGGTGCTGTGTGAGATTGGCCTTTGATTTGTCGGTGACAATCATGAGTTTCTTGGCCGCCGTATCCTTCTCCTGCTCGACAACGACAAACATCTTTCGCTTTTGGCCATTTGCTGCGCTGTTGCCGCTCTTCTCATCCGACTTCTCGGTTATCAAATACAGTTTCCGCTTTTTGGCCAAGCCATTCGTGGACTTGGCTACACCGTTCTGGCCTTGAGCTGCTACCAGAGCCGAGAGTGGCATGCTGGCCTCGTAGTCAGAGTTAATCGACTGTACATCGCTGGACACGGAGGACGAGGAGCAAATGGAGTGTGAACGTTGTGGAACTGGAACAGGAACCGGAATTGGAACTGGAGTTATAGTTGTCACCGATTTCTCCTGCTTTGTTTGTGCTCGCAGCGGCTTCTGGGAATCCCCGCTGGAACTCTACATAGGGAAAAGATTTATCGTTATCGATTTGATTTCGATATTTGCGATTTTTGTACTCACGTCGACCAGTTCAATGGTTGTGCTATCGGCCATGGGTTTACCAGATGTTGTTGTTGCAGCTGCTGTTGTTGTTGTTGCTGTGCAGTGCTTGGCTCCACGCAGTGGCGTCGTCTTGATGCGCGTCTTGGCCATTGCCGCTTTACGCTGGGGCTGAGTGAAATGCCTGAAGCAAATGCGCAGCTTTTTTACTCCACCAAGTTCCTTCACCAGTTTCTCGCTCACTTTGAAATGACGCAGCCAATAGTTGCAGCTGCATGAATAACAATTGTTCATTATTCACTCAGTATGTTTGTATGTATGCGTGTGTGTGGACAAGTTACATGCGCATGCATGTGTAACAATAAGTGTATGTATGTGTGTGTGTATAATTTAGAGAGCAGGAGAGCATAAGCGTGAGAGTGCAACATGCTTCTCTCTCACTCCAAAATGCAAGCTCAGCTTTGAAAAACAATAGTTAAAGGTTCTTAAATAAATAGCTTTCAATATAAGCACTACACTTATTTAAGTAAATATAAACTAAATTGTTCACTAAACTCCAAACTTAATTTCTTTGGAAATATACCCGTAAAACTCTTTAGAGCAGCGCGCTTGAAAACGTTGCGATCGCTTCGGAAGTTCTTTGTTTACTGTAAAGAACTGCATTGGAGTTTTATTCTTTTGGTCGTGCTTTTCCTCTGCAGCTTTACAATTAGATCCCATCTCACTCTCTCGCACGCACAAGACAAGCTAATGAAAAGTTCTACCATGGCCGCCAAAAGTTGTCGCTGAAGAAAAAAAAGCGCTTTCAGTGCTCACTGCACTGCTTCTCTGTCAGTCTGTCGGTGCTTGTTACATTTTTCATGTGTGTGTGTGTGTGTCGCTTTCGCCGCTCTTGCTGTGTGACTCTCACTCTCTGGCTTTTACTCGCTCTCAGAGAGCGGAAGTTTGCTGCGCGTCTAGTGCCGGTGTTCAACGGCTGCTGCTGCTGTTGCTTTTTCTTCTGCTTCCACTTCCCCTTCCACACAGCAATAACAAGAGTTGTTTTCAGTTTATTTGCGTTGTGCATAGCACAGAGTCATAACAAAAGCAATTAGAGTAGACCAAAAACTTTTGAATTAACTAATATAAAGTTGACTTAAATAATTCAATAAACTAACTGTGCGATAATTAAATTATGCTTGCACATAAATGCATTAAATTACACAAATAGTATTTATTCATGTATGCGTTAATGTGTCCACTCTAAACTGCATGCAGAGATGCCAGCAACTTTACTGCACAGAACTTTTTTGCAACAAAAACTTCACGGCCAACAGAGCGCACCTTCCACGCACATGGCTAGAGAGCGAGTGAGAGCGAGAGCGAAAGAGAGTTATAAATAAACACATGGAGGGGATATCTGTCTCTCTGTGCATGTCTGCGTGTGTGAGTATGCGTGTGTGGGACGCAGCTTCTTATGCTGCTCTCGCTCTGTTTCCCTCACACCCACAATGCGCATAATTGCAATACAAATGCATGCAATGTGCTCGTTGTTGTTGTTGTTATTGTTTTTGCCATGGCATTGAAATTTTCTATGAAGTTGATGCGGGCGCAAAAAGTTCAACAACCTTTGACTTGAGGGAACAGCGATGCCAAACCAAAAGCTCCATGTTTGTCTGGAATACAATTTGTACACTGACACACACAAACACACTTACATACTATTTATGTATGTATGTTTTTATGCAAAGGGGAATTTGAGATGCGCAAGAAGCTTGGATATGCAAGGCTTAGCAATAAGCCCCATAAACAGGTTTTTATTGAAGATCGGCAAACGGCAATAAATAATGCGACATTTGGTATAAAATTGGGCGTAGTCCACTTACCGTTGAATATCGTGTACTGGAAAGCGTCGCAGCTCCGACGCACTCGCCTCGCAGCCCATCAGACAAATCCTGGAAGTGCCAGCCGCAGGTTCCACATGATTTTGAGCTGTATTTGCACTCGGATGCAGCGACATGGCCTTGCAAATGCGTAGATTGCTCATTTTGCCGCTCTGTGGAGTTATCTAAAATATATATGTACGTATAGTATGCATATTTAATAAAAAAGCTCAAATTAAACTGGGAGGGGGAAGTGCTTATGCTTTAACTATTAATTAACACACGCCTGATGTCTGTACTACTTTTCAATTTAACGAGAGCATAAGTCGAAATGAGAGCAAACTCTAGACTGACAGAGAGAAAGAGAGGAAGAGAGCGCACAACGTAAAAAAAAGTTAAAAGCTTAACGCTGCTTCTGTTGCTCACTGACTCTCCTTCTCACTCTCTCTCTCTGCCGTTTGTGCAGCTTTCGGCAGTAATGTGCCGCTGCAGTTTCATCTTGTTGGAAAAAAATGAGCGAAGCTTTCGTGGCCCAGTGCACAGCCAGACACCAATACAGTCAAAGGCAGCTAAAAGCTCTGATAGAACAGCGCTTACGCCCCGTCCCCGCAGCCGAAACGTTTCGACTGTTGCTGATGTTGCAAATGTCGTTGAATAACTCGAGTTTTTAGTTAAATATAAAACTAAATATTATTACAGTTATCATTCACATATAATTTGCTCTTGATACAGTTTTCGTTGTAGTTGTGTTTGTCTTAAGTTGAATAACCTTCCGCAACACGTTGTTTGAGTGCGCGTTAGTGTGCGTGTGTGTGTAGCGTGCTTTTTGCCTGGCGCAATTATCAACGCTCTTTGTGCGTCTTTATTTTCATAAATTCTTCAAGAGCTTTCACGACAGACGTTTAATTTAATTGTTTGCTTACTCGATTGCAGCTTTAAGTTGGTTTTATTTGTATTTTCACTTTGTCTCACAATCACTTTGCGCGTGGACGACTCTGCTTACGTTCTGTCCAAGCTACGTCATGGTATCTCAAAGACTGCCAAAAGTTTCGCCTGCGTCATTTCAAGTGTAATGTAAAACGTACTGAAAGCTCAAAGCAGTTCGGCGCTTTTGCTGCTCTTCGAAAGCTCTCGCCTCGTTGTTTGTTTGTAAGCTTGGTTTCTGAGCGCGTATGCGCTTGCTTGCTCTCACTGAGCAGAGAGCTTTGTCGCTTTACTCTACTGAGAATAGTGTTATATCGCGAGGGTGGTCTACAGTCGAAAAGCTCTTAGTGTGTGGAACGAGATCATAATTTGTTACGTTATAGAAGCTCTGCCTGCTCTGTGAATAAGGCGTTCGGAGCTTTTTAAAAGCTACGCAAACTTAGAGAAATACGAGCTGAAATACGAATTAACATATAAACATAATTTTGATAGTAAAAATTCCATAAATGCCCATTTAAATAATTTTTCCTATCTTAATTGCCGGCCATAAATTGCAGCGTTCGTTCGGAATGCTCAATTGACAGTATTTTCCATTCAAAATTTAATTAAAAGTGCTAAAAGCTTTTCATAAACTTCAAGCAGGTGTCGTACACACTTCTCAGGTGTCAGAGGAGCGTGGGACGGGGGGAGAGGGGGGAATTATAGTTGAGCATTAATAATAATTTGCTGGAAGCACGTTTTATTTGCTATTTAAAAGCCAATCAATTGAAAACTTGTGAATGCCATAAATTTCAACAGTGCTTACATGAAAATTCTCTTTGAAATAAAAATTATTGTATAAAAAAATTGCAGATAAGACGCTTGACTTGTCACATCATTCATATTATTCATCTTTATTTTATTTTTCCTTTTTTTGCAACTTAAATTGTGTAAACAACTTTTGTAGGCAACCGCAATTGTGGCTATTAAAATATCTTAATAGTTGACGCTTTTTTTATGGACTTCTTTATAATAAACGTTGTAAATTTTATCGTTAAGTTGGGAATGTCGATGTCTTGATGCGGTTGATTGGCTTTAATGTTTCGGACATAATTACAAATAGGGCAAAAGCAAAAGCAAAAGACTTGTTTTTATGTTCATGCCAATGTCTAACTCAAATTATGCCCAAGAACAAATTGGACCATCAACTTGTTTGTTGCTCGAGTTTGATTGAGTGATTGAATGATTGGGAAAACGTCTCGGCGATGCCAGACTCTGATAAAAAGCCATCAACTTGTTGTGTGAGTGGAGTTTGTCTGTGTGCGTGTGGTCCAAGTGCTTGAAGGCTTTGCACGCTTGCTGCCTGACTCAGATAATGTGATTAGAATATTGACAATTAAGCGCACATAAAATTGATTTACTTGTAATTTTTAATGGCGCCCCAATGGCAGCATATCTAATTGAAGCAACCGCAGCGGTGATTAAGTGATTCAAATTTGATTGTTCAAACACTACAAAAATGAAAAAGTGAAAAAAAAGTCTTGTCAGAAGTGGGATTCGAACCCACGCCTACAGAGTAGACTGCGACCTGAACGCAGCGCCTTAGACCACTCGGCCATCCTGACTCTTCGGCAAGCAGAGTGAAATTACCAAAGGCATTCAGCGTGTTGGGTCTTTCCCTCTCTCACGCTCTCTCTCTCTCTGCCGCTTTCCCACTCTCTTACTGTTATGTGGTTATTTTTATGACAGCGGCGACTCGTTAAGTATACGACATGTATTACACAATCGTACTTAACTCTTTGAACTTGGTTAAAACCTACGCAAAAAGCAGAATGAAAATAAAATACAAAAATATACCGTGAATGGGAATCGAAATGAAAACGAAAACATAAATGAATTATTGCATGTGGCGCCCGCAGGCAAAGACAAATTGCACTCGTCGCGTCATGTAAAAGGTGTGTGTGCTGACAATAAACAACAAACAACAACAACCAGGCTTAAATGTTGTACAATTATGCTTTGTGTGTTGCATGATAAATACAGCGATGCAGCTGATGATAATAACAACAATAATAATAAAAGTTAATCGAAATGAGGTCAAAATCATACATCAAAGCCAAGCTAAGTCCGCACGGAGATTGGCAAGTGTCACATTTAATACTGATTTCGATTTGTTATGCAAGCGAGCAGCAAATTAACTGACAACACCCACTGTAAGCAGTCGAGGGATGCAGTATGCAAAAATGCATAATTAAATCAGTTAGGAGTTATGGCCAACAAATGTTAAATGGCCAATAGCCCCAAATGAACTGACCAACGGGGGTAAAATCTTGTTGACATTTCACACGCACCGCAGCTGCAAACTGGAGTTGTTGTTGTCACTGTTGTTACTGTTGTCACTAGTGTTGTTTTTGCCACTTGTTGCTCTGGTCACACACGCACTTTCAATGCATTTCAATTAGTTTTGACTGCTGCTCCACTTTGACTTTGAGCAGTTGCCTCGCTACTCGGTACTCAGTATTCAGTTTTTTCAAGTGATATTTTCATTTTTTATAGCTTGATTGTAGACATTTGATAGGCATTTATATATGTTAATCAGTTGGCTGACCTGACAGCTAAAGTTAATTAAACTTTACGCTCAAAGCGAACATAAATTCTGTGTACACTTCATATCGAGTGTCTACTTTACAGTAAGCACTAGTTTACTTGTTATTTATCCATTAATTCCAATGTTTAGTCTGCAGACAAACATTATGCGATATTGTATACCTAAAAAGTTCATTATGATTAATGGTACATAAAGTTCCGAGTGCTAGAAGAACCAACTTGACCTATTTTCCTACGACTATTCGTACTCGTTCTCGCACTCGTACTCGTAAAATTAGCAAATTGGCCCGAATGTCAATCAAAAGTGATCAATCAAAATTTGTGCCACTGTCACTTTGACACAAAATGTATAAATATGAATCAAGCAGACAATAAATATGGAACAGCGGCAAAGGGGGCGTGGCAGACAAACAGTGGCACTGACAACTGCAATTTTAACTGCAACTGCAGCAGAATTTGTTGTGGGTGCAGCCAACTCTTGTAAATTAGCATAACAATGGCCAGCCAAGTGGGTCAACGGCAGACACTACCACTCAGATGGTTAACTGGATAGCTGGAGTACAACTACGAGTACTCCCAAGTTAGCCATCTTTTAGACTGCTTTCAGACGGCCAAAGTCAATGGACTCTTTCAAGTTCAATCGCAGACAATTGGAAGAGCATTAATCAATATTTTTGCATTATTTTTGTTATTCTTGTTGTTGCTGTCGCGATATAAATTTCTTGCCAAATTTGTACAAAATTAATTAACAGGTTTCAGTGTTTTTATTGTTTTTCTTTTAAAGACGCAACAACATTCTAGATGTCTGCTCTTTTATTTTATAACCGCAAACACTCGCACACACACACACACACCTATTTAAACACGCTATACTGTGTATAATCCTATGTGCATATGGTTTATGGGGGCGTATACGTAATGTCTAAGCGTCCCAAACAGCAAACAGCAAAGAAAGCGAGCTAAAAATTCAAATTTGAAAACATGTTTTGTTTTGCTTCGATTTGTATTTAGTTTTTTTGCCGCTTACCTCTTGCCTAATAGAAATTTAATTAGCCATGCAATTTTGTATTATTTTTATATATTTTTTGTTATTTTTGCATTTTGTTTTGTACTTTGTTTTTCTCTTGACATTTCTAGCTGTTGTTTTGTTTATGGTTTTCTGCTTTGGGACTGTTTTGACACTGCACGTGCAGCCAAAGCTTCGAGAGCGCGCTCTCTGTGTGTATGTGTGTGAGTGCTGCCCACGCAGTCAGCGTACGTGTGTGTGTATGTGTGTGAGTGAGTGAAGTGAAGAAGCCAAGACAAATAAAAAGACACGAAATAAAAACAAAACTTTATGGCGCACACCACACAGCGAGCAAACGAAACGAAATGAAACGACGCGACGCTCTTGCTCTCTCCCTCTCTCACGTTCTGTCTGCGCGCACTACGCTCTCACGCTCATTTGGCGCTCTCTTGTGCTTTGAAGATCTTAGCATGGTTGTGTGTTGGTGAAGGTTACGTAGTGCGCAGTGTGTGACGTCACAGTTATTCAACTTGTTGGTTTGCTTCAAGCGCTGTGCTACTGAGACGTCACTTTACAGCGCTCTGCTCACTCGCTGTTCAACCTTCATTGGTTGCGATCTTACTTTTGACTGCTGCTGCTGTTCGACCACTGTCAGCGTCGACGCGTTGGCTTCGCTGCAGTCAACAGCACAAAGCGCAACGCGTCGGTTCAAATAAATTGTCTTAACGGAAAGTTACAACAGAACGCGAGGTGCGTTCGGTTTGTTACGTGTGTGCGCGTGCGTCCATCTCTCTCTTATCGCAAATATTATTATCAAAAAATAGTGCAAGTGAAAGCTAAATCGGTGCATCAATCAAAGCTAATCAAGTGTCAGTGTTACCGCATAAAAACACACACACACACACAAGACTTCTTGGCCAAAACGCATCTCCCTATTCTGTTTATTTGGCTTGCAATTACGAAATCTTATGTTAGAATTCTGTGTGTGCTCCATGTGTCTATAAATAAAACAAAATTATATGACCGAACTGAACGGAATAGTCGGTCGATCGCTCAGTCGGTCGCCTGGTCAACAAAAAAAATTAAAAACAAAAACACAACAACAACAACTTGCCATTAAGAAGAAGAAAATTACTGTAAACTGACGGGTTGATTGACTCGCAGGAATTTGAGACACCAACAAAAAATCAGACGTCAGAGATTCACATCCACAGAACATCATCTCCAGTCGCAGTAAAGCAAAAAACAAAAAAAAAAGGGAACACACAAAGTAAAAAAAAGAAAAAGAGGAAAAGCCACAGCTTCCGTTGCTTATCTGCCCCGCACGAGATTCCGTCGGCGAGCGTCTAAAACTCTGAGATTCTGGAACTCGTCGGCGATTATGAGAAGCGCATGATTTGCGTGTTTTTCAGTAAGTTGCACATTGAAATTACACAAAACTAATTTCAAGCAGTAGTACAAAGGAAACAAAGTAAATCGTCTACATATGTATATAAACATATATGTATACAGAGCACTCTGTCTGGCTTTTGTTTAAATGCACGTCAGTTAAATGCGCATAAAAATCAAAAACATTCAACTCAAATAGGGCGCAGATAAATAAAGATGTCTAATTAAATTGTTCAACAACAAACAGTCGGTTATCAATTAAGTTATTGAAAGTTTTTCTTTTCCTCATTGCGATTAGCGATTAAAAGCAGCCAACGCGTGAATCTTCCAGCTAAAAGACGGCTGTTTTCCATCACCACAGCGAATGACACCCACACAATTTAATCAAACAAAACATATGCCAGCCATTAGTTGTTTTTCAGTTTTTTGTTTTTATAAAAATCAAGCGAAACGATTCACATGTAAAAGATTTTATTAAAAGTAAAAAAAAAATGTAAACAAAAAGAAAAAAAGTCTTGTCAGAAGTGGGATTCGAACCCACGCCTACAGAGTAGACTGCGACCTGAACGCAGCGCCTTAGACCACTCGGCCATCCTGACTGTTAGCGCTTGCTGAGCCAAAGCGACTTTTGTGCTGTGCGGGCAGACACTGTTAATGCTCGCTATGTTAGCAGTACAGCGTGCTATAAATAAATTTATGGCAAGCAGTTGGCTTGTGGAAAATTAAAGGTTTTTCAATTGTAGCTTGTTAACAAATAGTTAGGTAAGCAGTCACATTAAATGCACAGTTTTAGTGCAATTTAATGGTACAATAATAATTATTATGTCTAATTAAACTGATTCGATTTGCTATTTTCGGATATTTCTCTTCCCACTAGACAAATGTTATCTTAATAACAAAAGAGCAAGATTAGTTACGTGTTTACTAAGCCTCTTCTTCCCCAACTACTCTTGACCATGGCCTAAAAGAGCTTAGGCCACATTTGGAAATGAGGTCAACTCGCATTCTTGAACCCTGAGAAACCCAAATCAGGGCGTCTGTCTGGTGGGCGTGTCAGTCCCACAATCCTCTCTCATTAGGCGGCTGTCTTTTGTTGTTACGTATATTATTATTATTATTATTTATGATCTTTGTCTATATAGATAAGCGAGCGACTCTGTGTGAGATTTTGCTGGCAAAGCAATTTTAATGAGTTTTCCGACACTTGGCGACATTTTCACTTGATTTATGAGACGAAACAAGTTCATTATGCTTTGTGCTTCTTGTCACAATTTGCATAAATTTTAAATTTCAATTTTTCTTTTCCATTTGCATTTTCTCATCTCAATTTCCATTTCCATTTCGATTTCGATTTCCTTTTAATGAGACGTACAATGAATGCAGTTGTAATTGAAACTGAAGAATAACATCGCATTGTCTGATTTGAAAGAGATGCGCCGACAGCTATAACTATTTTATGGCTATTTATTGCCACAAAAAAATGTATTTTTCCGCCGTAATTTACGCAGTACAAACTTATTTAATTGTTTGTTTACTTGAGGATAAAAACAAAAAGCAAAAGCAAAAAACCAAATGGCCTGAAATGTTTTGACATGCCACAAAAATTTTGCCCGCATTTTGCCATTTGCCATTTGCCTTTTGCTCCAATCCGCAAATCAGAATAAACAGGGAAAATTACTTAATGCTAGCTATAGCTATATCTAGCGATTAAATTAGAATTGCTTAAAATGTGGAAATTCTCAAGTCAAGAAAGTTTAATGCATTTTATGAGTCTCAAATATCAGAAATCTTTTTAGGGATGGAAATTTTAGAAATTAAATATCGAAACTGACACCGAAATTACTGCGATAATTGTAGTCTTCACACCCAATTGTTTATAAACAAAAAGAGTTGACACAGTTGAGCGCTTGCACTTTTTTGAGGGCACGAGCTCAATGCCATTTGAATTTTTTTTTATTTTGCTGGTGGGGTCAGTTCTGCGTCGACAGTTTTTTGTAGAACTGGAGACGAAATTAAAACATTTGTCGTACAAGGTCTGCGCTTACAGTTATCAGCAAAGGGGTAATATTACCAAAATCAAAAAGGGTTTAAGTCGCAGGGGAGTTTAGTTATTTTTAGTCAATTTGGAAGCAAATTTCGATAAGAATTCTTTCGAATTATTTGAAACGTGTGAACTCAGTGAGTCAACTGATAAATCACTTATGGAAATCAAGTGATAAAACCTTAGAAGCACGTTTAATGCATTTTAATACCACGATTTACCTATGAACGTTTAAAGATAAGATTTACCGTGGCTTTTATTGGCGGCATTTAAGTGTCTAGATTTTTAATGTGTGCGCTGCAGGTTAAGCGACTCTAACCTGATTGCAAATGTCGTATATAAAATAGGCATAAAACAAATGTAATAAAAAAGCAAACAAAAAAAATTTAAAAAAGTAAAAAAAAGTTCTTGTCAGAAGTGGGATTCGAACCCACGCCTACAGAGTAGACTGCGACCTGAACGCAGCGCCTTAGACCACTCGGCCATCCTGACTGTTGCCCACTGAGTGGCAAAGTCGCCATACAAGCGAACGGCAAACTAAATCAAAGCGACGTTGATTCAATTTATAAGTCACATTTGTTTATTCCCCTTTGCTGTGTGAACTTATTGAATTTAGCAAATACAAATGATTTTTAATTGGCAGACAAGGGTGTTTGTCTGCTCGAATTTGGTTAGAAGCCATAAATGTGAACCAGAGCTCTGATTAACTCAAAGAGAAACAGACGCGAGACTGAATTTTCCTTGTAGTTCTTGAGGTGAGTGCGTATAATGCGCTCAAAGTTGTCCATGCGCTCCATGGTGCAGAGTCGTAGATTTATCTGAAATCTGCTGTCCAGCAAATCCCTGGACACACAGAAGTAATGCTCGACAAATTGCTTCAAAACGGAGTTGCCCTTTTGCCTGGCCACAATTCGATATTTATTGAAGATTTCCCGAACTGTGGTCTGTTCGATGTTTCCCTGCATAATCTCGACCCAAGCTGCCTGGGCATAAGGATCGTTAATTTGCTCGACCTTCAGTTCATGTGGTTCGGTGATGAAGGGAAAAGTATTGAAGAATTTCGCCGTCTTACTCGATTCGGCGAAAAGTTTGAGTACTCGCTTATTAATCGAGTTATTGCGGCATAGAATGAATTTCAATATATAACCCTTTAGTTTGGGTATCTCCGAGATGATTATGTTGGCCAACAAATCGCATAGAAACTGATCGGGTCCCTCCAGTTTGCCCTCTTCCACGACACTCATGTACAGCACATGGAAAAAGTGATGGGTTACACCGCAGACAGCGAAAATGATGGTGCAATATTTGACGGTCAATGGATGAATGTCGAACGAGAGGAAACACTCGTTGTCCAGTGGATCCTCCCTTGATCTTTGTAGGATGACATCACTGTGCTTGAAGTATTTGTTCAGGCGATGCTTGTCCTCGAGTGGCTCCCTGTGAAAGTCCTCATAGCAGCTGAGCTTATCCGATTCCGTTAGCTCCTGATAAGATCTGAGTGACTTGATCTCAAAATTTACTACATTCATGGCTAATAAAGAGTCGAAAACCGAAATCCTGTTCGGACGCAAGATCAAAAGTTTACTAGGTTTGATTTGGAAATTGATTTGAATACCTAGGAGCAGAAACCAGTTAATGAAACTTGAAGTCCACTTTAATTTCCATTTCTTTTGTGGAAGCCACTGGAAACTTATCAAATAAATATTCATTTTAATGCAATTTTTTTTCATTTCCTCTGCTATTTGAATTCTATTTATAAAACAATTCTATTTTGCACATTTTAAACTATTTTGGCTTATAAACAAAAGCAATTAAAACCGCTATTTATGGACTAGAAAAAGAGGAAATATTTGAACTTTTATTAATAGTTTTTACTTAGTAAATATGAGCAAATCGACTTCTTTCAGTGCAACACCTTAGCTTAAAACCCCCCTTTTTTGCAGTGTAAGATTCCTGGCTAAACTTGACCCAAAACAGGCCAAACAGAACTAATCAAATGCCGAGTCGAATCAAATTAAAACGAATCCAATTGAATTGAATTTGCTTAATCATTTATCAACTGCCCAAAATGGCCACGCCCCCTTTTTTATAAGCATAATTGCCAAGTAATCGTAGTGATTAATGTTTAACATTTTCAAAAGATTTAAAATTTCAGGTTCTCTCACGAGAATTCTCCAAGTTTCTCGCCGTTCGCCGCTAACCGCTGGCCTCATTTGCATAATTGCAATTTATTGTAAATCCGTGTGCGAAAAAATGCCAGAAATTTGTAGCTAAAACTCTGTTAAGGCAAAAGGCATTTAGCCTTTAGCCGTTTTGCCGCCAAAGGCCGACGGCTTTTCATAGTCAGTTTTTTTTGCTATGCAAATCGGATCCAAGAATTGAAACTCATTAAAATCTTGTGTCAGTTTTGAGTATTCAGTTTTCCACAATTGAAACTGACACTTTTCATCAGTTGTTTGACATTCAATCACACACATCTGCTAATTAGTTGTCAATTTCAATCGATTGATTGAAAGTGAATACAATTCGATTTCTTCTTTTTTTCACTGAAAATCATTCAACTTGCATTCAATCTGACAACTCTGCTAATTAGTTGTCCACTCGATTGAAACCAAAGATTGACAAGCAGATTAACGAATCCAGCATAAAATTTGACTTAAATTAAGCCAGATAAATATATAAAAACTTTAGTTAGAGTTGGCTAAAGAGTTAATCAATCAGTTGCACTAATTGAAATTGAATTGAAATGCAAATTCAATTGAACAACTTTTTTACTTTTAATTGAATGTGAATTTAATTGCTGATTTGTGGACTAATTGTATTCAAAGTGTGATTGATTGAAACTAAATGTGAATAAGAATATTGAACGGAAAATTAAGTTGAATGAAATATGAAATGGCGACAGAATTGAACGAAAAACGGAATGGAATAGAAACTCTATAAACTTAATGATTTGGTTTTAAATTTGATATCTTTTTAGACCCTGTAGACAAAGATTTTTTTAATAATTCCTTGAGTACTGGGTATATTACAGTCGATTTCCTCTACTCATCTTTTTTATACTACTAACTATTACTGCCTACTACCTACAGCTTGTGATCTACAGGGTCTTTTTCATACTACCACACAAAAAAACCCTTAAGAATCAATCCATTCTGACCTTAACTCAACCCTTTTAAACTGAGTTCAAGGTAAATTGAACTAGTTCTTTCGACTTCGATTTCTTTTCAACCGACGCACAAAATAAAATTCATTAACGGCTTCCAAGTATTCGACGTGTGCAATTTTAGCTAAAACTTATAAATTTAGTACATTTGTGGTCGTTTTTCACTATAATTCAGTGTACATATATGTATATGGAGGTATATAGTATATATAGAAGAATTACAGATTAAACACGCCATTAAATGGCATATGGACTATTATGGCAACTCCCACGCAAGTCACGAAAATTGAGCAATGCGACGCGATTTCTCAGTCGAAGTCTCCGTGTCTCTGTCTCTGTCGCTGTCTCTCTCTACCTGTCTCCGTGTCTCTCTGTCTCTTTGTCCAAATTAAAGCCGACCACGTAAAGCTCAAGTTCAAACAGAACCACGACAATCAAATAAAAACAATAAAAAAAACGAGACTAAAAAGAACAAAATAAAAATAAATAAAAAAGTAAGAATAATAAATTAAGCGTGCCTAAAAAAAAAATAAAAAAAAATATATTACTCAAAAGGTGTTGGCTGCATTTCGTTGTCGCCTTGTAAAGTGGTTCAGACATGACCAAAGACACTGCACAAGAGAGACAAGGAAAGGGAGAGAGAGAGAGAGGGGGAGACTCAGACAGCGACACGTTCGAAGGTGCATCTTTGAGAAATTGCGAGAAACTTTCGTAAATTTCTAGTATTACAAATTTGGTACTTGAAATTTGAGACTTCTTACCTTCATCCATTTGAGCTGTGCGCAGATCAGTGTGTGAGTCAATTAAATGCATTTTGTCCTGCCAAAGATTAAACTGCAAATACAGGAATATAAACCATAAATTTAAGAAATCTTTTAAGAAATGAATTAACAGAAACTGTGGAGCGACTGTTAATCAACGGTTGCTATCACCATTCCACTTTTGGTAACAAATCAGTTATCAACAATGTGTCAAATAATAAATTAAGACCATTTACTGTGGCATTTTAATTATATTAATATTCTCTGATACATTGTAGTTTAATTTTATAATTAGCGTTAAAAAAAGTTCAAGTTTTTAAACAAAAACCTTGAGTAAAAGACTCAACAAATCTACTTACACTTGATTCTCTTTTCTCTTCCTTTCTTTTCTTCCTCTATTTGTTTATATAGCTGAGCAACAATAAAAAAAACAAAACGAAAGCAGAAATTCATTGATAAACTCAAAGCAACACAAATTGTACGTTCTCTTACGCGCTGGCGTAAGCGCTCTCTTGGTCTCTCTTACGCTCACCCACAACGATCGCAACACAAAATGAACTCACCACAGCTTGTCAACACGGCAGCGCAAGCCCACCACAGCAACGGCGCTGGCGCCAGCGCCAACGCCAACAGCGGCAGCAGCCAGAGCAGCAGTGGCAATGGCAGCGCTGCAGCTACGAACAAATTTGCGCCCGCGCGTAGACTGGCAGCGCGGCAGACGCTGCGCTTGGCAATACCAAAGCAACAGAGCGATTCGATACTGCTGCCACACACACACGCACAGGACAATTCACATACACACGCACACCCACAGAGCGGCCACTTTTACAGGCAATCGCCGTCACAGCTGCCACCGGCGCCACTTTTGAAGCGCCACACAACGGCGGGTGGCAACAACAGTTTTATACCCTGTAAATCGGCGTCGCCCTTGGAATCGCATAAACTGCCCAATGCCACGCCAAGTGGTAGCTCCACTCCCCTACTGTACAACGGCAGCGGCTGTGGCAGCGCTGGCAGCAGCAGCAACTGTTCGTCGGCCTCATCCAGTTTTCTGGGTGTACGAAAACCTAGTCTTACGCTCAACTCATCGGACATACGCAACAACAACGATTTGTTTGCCTTTGCCAAGGACATGTCACCTGCCCTGGAGCTAACAGGTGAGTTTTACATTCTGCCAGAACTCCCCTTAACCCATTGCTAACCATGATTTTTCTTCACCTGCAGATCATTCTCATTCGCCTTTGTTTACGGACATCAGTGCTGCAATATCTCCAGCTAACGGTAATGCGTCACCCACGCATCACCATCAACTGGGCAGACTCTTCAGCCTGAGTCCAAACAGCATGAGAAGCTATGGAAATGTAAGTACCGCTGTATAGTATACTAACTAGAATACCCCTTAATTTTTGCTCCAAGTTCCAATAGTTCCATTGTGAGCGTGCTGTCCTTTGAACCAGCTCACATTATTGCATCTCTAATGAGTAAAACTCACAATGCCTAATAGTTATTTATAGACAATGTCCAAGGGTCAGCCGGTCTAACAATCAGACTCTTAATTCCTGCGCTCTTTGGCTGCCAACAGTGCTCTCTTTCATTAAGGTCCCACACTCACTCACTTTCTCTCTTAGCTTTGCGCTCTTATCTGTGATTTTGCATACGCAGTTGACCCACAGACGAAAAAGCTTTGCAAACACAAACAAAAGGCACACACAGACACAGACACGTAAAGCACACAACTCACGCGACTGCCTAAAAGGGTGTGGAGTTGGTTGAGCAGTGGGAGGGGGTAAGGTAGAGACGGAGAAGGAGTGGGAAGAGAAGAGAGCGACACTCCCAGAGAGCGAGACTGATGCCATATTGCAGTAAATAGGTAGAAAATAGCGTCAACTTAATTAATAAATAATATTTAGCACGATTTGCATAAAGAGAAGGGGAAGGAGATGGGGATGGGGAAGAGACCAAAGAGTCAAAGCAGAAACAACAAATGGCAAAACGGCTAACGATGTGCCAGGTAAATTCGTTACCGGCCAAGTTATATACGTATATTAATGTACACTAACAGAAATTGGTTGAAAGTTAGTAGATTTATAACTAACTATTAAATATAATAAATTGAGTCATTTTAGACTAAAATTTATAAATTTCTGACTCCGAATTTAAGTAAAAGACCAGAAAGACCCTTGCTTTTAGAACCCCATCGTTTTTATCAGTGTATCCACATACTTATGGACATATTGATGTTATGGGCAGATGAATAATCGGCATTCGGTTTGACTTGTGTTTTGATTATTTTATTCTTAATATCGTGGCTCGTGCATTGCCATTAAACTCGACTTTTGAGTACCCTGTTTATGGTTTATATGAAGTAGATCAGTTTCCTTCTGAACTTTGGAGTATCGGGTACCATTACAGGGATTTACAACTGATTAATCAGTGTCAGTGTAAAGATTACAATGATTTCGAAATGCCCAAAGACCCAAAAACATTTCAATTAAAACTAAAATATGCTTAGTCATTGACAAAGGGAACTACGAAATACTGATAACCAGTATTTTGGTGTTTTTGTAAAGTACTTCCGATTTCATATTAAAGTTAAGATAAGTATGAATTCTAGAACTTAATGCCCCGTCTTTATGCCCTGTAACAATAGTAAATAAAAAAGAGTATATAAAACAATAATCAACAAATCACTGCTTTATTAGCTTCGAAAATACTGAAAATACTAATGATTCAATGTTGATTTTAATACGAATCCATAGCAGAATCGATGGGGTTTTTAATGTAAAATCAATAAATTGTTTCCTAACTTGTATAGCCAATTTCCACGAAAATCGCTTGAGTTTTTACAGAGCTATGGCTACTTGAAAACAGGGTAACTTTTAGTGGGTATTTCCGAGTCTTGACACTTGACTGCCGATTAAGCTGCTTAGTTTTGAAAACTATTTGACAAGCTCTTCAATCGCAGAAAACGTGAGCGTAAGAGCTTCTTGTTTGTGTTCTCGGTGATTATACTACCTTTCGGTAGGTGGCAGGCGGGTGAGCAAAGGGGAAGGGAGTGAAACGGGTGTAGCGGGTGCCAAGCTAACATTATAGTGAGTATGTATAGTCGGGTCTGGGTCTGGGTCTGGGCATATTAATGAACTTCGGAGAGACGAGAAAACATGAAAACAAGAAATAGAAGTATGATAGACACCACACGACTGTTAAATACCCTGCAGATAAAACAAGTACTTCTAAGCCTAAATCTTTTATGTCAAATGACTGGCTTTTTACACCCCCTTTAAGTCACACACATTAGCTACATTTAACAAACCTAGCACACCCCCACACAGGGTATTAAAAATCGATTAGTACGCTCACAAATGTTGGGGCCCAAAGGAAGTTAGCGCTTGGAATACTCTTGAAATACAAACAACGTTCTCCGATGACGCCGAGTTTTTTATATTTCGAGCACACTACAAAAAAGTATATAAACACCAACACACACACAGTTAGAGATACAGCTACACACACAAACAGAGAGAAATGAGAACTGACAACAGTTTTTGGTGTGTTTTTGTGGTTTTTGAAAAGAATTCCATTCTCCATTTCTCAGTATTTGGCGAATTGAGATGCGCGCCGGTTCTCCGTCTCCGTCTACGTCTCTGTTCAGTGACTTTCTTTCCAAATCAATTTACATATCTATATAGTATTCTATATAGCCATCAACTGTGTGTGTTTGGTGTGTAAATAATTGTTGATAAATCAGTTAACGTTAACAAAATAAAAGGCCTAAAAGTGCGTGTAAAATTGTGTAGCATGGGCAACCGTTTGAGTGGTTTGTGGTGTAAAAAGACAACAACAAACGAACAACAACAACAACAACAACAGTCAGTAACTGAATCGAACAACGACAATAACAAATCACACAAAAGAAAATCAGGTGCTGCAGGTGCTTCAGGTGGTTCCTCAGCTACTTTCGGTGGCACCTTTCGCTTTGGCAGCACACGTCGCTTATCTCTAACGAGCTGTGTCTCCAGAGATAACAAGAAATCACTCAATAAATCAAGCAGTTCCGTTATACCAACAATTGAGCAGCAATACGACGAATTGGTCCGAGATTCAAAAAGAGTTTCCAGCTCAAAGCCAAAACAATTCGAGTCACAGACGCTTCCAAAGTCAGCCAAGTTAACCATGAAGGTTAATGCTCAATTGCCCGCCACTGTCAAGGTGAGTCCAACATTCACACACACTCCACACACCATGTAGACGATCCACAGTCCCAGTGGTCCAACAAGGTCACGACCCTGCCTCCTCCCGCTTTTGTGGGCGGATTTTGTGCATTTTCAATTCGTCTCGCTCAAAATAATTATTTTCGGTATTTACAGCATTAATTTAATGTGCCAAAAACAACAACAAAACATGAAAAATAATAACAAAACAGTAGCAAAAAGACAACAAATGAAAACAAAACAATCACAAATAATAATGGGAGTTACTTAAATAAACTAACGAATACTGAATACTCTAAAGAAGGTTATAGAAAGAAATAATGTCATTTTAATCTAATTTATTTATGGCATTATACATTTCTAATAAAATGAGTTAAAACTTTATCTATTTAGTCACTTTTGAAACACTTTACATAGCCCAACTACCCTTCAGCGAAAGTAGTGTACTCTAAAAACAATTATGAGTTTTGCTTCTGGTTTTTTGTCAGGGAGTTCAGTTCTGTCATTATCTTAATGCTAAAACAATAATCTTGTCGCAGCTCTCAGCTTTTGTTGGCCATAAACAACACATACTTGAGTTGTGACGTAGTTGAGGTGAAGGTCGTTGGGTTTCAGGAAAATCTGACAGTTTTCTGTGAAAACCCGAGACAATCAAATGTTAATCACAAGTCGGAAGAAAGATAATCCGAGCTTAGTCATTGAATTCTTAAATTAATAATTAATGAGCAGCTGCTGACATGTAATAAATTGTAGACTTGGACAAAAGATAGAGATACACTTAATCCACTTTACAATAAGATACAAATAACAGATTCAAGGGGTGTCATCACCGTCGAATACTTTTCAGCTTTAGTGTGTCAAATGTTTTGGTTTGTTAAACAATCTATAAAAACAACAATTAAATGTCAGTTTATCAGTCGAATTGGGAGTGGGAGTTGAGAGGCGCATTCCCTTTCAAAATTAAATTAAATTGTCCGTGTAGAATCTAATCTATAATGGCTCAAGTATTTCTCGTACAAAGTCGAATGACCCAATTCCAGTTAAAGTTAAAGTTAAACAAATAAATCAGATAAATGTGTTCCTACTTAACGCGCTTTGTATTTAAATCTTAAAGTGCATAAAAATCAATTACGCGTGAAAATAAAAACCGAAATTCCTAAAAAAAAAAACTGATAATAATGACAAGAAACGACGCATGCGCGACGGACACCAAAAAATGTAATCGGAATTTCTCTCACGGCTTTTGAGTAATGGGAATGTTGAGGGGAAAAGCCCTCGAGGTGGGACTAAGAGATGACAAAGGTTTCTATACGATGTGCTTAAAGGTTGACCATCTATTTATCTATCGTACGTTTATAGCTGACTTAACCCTTTAAATAAGCAGAATCTTTACTGAACCAACTTTTAATGAGAGTTGTAGTTACTTTAACCTATAACCGTTAGAATCGTTTAAGCTAAATTATTTTATACGTTGAACAAATAATAACTGTTTATAGTTTTCAAGATATGCGACTGTCTAAAAGTATGCAATAGTTTCAACACCGATTTTTCCATTTCCTACTTTAAAACTACCAAGTCTTCACTACACTTTCTAATATGTTATGTAATACTCTTTCCGTATTGTCACCAACACATAAAAACTTAGACAAAATTACCTTTTTCAAATCAAATATTATGAAACTCAAGTTATAGCTGTTTGAAGACTTTAAAGTCTCAGAAACGCCTAAAGGTATGCAACAAACCTTAAGGACTTGCTGTTTAAAATGTTTAGAAACAAAAAAAATATAATAATAAGTAAATAAAGGGTATGTTTATGTACATAACTTGAGTTAAGACTCTTAAACATTTCTACGATATTTATACCGATATTTGTGCTTTGAAGACACCCATCCCTAGCTGAGGCTTCCACTGGGGAAACCGACGCCAGTGTGACTGGTTCTGACTGCTATTAGATACTCGCACGCGCACCTCGTAGACACACAGCTGCAGATACGGATACAATGAAAGCTCAGAAGCAATGAGTCAGCCCTGAAGAAAACCTTTCGTTACGTTTAAAGATGCACATGGTGCTGTGATTGGGTCAACTTGATGCGATGACTCACAGCGAGTTAGGCGAAAGTCATGCCATTCCACACACACACACACACACACACACACTCTAGAAAAGATACAAGATACAATACGTACTTACCAACTTGAGGCGCGTAATTGAAGACAGATTTCTGCACATTTATTGACCCAGAGTTCGCTTCTCGTTTACTCCAGATGAATCAGCAATTGGAACCAGTTCATTTTAGCGATCAATTTGGCTTGGATTGCTCAGTTTTGGAGGCTTTAATTCGAGCCATTTATTAATGCTAATCGGTTGTAGAAATTGCCAAAGAGTTGCTGACACATTTGTGACTAATTCTGGCAAGCGGATGCTGCCAAAGTATCTGAATCTGAAAGATACAAAAGTGACGTATGTAGCGCAAAGCACACGAAGTATCTATACAGTGATGATAAATTGGCTCGTTTCTCTCAGAGACTACATAATTCACAATCTGTTGCCAAATTGCATAACAAATTGTTTAAATTATTTTTGATTATTTGTTAATAATATTATTAATTATAATTAGCTTAGAGTGCGATATGTTTCGAATAAATCGCATTTGTTACGCTATCAATTGACCTTCTAGGTTCAATAACATTTCTGTATCTGACAGATACATTTGTGTGAGTGTGTGAGTGTGTGAGTGTAGGTGGCGCCACCAGCTGCGGTTCATGGTTGTAATTAAAAGCAAAAAACTAAAAACAAAACGCATAAACAAATGTTCAATTTAAATTTTTGAAAATTTTTGCACACACACAAATGCAGCAATCCAAAATTGCAGATACACACACACACACACACTCTTAAGTTGTTTTGCACACACTTTAGTATTTCCAGGAAACATTAAAGATTTCAACTCGTTCTGCGCATTGAAATGTTTAATAAACAAAAGCCAAATTAACCAAAAATTTAACACAAACATGAAAAAAGAAAACATGAAAATCAATTGAAATTCACGTGTCGATTTCCATTCAATTGCTTTCAATCATTGAACGCCAACCTGAGTCAATCAGCGAATTAAAGACGATTGTTTATTTCTTTAGCGTAGCAAAAAAAACAATAACTAAAACAGAATTTGTTTATATTAATGTCTCATTTCTGTGCGTTTTACAAGTCGAAAGTCGACAAAAAACAAAGAAAAAACTACAACAACAAAACTAAACACATTGAAACGCATGTAAAACCAAAAACAACAAGCACAACAAAATCACTGACATTAACTGACAAATCAAATTGCAATGAGCAAAAAAAAGAACAACAAAAACATACAAAGCAGCGGCAGAGAGAGACAGAGAGAGCGAGCGCTAACAAGTGTGGAAATGAGCGTAAGTCGATCTACTGCTTGCATGTGCCTATGCCGACAGCGAGAGGGAGCAAGCACGACTGAAAAAGAGCGTAAGCTGGACGACTGCAGGCATGCGCCTCTGCCAGCTGTGAGAGCGACTCGTCAAGTGCGGATAGAGTGTAGGCTGCTTGCATGCGCATCTGTCTGCAGTGAGAGCAGGTGGTCAATGTGAGGAGAGCGTAAGCTGATCGACTGAATGCAAGCGCCTCTGCCTTCAGCGTCCGCCTTTCCGAACGTGGCGCTCTCTAAGCATTGCTTGCTAGCAGAGCTGAGAGTGCAAATCAGCTACGCGCGTCGTTCAGCTTTTTAGTTGCTTCAGTCTTGTGTCGACCACGCAACGTGAATGTTCAGAGCGCAATCGAAGACAACGACGCGATAAATAATCGTTAAACGAGTTAAAAATAAATTCAAATGTATAAAAGAAATAACAACAAATGATAAAAGCTTTAAATAATATTGTGAAATAAATATAAATCAAGCACTAACTAAAAATGTTGTAAAGTGCGTAAAAACTAAGCAAATATTTCAATGAAACTGTGCCTCATAAATTATTCGACACCCAAATTAAAGATTTAAATATAATTTAAATACGACATAAATAATCCACAGTGACATATATATTTTTCTTTTGTTTAAAACCAATTTTATGTAAATTCTTAGAAATACAGCTAGTTCAAACTTTGTTGTCGATTTCTTAGCAAATTTGCCAATAAAAAAATTGTGCATAAATTTACATAATTTCAGTTAATGGTTTCTTAGCCAGTTTCGATTGGAAAAATATTCAATAAAATCGGAAAAGTGCGTAGGTTGAGCAGAAAGACGCCCAAACAGAGTTTTATGTTGGACTAACCCAAAGACACAGAAAGCAGGCAAGAAAAAGACAAGAGGAGAGGAGAAGAAGGAAAGGGGTTTGAAACGGTTAACGCCTGTTGGCCAAAACGGAAATTCATTAGCCAAGTTGAACATGAAAGGGTCAGAAACAAGTCGACTTCAAAATGCAAACGGAAGTGAGAAATCCACGTGGGAGTAGCAAGTGTGTATGCGAGAGTGTGTGTGCTTGAGTGGGCTCTGATGAACTTGTCCAAGGCTTCAAATTGCTAGATATCATAATCAGCTACTTTATGGCATTTGTATCTGTGAGATACATTTGTCAACGCATTGAAAGCAAGCCAAACCAGTTCCTTTCTTCTTCTTCTCTGGCTTCTTTATGTAAGCCTTTCTCATTGTTTGCTGGCTCCACAAACCCTGTAGTCACTGCCAGTCAGGGTAGTATAGGTTTGTTATACTGGGTATTCAATAGTTGATTCTTCTGAATGCAGGGTATTCATCAGTTAAGTTGCATTTAAAATTCAAGTTCGCACATGTTTGGCATTGTTTCGTACAGAGAGAAAAACGGGGAGTTACTGACAAAAATCCATTCCAAGCTTAAAATAATCGAATAATAATTAAAAGTACAAAATGGAACTAGAAAATCTTCCTAAAATCCATATTATCTGTAGCTAAGTTTAAGTACCACTCTATTTTTCCCTGTGTAGCTTTATTCAGTCTGTGCTTTGAATTCTTCTGCTAATTCTTTCCATATTTTCGGTTAACCGTTGCCGATTGTTCTCTTCTTCTTTCTCTTCTGAGTAGCCGGTTCTTTCTTGCTTCTCTTCTCTTTCTTCATGTTTCTTTCTTATCGTTTTTGTTTTCTTTTTTCGCCTTAAAGAAACCAGATGTTCGCTGTGTGGTAATTGTTTATAACAATAAGTTTTGAATGTATAAAGAATCTGTAAATATTTTTGGCTATAGTCAAAAAGAAAAGAAAAAAGATTAAATTATGGGTATTTTCGTTTTATTATCGATTTCGTAGAAAAATGCTCGTTCTGGAATGCTAATTGTTTAATATTTTGAAAAATACACTGAACAAAATTAAAAGAATTCAGCAAAAATGCGAAAGTGAATGAAAGAAAAGAAGAAAATAGAAAACAAATTACAAAAAGGAGTAAAAGTGTGTAAAACAGTTCAAGTGTTGCACAAGTGCTACTGCAGTGTGTGGCCAGTGTTGTAAAACATGGTTGTGACCACAACACGCAGCCCGTCGACGGCAGCTAACGGTAACCACACGGCTGCACTGCGATCCCGTTTGATATTTCCCCGACAACAACATTATCAGGTAAAGTTCGATTTGATAATTCCCCCCTCCCCTTACCCCCTTTACTATCACTACCCCACCCCTCAAATGTTTTCATAACACGCTAAGGCGGTTCATTAACCCTAAAAGACCCGACGACGACGCTCCCTAATGCTTATTCCCACTCCACTTCAGTCTAGAGTCTGCTCCAGTGTTGCCTGTTTATAAAGAGCTAAAAGAGCTAGATCAGCAGTTGATGTAGAGGCGGTAAAAGGCTAAAAAGGGCTTGAGTTTAAGAAGTAGGCACGAATTTTAAGAATTTAAATTTATTTTAAAAGTAATTCTCAATTAAAAATAATTTAATCTAGCTATAAACATTCTTAGCTTCTTTAAAAATGTATGTCCGCTAGTTCCAGAGTCTCCAAAGAGCGAGCTTGGCAGCACTGGTGCTGCTCTGCTAGTCTGCAAAAGACAGCGAGTGTAAGAGAGGAAAAGAAATAAGAAATGCCCATTTATGACTTTTATTATTATCAAGTCTAATTGTCTGTGTGTGTGTATGTGTGTGTGTGTGTGTGTGTGAGTGTGTGTGAGTGCGACGCCGCGGCGTCTTGACCCTCGACCAGACACCAAAACAATGCCAAACAATCGAAAGAGTTTTAAGAACTCAGACGACAACACGTAATGCCCAGCCCATTATGCGTTTTTATTACTTTACAGGGTATTTGTGGCCATACGTCTAGCTGATGCCGAAGCCATTGATTGTGGCTTAAATGATCTCTCATAAAATAAGAAAATATAGAAAAGTCATACGAATTTCTTAAGGCAAAAACTAGTAGTTTCTCTTATAATAATTTAAGTGGGTTTTTTGTTAAACTATAGAACTGATCCTAGCTAATTTAAGCTACTTTTACTTAAATAGTTAGTTAGTTAGTCTAAAAATAAAACAGTTATCACTTAAGTAGCTCTTTTAACTGCTTTTGCACATAAAATCTGTGACATTTTATTTATGCAGAATTTAAAACGATTATTTAACTTTAAAACGACTTAAAATTCTTGTTTTAAGTTACTCGATACGTTTGGAGCCTAATTTACTTTCTAGCTTGAATAATATTCCCATTTTATAGATATTTTATTTGAGAACTTAGAATAGAAATCTATTAATATGATGCGGGGCACATAAATTGGCAAATGTTATTTGTTTATAATTAATTTCATGCGGTTTTTTGTTTATTGCTCGATTTTCGAGCTAAATGCGTCAACTGCAGCCATCTTAGCCGCTTTTAGCCGTAAGTAGTTCCCCCTGTAATTCAAATATTGAACAGTTTCCAATTCTGATTAAACCATCTGTTAATTTGCACTCTCGACCTGGCCCACAGACAGACGGAATTTCCTCTTTTATCCACTTAACCATATGCGTTGCTGTTTTTAAACCCTGTACTTTAACAGTAAAAGGCATCTTCGTTTGATTTTCCTACATTCTGCATTTCGTTTACTTAATCTTAACAGGGTCTGATGGCAGTCGAGTTCACTCTCTGCAGTTTTCTTTGATTTTCGCGATCACTCAATTTTCTTTTGCCCATTCTCCAAAACGAGCCGCGACTGTTTTTAGTTTTGTTTTATTTCTGTGTTCTGCCGCTTCTTCTTCTTCTATGCGTCGCCTTTGTCTATATTAACCACACACACACATAAAGACGCAGATCACTGCTCTTACACACATTCATGCATACGATTCCAGAACGTGCCTCGGCCTGCCTCACTCTCTTGCTTACTGACTGACGCCGCCGTTGACGTCAATGGGGGAACAGCGACGTTGACGTCTCTGCCGCCGTTGACGTTGCCGCCTGTCTGTGCGTACGGGAATTCGTTTTTTTCTGAATTGGGTGCGTTGCTGGATACAAAGATTTGGGGGAGAGAAACAATTTCAAAAATTGCTGCAATGCCAGCCTTGAATGCTAAATTTAAGATAAGCAGCAAAAAAAGTATATAGACTCGATATCTTTACAGTTTAAACTCATAACTCTAATTTGTGACCAGAGTGAAACGCTGTCTATTTGGCTATAATTTATGTCTCAAATCAATTAAGATAAATTCCAAAAAGCGATTGGAGAACTGGACAGCAAAAACCGGCTTTTCTACACATGCTTATTATTACCACAGTGCCCCATTCCATTATCGTTTGACAGCTCTGTTTAATTAAAAGCGTCATTCAAAATGCAACGGCAAAAACCAAAAACAAAACAGCCGCAACCACAACAACAACAAGCAAGTAAGAGCAAGTGCGAAACTGCAACTTCAATTGAAGGCGCCCTCTGTGAACTGCAGACTGAAATTAACGTGAGAGCGCCACAGAGAGTGAGAGCGAACACACTGCTTAACAATAACAAAGAGAGCAACAAGTTCACACAAAAAAGCTTCGACTGCTGGCAACGCCAGTGGCAGTGTTGCACAGCGCTGCACAGCAAAAGCGCTAAATTACCACCACACACAGTAGTTTCGTTTTGTTATTATTGCGGCTGCTGCTGCTGTTGCTGCTGCCAAACAAGTTTAATCGCCCATTCGCTCTCTTTTCCGCTCTCCCGCTGTGCTGAAAGTTGCGCTCTCTCACATGTGCTGTGTCCACTGTGCGATATTTGTGCTTTTCATTCAGTGTTTTACGTTTCAGTTGTGTTCGTCGCTTCCGCGCGTGCAAAAGCTGAAAACGCAAACAAAACGCGCGTGCAGCGTAGAAAAGCGAAAGAAAAAAATACCGCAAGCGTTTCCAGCGCGTCTTTGAACGCGCCGCGATCTGCTTTGATGCAAATAAAAAACAACAAAGTGAAAATGTGTGTAAAAAAGTGATTTTCTTTTGCGTTTGGCTTTTGTTAATACACAATGTGCACAAAACAATAAAAATTTAAATATATATACAGTAAGAAAAGGTAAATAAAATGCCAAGAAGAAGAGGAAGAAAAGTTCTAGAAAAAAAGGCAATAAAATTGCTTACTTATTGTTGTTTTTGTTTATAGTAAAGCGTTGGCGTTTGTTGTTGTTAAAATTGCTGTTGTTGTTATTAGATTGATCGCACTCTGTTGTGTCTGATTAGCGAGGCTTTTCAGTGTGTGTAGGAAATGCTCGACAAATGGCAAAAACACAAATGTATCTCGCAGATAGTTTTGTATCTGTTTGTGTGTGTTCCACGCTCGATTGCTTCGATTATGCTTTGATTGCACAAAGATACAAACAGTCAAAGGCATTAAATTTATACACTATTTGGCACTTTTACCTTTTGTACTCTTTGACGTAGAATTTTCGATTGTTTAACCGGTTTTATTGTTGTTTTTCTGCTTCTTCTTCTTTCCCTTTTTTGAAAATTTAACCCACACGCACACGCATGGCAACTGTTTGTTGTTTGCCGTAGGATTTTAGTTTCAGTTTTAGTTTCTGTTTTATTTGCCCACTATTTATTTATGGCTTATCTTTTGGCAGCTCTTATCAGCAACACACGCCACACACGCCACGCCCCAACCCACCCCCTTTTCGATACTGCAGTCTGCTGCTGCAACCTGAAACGTTTGGCGCCAAAAGCAATAAACAATCTAGAAATAAAGCCAAACTCGTGTCAAGGGCCAACTGCGTCATAACTCAAGGGTTGCTCAGAACTAACCCCTCTCAAGCAAAGTACAGTTGACACTGGCTAAAAAGCGCTGAAACTATTCAATTTTGAAATACAAAATTAATAAACTAAAATAACTTTTAGTTGTTGTCTTTTTGTGGTTCTTGGCACAACCCACAACACACCGGTCTGCTTAATGTAACGTCAAATTGCGAGTGCAATCAAAATTAATCTGTGGCTAATGAGACACAATTCGATGGCAACATTTGGTGGCAGCTAATTGGCAACAGGCAGCAACCAAAAGCAAAGAAAAGAGCACAAAAACAAAAAGAGGCAACAACAATTGAGACTTGCAGCTGTTTTTGCCTCAAATCCGAGGGTGAGACAATGACATTGACCTTGAACCTCAGCGAATTTGCTTTGCTATTGGCCACGGAGCGAATGATCAATGCGAAAAGCGGGAAAAGGGAAAAGGGGAAAACTGCAAACGGCAACTGCTAGAAAAAGCAAATTGTGAATTATTCAATTTTGTATTTGAATAGAAAATTACCGATTTGATTACATTTAACTACCAGTTTCTATACCCTTATAGTTCACTTTAAAACTAAAGCTTAAAGCCGGAAATGCTTTTGAGTGCGATGTCATCGTTAGAAATGGCTAAAAAGCAGGCTAAATTCAATTACAGCCGTTACAGGCATCTACCCTATGAAAGATGCATCTTTTTCAGACACACGAAGCAGGAAACTAATTTGATTAGATACTTTACATGCATCTAAAATAGTTACTAAAAATAGTTTATGATGGGGACTTTAAGGAGGCTATCTAATAGATACTTTTAAATTGTAACTGAAGATTCTAAGTAGTGTTTTCAATATGAGAAAAGATACATTCACATAAAGTTATAAAATTTACACCCTTCATATTCATTAACCTATACAAAAGATACTTTTACTCTTACCCAATATCTTAAACAGATTTATGTTTGGAAATTTATGCTTAAAACTTACCTTAAGCCCATAAGAAAAACTATTCATCTATAGGAAACATTAGTTCTTTTACCTTTTTCCTCTATAAATCAGCTGTTTTATCTAGCTTTAACTTGGCTAAACGGCCAATTTCACCACTTGGCGTATCTGTGAATATTCATATTCATTTCGTTATGTTCGCAATAATTCCTTTTAAGTAACTTGTCATTTTCACTTGTTTATTTCACAACTTTGCGCTATTTGTGACAACTTTTGGCAGACACTGTCACACACCCACACACAGCCAGTTAGAGATTCCCGTCAAAGTGCAATAATTTTATGGCTATTACTAAATACAGTTGTTGTAGTTGTCTCAGCTGAAACCCACGCTTACTAGAGGAAGAGGCGTTAAGAACAATAGACTTGGCTTAAAGCTGGGACTAAGGAGTGTAGACAAAGTAAGTGTATTCATTAGAGCACGTTAACTAAAGGAGTACAGGGTCTATTGGGGTTCCTCTACAGAAGTTATCTCAATTTATCCAACACATTGGGTATACTGGACTATTCTGTGTACCCTGTCCTACAGCTGGTCTTCTACAGGGCCTTCTATAGGCACAGCACTTTTCTCTACCCTCTGCTACTAATTCTTTTTTGTGGGAGTCTGTGTGGACTTACTAATTAAACAATCATAAAACATTTGATGGTTTATGTTCGCTCAGTTCTTTATCTGCAAACAACAAACAATAAAAAGGCGACAGCAGAGCTGCTCGACTGCCAGCAGCCCAGCAGCCAAAAGAAACCACTAACACAAAAGCACATATTCCTTACTACCAAAGTTCTCTTACCACAATTGGTTAGCTGCTGCCAGACTTTTGGCCACTGGGCTAAAAACATACACAAATTATTGTCACGAATACATTAAAAATCACTCAAGCGTTGTCTCGTGTGCCATTTTGTTGTTATTTCTGTTGTTGTTGTTGCTAAATTTATTACACAACAGAAATGTGCAAAAATTCAACTCCGCCCCCTTTTGTGCCGCCCCCCCTACACCCCCGCATTCATCCCTTTCATTTAATTCGCATAAAAACCACATTAAAATCTTTATCAGCTAAACGAGCCAGTTCTGTCCTTTTTTTAGCTTTTTTTTAAGAATTCCCATTTTATGTAAATTTCTTAAAATTTTTTTTAACTTTTTAATGAAATTCTCAACGCAAATTGAATCAAATTGCGAAGCCTTGAATTGCCATGCTTAGGAATCCCCTTAATGTTTTGTTTCATTAATTTTAGTATACGCGTTTTTGTTGCGATTCGCGTTAATAATAATAAAGACTTTAGTTTAATTAATTTATGCAAATTCCTTTGACTCTAAGCGACAGCGGAATTTAGTCACCTTTTTAGCTTTTTAGCTTTTTTTGTAGCAGCTGATTTGTCAAATGATCGGCAAATGTATGTATAGCATAATGGATGATAATACCGGTAGCCAGCTGGCCCGTCGGGAGTGACAGGGGCAGGGGTAGGGGGCATTATCTTGGGTATTATGACTCTGTGTAGTTTTCGATATTAATAACTTTAAAAAAGCTGTAAACTGTCAACGGAGCTGAGCATGCAAATTAGTCAAAGAGAAACAGAAGAACAGTGAAACGAGCTAGGCTAGCAACGAGCTAGACGACTGTAAAAGACCCTGTAGTGACATAAATGAACAGAGTCATGGGAACTGTATGCTATATTCAGTTACCCTTTTCCACTCACCTTAAATACCCTCCACACTGAACATCACAAAAGCGACGATGACAAAGTTAAAGGCAAACATTTAAATGCTATTAAAAATTCATTTTTTATTTATTTCTTGGAAAGACGCAAGGAATTCGTGTATATTAAAAGCGATTCAAGCCGCTTAATTGAGGCGGTTGGGGCGGGGTCACTGTGGTGTCAGTGGTTTGCTGCTTTGCGCTGCTGCTGCCAGCTGTTTGTGGACCCTGCGGTGTCTGTGGTCTGCGGTAGCTGTGGTGTTGGTGGGCAGTCAAAACAAACAATTAAATGCCAAAAGAAAACTAAAAGAAAGTCTCTTAAATCAACCCCACCCCTAGAACTTCCACTCCCCCTACAAACCCCTTTCCCCGTTGAGCATACGCCGTGTGTGTCACGTGTGTGAGTGAGGTCAAAAGTTCAAGAAACTTTGCATGAGTTTGACATGCAAATAGAAATATAAAAAACAAACAAAAACAGAAACAAAAAATAAAATAAAATAAACATTCAGAGACTCAAATTGAGAATGAGACAAAAGTTGCTTAATTAGATTCTAACCAGGGATGTCAGCTGGGCTAAGAACCAGGGCTGTGTTTACATTAATTATACTCAATGTGGTTACTGAGGCTTAAAGGGCGTGGCATCAGCATAATTAAAATTAAATAAGAAAACTTTAAAGTACAGGGTCAAACGAAGTAGTCTAATACGGGACATTTTAAACCCGATTTTAAGTGATTAATATAATAAGTGACAAGTGATCATGATATGGATTGTTATAAAGAATAAATATGAAATTCATATATATACTAGACTTATTCGCTCATTCTTTTAAAAGATACTTATCCCTCTGTGTAGACCTCTGATAACTGCTTTGATTAGTCTCACTTATTTTGAAAAGTATTCACAAAACCAAACAACTTTCTGAGTTTTGTAATATTTTCTATAGAAAACCCCATAATGTATAGCTTCAATCCCTGGTTTTGGCAGAACCTACGTGGACCAGGAGCGGTACAGGCTGAAGGAGGCCACAAACGTCCAGAAGGCGCCAGAACAATGGATATGAGCAAATCGCGTGTCGCAGTTAAACCAAAATGCCACACCTAGTTCTGTCCTGTGGGTGTGTGTATATGTGTGTTAGTGGAAAATGGGACACGCGTGGCAAGTCAACAACACAAAAAACTAGTAGCAAAGGCTGCATACGAGCGAATAGACCCTGTATACTCAACGTGTGGACTTTTCGGTTAGCTTAGACACCAAAACAATTTGGTTTTAGCTACTTTTTAGGCTCAGCCACGCCCCCTAACGCCTTTTTAACAAATTGGTTGATCACAGACCCCAGAAACCTCCTTTTACTGCTCGCTTACAGGGTCTACAAAGTTTGTTTTAAGGCTACAAAATGACGAACGACCTCCCGTTGTCGCACTCGCTGCTGTCGTTGTTGTCAGTGCGCGTGGTAGCGCAAAATCCGGCTAAAATCAATAAAAAGCGCAAACACTTTAAGCCATGCTCAGACAGGCAACAAGCACAACAAAAGTGAATCACAGCAGCGACTTTAAAGTGCCTCCAATTCAGTCTCTTTCTCCCAGAGAATCTTGGCGCTTCCAGGAACCGATGCGACTCCAAACTAGGCAGCAAATGTGGGTGCAAATCACTTGAAACGATTTCTTTAAGCCAAATAAACAGAAGTGAGTCAATGTTGGCTAACAATGCGCTTAATTTGAGTAGCCACAAAAGGTTAAGAAGAAGCACAAACAACGCTTGATAAAGCATAAGAAAAAGAGACAGGCAACAGGCGAGGACTCTAAAACTGTGAGGGGTTTGATAGGCATTGAGTGTACAAAAGTGCGCTTAAAAGGGGCAGCATATAAACTTATTTTTATATCGTATATATATAAAGTAGCTTCCCACCACTTACCACACAGCACACCATCCACTAGTGCCCCTCAAACTGCAGCCAGTTTAGAATGCACTGCTCCTTCCTCCCACCTTCCATTAAATCAAAACCATTTTCATTTTTTAAGCAATTACATGTAATTTATTACATTGATTGTGAACTTCTGTCGCTCTATATGTACACAATACAATTGAAAGTAATAGTTAAATTAATTAAACATAAAATGTTGTTTATTGCACAGCAGCAGATTGGCGTAAATAATAATACTATAAATAATAAAAATGCTTAGTAAAATAACCCAGAGGTTGTGCATACATATCACATAACAGTAAAAAGGAACAGACACACACACACACACGCACACACACATACATAATAGGAAACAAATACAAAGTTGTTAGCAGAGAGAGGCACAAGTACAAAAGATCCAAGTACAATATATATAGTATCAGATATATATAGCTTTAGTTTTAGACGATTTTCGATGGAAATACAAATACAAATACAAATATATATGTATAAAGATATCACATACACTCACACCCACTCCCTCTCTCGCTCTCTTTCTCTCTCTCTCTCGCACACACAGAGTTATACAGTTAGTTGTGTTTTGTTTGTTTAGGCCTTAATCTTGCGTCCCAATTTGGTAACAGCAAATTTGTTGGCATCACGTCCAGTGCTGCTGCCACTGCCGTGCGAGCTGCTGTGGTGACCTTTGTGCTTGCCAATGCCATTGCTCTTTGACCTCGTCTCGAACAGCACATCCGAATCCGTCTCCGATTCCGTTAACGAAGTGTTGCGTGAATCTAAAGGGTATCCATTAGTCCAATCTTCCCTCTTTCTTCTTGTAGGCTTTTAGTTATACTCACAATTGGCTGCCTCCTCGTCCTGTGCACCGATCAGTGCATATTTCTGCACCTTTTGTCGCATTCTCGGCTTCTTGTTCTGCCGACAGGCGCAGGCGATGCCCCAGAAGACACCCGAGAGCAGCAGACAGCTGGCAATCACGCCTACAAACACGTACAGGATAGACCAGTCTGAAAGAATGAACCAAGGAGGCATAAAGATTCTGCTATCAGCCACGCCTTCTAACTTCTAATTACCGCAATTGGTCTCATCGTTGTCCAGGAAGTAACCCACCGAGGGCATCCAGAACGCCTCGCATTCGCAGGCTCTCGTCGATGGGTTGCATCTGCCGTGTCCGGAGCAATTGTTCTGGCAAATCGTGGTGCGTATGTCCACGTAGAGAGCACCCAGAATGGAGGCATCCTTCTGGAGTTTGGCACGCAGCAAACGCTCTACGTGGAGTCCGTCCAGTGGCTTCGCTTGCTTTCCATTCGGCTGGACATAGAAGACGAGCACAGCTGCCTGTGTGTGCAGATCGTGTTTCAGTTCACGTATCTGAATCTTGTTGTCATCGCCGAGGAGCAGCTGTAGTTTCTGCACAGTCGAATCGAGTTCCGCTTTGGTAATCACCGAAATGCCCATGGGCAGAGTCATTTCCACTAGATACATCAGCATGGGATCAGCGTGTACATTTATGCTAACGGTATCGGTGCCCGTTAAACCCTGATCATCGCTCACCGTTAGCTTGAAGACATAACGTCCCTGCATCACATTCGTGAGCTGTAAAACAAAACGATTTAGAAGGGAATCCCTAGGAAATCTTTTGAGTTCTTTGTCCTACAATCATTATGGACTGTTTGTCCGTCTCTCCTACGATGACGCCCGCTGCCAAACTGTTATCCTCTCGTGTCCAAAGGTACTTGACCACAGCCAGATCATCCGAGGATTGTGTGCCATTCAAATATATCGCTGTCACTGGTAGCGTTATGGTGCGATCTCCGCCAGCATTCGCAATGGGCGCTGCATTGCGTTCTAAAAGGGGAATTCCATTGGTTTTACTTCTCCTTACTCCTCTCACAGTTTCTACTACTCACCCTGCACAATTTTTACCCAGGTCGTGTCCTTAGCCGTGTTGTTGTTCTCATCCGACACACTCAACTCGAACTGATAAAGTCCCAGCGTTAAGCTTGTGGCATTGGCAATCTAATCCATCATAATTTGAAGATCAGTTTAGTTATCTTTTGTGTGTTAGCTCCACTACAACTCACCGACTGATTTGCCTTCAGTATCACCGCATTGTTGGGTCCACTCAGCTGCTTCCACTGATAGCTCTTGATGGCTATGTCATCCTTTGACTCCGAACCGTTTAAGAGCACCCAATTCACTGGCAAATTGCTAGTCTAAAAAGGCAATTCATTACTCTAACCCTAACTATTCCTCCTGCTCCAAACTATTCCCCAACTCACCACATTGAGTCCCGCTTTGACCACGGGCGGAGAATTCGTTGGTGGTTTCACAAAGACATGAACTTTGGCGGTGCTCGACTGACCGCTGCCATCGGTGACCTTTAGGACGAACGTGTACATACCCTCCTCGAGATTGGAGAGCTGTACGTAGGGTGTTCGGGTATTCTGCATGTCCACCGCTTTGGCCTCATCGCTGGCATCTTTGGTCCACTCCCAAGCAACAATTTCATGATCATCGGAGCTGGCAGTGCCATTCAAAGTCACATTATTGTTGGGCAGATACAAAATGACGGCATCTCCGGCATTCGCCACCGGAGCATAGTCTGTCTCCTTAAGAACAGCAATTGTGGCAGTTGTGGAGTTGGTGACATTATTCGAATCCGTTACGGTCAATTTGAACGTATAGTTTCCGGGAGATACCAGATCCAACTGCAGGGTATTTACCTCGGGTAACTGAGGCTGATAGCCAATGGGACCAGAAATAACCTCCCAGTGCCAATTGATGATCTTGTCATCGTCGGTGCTCGGACTGCCATCGAGTACAGCATTCGATGTGGGTTGTCTGATGACTTGTTCCCGTGGTGAAATGATCACCTGCGGTGCCTGATTTATACGCTTCTCGGGCAGAACGGTTACATTTGCTGCTGCCTCGCCAAAGGTACCGTTATCGCCTGTTACGGTCACCTTAAAGGTGTACAAACCCTCGGAGAGGTTAGAGAGCTTAACTTTTGATTTACTTTGATCCGAAATGGTGCCATTCATGGGTCCCTTGGGCTGGGAGATCAGTGTCCAGAGGTACTTGTACTTTGTGCCACTTGTCTGCTCATCGGGCACCGTAAAGGCTGCCAAGGTCACCTCCTGTTCAGGTAACTGCACGTCCTTGGACATCACCGAGACCACAATAACTTTGTTGGCCTGTTCTGGTTTCCCCACCGATGGCACTGCCACAATTTCGGGTATATTCTCACTCCCAGCTGCTTCCTGTGTGTCCTCCGCTATAGCCTCACTACTGGGCAAATAGGAGCTGTAGGGCACCACGGGCATTATACACTTGAGCTGCTTATTCCGCAGGAATCCTGGCTTACAACGGCAGAGACCGGTCACCGCATTAGCCTGGAGCGGTACACACTGCTCCTGCAGCGGACACGGGGTGTCTATGTCGCAGCTCAGGAATTTGGCACTATTCGCCAGCTCAGAGGCACCGTAATAACTGAGGTCCTCATCGTTATCCTCGGGTTGCTGCATCAGCAATTGCTTCATTCGTTTCTCTGCAATGGGGAACTCATCGTCGTCGTAGGCATTGCTCTCTTGGTATGAAAGACGCCTTGGCTGCTTCCAGAAGTTGAGTGATTGCTCCGAGTTGTAAGGTAAAACCTCTGCCTGCTTCGCTGACTTGAGCAGTTGTGTCCAGGTCTCTGTGGTATCCCCTACCGGGTTAACCAACACCATTTGCACCTTCTCGTTCTCCCGTTCACGGGGCAGTGCCTTGGGCAGACACGCCTCGTTGCTGGCGCAGTGAATGTGATAACATTTTCGCTTGAAAACGAGCACGACATTACACGAGTTCACCTGACTTTGATTCAGTGACAGCGACGGTGACTGTGACTGTGACTTTTCACAGCATGCTTCCATACAGTTCCATAGATAGGTTTCCTCGTCCAGTACTTGTCCTACTTCCGGTTTGTATTCCACAAAGATTCCAGCCAGCTGTTCATCTCTCGGCGTTGCATTCTCAAAGACATGTCTCAACATGCGCGAGCACACGGGCAATTGTTTGTTGTTCTCCGTCTGTTTACCTGTGGCCAACAAAGCGTGCTGCGTTGTTGTTGTACCTGCCCCTGCGGAGGCCACTCCCCCTACACCGCCCACCTCAGTGCCAGCAGTCATGACGTCGGCTGACGCGTATGCTGCTGACGCCATCCACAGTGTCCAGCAGAAAAGCAGCCATTTTTCTTTTCCCCGACAAGTCGCAAACATTTTCTTATTCGGCACAGACACACAAACACTTTTAATTCAATTTAAAAAACACTTAAATGCACTGCGCGTTCTTGAATTGTGCATAAATTAAAACATTTTTAATCACTTTGGTGAAGGGCTTCAAGCGCAGCAGCAGCAGAATGACCAGTGTGTACACAATAGCGTAAAAAAATACCAAGAAATCAGCTGTTCAACTCCCAAGCAACTCTGTGCAGAACCAAGCAGTTTACAGTGCTTCGCTCTGTTAGCTAACAATGCTGTAAGTTACCACTTAACTCCGCGCAGACTAAAGCAGTTAACAGTACACGACGCTGTAAGCAGCTAATAGTGCTGTAAGTTAGTATCGTGTGGCGCTGTTAACTAACAGTGCTGTAAGTTCGTTACATTTTGAAGCACCGTCACTTATTTTATTGCGTGTTTTTTTTTATGAGAGAAAACAGTATAAAGTAATAATAATTTGTATTTGCATAAATTACATGGCGAATATTGATTTAAGAATCGCAAATCGCAAAAACTGGTCGCGTGCGCCCACACACACACTCAAACACACGCTAGCAAGCAAACACAATACAGCCAACACACATCTGTTGTTGGCTAAGAAACGGGCTCGAATCGGCAAAAAGGCAGCAGCGTGACGCCCACGCGTAAATGGAATTTTAATCAGAAGCGATTTCAATACAATATTAATTATGTACATTCATTTGTTGTGCCTTTTGCAACAAATCCAGCGCAAAACTCTTAACAAAACAAAGAAAATAAAACCAAATTGATTAACATAACAAAACGAAATAAACATAAATCAATTGTTGAACTTTAAAATTGTTGTTTGCATTGTTCTTGTTGGTATTTCTGTTGTTTAGTTAGTTAGTTATGGGTTCTGTTTTATCTAAAGCTCAGTATTAGCGAGCAAGCAGCAAGGCGCCAATTCAAAGGTTTGAAAGGCATTGAACTACAGTTTGAAACACACATCCCCTATACTTTTTTTTAAACAAATTTTAATTCATAAAAATCTGTAAGCGGAATGAGCCATTATAACGTAAACATTCCAAGTGATAAGTTTAGTTAAATATTTATTAGCTCAAGATTAAATAACAGTCTGCTGAGTCAAGGAAAGGAATTGCGATTAGATTTTAAATTAAAACAAAAACTAGTTAAAACGTTTCCAAATACAGTATATAACAACTGTAACTAACAAATAAATTATCTCTTACTTTACAGATGACAGACTTCTCGGATAGTTCACAGAGCAACATGTTGAGTCCAGCGACCACTTTGATCGAGAGTTTCAACAAGAAGAGCGGCTCAACAGCCAACACGCCCCTGCAGCTCAGCTCGACGCCCACACTAAATGGCAGCGTCAATGGAGTGGTAGTAGCAGGAGGAGGTGGTGGCGGAGTAGGAACTCCACTCAGTGCTGGTTGTACAACAGTTGCCAACAATTTGGGAGGCAGACAAATCAATACGAGCGCTAGTTCATGCAGTAGTCTTAAGGAAACCTCACATCAGTCCACATCCACATCGCAGCAGGTAAGCGCGAGAAGGGAATGGGAAGAAGAAGAAGGGAAAGAAGTATGTGGTAGACAGGGAGACATTACGCATACGTACGATTGACCAAAGTGTTGGCAAATTTTCGATTTATAAAGAAAATCTATAACAGAGCTAGTACTCAACCTTAAAAGTCTCTGTACTTGTACATTTTTCATACAAATAATATATTTATGACTGATTTAACCTGTTGGGACTATAGAATACAGTTACTCTATGTCATTTGGCCTTAACAAAGTCAAAATAATGACTAATTTTAGCACTTCCAAACTTGTCAGTCTAAATTTACTACCAATCAAACCAGAAAAGTCTTTAATTTGTCACTTTGTTAAACAATTGACTGCACATAACTTATGGGACATTTGGAAACTTTTGTGTATTAAACTGTGACGCTTTGCTATTTTTAAACAATTACTTAAGCCAAAAAAAGAAAAAATGTGTAAAACCTTCGACCAAGTGTGTTTCGAGTGATAAGCGGCGGCAGTAAACTTGGTCAACACGTTACTCGGTTAACAAGTTAAAGGTTAACGAAACGATTTCTGATTTGATAACGGAATCGAAACAATTGTTATTGATAAGATTAGTGGCATTCCTGACACAACTGGCGACGCAGCGGCTGCTGTTAACTCAAAATCAATTATTCTGTGTACTTTGAGTTGATTTTGGCCCAATTGGTATTCATTTGGCTGTTCAACACTATGCGTTTATTGATTGGGCCAAAAGCCATAAAATTAATTGCTCTTGGCCAAGTTTGCATACAAAATAACATTGGCTCATTATTTGTAGTCTGTTTATTTGTGGATTCCCTTCAGATAAGATTACTTTAGCGGCATTTGCATTGTGCTCTTATCAATCCATTTGACAACTCGCATTGAATCATTGGGCTTCAAAATAGGCGCTTACACGCCTCAGTTTCTATTGACTTGGTCAAGTATTTTTTTAATAAATATTACCCGTGTCATTAGCGCTGACAAATGCCGTAAGCTTTCAAATTGCAATTAACAATTTTATTTACTAGAAAAGCTGATAATTTTATAGGCAATTTACCACTTTCCATTTGCCGGTTTTCAAAGCCGGCTCAAGAAAGAGAAAGAGAGAGAGGGAGAAGAGTTTTATAAAAGAGAGCGAGCTTTTAAGCAGTTGTTTTTAATCGGAGCTTCTGCCGCTCATCAGCTGAACTCTGTGTTCGAGACAGTGTTGCCTAATTTCGCAGTTAGATGTAGGAAGAAAGCCAAACAAAATTAATTTAAGACAATTTTTGTTACCGGATAATATACAATCTTTAAAATTCTTGTTTATGACTAGGTTACTAGACAATTAATAAATAAATCAATGAAAAGTAATCTTAAATGTTGGAATAAGTAATTAGGATTACCCTTAACATCGTTTGGAATTCTACCCCATTTGGTTTTTTAGCTCTTACCTGATAAATCAATTTTAACTGTATTAAAGCAACGCATACTGTATACTGTACTGTATATGTCAATAGTGCCTTTCTACGAAAATTAGCTGTCCGAATGGGTTGACATGCGAATTTCTAGCTAAAAAGCTTTTATTTTAAGATCAGGCCAAGAACCGATACGAATGCGAATGGTATTCGTGGAAATTCATAGAATTTCTAGAAATTATAGTGAATGTAATGCTCAAAACAGAAATTAGACTTGCCAGATAAAAGAGGTATTAAAGCATACAATAAATATAGCGTGGGAGTGTGACGAACAAAACTTAACAAATAAAGCAAAATACTATAAATCAAAAGCTTAAATTCAGATAATTGACAAATATGGCATTACTAAATAGAAGCTAATGAACTTTATTTATGGCCAATAAATAAAATATGTGTTTATTATTTTATTAGTCACGTATTAGACAAATCGAGAGAGCAGAAAGAAATTTACTAAACATTTAAATAGTTGCTTAAAGCATCGATTATGTATATTAATTGTTAATAAATTGTGCATAAATTAGCAGCTTATTAGATAGTGTACACTGTACAGCGAGTACAACAGCGTTTATCAACAAAAGCACAATAATTATAAACATAAACACAACAAATGCTAAATAAAAACAATTCGCTTTCCTCTCAGTTTTTGTTGTTGTTGTGTTTTTTACGATCTTTTTGGTGTTAATGCAAAAGAGCGACACTAATCAAGTGAGTAAACAGCTCACAGATTAAAACGACAAACGAGATACAGATACATTAAAAAAACACACACACTGAGAGCGGGTTTAAAGCTTAGCACTGAACGCGTTAATTAGAAAATCGCTGGGACTAAAACGTGAGGCTCCATCACATCTAAAAGAGTTATGGAAATGCAAAATACAAAAAACACTGCATAAATTAAATAATAGATAAAAATAGTAAATTGCTGTTGTAGCTATTCTAGCTGTGGTTGTTGTTGTTTACATTTTGATTTCCTAGGCGCTGAGCTCACGTCAATGAGGTGTTCCCACTAGCCGTCTCACTCGCACCCACATTGATCGAGCGGTGCCACTTTAAAATTGTGACAAGCCAGCTGACAGCGCAGTCGACGTTGCCGTCAACGTCGCACAGTGCTGCCAAATTAGCCTTTTAGCAGCAGATTTATGGATTTTAAAATAAATTAGTCAGAAAATAAATTTAATATTTGGGACAAAGTAGAACTTAAATAAGACAATTGTTGTAAAATAAAATAAAGTTATATACACAGCGCAAAGTATGTGAATTAATAAATGATATTTGCTTAATTTGGTATCAAAATAAGATAGAATTTAATACAATTAAATACTAAATTTAAATGGAGTTCATTTTTATTTAATTTAAAGTCGAAACTATCAAAATTTATCACAACTCTACTGTTTTACCCCCCACTCAATTCATTTTAAACAACTATTGTTGTCAGCACTGTTGTCGCGGACGCTTGTGTCGCTGCCAGCGTCAAAAGCTCTCAAAGCTCGAGCTGGCGAGCAACAGCGTCTGCCAGAAGTTCGCTCATTTTACTTTAGTCAACGAAACGAACGAGAAGCGAGCGTCGCGCGCAAATAAAAATAAATTACATAGAAACGTCGAAAACGTCGCAAAATATTCAATATTTGCATAGAATTTGTTTGTTTGCCAAAAACGTGCTGTGTTATAATTATTTTGTTTAACCGTGTGACGACTGCGGCTCCTTCGAAAAATTTATAAACGAATATATAAACGAAAAGCGCAAAAGTTAAAACGAAACTTTTTGCCAATTAACGAACAATTAAAACGAACCCAATTTTTTGTTATCAGTATTTTCTACATACACAAAAAAATCGAACAACGAACAACAATCATAATAAAAAGTAAAAAAGAGGAAACCTCGAAAGATTATTTTTTGGGCGAAAAGCGTGAAAAATATTTAAGTTCAGTCTGCAAAATCGTCCACAAATACCAGCACAAGTACGGAAAATAATAGAAACGAGTAAATATATTTTAAATAGTTTAAAGTTTATAAATCTTAAAAGCGTTGGAAGTGCGCGTGCAAAACAAAAAAAGAATCTAAAGATAAACAGACACAGATACTTTTGTCTGTCATTGTGTGAGTGTGTGTACTGCTGATAAGCACATCCAGGCGTTAAGTTAGTTTCCAAAATAAAAGCAAACCTATGCCAGTGACAAGTTATTACGTATACGTTATATTCTGTTCTGAATTGTTTGTGGGAAAAAGGAATTTCCAGAAAACTTTCGACTACAAGTTAGTATTATTAACGAGCAACAAAACACACACATAATATCGATAAATTAGTAAATGACGCAGTCTTAAGTCTTAAGACCGCTAAAGGTTTTCATATTCCTATCTAATCTATTGACTGACTCCGTGTCCAAGTAACCGATCGCTTGGCCCCCTTGCCCCGCCCCCCTCAAACTGTTATAATATTTACTAATACAATGACAGCAACAAAAACGAGCAGCAGAATAGGCTACGAATGGTGCTAAGCGACTTTTAAAGACCTTGTGGTGAAATAAGATACTTCATTCAAAAGTATCTTTGAAATATCTCAATAAGATACTCTTGTTAGCTTTATTATATAAATATTTTGAGTTTAAATCGGCTTTGGAGCTTACATTTGTCTACTATACACGTGCTTAGCCCACCCTTTGAGCATTTCTATAAGTACAGGGCCTTTGAAAAAGAAACAAAAAGAGAACGTCGATCACTTGGCACTTGGGGAATTTTTCCCTAGGCAATTGCATTAAGTACGCTTCATATATTATGCCATAGCCAAAGAGCGCGAGAGAGTGAGAGCAAAAGAGAGAGGAGAGAGAAGACGGGCTCATAGTCTACCGCCAATTGACTAAGTATTATGAATCCAAGACTTGATCAAGTCCAAATGCGAACAATTATTATTTAGTGATGGCAATATTCAGATTTATATGTTTTATTAGTCATTTGTCTTGGTCTTGGCGCTTTCTAGCGACTTTTAAAGAGACTACACCCACATCTATCTCAATCTCAACCTCAACGACACGTTTCCTTCATTTTTGGCGCTTCTGCTTCTCTGTCGACTTTTCGAGACACAAAAAGCAAAAATTGAAATGGTTCCAAAATTAGAATTGATTCGTAATTTCGCAGCATTTGTCAAAACGCAAGAAGAGGAAGATTTTTGCCCCCTTTGAGTTGTTTCTTCAGTCAACTTTTTGTAAAGATTTGAAAAGTATTGTTAGCCAAACAAATAGCAAATAAAAAGTATATTCAATTTCTATTGAAACTCAATAATAAATAATAATTGTTTAGCTAAGCAATTTTTCTGAGAAGTCATACGAATAAAAATGAAAATATATATTTAAATATGTATTTTAAAAGCTTTCTTGTCAATTCTTGTCAAAGGAATGTGTTAATTAAAGTAAAAAGTAAGATAACAGCTGTAAAGATCTTAATAAAAAGCTGTAATATGCAAATAAGCAGATATTTATATTTGTTCCTGTCTCTAGTAATAAAATTAAGTAACTAAAGTCCCCATAAAAACCTAATTTAGTTTAGTTTATTTTAAAAAATAAAACTGTGACTAATGCTGCGAATCTAACAAACACTTGTATGATAACTTATGGAAAAATATAATAGAAAACTTGGGCAATCAGCACTTGAATTAGCTGATGAATCTCGCAGTAGATAGACAGTTCTCTCCTTCTCACTCACTCTCTCTCACTTTTGATTTGTGCTTGTGAGCAATAGAAATCATACAACATTTTATATTTGTTTATCAGAAGAAGAACAAAAGACAAGTACCATCTATCAGCCGAAAATGCTGATTTATAGAGGCGACAAAAGACACAGTCACAGATAACAGACTGTAGCAAAAGAGATTCTAGATACAGATACATTCCTACACTCACAGTGGCTGAGAGCTTAATACTTGCTGCACAACTGTCTGCATATTTTGCATATTAGTCAACCGAATCATTGCCAAAATGTTTAGTTTGTTTTAAGAAAGATTTTTCAACTTTTTACAGGTTGTAAACAGCAGCAGCAGCAGCACAACGACGCGTGTTGAAAAGAAATCACAGCGTTTGCATCACATCACATCCTCGTTATCATCATCGACAACACAAGCCTCTTCATCATCATCATCGTCGTCGTCTTCCTCATCAACGTCTTCGGAAATGAAGGCCGCAGCTGTTAAGCGCGATCTCAACGATATCAAAATGTCCATGTCGGAACTGGAGCGTCTCACGGCGGCTCCAACACAGGCGAGACATCATCCATCAATCGATGACCTCAGAGGTCTCAACAATGAAGACAAAATAACGCAGCTAAAAAAGAAGTGAGTACAGTTGTAGAAAGAAGCGGGTAGATCTAAACAAAATGGTTATTCTTGCAGAATGCGTGCCTCATTTGAGAATCTGGTTGATGGGGATGATGATAACAGTTGCCATGGCATTGTCACGACTCCAGATGGCGATGATGATTGCACACACAAACATTTTGGCAGCGGTTTGGATCTAACACATCCGGCAGCAGCTCAATTGAGTGCCAGCAGCGGTTTGAGTGGCTCGAATAAAACCATCGATACCATTAAATTCGAGGAGAAGCGTTCCAAATCGATGGCAACCACAAAAGTTGTAGCTGATGGCTACAGTTCAGAGCAGGCGACCAGTAATTCGGCGGAAATGAAACGATTACAGGCCGGAGACATTGATTACAAAGAGGCTAAGGCTGCGTCAGCGATGCGAAATCGATTGGAGGTGGACGGCGTCAAGACCGAGGAGAAGGCAGCCGTTATGCAGGTGAGCCACCGATCGGTCATTTGAACAATCAAGTACTTAGCTAATTACATGCACTTGGGCTTATGACTATAAGATACCCTTTACTTAGACTATGGACATTTAATTTTAAGTATATAAAATGTTCTGCATACTTTTAGGAGCCCAAGTTGCAAGTGCGGGTAACCCCATAAAAAGTAATGACTCTTGCTTCAAACTCTCAAATATCCCAGACTGTAATTTAATCTTTAACCCACCCTATTCCCACAAATGAACAAGCTTCCTTCTCTCTCCAAACTCGCCTATGTTCAAGCACTGCAAATACTCCATGTCCCACCGAGTTATGCCGCTGTTTGCCCTTTTGCACATACCAAACACTATTCTACGATAAGATTTCTTCGTTGTCATTGAACTCTGTAATTTAATCAGAGCTTTCAAAGCTCAGTACTTCCCCCATCTGACAATGACCCACAGTTAAAGCTCTCGCTGAACCCAGTCAACTGTTGTGCTCTTGCCCTAACGGGACACTCCTTTCAGTCTAACTCCGTCGCGTGCATGTTAGGGTCGCATTTTGTGGCACACACGAGCCGTTAATGACGGCGCCGCCTTGTTTTATTTGTTTTTGTTATATTTATGAAAGTGAAAAGTGTCGCTGTGGAAATAACTGAAAAATTCCTAAGATTCCCGAAACTCTAGACTCTAGACGAAGCGGAGGAAATCGATTTTCTCATGCTTGTGGCTCAGTGGCGCCCAAAAGTGGGCTACAGTTTGTGTTGAACTAGCAGTGCGTATACGTAATATGTTCTTCTACAAGTGCCAGCAGCTCCAAAGGAGCCCACGATTATTGCGACATTTCTGCAATCAGGAAACACCTGCAAAAAGATCAATGCTAAGAAAAATTCAGGTACAAATGTAACCATTTTCTCAACAAGGGTTTCCCAGGGCAACCCTTTTGTTTGTGACTTTATCTAATCAATGTATGAATGTGTGTGTGTGTGTGTGAGTGGAGGGGGCTGACGAATGCGTATTACAAATTAGCATAAATTGTTTTATGATGGGTCGCCATAAACATTGCCAGCAACGCAATTCGATTCCAGATGATGCAATGCTACTCTGTCTATTGCATGTAAATAATTTCAAGGAACAGATCAAAAGTTAACTTACCACAAACGTTAAACACAGTATGATTTTAATTGACAAGCAGGGCGTTAATTTGTGTTAATTCGACTGGCAAAAGTTTACAGCCAAGCAAACCTAACTGTAGCACTCCCTGTATTTATTTAATTGCGTTTTTAGCAGCATTTACTACAAGAGAAATGTACAGCAGACACTGTAAAACCCAATTCCAAATGTTCTTGAAAAACTTTCGAAATACTTCAGTCAAAATTTATAAATCTTCCACAACTTAATTTAAGAACAAGCAGCACTCTTTCTTCACTTGCAATCCATCAACTGACTAACTAAATCCCCTTCCAAAATATCTGGCACTTTACCAAATCAACAGACACGCTTCCCAAGTGCACAAAGTTGTTGTTGTGAGCATAACATTAAAGAGATAAAATTTATCAATCAAATTGAATAGTTTTAATAGTTTTTGAACGCCTGCCAGCAACAAAGTTCCAGTCAAAAACTTCAATAAAACGCTCAATGTGCTCAAAATGTAAATAGTTTTTCAGTTTTAAGTTTTCGTCGCTTTTTGATTTATTTCGCTATAATTTGTACGCTCACAATTCTATAGATTTTGCTACTTAATTTGTTCTCCTCATTTTTGTGCTCGTTGGGGAGCAGAGCAACAAAAACAAAAAATAGAAAAAACTTTTATTTTATTTTCGAGCATTTTTGCTTTAAATAAAATGGCACTGAGCGTTTTACGCTGCTCAGTATCAGATCAGCAATCGACGCGAGCGTTACGCTATATAGTCTGACAAAAGTCAGAAATATATATACGTATATATAAAGAGAAATTTATAAATATATAACAGTAATTAGACAATTGGCACTAAAATAAAACAAGGAAATCGCAAGTTAAACAAATAATCGAATTGATAAAACTAAAAACAAGTGTCACAAAATTAGAACTTGACCTTCCGATCCGATCCGATCGTGGATTATTTCGATTTTAAAAATAAACTCACGTCGCAGCAACAAGTGGTGAAATTCTCTAAAGAATTCTATAGAAATGTGCGAAAACTAAATTGAAAAGAAAATTTGGAAAACTGGAAACTTACTTCGAATTCCAGTTAAAAAAGAATTAAAATGGCTTATCGCTTTCGTCAATATGTGAGATATTTAACAATTATTTGTTAAGTTTGTTTTTACATGTGTTTTAGTTACCATAACTGTGCTACGGAGCCTAGTGTTATACAAATTATTACAAGCTCAATTTGTCGGTCAATGTCAACGATGCTCAGCGAGTGAGATGCGCCCTTATTATCTCTCTCGCACTTGCTCTCTCTCTCACACAAACACACACTCATTTACACCCACACACACTCACAGGCAATTTGTGCGCTATTTTTATGTGAATCAAAATAAATAACAAAAATAAACGATCGAGTATAACACTCTGAAAACATTTCACGCCGTGAATCGTTAAGCAAATAATTAAAAAATTAAATCAACTGAAAGCTCGGAAAAATCTTCTCCCGCTGGGAAAATCATGTCGAATCAAGCGCCTTGGCCCGTGCGTAAGGGAATCTTTCGCTCGACGGGACAATCGGATTTTGTGCCCACACGTTCTCCCAGTCCCATTGTTGAGATGCCGCTCTCGCCGCCGCCCGCTGCCACGCCCCTTTGCCGTTTTGCGCAGAACTCACCGTTATCGCCGCCGCCGCAGCCCATACAAGTATTGCCTCTTACAAGCTCAGCGAATTTATCCACTGCATCGGCTGCCAGAATGTCTGGAGCTTCTTGCAGCTCGTCTTCTTCCTCTTCGTCAGGTTCTTCCTCTTCCTCTTCTGCCTCGTCGTCTTCCTCTTCTAGTTCAAGTTCTAGTTCACACACAAGAGTACGTAAAAGTTCTAATCCACCTTTGCAGCCCGTTGCCGCCAATTGCCCCCTATCGCCACCACCACCGCCCGCAGTCTCCGCTGCCCCAACGACACAAACACAAACCCCGCCCAACAACAACAGCAACAACCACAATCAGAACCACTCACCAGCTATAGTCACCACAACAAATCATAATCAAAATATGAAATCAAATGTACGCGAAATACCCATTGAGGTAGAACAAAGCAAGGTATAACAGCGTCTAAAGTCAGAAACAAAAATGTTTAATGCCTTTTAATAATGAATATATCCCCATGTTATAGCCTAACAGTTACTATATCTCTTAAAAACTGTTATAGGCTATAATTAAGCCTTATTTACAACAAAAAGGCATGCCACTTGGCGGTGCATGTAGTGCATAAGCACACAGCGCGTGTATAACAGTTTGTGAAAACTGTTATACTAACAAATTTTGTAGCAACGATTGTAGTATGCATTAATAAACTAGTGCAGTTGGTTGCATTAACAATTTCGACTTGTATAACAGTTGAAAAACTAGTATACTGTAGGAGAAAAGCCCGTGCAGCATGTAATTAGCTTTGTGTACAACATTTAGAACTGTATGAAAACCTCTATTAACAAATTCAATGCTTTAAATCACCTTTTAGGAAGCCCTCTCGCTGCGTACTGGCGATATTACACAACAGGCCAGCAACAAGGTCGCCGCTGCAGCCATCAAAGTTCAAAGCGACAATTTCTCGGCTGACAAGAAGGCCATATCACAATCGCAGCAATCACAGACAATGACCTCGAATGGCATAATCAGCCAGGAGAAGCATGTGTCATCGGCTTCACAGGCAAATTACTCCATGACACACAAAGGTGTATCCAGTACGGGCAGCAGCATGATCTCTTCCAGCTCGCAAATGTCTGCAACAAATGGTCAAATGATCAAGCTCAAAGATCTCAAGCTCGACGATTTAAAGTCATTGACGGCCGGCAGTGGTCAGCAGGAAATCGAGCAGGCCATCAACAAGTATTCAAATGTATTGACCTCCTTTGTGAGCACACTGCAGGATGATGACAATGGCAGTGTGGTCTCGGGAGGAAGTGGAGGCGGAGGAGCTGGCGAAAAGAAATCGGCAATGCTGCAAAAGATCAACGAGGTGATCAAACGTGCCTGGGCTGTGCCCACACATGGTCACGAGCTGGGCTACTCGTTGTGCAATTCCCTACGTTTAAGCGGCGGACTCGATCTCCTCATGAAGAACTGCGTACAGCACAACATTGATTTGCAGTTCTCTTCGGCTCAGTTGCTGGAGCAGTGTCTGACCACCGAGAATCGTTCACATGTCGTGGACAATGGCCTGGATCGTGTGGTGAACGTGGCCTGCGTTTGCACCAAGGAATCAAATATGGAGCACTCACGTGTAGGCACTGGAATCTTGGAGCATCTCTTCAAGCATTCCGAGGGCACCTGCTCCGATGTGATACGTTTGGGTGGCCTCGATGCGCTGCTCTTCAAGTGTCGCACCAGCGATGTGGAGACACTGCGTCACTGTGCCAGCGCCTTGGTTAATCTTTCGCTGTATGGTGGAGCCGAGAATCAGGAGGAGATGATCGTACGCAAGGTGCCCATGTGGCTGTTCCCCTTAGCCTTCCACAACGACGACAACATCAAGTACTACGCCTGCTTGGCCATCGCCGTGCTCGTAGCCAACAAGGAGATTGAAGCCGAGGTATTGAAATCGGGTTGTCTGGATCTGGTGGAACCCTTTGTGACCACTCATGATCCCTATGAGTTTGCCAAATCCAATTTGGCTCACGCACATGGCCAGAGCAAGCATTGGCTAGAGAGATTGGTGCCCGTGCTGAGCTCCAATCGCGAAGAGGCACGAAACCTGGCTGCCTTCCACTTCTGCATGGAGGCGGGAATCAAGAGGAAACAGGGCAACACCGACATCTTCCATGAGATTGGTGCCATTGAGGCACTCAAAACAGTCGCCAGTTGCCCGAATGCGATTGCATCCAAGTTTGCGGCACAGGCGTTGCGACTGATTGGTGAAACGGTGCCACACAAGTTGTCCCAACAGGTGCCACTGTGGTCTGTTGAGGACGTACAGGAGTGGGTCAAACAGATCGGTTTCAATAGCTACCTGCGTCAGTTTGAGGAATCCCAGGTGGATGGTGATCTGCTGCTCAAATTGAACCAGGAGAATCTACGCGATGATATTGGCATTGCCAATGGAATTCTTCTCAAGCGTTTCGAACGTGAGCTACAAAATCTCAAACGTATGGCCGACTATTCCTCCAAGGATACAGCGAAGATGCATCATTTTCTCGCCGAGATCGGCACTGATTACTGCACCTACACATATGCAATGCTCAATGCGGGCATTGATAAGTGCACCCTGCCACATGTCAATGAGGATATGCTGATGACCGAGTGTGGCATCAAGAATGCCATTCACCGTCTGCGCATTCTGAATTCGGTGAAGAATCTGGAAAACTCGATGCCCAGTTCATCCGAGGAGAATATGGCCAAGACACTGGATGTCTTTGTCAGCTACAGACGCTCCAATGGCTCACAGTTGGCCAGTTTGCTAAAGGTGAGCAGTTAACCCAAAACAACTCCCCTAGAATCCCAGACTAATCCTTCCTTCTCCTATCTTAGGTGCATCTTCAGCTGCGCGGCTTCTCGGTGTTCATCGATGTGGAACGCCTGGAGGCGGGCAAATTTGATAACGGCCTTCTTAACAGTATTCGTCAGGCAAAGAATTTTGTCTTAGTATTAACCCCGGATGCACTGCATCGCTGCATCAACGATGAGGAGTGCAAGGATTGGGTGCATCGTGTAAGTATTAAAGTTGACAAGAATCGTTTCATTTGATTTACTAACATTCCCCCTTTTTGCAGGAAATCGTTGCTGCTCTCAACTCCAACTGCAACATCATACCCATTATGGATCAGCATTTCAATTGGCCCGAGAATCTGCCCGAGGACATGTGCAGCGTGGCGCACTTCAACGGAGTCAACTGGATACACGATTACCAGGACGCGTGCATCGATAAGCTCGAAAGGTACATAAACGGCGCATTTCGGACTAAATGGATGAAGGCCAAATTAAATTAGAATTTAAGCAAGAATCCAAACGAATTATCTCAAAAACTTCAAAACTTTCCCAAACCCTTTTCCAACACTTTTTTTTTGTCTTCCCTCCCACCCGTTCTTCTTCTTCTTCTTCTTCTGATTTCCATTCGAATTAGATTTTTGCGCGGCGAAAAGAATATCGATCGCATTGCAGCGATGGCACCTGGTACTCCCGTCGTCGCATCGTACCAAAGAATGCACAGCAACGATTCCGATTATCAGCAGAGCGGTGCTGGAGGAGGCGCAGGCGGTGGATCTTCAGGCGGCGGAGGAGGCGGTGTTAATGGAGGTGGAGGTGTTGGCGGCAGTGGCGCAGGCAGCGTGGACAGTGGCAATGGACAAGGTGGGCCAACGAGTACGAGTACAACAAGTACTTCAAATCAAAATTCGAATACGCATACGAATTCGAATCAAAATCCGAATTTAAATTCAAATTCGAATCCAAATCAGCGTAGATTAGGCCATCGAGACCATTAAGGCTAGCCTCGAATATTTAGCCAAGAAAATTTAAGTGTTTAAGCCAAACAACTGCACAGAAACATAAAACACTCGACCTCAAAAATAATCCTCAAAGTAATATCAAAAATAAGGAAACATAGTCAAAAAAAATAGTCTCTCTTTTACCCTCTCTATTTCTCTAAGTCACTCTCTTAAGACCACAAACACACACACACACCCTTACACAAGGCTGCAAAACTGGTCATCAAATCAAAAGAAAGCTTGAGTTGTCCTGAGTTGTCCTGAGTTTTCCTGAATTTCCTACAGATTTCAATGAAATTAGTTGACTATTTTTGTTTAAGTTAAATATTATATATTATTTAGTCAATTTCTTTATATAAATTGTAGGTAGTAAGCAAAAACCCTTATGCAGCCCTGGACACACCTTACTCGCTCACTCACTCACCCACACAACCACACACATAACTCTCTCCCTTTCTCTCACTCACTTTTTCTCTTTCTTTAAAAACGTAATGTAAATTAATAATGAATTTGATTAATTTTGATTGCAAACAAACAAACAAAAATCCACTCGAAACTCGATCAGCTAATCACCAGGCAAATAGATACCGGCAATCCCCCTCGCCCGCCCGCCAGCGTGGCAGTACCTCCCTGCTGAGCTATGGACGCGTTCCCGCGAAGCGTTCCAATATCCTGCCACCCTATCGCACCCAGCAGGCAGCACTGCTTCACAAATCGGGAGCTGCTTCGGCATCCATGCAGAACATGATGCCGCTGGCGTATTTGCCACCGCGACGCAGTTCCGCTGCGGGATTGGGTCACAATGCGAGCGTGGCGAACGGTTATCGGTCGCACAGCGTGGACGGGCTCTTGGATCAGGCGGCATCGGCGAGTAGTCAGGATAGTTTGAGCACGCCGGAGCAAAGGATTGCGGCGGCGGCAGCTGTTGTGGCAGCGGGTAGCACTGCGCTGACAAATGCCAGCTCCACGTGCACACTACAGCCGGAGGAGGAGACGGAGGAGGAAGCGACGGCGAGGGAAACCGAGGCAGAGGCTGCGGCGGAAGCGCAGGACGTGTGCCATGTAAGAAGACGGGACAAAGACCACATGGCACCAACGAATGTGCAGCAGCATCGCAAATCCCGCAGCTTGGATCACATACTGTCCAAGCAAACGCTATCCGAGCTATTGCCACCCAGTGAACCCACCGATGAGACGCAATCGATGCAGAATCTGGCATTGCCCATGACACCGCAGCCACAGCGACGTGAGGTCAGCCCGTCCTCATCCAAATCTCCGACACCAGAGCGTCCACAGAGAGGCGCTGGTTACACCCGGCAAAGTCCGGACGGAGTTAGCTCAACGGAGAGCGAGCGTGAGGAGTCGCAGACGTCATCGTCACAGGCAGCGCCGTTACATGGCAATCAGCAGCGAGCGTCGGCGCATGTGCATCGCGGTGGGGGATTGAACAGCAATAAGACGTCCACCTCGTCGCTGGGATCGAACAATAGTGGTGGCAACAATAAGACGATATTTAATCGTACGATGAAGAAAGTGCGATCGCTGATCAAAAAGTAAGCCAGAGAACTAATGCGATCGGAACGATCTCAAACAAAGTATATACTATATATGTAACTCGCTACTTCTGCTACTACCACAAAACTCAAAACAAAACACAGTTACTCGCTTTATTCCCATACTCGTTACCGTTACCGTTACTCGTTACTATTCTAATCTCGCACTGACTCATTTCTAAAACTTATCTTTCATTTACTAAAAACTCTGCTTTCTGTTTCTTACTCGTCACTCGCTACTCACTACTCGCCACTCGTTACATTTGTGCCATTTAAAAACGAATCTCATGCATCCATTATTAATCATTCCACTGGTTACAGTTACACAGACTCACACACTCTGTCCCCCTCGCTCGCTCTCTCTCGGTCTCTTTGTGGTTATGGTACTTTGCTCTCTATATCTCTCTCTCGCTCTCTCTCGTATATCGTAGTCTCGAACTCGTTAGCTTTTAGCAACCACTAAAACTTGCCTGCGTTGCCCGACAACAACAACTACAACAACTTCTTGAACGCCCCTCCTCTTTCAGTCCAAAGTCAAGATCTATTTGCCTTGTGATTAGTTGCAAAAGAAAAAGAAATTTTAAATTAAAAGCGAATTTAAATTGCAAACTGATTTAAAAACTATTATATTATTAACGACTGCATATAAACAAAATATATACAAATATATAATATATATAATTTATGAAACAGAAGAAACACAAAATACACAAAAAAAACTCTATTTTAACTATACGATAAAATTAATATTTATTGTCAAAAAATGTAAATTTAATTCTCTCTTTTTGTCTAATAACCGTCCGGAAAAGAAAAGAAGTCAAATGGAATTTTCACAAAACGTGGCTTAAAACGATAAACTATTTAAGTGATATTTAAAATATTAACAAACTACAAATCTATGCTGTAAAATATGATTATAATGTTAGCAAAAGAGACTTAAGGCATATTTTTAATTAATTTTTGCAATATATATTTATATAATATATACACGATTAAATAGTGCCTAAATTTGGACTAGTTACAAAATAAAATGTGAATTATGATTAAATTTAATTTGTGTATTATTGGAAGTCCCTCCCCCTCCCCCTACCCTTTCCCCTTTTCCTGCTTTATCATTCGCATGTTCATTCAAATTGTTTTGTTTGTTTGTATTTGTTTTTAACAATTTGTGTTTGTTTAATGTTTGTCAACTGCTGCTAATTACAGCTTACTTTCTTAATTTCTTTGTATAATTTTCCATAATTTTCTTCCTATTCTTTGTTAATTTTTACTCTTCTCTCTCTTTCTCTTTTTTTGAAATTTTATTTGTAGACCATAAAAAATGCGCATTGTCTACTGCAATTTGTTGTAATTGTTTTTATTGTTGTGCCTCCACCTGCTATCCCAAGAATCGAATCCCATTACCCATTACAAGGTGATCACCAGGTGATGTCCCAGCTGTTTCAACCAAGCAACAAAACACTCATTGTTATTTATTACAAAAACAAAAAATCAACTAAAAACAAAGCGAATAAAACATTTAATAAATGGAGTAATCAACTCTTATATCTTTTGTATCTCTCTCTCTCTCTCTCTCTCTCTCTCTCTCTCTCTCTCTTTTTGTCATTCCCATTCCAAAATCCCGCACTTTCAATTTAAATTGTGTTCCAAAGCAACGAATTGGAGGACGAACAACTGTCGGATATAATCCTTTCGAAGGCAACGTCCCCAAATGCAGGACGCATGATATTTTGGTAGAAAAAACTATATACAAAATTTTCACTTACCCGAATTTTCCATTAACGAAACTGTAAATACGAAAGAAAAACGAATTAAATACTCTGCGAACAACGAAAATTCAGTTTTTGATTATTTAAAGACTTATAGAATACCCAACTACTCTAGATACTCTATTGAATACCCCCTACACCAAAAGAAAACTAGAATATTTTTGTCAATGTTTCTGGGTTTTCTAAATCATTGAAATCGTTTAGCTTTCCGATCTAAGTAGTCTTTGGAGTGTTCAACTGACGCCTTAACTTTTCAGTATTGTTTTCATTTCAGTCGCAGCGCTTACCTTCTTTTGTTAAGGTAAATTTTTGATAAAAAAAAAATTAGCTAAAGAAATCGAAAATATATTTCAAAATATTTTTACGAAATATTTTCAAAAGTAATTTAAGGTATTTTCTATACGTTCAAAATGGGAAAAGCAAATGAGGTTGGAATGCTCATCGTTGATCCGCCGGAGGAGTTGGTGCTGGAGGGACCTTTCAATCAGGCTGCATGCAAGAAGATTGTGGTCTCGAATCCCAGCAAGACTTCCCGTGTTGCTTTCAAATTGAAGACAACCACGCCACGTCTCTTCTTTGTGCGCCCCAATGTGGGCTTGGTTATGCCAGAAGAGAGCGTTACCATCGATATATTCGTGCATCCAATATGCCCGGATCAGAATGTGCAGCGTCACAAGTTCCTAATGCAGGCCGCCGAGGCCGATGGGGACATTGGCGATTTGCACGAGTTCTGGAAGAATGTGCCACCACCGGCAATTTGGGATACCAAAATCAAGGTTAAATTGATGGATTCCAAGAAATTGGCTTGCATGGAAGCTACTCTTAAATCCCCGTTAATGTTAACCGATGGGGAGAACATGGAGGGTGACCAAATCAAGGATACCAGCGATCCCTTGGCCAAGCTGTTGCAGCAAATCAACGAGTTGGAGGAGGAGCGTCAGCAGTTCGTGCAAAAGGTTGAAATGCTCGTAAAGGAAAAGGACGCACTGACTTCATTATCTTTGCAGCAAAAGCGAAAGTGGGGACGCGGTACCTGGTGCCTTGTGATCTGTGCCTTAACCATCGCCGTTGTCGTCGGCATCCTTTACACCGAAAATTTAAAGTAAACTGGTTTGTAATATTTGCGACACACACAGATAGACTTTTACACAAGCATTCAGCAGAATTCAAGAAACAATTTACTCCGAGGACTTAACTGAGTTTTTATATAGTTTTGAATGCCACTAATCATAAAGCGCGTATTTTGTATGAGCGTTGCCACATCCTGGATTTAAGATAAATCTAGCACTACCACCCCTTTGGCATGCCAGAATGAGTAATGTTCCGTTAAATAATAAAATACTTGCCACAAACGATTTGATGCTTCAGAAATATCAGCTGTGCCAATTCCTTTTATTACCATCGTCATCTTCATAGTTTTCAAAAAAGAAATACTCTAAGCGATATATAATAATTTCTTATAAGAATTAATGTGGAGCTGCCAATTTTGCTGTGGCTGTCGCGTTGCCAACTCAATTACGCTTCCATACGAACAGTTCCGTTAGCCAACCATTTACAGTTATATGATGAAGCAAAAATTAAACGCACGATTTTAAAACAAATTTAGCATGCAGACTTGTTACACTTTATACACACAAACACAATAAAAAATTGCACATCACTGAGAAAAAAACGCATTAAACTATATTGGCGCGTCGCACACTCTTGATTTAGAATCTGAATTTAAGATTCATGTATCACGCACTTTCAAAGCACTCACGGACGATTGACATAAATACATAATTATATACGCAACCGCTTTCCATTATTTTTAATGCTCAAACACTCACAAACACAACATTATTTCGCGTGCCTGGAAATTTGTGTATTTATTTAATTTTCACTGAGTTGCCGAATTACCACACTTGTTGTTGTGCAGCGCTGCCACTTCTACAAAGCTGTATTCGTGTCTAGCGCTGCCAAGCCTCTTTATTTAAATGTGGCGGCACTGCTTGTTGGAACAGCGTTGCCACCACTACAATTTCCTTGGCTCTGTCCGGCAGCACTCGTGTTTACATGCAGTCATAGCAACAACAAACGAGCGCTTGTTTCGCTTGCGCATTTAAATTCATTAGTGAATTAACTATGTGCGCAGATTTAAAGATGTTTAAGTAATGAGTGATACCGATACGGACGATACCGACCTATTGCTGCTGATACCACCCAATTACTACACAGAGACCGCAGAGCGTCTAATGCGGGAAGCTAGAATGAATGCAGCTGCGACAGCTGCAGCGGCAGATGCACTAGCCATGCCCCCACCTCCGCTACCTGCGCCCACAACAGCTGCCTATCAGTTTCTGATGCCAAGCAAAAAGACTGAATTGAATCACATAAATGCACGGCTGCAGAACATAGAAATTGACGAGCATCGCTTTGATGCTCCTTCGGATATATCCACAATTTCATCAAGTACAGTGCGCTCTGCCTTGGGTGGCAGCAAACAGCAACGCGAGCTGCATGGTATGGTGCATTCTACACCCAAGGGAGGTTCTGTAGAACCACCAAGAATGCGTCGCATGGAAGATAACATATTGCTAGAAATCGATCATTATCTCGACGATCAGCACGAGTGGTCACATCAAAGGCAGCAGCATTATAATCAGCATCACAGCGATGATCATTTGCAAATGCGTGGATCCGCGGGTCAGAGTCAGGACTCTCCGTGCCAACAGGCAGCCACTTCACTGCCAAGCTTACGAATAGGGGCATCTGTGTCGTCGGTTGGCGAGAATCAACTCATCAGTCTAAGTGACCTGTGGGGTAAGAGCAGCAATCTGGCAGGAACTGTGGTGCAAAACAATGTGCTTTCCCTGCACGGCAGCCCCTCCCTCAAAGAGGAACAATTGAGGCGACAGCATCTGGAGAAAATGGTACAAACTCTGCAATCCCAATTGCTGGAGTATCAGCAGCGCATATCCGTGGCTATAGAAGTGGATCGCTCCAAGGATACTGCCCTGCAGCAAGCGGAACAACAGTCCAAGACGCTTAACTTTGAGGTACAACATCTGCGGGACACGTTGCACAAACTGGAAGTGGAGCGCAATGATGTCAATGGCAGAGCCGAGGCACTGCAGCATGAGCTCTCGCAGGCGGTGTCCCTGGCCACCAAATTTCAGGAGAAGAACGAACAATTGGAGGCGGATATAGAGCGTAACAGGCGGCAGGCAAGCGAATCGGCTCAGCGAAAGGAGGAACTGGAATTACAGCTGCAGAGCAGCAAAAGAGTCGAGGAGTTGGCCCATAGTGAGCTCAACAAGCTGCGCGACAAGTTCGCCAAGATGGACTATCAACAGGAGAAGGTAGGAAAAGGGAACTCCAAGTGGAATCGTTTAATAAAGTATCTATACTTTACAGCTCAAGACGCGCATTGAGGAGTTGGAAAAGGACAACTCCACGTTGCTTCAGCAAAAGGAAATGCTACAGGATTATCATCAGAAGCAAAAGACACGCGCTGATCAGCTAGAGACGCAACGCAAGTCTATGCAGGCAGCTCTTGCTAATCTAACAGAGATTGAGGTAACTTTCTGGCTGTTAAACTTGGCCAGCCGTCGAACAGCTCGTTCTAATCGCTTCATTTGCAGACAAATCTCAAGCGTAAGCTGGAAATACAACAGAAGTCCCTGAAGCAACATTACCAGCAGCAAATGGAGAACGTTGTGGCCAAGAAGCTGCAGGAATTCCAAATCCAGCTGGACAAACTGGAGGAGCAGCTAAAAGCCGAGGCACGAGAGCGGGAACGACTGATCGCCGAGCGTGCTGTGAAGCAGTTGGAGATGATCAACGAGAAGAACAATCAGGAACTGAATCTCGTGCAGGAGAAGCACAACGAGGAGGTAGAATTGTATCGACTGCAGCTGGCAAATGCCTCCAAAAAGATTGATGAACTCGATCTCAAGCTGGGCTGCTACAAGAACAAGCGGTAGAGTAAAGAATTTTGATGTTTAAGTACTTCCTCTCAATTTTTGTCTTACACTTTCAGTGCGGACATTGCGGAGAAGCTGCACGGCGTCATGGAAGCCCAGTGGCAACAGGCTTTGGCCATTCTCACCTCTCCCAATCACACGTTACAAATGTCTGGCGCTGAGACCGATGGCGATTCCCCGGATCTGAATAATGCACGTCATTATGTCGATACACCCAAATCAAGTAGGACTCAACGTAGCAACAACACGGAGAAGAACAATCTGGACGTGGTAGGCAAGAAGGACCCATCATCGCCCATGGACAAGCTACAGGCGTACATTGAGCTGCTCTTGAGCAAATCTCCCAGTGATTTCGATAAGCTCGATCAGATACTGGCGCTCAGTAAGAAGCAAGCTGCCAACCCTCAAAAGCGCAACGCTCCGAAACCACCGCCCTGGAAGGCTTAGACCTTCTACCCTCTTATATACCCTTTAAAATTGTAATTATTTAACTCGAATCTAAGCTTAAGCATAGCCTGAATTGTGGCTTCTATTTTTGTACTTATAACGCTGAAAGTAAACTGTTTTATTTTTATAAAGAAGAACTATCTTTGCCTATCTACTCTTGCCAATTGGTCGCCACATCGAACATTCAACGAGTGCAAACACAAGAATAGATTTGTCTGGTGAAAAAAGGTGTATTTTATACAGCTCTGTGAACCTAAGGCTATAAAACGTATTGCGTTTAGTTATAGTACGTGTGTATGTGTAGGATTCGCTTGGAGGATTTGATGGAACCGAAATTCCTTTTGATGAATTTGTCATTGATATGCTTTCGATGTTGAAGGAGCTTTCAGCTTCACTTGTAAACGATTTGAGGAAATTTGGGTGCATTGCCGTAGAGACCCTCGGATTCCCAGACCTGGATGTGGGACTCTCGTGTCAGCACCACCAAATGCTGATGTGTGGAGTAGCAGATGCTATGGGAAGAAAAGTAGAAGACAATTTCAGTAGGATTACCCTCGAAATAAGGTGTTAAGCTCACCTGCGAATGGGCGCGGTGCCTGTGGTTATTTCGCTGACCAATTTCAGATCCCAGCTGGACCAGAAACGCACAAATCCACCCTCCATGGCGGTGGCAATGACATTCACTCCCACACCCTCCTTGATATATGAATAGCAGACAGCCTGAATGCGATCCTCGTGCACCAGATGCTGCACATACCGAGCGTTTACCGAGTGCAAGCGGAGTATGGATTTGCCGTTCGGATTGATGTTGACATTCACAAAATCATCCAGACTCTCTTCGGTCACTTCGAAGCATTCATCCGCTGCACTTGGCTTGGTTTGAGCTGCCTGTTCTTGTATACCCTGTAGATCTGAAGGCTGTGGCAACATGTGCACGCTGACAATGTCGCCCAGAGTGGGACTGATGGCCACGTGACTGATGGGTGACTGATGAATCTCCGCGGGTCGTGCTATGGTGCGCACATAGCTCCAGCTGAAAAGTAGATTATAGCTTAGATCGATTGGTTATCATAGATTGATTCTACTCACTCATTGAGATCCCAAATGACGGCGATGCCATCGCGTCCAGCCGAGACCGCAATCTTAAACTCCACGGAGAGGGCAATGCAGGTGATTTCATCGGTGTGCCGCACCAGCAAAGTGGGTCCCAACCAGCTCAGATCAGCGCCATCACGGTGCAGTGGATCGCTGCCCGCACTGCTGCCCGAAGAAGCCACCGAAGCCGACGAGTGAGTGGCATGCAGATTCCCAGCTTCATCGCCAGCATCTGAGGCAGCTCCAGTTCCGGTGCTCTTCGTGGTCATCTTGCGGAAGGCCGAGTTGTAAGAGAGTCTCAGGCCACGCACATAGCTCTGACGACTCTTGGCGCCGGTACGCTGCTGGGAATCCGGGCTGCTGGTGCACTTGTAGACACTAATGCGTCCGGATTTGTGGCCAAACCAGAGCTGATTGCTGTTAACATCACAGCCACAGGCACTGATGTCATCGAAACTTCCGTTGTGCAGCAGATTCTTCGGCTTGGCTTGGGGTTTGTTCAATGGCTGGATGCGCACAATGCGATCATCGTAGCCCCAGGAGATCACGTTGTATGTGTCCGGTTCGGCGCCCTGCATTACAGCAGCCCTGGCGGGCAGAGCGTAGATGACATTGGTATTGCTGAAGCTCACGAGATGCTCGGTGCCGGGTATTTTGTGTATGTTGGCCCATGTGGGCGCCTTCAGCTGCGGTGAGCCCACATAAACGCCCCAACGCAAGCCCTTCACATTGCCCACAATTGGCGTATCCACCAGAGAGTAATCTAGTGTCTTTGTCGCTGGATGCGATGCCTTGAAGAGCTGTCTTGGCATCTGTCCGTACGTCTTGACCATTGTCTTCATGGCCTCCCTCTCAATGGGATCACTAATCTCCGAGTCCAAGAACACTGCATAAGTCTGCAAAAGATTAGGGCTTAAAAGGTTTATAATGGATAGGACTTAGTAGAGCTTACTGCCGGATGGAATACATTGATGGCCTCCACGGCACTCTCGCCCGTCTGCTTGTAGCCAAAGATCAAATCAATCCAGTGATGCAGTTCGTTGCGCACCAGCTCCGACTCCAGCGCCTGACGGTGTATGAGCACAAAGAGACGCGGATCCCGTTGACACCAAGCCGGCAGCGCCACATCCTCCACACGCTCGCCATTCTGACGGCAACCGAAATTGAAACGCTCGAAGTTCTCAAACATTTCGGGCAGACAAAAGAACTCTGGAATCAGTTCCTTGACATCCGTTGGACTGTCCCGACTGGCGAGGCAGTAGGTCGTGTTCAGGGCATGGAATGTGCGATCCGGCAGATCAAAGTTGTTGTCTGTGGAAAGAGGAATGGAGTAAATAGTTTGGAGCAGTTGAATTTAGATCACTTACCTTGGTATCGTAGAAAATAGCTGGTAAATGGCGGCACACGCACCAGAAAGTGCAGCACAGTGCCAGAGTTGGAGTAATGAGAGCTATAGTGATATGGCTTCAGTATCAAGGAGCCCATATTAGTGTTGGTGCTATCGATGTACTGCAGCAGGGCGAGAACTCAATTAAAATCAAATTATATCAAGGTAAACCCATCACTCACTGTGTAATTGCTGATGTAGTGCTGCTCATTCTCCTCCAGCTGCACGGCAATGGGTCTAGGGAGTTTTCGAAAGTTCTGCGCTTGCCGCAGATCCAACGACTCCGACCTGTAGTTGGCTAGAATCCAGGGAAACACCGGATATTGCATGAGATCGTTGTAGGTGCGGCCGGCAATCTGATTGAGTGTCATCAGATATTCCCAATTGGTTAGTAGACCCTCGCGCCATTGTTGAGTTATGGCCAAGATTTTGGCATTGTCCGGCATTGTTACAATTTTATCACAGAATACCTCGCGCATGATTTTCCAATCGTCTGAGTTTTGTAGCGAAAAGAAAAGCGATTTGTTCGTATCGAGTAGAATTTCGAATGCCTTCTCCTGATGCTGATAGCGTTTAAGCCAAATTTCCGTAATGCTCGATATATCACAGTTAACATTAAAGTATTTACAACGATATGTGGCTAGAAAATATAGCTTCAAATCGGTTATAATTATCTCGCCATCGATTTCTCCATCCACAGGCAAGAATTTTGCTGCAAAATTATAGAGTATCTGCGAGTTGAGCGATATGTTCAATTGCTGATCGTAGCTGGCTATCAAATAGTCCAGTGGACGCACATATTGCTCCACCTCCTCCCGTTCCTGTCCCTGATTCCCACAATAGTCGTTCATAAAGAATCGACGATCAATATCCAAATGACAGCGACGCAGACGCGTGTGAACGCGTGAAGGTCCCTCCGTGTCGTCCAGTTCCCAGGAGCTGCAGTATAAAAACGTTTTAAGAATTTATCCAAGTCACTTCTCAAACTATTTACCACTCCGCGCGTTCGCCGCAATGCCAGGGAGCACCTTCGTGTGTCATCCTGCGTATTATCTCAAGCCATTTGGTGTAGGTGTAGGTGTCATCATAATCCTTCATGTGACACATGAGCAGCTTGCGTTCTGCATTCTAAAAAGAAACCATTTCAGTTACTCAGTTGACTACTCTGCTCTGCTAACTCACCTGCAGTTCCGTCACTCGCCTGGTGGTCACCATGGAGGTGTCTATGCAGTGCTGCACCAGCGGCTCAAACTTGTAGAGCGTCTTCTCCAGCAGCTGCTTCTGTTTGCCAGCCACATTACTGCGACTGAGCTCCAGACGTTCCAGTTCATGCTCCAGATTCCAGGTAGAATCATTCTCCTTGATGCCCAGCGCTTGACAAAGCGGCGCAAGATTGTCAATCGGTGGCTTGATGTCCTCCATTAAGCTGAGCCAAAGCAAAGCCTTGATCATCTTGACATCACATATAATGGCGCTCTGGAACTCATCCTGGCAGGTGCGCCACAAGGCATCCACAATGTAAGCACGCAGATCACGTGGACGCGATGGCTGCAAGCCCCAGGCAATAAAATTATTGCATCTCTGATTGTTGGCAATTCCATAAGACACAAGCAACTCAAACAGCGCCAACTCTGGACTGCTGGCCACATAGCTGCTGCTGCCATTGACATTTCCATTGGCAATACATCCACCAGCCGTAAAGAACTGAGTGCTGCGATCGATGAGCAGCTCCATACGAGTTCTACACTCGCTGTTGCTCAGCGAACAGTCGGCTAGGCTGTTCCTCAGTCTGAAGCTATTGCTGCCTGTCGACCCCTGACACGCCTCGAAGAACATCTTGAGCCACTGCAGCTGCAGCAGGGCCTGAGCTGAGCGAAAGCTGCGCACAATCAACGCAGGCTGTTTGTCCTGGTAGAAGGCCAGCATGTTGAGTATGTCCCAGACAAACTAAGGAGTTGGAAAGTAGAGGGATTAGTAAAGGAATAGACTGCAGTCAAGCAAACTGACGTTGATCTGTCCCACAGATTTGAGTGCACGCTCTCCAATGCCGCCCAGCAGCTCCACAATAGAGTGATCCATGTTAGGCTGGCCCAAGCGCAGTGAGTAGAGCTGGTAGAGAGCCTTGACGGAGCACTGCAGCAGTCCATCCTCTACCAGAGTCAGCTGCTCATCGGGGTTCTGTGCAGAAAAGGGATTGGAGGCAATTAGCAAAGAGTTGGCAGAGATTTTGAACAACTCACCTGTAGATAAAGCCTGAGCAGTGCCTTGAACACACGCTGTGGCTCCGTGTTCCAGCTGCTGTGACCCAAAGCCATTGAGATGGCCAACAAGGCTTGCAGACCAAACCGCTGGCGTATGGCCAGAGCAGCGTCTTCCTCCAGGCTGCCATGGCTATCGGTAACCCAGTCCAGACACGCCTCAAACATGGACACGTCGCTGCCATGAATGGTTAGCTGATTGGCCAAGTGCAGTTGATACAGTTGCTTTGAGGCAGTCACCAAATCGGCAGCTGGCAAACGTTTGGTCAGCACCGCCAAGAGCTGAACAATTGCGGTGCGTACGGCACAGCTGCGCTGATTGGCCAGAACCAACAGAAACTCCAGTTTGACATAGTGACGCAGTACCTCATCCACCGCCGAATCGGGCAGCAGGCAAAGGAAATCCTTGAGCAGCATCAGTAATCTCTGCTGCAGAGTGACAATGCCCATCTGATCATAGAAATCGGTCTTGCGATTGGGAAGCGTTACCAACTGATTGGAGCTGGGTGTGCTGTGTCTCGTGGGCTGCCAGATGTAGCGACTGGGATGAGAGTGAGCACGTTTCTTGGCCAGCTTGAGTGGACTACGCCTGGGGCTTTGGCTGAAACCCACAACACGACGCTTGAACTTGTGACGCCAACGCGAAGCTTCGACGGGACTCAGCAATCGCAGTGCAGCCTTGTTGAGATTAGTGCAGTCGGCCATGTGTTCCAGCTGATCCTCCATTTCATTGAGTGCACGCTTGTAACCCGAACTGGAGTTGTGCAGTCGCCGTAATCTTTTAATACGTTCAGCACGCTCCGCATCCAGTTCCTGCACCGGTTGTTGAGCTTGTCTTCTAAACGAGGTGGTAACCCGACTGAGATTGGCGGCCACCAGTGAGCGTTCCTTGACCGGCAGCTGTGGTGTCAGCAGAAAGTAGAAATTGCTACGATCGTGGGTGACATAACACTCGCTGGGCTTGTGCAGCAACAGCAGCAGCTTCATCATCTCGTCCAGCAACGAAGGGGACGGCGGAGAGCCCGCAAACACGGCGAGTATCTGCACGAAGCACTCGGCGGCATAGGGCGAAATGTGCACGGGACTGGGTGATTCGATGACATAGACCTTGCAGAGATTGAGCAGTGCTCGAAGTAATCCCGAGCTCTGCAGTTGCTCCATATTGAAATCCCGCTGTGGATGCTTGTCCCTACTCAGTGCGAGTATCGCACGGAAGAGCATGTCCAGCACCTCGGAGTGCTTGGCTCCCGAACGATGCCAGTCCGAGTAACGCTGCAGCACCGCCAGCAACAGTCTGGGGTAGATTAGGCAAGCCGTTGTATTGTCATTCACATGGAGTCCATCGCCGCGTCGACTGATCAGCGGCTGGGAGCAGGCGTTGTTCACTATGCTACGCAGCAGCTGCACGTCCTTGGCACAGCGCTCCGATTTGATCACGTAGCCAATCAGCGAAAGGTAATCCTGACGCAGAAACTCCGTGTAGAGCTGGGCATCTGAGTGGGCCACTTGAAGCAGCAGGTCCAGTGCCAGCGCTTGGGTGTTCGCTGTGCCCGAGAGCTCCACAATCTGCAATGGAAGTGAAGTATAAGAAGTAGCTGGAAAAGCTATAGATACCTACTTACCCTGGCAAACAGGTAGAGCATCGTGGACAATCCTCCGTTAAGAAGCACCGCCGTTTGCAGGGTTTGTGGATGCTGCTGCAGCAGTTCGCCGTAGAGCATGTGTCCCTGGGGCTGCCCATAGCAGGCCATGTCCAGCTCCTGACTGGCATCATAGCACATGGCCAGCTCCGGCTGCTGAGCCGAGTAGACCAGAACACGCGACTGACGCAGTTGCTTCATGCAATCCACATGATTTCCAAATGCAGAGGACGTGAGCTTGTGAAGCTGCACGTAGCCGAAGTTGGGCTTCCAGTTGGCCACTTGGCACTGGGTGAACTCGGTGTAATCAGGTCCCATGGCGGTCAAATTGAGCATTAGATGGCGCTCTGCGATGCGACGCTTGAAGAGCACGAGATTGGCGAGCGCATAGCGTGGAGCACAGCCGTCCAAGGTGGAGCGGGAGGAGCTGCTGTTGCTGTTCCCGTTCTTGGCGGGCACTGCCTCACCCAACGCCAGCATTTGAAAGCTGTGGGCACGCGTGGCCAGGCGTAGATTGTGGAACGGCAAGGTGAGTGTGTGCTGCTCGAGGCCATCCTGGTGAATGGTCACCAGCAAGCCATCCGTCTGCTGCTGCAGTCCAAACACCAAGTGCATCCACTTGTTACGTGGCAGACGCAGTTGCTGCAGCTGCACGCTGACGCCTTCGAAGTAGCCGGGTTGTCCTTCGTGCGCCTGGTGTCCGTTGAGCAAGTGCATCTGGCCAAAGCTGTTCAGCAAAGCCATCTTTGTCTGCTTCAGTGCATGGCGAAAACTGGAATTGGTGTTGCCCAGTGCTGCTGTCTCACTGCTGCCCTCCACGTGCTCCTCAATGCGGGCTGGCAGTTGCTCGCTGGGCTTAACCAGCTCGAAGATCAGCTGCAGATTGTTACTCAGGTAAATGCTCAGCATGACGGCACTGCTGCCAAGTGACACGAGATGGGATTTCTACAAAGGAGATGGATAAGATTAGATGAAAGAACCCAGCCATACCATGCTACTCACTGTTAAATCCTCGCCTGAGTAGCGTGTCTCCTCGTCGTTCAGCTGGGTAAAACTACGATGCATTTGGGGGCCCTTAACCTCCATCCACATGGACAAGGAGAGTCCTTCTGGCTGCCAGAGACGCGTCTGTGTCACCGGCACAATGCAGGCAGCGCGGGTGAACAAAGTGGTCGCCTGACTCTGCTGATGCTGCAGACGCACTCGCTCAATCTGTTCGCTGATGAAGGGATCGGCTGTGATGACAATCTTGCCATCGATTGTGATGGGAAACTCAAGTTCCATGCAGGGTTGTGCCTTGCGCAAACTAAACCCACAAATGTGATGCATGTGACGCATGAGAAGCTCCGCCGGCGGCTGTTTGCTGGCCAGGATGGAAAAGTAACAGTTGAGCACATCAGGTGTGTTGAGCTGATTAATCAGTTCCAGTATTGATTGCTGTAGTTCTGTGGAGGCAAGTGTGATTAGTAAGGAGTAACTGGTTACCTCAAGAACTGTCTCCTACCTCTTAGCTTGGCATCACTGCTGCTCAGAATGGGCGCGAATCCTTGCAGCAGACACAGCGGTCCACCCAGATAATCCCTGATGACAAACAACCGATTGGCCAGCTGCGTAAGACTCTCTGTCCAACCGCTTGGCTGTCGCATGCAGAGCAACGATAGCTCCACCAGCATTTGAACCACCAGCTGACTCAATCCCTCGTGCATGATGTGACTGCGGTAACGCGATGAGGGCTGAAAAGGTGTCCACGATTCGTTGACTGCATTGGCTGCCACACCTGCTCCACCCCCATTGATCTCACACTCGGATTCACTGAGTTCGGCGATTTCGCCATCGGCTTCGTAGCCCTCGTCGGCAGTCAGATAAAACTCCTGATCGTTCTCGCTCATCTCGAGCTCACTGTCGGCAGCGCAGCTGAGCGAGGCACGTGTGGAGAAGTAATCGGCATCGCCAATGGCAGCATCACTCGAATTGGGTCGACGTCTAGGTGTGGGGGGCGTGGCCAATGCATTCTTAGCGGGTAACTTAACCACAGTTTGTGGCTGTTGTTGTCGTGGCATTTCAACGCTGGCGCTGGTAAAGGAACGCGCACGTGATCGCTCCTCGCCTGTGGGCGTGCGGACCACACCCGCTGGCTCATTGTGTGTGCTCGACAGTTCGGCGATTTTCAGCAGGGTCTGCAGTGTCTGTATGACCGCATTATCCCGAGCATGCTGCTCTCCGTGCTCAGTCCAATTGCTCGAGGCGTTGCTCAAAATGATCGCCTTCAGTTTGCGCAGATGTTTCTGCATCTTCTCAACTGCAAGAATCAAATGAATATGGAAATGAGTACACAGTTTTCAAGAAAAGAGCGTGTGTTATGTCGAAGAGAGATAAAACCTCAGATAAGAAGTAAAGTATCGGCCAGATCTCTAAGATGCTTATCTTCCTCAAACATCAACATCAACAGAGACCGCAACGGAGACTGAGATTGAGACTTTGTTGTCAGCATTCGACGAGTGCCAAAGCAAAAGTGTCGTGTGGAATGCCATTTGCATAGCGTGGAGGTACACAGCAGTGCAGACAGTTTAGCCGTTTTATGGCTACATTTTGTAGAACACTTGCTCACAGCTTATTGCGAAAAAGGAGCTAAATTGGAGTTGTGGGTGATAAAATCTCAGTAGACTTTTAGCTAGACTTTTTTTTGCCTTTTTTCTTTGAGCTGTAATCCCTTTTTGAGCATTCTGTGACTATTTTTCCACCAACAAGTCAATTGAAGTTCTGACAACACTGTGACAACTCAAGCACACCTCACACTTTACACACACACACACGCACACACCTTAGTTTAGCAGTAATTCAATCTCATCCGCTGCGTTGTAAGCTCTCGTATTATAGCTAGAAGAGAGCAACTAAAAAAGTAATGCTGTGTTGCACTGACTGTATGACTAACTGACTGGACTTATAATTAACTCTTAGGCAACCACAACGCACCGTTATTAGAACTAAAAAAAAAAACTAGAACAACAACAGCAACAGTTATAACAACAATTGTTGCCCTCATCTAGCTGAGCTGAGTTGAGTTGAGTGTGTGGGCTTTGTTCTCGAAGCTCAGGGTGCACTACAAGGGCTTCTCTAGCCTCAGTCGATTGCATTGGAAACGCATTAGCCGCGGAATGTCATAGAAGACAGCAGTCGGCAAACCAGAGTTGACAGCAGAAAGGGGTATGCGCAGACAAGATACTCTAGAAGAAGCTCAAAAGTAGCTAACTCTAGTCGAATTTTTATTAATTTCGAAACAGTAAAAGTGTTACCTGAACAGGATTGAAGACTGGCTCAATACTGGCTGGTTCACTATTTTTAAACACTGATTAAACAAAGTAAAGCTTAAATGTATTTAAGAGAAAAGTTCATGCAAAAAATATATTTTTAAATTCCAAATCGTTGGAGAAGGAGCTAACAGATCGTTAACCGCAACAGCTGCACAGAAAACTTAATTAAAAACTTTTTTTAAACCCTACAGTTTCAGGAAAACTTTTACATGATGTAATGTAAACAATAACCAAAGCATACGCTAGTAAAGAATTTACAACGAATTCAACATAATTAACATTACAGCAATCCGGGTAGAAAGTAGCACACATTAAAACTAACAGCATAACAGGCAACTGCATTAACAGCGTGATCTTAACAGGCTGCATAAAAACTTAACAGAAAACTGGTGGCACATTTATATGTAAGAGTCAACTGATAAGCTAATGAATAGCTAACATTGTCCAAAACCTAAACGGGACTGTAAGTTTAACATCAGTAAATTAACAGAATGTAAAGCACTCACTGCAGTATAGACTAACAGCATCACTTACAGCCTTTTAAGCTTAACAGTACCAGTAACAGCGTATTGAACTTATCACTACAACAGAAGAGCACGAAAACACAGCGCACAGCTTGCATACCCCTGACACACTGCCATTACAGGGTATACTGCAACCACTTAAGCGTACAATCGATGACACGCCCACTCTGAGTGTGATTTTAGACACAACTACGCCCCCTCTGCCGCCCCTACCACCGCTTCACACCTGAGAGAGTTAAACTCACCTTCTTCGTTCTGAAAGCCCTTGATGCAAATGGCCATGGTCGCCTCGAAGAGCTTCAACAAGAGTTTCTTACATTCCCCATTCGATTCGTACAGACAATACAAATCAGCATCGATGTTGAATTCCAGATTTGATTCCGATTTAATGTCAGTTGATTCCTGCTCTGGTGAAGTACCTCCAAAGAGTGAGCCCACAATGTTGAATAATTTGCTAAACAATCCAGAGCTGTCCACTTCTGGAGTGACTACTGTGTTCCCAGCGCTGGGCAGGATCAGATGCTGATGGCTGCTGCCTCGTATATCGAATAAAACGATGCTTTCATCGGGTTCAATCGATTGCAAGTGCTGCAGAAAGGAAGGTTCCGTTTGCTCCACGTAGTTGTTTATGATTGCGGCGTAATCCAGGGAGGAGTCCCCGTAGTCCGAGCTGCCTGTGGTGGTCGTTGTGGAGACTGCCAAAGCACTGAACGGCGACACGAGTGTTTCCAATGAACTTGAGCCACGATTTAGCAGCGTTGGCGAAGCCGACGGCGATGTCGTCGTCGTTGTTGTCGTTGCTGTGGTTGTTGCGGTGTTTGTGGTTGCGGCTTTTGGAAGCATGAGGAAACAGCTAAGCGCATTGTAGTTCAGCTTGAGTATGTCAATGATGGTCTTATCGCCATGTCGTAATTCCTCTCGTTCCCGCTCCAACTCCTCCTTTTCCTCCTCCTCCTCATCGACAGTCATTTCCACGGGTATTGAGTAGATTTTGGCAAACTCATTGTAAAACAATTGACTGGTCTTCAACAGCTCATAGTTGAGTGTCCACTGTAGCGCAGTGATGTACAGTATATCCACTGGTTTGTGTCCCTCGAGTAGTGCCATATTCGCCGTCTCATCCAACCAAAATTTAACCTGCGATCGCTTCGCGCACTTCTGTAGCAGCGCCTGAAACAGTTTCGAGGCACGATCGCTGCTACTCAATTGTAGTTGTATCAATCGACGACTTAGAGTAATTTGTTCATGTCCATTATCACCCAGAAAGGCAATGTTATCGATGCCCACCTTGATGAGATCACAGACACCGCGTTGCAGCTCGGGTATGGCCAGCAGATCCTGCATGTAGCCAATGTTCTCCTCATTGTAGAATGCCTTTACCAGTCTTATGTCACTCAAGTACATCACAAAAATGCTCAAACATTCATGCATCACACGATAGTTGTCCAGTCTTCCAGGCAGCTGTAGGCGTGGCAACTTATTGGCCGTACTTTCTGGAGTCTTGCAGTCGCATAGTTGTTTGTATTGTCGAAAGATTGGTAGCACTACCTCGGCTAAGATGCCAGCGGACAGATCGTAGGATAGCAGGTAGGCAATGTGCTTTAGGTGCTTGAGGAACAACAACATGGAGCTGCTATTCAACAGCGGGCGATAGTTATCCTTGTAGATGCCCAAGAGTTGTGAATGAAATGTCGGTGACTTGAACTTCTCCTCACACACACCGCAATGCTGTGGTGAACGCTTCACGAAGATCGTATGCAGCACATTGTAGTGCAGAAATTTATAGGCGCACTTCTGATAGCCACCGGAGAGTTGTGTGGCCAGTCGCAGACAGGTCGCATAGTTGCTGGCATTGTAGTGACAGCAGCAGCTGCCGGTGCGCATTAGCGAGCGCACACTGTGCTCCTGCAGCTCAGCAGGCAGGTTGGGCAGCAGCTGGTATAGTTTACCCTGTAAAAAAGACAGGAGTATTAATAAAAGCTGATCGAAAGGTATAAAATACTCTATTTCTATACCTGGAAATAACAGCTAAGAGATCGCTCTGTGCAGTGTAGCTGACTGTGCCGCTGTCGCTTGTGTCGTGGTGGTTGCTTGGCCACAGCGCTGGAGGTGCTGCTCTCCATGAGGCACTGCTGCTGTTGCTCCTGTCGCGACAGGTGATCCGTGAGACGCAGCAACAGCTTGTAGATGTGCAGAAACAGCAGAGAGCTGCAAGTGGTTGATGTGGCTGTCTCGTGTAGCACATCGAAGCAGCTGTCAAAGTTCTTCAACTCGAGTTGTCCCAACTGCTGGGCACTGTGTTCTACCAGATTGTGCAGAGTGCCAAACATTAGATACAGTATGCCATGGGAGAGCAGCGAGCTGTCATGATTTGCAGCCAGTGCATACAGCAGTTGACTGAAGTTGCTATTGAAGTCCAATGCATTCGGTTGCTGTTCATTTACATCAAAGTTGTTGACACAGTGCGCAATCAGCTGCAGCAACTCGAATTTAATAATCTCATCGTTTTGATTAGCTGCCTCGTCCACACCAGCGCTGCAGAGATGACCCAGTGCAAAGTTGTGCACGGTGACACTCAGTTGTGGCTCCTGTTCCGCATCAATGCAGCGTGTCAACAACTGAATGAGTAGCAAAGCCAGTTCATCACTCGTTTTAGTCGCACTCTTAAACTGATCAAAGCTGCGCTTAATCTCGAGTGAGGCATTAACTTGTTGCTCCTTTTGTAGCTGCTGTTGTTGTTGCTGTTTACGGCTCTTATTGCGCTGTGAGTTCAGGTGAAAGCTGCCTATGAATTGAGCAATGCTGGTTAAGGATTGTAGCTCCGGATTTTCACTGCTCCATTTGCAGTTGGGAAACAGATTTATGCACAACTGACACAGACTCTTCTGCGAGGCTATGTGCTGTTAAAGACAGAAAGACTTTAGTTAAACAATATCTCTTTTAATGAATTATTAACTTACCTTGATCTGCACTCGCAGCAGAAAGGCTAGCAAATGTTGACCAAGTCCGTTTGTAAGGAAAGTTCGTAGCGCTAGGATCTTGTTACAATCACTGGGAGTGCTGAGTATGAGCTGTAATTCAAATAAAGTCAGAGTAAGTATAAATAAATCAAGGAATTTTGTGTCTATCAGCATAAATGAAATCGTTCTCAACCCTTTAAATATAAACTTTTATCGATGATTAATGCCACACAACCTCGTAGAAAGACTCACTGATCTTCAAGGCTTTCCTTGTCAATCTTTTATTCAGACGTAGCTCCTTACTTTACTTGTAGTTTCCTAAAGTTTGCTTCTCACCTGTGCTAGATTATGCTTCTTTCGTAGCTGCTTGATGCACTTGTCCTGTGGCTCCGTTTCCATCTCTTGAGAGCGTTTAGCTGCGCTGATAATCTGATAAACCTGAGCGAGTAGATAAGAGCACAGCTCCTCAGGCAGCTGATTAAAGTTGCTGAAGAGATAAGGAGATTGAAAGAGGCAGGGTGATTACAGTATTTAGAGCTTAAGAGCTTACTGCACTCACCTATTGAACTGCGCATCTTGTAGCGTTTGATCATCCAAGTATTGAAAATTGTAGAGCAACAACCAGAGCCAGTGTTCCTGTAAAGCGATGAATGAGAAAGTGATAAGAAGTGAAAGCAGAAAACAGTTTGCTTAAATGATATACAAACCTTGACACTCGCTGCCTGGCTATCAACCGTCGTCGTCTCAGAGTCTGAAGTGAGCAGATAATGACTCCAAAGTCTGTTCAGTGTGTGCAGCAAAAGTTGACGTTGCTCCTCCTTCGTCTCCGTCTCTGTCCCCATCTCCGCTACCGCTCCCGCTGGCGCCTTTGTCAAGTCCTGGTGCAACTCCAATTCCAACTGATCGCTGCTCGCCATTCTGCTTCTTGCTGCTCGCGATTGCTGCAACTCCTGCGATTGCGGCTGCTTCAACTATTCCTGTTGTCTCCTCAAGCATCGGAGAACGTTGTGGCCGCAATAAGCGTTGCAAGAGAACTGATCTGAGTGTGTCTGTCAGCTGTAATTAAACACAGTCAAAGTAAGTGGCAGTCCGCGCGTATCTCAAAGGGATTAGTGAGAGGGGCGTGGTAGGGGGAGGGCAGAGTATGGGTATTTGCAATGTGTGATTATTTGCAGCAGCAGAAAAGACAGAGGCCGGTGAAGCTGATTATTTGGAGTAGGCATAATAAAAACTTTGATAGTAGTTTCAATACGCCGAGTACGCATTGGTAGTAGCAAAGAAAGGGTATGATGATTTCAAGGAAATGACTGAATTACAGGGAATAAAAGAGCTAGATTTCGCAGAGAATGAAAACAATGTTAAGAAATAAACAGTAAGAAAACGGCTACATATCATTTTTAGCTTTTTTTAGCTACAATAGTTTAATTTCAAGGGGCAGCACAGATTTTCTAGGCAGAATTTTATGGCTTAAGTATCAAAAATAGTAAAAAAGGGCTAAAAATTAAGAGCTTATAAAGCACTCCTCACAAGATATTATTTGTGGCTTACGCGTATTTATACTTGTTTTGCAATAGCCAGATGTCGCACAATTCAATAACATAGCTAAAAATAGCTAGATTTCTAGCTTAAATCACCTTACAAACAAAGTTCGAAAAACTAGCTATAAAGAAGCTAAAGTTACAACACTGAATAGGGGGCGTCTTAATTATGCTAAGCTTTACCGCACACACACACACACATACACACACTAACTAGGGTATCTGCTAGTCTTGCACTCTCCGTTGTATTGTTCTCATTTGTATGTGGTTGTTGTTGTTTTTGTTATTGCTTGAAAGCTATTTATTTGCTATTTATAGACATGCTCCAATGGCGTCGCTGCACTCTGTTGTCAAGCGCACCCAAAGCCGGCATTTGACGAGGGGCACAAAATGCCAGCGGGAGGTTGGGGTTGTACGCAGCGCAGCCTCCACTTACGGAGTAAACAGCTGGCAATGATGCGCATCTGTAACGGTTAATGCACGCACTGGAGCGCCGATAACCGATAAGCAGCAACAAACTATGAAAATGCACTTGCATGTAAACCAATAGAAAGTAAATAATTAATTAACTGTCTAATCGTTAACTGACAAAAGAAGCCTTATCGGACAACGACAAAAGCAGCAGCAACAACAACAGCAACAGTAAGAAAATTAACACAGATTGCAATGTAAACAAAACAAGAAATTTGCACTGAATATCATTCGAATTTCAAACTGCGTAAATAAATACTGACGTTTACGCTGACGCTGCTCATCAAATAATATTACACACACATATCCGTTTATATACTAATGCTACAAAAAATCACCCAGACTTACCAACAAAACAAAAAGAACAACGGAAAAATAATTAAGCACCGAAAAGTACTAAAAAACAACAACACTTTAATACGCCATTTTGGTTTTGAGTGTGTAGACTGTCCACTTAGATATGATTAATACAGCACAATTTACACTTTTTTCATATTACACAGTTTTAGTTTTGATGCGCGTTTGGTTTTGTGTGTGCGTGCGTTAGAGTATTGTTATAAACAAAAACGCTCAAGAAGAACTGCTTTGTTATTGCAGAAATCAGCTGTGAGTGATAGTTCGATAGGTCTTCACAGCGATGACTACTGCAATCGATAGTATGGTTCGTTAACATTTCTGTCAGTGGTAACAGAGTTAACAGCTGATCTGAGCTCCAATTGGCAATGTTATTTGTTATGCCCTGTTGTGCTCAGTCTTTTGGCAGACAGCTGCGAACACAGCTGCGAAGTTAGCTACATTTAATTCGCGTAAAGTCGATCCTCTAAATTATATTAAGTAAAACATTTATAGTTTTGATTAAACATAATGCTGTACAAATTTATTGGAAACAGAAGCTTGGGCGCTAAGAACACAGCGTTCAAGGTGAGCTACCAGATATCAATAGAAGTATTTCGATATAAGCTTATTTGTGTATCAACAACAAGTGAAATAATGTCCGAGATTTTCAGCGCAATTATGCACTCTGACAGGTGTTTAATAGCCACATGTTAAAACATAAGAACTGTTTATGTACACACTGGTGTCGTTAACATATGTGTGTTTGTGTGTGTAGTATTCTAATGGGAAGATAGCTTGTTAAGTTTTATTAGATTTTGATTGGAAAGCTCCTCCCACTGATAAGCGCTATTTTGATCGTGATCACCACCGCACGCGAATTAGCTCCCCTGCGCCTTTTGCCCCCTGTCACGCCACTAAACACACGCAAAACATATTTACAGTGTCTCTAATAATTCTTGTAACACTGCGGAAATTGGTAATTTAAAAATATATTATAATTTGTTAAGGAAACTATAGTCAAATGAGAAAATGTATTTTATTGCAATAACATTTTATGTTATTGTAGCTTTTGGTACACACAATCCCACGACTCAGTGTATTTCATAAATAGGCGCTGTTACGCAAGTTTTTATTTTGCTAGAAGATAAACACGGCAAACTTGTATGCAAATTGTCAACTAGAAATCTAATTAAATTCCAACACCTGATTTTCTAGCTTATTGTTGCCTGTTACTCGACATCAGGTAAACAGCGACAGGGTAAAGTCTATGAGTGCGCCAACGATGCTGTGGCTGATGTTAAGGATGGCTCCAAAATTCTTTTTGGCGGCTTTGGCGTGTGCGGTATTCCTGAGAAGATGATTGATGCGCTAAAAAAGAAGGGCGTTAAGAATATCACAGCCGTTTCCAATAATGGAGGTAAGTACATAAATAGATTGAAAGCTAATTGGCTGCTGGGAGCGTGAGAAAAATAGTTCTTGGACTGAGCTTGTTTACATTTGTGAGCCAGTGCTGTTCTACCTGTTGCGAGAACTGCTTTGTTCACTCACTGTTTACATTTGCAACACAAGTGTTGTTCTATATGTGACTGCTGTAAGAGAGCCTCTCTCAGAGAGAGAAAACTGCTTCTTTCTCGAGAGTGCACACTGCTTCCTTTGCGAGCTTGTTTACAATATATATTGCCAGTGTTGCTCTACGTCAGTACTGCTCTTTTTCCATAACTAAAAATTAAGTGAGCTAAATTTCTTATCAAATTTTCAGGTGTTGACGATTGCGGCCTGGGCGTTCTGATCAAGGGCAAGCAGGTGGATAAAGTAATTGGCTCCTATGTGGGTGAGAATACCGAGCTGGTGCGTCAGTACCTGCAGGGAGAGCTGGCCATTGAGCTGACGCCTCAAGGAACTCTGGCCGAAAAGATTCGCGCTGGTGGCGCTGGTATTCCCGCCTTCTACACGCCCACTGGCTATGCCACATTGGTGCAGGAGGGCGGTGCACCCATTAAGTACACTAAGGATGGCAAAATAGCTATCGAAAGCGAGAAGAAACCAGTGAAATCCTTCAATGGCCGCAACTATGTGATGGAGGAATCCATTTTCGCTGACTTTGCCTTCGTGAAGGCCCAAAAGGCGGATACTCTGGGAAATCTGGTGTTCAACAAATCCGCTCGTAACTTTAATGCACCCATGTGCAGGGCAGCCAAGATCACCGTAGCTGAAGTGGAGGAAATAGTGCCAGTTGGAGCTCTGCAACCGGATGAGATTCATGTGCCCGGCATTTACGTGAAGCGCATCTTCAAGGGCACCAACTACAATAAGCGCGTGGAGCGTCTGCGCATCACAGAGCCGCAACCCGCTGAGGGTGCACCCGCTGCCAAGGCGAATCCCGCCCAGCAGCTCAGGGAACGCATCGCACGACGTGTCGCACTGGAGTTCAACGATGGCATGTACGCCAATCTTGGCATTGGCATTCCAGTTCTTGCCTCCAACTACATACCCAAGGGCATGACTGTTATGCTGCAGTCGGAGAACGGTATACTGGGTCTGGGTCCCTTCCCCACCAAGGATAAGGTTGATCCGGATCTGATTAATGCTGGCAAGGAGAGCGTTACGGTTATTCCCGGTGCCGCCTACTTCGGCTCAGACGAGAGTTTCGCCATGATTCGCGGCGGACACGTCGATCTGACCATTCTGGGAGCCATGGAGGTCTCGGCCACGGGTGATTTGGCCAACTGGATGATTCCGGTAAGTACAGAAGCATTTAAATCTTTGGGGCTGTCTCTTCTTATGACACTTTGTAGTATTCAAAGTAATTTTCACCTTTTCCATTGCAGGGCAAGCTCGTCAAGGGCATGGGTGGCGCTATGGATTTGGTGGCTGCTCCCGGCACAAAGGTTGTCATCACCATGGAGCACAATGCACGCGATGGCACTCCCAAGATACTCGAAAGCTGCTCGCTGCCGTTGACCGGCAAGGAAGTGATTGATCTGATTATTTCAGAGAAGGCCGTGTTCCAGGTGGAAAAGGGCGTGGGATTAACACTGATCGAGGTCGCCGAGGGCTACACAGTGGATGATATTATTGCCTGCACCGGTGCCAAGTTCAAAGTGTCCCCAAATGTATCCACCATGAGGCAGATACCCATTTAAGTGCCTGAGTAGGATGAGTAGGATCCAAATCCGGGAGTGTGGCGGTGCAATCAGAAGGCTAATCAAATAATGTTGTTCAGGTACTCGAAGTGATAGTTTTGTGCATTTATTGTTGTTATATTGAACGTGAAAACAATAATCGATTTTTGTAATTTTTACCATTAAAATTGTAAAGTTTGTTAAAATTAACTCGTTGATATTGTGGGATAATCCTCAAGCGATCGCCTTGGCCATATTCTTCAGTGCCTCGGACCGATGTGCCATTCTCATCTGTTTATTCAGCATATCAAAGGTGCGATTATATTTACTATCCGTCTCATAGCGACAAATGGCGCAGAAGTGTGAGGACAACACGTGGAGGGGACTACGGAAATAGAGACCCTTCTGCATCGTCAGCGAGTTCTTGTGATGTGACATCATGTGCAGCATTATCTCCAGTATGGAGAGTATACTCCAGACCAAAAAACTCCAGCAGAAGAGCGTCGGTATGAGGAAGAGCAAGTAGGAGTTGCTGCGCTCATAGCCCAGTATGATGTTCTGTTTGCAGGAGAAGTAAGAACGAGGTTTGGTTACGATAGGTCAAGTATTTCGCTCTAAAGTACTTACGCTACTAACGCCATCCATTTTGATGTAGTCCTCCCGCCCATAGCCAGGAGTTTCTTTCTTCAGCTTGGACTTTGTTTCCCTTGCATCGTCACCCACCAAATGTTTGGCCGTTATGTCCAAGTCTTCCTGATATTTGTTGGCTAGGACATTATCGACCTCGTCGCAGATAGTGCCACGCAGAAAGTGACGCGGCACATGAAAGTTGCCGTGCTTGCGATATCGGACTTTCATCTGATCATTGACCGGTTCGCCGGTCTCCTCATCGTATTTGGGTTGTTTGACGCGTGCGGAATCCGTATAAAAATACTCAACCTCACCCGTTTCGGTGTTCTGCAAAGATACCGGCAGTCCAAACAGAGTTTAGATAGTGTTCAAAAAAGTTCTATATATTTTTAAGTTGGCTCTCTTAGTGCCCTCTGCCTCTGTCCCTCTCTTGATTATTAATAGTGCCAGCAATTAAATTGTTTATGCCTTATTTTGTACGAAAATAGACGAGACGAGCTCTTTTTTTTTGTGTTTTTGTGTTTGCTGATAAGACATCGCTCGCCAAGGGGAATCTTAAGCCGATATAGTCTGCAGGAATCGCATGTGATTCATTTTACGGTACTTAACGCGTAATAATTTCTATGCCCAACGAAATTCGCTTCAATGGGCCAAAAGTTACACTTCTTACCAGCACCATGTTTAGCCTGATACTAAACTCATAAAGTACCGCTTTGTGATTTCTTTCTTGGGCTTGCCCCGTGAAACAAAAGTTCATAGCAGCTGCTCGAAGGGATTGAGCCCAGTTTTCATAGGGTCAGGCGCTAAAATCTGATAAAATAACTAACATAACTTCCAAAATTAGTCGAAATGGTTTAATTTTTCTCACTAGTTTTGTTATTTCTTTAAAATTCTATTTCTAAACCTCCACCACTACATAATCTCTTGGTAGCTCATTCGATACTGGGCTAAAAATTCAAATAACAAGAACACCTTATCGTTATCAGCGAGACTTGAGATATGGCGCCTGTTAGCTTATGAAATATACTGTGTATTAAGTTTGCTGGCTTATCATTTACATTCTCCATAAAAGTTATGGTACTTTTTGGGACAGACAAGCCAGAAATTAAATGTTTTAGCAACTAATACATTACAGATAAAGTCTAGTTAACATTTACTAAGTATTTCTTGATGTCAGCTACTCCAACTGACTTTGCGTGCGAATTTGGAAAACAGGAAAACTTTGTAACTGAGTGCCACTGACATGACATAATAATCGGCTAGTTTCAAATATAATTATAGTTATTAGCATTGATTATATTGTTCATATCCGACAATGACTTGTACTTAAACCGTGTTGTGCAGTGTTACGTACGTTCCTCGGATGTTTAACTAACCTAATGCACCCATGAATTTATACACTCAATTGAGTCTATAGTTGAGACGAATGACAAGTTATATTAAATATACTATGTACCACTTGTAGAAATACTTTCTTTGACGCACTGACTTTTAAGCCAGAGCCAAACCCTCCCGAACTAGGAAGGTGTGGGCGTGTTCTTATAGCAGACATACCCCAAAAAAAGGGTTGTGCCTTTAAATGGTGGTAAACCCCAGATAAAAACTGTTTATTTAATTTTAAAAATATTTAAATAATATTTATTATTTATAATTTATAGAGCTAAGGTAGGTAAAAGGTTTCAGGCAAGCTGCTCGACTGCTGTATGCCCAGCATTCATACATTCACTTCCTACTTACACCTTTTTGCCACAAAACTATAAGCCTATACTACCCACTGCTAGCTGGGCTTAAAAGGTTTTGTAAATTTGTAACGCTACGCTATCTACTCTAGGTTAGAGGTCCCTGTAATTGCAGGAAGCTAAAAGGGTACTTGAAAAAGTAATACCTGTGGTACGACTAATTTGATGACAACTCTACGATAAAGTAGGTCCATGTAATAAAATCGCTATTGTCGCTGTTTGTTTTTACACTTGATAGTGATAAGGGCGCTGTTAAACCAATCAATAGTTTAGCACTGTGCCGATTATCAGAGCTACAGGCGTACGTCACACACTCGGACAGGGAGTGCAAAAGAGAAAGAGAGCAGCAAGAGGGGGGAAGACACAGAGAGAGAGAGGCACTGAGTGTGTCATTAACATGTCTGGCATTTAGTAAAATAAATCACAACAAACTTTGCGCTGTGTTAAACTTAAACTAAAAACACCGACGAATTTAATTGATTCGAAATAAATGCGCGCCAGTCTGTCTCTTTTTATTTCTCTTTCTCCCTCTCTCTCTCTGTCCCGCTCTTAGCTAGCAACTAGGTAAAAGTTAAAAACTCGTTTTAGCCAGACACCTCACTTAAAACTAAATAAAAATGGAGCCTAATTTGGCCAGACGAATTTGGGGGAAACATAGAAAAGAGCTGATGATTTGGCCAATCTTTTAGCCCAGTTAACGAGGGGATACATAGAGCTGATGTGTTTGTGTTAAGGAGGGGGGCCCAGTACTTGAACTGGGCAGCCAACAGTCGAGCAGCTCCTCAATTTTCTCACCTTTATGGAGTATACCATCGTCTGTCTAGCCCAGTATTTTATTATTTTCGTATGTTGATATCGCTTTTCTGGGAGTTTTGTTTGTTTATTTATTTATAACTTTCGCACCATTTGAAACACACACAATTCATTTATATAAACAGCATATAAGTTATGGTATTTTCAAAAGGCTTTTCCAACCGTCGCCCGTCCAGTCCCGTCGACTGATCTATAATTATTTTTGGTATTATTGTATTAGAATATTTGTTGTTAATTAAATCGGACTCTCTCACTCGCTCCCTCGCTCGCACTCACTCACACTCGCACGCTCGAACCGGTTGTTGGCTAATTGAATTTAATTACTCGCCGTTGTAAGTAATTTTTTACTGCTCTTGATTTTTTTTTGGTGAATAATTTTACACTGGATTGCGTAGCGGAGAGTCCCTATATAAACTATCAGTTTATATATATAATTATTAACCTTTTCTATCGACTTGTTTTTGACGCGCACTGCAAGAATCGATGAGACGCGGCGATTGTACACGTCCGTTGTGCACAGCTTTTCGTTGGAGAATGAGCGGCAAAGCAACAAATAAAAACAAAAAACAAAACTTGATAATGAATGAATTCCACTACTCAGTTTGGCACTGTTATAGCAAAAGAATATGGGAGAATGAGAGGGAGAGCGAGAGCGCTGAAAGCTCTCTGAAATTAGTAGACTGACAGAGATCTGTGGAAAGCTTTTGTGGACAAGCTTTTGCCAAACGTTCTTTGCTGTCTCGACTAAAGTTTGCATCTTTCACGTACTGAAAAGCTTTGACTGAAATATTCAAAGCGAGTTTTGAGGTCTGTGCGTATTACGCATACGCCAGGTGTGCAGTGACTTGGCTTATGCTCGCTTGGTGTTGGTGGTGTACAATTCTTATCATATCCTAGAACCATCACTTAATTTAATGTACATTACTTAATTAATAATTTTTGTAAATTTTGTTACTTTAGTAGCTTTTTAATAATATATTTCTTGATTTATTTAAAATAGATGTAAAAAAATTGTTTTATTTCAATACTTTATTTTGGATATCATTTTTAAGGCTTTCATTTATGCTTAAAATCTCATATGAAGCATAATGTCATGTTTTATAACTTATTGATGTCTAGCAAAAGTTTGATATATTTACTTGTCGCCTTTAAATAAAATTACATTCAAAACATTTAAGTTTTTATGACAGTAACTCGCTCTTTGAAGGCTGGCTTAATAGCTTTAATAACTTAAGCGATTTTAATTTATATCTTTAAGCCCACAATATTAATATTTATAAGAAGTTTACTTGATTTAAAGTTTTAATTACTCTCTGCTAATTTTTCCATAGCTTTTATCACACCTCAACAATAAAATCTGGCAACTGACTCGTGTTTTATCTGGCTTTATGGCAATGTTGTTGTATTTGTAATTTTGGTAAGTGATTTAGAAAATCAGCGTTTATTATGTTTATTACGCATACGCTCAGTTGAGCCAAAGTTCGGGGCTGTTGATGATGGCTTTTGTTATTGTTCCCGCTGGACTGTGTTATCTTAAAAAAGATTACAAAATTTCCCAGTTTTTGTCACATTGGCATTAAGTTAGTTCGAGTTGCATTCTTAAATTTAGTAGCTGCGCGTTGGGCTTCTCGTTTGGTTGTGCTTCTAGTTGAATAGATTTATTCCACTCCAGTCAAAGTGTCATTCGTTTTTATCTTAACTATCGTGTGTGTAATAAACGATTTATGTTTAGTCGAGTAGCTGACAATGCAGTGAGTAAATTAAACAAGTCAACAACTAAATAACTCTTAGCTAACTGATGACTAGCTGGCAAATAAGAAAAGCGGTGTAAAATTTCTTATACTGTATTATTTTTGGTAGAAGAGTTACCATGAAAGACTTTAAAAGATATAAGCGCATTTATTATTTAACTGATTACTTTGTGGCCTATAAACATTTTGGTTTTACAATTGTTTTTGTTCCCCTTGGGGCCAATTTATCAGCTCATAAACTCTGACACAACACGGGTCGATTAATGGCTCGTCAAAATCTTAGCTAACTATTAATTAACTATACGCTTATCACAGTAACGATATCAAGAATGAATCTATTGCTGCCAAAGCAAAGTTTTCCTCAAACGATGACTACGATCCCCATTTGCATCGCACTGCCAAGAATCCAACCAAGTGAGTAACCTACAAATCTACTTATACATCGGCTAGATTTATGTATAACTTTTCTTATTTTCTACTTAGCAACTGGCAAACCTTTGCGCATTTCATCAAGGCTTCCATTGGCACTGGTGTTTTGGCCATGCCCAGCGCCTTTGCGCATGCGGGCTATGTGAATGGCATTCTCTTGACCCTGATCATTGGCGCCTTGGCTCTTTATTGTCTACACATTTTGGTAGGTAGCATTTTTACTTAAAGTCTCCATGTTATACTGGTCTTCTTTTGTTTGCAGATCAACTGCATGTATCTGATCTGCAAGAGCCAGCGAGTGCCCTATGTCAGCTTCTCGGAGGCCATGAAACTGGGTCTTCAGCAGGGTCCACCTTTTCTGCGATGTCTGGTGCCTATTGCTACGTAAGTTAGCCTTTTCCTCTTCTGCTTTTTGGCCGCATTTGTTAACTTAACTTCTTACACACCTCAGTCCCTTTGTGGATGGCTTTCTGGCCTTCTATCACTTTGGCATCTGCTGTGTCTACGTGGTCTTCATAGCGGAAAGCATCAAGCAATTGGTCGATGAACATCTTGTTGAACTGGACGTTCGTTTGCACATGTGTTTCATCATTTTGCCCCTGCTGCTGATCTATAGCATACGAAATCTAAAACTTCTGGCTCCTTTTTCCAGTGTTGCCAATGTGATGCTGTTTATAGGTAAGTTTTAATCTGAAAAGTGCTTTTATGTCCACTGTATGTTACTTCTTGTTACTTTTCCAGGCTTTGGCATTATTCTGTACTATATTTGTACCGATTTGCCACCTCTCAGTAAACGCAAGGCCTTTGAGCATTTCACTAAGTTACCCACTTTCTTTGGCACTGTGCTGTTTGCCCTGGAGGCTGTGGGCGTGGTAAGTATTTGTGGCTTTAACAGAGCTCAATCAATTACATCTCCTGCTTGCTCTAGATCTTGGCTATTGAGGAGAACATGGCCACGCCCCGCGCCTATGTGCAGCCTTGCGGCATCATGAATTGGGGCATGTGCATTGTCCTGTCTCTCTATGTGTTTCTGGGCTTCTTTGGCTACTGGCAGTATGGCGATAAATCCTTGGGCAGCGTTACTCTAAACATACCACAATCGGAGATGTAAGTCTATGATGTATCACTCTTCCTCTATCTCCTTTCTTTCTCTCTTTCCTCCAGTCCTGCTCAGGTGGTCAAAATCTTCTTTGCCATCACCACTTACATTTCCTATGCGCTGCAGGGCTACGTCACCGCTCACATTCTGTGGAATAAATACTTGAGCAAACGCTTCAAGGACGTCTCCAAGCACACGCTCTACGAGCTCATCTTGCGTGCCATCATTGTGCTGCTCACCTGTGAGTTGTAACAGCTTTTCTTAAAGACTATTTACAACTAACTATCCCTTTTCTTTCCTACAGTTTGCTGTGCTGTAGCCATTCCCGATCTCTCGCTGTTTCTCTCCTTGGTCGGCTCCTTTTGCCTATCGATTTTGGGTCTCATCTTTCCGGCTCTGCTGCAAATCTGCGTACAGTATGAACGTGGTTATGGGCCCTATAATTACCGACTTATCATCAATTTGCTGCTGCTGATCTTTGGTCTCTTTGGTGGCGTTGTGGGCACTTATGTCAGCATTGTGGACATTGTCGAGGCCCTTTCAAAGTAGCTTTGGCTTCCAGCCTTAATGTTTTACCATTAAATACTAATACACATAATTGAGTTGCAGTTGGGAATAAGTGGGGGTGTGTGTGTGTGTGTGTGTTTGGGTCTGTGCAACGCGGCGTATGCGTAATCTAGCGTGGCCTCTGCGTGTGGCTTATGCAAATCATGTTGCGGCCTCTCTATGTGTCATTTGGGGACCTGTTTACTCTGTTTGGCCTGCTAATTATAGCAGCCTATGCGGACTCAAGCTGGGGGGAAGATCTACTAGAGTGCACACGACCAGCAAATACCCTGAAGGCGTTAAAAATAAATATCTTAAGTGGGCCAAGCTACCTTGTTTATATTACTTACATTAAATAAAAGTTCAAAATTGTTTTCAACGCTTTCTGTTTGTTTATTTATATGTAATTAAAATCTAATAACAACTCAGGTGAAAAGTCGAAATACTTTAATTAAAAGACAAGTTTTGCGGCCATTGTGGTTAGGCGCTGGAGTCTGTGTGTTGCCCATTGGCTCCCTCTACCGCTCCGACCCCCTACCACGCCCCTTTACATGCCCTTTTTGATAGCCTGGCTGACAGACATGGTCACGTGCTGCTGCAAATGCAACGAACTGTAATTAAATGCAACCGCAATTAACACAAAAGCGCCCGCAGCTCGCAATGCCAGACAGACACTGTGTCTGTGTGTGTCAGTGTGTCTTTGTGTGTATGTGTCAGCGTGCCATTCCTTGCCAGAGATGCCACTCAGGTTTTTTTAGAAGGAAGCTTGTCTACTTTTAGCTTCCTTTTATTTTTAAATGATTTCAAAATTACAAAATATCAACAAAATAATTAAAAAAATTAGGAAAATGTTGGATAAATGCAGATTCACACAAAGTTATTCTCAGATTTTAGTCTATATATATTTTCCCTGTTAAAGTACGCAGCTATTAGTAAAATAGCTAAATTAGCATCACTGTTCCTTACACACACTCACTGACACTAACTCTCCCCATCTCTCTTACAGTTCCTTTGACTCTAGCTCTGACCAGACTCGACGCTACTTCAGCAATTTTATTTACAATGTTTTTTGAACACAGGTTCCTGTCGACATGTTTGCTGCTCTTTCTCTATCTCCTTGTTCCCCTTCTCCCCTTCTCACCCTCCTCCTCCTCTCCACCTTTCTTCTCTTGCGCATACCCTGTCTCCCATAAGACACCAATACTCACAGAGACAACTACAAGCTTTGCACTTGAACTAAACTTTCTGCACTTTATCGCTGCAACTCTTTGGACTGCCCTCGCTGTAGTTTGGTCGCTTGCTTTGTACGTTTAATTACTCTTTTGACGGAAATAACACAACATTCGTTTTAAAAATGGCAACAAAATAGGAATTCTACAATTGCAGACAGCTCTTTGGGCCAGTTTCCTTTTACTCACTCTTTGTCTCCTTCTCACTCTCTAACTGCTTACCCCTCCGTCTGCTCTCAAAGAGACTGCATCACAATACTCTAGTTGCTCTTTCTGTACCCTGTGCTGTAGGTGTAACATGTTGGTTGAAAGTGTGTTAAAGGTAAAAGTGAATAAATTTGTTGAGCTCTGAGTTGCTTTGAATTAGAAGCCTTCAAATTGGTCACCAGACTTCCAGCATACGCTAGGAAGAGAACAAGAGAGCGAGCTTTTAACAGTTGTTGTGTCGCGGTCCAGGAATTTTTAGTTCGATCGCATCGCTTTCCAAGACAGACGTGATTTTTGGACTCCGCTTCAAATCACGTGTTTGGCTGTGCATAATAGTTGCTAATTTGTGTGCTGAGCAAAAAGAGGTAAGCTTTAATTTGATTGCATTTAATTTATCAATGTTAAGCTACAAAAACAAATAACAAAGCAAAATTGCTTGCATATACATGTTCGATTCAAATATATGTTTATATATATTTGTGCACATACTTTGTTGTTGTAGCTTTGCATTTGTTCTTATCGCGTTTACCATCTACTTCTTACTTCACTTTTGAAGAAAAAAAATCATCCGTTAGTTCGCTCTATTCCAGCTGCACTCAGCAAGACGCTATCTGTCTCGCTCTCACACACAGAACAGGGAGCTTGGCTCTGTTGTTGCTGTCCGTTTTGGCTGCGTCGCTTACGCCGCATAACTTCGTAGTCTCTCTCTTGTTTATCTGAATTGATCTCTTCTGTGTTTCTGTGTGAAACAAAAAGAGGTAAGCTATAATTTGATTGCATTTAATTAAGGCATAGCTACAAAATATATATGTATATATAATATATATATATATGTATATATATATGTATATATATATGTGCACATACCTTGTTGTTGTAGCTTTGCATTTGTTTTAATTGCGTTTACCATCTACTTCTTACTTCACTTTTGAAGAAAAAAATCATCCGTTAGTTCGCTCTATTCCAGCTGCACTCAGCACACACAAAACACGCTCTCACACACAAAACAGGGAGTTTGGCTCTGTTGTTGCTGTCCGTTTTGGCTGCGTCGCCTACGTCGCAAAATTTGGTACTCTCTCTCTGGTTGATCTGTGTTACTCTCACCACTGCTCTCTCTGTGTTGTTGGTGTTGTACGTTTTGTATGCGTCGGTTCGGCTTGACGTCGCACAGGCGTTGCGCCTCTGCTCATGTATAAATTTATTGTTGGGTAAGTGCAAAGCAGTGCATTGATTAACCCTTGTATGATTTACGTCACTTTTTAATACATTTGGTTTGCTTAACCCTTGAAAAACTTTGGCAATCGAATCTCTTACATTAATTTTTTGTATTCATCAAGTAAAATGTGTTTATTTAGTCTACAAATTTTTAGTTCTGATATTTCTAACGTACTATGGTATTTTCTAGTCAGGTGTGCTCCATTTCTTTGTTTTTCCATCTCTAGTGCTTTAATTTCTGCTGACAATTTAAATAGATGCGAGCCAAAAAAGACTTTGAGTCCGAAGAACTGTTTCTGGGCCTGTTCTAAGGCTTTTGACTTTCATACAACGATTTTGTTTTGAACGCTACCAGGCAAATTAAATGACAAGTTTACTTGTTGACCGTATTCAAGCTGTTTTTGTTCCTTTCGCTGTTTTTTTCGTTTTGTGATTCCGATTGCGATTGCGTTCTTGGCATTTGAGCCATTTGGCCGTTTGAGCATTTTAATTATATTTGTGCAGAGCAGCGAGACACAAAACTCATTGGCTGGGAGTTTTAGTGCTTCCGGGCAGTTGGTTCCCTCAAACATTAACGATGTTGTTGTTGGTAGGGGAAATTGAATTACGCACAATGCTAGGTAAACACATGGTCACTGCATTTGATGAGAGACTGAAAAGATCTCCAACACTGAGAGAACGAAGGCAGTTGAAGTATTGAAGAACTATAAAAAAACTCATTGTAACTTATTTAAACATCTGTTTTCTTAGTCTCTTCTTTAAACTTTAAAAACTTTGATAGTTTTTAAGCTTGCCATATTGAATTCCTTCCATGAGATACTTGTCTATTTCTTTCAGTGTTTGTGCGTAAAGTTAATTAGAAAATGGACTGAATACTCGCTCATTTCGCCCCCTGCCAGCATAAAATTTCATTTCATTAAATTGTGCTGGCCATACACACTCTCTATATATTCAGCGGTTATTCATAATTCGCATATTATTCAGCTCGAGACTTGTTTGATCTAAATCTCATTCACTGACAGGCACACAGCACCTACACACACACACACTCAAACACATGCATATAATATTCATCAATTTATTCCCACTTATACTACATCAGTTTTTAGCATTTTCGCTTAACAGTTTTCGCGCTTTATCTGCGTATACGTAATACGAGTATGCGTTTAAAATGAGTATATATATTTGCCAACGTGTCTAGTCAAACAATGCTGCACATTTTCCGGGCAGTTTTCATAAATTTTATAAATTTTGCTGGTTTTTGTTTACATTTTATAAAATGTGTTGCATGCTTTTCAGCGCTGCCAACTGAGATTATTATTAAAATTGATTTTAAAACCAGCAAACAATTTATATATTTATGTATTTTGGTATCAGTTTACAAAGCACGAAGCACTGAAATTACTGTTAACTTTGCAAAAGTTGTTAAGAGGAAATTAAAAGGGGTTTTGGGGTGTAGAAAGTAGAGAAGCGTGGGTAAGACAGCTTTAAGTTAATGAATTATAAACTATTTATTAAAGTTATTAATTAGTTACTATTCTCAAGCTTTTATATTGTAGAGTTAAGCCTTAATTCTTCCTAAATGGCATACGATTTCTTTTTGTTTTTAATTCATTTCCCAATCAAGTCCTTTTCCTGCTTTCCTGCTTTATAAAACACCTACTCAGTCTACCAAGAACTTCAAGTTAATTGGCATAATTATTATTAAAGAGTTCCTTTGGTTTTGCTTGCCTAATTTGCCAAAATTCCGGCTGTTTATGACTATATTTTGTCTACTGTTTAGCGGAATCTCTTAATAAGCAAAATAAGCAATGGCAATTTGGCTCTGGAGCAAGTACTGAGTACAATTGTCAAATGGGTCTATTCATTTGGGAGTCATTTGGGGCTCAACTAAACCCAGAGCTTATCTCTCACTCAGTCACACACTTCCTCCTCCCCCTCTCCCCCTCTTCCTCACTCTTTAATAGCTTGTGATTCCACCTCTGAACGTCGTTTTTTGGCTTTGTGTGTGAAATGTGTTTGCATATTTGCTCATTTAGTCTAGCAAGTGCTTAATTTTCTGCATACGCCGCTTGTGAATGATTCATTTTTATTCATTTAACCAATTTCTAAAAAGACAGTGGTGTGGTAGGAGGGGTAGTAGGGAAGGGGGTGTGGTTAGAGGGCTGCTTGATGGCAAATGAGTGCAGAGAACAAAGCGCAGCCTCTTGGCAATTTGTTTGTCTGCTTGTAACAGCCGCTATCTCCCAGTGTTTGTGTGTGTTTATAGGTGTGCGTGTGTGTGTGTGTAGGTGTGTGCCGCAACAAAATGATTTATTTTACGCAACGCTAAGCACACACACGTCCCAAGCACAACAAGAGCATCAGCAACAACGCACAGTGGGCAAATTTTACAAATAAAGCAATAAATTAAGGAGGATTAACACCAAGCGATTTATTTTATTTTTTTAAAGCCACCATTTATATAAAAAAGTTATCAAACGTAATTTAAAATTAAAGCTTCGCTGTGTCTCGATTTGTGTTTTTGTCCCACTGTGCGGGATGTAGAAAATCAGCATGAAATCAGGAACAATGACGACAAGCGTCGCATCGCATCGCATCCCAACGCATCACAACGCGTCGCATCGCATTGTTTTGTGGCAGCGGCTTTTGGTTTGTTTCATTGAGGTTTTACTGTATTTATTTTTGCAGGCATTTCAGCTACAATTCATGCAACAGACGTGGCTGCCATCTAATGCCATTAGCACCTACTGACAAGAGAGAGAGAGAGAGAGAGAGAGACAGACAGACAGACAGTGAGAGTCGCGAGAGTTTGCTATGAATAAATAACGAACACACCGGCAATGGCAGCAGGAGAACTGGAAATTGGGGGAGTGGAGGCAGGTAAAGGGTAGAGGATAGGAGTTAAGGTGTTGGGGAAGGGGTAGGAGAAGGGAGCGAGGAGGAAGCTGCTTGCTATGCTGCATGTGATTTATGCAGAGAACACATGAAACTAAAATAGTTCCTGGCCTGCTAAACATTGATTGTTGCTAATGTCAGTGCTGGCGGTTTGGCTAATTTACAGCCAAGATTAAGAAAATCAATGTAAGCTATTAATTTAGCTGTTTTGAGACACAGAAATGAAACATTAGGACACAACATGGCTTTAAAACAGCTAAATTATGGTAGCTGGTTTCATGTATTAAAAAAAACTGCCCCTTTTTGGAATATACCTTTAGCCAAAAACGGCTGACTCTATTTCCGCTCAGTTTAAAGCTCACAAAAATTAGCTATTTTTTCCTTTTTTTTTTTTTTTTTTTTTTTTTTTTTTTTCACTTTGATATCTTATATTTATTTAATTTTACTGTTGTATACAACTTAAATTAAACTATTTATACTATTTACAAATTATACAATTATAACTATGAGTTATAAGAGACAGGTTACATCATTAATTAACTTAATATTCTGTTACTCAGGTCGTTAGGATGGAATCTTTTTAAGCGCCTCACAACACCTCTTCTGTTCTCAACCAGCCGTCTTGCTAGAATGTTTGGATGGTTCCTTAATCTTGATATGTAGGCATCCGTCTGTTCGTTCAAAACGTCTCCTACTTTGGGTACTTCGAGTTGCGTCTCAAGATCTGCAGTACGCATGTACCAAGGCGCTCCAGAGATCATCCTCAGAAACTTTGCCTGGAAAATTCTAATTTTCGCCAAGTTGGACTTCGCAGCAATTCCATATACTTGGAGACCATATCTCCAGGATGGGGCAAATATGCTTTTGTATATCAATACCTTGTTTTTCAGCGACAACTTAGTTGTGCCTTTCAGAAACCAATACATTTTTTTTAATCTCGCTGAAAGGCCTTTTGTTATGCTTGAAATGTGTTTCTGAAATGTAAGATTTCTGTCTAAATAAACACCAAGGTATTTGTAGCCATCATAATGTTCCATGTGCTGTTGCTGAAGAGATATACTTGGACAGTAGCCTGGTCGTAAAGCATATGTTACATTAGCACATTTGCTAGCATTAATGCCAATATTCCAGGACACAGCCCATTCCTCAAATGCGTTGAGATAATTTTGAAGTAACATAGCAGCCTCTTGCAACGAAGTACTTCTTGTCAATATTGCTGTGTCATCCGCAAATGTAGCAATTAAAAAATTTTCAGTATTTTGATTTAATAATATAGGTCCAGTAGGCATATCATGCGTAAATAATGAATAGAGGATTGGCCCCAGAACACTGCCTTGTGGAACTCCAGCACTAATGTTACGTATAGAGGACTCCACATCAGACGATACCACCGAGAACGTCCTGTTCTCTAAGTAGCTGCGCATTATTGTGTACAGTTGCGGCGGAAGTATACTCTTCAACTTACACAAGAGCCCATCATGCCATACCCGATCAAATGCTTGCTTAATATCTAGATAGGCTGCCACTACATATTCTTTTGCTTCAAAACCTTCCAGTATAAAGTTAACCACCCTATTATTTTTTCCTAGGAAATATTTTGCATAAGTCTAGCTATTTTAGAACAACAAATTCCTACAACTCTGCCCAAAAAGGGCACACTTATCACCCTCACACTCTGCCCGCCCTCTCGCAGCCACTACTTTCTCCTTTCGCCCCTTACTCCCAAAATTGAACAAATTCCCTTGTGACTGTCGCAATTGTGGTCGTCACTTTAACTTTGGCTTGATAACAGATAAACACAAAGACATGTGTGTGAGCGAAGCAGCTAAAAAAGGTCGAGCAGCTGGCACACGGCTTCCAGTTTCAGTTCCACTGCCACTTCCACTTCGGCTTTGGCTTTGGCTTTGGCACGCTCGGTCGCTGCAGGTGCGTTAAACATTTATGAGCGCCAAAACGCAGATTTTTATTGAGGCAGTTCGCTGAACGCACCGCAAAAATACAAAAAGGCATACAGAAAAAAAAATGGTTGTTATAAACGCCCATGCATAATTCATAAAGTTAAAGTGACCCCGTTGCGTATACGCAATAATCATACGCCATGTTGCACAGCCTCGACCCACAGCACTCGAGCCATGACCCACGACTCACGACCCACAATACACTCCTCTCGATGTTTGTATGCCCTTGGTGGGCTATTTAACGAATTGCCACCATGGGAGGTTTATTAGATCTGCAGTTAGCACTAAGTACACGCACACGCCTCTTCAGCCACACCCCCCTTACTACCCCCACGCTTCTTTCAGCCGCTCGCTTAGCTCAATGGCAAACGAAAGTTATTGGAATTTATTGTACAACTGAGCTGCAAGCTTAATCTATCTAAATCCATTGCAATTCATAAATATTTAACAGCTTTATTGAAGTTATTAAAAAACTCAAAGGGAAAAGGGAAATTGAAAAATAAAATGGGTGGTAAGGCAACAGTTGCTTACATTTATTTATAAGGGGAAAACTTATATAGAAGCTAGGAATATTTATAAATATTAAAAAGGTTAATTAGTTTTAAAGGCTTGTGCAATGTTTGTTGAGCAAACTTAAAGAAAATGACAATAAGAAGCCTAAAGAAACTATAAAGATATTTATAGAAATTTCCTATATATATTTAATATATTTTGAGACAAAGGAAACTTTAAATACACTTTGAAATATATGTAGAAAGTAAATAAATAAATTCTATTGAATTTAATTAAAATTTTTATGGACATTTGCACAGCAGCAAATGAAATAAAATCTAAAACAAATTGTTCAAAATAATTAACTAAGTTAAAGATGCTGAAAAAGTAGCTAGAATACTTATATAAATATAAATATATATTTCTATCAATTTGCAGCAGATGAAAGAAATTGTTTGGATTAGGAAAATTCGACTTAAAGTCTAACAAAGTTAAGCTGCCAGCAAAGCTATTGAATTTCAAACATTATTTAATAGATATAGAAAAAAAGAAGGCCAGAAATTCACTAACTGCAAAGGAAAACTCGTAGCTAGAAAATAAACTCTTCATTGCTGTTAAATTAACAAAGTTAAGCTCCAGAAAATATATTTAAATTCAATTGAAATTTCAAACAGGCAAGAGATGTGTGTGTGTGTGTGGGGGGTGTATGTGTGTGATGCATGTGTATTTAATGTCTTTGGAAAATGGTAAAATGGTAATGGTTTAAGCCATGTGATATGATATGACCACAAATAACAGCACGTTCGCCCATAAACTCTGCTAACGGCTTCGCTTTGCTGGTATTTTTGCCTAATTGCGGCCAAAGCGTTTAGCCAAAAATGGATTTTGGATAATTGCCAGAAAAAAGATGAGCACGATGCTGTGTGTGTGTGTGTGTGAGTGTGTGTGTTTGTTAGTGGGGTAATAATATTATAGTCGGAGCAAGCTAGTGAAATGCTTCAACTGACAAGCAATGAAAGTAAACGTCATCAACGAACAAAAACATCATTATCTTCATAATGATGATCATCATCATCATCATCGACGAGCGCCTGTCATGTCATGGAAATGAAACTGTGAGCTGGGAAACTCACTAGGCACTCGGCACTCGGCACTTGGCGCTCCGCACTCGGCACTTGGCATGTCAACGCTTCCTACGGCGCTCAATCGTTTTAGGTTGAGTTTTCGGTGTCAAGCACTTTGCCTAAACCCATAATTTATGCCGCATGTTTGCCATAACTCAATGGCAGCGACGAATTTCCTGATGAGGTTAGCAGGGAGTGGGAGCGAGGGGGGTAGGGGGAAGCAGCAGCACAGAGCAGCTAAGCAGCGCAGCGCAGTCTTACACGCTTTGTCTAGAGCTGACAGTCACGACACGACGCGAGCCATGAAACAGGCTAGAAAGCTGCACTAGAGCTGCTCGACTTCAGTGAGCACAGTTAAAAGAAGTAGTATTACTAATAATAGCCAGTCAAATATAACTTCTACTCGACCTCTTGCTAGCTGGGCTACCCAGGCACGAGCCTTGCTCATCTCTAGCAGTCTCTTATCCTCTTCCTTTCCTCCCTTCCTTCTCTCTGACTCATTTGATGTGTAGCAATCGATAAATACGAGTGCGAGTACAATGCTCACATACGCGACAATATCCTGCGGCCTCCACTCCTCCTCCCTACATCCTTCGACCTTCATTCTTTTGCCTTTTCATGGCTGTGTTTTTTTTTTCTTTCTTTTTTTGGGTTTGTCGCCGATTGAGCGAACAATTGTTAGATGGCGCCCAAGATGAATGTCCTGCAATTGTGCACATCGCTTGCCATTTGTTTGTCAGCTTCAAACAGATTTACACCATCATCCCAGAGCTGAGCTGATAACAGAGTCATAGATGGCAGCAGCACAATCAGCAGTGGGCGACAAATCGTTGAGGGGATTCCTGCATTAAAGCAGACGAGGCATAGCTTCATTTACTTGCAGTTAACTAAAGTTATGCCAATTTTAATTTATCTTTAATTCTCCTTTAAGGCTTTTTCCGGCACAGATAACTGCTGTTTTGCCATTCATAATTTGCTTTGCCAGGCTGCCTTCCGCTGGGTTTTTCTCTTAGAAAAAAAAGGGGCGCAGGGTGGTAAGGGGGCGTGTACTTGGTATGAGCTGCAACGAATGCACTTTGCATTATAAAGGCACATTAATAATTATGGTTATGGGATTTGAGAGCCATGTTAATGGCCATTTGGTGCGTTGTTCAAATCGATTTTCATTTGATATTTCACATTTGGCCTTCTCTGATTGCATTACCATAATACACACGCACACACACACACACTTTTGTCATATTTATGTGTGTGTGTTTGTTGCACAACCGCAGCCACTAATTAGCCCTTGACAAACACATGGCACAACACACAAGCACACACCCTACACACACACATATGTCACTCGTATCGAATATTTAACCCAAACTTAACCCGATTCCAACCAGAACAGACTACAAAATTATGTTCAAATAACAGATGAGCTTTTAAATACTTCGATATGCTTGTTATATAAACATATAGCTATATAAAATATATATATTTAGTGGCTTATTTGTAGGCTAATTATCTAACTGAAAGCTCGTTAAAGTTTGATTGATATGTTGAGCAGGCGCTGAGCTCAAACTGACAGTTTACAAGCTCACAGTCAATTGAGTATCAGATGGCTTAAAAGGGGTTAAATTAGTGGGAATAAATGTGAGATTTTAGTTAAAAATTTTAGTAATATTTTACGTATACAACTCCAAAAAGACTTGTAGTTTCTTTAGCTTCATTTGCTATTAAAAAACTTATTTAGTTTCATATTTTCACTGGCAGCTTTTCAGTTTCAGTTTGGCAGCACTAAGCTGCTTTAAATATAACAACATTTAAATTTAAATAATTGACTTTTCACGCTGCTGCTTTAACAATAAATTAACTACTAAATTTATAATTAAATTCGACTACAATTTAAATATTTCTCGTTGCTAGTTGGCAAACTAAAATGCTATTAAAAGTATGCAAATATCGCACAGTTCGTTGCTAGCTGATTTTAAAAGGCCAATTAATTATTTAGTAGTACACACACACGCACACACACACACCCTCTCACACATTTAAGCGAATATTACAAATTATAAGCCATATTTAATTACCAATGGCAAAAACAGGTGTCTGTCGTATATATTATTTGCTCCAGTTAAACGCATATTTAGCAACTGTAATTATTTTGGTTGTATGCCAGGGCACAGAACACATACCAACACACCCAAATACCCCCCCACACCCCCTCATGTATACAGGGTATTGTATTATTTGTCTACTCCCTTGCACTAATTGAATAATGCGCCATTGTTTTTACATTTTGTGGTCGTTGCCGACATCGGATCGTTCTCTGTAATTCCAATATAATGCCAGCTATGCAGGGGGGTGACCCACTGCGGGGGGTATTCAATATTCAAATGTTAAATGCATTTTAATGAGAGTTTTCTTTGGTGCTGTAGCAGACAAAACCTAATGAAGTGTGTGCCAAAGTGTGTGTGTGTGTGTGTTGGTTTTTGTGTGGTAAATTTCTCACATTCTTTGCTCAGTTTACTGCAGGTCATCTCTAAAGGGATACAGGGATGTAAAAGACAGGGCTATAAGGATATAAGCAAAATGACATTGCGACTCTTAACAAATAAGCAGCGAGTAGCCGTGCCAGGCTTGTGTTTGGCATAAAGCCAAAGATAAATGGCAACTAACAAATGCCAGCTAAAATATAAGTAAGCAAATGGAAGGTCAAGGGGGTGCACAGTGGGCGAAACGTCTGATTTAGCGGCGATTAATTAATAACTTCTACAAAAATTAAGATATTTTTGATCGGATATTTTTTTTTTGTAGATGAATTTGTTACAAATCAATATTAATGAAGAAAGTTTTTTTTTATTTCGTGAAAATACTTTTTTTATTATTTGTTTTAAGATAGTGTAAACGTGTCCTCTACAGTGTCTGGTCATTTTCGCGCAATTTTAAGGAATTTATTTAAATTTTTTCGTTAATTATTGTTTTTACTATTACTTTAGAGATATATATACACATCTGAAAAAAAAATTCAAATAAATTGGACAACTATATCATTAAGAAAAATTTATCGGAAATTTAATCTTCTCTACGAATGCGCGCATGTTCCGCTATAGTGTAGATTTATGTCTGTAACGCAAAAGTTTGCTTTGAAGCATCAGGCGGCATACGACATACTGTAAAAAGTACTCGTTTTGACACTGACATTGTTTCTAAAAAAACTATTTCTAAAATAATATGCGGGTATATGCAGCTAATTGTGGACGATTTCACTTCGTAATACATTGACTAATTTTTTAAAAAAACATTGATACCGAACCCAGTCGAACCTTTAAAGTTATTCTCTACTAAAGTTCGGTTTATTAGTAAGTGTTAAGACACATATAAGTACTAAAGAAAATATTACTTTTTGGGACGAAACACAATCACAGGTCACAAACATTTATTTTGTTAGTAACTACATACCTTTTTCTTCAATTAACAGCAAAAAGTTCAATTGAAAACAATAACACCAATTAATAAACAATTTGTTCACAAGCAATTAAAATTGGCGGGAAAGCTGGTGGCAACAGCTGATGAAACATATATTGTCTTCAAAGCTTTACAGCTGTGCGAATGTTGATAGAAAATCAAAGCGAATAATGTTTTTGGCCTATCGAATATATTAGTAATCGATTGCAAATACGATTTTGGCGCCAAGACTTACATTAAATTTGAATTAATCGGAGCTAAATCAGCCGTTTCGCCCACTGTGGGGTGTAGGGACTAGAGACACTGAAATATATAGACCCTGTAATTGAAGAGAGTCAAGGGGAAGCTAAGACTGCGAGACTAGGGGAGCTACAACTATATCACATAGAAACCATAGCACAATGGGAAGAAACGTGTATACAGGGTCTTTGACAGCCGGCATGCTCATCTCTAAACCAAACTACTAGTTGTGCTGGCCAAGTAGAAAAGTGTTACAAATCTTGTGCCAGTTATTTCCAGTTTCAGGGCGAATTTATGGCTGCGCATGTCGCTGCACACACAAAAAGTTAAACAGTGCGCGACGGAAGTGCGACAACAAACGACAACTAGGAGGAAGTAGTGCCACGCCTACCCAGCCCTTGCAAGTGAGGGGGGTGTACGTGGCAGGACAATGGGACAACAGGAAACGCAGGCCGTGCCATGCAATTCGCAGACGCTTCGTTGACAAACTGCAAAATCAGTGCATCAAATTCAAATACACACAAACAACACACACACACTTAGACACTTGTATATGCAATTACATACGCTCTCATTATAATGAATCACTAACTAAATATAGCTGCAAGTGTGTACTTGAGTTGGAGACTGGTAAATACCCTGGAAGGGCAGTTGAATGGGGGTGTGATCGATTCTAATTAATTTAAAGCATACGCAGTGTGGCTACTTAAACTACTATTCAATAAACTTACACTTATTAATGCGCTCCACTAACTAAATATAATTTAAATTAATTTTTGAGGGGAACTGAACTAGTAAATACCCTGTAATGCTCAAAAAGAGGGCTTAAAACACAGATTGCGAAAGAGGTGTGTGTGTGTACTATACCAACTTTAAGCTAAAAACAGCTTAGAGTGTATGGAAGAGTCAATTCAACTTGAATATACCCTGTAAATGCTGTTTTACTCAACTTACTTATACCCAGCTCTTCTACTTACTTCATGTCCCACTTTTCTCACCCATTCAGTCCAGTCGAGCATACCCTAGACCCCTGCAATCCCTGCTGCATGTGTGTCAACTAGTTTTATCTGGCCTAGAGCAGAGTCGCTGTTTTTGGCTAACAACATTAACTAGCAGTGCCTACGGGGCGTATGTGTAATGCGATCCAAGTGAGCGCCTTTAACTGCATGCATTTGTTTCTAAGTGTGTTAGTGTGTGTAAGTGTCTATGTGTGTGTGTGTTTTTTATTGCTGGAGCCAACTTCCGTCGCTTGTTGACATATTTCCACTTCATTGGAACGAACAGAGCAGCGAGGCAAATGAAGATACAGCCGCGACAGCCTCGGGCGCCTGCCAGACCTGCCTGCGAGACCCATTCAGGTGTGTGCTGACTGCAAAAAATGAAATGCAAAAAAAATGGGAAATAGCTGTGAGGAGCAGTGATAGACTGGCAGGTACCCTGTAGGTAGCTTAGAGTTTAGTTTGGAAGTCTGCCAGGTGACTTTCAGGTGATCTATGATATTTTTTGAATAAAAGTGTTAAGCTAATGGGGTGTGGTGGGCTTAAAAATACCCTGTAGATAGTAAAAAGTGCTATTTAAAGGAGACAGCTTAGGATTGAAATGAAATTGAGTGTTTAGGACTACAACTACACCCTGAAAGTCTTAAGAACTCCTAGAATAAGCTCTTTTGAAGCAAGCTGCCTACATTGTCTATCTATTACTTCAAGCCTACGTTACTGAGTATCTGCAGCAAGACAAAACAAAATGGAGTAGCTGGCGGAAGCCAACGGATACTCGGGCAGGCAGCTAACGACAAATATTTGACACATGGCAGGAGGCGGCGCTAAAATATGCAAGACATGTGCCAGGACGTACAGTGGTGTACAGTGGGGTACAGTGGGGGTACAGTGGGGCACAGTGTGGGTACAGTGGTGTACAGTGGGGTACAGTGGGGCACAGTGGTGTACAGTGGGGTGTACAGTGGGGCAGAGAGGGCACATCCTGTGCCTGGGAGTCGTGCGTGAATCTCAATTCCAGTGTTGCAAGTGGCAGACATTTGCAGTGTTGTTTTGTCTGCTTCTCCCTGCCTTTCCCTGCCTCTCATTGTTTTTCTTTGCTCTTCCTCTGCACATTTTAATTTGTGTCAAATTGTTGCTAAAATGCAAAACGCATTGTTTACACGTAGGTGTGAGAGGCGGTACTGTGTAGGGGGCGTGGTCCCCGCAAACTCTTTTCACATTGTTTTGCTTATTCTTGTTTATCTTTCAGTTGTTTTTCAAGCTCTGTTGTAATTGTTGTTGCTGCAGCTCTTCTTCTTACCCTTCTTTCCCTTCTTCTTGCCCTTCTTCCCCCTCTTCTTACTTCTTCCTTCTCTTCTTCTTGCTTGTGTCGTTGTTAACACAGTTTTGTGCTTTTGTTGTTGCGGGCGCTGTTTTGTTTTTATTGTGCCATAAGAAAAACATTGCCAACAGCTGGGATAGGGCAAGAGAGTGGAGACACTGTCTCCTCCCTTCCCTTCCCTCTTCATTCCTTTCTCCACTCCCTTCTCTTGCTGCTACTGCAAAAGCACAACAATAAAATGTTGTTACAAATTCATTACCGAAGGCGTTAAATTTGACACAGTTTTGCATGCGGAGTGCACTGAGTAAGCGGGACAGCAATAGAGTGAGAGAGGGAGAAAGAGAAGATCGAGCACGACTGCGAAAGGAAAAGCAAAAGGAAACAGAGCGCAACATGCAACAATACTCAGCAGCAGCATGGCTTAATATATGGACTACTTGTTAGTGGCATGGAAGCTGTCCAACGAGGGTGGCTTCTAAAGTTTGCCAAGAAATGCGGGGTAGCTTTAAGCTTTATGGTCTTTTGGATAGCTTAAGACTGTTTAATGCCTATAAAAGATAATATTATAAGGCTAAACATAAGCTATAACCTATTCTCATATCCTTTACTGTACTGCTTTATACTTAAATGCATACATTTCCTGATTTTTATTTTAACAACCCTTTTCTATATATTTTTTCTTAACATTATTACATTGTTTCTTATTTTAAATACTGTTTATACTCACTTCCTGTGTCTTTCTAGCTTTATTTTATGTTTTTCAATACTTCCACAAACTTTTCGAGCTACCCTCGTGCAGCTTAAGAGCTAAAAAAATTGTCGTTGCATAACATTAGGCGCAGCGTTGTTGCCATTTGGCCATTTCCGTCATTTCCAGCGTTTCTATTGCGAGCTTCCTCTGCCTCCCCTGCTCTTCTCACACTCCTCTCCTTCTCCTCTCTTCCTTCTTGCTCTTCCGCTTTTCTGTTTACGTAATCTATATAATTTTTGTTGCCTATTTTTATATTCTTTATTTATTTTTATTAACATTTGCATTATTTACATTATTTTATCGAGAGATTTCCACACATTTTCATACACATTTCTTGAAGACATGGGCGTGGCTATCCTTGACTATGTGGGAGGTGGAGTGTGGCAGGCGTGGCGAGAGGTGTGGGGGCGTAAACAAAAAGGATTATTATCTTTTTGACATTTTGCTAACACAATACGTTTGCCACTTTGCATCTAAATCGAAATTACAAGCACAACACGCATGTACGCACACACACCCGCACAGCTACACCTATATACACCCACACATACAGTTGTAAGTACCCATCGAGTCATAAAACATGAACAAGGCATCAACTTCCGCTTTTCCTCCTGCGCTTTCCACCCACGCAAAGCGAACGCTTCATTCGCGCTTCGATTATAATCAGATTTTCATGCTGTTGTTGTTGCTGTTCCTGTTGTTGTTGTGGCATTAACCTTAGGGTTTAATTTGTAGCAACTTCCGCTCCAAGTTGGGGGCAATATGCAAAATTACTTAAATTGCGATTTCCGATCATTTCCGTTTGATTTGTGCCCCCAAAACGCGTTTCTTAATTCTTGTCTTGAGTCTCTCTCGCCTTCTCTTTTCCCCTCTCTCTTACTCCCTTTCTGTACCTTCTTTTACCATCTGTTTCCATCTTCAACTCTTTAAAACTTTGACCCAAAGTCGTGCACATGTTTTCGCTTTTGTTTCAATTGTTGCATTTCTTCAATTTCCTCAATTTTCCAGTTTTCCCGTTTTCCTCATTCACCAATTCGCAATCGCATATTCAGAGGCGTCTTTTGTTTGTTCAGCTGTGAAAATTACTTGTGGCCAAAAGTCAAAAACTTGAAAATTAAGCGAAAAAAACGAAAAGCGCAAGGAATTTGCACAATGGAGCATGCTTGACTAGTGTATACCCTTTTAAATAACCATTTAGAGAGTAAAACTCAAGTAGCTGCACTGATTTTTGCCTCGCACTTTCTTAACAGTTGCTAATGTCCGCAGATTACAGGGTATTTAAACAAGCTGCATGTGTCTGTGTGTGTGTGTGGTCGTTAGTGTGTGAATTCTAATCCACATTTAACCTTTGGCAGCCATTATGAACGTCGAATGTCGGGATTGCAGTCAGCTGCAATGGACAATATCGATTGACCCCGTTTCCATTTTCGATTGCAATTCAGTTTCGGTTTCATGCTCTTACCACAGCCCTCCCCGTCTGCCTCTAAAACCTCCAAGACTCCTTAACCCTAGTCAGAGCTGGAACCAGAACTGGAACCAGTAGCACAGCGGCCACAGCAGCTGCAGAGAACAGCAAAGAAAACATAATTTACTTTCGCCTGAGCGCATTGACTTTTGAAATTCATTTAACGCCGTGGCTCATTGCAGGCACAGTAGGTGCAGTAATTGTTTTGACAAGCTGAATATTTATGAAGCAGTTAGAAAAGAGAGTACTTGAACTAAGAAAATAAATATAATGCTAAATTTTGGCATAGAAAAGCATGAAATTTTATAAAAGTCTTTCCTTAAACTAAAGCGACTTTAAAAACTATGTTTAGCTTAGACCCAAGCTTAGTTGAGAAGTTTTCCACTCTTTGGGATTTTTCTTGGCTTGTCAAAACAATTACTTGACCTACTGTAGTCGTTGACTTGGCTCCCAGAGCTAGCGATGCTGACGCTGCTTAAATGTGGCTCATTTATCAATTGCTACTTAGCATTGTCCATTCCAACTATCCACTAGTTGCTGTTACTCTACCATCACTCAGCTGGGAGTCCGAGTGGGGTCTAAGGGGACTTGGGCGTGGAGTGGGGGCGGGGTGCTCTTATTCAACCAGTTGGAATAAGGTCAACTGCGTTTTCTTCTGCCGTTTCCGATTTCCGTTTGCTGCACTTCAAAAATTGACTTTTACAAGAAAACAATTGCAGTGCTGATAAGTGGTCGCTCCAAGGGGAATGAAGAAGAGTAAGAGAGAGAAACAGAGTGGAAGGAAAGAGGGAAAAAATGGACAGGCCACGTCCTCGACCACGTCCACTTTAACATTCACGTCGCCAGTTGTCGCAGCTGCAAAAATGAAGGCAAAACAATGTTGCACACGGTAACTCAAAGTTTTTCTGAACGAATACTGGATACACTAACGGAAGAACTTAGGAAGTATAAGTTTTTTAAGAAGGATATAGATTGAAATCGCTTATTTAATGTTTTGCTTAGATATAACATGAAATTTACTTGATGGGCGAGCAGTGTAGTGGAAAGTATACACCAAATACAGTTTACACACCCCCTGTAGTAACTTAAAGTTACAAACAGTTAACGTCTAACCCTCCATTCTATAGGTAGCATACCTGTAGGTCGACTTTCTTTCAATCCTACCAGTCTTTGCACCTTCTTGAGCTCAACTACTTGCTAAAATGTAGACTTCGATTTTTCACTGCACTCCAGTTCAAGTCCAAGTATTACCTTATAGAGCGAGTGTCTATTAAGCAAATTGAATTGCGTACCAACTGAGCAAAAATACTTATCGAGGCTGTGCAAGTCAACATATGCTCATTGAATTCAGTTAACAATTGAAATTGAGTTGAGTACGAGTTCAAGTAGAAAGACGACTAGAAAAACGACTAAAAGTACTTGCTACATTTGAATTGAACTGGGTATAACGAGTGTAACGAGTATACACGTATTTTGATATTCCAAATGTTTGCAATTGTGGGCTCTTCTATATTTAATGACTTAGTTATTAAGGCCTGTTGCCAGTGTAAGTTGGGTTGAATGGCATTTGCAGTGAATTCGCTACGTTTTTGTGCGGTTAAGTGGCATTTGCTGTGGGTTTTTGGCATACCCGTTACAGTTGGTGCACGAGGAAGGAACTGTAGTCGATCTATAATTTACTTTAACCTGGGTTTAACTACTGATTGTCTGTAGTAGAAGTAATAGCTGCTTAAAGCTTCAAGGTTTTTAGTTAAGTTTAGTATTAAACTATGTGCTGGCATTTACAGCTAAATGATCGATAGTTCAAAGCAAAAGTTATGGCTATTTGAATGCAAAAACAAGCTAAGCCCCTAAAAGTATGCAACAGTTTTTTTTAAATGTCGTTTAATGCTAACAAGGAGCACTTACATGTACATCTCATGACTAACGGGTATTCCATAGTCGTTACCTTGTCTACTCTACCTTTTTCCTACTCGTTTTCGGTATCTGAGCAAGTTGTAATACTTTGGTGCAAGTAATGCTGGTTCAGCTCTTGTGCAATTTCTTTCAGCCATTTGTTTTATGATTGCTTTCGTTATGGCATCGACTGGACCCCAGCCCTGTGTGTTGACCCAGGGCTGTGACAGGCAACGTTTGTTCTAGTCCTGTTCGAGACACAGACACAGACACAGACACAGATACAGCTACAGCTACAGTTACAGTTATTGCAATTGTGATTCCAATATTCGAATTGTATTTGCTTTAGTTACAGAGATAGAGTCGATACCTTCCTCTTTGCATAACTTAATTATGAGTAACGAATAGGAAAATGCATTTTTCATTGACTACTAATTGAGCCATTTGAGCTGTCTACGCATTTCGAAGCACCTGCTGCTCTTTGTCTACCTGTCCGTCCGTCCGTCCGTCCGTCTGTCTGTCTGTCTGTCGGCATGCAAATTTCAATTGCCAGTGAATTTGTTATTGAAACAAATCTAATGAATTTATACAAATGTGCAGTACAAGCAGGAATCTATGCAATGTGTGCTCAGCTCTTGTTTGGATAATAGCCTTCAATATTTAATGCCAATTTATGTTGCATTGTGTCTTACAAACAAGCACAGTCCCCCCTTACTTCCCCCCTTACTTCTACACAGCTGCTGCATCAATTAAAGGTAATTCATTCAGGTGAATATTGCATGACATTGCCAGGACATAACAGGACAGCAGCAGGCGCTTCAAAAGGATAACTTTCTGTTTTGTAATATGATATGCAAATATCATCATACGTGTGCACTTGGCACTCTGCACTGTACACTCGAAGAAATTAAGTTATGTATGCAAATTATCTGCTGATTTCTCGCTGTGCACTGTGCACACACACTCCACAAATGTCATTAAATGTCTCTATAGACATTTCGCACCTGCCATTTACCAGCTCTAATGATAATTGTACTACCCAAATTGCATTTTCTGACTAGATAATTGTGAGCAGAGCAGCAGACAGTCGAAGCTAGAGAAATTTGAGCTACAGCTGCATCTGCAGTTTGGATTAGAACAATACCTAATTGTTCTCTATTTGATATATGCTGAATTCGACTTAAGTTTAAGTCTTACACTCAGTTAACTTTGTGTTTAGCTGACTGACTTTCAAGTAATTTTGCCAATTTGAGAGTTTTTCAAGGCGGAATTAATGCAGAGACTCACAAATATATCAAACTTTAAAGTCAATAGATTAGTAAAAAAGTTATGGGTGTTTAGAGCTTTAAGTTGACATAATTTGGCCAAGTCACATCACTTTTTGGGGTCTTTCAAGTTCAACACGTCTTCAAGCACCTAATACTAATAGGTTCCTTCAGTTCACAACTGGCAAACTTTGTCAAATTCTTTAGCTAAACTCATAGTAAGCCTGTGCAACTAGTATCGACACTAATAGCTTGTTTTTATTGGCTTTAAACTGCTGTTACTTTGTGTGCTTTAAGTTTGATACCCAATAACTCAGCTTGCTCAGTTAAGACATGATATTTGTGTATATAGAGAGAGAGAACAGCTGTCGTTTGAGGCCAAAAGTGGAGGCCAAGTCGTATTACCACACTGACAATTGCTAATAAAATCAAAAGTTTGTGCAACGCCCCCGCATCGCATCACATCGCACATTGTCTAGCTTGTTTTTGCCTCATTCAATAGCCGTGACGACCCCAGCTGTGACCCTCACACACACACACACACCCACTATACCCTCTACACCCTCATCGACTGGCGTAAGTTGGCTGAATAAATAAAAGTCAGTGGATTCTTACTGTGCAAAGTTTGCTTCACCTGGGCGATAGAAGTAGAAATATTCGCAAAATATTTGCATGCTAAACTTTAGTCATAATTCCAAAGGAGGCAGTGTCACGCCCCCTCACCCACCCCTTCCTACTAAGCCCCTCTATAAGTTGTGGGATTGCCAGGCACTTGAGCATTTCCATTTCTTGCTTTCTTAGACTTTTTGCAGCGCCTGCGGCATCGATTCGACTTTGGGATCGACATCAGGTTTTTCCCTCTTCATGATTTTCTTACACATTTTCACTGCCTACTTTTTTGGGCGCTGTCTATTGATTTTCTGGCACTGCACGAACAGTTGGTTTATTTGCTTTTATGACCAGTGTCAAGGGTGTAATAAACTTGTTAAAAGTGGAGCAGAAAAAGAAAAGTTTCTGCGAGTTGGTAAAAGTTTTATAGCAGTCAGCTAGTCAGCGAGTAGCAGCAAGTGTAGGGTATAGTTGCAGTCGTGTAGACTCCACTTCAATGTTCTTTCCCCTTTTTTGACACGTGGCATCGAGTTCAGATAGCGAGAGAAGCATTCAAATGGCAACAAAACTATGTGCACAAATACAAATTTCAATGCCTGCCAAAAACTAGCTAAAATAAACTTGAAAGCTGTATAAAAGATAGCCAGAACGAGTTAAAGATACCCTGTAAATGGTAGAAACCAGCTTTAACACCTCGTCTGCCTACATTGTAAGAGTAGTTTAACTTACCAGCTGATCTAAAAAGTTATTCCCTGTAATTTTTACACTGCACTGCTCTCAAAACACTTAGTCTGCCAGTGCTTTAAAAGGTTTCATTTCACTGCTATTTGGACTAAAAGATACCCTAGTTATACCCTTTGGTTAACCTAAGTCCTACAAATTTATTTCCCACTCTTTTCCCAGTTCAAGTGGCTTCTTTGATTGATTATACCCTTTTAGGCAAACAGATTTTTGCATAGTATGTTTTTTTAGGCATCATTGGAGTGTAAAAAATGATTTTTTAAACACATAGTCCTACACACACACACACACACACACACACACTTGTACAAATAGAACGCTTTTGGCAAACATGAAAGCCGAGGCATTTGCCTGGCAATAAATGTTTGCGGTTTCAATGTTCGAATGTGCACATTTACACTCCAGCACACACACACACACACATACACACCCACGCACACCTCTGCACACACACACAGTTTTAGCTAAAACCATTTTGACCACAAGAGCCGTAATTTTTCGGTTACTTTCTATGGTCGAGGCCTTAAAAGCACTTGAAAACGGGAATTTAGACTACTACTAGTTGAAGAGGCTGTAAAGCAGAGAGTTATCTGCCATTAAAGACCCTGTACTATGTAAGTAAATTGGGTGAGCTCTAAAGAACTCTAAGCTTCTTCCTAAATTAGTGCAGATTAAATAAAGTTCATTGAATCTTAAGCCTAAAAGTTATACACAAATTTTATTTTATTATAGAAATTTTTCTAAAATGTGTGTACTTTTCCTTGGAGTTTATCAAACGATCATGCTTAAATTTTGAAAACTGATAGAAGATATATTAAGTATTAAAGGACTTAAAGCTCAAAGCTCTAGCTTTAAAATTGATTAGAGATTTCTTTATCCCAAACTTGGTACAGACAGTTACAATAATTAATTCTTGAGATATTAGTAGCATCTTGACTGTCTCTCTCAGTCAGTTTAAAATGCTTCTATTTTAAAAGTCTAGCACACCCTCTCATACTACAGGTGCTGCAGAATTTAAATACCCAGCACTTATAGCATCTTTAGTGTGGAGTGTTCAGTTTTTAGTGCTCAGTGCTCAGTGCTCATTTTTGAGTTCTCAGTTGGTAATCACGCAACACTACAGTGCCTGCAAATTGTGAATGCCTCCGCTGACCTTGTGTCCAGAAAACTGCAAAACAGGTGAGCACTAACAGAGGGAAAAAGAGGGAAGGAGAGGAAGAGAGGAGAAGAGTTGAGAGCTGGAAAAACGTTGTTAGTTTGGCATTTTGGGAAAATGCATTCAAATGTTGGGGTTTTGCCCTTTAACCTCCGCCTCCTCCTCGCACTCACTTCACACGATTTACACGCCCTGCTTTAACTTTGGCAGTCAAGTAGCTTAAGTGGGCGTGGCTTGACAGGCGTGTCTCTAAGCCAAACTAAACGAAGCGTGAGCCTCTTGAGCGAACAAAACTCATGCATGGAAATATATTTTTTTTCAGCTAGGCACGCACTTTGGTCTAGGAGGAGGAAGGAGGGGTAGGAGTAGGTGTAGGGATAGGGGTAGGTGTAGGGACTGAGGTGTGCTTTGTGGTCAGGTAAATCGCTTGGGACTTTTGTTTTGAATTCGCTTTTTTTTTTTGCTTTTGGCCACGTTTGCGTTTGACATGCATTGACTATGCATAACTGAAAGCGACCCAAAAACGCAGCTGAGGGGGATAAGGGGAAGGGAAGGGGAAGGGGGTAAAAGGCGTCACTCTGACGGCGTCTCAGTTGCAAATCCGCGACGCAATCTGCCTGATCTTGGTTTGGAATGGCGCCAACTAGAGTTGTGTGCTGCAGTTCACAAAAAGTTCTAAAGAACGAGTTGGTAAAGTGAACAAATAAAGATAAAGGAAGACTAGTCTGTAAAAAACCCTGTAATTGTTCTACAAATCAATTTAGATCGATTTGACCTATAGGAGATGTGGGTTATAGTCCTCTAATCCGCACCAGACTAGGTAAGCATACAGCTAATCAAACCGCTGAACGATTGAACTAAGAATCCCAACTCTATGACCAAATAGCCGCCAATTTCTTAGCTGTCTACCCCCTACTCTTCTGCCTTCCTTAGCAAAAAATGCAAAATGAAATGAAGAAAGCCCCAAATGCTCACAAACACTCACAAATGCTCAGAAATGCTTGAATGACTGTACCAAAGGGCGTCTCTCGTCATGGACTTGGTGCATGTCATAGAAACCGACACGAAATAATGAATATTAACTACTGAAAACACAGCAAAAGGGAAACTGAAAACAGCAAATGGAAAATGGAAAATGGAAAAGTGGAAAATGCAAAATGGAAAAAGAAAAGCATCATGCAAATAGTTTTTACTTGAGCTGACTTTTATTACAGTTGCTAAAATGTTGAAATATTCATAGGCAACAAAAGTTTATTAGTTTGGTCAGAAACAAGTGGGCACTCAGCACTAGAGGTGCTCGACGAAAGTAAGCCCAGTTTGAGTGCCTTTAAGGAAGACAAAACAAAAAATATCTGTAATTTTTAAGAGTTTTTAGAATGGAATTTTAATAAATCAAAAGTTACTGGGCGAGTGTAGTTTACCCTAGAAACATAAGCTGCTCTTCCACTTCATTAGCTGGGCTATAAACTCGATTTAAATAGTAATGACAAATAGTCAATAAAACTGCTGTATGGAATAAATTTACTATGAAAGCTTTGACTTAAGCTTAAAACAGTTTTTAAATAGTTTTTATATATTTTCCTAGCTTAATTTTCTCTGTACTTATTTTTTTAGCCCATAAGTCAATGAGTGAGTTGCTCACTAAATCAACTGTTACCAGAAAAATTACTAAAACAGGTAGTCGGCTATAAGAAATGCCCATTTAGAGATTTATTTGAAGATTTATAGCTTGGGTTGGTATCGAAAAATGCTGTTAGCTGATTTTAAGCATTGAGCCAAGTTCTGCTCTCATGCATTATTTCAGCTCATAAAATTTCAGATGCCGACATTTATTTCAGTTAGCCGAAACTACTAACAAAACTCCCCCCACCCCCCGCTAGATTTTTACCTTTTTTTTGGCCAGTTTTTTGTTTGCCCATTTGAGTGGTTGCAGTGCTGACAATGCCAGGAACCAACCGAGTTTTATCTCTGGTTGTGCGTGTGTGTGTGTGGGTGGGTGTGTGTGTTAGTGCTTTTTGCGTGGTTGGTTAAACTCGCATTTTGAATTCATGCGAAAAGTTGCCATGTTTTTTCTTATGTTCCTGTGAAAATTCTTTGCTTATTTTTCTATCATTTTTTTTTGGTTTCTTGTTTTCCAAACGTGTTTTCACTTTTATTGAGTGCGTGCATGACTTTGAATGAATGTGATTGACAAGAAGAAGAAGCAGAATAAAACGAATAATCATAATCATAAAATTGATTTAACTAATCAAACGGGCATAAACATGAGAACAGATTTAAGTCGAGAAAAGAACAAAAAACGAACTGAAAATAAAAATAAATATAAAAAAAATTAACACATATTCAAAGTAAATTGCTGATCAGCTTATGGAGGGCAGAGAAGGGGGCGTGGCGTGTGGAAAAATCAGTGTTCGATTCATGAAAATTGCTGGCAATGCAAAGGAAAACATTGTTGAAGCGTGTCAAAGGCAAAAAGCTGACGAAACTTTTTGCCAAATTGCCAAATTGAATGTCAACACGCGTAAAAATAAGCAGACGAGTGACAAACAGACAGACAGAGACAGCTAGCATGTGTTAGACAGAGATAGCAGCAATCGATGTCCTTTGAATTTGTTTATGACTATTGACACGCTCGAAGGTTGCCACAATCAAATACAAATTACGCATACGCCGCGTGTGCGCACGTGCCAAACGAACTTCTAGGACTCTAAATGCGTATACACTGCGAGAAGCAGTCGAGTAGCTTGTGGGCAAAGTGTAGGCTGTAAATAAAGAAGCTTTAAACATAATTTTAGTAACCAAAGTTTGGAATTTTTATTTGAGTTTGATTCCTAGCCCCTCTTTTCTCTCAGTGTAACACCTACACCGGCCGCTTTCAAATGTATCTCATGCAGCTCGTGTGATTGACTGATTGATTGTTTAAAGCGTCTTCTTTTAGTTAGACCCTAATCAATGACTAAGCAGATGATTAACAGTTGTAGTAAAGATAGGAAAACTGGAAAACATCGAATGAATATTCACTAAGTTTATTTGTTCTTTGTTCTTTGAGGCTATAACTAAATTTAGTTTAGTGTGTTGTGCAGTTGGAGTAGTATAGGTTCATAGAAAGCATGCCATGCTTAGATTAAGACTTGATTTACTTAATCAGTCCAAGTTTAAGGAGCTCACTCCAGTAAAACATGGTATTTTGCAGTCGGGTATGCTCTATTGTGATAGAACTGCCCAAAGCTAATAAAAAGTCAACTTCTCGCTGTTTAAGTGCCAAAAGTTCTAAGGTGCCGTACAGCACAGGGTATACTGCTATCGAGCACGCTCGCTTTCACTTTACTACACTTTCTTTGGACGAAACTTCTTGCTAACTGAGACAGAAGTTTACAAGGTCTCACAGTTCTTGTACGGGGTAAATTAAAGTCAGGTTAACTCGACTCCAGAGAGTTAACTTTCACAAGGTCTGACTACCAAGTCGTTGCTGCTTCAATGTTTATAATGATTGGTTTGGGGTTTTCACTTTTCCCGCTAGTTTTTCTGCCAGCTTGATTCCCGCTGGGAAAAGTGCTGGCTGCTATCTGCCTGCTGCTTTTCCAATGTTTGAAGGACAGTGTAACAACTATATAAATGTCTTTTATTGCAGTTTTTAAACGCTTTGCTGATTTTGCTTACGAAACATCAAATGTTGTGCAATGTAGAAGAGTCTCTCTATCTCTCTCTACCCTCTGTCTCTCGCTCCCTTTCACACATTCTCAGTGAGCTGCTCCGTGTGGTAAGTGTAGAAAAGTTTGTCGGGTCTCACAGGTGAATTAAGTTTTCCGCTCGACTCGCTGTTGCTGCCCCATGTTGCATGCAACTCGGCTGCAACGCAACGCAACGCAAAACTTTGCCAGCTCAAAGTCAAAATGCATTTTACGCAAAACTTTCACAGCTCTGTGCATTGACAACCGCAGTAAGAAAGGCGCCGGATGGCAGTAGGCGTGGCATATAGCATAAAACGCCAGCTGCCAGCTGTCTTACACTCGACTTGCCGTTGCTGCTACTGCTGCCAAGGCCAAGTTTTTAGGGCGAAGGAGCGGGAGGGGTGTGGCAGGAGCAGGAGCAGCAGCAACAAAGGCGTGAAGCGTATTTAAATTTTGCTTTAATGCCCTTCATTTATTTGCTTTTACTTAGTAGACCAATCGACATTGTTGTACCCTGTACTTGTGTTTGGCAGATAGAGTTGTAGGAATGAAACAGTGAAGGGAACACTATTTAGAGTATTTTAAGGGCCTTTCTATAACTGATTTATAGCTACATTGCTAGCTTAAAACCAGACTTAATCAGCTTTTCTTAGCCAAAAACTGCTAAATATAGCTGGAATAAGTCTAAAGAGTCGATGCTGCTATTGAAATATGTTCTACAAATTTGAATTCATTTCATTTCTGATTGTGGCCGAGAATCCGACAGCCGGAAGTGACCATCAAACCGACTTTCGCAATTTTCCCTACTCCCACACTGTCCAACAACTCCCTCGCTTTGTTTATTTTCACTTAAGTGTTGACTGTTTCAGCGTCTGTTGCTGCTGAGCTGCTGGTACGGCAAATAAACCATTAAAGAGCATAAAAAATGTTTCAATTGTCACAGCTGTACACTGCAAGAAATCACTATGCATGTTTGCTTGTACGGCCAGGCAATCAAAATATTTACACTGTCCAACAAGAGACCGACCTCGCGAAGGACAATAAACTGTGGTAGTGAGAAAGAGACAAACAGACGGCCACTGACTCGCCACAGAGCGGAATGTTCAGCTCGACTGCAGCTGTCGACTGTTGGTCATAAAAACAAAAACAATACACAGAATACAAATCGAAAACAACAAGCAAAAACAACAACAACAAGAAAGAGGAAAGAATAACAACAACAAGAACATCAAGCTACAAATATAAAATTCACAAGCGACTGCCATAAAAAATTAAATCAGTTTGCGCAAAATACTCGCATATATATTCCTCTTAACTTTCTGTCCAGTCTCCTCTGCTCTTCACACCGCACAGCGCGGCACATCCACTCCCTTAACTTTCCGCTCTTCGCTTCCCTGCACTTTCCTACTCTTCCTTCTTCAAACTTGACCATGATGATAATTTCAATGAAACGCACGCGCGGCATTTTGTTTGAGTGATTTTGTCTTGCAGAACGCGTAATTGCAGCGAAAGTTGAAACTCAGCGAAGTAAAAGGAAAACGCAAAAGTGGAAAAGTGGAAACTGCTGCTTTCCCAGATGCCCACAGTGCAGTACAAGTCTATTGCTATGTAAGGGAAATGGATTTGAGCCCTGAACAGGAGCGGTTTAGCTGCAGTTCCTCTTAGAATTTTTGTATAGAAATAAACGTACATTAACGTATAAAAATAGTGTCGAAAACTCCATTACTTTCTTTAACAGACTAACACTCATACTCATACTTATGTTGTTATCTTTCTCTTTAATATAATAGATCTGCATAAGCAAAGAGACAGACGTTACAAAAGAAGCTAAGACAGGAGGTTAAAAACTTATGACTGCAGCAAACCTCTCCCCTCACTCTCACTTCCCCTTCGAACACACTGCAGTGCAAATGCACGTGCACGCTTCTCTTTTGAAGCCAATCTCTCATTAAAATGTGAGAGGATTCAAAGCAGAACTACACAAAACACACACACACACACACACACACACACACACACACACACACACACACACACACACACACACAAGAACATGTACGGTAAGCAGCAAGCAACTAGAAGAGAGCCGGAGCTCAGCATTCAAAGCGGGAGTTCAGAAAATATTAAACACACACACAAACATGCATTCCATATGAACAGCAGTAAAAGAGAAGAGAGGGGAAGCGAGGCTGTGCAGGAGCTGCCGATTTAGTTGCAATTATCGCATGGAGATGAACGCATGGTTCGATCGGACAATTGTGAAATGGTATAAGTTCAGACCACGTGGTAATTTTAATTTTTTTCTTGGGCTTAATTGTGACTAATTATCGGTGTTAAAGTTTAATTGATGCAAGGATAAACACTTAACACGCAATCATTGGCTTTAGGTTGATTCTTTTCGTGTTTCACTTGCAATTGGAATGATTTGAAACAACCGTTATATCGTTTAATATATCGCCTTAATATTGGTGTTAAAGTTAGTCGTGTTTTTATGCTTCTAGATTCGCTTGATTATCGACTACGTCTGGAAACTTCTGAAACAACCGTAATGTCATGACTTTATTTCGTTTACAGTCTGTTGCTGCGTAAAGGTATGTACCGAAAAAGCTCTGTCTATCGTACGGGACTAAAGCTCCGCACCGTTTGCTACTTCCAGTTCATACAAACGATCACATGCACAGCGCGTCTTTTCCAATGGAAGTAATTCTCTCACGAAATGTGATTATGTTTTGAGGATTTAAAACGAAACTAAATTGCGCCACAATAGAAGAACAAAGTAGAGCAGACTGTGAGCACAACAGTTAAAGTTGAACGTTGGCAGATGTTAAACGGTAAGAGCTTAGTCCGCGTGGACTTTGAACATTTTGTTTTTATTAAAACTTCTTATTATTTTAGATTCCCTGTTATGCATCAACTGCGCTTAGAAAGATCTGAAACAAACGTTATGTACGTCGTCTCTTTATTCTGCTTATCGCTTGTCGCCATCTAATGGTATGTACCCAAAAAGCTCTTTCTACAATTGCGCAGTTTTATTTAGCATAGTTGTAAACTACAAAGCAACAAACGATTTGCAAGAGGTGTCAAATTAATACAAGCAGTGGACACTCACTCTCCCTCCCTCCGTCAAGTCCAACCCACATAACATATCTCAAGCACAAGCCAACAGCGCATGTCTCTTTCACTCTAAGCTAATTTCTAAGCATATATAGCATGACATATATATGTGCATTTGTTTTGAGTATACAAAGCAAAACTTCCAAAAACACATATGTATACACACAGATAAGCGGCAAGAAATGAGAAGAGAGTCACAGTGCAGCAGACAAAACGGGAGTTCAGAAACTACTAAATACACACACATGCATTACATACGTAACTAAGAGCGCGACTGCACTCTCTTATTTGCATTAGACTGACGTTAAAGAAGAGAGTGAGAGCGAGGCAGCATAAGCAGTGGACGCCCACCTCCTTCCATACCTTTAAGAGATCGCTGTACAGTTTAGACGATTTGGGATTAAATTCAAAATTTCTTTTTCAGAGAAGAAACTTATATTTTCTGGCGGCTTCACTTATATTCCATTTTGTTTTTTCTTATTCAGCTGATCCTGAAAAAGTGTGTCAAAAGTGTAATATCAAATGCCTTAGCGCCCGCGAGCGCAAAAGTGAAATAAAAGCTCAATCCGCTCCTGCAAAAAGTGTTATACCAAATGCCTCAGCGCCCGCGAGCGCAAAAGTGAAATAAAAGCCCAATCCGCTCCTGCAAAAAGTGTTATACCAAATGCCTGAGCGCCCGCGAGCGCAAAAGTGAAATAAAAGCCCAATCCGCTCCTGCAAAAAGTGTTATACCAAATGCCTGAGCGCCCGCGAGCGCAAAAGTGAAATAAAAGCCCAATACGCTCCAGCAAAAAGTGTTATACCAAATGCCCGAGCGCCCGCGAGCGCAAAAGTGAAATAAAGGCCCAATCCGCTTCTGCAAAAAGTGTTATACCAAATGCCTGAGCGCCCGCGAGCGCAAAAGTGAAATAAAAGCCCAATACGCTCCAGCAAAAAGTGTTATACCAAATGCCTGAGCGCCCGCGAGCGCAAAAGTGAAATAAAAGCTCAATCCGCTCCTGCAAAAAGTGTTATACCAAATGCCTCAGCGCCCGCGAGCGCAAAAGTGAAATAAAAGCTCAATCCGCTTCTGCAAAAAGTGTTATACCAAATGCCTGAGCGCCCGCGAGCGCAAAAGTGAAATAAAAGCCCAATCCGCTCTTGCAAAAAGTGTAATACCAAATGCCTGAGCGCCCGCGAGCGCAAAAGTGAAATAAAAGCTCAATCCGCTCCTGCAAAAAGTGTTATACCAAATGCCTCAGCGCCCGCGAGCGCAAAAGTGATATAAATTCCCAATCCGCTCCTGCAAAAAGTGTTATACCAAATGCCTTAGCGCCCGCGAGCGCAAAAGTGAAATAAAAGCCCAATCCGCTCCTAAAAAGGGTGTGCCACAGCGCCCAAAGATCTTGGCGCCAAATTAGGGTTTGTGGCTGAGCTGCTCCTGCATTGTCAGTGGCGATTTATTTTTGTTTTTTATTTTTAAATTTTTTTGATTTTTTTCTGTGCTGTGTGTGTTCGTGGTTGCAGTGCACAGGCGAAACGCCTGTGAAAAGTTGTGAAAAGTGTTTTGCCTTTTGCGTGCCGTGGCGCATAAAAGTTTCAAGCAGCATCATTTGTCAGTGGATAAATAGTTTTTGCCAGCAGCTGAAAGTAGCTAAAAGTTATGCTTTTTGATTATCTGGCCATCACTGATAATTTCTCACTGCCAACGAGAAAAACTTTAAATGTTTTCCACTCTCCACTCGTGCAAATCGGAGAAGGAGGAGGAGGAAGAAGTATCAAATCCGAGGCATATGCGAAAAGCGTATCTGTGCGGTAAGTAAACGCAATAAATTCAAATTCTGATGGGGGAGGCTCAATTTTGGCCAAATCTCTCTCGCTCTCTCTGTTGGTTAATGTGTGTAAGCCGCAAACATAATAAATAAGCTTAAGTTTGGTCAATTTGACAAAATTGTTTGAGCTTGCCAAAGTGCGTTCAAATAAATCAACTGCCATTTAAGCTGGCCGAGCGTTTGCCATAAGCGAATTTATTACACACTCGCCGATTACGTGAAGGAAGGAGAAACTTTTGTAGGCGGGGGTAGCCATAGGTGGGGAGGGAGGGGGAGGAAGTGGGGTAAATATTGATGTGCTGAGATTTCGCCTCAGTTTGCTTTGGGTCTCCAGTTGCCTATGGAGTATTGCAATCGCCACTAATCAAATTTAACATAAATGATTGAATAGAATTTTAAGCATTAAATCAGCAAAAGTGGGTAAAACAGAGTAAAAACAACCCCAAAATACCCAGTAAGAGCTAGATAGAGAGAAGAGAGAACTAGTTGATACGTTTATCAACACTATACTCTAAGAATTTGTTAAATAATCCTTCAGAGAAGTATTTGTGGGCATAATTGTAAAATTATTTGGACTATACTTGAAAGAAAGCTTACTCACCAAATTTTATGTACTTAGCTTGCACAAACTGTGTCTACCCTCTTGTACTGGGCAATAATAAAAGACAAAAGACAAAATTGTCAGTGATTGAGTGTCGTTTTTTTCTCTCTTTCTTTTTTTTTGTTCTTTCCACAATCTTTCCCTGACCACAAATCTTGACATTGCGTATAAGCAACGTGTGGCAAAAGTTTTGGCGCCTGATTGATGGCAACTCAAAGTTCGTTTGCCTTTTTTTTCTGTGTGTGTGTGTGTTTCGCTCGATCTGGTTTCGATCTGTCTTTAAAACAAAACTCAGCAAATATGCAGTTGAGAAACAAATGGAAAATGTAATGAAAAGCTGCAACTTTTCGCCATGCATTTTGAAACCACTTGACAATAAAATGTGAAATTGCAACGAACTGGCAAAGTGTCCTGCGTCCTGTGCACCGTGTCGCGTGTCCCTGGCTTCGGCATCCCTTATCGCATATACGTCTCCCCCTCGCCGTGTCTCTGTGTGGATTTCTCTCTGTGTAAATGTAGCCGTAGAAGTTGAGTTCGTGCCATTGTCAGTGACGTTGTCCGTGGCGTGGGATTTAACAGTGTCAACGGTGCAAAGGTAATAAAAGCAGCGCAGCGCATCGCATTGCATCGCAACCCGAAATGAAATATTAAATGCACCCTCGAATCGCTCGAATAACTCGAATCCCTTGAATCTCGGCACTCAGAGAAATAGATATCTGTAACAAGCTAAAATGGAATAAGAGCGCTAGAGTCGAACTGCTCGACTGTCAACAGCCCAAGTGCTAAAATTTGAATGTTAATCAAAATGGAGTCCCAAACTAACTTAAAGTAGAGTCTTCGTTTACTCTTAGTGGCAATAGCTTACTGGGCTAAAACCCTGAATTTCTAAACTTATTGTTTTGAGGGCTTAAACGACTGCAGTTAGGGAGTTGAGTGGATTTTTCATGGAGTCAAATTGAATTGTGACTAGTTTCGCATTTATCAGCACGATAAGGTCAAAGGTTAATGGGTTGACAAGAAGTAGCTTTAAATGACTACAAAATAAACACAAAAATCGCTTTATAAACTAATTTCAATGCAGTCTAGACTTTGTTTGCTTGACAACAAAATTGTCGTTTTGATTGATTGATTGATTGTGAGGTTTTCATTTCCTCCTCCTATTATTTTCCCATTTTCCCATTTTCTCTTAATTTGCATAGTCTATTTTTGTGCCCATTTCCGTCTGTTGAATTAGCAATTTGTGGTGGCATTTAGGTTATCAGCCATATCAACGTTTAAGCACCATAAAATATGCCCATTATATTTAAATAAAATTGCACATAAAATGAAGAAAAAGCAGAGAAAGCGAAGAGGAAAGAGGGAGAAAGAAATACCTCAAATGCTTTTCATTGGCTTTTCGGCCTTGCGACAAAACTCGGCAAAAATGTAGCTTGGGAAAATTCTTAGCACGTCGCAAGTTGCGTTATTAACACGAAGTCCCCACCCCCAACACACACACAATCCACTCCCCCCTCTTCCTGCTTGATTTCTCCGAGTTTTCCGCCTTCGCTTGACTTTAATTTTGATCTAAAGAATTCAAGAATTTGAGATTCTTTTTGAATGTTTGAATGCGTTTCGTTTGTGACAACATCGGGATGAACTTGTTAAACTTTAGTACGTCTCAAAATGTCATAAAATTTAATGCGAATTTACTTTGAGCCGGACAAGAGACCAGAGCAATATACTTGGCATAAGCGAGGCCACTCAAGACGTCAAGGGCTCGGCATCTCGGCAATCTGACCATGGTCATTTTGTACAATAAAACGGACGACAACGAAAACGACAGGACTAGTCATGTCGCAACGTGTCCAGTCGTGTCTTGCGCCTTGTTAGCGTGCTGCCGTTTATGCGTTTGGTTTAGTGTTGCCTAGATTTGCATGGCCAAAAATAGCTAGATTGTAAAAAGAGTACAGCTGGAAGCTCGATAATAATGAAGGACGGTTAATATGACAGTTATCGTAGCCTTAAATAGCTAGATTTATTAGAGAGTACAGACTGAAGAAGAGAAACAATGAGAATAGTGATTCTGTTAGCTAAATAAGGCTAAGTTTTACTCTAAAAGTGATAAACTGCAACATTTTTGAGACTTACATCGGAATGTTCCTGAAGTTTTGTCTTTTATAGGCTTTCTGTAAGCTATGCAGTCACAAAATAGCTAAATCCAGCTACAAAATAGCCAAAATAGCCTTTCTGGCCTGCCCTGCTGTTGATGATAGATTTTCATTTTGAGTCTGTTTTTATGCTACATCATAAAAGCGACACACATTACAATCCTCACACCTCACATACCAGCACACACGCGTACCTCAAACACTCACACACACACACATAGAGAAACATATGCACGCCTCTGTCTATGCCAGAAAAAACGAGCACACACACAGAGACACACAGAGACACAATGGCTTTCCCTATTCGAGATTCTCGTTAGTCGCGAAGCCTGTTGTGAAAAATGTTGCAGGAAGGCAGCCACTGAATGGTGGGCTGGGGAGTGGCTGGGGGAGTAACTGCCGCAATCTGATTGATTAATACATCAATTTGTTATAGAGCCATCAGTTGTCTGATACACTTGACACAGTTTGCAGCTCATTAAATCGACACAATGCGCCATAAAAGCTAATTGTGCAACTTTTCTCACTTGAAAAAAATACGAAAAACAGAAGAAAACCTTTGGCGACAGCTCACATATGATTAAAACTTGGCTAATGACCAGCAACAAAAAATAGAAAAGGACAGAAAGTTTCACCTCTCACCAAGAAATTGGGAATAGAAACAAGCCAAAAAAAAAAAAAAAACAAGCCAGAAAACAACAGAATTCGTAGCTAAGCTGTCAGTTTAGTTTGAAAAATGTCAAGTTGATTTTTTATCAGTAGAAAGACGTCATTAGCAATTGGGAAAATCTATAAATAATACACGAGTCTACGCTGTGGAAAATTTGGTAGACAAAGTAGGACTCTTTTTACTTGTATTTCATTCAATTATATTGACTAAGTGATTCCTATATCTTGTCTAAATCGAACATAACTGTATCCCTGGCTAATCCTGTAGATAATCCCAACTGTGCTTTGGTTAGTTTCTTGCTTTGTTCAGCCACAAAAAATTGATTTGTGCTTGTCAGTCTAAAGACACACTCTGCGGTTAGCTGTGTGTGTGTTGGAAACTTAATTGGTTTTTGTACATCAAAGTTTAGACAGTGTACGACTTGACCCAGAGAATTCATATGAAAGTGGGGGAGTGGGAGAGACAGGGTAGAAAATTTGAATAGCTTAAGCAATTCTCTTGGAGACAGACTCATAAATTATGCACCTTTTAGAGACGAGTCTGAAGTAGTAGATGAAGTCTCAAGACTTTGTATGACAGAATTCAAGTTTGTTTGATTGATTGACTTGATTGAAGCAAGCTTGCATGTCGACTTGCCTTGCAACACCCCCTTTCTCTCACACTCCCTTTTCCTGTCCAGCTACCTCTCTCTCTCCCTTTGCGTGTCCAGCTGCAATTAAAAGCAAATGAAGAAGTTGCATTTAATTGTTTGTACTCGCTGCTTTGATTGGCGCCTTAAATGCTAAAGCACACATCAATTTTTAATGGCTCGACACCCACGCGATATCACGTATACGCCGCATACAGCCGCCTCATTAGCCTCGCAGGCACTCAGTGTGGGCGTGGCGGCAGCCTACAGCTTAAGCCCCTTTTTGCTAATCATTTTATGCTCCTTTTTCCCTTATTTTTACATATTTTCATGTGTTTTATTTTGATTTTCATACAAATTTTCTAGCACAGCCACAGCCCGAGAAATTTACGGAAAAATTTAAGCATCACTTCCTTTATGGGCAAAACACAGCAGAAGCTACCCAACCCGCCCTTCATTCACCCTTTGGTCTATACGCAGTCTCCGCAGGCAGCTCCTCTTAATGTTGTTTTTTCGTGTGAATTTGTAATAACTTGCATAAATTAAAGGCGCTTGCATTGAAGGCAGCCAGAAGATGTCGAGAGAGAAACTCAACTTCACCTCAGTATGGGGCAAGTGGGGAAAATTATAGAAAAACTCTACCACACATTTGGCCACAAAGGGGAAACTGAACGAAACTTTCGCCTCTTTAGGTCGAAATGTTGGTGAATTTGGAATGTTATCCCCTTTGTTTTGTCTGCTCGGCTTTTTGTCGTAATTCACGGAATTTTCGTAGGTTTTTGGGGTTTTATAAATCTCGCATAATGCTCATAAATGGTCATGGAATTGGGTAAACTCCATTTGGAATAGGCAATTCGGCTATGATTAGTTGGCCAACACATGTTGCAGGCCAGAGCAACATTTATTTGAGGTTTACAACTGTTGGGTCAACTAACCCAGTTTTGTATAGACCAACGGGGTAGCCCCTTCCTCTCTGTCTCTGTTTCCGTTGCTTTTTCTTTATCTTCCATCTGACATTGAGAATTTCTTTTGTGTGTCGCTTTAAGTTTTGTTAACTTTAAATTTGCATTTGATATTTTCATGCTTAAATTATGCATCAAAATAGTCCACACACATACAGGGAAGAGAAGGGCAGACAGGGTGTGCGTGTGTGGGATTGGGATGGATTGTGGGCGTGGCCTGCATGTTGGCAAGTCAATTTTTGTGATAAAATTTTTGGGTGCACATAAATTTTGTTTTAATGCGCTTAGTTCGCATTTTGGCTCGAGGCATGTGCAAGTTGCTTGTTAATGGCTGAGAGACAGAGGCCGGAGGGAGAGGGGGGCGTGGCAGAACAATCAACTGCCTGTCAGAGAGACAACAGAAAAATGGAATTTCTGTCTCGGGCCGCAGTAACATAAATTGAGCACAAAATTTTGATAATGATACGCAGCCGGCGGCCATTTTCTTATTGTTTTTCCTCTAGTTTTTCATTTTGTTTATTTTTTTGTTCACCAATTTCCGGCTGTTGTTGTTGTTGCTGTGGTCCGCTGCCTAATTGTTTAATTAATTAGGAGGCAACATTTTAATTAGGCTTAAGTGCTGTGGCAGTCAAATCATTTAATGGCGAGCAGCTTTAAATGCCAATAGAAACGAGGGACGTTCAAGTAGTTTAGCAACACTGGGATGAGTTATAGTTATTAATTTAAGTAATTTAATGGTCATAATAATGAAATGAAAATGTTGCAGTCAATTAAGTTAACAAAATTTAAGCGAGGGTGGCGCGAATAGTTTATTAAGTCGGATTATTTAATTGGAAGACTCAATAAAATTGTATTTCTAGCTGAAAACAAAATAATTTATAAACAATTTTAACTGGAGACTTGAGATATCTTTATTTTTAGGGCTTTTGTCAAAAACTTACAGAGTTACCTCGTTTGGAGCAATCAAACTGACCCACTAACATGCAAACAAAGTCAGGTACTGAGAGTCAAGACAATGCTAACCTATATTCGAGTGTATGTGTGTGTGTGTGTAAGTGTGTGTGTGTGTGTGCATCTTGAGCAAACAGACCAAACAATGTAGACAATTGCTTTTAGAGCGTTGACTGATGACAATCGCAATCACTTGGCCACCCACTCAACCTAGATTCCATTTTTGGTAAGAGCGGCTCACAAAAGCAAACAAACGGCAAGAGTTTTGCTACCTTTTTTCCACCCTACCCCATCCCCTTTCACCCCTTCCCCAACCCCTTCTCTGGCTGCTGCTGTGGAGCACGTTCTCAGGTAGCATTTGCGGCGCTCAATTTGTAGTTGGCTTTCAAAACACAAAACAACTCAAACCGAATACCGAAACCGTCAGAGATACAGCTACTACGGAGATTACACATACGCCGCGTTGTGCGCACAGCCGCTTGTCAGCTTATAATTCAATTCGGCAGCTGAGAGAGAGAGAGAGAGAGAGAGAGAGGAATAGAGGGAGATGGCGTGACTGTATTCATCTGTCAAAAGGTGTGTCTTGCGAATTGCATTAGCTGTCATTTTGTGGCATACTCTACTCGATGCCAGCTGCGCTCGGTAATTTATACACGAGTTTTCTGCTTCCTTCTCCATTGGCTTTGGCTTGACCTGCGAATGCTGTTTGTGGTTGTGATTTTAGCTTGGAAAACTCATGCATGACAACAATGGGTTCAAGTTGCTGTCAAGATTTAACGCTTGCCATGTTTATTGAGAAACAGCTGCCATCATAATTCAATATTTTACACTTGAATGTACACGAAACATAACTTGACAGTTCCCGACAACAAAAACGGCAACGGCAACGACAACGACAGCAAATGAAAATGAAAATGTTTACACTCTGCTGAGCACTTCGCCTGCCACAGCAACCACTTCAGTGCGAGAGATGGTGCCCTAGAGGGGGAGGGGACTGTAACCCTTGCCACAAGTTACCAGAGTCTGGCGCCAGCACGTCTTCAAAGCGTCTCGGGTGACCAGTGGCAGCTACACTCAACGAAATTCAACTCTAAAACTATAAATGGAAAACATTTTTAAAACTTTCTTTAATAACATCAACAAAAAAGTTGCTAAAATGTTATAAACATTTTTTTAAGATTTTTTTCAGTGTAGCCTAGTTTTTGAGACGTCTCGGGTGACCAGTAGCAGCAGTTGCGCTTAACAATTTCTAGCTGCCATAATTTTTGCAACTTTTTTCCATTAACTTGTGAATAAGTTTTTTTTTACCATTTGCCAGCAGATTTTCTTAAATAAAATGAAATTTTTACAAGTGTAGACAGTGCTCCCTTTTACTTGTTATGATGTAGGCCAAAAGCAACAGGCAAACTGGCACTCGAATCTTAACCTGGCCAACAACGCCAGTTTGAGCCACTTTCAAGCACTTTCGACCACTTTTACAGTCTTTAGTTATAATTAACTGAAATGTGGTGCAGTTAATTAGTCAACCAACTCCACTTTGTGTTACTCACTGACTCTGATAATTAATTACCCCTTGAAGGAGCGTATACGTAATGCAGGAAATTGGAAATTCAATCAACAGTGTTGGACAACGACTGCAGCAAATATGGTTGGCCACAAAGCCAGCTATGAGTATAGTAGTTGCTTTGGTTGGATTACAATAGGACTTTGTACACGGAATCTTCTAACGGGGTCAAAACAAAACAGGCAACAAGAAGTAGAGGAATGGGAGTGCAAGAGGGAGAGGGGTTAGAGGACACGGAGATTCACTGCGGGGCAGCCAAGCCACAGGGCAAACTACATTCTGGCTAGGTTGGCTGCAATGTTACCTTTATGGAGTGACGAAGGTATTGAATCGACTAGTAGATACTCTGTAGAAATATAATTTAATGTGGAAAAGGGGGTACATGTTGAAGGAGATACTCTGTTAAGCATACCCTATAGACTAAGCTTTTTGACAAGCATTAGTTTAGCACGAAGTAACCCCATTACTACTTTAGCAAAGGAAACTCTGGAAAATGATTAGGTTATGTGCTGTGCTCGTCTTTGACTACCTTATTCAGTACAACCAACATTCATTACTCAACGGAGCTGCAGTTTCTGGCCTCATTTTCTGTTGCTTTAAGGATTTTTCAACACTGAATTTTGGGTCTTTCATGTCCGATTGTTGCATGCGATATTAAAGGCGCTCGCTGAGTCTCTATCGATGCTGCTCAGCCATAAAGTGAGCTTATATGTCTGACTGTGTGTGTGTGTGTTTGTGTGTAAGACCTTTGGGCAGAGCCTGAAATTGCTTTTGTCTGGCGCTTTTTAAACAGGCGCTGAGCGCACACATGTCGTATGCGCAATAATTCCCATACAATATCACGCAAATGCCGCGTTCAACCTTTTGCACAGTCCAAATACAAATTGTGTGCGCTCGAAAAGCGCTTTAAAGTATAAAACAACAACAACATCAACAGCAATAATAATATCGCACTTGACACACTCCAGAAAGCGGCAAAGAAAAGTTTTCACGGCTCGATAAGAGTTTTTTAATTTGTCTAAAAAGGTAAACGGCATAGTGAGTGGGAAACCAGCGAGTAAGAGAGCGGGGAGAGGGAAAGCGATGGAGATTTTCATGTGTAGCTGAGGAAACTTTTTAGGCGCGTAATTTATGCGCAATGAAAGCGTTGGGATTACGACAAAGCCAAGGGCGTGGCAGTAGCAGCAGCTCACTGAGTAAAAAACCAAAAATACACACACAAACACACACACACACACACACATAAAATAATGGTCTACAGGCGGCAGAGGCTGTAGGGGCGGGGCTGTGGGGGGCAGACAGGTGTAGCAGTCAAACCGGAAAATTAGCGGAAAGCGTCAAAAGCGTTCCCCAAACGACCATGTCGCGACAAGGCGCACTCCCTGTGCTCCCTCTCTCTCTCTCTCTCTTTCTCCACTTCGCTACTTTTGCTGCCTCTTTACCACTCTATCCCCACTTCCCCGCAGCTTCCTCTGACTAACTGCGGCTTGACTTTTTGCATAACCGCAACATCAACTAAACTGGCGAAAATGTGCGCATAGTTTGAGCCTCACTGTGGTCGTTTTTCCGTGTTGTCACTGTCCTTATTGTTGTTGTAGTTTTTGTTGCTGCCTGTTGACAAATACGCCGCAGGACATTTTCGAGTTTTGTTCAGTTGACTGCCGTCCAAGGCGTAATTACCTGGACTTGTGACTACTACCACTTTTGGCCACGCTCTTTGGCCACTTTACAGTGCCCCATAAAAGGCGACAAGCACAACAATCTAAGCTAATCTACCCACAAAAGTTACTTAACTATGTGCTGCAGTTTGTTGGCTAATCTAAAATGAGTAGAAATTAACAACAGAACTTGAAATCTACTTAATTTTAAAGCTAATTATATATACTGTCAAGGCGAGGAATTGATTTCAAAGGGAAATGGAAGGGAAGCGAGAAGTTTAAGTATTTTAACACGATATATATCAATATGGAATATAATTTAGTTTTCCTTACTTATCATTTACAGATTTAAGAGAGTCTCAAACTCTCTTTATTTATCAGCTGTAAATCTTAATATTTGTGATTCCATTTAGTAAATTGCTTCTTGACTCTTGAATCTCGAGTGCATTTCAACTTCGTTTCATTTTTTGCCCACCGGTTTTTCTGTTGGTTTTTCTAAACGTTTAATTTTCATGAATATTTTTTTGGTCTTTGGTTTTCTCCCGCTCTCTCAGACATGTCAAACATCGCCCCTACGCCCCCTTCCACCTCTTTATACCGCTTAAGTAGCCATTGTTTTTAGTGTTACTGTTGTTGTTGTTGTTTTGAGCCTGCGGCTTTTGAGGCGGCTTAAAATTGGATTTGCGTTTCTGCTTTGACATTTTTGCTGGTTGTTTTTCCTGTCGTTTTTGCTGTTGTTTGTCTCATGTGCGTACTTATAAACTTGTCACTTTAATAACTTTCGGCTTTTGCTTTCCATGTCTTTTGTTTGCTTTTGTTTTTTATTCTTGTATTTTTTAGGGCTGCACTTCAAAGACTCGTTTTAATTCCTGTCCTAACAGCTGGCAAAATATTTATTTTTTAAGCCATGTCTTTAGCGTTATGCTTTGCACTCATTATACTCTCTGCAAGAGTATATTGGGTTTGTGAAAATGTATGTAACAGGCAGAAGGAGGCGTGGCAGACCCCATAAAGTATATATATTCTTGATCAGCATCACAAGCCGAGTCGATATAGCCATGTCCGTCTGTCCGTCTGTCCGTCTGTCTGTCCGTCTGTCCGTCTGTCTGTCCGTATGAACAAACAGATTTCAGAGATGGTAAGAGCTACAAGGTCGAGCTTGGTCTCAATCGATCACATATTTAGTCAGTCAATACAAGAATCTTTTTTTTTTTTTGATGCCACGCCCCATTCGCCCACCATGAGCAAAAAACCAGGCACACCTCGGAAAAAATCGGTGTTTTCGGCGAATATCTCAGTAACTATGGCACCTAGGATCACCAATTTTGGTATGGAGGTTCCTAGAGACTGAGTAAATGTCATGCCATCAAAAATTTGGGGCTGCCACGCCCCCTTTTCCGGTAGGAACTAAAAAACTTTAATACGTTTTTAAGGCATTTCTTCTTATCGTAGAGTATTCTAATTTATAATTCGTGTGGAGACTAACTATATCAAACTATCCTGAAAGGTGCATTAAAATCGGACTATAAACAAGAAAACTAGAAGCGTTACAATATTGATAACTGAATGCAATATCATGTATGAGTGCAAGTGAGACAGAAACATACAAGCACATGTGACGGCAACGCTGCCACATTCATATCAATGTATGAGTGCAAGCGAGACAGAAACATACAAGCACATGTTCGAATGTTTTCGCTGCCTGTGTGGCGGCAGCGCTGCCCACAGTCGCTGGCCGCGCCGAATACACACATACACACATACATACATATATGCATCATATATTGTCTTTCGTATATGTATTCGCATACAGACAAACAGCTGTATGTTTGATTATGCTTAGATTGTTTTTGTTTCAACGTGTTTTAATGCAAGTACTACGCATTGTAATATCTCGATACCGATTTTAATAATTTAATCGGCGGAAAATGCAGAGAGTATTATACGGTAGGGCGTGCTCGACCGTACTTATCTTACTTGTTTTATTTACAGACGTGAGGAAAATCTGGAATCTGAAATGTGAAAATTGCCCACAGCATTTGGTTTTTATGACTGGCGAGAAAAACATGAAAGACAAACCATTTTCACTAACAATGTGTGAAAATTCGCACGTTCGTCATAAATAGCAATAAAGCACACACAACGGAATAATGGAAATGAAAAATGCGAATGGAAAATGGAAAACAATTTCCGAATTTACGTTTTTGTCAGAATTTTATTTATAATTTGCAATTTGTTTTGCGTAAATGCCAAACGATGTGGCATCAAAACTGCCGGTCTATTGTCTGCCACACGCTATGAAAATTGTGAGGGGGTGGGGTAGGTTTTCCCACGACTTTTCTTAAGCTGCTTAACAGTTGCAACAAAAGTTTGGCACGCACATAAAAAGTTATGACTGCAATACAATTATTCAGTATCATTTGCAGGATTATAATGCTCTCTCTTTCTACTCCATCTCCTCTTTTCTTCTCTTTTTATCAATTTCACGCCAAATGTAACAAGCGCAAGCAACAAACATTTTGTAATTATTTGCACAAATGCCTAATTGTTTGCATTTTCCAACAAATTTGGCAGCGGAGAAACGCACAAATATTGACACATTGTGGGCGCAGTGGAGCAAGGAGACGGCGGGGGGAAAAGCGGGTAGAAAGCTGGTAGGGGAGGGGGTTTGAGTCTGGGAAATTGTCTGCGCTGCTGTTGAAAATTATCACGTAAAGCGCATTGTCCCGTTATAGTCTACTGCACTCTTTCTCTTCTCTGCACACTTTTCTTTGTGCTCCTTTCTCTGCGTTTCAATTAAATAAATAGACTTATTTTTTTATGGGGCGCCAAGGAAATTTAAATAACGAACATAAAAAATATCGTACATGAAAATGGGCTCTTCTCACTCTAAAATTTGCCCAAGGAGGCAGCAGGAAAAGTGAAAGGGAGTGAGATTAACAGAGACAAAGAGAGAGGGAGAAAGAGCTGACTGCAGCTTTTAGTCAAGTCTCTGGTTGTACATAAAAAAAGTCAACAGACAAACAAACATGTAAATTATGAAAAATGTACTAACAAAGCAACGTAAGCGCACACACACACACAAACACACACACAGTTAAACACACAGGACACTAATACACAGCAAACTCTTTTCATACAATGCTGTGCAACTTTTTAGGCCACTAAGAAGCTTATAAGCAAAACGGAAAGCAAGAAAAGCTTAACGTAAATTAAATATAAATAATTAAGTACAATTTAATGCACACTTTAATTACTAAAAAGCGTTCTAAACGCACTTATTATATATAGCACAACAAAATAAAGTAATTTCTGTCATACTCTGTGAATTTAAAGAGCCGTTTAAAGTTGCTGCTGCGTTTGTAATTCCATTTTATTTAAGTCCTAAACATTAAACCAAATTTATGATTTACAATTTCAAAAGCATCGATTCATGGTAAGACAATACTTGAGACAAATCTTTGGCAATGCCAACGGCTTTTCAATAATTGGCTAACTTGAAATTGCAAAATAAATCCACACCAAAAAAAAAAGCGTCTACTCTTTTGTCTTTTCCTTTGACTTGGCATTTTCCTTTTCTTCTTTATTTCGTCTTTCTTTTGTCGTCTTTGTGTTCGCTTTATTCATTTGCATTTTGATGGACAATTTCGCGTTCGTTTTCAACCTCTGCCGAGTCGGTCACAAATCCATTATTGCGTCTGGCGATTTCGCGTTTCTCATCATCGGTCAATGGACCATTGGCATAGACGGGTATGTTGTGATAGAGTTTGGACATTTGGCTCAGATTCTGCAATTCGTTTTGAAAGAATGACAAACGTGGTCCAAATGGCCGATTCGATGTCAAAAATTGCTCGTTTCCCTGCTCATCATCATCTCCACTGCCATTCAAGGACATCAGATTGAGAGTTGGCATCCAGTTTGCATACGACTCAGCCATCGAGAGACTAATCAAATTCAATCTGTATTTTGAAGATTTTGATGATGTGTTTTTATGTGAAATGTTTGTTAAAATGTTAAAATTCAGTTTGGATTTCTACGAGATGTGATTTGCCTTGAATTTCGAAATATGAAATTGTGTTGATGTTGTAAAACATTTGATAAGCATCGTTGACAAGTAATTGACAGGTAACTGTAGGCTAGAAGAACTAGTCGAGCGAGCAGAGTGTTAAATACACTCTTGCTACTACTTGTTCTATTCAGCTGACCCGGAGTGTGCTGAATATGCTGCAGACATGTGCTGAATTACAGTGACTTGCTGCTGTTGTTGTTTTTGGCTTTGGCTTTTTCACGGACACTTCAGGCACAGACATGCAGGCCGACAACATCCGCAGTGTGCCAGCTGCCTGCCTTGAGAGGACGGTGAGTGGTGAGTGAGGCGTAGGGGGCGTGGTCTGAATAATGCTCACCTGTATTGTTTATTTTGACTGCGTTGCTGATGCATTTCTGGCTGCCCATTGTTGCTCTTGCTCATGTTCCCGTCGTTGTAGTGAATTTAAAGCACAGCCCACGAAAGTAGGCAACCGTTTTCTCTTTTTGGGTTAAATTTCTTGATGTTTTTAAAGTTTTCCCTGCGAGTGAACAGCAAACAGCACAGCAAATGAACTAATTACAAAGTGTGTCCGCAGGCGATTCAATGATTTTAAAATTCCAAAGACCAAAAGCCAACTTCACCGACTTTTTCTCTGAACTTTTGGGTGGGCAACTGCAAGCGAAGTTGGCAACGGCTACGCTTAATTAAATGGCCAACAAGCAGCAAATTAAATAAATACGCACAATAAGAAGTTCGAAGAGGTGAATCATGAGCCTTTGTTTGGCTATTGACAATGCAGCTCTGAGCTAATCAGTTGAGAAAATGCTGCTGCTGCCAACAAATAACAAAAGGGCCCAAAGACACAGAGAGAGAGAGAGAGAGAGCGAGAACGACCCTTTGGGCCATTAATTAGCAGCTCGCAAACAAAAGAAAACTTGGCCAAGCATTAAACGAATTGTGGGAAACACCAACAATGTGAGCAGCTCAAAAATGCCAATACAATATTTTAATATTAATACTAACATTAATGTATAAAAATTTATAAATAAAGACGTCAGCGAAAAGCGCTTAATTATGAGTATTACTTCGCTGAAGCTCTGCCCTTTTCAGATGCAAATGACTCCTCATTTAATCGCTTTTGTATTGAGACTGATTGAGTTTCCTTATACAACTTCCTTTATTTGCTTTCTGCTTGGAAAAGCACTTGAAATTGTTCCATAAAAAGCGCTGAGTATTAATAAAGATATGGAAGTCATTAAACAATTGATGGCAGCAAATTAAAATGATTGATAAACTGAAATCGTGGCGTCATCATTTCAAGTAAAGCCAGAAATATTTTAAATGCTTTAAAGATTCGGAAGGAAACTTCATTTGATTGCCTCTCAAGTGCTCAGACCTCAAACAGCTTATGAATCCCAGATATAGACTTAATATTAACCTATTTATTATCGGATGAAGTAGAGCAGAAACTGAGCCCAAAATGGATTACGCATTGGCCAAGAAAAGGGAGAGTTTCAGAGACTATTAGAAATCTGAAACAAATTGTACAAGGTTAAGGTAACGCCATTTGGTAAGAGTTGTTTTAGGATTGGGAGCATGCTTTCAAGCCTAAAGTCAGGCTGTCCGTGAATTTGGTTCAGTCATGTGTGGCCGCATTTAGAGTTATTGTAGTTTGTGGCAACAGTTGTAACCTTGCAATTTAACTAAAAGCCTCAATAAAAATTGAAAGGTGTTTTTGGCAGAGGCTCGAGAAAAAAACTATGTAGTAGGAACTGTTGGTGAGTTAAACAGACTCAAAAAGTCACTGTAATTGGTCTTTAGAATATGAAGTGGTATATGAAAACACTTGTGTATTTTGGGCTAAGATTTCATAGAGTTCCTACGAGTTTTTTCTGACATAGAAAACTTTAGGCCAAATTCGGCGTCACCGTCTTTTATGATGTCTGTTAAAACCCTTGAAAATTGAGCTACAGGGTCTTAAAAGGCAGAAAAAAGCATGTGTACTTGTAGCTCTCGATAAAGTGCTTACATTTAATGTTGGCAGAGAGTGTGATTGAAATAGAAAGAGAGGAAGAGTAAGAGTTAGAGAGAAAGAGAAAGAAGAGCAGAAAAAAAAGGAGAGTGAGTAATAATCATGTGATAGCCGTGGCATAAACATTTATGTTGCTACTCTTTGCTAACAGTTTGTTAGTGTGTGTGTGTGTGAGTTTGGGAGTGTGCAACGCGTAAAGCTGCCAGCCACGCAAATCCAATTGAAATCGGTTTCATGGTGTGAGGCAAATCCATTTAATAACCAACATAAATACTCTAAAGAAGCTTTACGACTTGAGTGCGCCACAGGAAACTAGTTTGCACCAAGGCAGTAGACAGCAGACAGCTGACAGAGAGCGACAGAGACGGCAGTACATAAAAGAGAGGAAAACAGAATTGAAACTGAAAGTTGAAGCAAAGATCTCGAGACATTCAACTTAGTATATGCGAGTTGGAGTCGTGTATTTGCATGACAGTTTATTCATACACAAGCTTTGCTATCTGTGTGGGTTTAACATGCAAATAACTCTGAGAGTGTGTGTATGTGTGTGTGATTGTGGGCGTGATTCCCGCAGCGACACTTTATGAGCAGAGACTTTGAATTCTATCTGTCCCGCTGTTGCTTATTTTTATGCTGATTAACCTAACAACTCGATTTGTTACACACACACAGCCAGACGCACACACTAAAACACCCACACTTACACACACGTAATTGAATAAGAATATGACTCGTTACAATATTTTATACACAAACACAAAATTGCCCACAATCAGAGACAACCCAGTGCCAACTATGTCTGTATATGTGACTGTCTGACTGTGTGAGTGTGTGTGTGTGTGTGTGGCCAGCATAAAAACTAATAAACTTACCATAAATATCGAGCCCAATAAACTGGCGCCATCTTATTGTTATACCCCATAAAGTCGACCCAACGGGATATATACATTTCCTGCTCGATTCTTTGGCTTGCATTAATCATACGCCATGGTAGCCCTTGTAGTGTTCATATGTCAATTGACAAGCTGACAGCCAATAGCCATAAATCTAAGTGCCAGCAACTTATAGGGTATTTTCCGATATGCCAAACTTGTTGTAATTTTCAATTTATGGTGTTTCCTGTCAATAAAATGCTTTAGAAATAGAAAAAATTTTAGAAAGTCAGGAAATCTTTGAAATTTATTTGAACTCATAATTCAAGCGTTTAAAAAGCAGTTTTCTTTTTCTAGGGTATTGCACTGTGCATCAATGAAGTGTGCTACGAAGCAGACCAGCTAAGAAATATGTTCGATTGAGCTGTTGCTTTTTTCTTGGCTTCCTCTCGTTTGGCCCATTGAGGCGTGCTTAAAATGATGTGTAATTGCGTTTTATTGCCATAAATAAAAGTTAGTTCCTTTTGGCCAAAAGCGTTTAAGTGTCAGCGCGTGTTTTGGCTTTTTTTGCCTTAATTAGAAAGTCGTTGCAAGTTGCAACAATCAGTTGTTTCAGTTGTAGCAGCTGCACTTGAAATATTTCAGCAATTCCACAAGATTTCTTAATTAAAAACTTGCATCTCTCAAGTTCCCCTTCACTCCCCGACCCCTCTCTCTCTCTCTCTCTCTCGTTGTTCACTTCCTAGTGCTCTGCTGAGGTGTCAGCAACAATGAAAATATTTTCTGCTTACTGTTTAAGTGTTTCGCTACTTGAAAAATACCCTGTAAAGCACAAAAAACAATAGATGGCTTGCATAAAAGAATAAGAAAATGAATTCTTGAGTAGGTACGAAATTTTGGACTGCTCTAGAGCTGGTTTCATAATATTCATTTTCTTGCTAGATTTTCTCTAATACTGAAGCTAACCTACTTTAGAATATCTTTTGGCTTGTCATTCGACTGTTGTGATTTCAAAGCTACTCTCGTTTGCCAATTTGCTTTTGCACATTATTCTTCATTTACTTTTGCAACAAAATCTGCGAAATTTCATTTGCAGTTATGTTGCTATTTTCGCTGGCAACAATTTCGCCTTTTGAAACCGAAAACGGCTCTGTTCCGGACTTAACTTGACTTAGACTCTGGCCACTGACTGCGAGTGAAAATATTTGCGAAGCGCTTCAGTTTGGACACAGAGTCTCGAGTTGGTCAAGAAAACGGTCTGAAAATATGTGAATATTCTTGGATGACGTGTTTTCTACGCTTCAGAGTTATTAGTAGGAACTTGGCCGGGCTAAAAGCAAACTATCAACAGTCGAGTGTAGTGTGTGTGTGTGTGTGTGTGATTTTGTGTGAATGTATGTGTTTAATGTTGACGTTAACATTTTGCTGCAAGAGTCTGTTGAAGAATTTTTAGCACGCTTCGCTTGTTTTTTTAAAACTTGTTAGAAAACTCACACACAAAAAAATGTATTGCATACATTTAGGCAAACGACCAAGTTTTTGGCTACAGCACAAAACACTTCAGCTTTCAACACGATGCATCAACAGCAGTCAACAAAAAATATAAAGACACATGACTGAAGACAGAAAGTAGAAGTAGAAGTTTTTCCTTCTTAAACTTCAACCTGAAGTATTCATTCTGTTTTTACTTTGCTAATAGGCAAATGCTCAAATGCTGTCCATTTTAAGCAGTTTTGAATAGCAAATTGTCTGTTAATTCCAAATAATTTCCAAGTTTTCTGCTTTTGTTATCAAATAGGCTTCAGGTCAGCGCATTTTCCACAAACTTCTGCTGTAGATTTTCAGCAGTTGTTGTGCAAAACTTTCCACAGAGGTGTGTGAACTTTTGAAGATTTAACTATGAATTGCTTATAATTTTTAAATGAATTCAAATTTAGAAATTTCTTTAGTTTTATCAAACAATAGTATACTTTTATGGCTGTTGTATAACAAATTAAGTTAAATAACATTGGTCTCCACTGTGATCAGTAAGAACACAAAGTTTGTATCGCGTTTGGTTTGTTTGTGGTTGGTAAAATATGACAAATAAATATTGTAATTGCATTTTGAAAGCCTCACTGTGCTGTGTGCATGTGTGTCAATAAGGCAAACACCCACACCCACACACACACACACACACGCAGTGCGGCCACAAATTTGTTAAATTAATTCAATATTAAGCAATCAAATATTGTCACCACATCATCAACTGCTGCGGCTGCGAATCAACATCAACACTCATTCACATTCCCATTCACAGACAAATTTGCACCCGCACACACATGTGCACACACACACACACCCACACAATATCAATAGAAGTCGCCTTGAATTAGTCAACGCTAAATTGCACAGCAAATAGGAATATGTATTTATAAGATGAGCAGAGAATGGGCTAAAATGGATATGGAATATGTTAAGATGATTCGAGTTGAGTTGATTTAAGTTAAGGTTGCTCATTTGTATGGCTAAGAATGACTATTGGGTATAAATTGAATGCAATCGCTGGCTGTAATCAATGAGCTCAGGGCACAATATGGTGTAGTCCACCTTTGGCTTTCATAGACCCTGTAAGGGACTACACAAGAGCTGTAGCTATGAGACATGTGATAAAGGTAATTTCTGGGAATTAACGGAGCTTTTAATTGGCATTTTGGCTGTGGAAATGATAACAGAGTTTTTTTGTGTCGTGTTCATTCAATTTGCAACTTTTCCATTATTCTTTTTCCGGGAATATTCTATGTTTGGCATAATACCTCGCACTCTCCATGTCCTGTCTTGATTGGCTTGGCGTTTTTATTAATTTCGTTTGCAGCTGACGTCGTCGAGTGTTGAATTTTCTTCTTTCTTTTATTTTTTTTGCGCTTTTTGCATGTACAAAGGGTACAAAGGCGGCGACAAAAGAATTTAATTAAACTGAAAGTGCATTGTCTGAGCTGCAGGCTGATTCTGCTGCTGCTTGTGCTACTGCTTGTGCTGCTGCTTCATGTCAGCAAAGGGATTAAGACGCTGACTCGGCACACTTGACTGTCCTGCAAAGTCCTTTATCTGATGCCTACACCTTCTCTCACTCTCTCTCTCTCTTTCCCACTCCATTAGCTGACTGTAATTGAAGCTTCGTGTCAGCTAGCATTTTGCACTTTTTTGTGTCGTTTCTTTGCTTGGCATAATTTCAGTTGATTACACGACGTTGTGCAAACATAATTTGAAGTCTGGTTATAATTTTAAACAATTAAGATTTGCATAAGAGAGCTCAGTTATTGTTACAGTTGTAATGTGAGTGTGTGTGTGCCCCAACATACCAAAAGTTTTTTAATTACACACACACAGAGACACACGGAAAGCGAGACAGGTTTACATTTGTTTGCTTGGCGCTGAAAAGTAGGCAATGTTTTTAAACACAGCGCACGTTTGTGGCAGCAAAGAGATAGTGGGGGAAAGAAGCGAATGGAGGGAATGGTAAAGTAATGTCTGTGAACATTTGTCAAGTATTGTGGGTGTGCGTACTGCGTCTGTCATTCTCTTTTGGGTTTTCTTGTAGGCAGTAACTGTCACACGCCATGTTGTACACACCCACACACACACTTTGTTGTCGTTTGATGTGCATTTAATTGCAGCAGAATATTTTTGTCTTGACAGCGAGTCACTCAAAATTATACTTCACGTTCAGTAATAATTTTTAAACAAGAAAACATATTTATTAAAATTAAAGCTAACAAGTTTCATGAACAACAAGAAGACAAAAGTTTTGATTGTCTTTGGATTTGGCTGGCACAAAAGTTGATGAACTTTCGAATCCCTCAAGATATTATGGTCAACAACGAAAACAAGAAAGAGCATTAAATATTTAAATGAAGCAAATGAAACGTCAACTGTAGTTTCATCTTGAATCAAATTGAGTCAATTTATAGACATTTTCTATTTACATTCGTTTTATTGAACAAGCATAAACTGCCGCAAAGGATTTACTTTTGTTCAAATTGTCTGAGTTAAGTAACTTGTTCTTGTTCTTGTTCTTGGCATTAAGTCAATTTAACTATTTTAATTAAATCAAATTGATTTCATTTAATTCCTGTTTCTCTCTCTTAAGTAAATAACATACGGCACTTGCATAAATAATAAAATAAGAGCTGGAAAAGTCAACAAAATGCAAAAAGCGTCGATTTGGAAGAGAAACTAGCAACTTGACTGAGTTTAATGTAATGAAACTGAACTTGTATGTCTTCTGCATCCTGTTGTTGTTATTTTTATTGCTGTTGTTGTTGCTATTATTGCTGCTGCAATGGTCTATTATGTTGTGTAGTGTAGTTTTTCCCTTGCCCATCCGCTGTCAGTTAAACGCGCGTCGGAATCGGAACTTGTGTCATTTCCGCAAAAAGTTTAGCATGCTTTTAGGCTTGGCCATTTAACACAGCTGGTGTGAGTGAGGGCAGAGAGTTTGACTGACTGAGTAGCCTGGGCGGTACAGGGGGCGTGCCTAGTTATACATCTACCATAAGGAAGTGTTCCAGCAAATCAAAGCGCCACAACTTTGAGCTACACAAGAAAACTAGCTGCTTGTATATCTGTGCCTTTTTGAATAAACGATTTTGAGGCGATTTAGTTATCTAGAACACAGTTCTCGTTGAGGTCGGTAGCTTGTTTATGCCGCTCTGCTGCCTCCGAAAGTTGTTTAATAAATGTACTCACACATGCTTACGAGAATGACCATCGAATGAGCCCGTGTTGGCCTTCAGCATCTTTTAGCTGCCGTCGTTGTTGTTGTTGATATGATAATAGCCTTGAAGCCTATGCGTATCTCATAACTACTACTCGGCCAATATGAAAGTTTTTTAATATCATAGGCTTTTGCCTATGACCTTAGGCTGTAATTGCGATTAGCGTGCAATTTGTATCTTTGTATCTTTAATGTTTGCACAACTTTTGCTGAGATACTGACCTATATACTGAACTACAGTTCTGCCAACTGATTTATGAGAATTGTCTGCTAATTACGCACATTTCATTTTGTGTGCTCGAGTCACGAGTCTTTAGTCTTTTAATGAGCAGCAGTTAAATAGCGTAACGAGCTTAATTGTGAACTCAACTGACTGTGCAACTCTCATTAATAATTTTGTGCCAGTGTGCAGAATTTAATGAAGTTTGCATTGCGTTCAAGGTGCCAATGTCAACAGAAACAGCGAACAGCAAACGCATCGAACAGCTTCTCTTCTCAGTGTCAATGGGTCGTATGCGCAATGTCACAAACAGCTGATAATTCTGATTACTTGTGACAGTTTCTTTTTTACGACCGCAGGTCAACAAGCAAAAACTCAAAGCTCAGGTATAATACCTGATAAATGCGCATATAAAAACAATACAAATTATTTCGCATGAGTTGGAAATTTTTGTATTTTTTCGAAAAACTCTACATATATTTCAATTTTCCATTTTTTATGAGCAGATACGCACAAACAGTCGCCGAGGGAGTTGATTTAATCTTCAACTCGCCAACAGTATGTGCAATTTATAGAATTTAATTTAAAATATACACAGAATATACAAAAATATACATTTACTTTTGGTTTGTCGTTGGTTCAACTCAATTGCCACAAATTGAGGCGAGTTTCGAGAATTTTAACCCATCCGGTCGGTCAGCTGGCACAAAACCCACACAAAATGCAGTAAATTGTTCAACACATATACTTTTAAGACCCTGTAATTTGAAGAATTGAAGGGGCTTCAAGCACAAAAAGTGAAAAACTTTGTTTAGTTTAATTAAGGAAATGATTTCTAGCTGAACTAAGAGCTTAGGTGTGGAATTTATATACTTAAACTACTAGGACTACCAAGAAGTTGGTCTTTTACAGTCTAGCTCACTCAACTTTAGCTGATTTGAACTATTTTTTGCTGCGGTTTCTGTAGAGCGAAACAATTTTATTATTGATACGTAGATATGCACTCATGAATCTGCGCTTTTTGTTAACATTTTTTCTCTTTTCTCTTTATATTCCATACTGCTCTTTTCCGCTCTTAGTTAACAAGGATTTGGACGTTTTAAAGCATTCTTTTGTGTGATATAATTATTAAAATTAATGCGAATTGTGTTAAGTGCTTAACAACAACAAGAGCAACAACAAATGACGCAGTCAAAATGTTAATTTGCGTTCATTAATTGCCTCTTTGAGGTTTCTTTGCTGTGTGAAAAGTTGAGGGAAAATCGCTAATTCTTGGGTCCAAAAACCCAGCGGCCTTTACACTAAATATATAGCACATATACATATATTTTTATGTGTGTGTATTGCTGTCTAGACGTGATTTTGCTGCAGGGTCGAGAAGCAAATAAATCTACGTTGGGTTTCTTCGGATTTCGCTTATCCCCAAATGCAGAACCTAAAAGCAGCCCCAAACTTGTATTTCTGGGCAAAACTGGCAAACCAAATAAATGTTCTTTGGGTCAATGTGTGTTGCGTGGGTGTGCGAGTGTGTGTGTGTGTGTGTGTGGGTTGTGTTGTTAAGTAAACACGTGTAAACAGAAAAGCTGAACAAACGAAAGGACAAAAGTTGTACACTGTATGTGAAATGAGCTTAGAAGCTGTTTGATTTGTGTTAACACTAAGATATTTAATGCCAAGTTTCACATAATGGCTTAAATCTAGCAGCCAACACCAACAGAAACACATACATACACAGTGTTGAGCAGCGAGCGACAGGAATAAGCGGCAGCTATAAATTTTGCAGGCATCAACAGCAGCAATCGATGATAGCAAAAAGCAAGAGGGTGGGGAGAAGAGAAGGGGAAAGGGGAATGAGGTGGTGACTGAGCGTGTGGAGTGCAGAATTTGCATGTGCAACAAGTGACTGTGCTTGCCACATGCCCCAAAGCTGATGCCAATTGCATTAAAGGTGTTAATTTCATGCAACGCTGCAAAGCTCATTTGGCATTTCAAAGAGAGATGAGGAAGACAGGAAGCGAAGGAGAGCGATAAAGAGAGTAAGAGGATGATATGGATATATTAGCCCAACAGTTTTTTGGGATACAAAGTTTTGCATTCGTGCTGTTAACACTTTGATTGGCAGAAACTTTTTAGAACGCTGAATAGAGTTTCACATAGAAACGAAATTTCCTTTCACTGACAAATATTTCAAAATAAAAAGTCCAAAGGGAAAAGGTCAAAACAATTTTTGGCAGCAGAAAGTTATGAGTTTCACATTTATTGATTAGGAAGCACAGCAGCAGAGCCATTTTAGACAGCCAAGCAGATAGACTCAAGTATACACTTAACTATCAGAGAGTTGAGTGCAGTTTTCACTATTTTTCTTTTCACTTTTCTAGAGTGCCACTTGATTGTTGCACTGTTAAGATCATTGCGTGGCTGCAGCGCATTAAACAGTCGAGTACACCCAATTATCTGGCAGACAAAGCCATAGAATGGTGCTTATTGGCCTGTTTAAAGCTTCAAGTGCGCTGTTATCGATACAAGCAGAGAACTCTGGCAGTAGTGGAGCGTACTCAAGCAGCCAACAACTGTAAAAGTGCAGCAGGTAAGCAGACAGAGAGTAAAACAGACGGACAGAAGGACAGACAGGCAGTTGGGCTGCACCATAAATAAATAAGATTAAGAATACTAGAGTGTATGTGTGAGTGTTGGTGTGAAATGAGTGCAACATTTTGAGGCAGCTGCAGTGGAAGCAGCAAAACTTGAGCTGGCTCAACAAGCAGTCGAGCAGTGGAGCATCCAGAGCAGCAAACAACGTGCTCGGACTGGAAACATGAAATAAACATTTTTACTTCTTCATTTTACTCCACCCGCAACAACAACAGAAAATAAAAGGAAGAAAAACACATTTCCGTGTTGCACGAGTAACGTTGCAAGTGGCATCAGAATCAGCTTCTCAGTTGACTTTGGCAACTGTTCCGCTCATAATTCAGGAAGTCTCCCCGTCTGTCTCTCTCTGTCTGTCTCAGCAAAAGGACGCTTTTTGTCAGGCGACTGCAGCAGCTTGCTGCCACATTGTGGCAACTCGTGTCCTTCACGTTGTAGCTTAATAAATGTTTAAAATATATGAAAATAGAACAAGTTTCATTGGGACACTCAAAGTCAACATCATTAAATCATTTATTTAAAATTGTTGTGCATAATTTAAAAGTATTTGCGTTGCTAATGAGCTTGTAAATAAGTAAATTTATTAAAATTGCACAAATACTCGATTCGATTCGCTTCGCTTTGTTAATTAATGTATGTGAAAATCAGTTTTCTAACTGTCTGCTTTCATTGTTGTTTAATTTATCAGACGTATTAGCTGCGGTTAAATTGACTGGGATTAATTAAAATTTTCTCAATGTTTTTTGTGCTTTAAAAAATAGAAATTTAACCACAAAATGTGTCAAAAGCAGTGGACAACAGAGGAAACAATTTAATGATGCATTGATTAAAATTCATTATTAATTATAGTACAAGTGACTTGAAGTTCTGTTAATAAGAGTAGACAGTCAGAAAATCAACAAATTACTTGATTTTAAGAGGTGATTACCTTTTATAAATAATTATAACAATCTCTTGCCTTTAATAAATTATTTAATCAATCACAAACTGACTTGTCTATTCAAATTTTTGCTACACAGTTGACAAAACACATTTTTTAAAGCGTTTTTATGCTTAAATAATTTTTTATTATACAGTGAGCACTACTGAAGTATGGCATTATTAATTATAAATATTATTATTATGATTATTGTTGATTTTATTGTTTGTTTTGCTGCTGTTCGCGTGCGAAACATTAAACAATTGGCGATAAATGAAGCACGACAAACAGTTGCAATTAGCGAACGCACAAATTGCACTTAATTATATAATAAATTCAATTGACAGCTGCGCCTTTTTACCCTCCACTTTTCAGGCATTTTCCACTTTTCCACTCTTGCACTTATCCATTATGGAATCACCATTAAATATCTACGTTTATTTTATATGCATAATTTGCTTGGCTTTATTTATGAGCCGAGCCTTACTTTATCTTTCCCATACTCTTTATTTAAGTACTTGTTTGCCTTTAAATTTGCATTTAAATATTTCAATATAATTATGGTTTCTGCTTAAACAGGAATGGGTGTCTGGTTAATTGGCTTTCTGCGGTTTATCTGATGGTAAAATTGCATACAAATTTGACAGCTGGCCAATGTTAATTGTAAAGTATTCACAACTTTATTGTCCTTAAGCTCATTTCGAATTCCAATTCTCAATATAAATACAAACACAAATTCAAAGCTTTTGGTTCGATAAAATCAAAGAAATCCACTGCTTACTTCAATTTGTCTTACTGAAAGTCTTTCGGAAGCACTGAAAGCACAAAACAAAAGACAAAAGTGGGAGAAGCAAGACAAGAAAAGTAACAAATTTAATCAAAAGTATATACGAAATGTTATGCTAAGAATTTCATCAAGAATTCGCTTTTTTCAGCAAATATTACAAATAGATTTCAATATCTGCATGAGTTGATCAACAAAAAGTAAAACAAGAGAACAAAAAACAGAAAACAGAACGGAAACCCAAAAAACACTGAAAAGAAGTTTCTTTTTGGCCAAGAAATGTATTCATTTTTGGGCCTTTTGGAGCAACAAAAGTTTTTAGCCCAAAAAGTTCATTGTTATGCGTAGATTTTATTTGGATTTCTGTTCAAATCGAAACATATTCTGCTGCCAAGACCGGGGAAAACACAGAGAAAAATCAGTGGAGAAAAACAAAGGCAACCGACGGGCACAAAGTGAGCCAACAATGGCAGGTAAAAGTCCACAAACATTTACATAGATGCTTCGTTTTGATTTTTTGCATATATTTTTCTATCTACTCCACCGTCGCTTGACAATGGGATCCATTGAATCCATTGAATTTTCAAATTTGCATGCAAATTTGTTTTTATGCAGGTAACACGCCGATAGCTCATAGCAATGTATTTATTTGTATACGATATCTACTCGGACTGTCAGCGGGCATTACACATACGACCAGTTGACCACACAGTTAAATGACGTCAGAGCGGAGCTGTTAGCGCATATTTTACGCTGTATTTAGCAGCTTACTAAGGCATATTAATTAACTTTTATGAAAGCCATAGTCACACACAAGAAACTCACACGAGCAGAGAGTGACACTCGGAAGCAAACACACACAAAGACGCACACTATTCGCATATGCGGCGTATGAGTAATATTTCATTTAGGGTCTTGGCAACAGCCTCTTGTCCTCCCCCTCGCAGCAGATCTTTTATCTGCGCTCCTTTGGGTCCAAGAGATTTATTGCCTGCTTCAAAGATAAAGTCATTATTATGGCATTATAAAAGATGGCAGCGCCCTGCGGCGCTTAAGGATATGAATCTTTGATGCATGTAATTGCCGTCGACCCTTATATGGTCTTATCATTGATTCTTACGGCAGCTTTTGGCTGCTCTCAGTCTCTTGCAATTATGTTAATTTTTTGCACCCTGTAGTTAGCAGAGAAAGTAGTTACATGGGACTGATGTGTGTCACTAAAACTAGGGTAAGACAAGCCTTGTATAGGAATACTTTATGTACTTCAAGAACTACAGGGCCTTTTCCTTTCGGTTTGCTTGACCGCAGTCTGCTCCTCTAGTTTTTGGTGTAATTTTATCGCTTGTCTCGCACTAATTAAAATTTCATTAGCCACAAAACACGACGAGTTTCGCATTTCGACAGAAGATGGATGAATTTCAGCACCAACCCACATAAAGATATGTGTGTGTGTGTAGTGCAGCTACAACTACTATAAATGTACATTAATTATGCATGCCAAGACGACAGAACAACAAAACTGACAGCTGTCCCAGCCAAAAACCAAAAACAAGCCAAGACTGTAAGCCAAGTCAGTCCACTTAAAGTCATGTCAAGTCAGGAGGCAGCCACCAAAAGCCAAACAGTAAATGAACCTTAACATAATCGATAACCCATTCCTACTAGCAGAAAGGAGGCAGGGAAAGGGGAAGCGTGGCTAGCACGTGTAAAACGATAGCGAAATTTGATCCAAAATGCTTTAGCCCTTTTTGGCTGCCTGTGAATTTGGCAGACATTCAACGCAAGTCAACGAAAAAAAAAATGTCATGCAAGCCATAACAAGTCAGGGCTGCTGCATGGCGCCTACACAACGTCAACGGGACGGCAACGGCGACAAAATGGCCAGCGAAATGGCCGACAAAATGGCGGCGACGTAGAACTTGAAGCGGCACTTGAAGTAAAGCTTTAAACCAAGATCGTATCGCAGCAAACAGACTGCAAATGTAAGCAGAAAGCAACTAAAATATATTAACGGGATTTAAAAACAAAGAAGAGTTTATTGGCCGGATAGCAATATATATAAACAAATATCGAAAGGAATGTTTACTTATAAAAATTCTTTTAATTAATAATTAGTGCTTTATTTATTATAAAATAAAGTTATTTCTTTACCTACAGAGAAGTGGCTGAAAATTCACTGAGATTCCCGCTACCTGCTTGCCTGACTGCCTTTTGTGTGTTTGTGTCGACTTGTGATTCAATTTGCACGACTGCAATGTTGCATATGTTGCCAGGTCGTCAGGCATCAAGTTTATTGAAATCGATCGACTTTAACACATGTGCAGTTGATATTTGCATACGTTTGCGAGCAATGAAATTTTTCGCCAAACGAATGCCCGAGATTTATGTTAATTTATTGAATTTCATTTCGATATATCGAAGTCGTAGTCTCAGTGCTGAAATCTTACGAATGCGCAGAAAATTCAATCGAGTTTATGCATAAATTACACACACACAGAGCAGAAGTTGTGAAAGGAAGAATGAAAGGAGGAAGAGATGAGTGGCAAAGGTAGAAGGACGGTAGGTAAAGTTAAGGCCGTTTCATAATAACAACAAGTTGCCACCGTTTCGTCTGCCACTTTATCTTTATAATGGCCAAAGTTTTTCAAGTTTTCCCAGCTCAAAGTTGGGCCCTTTTTTATGAAGCTGCTGCTGCTTCTTCTTCTTCTTGTTCTTCTTGGGCGGGAATTATGGTCCTCGGTCACCGCAGGGTTCGTTGAGCTTTTGCCGTTAAAATGGTCACCTCAAAGGTCGCTCTGCTTGTTATTCATTAAGTAATTGAGGTGTGTGTGTGTGTCAGTGTGTCTGTATGTGTGTGTTTGTCGAGGTTAAAGAAGGAAACACGCAGCTGCTTGTGGCTGTCACTTAAATTATGTATATGCTAATTTAATTATTCTTCAATTTGCACAGTTTTTATTGTAACCTGACTGTATTTTAAATGAGTCTTAGTCAGATTCAACATTGTGGTCCAATTGTTGTTCTTGTATGTAGTATACAACGGTGTAGCTGACAACCAAATGAAGCAGCAGCTTCAAGCTTCTGGCAATGCCAACGAGTTTAATTGTAGAAACTTCAGAGTTCATGTCACAGGCCAAGAAGTTCAGTGAACCGGGACGGAAATTAACTGGCGGAATCTTGCTGCTGATCTGAAAAAAGGTGGAAAATATATTAGTCAATTGTGTATGTACTAGTTACCTACGCTAACTACTTAATTCAATCATAAATTTAGTACTGGGTCTGATACTACTCACCAGCAAGCTGAGACCATCCTTGTTTGTACTTTGTCCATGCAAGTTCCAGATGCTTTTAAATAGTTTATGCTGCTCCCTTTGCTGCACTTGTGCGGCACTGAGTAACAGCCACATCAGCGCAGCTTGCCAAGCCAGGAACATGGATTCAGTTCTGAGCAACTCGTCACGTGTTGGGGGCATAGGAGGCATCGGAGGCATCTGAGGCATCCCTGTGACATTAAAGAAATCCAATTCGACTTCTTGGCGCTGCTGTGGCGCAAATCTGCGTTCATCATAACTAAAAGCGCTGACAAACATGCCACAACGGAGGCACAACAGGGCGTAGAAACAGCAGAAGGCGGGGCCAAAGTAACTGGCAGCACAATGTTGCAGCTTGTGCAACAAAGGTTGCATGTTCAGTAACTTATGCAATAACTTGAGATTCGCTGGCTGTTGCAACACAAGATTGATTGAGTGCAACAAAGTGGCATGCAACAAATGATAGAAGAATTGCAGCGACAACAGCAAAACAAACAGCAAACGCACTGCACTCATAACATAATCACAAATACCAAATACATCCAACACCGGAAAGTCCAAACAAAATAATTTCAAGATGCCCAAAATGAGCAAAAGAAATTGAGAAATTCCCAAAAGAAACAGACGCGAGGAGCAGCGCAAATCAAAGCGTTTCTTTAACTGAGATCTCAACTCTTTGTAGCACAATTGGGCCTGGTCTACAGTCTGAAATAACTGATTTCTATTGAGCAAACAGATGATCAGCAGTAACGCATAGAATACATCGTGAGTCAGTTCACTTAGTAAGTCGAGTATATCAAAATCTGGCAATGCATCCATGTCCATTTCCCTGATTTCACTATAGATGTACTCCATTTCCAATATCAAATAAAAGTGTACACTGATGATCAGGAAGATGATCACACCAGGCATATAATCTTTGCAGCAACTTGCCGCTTGCTGATCAAAACGCTGCTTGGTTCCATTGAAGCTCAGACGCAGAAAACCCACGGCATGAAAAAGGCATCGTAAAAGTTTCAGAAAAGCGTAGAACAACTTGACACTCCACATGCTGACAATCAACTGAAAAGGCAATTGGGTAAAGGGTAGGCGTAGGTAGGTGTCGGTATAACAACTATAAAATACCCTTTATTATGTGACATGCTCCATTAGCAATCTATATACCTCAGAAAACACAGCTACCGTTATTAATAACAACATTTAGTTTAATTGCGGCAGTAAATAGCATTTAATTCACTCGATTTCATCGTAGTTAAACCAACGATAGACTTGGCTAATAGCCGCGGTCACATTATCCCCAAAATTAGTTGGACTGAGGCAGGTGTAGAAGCTGATTTGGAGGTGTGTGTGCATTAAGAGGGGTGCCAACAGCATGCAGCCGAGTTGAATGAGAAAACTGAGCATTTGAGGCAGCGACAAATGAAATTTAAAAGTGCCCAGACCAAAAGCCAACAAAGGCAGCACATTTTGACGTAGTTCAGGGGCAGGCAAATTGCTGGAAAACTAAGGGAAAAGAAGAAAAACATTTGATTAGACTTGGCAATGCTTAAAAAACATACTCCCTCACTTACCAACATGGTGATTATGTCCCACTTTCGTTGTCTCTTCTTTGCGGCTGGCAGCAGTGGCAAACCAAAGGGTTTTCTCAACGCTTGACTCTTCAAGAGGCCCCAGGACTTTAACTGGAAATACTCCAAACGATCCTCCAGATACAGATAACTCTGGTGAAACTTTCGACGCTGCAGCTGCAATTCATGTGCTGTGATGAGCAGTGTAATCAGTAGTGAAAGAAGTAACCAAACATGCACCAACTGCAAACGATCAATGGAGAGTTCATCATGTGTGACTACATTCAAAAACAATTCACACAAATGCATCACAATCAGTGCCACAAAACTGAGTAGATGCAGTGCAAAGTAATGAATAATTTTGCCATGTAGGCGCCACATGGTTCGCTCCAGTCGCACAATTGTTCTCAGTGTACCAATCCGGGAGCTGCTCATGTGCAGGCGCATAAACTCATTGAGTGCCCTGTAGATGCTGCCCAGCCAGATGAAAAAGTTGCCCAGGAAAACCAGTTGCATGTGATAAATGAAAGCGATGCCGGCGATAAAAGCAAATTGATAACGGTAGTATTTGTGGTATTGCCAAGCGAGTAGCAGCAGCAACTCCAGTGGCAACAAGAGGGTCAACACCGATCCCTTGCGCAGAGAGACACACAGCCAGGAACCCAGTGCCTGTTGCAGTGTCTGGTGTATGACTACACACTCGTTGAGCAGACGTGTCAGGTGTTGTCGCAGTTGAATGAAGTACACGTAGAGTGGCACATACAGCAGCAGCACGAACTGATCATAGTACCAACGTGTACTAAGCCACAAATAGACCGCAGCTAATATGAGGTTAGCCACAGTGACTAGTTGCACAAACAGCTGTTCATCAAGCACAAACTTTGATTTCGCTGCCACATAACTGGCGTTGAAGTAGCCCAAGTAGAAGCAGAGCTTTCCTGCCACCTGCCACACGCACAACAAGTGGCACAAACAGAAGCCTTTGGTGGTGCGTAAATGTGCACGCATCGACGACATTGCAGCGACTGAAATTGTCTCAAAAAGTTGACACACGTCCCCAAACAAAGGAGTCAAAAGACTGCTCGACTGTCAGCTGCCCAGTTGGTAGACAAATGGCTAAATATGGCCACCGAAACAGAAGCTCCAATTCGGTCTTTTGGCAGCTAAGCTAATTAGCTTAACAGTGCGATAAGTGTGCAGTGGGCGTGGCTGGCGAGGGTCACTTGAGAACTAACGACAAACAATATTTCATGCTCTGTTTGTTTTGTGGAGTTCAGCGCGGACCTTTAATAGTTAACAGCCTGATATGGCGCTATCAAATTGAGAGAGCACTTAAAGCGACATAAAGTCATAACGTTAAGCAACTAAAGGTATGGGGGACTACGAGATGCCCTGTAAATTAATAGATGTCTTTTTAGTCAGTTTTATGTGGCCTCCTATATTTTTACAGGGTATTTTGTGGTCATATTTTGCCCCACAATACACGCCCCACTGAACACATTCCGTGCACAACTTGAACCTCGAACACAATATCTTCCTCAGCTTCCTACATTTCTCTCTTCCTATCTCTCTATGTCTCTGACTCTCTGTGTGTTTTCCAAATGGTTTTATACGCACGTAAGCAACTATATGCGTTATGGGGCATGCAACAATCAGCAGGCGGAGTAGGAGGGAAGTGGAACGCGGCCAGCGGGCATGGGACATGTGCTCGTATCTCAGTATGAGTGTGCGATAAAAGCCGCATATAACAATGACAAAAAACTGCATGTTTTTATTACAAATTGCAATTGTAAAAATTTTATACATGGCCGCATAGCCACATTGCCGTCCTCCATGGTCTGTCTCTTCATAGTTGTCGCATCGTGTCACATTCCAGTACCAGCACCTCCAAAAAAACAGTAGAAAAATGTGGAAAATATTGTAGGCAGGTACTACTGTGATAGTGTCACACAAATAAACTTCCGCACAAAAATTGGGCTGCATTTCCGGTGGCAAGCGAAACTTTTTCTCTCTCTGTCTCTTTTTTATAGTTTGTTGGCCTCCCCTTTAGCCAGTTTTTTGCGTGATGCGCATAAAGCAAATGAATTCATTTTTTCTATATAAAAAACTTATTTTTTGTTTTTCAATTTAAATACGCTGCCTGGAAAAGCTTTTTTCCAAACACTTTTCTTTTACATTTCTTTCCCTTGCTCGATGCTACTGATGCTATAAATTTTTGCATGTTTTCATTAGTTGTCAGCGCTGCTTTTGATGATTTATGCATGTTTTTGATGCCATCCACTTTTCACACACACACATACACACACACACACACAGGCAGTGGCACAGCAGTGAAATTCAGTGCCCAGTAAAAAACAACAAACTTATTAAAAATTTAGTTGTGAAGGCAAAGTTTTTAAGCTAATGAAACTGTGCTGCAGCTGCCAGAATGTTGGCCCCAGGTTAAGTACCGAGAGAACAAAAAACAACATGCAATGAAAAACATTGAAAATGCTTTCAGTTTGAAAAAATCGAGTGTGTGCGACACTTTAGCGTCACGGATGCCTTGAAATTTAATCAAGTCATTCACATTTCAATTATTTGCTGAGAAAAAGACACTTCCTGTTACTTTGAGCAGTTGGCTTTTATGAAGGTTGTTTAATAGTTTCCATTTTAATTTTTTAAAGGGGTTTATATTTCAAATAGTTCATAGTCTATAACATTTTTAGCTACCTCAAGAATGTCTTTGGCTGCGCTCTTAACTAAATTGATTCGAACTTCTTTTGTTGCCTGAGAATGAGGAGATTCCAATTAATTTCTTAACCACAGCGCAGCTGTGAAAGTCACGGGAACATTGTCATTTCAAAATTTCTGTTTATTATTATGATCCGGCTTAATTCTACACCGAGTGCTGCTTGTCTAACGTTGCATGCCACATTCTAGCACGTGCTGGCATCACAACCACACAAAAAGTAAAGCTGTAGAAACTCGCGTTCCACTGACAGCACCAGCACCCACATGATTTCCTCGTTGTTCCCTTCGAACGAGTCGTCACTTTTAGTGATTACTGCTTACGTATCAAGGGTTCCGACAGTTTTGCCGAGCTGCTAACGATGTGGCTGATGGTAATGGTGATATGTACTGCCGTTTGAGGGCCGTTTCTTGTTGCTGCTGTTCCAGCTACTGGTCCTACTGATGTTCCTACTTCTGTTGCTGTTAACGCTGATGGCTCTAATGATTGTTTGTCAAACATGAAGAGGGGTAAGCTGGCTTCCTGTCAGAACGTTGAGAGAAGCAGCAGGTTTACTGTCCCTTGGCTACTCACTCGCTCCTTCTTTCTCCCACCCTTTGCTAAGTATGTCCTGTGCTTCGTCCTGTGCTTCGTCCTGTGCTTATTGAATTCCAGGGGCGACATTGGGTCTTGTCCTTTTTGTGTGGCGCACATGCACAGGATTTTAAAATGCCACATGAAAGTGGCACAAAGTGCTGCGACATGAATGCAAAGTTCTGAAATGACAAAGCAAACGGCGAGAAAGCGTCACAAAAGCGAGAGAAAGGAAGAGAGCAAAAAAGAGAGCGGATAAAGAAGTGGCAGGATACAAAAGAAAGCAGAAAATGAAGATGTGGAGCAAGAGAGATGCTTAAGTTTGACAGTTTTGGGTTATGCTGCGATGAACCTAATGAACAGGTCAGAAGTAGAGCACTAGAAAAGATTGCAGCAGAGGGAGCTCGACTCTAGAAGACCCTAAATAAAGTATACCGGAAATAAAACCAGGAATTCCTGGAAAAGCCATGCTCAGAAATTGTCATTTCTTTTCTGTGTGGGCTCGACAAATGTGGCTCAACTCGTTGCCATTATACCCTCTCAGAGTGTAAAGTACAGGGTCTAAATGTGCACACTCACGTTCGCGGCACATGCAAATCCTTGGACCAATCGACAGCCTTAGAACAAATTAATCGTCAATCGGCAGTAACCAATCGCCAATCGGAAAACGCCAAACGCCATTTCAGCCATTTTGGCCTGGCCAAAAGCAAACTTCGAGTTGACCTGAAAATTCCCAGTTTGAAAATAAATTAGTTTGCTGCGTGGGCGACGCAAACCTGAAGTGGGTTTGACAGCGGGTCCCACAGCGAAAAAAGTGGCATTAAAAGCAGGAGAGAGGGTGAAGGTGGGAAAACAGGGCGTGGTTACAGGATTTTACTCGCCGCAGCAGTAGAAATTTTAAATATTTAAGCAGCGAACTTATCGATTTGGTGGTCTGCGGTGGTTTTGCTGCCTTAGCTGCTGGTGGCTCATGTTCAAATGCTGCTAATTGAAGTGGTTGCCTCCTGCCTTGCCTTCATGTGTGTGCTGCCATCAATTACCCGCTTTCCACACACGTTTCCCAGCACTTTCCCAGCGTTTTTCCTTTTCACTAAAAGCATTTACACAGTTAGGGATCACATTAGCGCCAAAGTAGCCAGAAATTGTTATTGTTTTTATGTGCCCCAAAAAAAAAGGTACAACGAATCCATCAAACCCTTGCAGAATAATCAACTAAGTTGAGTACTAGAAGTGCAGTTGTCTACTTTCTGCTGGGCAAATCTAATTAGCTTAGTTTAAAAGCAGAAACAAATTAAAGAAATTCCACTTAAATTATAAAAGACTTTTGATAACTGTCTGTTGAGTAAAAATCCCTTATTATAAACTGATTGATATGCTGTTAAATGTACATTTAAAATCCTCTTAATTCTACGAGTGTGTGATTTATTGAATATATTTATTTATATGTGTGGGACAGTTGATGTGGCAATTGCTTATCTCCAGCTGCTGCTGTTGCATGACAGTTGCTTCATTCGTCCCAGTACTCAACTCTTTGCCGCCTTCACTCTCCCACTCTTTAGCTCAATCTCTTGCAATCTCTTTTGGCCATAAATCACATGCTAACTGCAACCTTGAGTGGGCAAACAATGTTGCAAGAAACGCTTACGATGACACATGATGCTTTTATCAGTGGCATTTGAAACTTTTGCTGCTGTTGCACAAAGTTGTCTCAACTGGATCTGCAGTGTTCTCCTTTGATCAGCACTATTTAGCCAATTGATTCAGCAGATCTTTAAGCCGTGGCTAAAAGCACTCAGTTGGTATTAGCCAAATGTCTTGGCAAACTTGATTGAATGGACTTTAAAGTGTATTAGTAAGGGACTAAGATAAATGTATGGGTTGAATGGAATTGTGGGGGTGATGGTGTGTGTGTGTGAGAGTAGGCGTGTGTAAATAAATAACTGATTTAAGTTTTCCTATGCTAAGCACGTTTTTTTGCCTTTTCCCCTGTCCAAAAAAAGGAGCCAATAAATCAAATGAGAAGCACTAAAACCCCAACTAACTCAAAATGTGTCAGGCTAGAGAATCTATTAAATCACTTGAATGCCATAGAAAGAGTTGACAAGAGAGAGAATGGGAGAATCTAATTAGCTTAGCATAACTATTCCGTACGTCCAATTCATATACGTGCAACGTGGCGTATGATTAACACGACTAACGAAAGACTTCATCGTTGAGCTGTAAATGATTGAATTAAAAACTCGGCTTGGCCTAGGCATAATCAGTTCAATTATACTTGCTTGACACGCCCCTTTTGACACCTACCGCCTACTGGAGTGAAACGTGCAGTTGACTGCGCATGCAAAACTATTTGCCTATTTTTCACTCTTCATTTTCATTTAAATACCGAAGTTCAGTTCATTGGAAATTATTTTCAATTAATTGCATTAAGGGATGCCTAATTGACACGCCCTACTTGATTAAGGGTAGGGGGGGGAGGAAGAGTGGCCGTTTCATAACTAAGCAGATAGAATGGGTAAGTGAGAGATATCAGGGCTAAAGGGTTGGGCATAGTGTTCCAATTTGTATACTATAATCAAAAAGTGGAAGAAATATTAGCGGGAATGGAGCATATTTTATATAACTACAAAAAGATACCCTAGAAAACTCTTTGACAGAACTATATTGAAAGACTTCAGCGATGATACATTACGATGATACCAAACTATCTGTAGTTGAATACTTTTTAGCTAAAGGGTGGTAACTAAAGCGGAGAGCCCATAAAACGTGAGCTTTTGTGCCCCAACACAATACAAGCGAGGGAAAGTGTAGAGATAGAGAATGAAAAGAGGATATCTGGCCATAAACAGACTTTTAAACGGACTACAAATTGAGTGCAGAGTCCCGAATCTCGTATACCGATGCCCGTCTACCGATTCCCGTCTACCGATTCCCGTCTACCGATTCCTGAATCCAGAATCCAGCCGACAAGGGTTGAGTGTGAACTGTGCAGAGAGTTTACGTATTGCAATTTGTGCAAAATGCAAATTTCCTCACTGATGACAGCCGCAATTTTGTGAGCCATTGTTCTTGTTGTTGTTATTGTAGCTCTACTCTCATGTTGTCCTTGTTGTTGTTATTGTTATTGCTGTTGTTAGCTTGTTGTTTGTATAAAACCATTGTTTGGACTTAGCATGTGTGCACACAAGTGCTCGACAATGCTGTTCACTTGCATAGAAATCAAAGTAAATGAAAGACATTCGATTGGTATGCGTTGTAGAGTGTTTCTATCCATATGGACAGTGGTGTAGAGCGTCAAGCACGTAACAATAAACATAGCTGGAAAAATAGCAGAGAGACCGAAGCAAAAGCAAAAGCAGAAACCGAACGAGCCAACACAAAATTTGCTTCCTCAGTGGCAAATGTCTGACAATCGTTGACCAAGGTTAGAGCCAGTTTACTCCCAAAATCCCCACCGCGCTGCCACTCCCCTTCTCTCATCATGTGTCTCTTTCCCTTTGATTAACAATGATGTGCATTATTTTTGCAAATAAACTTGAACACACACGAGTCGAGCTGTAGTCGGCACGAAGCGGGGCGGGACAGGGGCGTGGCAGCGACAGGGGCGTGATTCCCAGATAAATTTGTCGTGTTTGTGCACAACGTTGACATTTTCCATTTTCCATGCCGGGCAATTTGGCTCAAGTTGCATTTATTGATTTATGACAATGACAGCATTCAGTTTCTATCACGAGCTTGAGTTCCCCGAATTACAGACAACAAAATCAGCGAGGGTTGCTCAAGAAGAACTAGAGTATAAGCTATAAATTTTATTATTTACTTCAAAGCTGTTTGTAAAATGCTTTTGTACTCAAACAGAATAAAAATTTCAGTAGATTAAAGTTGACTTAATGAAACTCTTTGGACTGCCCTCGCATATATGCAGCATGATTGTCATAATTGCGCATTTGGGTGCAAGACCTTGACTATGAGTAGTGGCATTTACACTCAAACACACACACACACTCACACACACTCACATACACAGACTAGCAAACTGAGGCGTACACGTAAATGGCGAACGGAAGCTTTTAAACAAACAGGATATGCTGTGAGCAGCTTTTGGGCCAACACAGGATTTCAAATGTGGCAGAAGTGTAGGAACAATACTTGCAAGTCCAGCCAAAAGAAGGACACCAGTTGAGGGAAGGCGTATAAAAGGCGGAAGAGGAAGAGAAAGAGGCCAAAGACGAAGTGAAAACAAAACATTTGTTATGCAAAGCCTTTGAAGTCTGTCCTTGGGGCTACACTGAGTGCAGGATGCAGTCAAAACGACTTGTCAATGACAAAATCACTTGCTGCTAAACAGGCTAAGGAAAAGTGTTTTTTCCATCCACTTCGTCTTGATCATAACAGAATCTAAGTTTGGTTTGAGTCCTTGCCAATTGGGTCAGCAGTTTCAGAGTCGAAACTTTTGCTTAGGCTACACAAAACACACACAGGGCATAAAAAAGAGCACAGACACAAACACAGACGCACTGAAATAATTAAGGTCCTTGAAACTTATTGACTTATTTTCTTCAAGCCAAAAAAAGTTTGTTTTTCAAAATTGAGCGCGCAGAGAGATAATAATTAGGCCGGGTAGGAGCAGAAGCAGGAGCAGGAGCAGGAATGGGAGTGGCAGTGGGAGAAAAAAGGACAAAGTCCAGGAAGTGGCTAGCTCAAAAAAAAGGCATAAAAGAAGTAAAAAATGTCGGGACGCTCGATAAATAAATAAAGTATGCTGCAAGGATAACAGTGGGTCCTTTTAATGCCAACAACATTGCTGCACTTAGCAGGCAATTGCGGGATAATTTAATTACGTGGCGATGCCAGCAGTTGCTAGACTGTGCGCCAGGATAACAGGATAATGATAACGAAATAAGCAAGCCAAAAGGCTTACTCGAGTCCCAACAACAAAAGGTACACACACACACACACACACACTCCTATAAAATGTGCGGTGAAATTAAATGAAAAATGGCTTCGTCCTGAGGCTCATTATAAAGCGTGTAACTGGCCGATAACAACAATATAGGCCAGGCTTATATAAATTGCAGGCCAACTTAATTGAGTTGCCCAGCAGCGATACAAAAAGCCCACTCAACTTTCGCTACGTGTTTCTCTATCAGTCTAGAGAGGGAATCAGAGAGACAAAGAGAAGGAGAGATAGAGAGAGTGTTGGTGTGTAAAATGGCAAAAACGGAAGTGCAAAACTTGTCGCCGGATGTTTACAGGTACAGGTAACAGCTGCCTTTAGGCAACTCGCCCTAAAAACAAACTCGAATTGAACATAATTAGCGCGCAAATTATTCAAGCAACAATTAAATCAACCGAGAAGTATAATGGATAATTTAAACTTATCTGCTAATTAAATCGAATTCACAATCTTTGAAATACCGAACTGGCCATCAGAAATGTCATTTAATGAAGCTAATTAGTGGCCAGAAGTAAAGTTATTAGTTGTTATTGACTACGCCTTTTTCTGAGTAGAGAATATACCATTAAGGACAGGCCAGCGTCTTTGACCACCCACTTTTCAATCATTTTTATGTTGCGTGGTTAGCATAGCTTTGTGGCAATTGCAGTTTAGTTGCAGTTAGTAGTTAAAGACCTTCAGGCCTTGTTTAAGCTATCGACAAGCTGCAGAAGTTGTAGTCAATGGGCAACTTGGCTTGCAACATTACGGTTAAGCATGCATGTCAAGCACACTGAAACACAGCCACACTGAAAAGTTTGTTGCCCCAAGTTTCAGTTGCACTTGCAGTTGCACAGTTGCACATGCCGCTGTCGTTGCAGTTGCAGTTGCAGTTGAATTCCTTGCTGTCAGTGGCATGTGTGTGTGAGTTGCCTCAAGCTAGCGCCTTGGTGGCCTCATTTTGAGTTTCTTGTGTAATAATTAAGTGAGTGGCAAGTAGAGTGAAGCGTGAAGCGCAATGTGGCGACGTTCTCATTTTACAATTTTCCTCATTTGCTGACGTTTCTCGCTCGCTTCCTCTCTCTCTCTCTCTCTCTCTCTCACCCTCTTACCTCCTTCTCCTGCTTGTTTTTATACTCTCTGCAAGAGTATATTGGGTTTGTGAAAATGTATGTAACAGGCAGAAGGAGGCGTGGCAGACCCCATAAAGTATATATATTCTTGATCAGCATCACAAGCCGAGTCGATATAGCCATGTCCGTCTGTCCGTCTGTCTGTCCGTCTGTCCGTCTGTCCGTCTGTCTGTCCGTCTGTCCGTCCGTATGAACAAACAGATTTCAGAGATGGTAAGAGCTACAAGTTCGAGCTTGGTCTCAATCGATCACATATTTAGTCAGTCAATACAAGAATCTTTTTTTTTTTCGATGCCACGCCCCATTCGCCCACAATGATGTAAAAACTAGACACACCTCGGAAAAAAATGGTGTTTTGGGCGAATATCTCAATAACTATTGCACCTAGGATCACCAATTTTGGTATGGAGGTTCCTAGCGACATCCTAAATGCATTGACATAAAAAATTTTGGACTGCCACGCCCCGTTTTCCCACAATTAATAAAAGTAATTCTCAACTTTCGTTCCGTGTTTGGGCGTTTGTTAATATAGTACAGTATTGTAATTTATATTTCGTGTGAAGACTAACTATATCAAACTATTCTGAAAGGCGCATTGAAATCGCACTATAAACAAGAAAACTAGAAGCGTTACAATATTGATAACTGAATTCAATATCTTGTATGAGTGCAAGCGAGACAGAAACATACAAGCACATGTTCGAATGTTTTCGCTGCCTGCGTGGCGGCAGCGCTGCCCGCAGTCGCTGGCCGCGCTGAATACACACATACATACATATTCATCATATTGTCTTTCGTATGTGTATTCCCATACAGACAAACATATGTATGTTTGATTATGCTTAGATTGTTTTTGTTTCAACGTGTTTTTATGCAAGTACTACACATTGTAATATCTCTAGACCGATTTTAGTAATTAAATCGCGAAAAAATGCAGAGAGTATTTTACGGCCGGGCTTGCTCGACTGTACTTTCCTTACTTGTTCTTGCTGGCAAATTCATGCGTAACGTCGATGAGTGGCTCAAGACTGTAATTATATATGAGTGTGGGTGAATGTGGGTGAGAATGTGCGACAGTGACTGGAAGAGTGTGTCACGGTGTGGTTGGGTGTGTGTGTGATTTCGGGGCAAGGCAATGAAACGACTGTGTAAACGTCGCACGCATGAGAAATCAAAAGCTGCTGCTGCTGCTGCCACAAGTGGCCATGGAAAATGGAAAATTGTAAGAAAATTTTTGCAAATTACAATAACTGTTAAGCATGCAACAAGGCAACAAGACGTTCAAATAGGCTGCGGGCAACAAAAAAGAGACACTGATAGAGGGAAACGCGGAAAAGTATGCTACAATTTCTTTGCTTGCTGCCAAAGAGGAAGACGCTGAAAAGTATGCTTCAATTTCTTTGCTGCTGTCATGTCGATAATTTGCTATACAAGTGTGTGTAAATGGGTGTGTGGGTGGAAGTGTGTGTAACTGAAAATCGATATCGCAATTTGTGCTTCATATATATTTAAATGGCAGCTCGACAAATGACTAAATCAAGCATGCACACTATATACATATATTTGGATGTATAACATATACAAACTTTAATATAGTTTGAGACGATGAGTTTCTTTTTATGCATTACATTTTGCCCATTTTGCAAGCAACTCGTAGTTTTCCCAAGTGGCACACGTAAACAGCCACAACACGCATTCACTTATATTGCCATCAAAATGCGAGCACTTCAAATCAAATTTAAACATCTATCCTACGCATACAGGAGTGAGGAGTGAGTGTGATTGTATGAGTGTGTGAATACACTCGTGCTGCTATCTGAGTACTATTTCTTATGCACTGACATGGCAAGTGTCTGTCTTTCACTTCGTCTTCCTCCCTCTCTCTCTCTCTCTCTCTCTCTCTTTTTCTCTTGACACGTACTTCCGCTCATAAGCCAAAGGCAACCTCGGCAAGGGCGCAAAAATATTTTTAACATTGTAACGAGATAATATTTTTGCAACATACTCGCAGTCGCAGTTGACGTCGCAGTAACTGCGTTCGTTCTCTTTTTGCGCTTCTGCTAAATGATATTACCTGTAGCAACATCAACATGACAGGCAGCAGGAGCTCCACTAGCCAGAACCAGAACGACGTGCACAACTAACGGAAACAGGATGTGCTGGCTTGGCAGTTGTGAAGTGATGTTTAGGCCAGGCCAACGACTACAAACAGTGGTGCTTCTGACTGTATTGGCTGGTACAATTGAATAGAAATTTTGTAGGTTACTTTAAAATCTTATAAAGGCGCGGGAAATGTAGAAAAATCAGCAAAAAACAAACAAACTAAAATTATCTAGTATTTAGTTTAATAAGAAATTTTGGGTATTTAAGAAACGTTTTTTTTAATACTTAAAAACTCGTGATTAAAATTTCTGTGTAGCTATCATTCAAGTCCACTATATCCTTATTATTTTGTTAGTAACAGAAATTTGGTTCAATTGCACCACTGTGCGACAGAAACTGTGCGAAACTTGCCCATAGGCATCATCGAGTGCCACGTTTTATGTCTTGCCAATGGCAGCTTTGGTCTGGTCTGTTGCTGTCTCCTCACAAGTCACTATCCCTACGAAAGACTCATGTGTGTAGTTGTTATGGGCCCACAGGCGGCACTCATGCTGCATGCACTCAAGGAAGTAGCAGGGAACATTACGTAACTAAACCACGCATTCTCTATCTACAAATCTTCCCATACTTCTTCAAGTCTTGAGGCCCTTGGGCAGCTGCTTTAACTTGTGACAGAATAAATCGCTGCGTTTGCTTCAAGTTGAGTGTGTGTGTGTGTGCGTGTGTGTATTTGAGTATTTGCAGAACAATAAAGCCATATTGGCAATTTAATGTGCTGCTAAACAACATTAGAACGGCTTTTAAACGGCATCACGCATACGACACGTTGTTCAGTGCAGTGCATCCTAAGCAGCTTTGCTCTCCTTAACATCTGCAGAAAGAGCTCTATAATTTTTAAATCGAATGCCCGATAAGCACGTAAACAGCCTGAACAGCTCCCACAACTATCTTGCTCTCTCCTTCTCTCTCTCTCTCTCTCTCGCACTCACTTTATATACTTTTCTTTCAGTTCATTTCGTCCACATGTTTGCAACTGGAGGCAGCTTAGTTTGCTTCTTCTTGTATTTGTCGATATGCCCAACACGTTTGTACACACTTTCACACTTAAACACACCCACACACACTAATATATGCGTTATCTCACACTCACACCCTGATAAGCATTTGGAGTCATAACGAGCAACTTCATTTTCAACAGCATTTGCAGTTTAGCAAAGTCAAGCTCTCTCTCCAAAATGTACACATACAATTGTGGCTTTATTCCCTGTGAGTATTGCAAATGGGTATACATATAAATAAGAGTCTGTGGCTTGAAACTAGAGTAAAACTTTGGTGTATTTTGTAAGAATATTAAAACTAATGGAGTATCCATAAATTTAAACCAATTCTAACCTTAAACTAGGGTATATTTTAGTCGATTTATCTCATCGCTTGCTCTTTAAACTCCCTGACAATGCTGTGTTGGCTTTAAGGTAACTTATAGTCAAAAACTTTTCCTTTTTTATTCATTTCTGCTCTCATTTTTTCCTGCTAGAAAAGCTATTTAATTTTTTCCCCTTTTCTGTTTACCGAATTGAATCGAGGGTCGCTTTCTGGTTTTACCAGGAACTGGAATTGTTGCGAATGAGCTGGGGCAGCTGCAGTGTTGCGTATTTGCATATTTGCGTTGCAATTTTCGCTTTAAGCTTGTAAATTCGGCTTTATATGCAAGGTGCAAATCTGTTTAGCGTCCCCAACGCGAAAATGTGCACATTAAAATGCATTTATGCACAGGCCAATGAACAAACTTGCTGGGAATAAAGTCAACGGCGTGTGAAGTAGCTACAAGTTGTCAGATTTTGACAGATAGCTAAGCAAAATGCACAACTGGAAAAAATGGAAAAATTTCTACGCTAACAAGCCATGATGTGAAATCTTTGAGAAAAATACAATCATCACTTAGTTCAATCACTTGCAAAGCTGTAGAGATTTGCATAAAACATTATCGTGATGGTTAGTTTTTATTTTATGGATTACGCCTCGAATCTATGAGGGATTAAGTGCTGCCAGAAATATGCTCGTAAATGTCGAGCAGATTTATAATGAGACCTAATCACCGTCAGTCAAAATCAAAGTGTGTTTGAGCCAAATGCCTTTATTGGCTCAGGGTCCATAAAATCGACATCCACGGCGGCAGACACCTAGTTCGTGTCGACTTTTTGGGCTGTAAAGCTTGCTAGAAATTTCAGTTCATTATGCTAGCTTTTTTTGGCTTGTTTGTGGTTGTTGATTTTGTTGTTTCTGGCTTTTGAAATTGGCAAACAATAAACCATAAAGTTGCCAACGGAAAGGCAAATGAAATGAATTAATTTATGACTGACAACACGGCGTATACGCAATGCTGAGCAACCTGAGTAGTAAATAAATAATGTGAGCATTTGTGAAAGACGTGCTAATAACTGGCTGAGCAGACAAAGAGGGAGTGGCGGAGAGATGAGGCTAATACTGTTGACACGCCTGAATGACATAACGTATACGCCACGTAAAGCGCATTTGGGTAAAATGCCAATTGACTTTAATTGCTCTGACTCTAAAAGTCATGCATGTTGCTCCAAGCTGGCGACCTGACGGCACCAAGAAGACGAAGTTTCATTAGTTTTTTGGTAGTAGCATGAAAGCCACTAAAAGTCAGTGGGTCTCACACTGCATTGAAATGACTGAATAATAGCAAACAAGTGCCACTCTCTCTTATGGCGTCGGCAAACAGTTTTTGAAATTTAATTTTCAGCACACTTGATTTTTAAATGACTTTGAGAGAGCAGAGAGCTACAAGGCGGGCGAATTTTGTGCTGTTAATTTGTACGCAAAAATGTCTCTATTAAATTGTAAAATAAATTTTCTGGCTACGACAACTACTTGAATGTTATGAATTGCAACGAAATGTGTGTAAAACGGTGCTTGTAACGGATGTTGTCCTTGCTGCAGTCAAAAGCAAAGGATAAGCCTGAATGGTCACTGTGTATACATATCAGCAGGACAGCAACCAGCTCGAAGGGATGCTGAATGCGTGTGCAATCTGGCAATAAATATTTTATATTTACAATATACTCTGTCATCAGACCAAGCAGTACATCGATTCAGTTGGTTATAACAGCAAACTGTATGTATCACTTACCGCAAAATTCGAACAGAGCATTAAGTATTCGTTGTGCTAGTAAATGCTGAAATTATATTCTTAAATGTTTACTTAAGACCCACAGATGTTTACATAAGTCGGCCAATACTTGGTCTTGTCCCACCACTTCCACTCCCACTACCTCTCCCTCTCTTTCACTCGCTGTTGTTTTTGCTTTTTATGGGCGCTGCATTTCGTAATTAATGGGCATGGTCCATGGGCTGGTCCAATCCCTGAACTGTACGGGCAATTATGCATACAATTCGCTCTGGCTTCTTGTATTTTGGTGGCTATTTGGGGACCTTGTTGCTCCTGGCCGTATCATGCCGTTGGCTATGGCCATAAATGACTCTAGATGGCTTTTATAAGGCAGTCGTTAATCTCTCACACTCCCTCACCCCCGATATCTTCTTTCTGTGCAATAAACATGGAATGAATTTAACCTTTTATGTTCATTTCTTTCTGTACTCTTTTCTCTGCCAATTACAGGTTTTCTATCCCAATTTCATTTAGTTTACTCGTTTGTATTTTATCTCTGGTATGTAAAGTAGTAGAATTTATTGCTAGAATTTCTTTCGAGACTTTTCCAAAGGCAAATATATTTTCTTAAGCACTTGAAGCGTATTTTCTTTAAAAATTGATTGCCAATCAGTCAGTCATACACTTTTGTCCTCTTCGTTTACATAAAAGAGTTTCTTGTGCTCAGATTAGCGTTGCAGGAAACTTTATTCAAATTTCAGAATTCATTTAATGTCAACTCAAAGCATCGAATGCTTATTTTTGGGGCTTACTTACAAGTTGGTAATTTAATTTGTTGTACAACTCAAGAGGGAGATAGAGAACAACACGTAATGTTGTTTTTCCTGCTCGGAGTGTGTAGCATTTTCCTTTCTATTACCGTTTATTATTTTGGCAACTAATTAAGCAAACTTTTTTGCTTTTGCTATCTTTGTTTGGTTTTCCTTTTTGGTTTTCGTTTTTGTTTTCATTTTTTGTTTTTGTTTTTGGTTTTGGCCAAGATATCACGTTTGACGAGCCGTGTCAGGCCAATATAGGCATAAGGGGGGGCTAAGGGGAGAATGGAAGTGCTGCCTCAATTTACTACGTGCACACCATAAAGTTTATTATGTAATTTTGTGTATGGTTGTGTGTGTCTTTTATAAGCACTGCTCAGAAACTTGCCCGAATGCCATTACAAGTTTACAATTGTGTTAGGCCGACTTTTTCACCAGAGTTCTGGAAACACATTAATAAACCATAACTAATGGCCATACAAGCCTGTACAGTGCGACAGACACAGAGGACAAACAGACAGAGAGAGCGAGAGAGAGAGACAGAGACAGATAGAGAAACAAACATCTAATCTGCTTTAAGTTTAAATTTCCATTGAATTTTCAAATTTTTTGTTTTTTCGTTTCACTTTAAACATGTTGAAGGCCAGAAAAACATCTAAGCTGTCAGCTTGAATTTCACACAATAAACTGGCAACAAAACAAGAGGAAAAATCGAATGAAGCGCATAAAAAGCAAACAACTAAATGAAATTTCCGCTCGTGTACCGAGCCAGGCCAAGTCAGACCTTGGTAAAAAACACAAGTCCCACTCTGCCGAATACACTGCGCCAACTGATATGTGGAAAATAAAGGTATATGTATGTCTAAAGACCTCTTAAAGACCTCCTAGAGCTTGATCTAGGCGCCCCCATATCAACTATCAAGGAATAGTTGGCTCTGATGTCTCTGAAAGTTTCTTAAATCAGCTTAGTTTTCGCTCAGTGTATTGCCAGAACAAATATGCCCGCTGCCTAACTGTATCAATAGCTGAATGATGCCTTCTTGTGTATTGTTTGTGTCCAATTTAAAAGTGCCGGAAATATGTTTAGCTTTATGAGCTCGTTTTCAAATTGTATTTTACTGCTGGTCACGCCCACGTTGACGTCGACTTCCCGCCCCTCCGTTACCGAGTAGGAGCTTAGTGTAAATTAGAGTTCTGGCCATTGGTGGCAGTGGGACTAAAAAGTTATTTGTCAGCCAGTCAGCCAGCCAGCCAAGAAGTAACTACAACATATAACATTTTAGATAATATCTTTTGATTAGTGGCAACCGCAAAAACTTTAATTAAATTCGCACACAATTCTCGGTGGAAACTTTATGCAGCATTTGGCCCTGCTGTCACCAGATAAGTTCAACGACGCGTAAACTGTAGGACTGCCTCGTCCTCCATGTCCCGTCCCATGCCCTGCCTCCTTCCTTCATTTTCAGCTGCTGGACACGCATGTGTTGTTTGGCTTTGCCGACTTTAAGTTTATAAGAATAGAAAAACTTAATAGAAAACTTTTTGCAACGTGCAAAGTTATGTTAACTTGCAACTCCATGGAGTCCTGAGAGTTTTGTGTCCTTTTCTCTACTCCTTTTGCCATACCCCCCCTCTTTCAGTGCCCCTTTCGTGCCCTGAAAACTGAACTAATGAATTAATTAGTTGATTTTTCGTGCTCAGATGGGTAAAAGTTGTACTGAAACCGCTTTAAATTTATGCTACGTTCAAAAATTCATTTAAATTTAATTTTATTCATTATTCTTTATTTTTTGTTTTTCCCTTAAAGACGTTTGGGCATTGCACAATATATAATATAGTTATGTAACCCTCTCAGTTTTGTCACAAATTCAGCTTACAGCGAGCACACGGCAAAGGCAAAAGCAGTCAGTCATGACAACAGCAGCAGCAGCACGACCAACACACACACACACCCACACTCCCACAACCAACACACAAGAACTCCACACACAGTTGCACCAAACACAACATACTCGTAACTTATATCGAATTGCACCATTTGTTGTTTGTCTCCCTAGAGGATATTGAGTCCGCTCTGTTGTGTTATTGTGGCAGAGTTGTTGTTGTTGTTCCAAGGGGTTGGTGTTGTTGTTGCTGCTGCTGTTGTTGTCCACTGGTTGCTATTGCCCGTTGCACATTGCGTCGTTCCACTGAATTCATGGCATTTTATCGTTTGACGCTTTCGAATTTGATAAATTTATCACAGCTTACAAAAATAAAGCATAGAAAAATCATAAGAATTTATGCAAATCATAAGCAACAGAAAAATAAAATCTTTTTTACCTTCAAATAGATGTTGTAATGGACGCCAGAGTTAAACAACCACGTCCACGTTTCCCCAAACAAAATCATCAAGTTTGTCTTCGCTCGCACTCTTTGATTTTGGGGACAAAACGTGGACATCGTTGGCCCTGAACTCGTTTTTCTTTCTTTCAAAAAAACATTACAATATCTTTACATGTTTGTGGGTTCACAGTACAAATAGAAAAAGCTACAAAATCAAGAATTATTTAAATACAATTGAAATATGCTTAAGCCTAATCCTAAGTTTCATTCGTTTCTTGGCACTATGGTTTATGGTATATGGTATATAAATATATATATATATATATGTTTATTCTTTAGTCTCTGTCTATTTGGAGCTCTTCTTCTTCTTGGGTATCTGTGCCCACAAGCGGAAGAAGTACTCGTCGCGTTGAAGCAGTCTGCCTCGAGCATAGGAGTGAATATCAGCATCCATGTTGTGATCTCTCAACCAGGATGATGTGTTGCAGGAACTCATCTCCGTGCGGGGTTCCTCGGGCAAAAGGGCGTGACCTGAAACAGATGGGAGAAAGAGGGAGATAATGAATTAGCTAGAGGAACAGTCGATCCTAAAACCTATTGAAGTCTTACCTGCTGTCATCACTTTGTATGGCTCCTCGGACTCCAAAGGTTCACTCAAACCAATCTCGTTCTTGGCCAATATGCGTATCATATACTCGTGATTCTCTTGCAGATCTCGAATCTGGAATTTCTGCACACCAGCTGGCACACGTCCAACCTCAATCCACATGGATTTCTTCATGTCACGTATGGCAATGTGATAGCCGAGCAGTGGCGCACCACCATCTGACTCGGGTATACCCCATTCAAAGACGTGTGCATTGGCAGCGATGACTCGCGCCTCCAGTGGAGCAGTTGGTGGCGATGGTACAGCTAAATTAAACATTAAAACATGTCAGAATAGTTGATCGAAAAAGGTCTTGTCAAAGAACTTTTGGTCATTTAGTTTAAACGGTTTAAATTTAGACTTTGTTTTGGGATCTAAGGGCTTTTAAAGCTGCTAATTCAGAGACTCCAAACTTACTTGCATGTGTCTTTAGCGAGATGGCTTCGGTGACGGCTGGTGCACCTAAACCAGCCTCATTCTCCGCTGAGACACGGAACCAGTACTCGCACTTCTCCTTCAGGTTGTCAATGGTGTAGTGCAGTTGGTGTGCATCCAGGGTAATAACCTTGGTCCAGCTAGTTGATGTCGATGATTTCTTTTCCACACAGTAGCCTTAAAATAAATTATATTAATATGCATATATTTCCCCTTTTCTTTTCAGTTACTGCAGCTACCTGTTATTTCTGAACCACCGTTTCGTGCCGGTACTTCCCAGTCGAGGGTGACACTGCGTCCAGTCACATCCGGCGCTCTCAGATTCTGTGGCGGTGATGGCGGCGCTACAAAAAGAGATAAAAATGCGGTGAGTTCATGTTTTTTTAAAGCTTTTGGGTTGTTTTTATCACATACCCTTGTCATTTGATACATTTGCTGGCGCAAGGCAAAAAATATAGGCATTAGTGGCGTTAAGAGAAAGCGTTTTGGCAAAGCAATAAAAGCAATAATCATATATACTTATAATCAGATTAATTTATCATATTCACTTACTTATCTTGCGACCCACGACAATCATTTCTGTGGTCTCGTATGCCTCGCTGGTGCCGACCTCATTACGAGCGTAGATTCTGAACAGATAGCCCTTGTTTCTCACAACCTTCTCGACGTGAATGTTTGTTATTGTGCCCGATGTGGTAGTGCCCACAGAGCGATAAACGGTCTCAGTCTCTTCACGGATTTCCACAATGTACTCGACTATCTTGGAGCCTCCATCGCTCTCCGATGGCTCCCAGGACAGTGTGAACGATGTGTCGTTCATGCCAGACACAGCGGTAGGTCCACGTGGCGGTGTTGGTTTTTCTACAAGGAAGAAAACAATTCAGTCTTAAGTAATCTTCTTAAATCGAAAAGACAACGATACATACCAAACTTCTTGGTTATGGTCACAGTCTCACTCTCAGTTGGCTCGGATTCTCCGATGGGATTGATGGCCACAACGCGGAACATGTATTGGGCATTCATGGAAAGCTTTTGAATGGCATAGGAGTTGATCTCCTTGTCAAAGTCGGATACCTTCATCCAGACATGGTTCTGAACATCGCATTTCTCCAGTGTGTATTTGCTAATGTCCATGCCACCATCGTCAATGGGTGGCGTCCATTCGAGTGTAATTGAATCCTTCTTAATGTCCTTAACCTCCAGAGATTGTGGTCTACTAGGCTTGTCGATCACTTGAACCGTGCACTCTACATGCGTCGAGCCCGATTCATTGGTGGCCGTTACCTTATATCGTCCAGAGTGTTCACGTGTTATCTTCTTAAGTGTATAGGTGGAACTTGTTTCAGTTGTCTCAATGGTAATCTCCTTTGTGGACTTTTGTTCGACGGTTTCCTTGTGCCAGGTAACAGTTGGCTGTGGATATCCACGAACGGTTGCTGGAATGGTGAGAGTACCGCCCGTACGCAGCTTTTGAGAGAGATACTTGTCCTCAATCTCAATGGTTGGCTTCTGCTGAAGCTTCAGTCTACACGATGTCTCAACGGAGCCCTTTTCATTGGTCGCCACACACGTGTAGGTGGCCTCAGTCTCAATGGTTGTCTTTTCAATAATATATTTGGCTACACGATTCTCATAGCGAATGCTAGTCGATTCAATGATTTGGCCATTCCTCTTCCATACAACAGACGGCTCTGGAATGCCGCCAAACACACAAGACAAAGTCACCTCCTTGTTCAGTTCACTAACAATGTCCTGTAGTGGTTCGCGTACACTGGGCGCTTCAGTTTCCACTTTGGGAACCAGTCGAATGGGTGGTGAAATCGGCGACGGCGGTGAGGGACCAACTTCATTCACAGCTATGGATCGGAACACATATTCCGTGTCAATCTTCAGCTTGCTAATCGTGTATGTTGTATCCTTAATCTTGCGTATCTCAGTCCATCTATTAAATGGAAATTTTGTTAACCTCTTGAGTAACAGTTTATAAATTTATGCTACTTACTTTTCTGTCTTTACATCATGATATTCCAGAATGTATTCAATAATCTCCGAATTGCCATCGTCTTCAGGCGCCTTCCAGTACAATGTTATCGAGTCGTGCATTACCTCTAGAGGTTGTGGTGTTCCAGGTGCCGTGGGTTTACCTAAAGTAATTACAAAGGTTCGAGTTGAAGTCATTAACAATGTGCTAAGAAAAGCTACAGGAGAGACTAGCGATACTAATACAGCATGTTTCTCTGGTTTTCAAATTTGTTTCGCAAATCTAGCAACCTTGTTTACCTTTTAGGTACCGGGTCTATAAATCTGACTCTCAATTAATTATACTTACGCATAATGACCAAATGTAAGCTGGCCTCTGCCTCGCCCACGGGATTGACAAGTTTGAGCGTGTACTCGCCCTCGTCATCGTCGACAACCTTCTTGATGGTCAGAGTAGCCGACTCTTCATCGATGGTGGGAATTGTTCGCTTCGACTTCGGAATGATAACCTTACGGGTTGTCCATTCAGCATCTGGGGTCGGTGCACCAGTGTATTTGACAGTGAAGGTAACATCATCGTTCTCCTTCACTTTGATGGTTTGATCCTTGTCAGAGGTAATCACGGGTGGCAACTTAAGCTCCTCGACACACAATTTAGTGCTGCTTGTGACATTTTCAGCGACACAGCTGATCTCACCCGCGTCATCATCGTCGACATCATGGATGACCAAACGTCTGACAGTGCCCTCAACAAATACCTCGTGTTTCTTGTTGGGCTTAATGGGTTTGCCCTTCTTGCACCAGGTAACCTCAACATCCGGTTGAGAGAGTTCAACGGTAAAGTCAGCATCAGTTGTCTTGGTAGCCAGTGTGACATCAGGTAGACGTACTATGAAGTCTACCAAAGGTTCTTCCACAGTCAGTTTAGCCTTTGAGGTTTGCTCACCGACCTGAATGGAATATTCACCGACATCTTCGGGCTTGGCCTTGACAATGCGCAGCGACTGTTTCTTGCCATCAATTGCCAGTTGAATGCGTTCATTGAATTTGATTTCCTTGCCATTCTTAAACCATTTAACGAGAGCATCACCCTTGCTTAGCTCAGTCTCAAACGTGGCGTTCTCGCCCTTAGTCACAGAGACGTCCTTCAAAGGTTTGACAATCTCAGGTGGCAGTTCAATAACTGTCAGCTCAGCACTGCACTCTTGACCCTCAATCTTACAGGTATACTCGCCCTCATCATGTATGGTTGTATCGCGTATAACGAGACGTCTTGATTTGCCATCCTTAATGAATTCACAGTTCTTGTTTTCGGGAGTGATCTTTTCACCATCCTTGTACCAGGTCACTTCAGTTGCTTCAGTTGTCAGCTCAACATCCAGAATGGCAGTATCCTTTTCAGTTACCTCATAATCCTCCAGCACCTTAATGAAGTCCGGCTTACGCTGCAGTACCTCCACAGTCGATTGAGTTTCCTGTTTCTTTACCTTGCACACATAGGTGCCAGAATCGCGTAGATTTGTATTCCTGATGACCAGCTTATGAGTCTTGCCATCCTCAACAACCACACGATGATCCATGCCACTCAGTTCCTTGCCATTGAAGAACCATTTGGTGCTCACCACATGCGATGTTTCGCATTCCAATGTCAATGATTGCACCTCCTCAATTGTTATCGTCTTCTTTAGCTTCTTGGTAAAGGTCACCTCATCGACTTCAACAATCACACGAGCGCCGTGCGATGTCTTACCCACGGGGTTACTAGCAATACATTTGTAATCACCCGAATCGGTTTCTGGATTGGCATTCTGTATGATCAGTTCAATATTTTCACCGTCGTAGACTTGTTGCACACGCTCGCTGGGGAACAATGGGCTGTTGTTGAAAAGCCATTGAACCTCTGGCACCGGATTGCCCGAAACCTTGGCAGGCAGACGAATTTCGCCCTTTTGTGGCACCGATTGCTCTTCAAAGCGTTCCACAAACAGTGGAGGCTCTGCATTACCGCTGGTCGGTTCTAGATGAGAGAAATAAACGTGTTATTTACATATTGTTACAGGGTCTACAAAAGTCATTCTACGTGGAACATGAACACCCACCTTCGATTGTTAGATTAGCAGTGGTCTCCACACTACCCAAAGGATTGACAGCCTTTACCGTGTACTCTCCCTTCTCCGATTTCTTTGGTGTAATTAGGGTCAGTGTGTGTATATCCTTATCGGATTTGGCATTCTTAATGGGTTTACCATCCTTGTACCAAGTGACCTTTGGCGGTGGATTACCCACAATTTGTGTGGACAGCATAACGCTTTCGCCCTCACGAATAACCATATTTCTCAAAGGTTCCAGAATTTGTGGAGCTTCCTTGTCAGCAGTTCGCACCTTAAGTGTGATTGGCAAACGGGCTTCACCCTCACGATTTGTAGCAATCACTTCGTAAGTGCCTTCCTGTGATTTCTTGACCTTGGTTATGTGAACAACACTGCAATACATGTGCATATCAGATTCCGTTACGATGCGAATGTTTTGGATTTCCTCCTCGTCGATGTCTTCGCCATTAAAGGTCCAAACAATGTCGGGCTCTGGCACCGCCACAAGACGGCATTCCAGAATCACATTACTGCCCTCATCGACATATTGAGCCTTGGGTTTGCGTGAGAACGTTGGCGGAATTCCCTCAAGAATATCAGCCAACGAGGATTCTCTAGACATGCTGCGGCGTGACAAGGCCGTGGCATCTGAGCCATGATCAGACAATGGACTCTCCACAATCAATTGTGTTGTGGTTGATGTGAAACCAGCTGCATTCTTGGCCACACAGGTGAATTTACCCGCATCTTCGGGGAAAACTTCACGAATTATCAATGTGGCAACATTGTCATCATCGTAGAACATTTGGAAGTCTTGCGAGGGTTTAATGATCGCTGTTTCACGGAACCAAGCAATTTGTGGTCTCGGATTTCCTTCAACCTTGCATTCAAATTGCACAGTATAGCCGTCGAGTGAATGAATCGGTTGTAGTTTTTCAATGAAACGTGGGGCAATTGGTTTATCCTCAGGTCCGGGTCCTTAATTTGAACAATCACAAAACAATTTTACAAAATGCAGTGTTAATAACCAGACGGGACAATTACATAGTATTTGTTAGACAATAACATTTCGATCATTTGATTGCACTTACTTTCAAAGACTGGCAGCTTATCGATCTTTTCGTGCAGTTTATTTTGCACATATTGGGCATATTCCTCGGGCTCCATCAGATATTGTGCTGGTACCCAGCCTTCTTCTTCCGTAATGCTCTTCTTGACATACCACCACTCGGAACTATGGCGTCCAATCACCATAACCTTCTCGCCCTCAACAAGATTAATAGCCTCATCGTTGTCCGCAATGTAATTGCAAATCGAATACATTACATTCTCAGTATTGGATTCTAAAATGGGTTCAAATGATGGACATTAGTAGGAAGTCTTTAATAGTTATAGTTTTACTTACCTTCCACATCCATTTCTCTGGTAATGTTAAGTGAAGCTCCATCTGTTTCAAGACAAAATGTATTTGTTAATATATATTTAAATAAAAGTAGAGAGTATAACATGAAGTAGTGTAAAATCCATTGATAGTTATGCGTTAGCAACAAACAATTATTTTTATTGTGGGGGATTTTACCTTATTGATTCAAAGCTATTGCCATATAAGCAGATGTTTTTAAATAAAACCGATTGAAAATTTATTGCAAATTTCATAATACTTAGTTGTTTAGTTGAGAACTACGTACCTTCATTGAAGAGTTGTTGAACAACTTTACGCTTCTTCTTGAATGTTAGGGAATCCTCATCGTATGTCACCGAGTCACGTTTCGGTTGACGAATGCCAATTAAGAATTGTTCTTCCTCCTCGTCCTGTACGGAATATGATGGTTTGGGCTGCTTCTTTGGTTTCAGTTTGAAGTCAACCTCATCTGGAGGTAACTCTTCAACCATGTACTCCTCTGGTTCTTCAACTTCATCGATGGTATCTTCGTCGTCACGTATTTCCTCAATAATTGGACCCTCACCATCGTCGTAATCTTGTATGATTTTAATCTTAGCCTCCTCAGTTGCTTCCGAGTAAGTCTTCTTAACTGGTTTCTTTAGCTTCACATTGCCAGACATGGATACTTCCTCTTCGGCATAGTCATCCAAAGCAATATTGAACTCCTGATCGACATCCTCTTTGGTCTTTGTACTCTTTGCGCGGAAAGTGACGTTTTCAACATCGGAGAATTCGGGAATGTCCACCTTCTTGCGACGTTTCAGTTTCTTGAGTGTATACTCTTGATCGTCTTCTTCCGTGATTTGCAAGGGTTTCGGCTTCTTTCGTTGGCTTACCAGGAATTCTTCAACATCATCGCCTTCTTCGTATTCTTCCTCAAGACGCTTGATGGATAATTCGGCTGCTGCCTCGTCGAGTGTTGTTGGTTTCACTGGACGCTTCTTAAGAACAGTAGCTGCTTCTTCGACACCTTCGTTAATGGTGTGTGGTTTCTTGAAAGAAAGACTGAACTCAGTATCTTCTAGATCCTCTACAGTAGGCTCGAAGGGCTTTTTGGGTTTTCTGCGTATTACAACTGCCTCTTCAATAATTTCCTCCTCTTCGATCTCAACGGGTCTCTCTTCAACTACAGTTTGTTGAATTTGTAACTCATCAGCAGCTTCTTCCACTGGTTTTTGTGGCTTCTTCTTCTTCTTGAGCTGCACAGTTTGATCGGATGTTTCTTCAGCAACCTTCTTATCCTTTAGTAGTTTGACATCAACGGAGAGTTCTTCATCCTGAACTTCCTTGGGTGCCTTTGGTTTCAATGAAACCTCAGCGGCCACATCCTCTTCCTCCGGTACTTCTGGCTTCTTCAATTTGAACGTGGCAGCGTCAGTTTCTTCCTCAACAGGTTGTTTCTTTGTTGGCTTCTTAAATTCAACAACTTCTTCGACAACTTCTTCCTCCACAACAATTGGCTCTGGAATAGTTTCTTCTTCAACCTTGACCGTCATTTCTTCCGCAGCTTCCTCGATAACTGGTTTCTTCGGTTTCTTCTTTACAATTTTAGCTTCTTCCTGGACTTCTTCAACCTTTGGTTTGGGTTTTAATGTTACTTCAACTTCAGGCTCCTCAGTTACTTCGACAGGCTTTGGTGTTTTCTTTGGCAGAGTGACTTCCTGTTCTTCCGGTGCCGCTGGCGCTTCTGGTTGACTTTCACTCATTTTGAACTTATATTCAGCAGGCTTATCTTCGGGTTGCTCTACGGGTTTCTCCACCACTATTTCCTCAACTTCCTCCACAACTTCTATAACATCTGGTACTGGCGCTGCTTCCTCGGTAATGGTAACTTGGAGTTCGGCAGCAGCATCTTCTTCCTTTACAGGCTTCTTTGCCTTCTTCTTGATTTTAGCTTCTTCAGTAACTTCTTCAACTGTTGGTTTTGGTTTGATCTCAAATACTGCCTCTGGTTCATCCACAATATGTTGCTCAGGAACCTTCTTCTTCTTCTTAATAGTGAATTGTTCTTCTGGCAACTCTTCGATTGTTTCCGTGGGAGCCTCCGTTTCTTTGATCTTAAACTTGAAGTCTTCGGGCTTTTCTTCTTCTTCGACAAAGTCAATTTCTTCGATCTCCTGGACAAGTTCCTGTGGCTGAGAGACTTCATCAATTACCGTTATCTGGAGCTCGGCAGCCTCTTCTTCGGTAGGAACTTCTGGAAGAATGACAATATTTTCTTCCGCTTCAACCTCATCAACAGGCTTAGGCGTAGTAAAGCTGACTTGAGCCTCAGGTTCTTCCGTAACTTGTGGCTTTGGTTTCTTTTTGCGAATAACCTTAACTTCCTCCTCCAGAACTTCCTCTACCACTTCACGTGGTGTTTCTTCAATTACTTTCACCTTGAGCTCTTCATAAGATTCAGGCTTTGGCTCTTCGATTATGGCTTCCTCAATCGTTGGCTCTTCCACAGGTGCAACAGGCTTCTCAGGCATGGTTTCCTTTACTCCAATCTTATATGAATCATATTCTACAGGAGCATCCTCCTTTGTTTCAGTCACAATTTCCTCAATTTCTTGGACAAGTGGAACTTCCTCAGGACATTCTTCAGTTATCTGAATCTTCAATTCCTCTGCCTCGACATCCTTTACCTTCTTCTTAGGTTTCTTAGTCTTAATTTCAGCCACTTCGGTAACTTCTTCGACGGGTTTGCTTTCCTTAAGCACAAACTCGGCTTCTGGCTCTTCAGTAGCAATCGGTGTTGCCTTTTTCTTTTTGACCGTAAACTGGGCTGCAGAGGATTCATCCGGTTGTGCAGCTTCTGTTTCTGATACCTTGATAGTGAATTCATCTGGTGTTTCTTCAATGGGAGCACTTTCCTCTTCGATTACCTGAGCTTTCGGAGCCTGAACTGTTACTTTTTCGGGTACCGAAGTCTCCTCAACAACCTTAATATCGTGACTTACAGCCTCTTCGGTTTTCTTGGGCTTCTTTGTCTTCTTTGGTTTGATTTCAGCTACGACCTCGGCAATTTCTTCCGGTTTTGGTTCTGTCATTACAAACTCTGCTTCAAATGTCTCAGACTCTTTTGGTCTTGGGGATATTATAACTTCCTCAGGTGTTTCCTCTTCAGGCTGTGCTTCCTCTTCGATAACCTTTTGTGCCTCAGTTTCCGTAATAGAAAATTCATAGGAATCTGGCTTTTCAACAGGTTTCGGTGCTGATTTTTTCACCTTTTCGACGGGTTTTTCATCAACAACCTCCTCTGGTTTCTTTTGAGGAGCCTCTGTTTCTTTCATTTGGAATTCAAATGTTTTTGGCTTAACCTCTTCCTTCACTTCTTCTTCTTGCTGAACAATTACCACTTCTTCCTTAATTTCTGGTTGAACTTCAACTTCTTTCACCACTTCCTGTACCACATCCTTGACCTCTTCCACAGGCTTCTTCTTAGACTTCTTCTTTAGAACGACTTCGTGTTCTTGAGGCTGAGGTTCAGTAAGTTTAATTTCAGCTTCAAACTGTTCTGGTTCTTTTTCTGGTTGTTCAGCTGGGATCACAACTTCCGCACAGATGTCTTCTGGTTCGGGTTGTATTTCCTTAGGTTCTTGGAGGGTGACTTGGAATTCTTCGGGTTGCTCTGGCTTGGGCTTCTTCTTTCTGGTAACTATTTTTTCTTCAACAATTTCCTCGGTTGTTACTTCTCTTTCATCAAGATCAACGACCTTGACACGATGTTCCTTTGGAGCTTCTTCGGGTTCCAACACAGTAGTTGTAATCTTGTACTCTACAGGAATGTCCTCGGGTATTTCTGGCTGTGGAGCTTCCTCAACAACTTCGACTGCTGGAACCTTTTTGGGTTTCTTCTCTTTAACCTTAACATCCTTGGGCTTTTCCTCTTCGACAGGTGCAGTAATTGTTACTTCCTCGTCTTTGACTGAGATCTCAAACTCTGTTGGTTTCTCTTCGACAACTTCTTCCTCCTTTTGAACTGGCTTGGATTTCAGTTTTTTGGGTTTCTTAACTTCCTCTTCAACTTCAACCTCTACAGTCTTTTCTTCCTGAGGAGTTTCTTCAACTGCTGGCTTTGGCACAACTTCTTCTTCCATTTCTTTCGTTGGCTTTTTAACTGGTTTCAGTTTGATTTGAGAGTCAGTTTCCTCTGGAGCTTCACTCTCAGGCTTTCGGAACTTAATTTCTTCTTCTGGAATCTCTTCTTGTTCCTTCGGCTTTCCAGGCACAATTTCTGTTACGATAGTTTCAGGTTCTGGCTTAGATTTGTCTTTAGGTTTGTACTTTGATTTCTCCTTCTTCTTTGGCTTCTCAGGTTTCTCTGGATGCTCAATTTTTTCCAGTTCCTCTGGTTCATACTCGGGACGCTCGTAATCCGTTGGTTCGAAAGGTTCGACTTGAATATCCTGCTCCTTAGGTTGCTTTGGTTGCTCTTCAACAACTACCACATCCTTTTCTTTCTGTTTCAATTCAATCGCCTCTTCGGCTTCGATAGGTTTCTGTGGTATCTTCTTAAGAGTAACATTTTCTGGTGCCTCGTCTTCTTTCGGCTTCTTTTTACCCTTGCCAATCTTAAGTTTGACATCTTCGGGGCTTTCCTCGGACTTTGGTGCCTTTTCGGGTTTCTGATATGGTTTCTTTTCTTCAGCTTCCTCTTCGCTGCTTACGTATTTCTCATACTTCTCCAGCTCCACCTTTTCTAAATCATCCTTTATTTTCTTGATTTTCTTCGTTTTACGGGGCTTAAATTTAAGCAGCTCTTCTGCCTCTTCAATATTGCGCGAAAGCTCACCATTTTCCTTAATAGCACCGATGTCTGTCAGTTTTGGCATTAATAGTTCTGGCGGATATTCGACCATTGTCATGCGTGTCTTTAGTCTGAATTTAGGCAACTGTGCAGCTTGTTCTTCAGCCGGCTTTTCCTTTCGTTTGCCAGGCTTTAATTTCACAGTCTTGGGCACTTCGGCAGCATCAACTATTGTGACCTTCGTGGGCTTGTGTTCGGTTCTCTCAATTTTCATTGGTTCCATGTTCGCGAATTCTGGTTTGAGTTTCTTTGGCGTGTCAAACTCCATTTTCTCATATTTTTCCAATTCTGTTTTCTCAATCTCTTGCTCAAGTAACTTTTGAATAATATCATCATGTTCGTTGGTCTTCTTTTTGACAACCTTCTTCTTCTTGGGTTTTGGCTTTGTGAGGCCTTCTGGAGTTTCCTCTGTTGGCTGTTCGTCATCTTCCTCGATCTCTTCGACGATGGGCTGAGATTCATCGACTTCTGCAATTTCATCAATGACCCTCACTTCCAAAATCCTGTCGGGCTGCTCTTCTTTTTCAACGGGCTCCTCAACAATTACGCTTATGTGATAATCCTTTTGAGTCTCTGGTGCTTCACCTGTTGTAAAAACGCAAAGGTTGTTAGTAATTTACAATTCTTTAAGCGATAGGATGAATCATCCGTGCATTGCTTTGGCAGAAGACAGCAAGCAAATCGTAGAGCTTGAAAAATATTAAAATATTTTATTTACAACAGTTTTTATTTTTGGTTTATTGTTTAATCTTCAAAAATTGTAGAGCACTTGTCCAATATAAAGGATATATCCTAAATATTTATAAAGTTTATATATATATAAGTACACTGAAACAGTTAGTCATTTTACAGAAAACTTGGTTAAATTGAATGTGGAATATAAGTTTGAAGTATGCAAACAATTAAAATTAGTACAAGTTTAATGACATGCATGTAATTTTTGGGATCGGGGTTTGTTATTATGATTATAAGTCGGCCAAATATTTAAACTGAAACAATGCTCAAAAATGAGCAAAAAGTCAGGACAGATAAAGAGGGTAAGAGAGAGAGTGAGAGTGAGAGAGACAGAAAGAGATAGAGTGAAAGAGAAATAGGAAGGTAAAGGCGCAAGAAATGGAATTCAACGTAGACTTCAACAGGACATAAACAAAGGCAAAAGACACAGACAAAGGAGCAGGTGCTGCGAGTGCGGTGGGAGGTTTTTTATAAAAAGGCTCCATAAACTCTCATCTAATAACTTACTTGTTTCAACGCTTTTAACTGTGTCTGGTTTTGCTTTCTTATGCTTAACTGTTTTCTGATTTGTATCTTTAGTGTCATCTTGAGTAGATTTCTCATCTTGTGCGCTTGGTGTTATTTGTGCTGTGGCTGTGTCCTCAGGGTGTGCAATTTGTTTTGGTGTATCTTCAGTAATGTCCTCAGTTTCTACAATTGTCTCGGTTGGTTCGTCTGGTCGTTGTTTATCTTTGTCAACTGGCTTCACCCTAACTGATTTGGTCTTTTTAGGTTTAACAGGTTCAAGATTTTCTATAGGCTGATCGGTTTCTGTGGGTTGAACATCTTCGGGTTCGTTTACTGTTGAAACCTGTTTCTGTGGCTTTGGTTTTTCCGGCATTTCTACCTTTTCATACTTTTCCATTTCGGTCTTTGGTATTTCTTCCTCGATTAGTTTCTTAACATAGTCATCCAAATCATCCTTTTTAATTTTCTTAACAGTTTTCTTTGATTTTGGCTTGGGTGTTTTAACCAGGTCTTCCTCTGGTACGCTTTCAGTCATTTCGACCGGCGCTGTTTCTGGTTCCTCATCAACGATGACAGTGACTGAGTCATTGTCTTCATTTTCAATTGTTGTAATCTTGAAAGTAGTGTCTTCTTGAGGTCCCTTCTTTTTCAAAACTCTCTTGACAGTTTTCTCCTTTACTGGAAGACCCTCATCCGTAATTGTTTCTTTGATTTCAACCTCTTCTGGTTGTACTTCAACAATTTCCACAACCACTGGCTTTTCCGGTGCTTCTTCTTCAACGACCTTCACGTCAGCGAATGTTTCTGAAACGTATTGTTCTGGTTTTTGCGATTCCTTAGGCTTTGACTTTTTATCCTTCTTTGGTTTATCGGAAGGTGTTTCTTCTGATACAGTTATATCCACAGCATCAGTTGGTTTATCCTTGGGCAGCGGCTCAAATTCAATTTTCTCATATTTCTCGAGTTCAGTTTTAGGTGTTTCCATGTCAATTAGCTTTTGAATATAGTCGTGAATGTCATCCTTTTTAATTTTCTTTGACTTCTTTTTGGGCTCTTTAGGTTTTTCATCCTTCTTTTCTGGCTGTTCTGGCTCGTATTCAACAATTGTAACTACCGCGTCTGGTTGATCATCAGTAACGACTTCGATAATTTCGATTATTGCATCAGTCTCACCTTTGGGGCGCTTTATCTTCCGTTTTGTTGTGACTACTGTATGAACCTCACCAGTGTCATCTGTAGTTTCCTCCGCTTTTGTTTCACTTTCGATAATTTCCACATTAAACGGCAATTCCTCTTCGGGCTCTGTGACACTTTCTTTAATGGACACTTCGTATTGTGTTTCTTCTGGTTCAACTGGACTTTCTTTCACCTTCTTTGGCGTCTTCTTAGATTTTTCCAGTGGCTTTGTTGCATCTTCGGTGAAAGTAACAATATGCTCTGTGTCATCCGGCTTTTCAATGTCACTCTCTGTTTGAACAACATCCAAATGCTTTTCAGTTGTCTCTTCTTGTGGTTGCTCTACAACAAGTTTAACTTTGTCTTTGGAAGGCTTCTTCTTTTGACGAGGAACTTTAACGTCTTCCGGTGCTGTCTCTTCAGTTGGCTTTTCGTCACCGGGAACGATGTCCTCAGCTTTAACGACATCTTCCTCGATTGGTTCTTCCTTCTGTGCACTTTCATCGACCTGAACAATGTCGTCCACTGGTGTCGTATCATCTATCTTCGGTTCCGACTCCTTCTTCTTGATTTTCTTTGGCTTAATTACAGGATGTTTATCGGTTTCTTCTTCAGTTACGTCGACAACGTCTTCCTGATTCTCTTTCGGAGCGTCTTCTTCGATAACTGTTTTAATAAAGTCATCGACATCGTCCTTCTTAAGCTTTTTAACTCGCTTTTCTTTCTTAACGGTTTGCTCCTTTTCCTCAATATCTGTTGGACTAGATGTTACTATCGTGACCTCAGACTCGTCTGTATCTTTGTCTGTGACCTCTGTTATTACATGAACAACCTCCTCTGGTCCCTTCTTTTGTTTTATTTTTTTGGTTTTTACTTCTTTTATTTTAATTTCACCGTTCTCATCTGGCATTGGCTTATTTTCAACTAACTCTTCAAGAATTGTTATCTCGAATGATGTTTCCTTGGGTTTTTCAGGTTCGAATTCTTGGACAGTAATCTTAAGTTGGGAATCTTCTTTAGGACTCTCTGATTGCTGGGTAACCTCTTTGGGTTTCTTAGTGGTTGGTGATTCAGTAGTATCTTCAGGTTGCTCCTCGGTGACTTTAGCCTTTTTGACTGGCTTCTTTTTCATTTTAACCGGTTCATCGAAATCCATCTTTTCGTATTTCTCCAGCTCAGATTTTGGTATATCCTGTTCAATTAGCTTTTGTATGTAATCATGCAAATCGTCTTTTTGAACCTTTTTAGTCTTCTTAACCTTCCTTGGTTTCTCTTCTGGAACGATTTCATCTGCTTTCTCTTCAGGCCCCTCCGAAATTACTGTAACTTCAAATTCTGGCAATCCATCCTTAACAGTTTCCACAATCTCAATTATTTCTTCCTTAGGACCGATTTGTTTTTTGATCTTTCGCTTGGTAATCACCTTTTGAACAGTTTCACCAGTATCGTCCTTTTCTTCAATCACATCGCTCTTGGATTCAATTTCTTCAACACGGAAAACTGGTTCCTCAGTTGGTTGCTCCTCTTCAGGCTGTGATACGATTGATTCGCGTTCCGGTGACTCAGTTCTGTCAGTTTTCTCAGTAGATGATACCTTAACCAGATAGCTCTCTTGATCGGGCTGCTTAGCTTCTGTGACTGTCTGTGGCTTTGGTTGTTTCTTAGTCTTCTTCGTTTTCTTTTCTTCGGTGGTAATCTCATCTTTAACCCTAATAGAGAAGTCAGGATGTTCCTCAGGACTTTCGACAGTGGATTCTTCGAATGTTTCAGGTACATCCTCTTCAGTTTCTGGTACAGATTGCTCCGTTTCTTCATGTTCTTTGATTTTATACTGCTTGGGAGATTTTTTCGGCTTTTTCGGTGCATCTTCCCTGATTTCCTCAATTACATCCTCGACTACATCAAGTGGTGATTCTTGCACAAACTCATCTATTACATTAATAATGTATTGCTCTATTTCAGCCTTCTTGAGTTTCTTTGCTTTCTTTTGTGGTTTTTGTTCAACAATTGGTTGTTCTTCAGAACCAAGAGTTTTCTCTTCTGTTAACTCGACGACTTTAACTTCAGCTAAAGGTTGGTCCTCGCTTGTAGTTTCGGTTATCTCAAAGACGAATTCTTGGGAACCTTGCCTATGTTTAACCTTACGTTTCTTCACTATAACGTCCTTAACTGTGCCATCTTCAGTCGACTGTTGAACAACTTCAATTGTTGCGTCCACCTCATCTAACACTATGGGAGTTTTCTCAACTGGTTTCTTTTTAGGTTTCTTTTCTTTCTTAGCTGGTTTAGTTGGTGAGTCTTCAGTTTCGTCTACGTACTGTGTAGGTTCTACAATCTCGTCAAACACGCTTACTAAATACTTGCTAGGCTCTTCAGTAACTAAAGGCAAAGTTTCAGTTTCTTCTACTTCAGGCTGCGAATCTTCCTCTTCTAACTCATTCTTTAATTCCACGACATCAAACTCGTGTACGATTACAGGGAGTCCATCAATAATCTCCACAGTCTTTTTGTGCTGATGCTTAACCTTCTTTTTAGGCTGTTTAGGTTTAGAATCCATTTCAGTGGGTTCATACTTCTCCAGATCAGTTTTGGTAATTTCCTGTTCAATAAGCTGTTGGATGTATTTATCCAGATCGTCCTTAACCGCCTTCTTCTTTTTTACCTTTTGAACTACCTTGACGGGCTGTTGAGCCTCGTCTGTTGGAGTATCTTCTGAAGGTAATTCAATGGTAGTGAATTCAATCTCAGCCTCTGGTCTATTTTCCTGATAGGTTTCAGTTATTTCAATTAGATATTCCTTTGGACCTTCCTTCTTCTTAAGTTTTTTAGTAGTTTTGACCTGTTTTACTTGTTCTCCCTCCTCATTGACAATGTCTTCGATTTTTGTTTCAGGAGCGAGTTCTTCAATTCGAATAGTGTGATCAATTTGTTCCTCGATAGGCTTTTTAGGCTTAAGTGGTTTAGTTTTCTTCGGAGCTTTAGGGCTTTCCTCTTCCTCAGTTACCTCGACAGGTTTATCTTCCTCTATAGGCTCTGCAAACTCTTCTACAACACCGATGACATACCTTTCAACATCCTCGGGCTTAAGTTTCTTTGGCTTTTTGATTTTTGCCTTCACTTCCTGAGGTGCATCAACTGTCTTAGGTTGTTCGTCCTTTTCAGTGATTTCAACGATTGTTACTTCAGCCAAAGGCTCTTCGCTGCTTGTAACTTCTGTTACCTCAAATACTTGCTCCTTTGGTCCTTGCTTTTTGACAATCTTGCGCTTTTTAACTTGAACCTCTTTTGTTGTGCCATCTTCTGCAATTTCCTCTGTGAACTTTACGGATTCCTCGATGTCTTTAATAGTGACTGGTTCCTCTTCAACGACGTCGGGTTTTTCTTCTACTAAAGGTTCTGAAAACTCTTCTACAACACCAATGACATAGCTCTCTACTTCTTCAGGCTTAAGTTTCTTTGGCTTTTTGATTTTTGGTTTCACTTCATGTGGTGCATCAACTGACATAGGTTGTTCGTCCTTTTCAGTGATTTCAACAATTGTTACTTCAGCCAAAGGCTCTTCGCTGCTGGTAACTTCTGTTACCTCAAATACTTGCTCCTTTGGCCCTTGCTTTTTGACAATCTTGCGCTTTTTAACTTGAACCTCCTTTGTTGTGCCATCCTGTGAAATTTCCTCTGTGACCTTTACAGATTCCTCAATATCTTTAATAGTGACTGGTTCCTCTTCTACAACACCGATGACATAGCTCTCAATATCTTCAGGCTTAAGTTTCTTTGGCTTTTTGATTTTTGGTTTCACTTCCTGAGGTGCATTAACTGTCTTAGGTTGTTCGTCCTTTTCAGTGATTTCAACGATTGTTACTTCAGCCAAAGGCTCTTCGCTGCTGGTTACTTCTGTTACCTCAAATACTTGCTCCTTTGGCCCTTGCTTTTTGACAATCTTGCGCTTTTTAACTTGAACCTCCTTTGTTGTGCCATCCTGTGAAATTTCCTCCGTGACCTTTACAGATTCCTCGATGTCTTTAATAGTGATCGGTTCCTCCTCAACGACGTTTGCAGTAAATTTCTTTGCTTTCTTAGGCTTTGGTTTAGATTTAGACTTTTCGTTGAATGTCAGTTCAAAATCTTCTTCTGTATCTTTAATTTCCTCTTCCTTAATGCCTACAACGTCGTCAGGAACACCTGCCTTCTCTTCTGGTTCGAACTCCTGTATGGTGAATTCGTGTACAATTTTCGGTACACCATCGGCAATCTCAGTGGTTATTTTATGATGTTTCTTGACCTTTTTCGGTTTCTCTGGTGCAGGAGTTGACTCTTCAATGGTAACTTCAAAACTCTCAAACTCTTCTTTCGGAATATCCTCTTCAATTAACTGTTGAATATAGTTATCCAAACTTTCCTTTTTAGGCTTTTTCTGTTTGACAACTTTGATTTTATGATCCTTATTTGTATCAGATTCTGGCTCTGATGAAATTTCTGTAGTCTTGATAACCAATTCCGCATCTGGCTGATTCTGTTCAAAAGTTTCAATGACTTCAATTAAATATTCTTTTGGCCCAACCTTCTTCTTCAGTTTGCGCTTGGATATAACCTTTTCTACTTCTTCTCCCTCTTCATTAACGACTTGCTCGGTAGTTGTTTCTGGTGCGAATTCCTCAACCTGAATTACTTGCTCATAAATAGGAGCAGTCTCAAGTTTTTTGGGATGTTTCTTTACTAATTTCTTTTTAGTCTTGGCTTCATTTTCAGTAACTTCAACAGAATAATTTTCATGAGATACAACAGTGGGTGTTTCACTTTGCTCGGTCGGATACACCTCTTGAGGAGTATCTTGATCGGCTTCCAATGGTTGCTCTTCAGTAATTTTAACTTTCTTTTGCTTCGCCGATTTCTTCTTCTTTACCTCTGGCAAACTATCTGGGGACTTAACCAATTCGTCCTCTGGCTTAACATCGGTATCAGATACATCATCAACAACTGTAGTTCTGAAACTTGTAACATTATCAACAGCTATAGGTATTTGTTCAGTCACATCAGTTACTTCTTCAGAGAGTTTTACAAGAAGTTCTGTTGGTGCCTCTTCAACCACGCTCACAATGTATTCTTTAAGTTTGTCTTTCCTTACTTTTCTTACAGTTTTCTTGGGAGCTTGTGATTTGTCCTCATCAGAAATATTGGAAGCATCCTCGATGATTTCGCTTGTTATAACTACAACCTTTCCTTCATCATCATCATAGTCAGATCTTTCAGTTTCTACAATTTCAATTTCATACTGTTTGGATCCCTTTCTAGTTTTCATTTTGCGCTTTTTAGTTATCTTAGTCTCAGTTTCATCAACTATTTCAACTACTTCAGGGACATCTTCAGTATATTCTTCCAAAATAACAATGGGAAGTGTTTCGTTTATGTCCATAATTATATCGTCTACATCCATTGGAACTTTCTCATCTTCCACAATTGAAATTCCCTTTGGCTGAGCCTTTGAGTCAATAGTGTTAGTTTGGTACTCATCGTATTCCGGAGCAAGTTCCGGTTCACTTTTGTGTTCCTCTTCCAATTTAGGCTTAGGTTTAGTTTTCTTGACCTTAGGTTTCTTAACTGGTTCTTGCTGACTAATGTCAATTTCAAAAGCTTGGCCTTCCTCGTAAGTTGCCTCAACTAGCTGGGGCTTCTTCTTTTTTGGTTTCTTTGGTTTGGCATCAATATCAGTTTTCTCGTATTTCTCAAGCTCAGTAATCGGAATTTCTGCGTTAATTAGCTGTTGAATATAAGCATCCAAATCGTCCTTCTTCATCTTCCTTGTCCTTGTCTTAGGTTTCTCAGTTATCTTGTCGGTTTCAGTGACTTTTTCTGGTTCTATGGATTTAATAGTTACTTCAAACATTGGCTCCTCTCCAGGAACATTCGGAATAGTCTCGACAATTTCCAAAATTTCCTCGTCGTCACCTCTCTTATGAAGAATTCTACGTTTTTTATCTTTTTCATGAGGTTTATTAGAGGAAATATCTTCTGGTTGCAGCTCAGTTAGTTTAACCTCGTAGAAATCGGTTGTTATAGTCTCATAGACATTTTGTTCGGGCTCTTCTTTGAGTTCGGTGACAAATTCATCCAGTTCTTCCTTATTCATGCGTTTAATTTTCTTTTTGAGTATTTTCTTTTCTGTTGGCTGTTGATCATCTGTTTCTTCACAAGTTACAGTCACTTCGAAAAGTTTATCATCAGAGTCCTTTGGAGAAACTTCGACTATTTCAACCAAATTTTCTTCGCAGTTAGTTTTAACCTTCAACTTTCGTTTCTTCTTTGGTTCCTTAACAACTGTCTCGGTACCTTCCTCTTGTACCTCTGGAATTTCTTCGGTCTCTAATTCAATCACTTCATAACTAAACATTTCTTTCTCATCATTCTCGTCATCGATATCTTTAGGCCCGAATGGTTCGAAGCTGAGTTTGTCACCCGATTCTTTAGGTTTCTTTCCCTTCTTTTTCTTTTCTTTTTCTTCTGTTACCTTCTTGGGTTTCTCACTCACTTGCTCGGATTCTGTATCAAGCGTGAAAGGCTTAAGTTCCACTGTTTCTATTTCCTCGACATTTTGTGGTATTTTACCTTTGCCGATTTTAAGTTTCCTTTGTCCATCTTCCTTTTCATCCTTAAGCTTCATTGTTCGTTTATACTTTGGTTTCTCTTGTTCCTCGACTGTCGTTTCTGTCTCGTCTTCAAAGGTATCTAAATTCAGTTCTTCTAATACAGTCTTTTGAGGTTTCTTGTGCTTAATTTTCTTTGGACGGAATTTGAGAACTTCTTCGGCCTCTTCAATATTGCGAGATAGCTCACCATTATCTTGATTAGTTTCCAATTCAACAACTGTGTACGGGAAACAGTATGGTGAGTAAGGTATAAATCTTATTAAACTCTTAAGTTTTTTATTTTTAAATGAGGCTTCGCTTGATCTGCGTTTTTTCTCCTCTTGAGGTCGTTGTTTTGGAGTTTTAAGTTTTAGCATTTGAGGAAACTCTGCTACTGAGCTTATTTGAATCAATTTGGGTTTCTTAATTTCAATTTTCTCAATTTTCATTGCAGTTAGTTTCATTGGTTTAATGGAAGAATCTCGTCGAGCCCTTTGAGGGAGTGCCATTTCCGTGCGTACATATGGGTTCAAAACTGTCTTAGGAATCTCCTGATGTATGAGAAATTGAATATATTCGTCCATTTCATCCTTCTTTGACTTGATCAGTTTCTTTTTCTTTGGTTTTTCCTTCTTTGGTGCTGACGCAGGTTCCTTTTCATCAACCACATCTTCAACTATTTTGCCTTGAACCACCTTTACCTTTCGTTTCTTTTTGATACCGTCCTTTGGTTCCTCTGAACCCTCTTCTAACTCAATAGTCTCGTCGATCTGTTCGAATAGAGTTGGTTGTGTCTTTTTTTGTTTAGGTTTTTTGTCTTTAGTAGCTGTCAGTGTTTGTATGATGTTGTCTGCACTTACATCTTCAGGTTCTGTGATAGTGTACTCTTTGTTGTATTGGTCTGTTTGAGAGAAAATTATGTGTTTGTGTGTTAGCACTAAACTAGTTTGTTAAAATTATATTTGCATTTTTTATAATGCGTTACTACACATCAACTTTAGACTTTTTTTTAAAGTTTGTCTGTGTTTTAAATACTTGCATATTTTGTTAACTCAAATGTTTATCTATATTTTTGTAATGTACGGGTTACGCCTGTTTATATTTTATTGTACAAATACAACCTCAGTACATGTACTATGTACTCGTGAGTGTTCCAAAGAACATTGTTAGTAATTATTGTGCCAAAGTTTTCAAACAGATAGTCTTGTTTTTTGAGTATTTATGTTTTTGTCTTGTTTGTGTTTGTTTTCGTGTTAATGAATTTAAAGCTATTTGTGTTTCACACTAATTAAAACATTCAATACACAATTCTCAAATCAAGTAAGTCCTTGAGTTCATTTTGTTACCTATCACGTAACTTTCAGAACGATTTTCTGATTCGTTTTTATCTTTTTGTCGCAGTATGCATGTATTTGTATTTTAAGTATATTGAAAATTAATAAAACAAAATCACCTGTAGGCTCGCTGACTTCAATAATTTCGATATTGGGTTGTGTAGTGTCTTCCATAATGGGTTCAGTGTCACTGAGTACTTCCTCAACAACGATGCCTTCCTCCTGAGAAATTCTTTTATTTTCTGTTTGAATTGTACTTTCGCCATCTTCGTTTTGTACAGATTTAAATGTTGTAATGTATATTGGGTGTTCCGTTTCAGTGTGTTCTGGTTTATCCGCTGTGTATAAGTTTCATGTTTTTTTTTATTAATGTGGAATGATTAAAAGAATTTTGTTACTAACAGTCGACAAATGGAAATTTAAATAAAGTTCAAAGTTTTAAAAAAATAATAATTAAAAAAAATAGTTTTTGTAAAAACAAAATGAAGAAGTGAACAATTTAAATAATATTCCTATAATACAATATATAAAATGGAAATAGCGTATACTTCATTTTATGTTTTCTATGTGAATGTGGTTGTTGTGTATGCATAGTGTTGTGATTTGTGTTCTTACCCTTCGGTTTGTGTGGCTTTTGTTTTTTGTGTTTGTGAGTTGGAAGTTGTTCATCATCAAGTTTACTGATGTCAATAATGTCAGCAATGTTCTCATCGCTGACAACTCGTACAAGTGAATATGGCTCTTTGCCTTCTTCTTCGATTGTTTGAATTTGATAATATTCTTCATCCTCTGGACCTCGTTTCTTGAATGTTCGCGTCTTGGTAGTCTTTTTTTTAGGTTTCTTGTCTTCAGAAAGTTCTTCTATCACTGTTTCTTCTGGTAACTCTTCAATGGGGATTGGTTCAGTTGAAACTTCGTTACTTGGAATAACTTCAACGTGCACCGTTGTTATGGGCTCCTTGTTTTCCTCTTCGATAGTGTTAACAGTAGTTACTTCGTCAAGATTATGGTCAATATTCTTTTTAAACGCTCGTGTTTTAACAGTTTTTTTCTTTTTTAATCCATCGGGCGTGATAACCTCTATTTCAGAGACCTGTTCTGGTAATTCAACTGAATTTTTGTCTAATTGTGTGGGTTCTGTTATGGGGAGATCATTTACAGTAATTGTATAGATGGGCTCTCCTGTCTCCCGCTCCGTAATATCAATTTCAGTGACTTCTTCATTAAACTCATCTTTAGGCTTTTTAATGACACGTTTTTTAGTTTTCAGGATTATTGGCTGGCCATCTTTATTTACAGTTTCTGATTCGATTATTTCATCTGGCAGAACAACAACGTCTGTAATCTTTTCTTCAGGTAGATCTGGGAATGGTGCCTCAAAGTTTTCAACTGTCACTGTAGTCTGTGCTGGTTTTTCATATTCTTCAACTGTCTGCACTTTAGTAACCTCCATATGTGGCCCTTGCACTTTTTTGATAATTTTTGTTTTAATTACCGTTTTGGTAGGAGTTCCATCCGGCTTTTCGGAGAGAATCACAGACTTTCTTTCTGGTAATTCAAACACAGAAACATCATCTTCCGGTTTGTGCACAACGATTCTCTTCTTAAGATTTACTTTTTTACCAAATGGACTCTTAACATCTGATTCTTCAACGGTAATAGTAGTTTCGGGTTTTTTGTCCTTCTCTTCGACAGTTTCTATTTTTGTAACCTCTTGTTTATCACCCTTAACCTTCTTGATAACACGTGTACGAATCTTCTTTTCGTGCGGCTTCCCGTCTACATCGATAGTTTCTACTATGCGAACCTCTTCAGGAAGTTCCTCAACTTCTTCAGGCTGTTCTTTTTCGACAGGAACTTCTTCGACTGTAACAGTTGTTTCGGGTTCTTTGTCATCCTCTTCGACGGTTTCGATCTTGGTGACTTCTTGTTTGTCTCCCTTCACCTTCTTGATTACACGTGTGCGAATCTTCTTCTTCTTCGGCTTGCCATCTTCGGTGATAGTCTCAACAACATGAACCTCCTCAGGAAGCTCCCTGATCTCTTCAGGCTGCTCTTCCTCAACAGGAACTTCTTCAACTGTAACAGTTGTTTCGGGTTCTTTGTCATCCTCTTCGACGGTTTCGATCTTGGTGACTTCTTGTTTGTCTCCCTTTACCTTCTTGATTACACGTGTACGAATCTTCTTCTTTTTGGGCTTGCCATCTTCGGTGATAGTCTCAACAACATGAACCTCTTCAGGAAGCTCCCTGATCTCTTCAGGCTGCTCTTCCTCAACAGGAACTTCTTCAACTGTAACAGTTGTTTCGGGTTCTTTGTCATCCTCTTCGACGGTTTCGATCTTGGTGACTTCTTGTTTGTCTCCCTTCACCTTCTTGATTACACGTGTGCGAATCTTCTTCTTCTTAGGCTTGCCGTCCTCGGCGATAGTTTCAACAACACGAACCTCCTCAGGAAGCTCCTTGATTTCTTCTGGTTTGTCTTCCTCAAGAGGAACTTCTTCAACAGTGACAGTTGTTTCGGGTTCTTTGTCATCCTCTTCGACGGTTTCGATCTTGGTGACTTCTTGTTTGTCTCCCTTCACCTTCTTGATTACACGTGTGCGAATCTTCTTCTTTTTGGGCTTGCCATCTTCGGTGATAGTCTCAACAACATGAACCTCCTCAGGAAGCTCCCTGATCTCTTCAGGCTGCTCTTCCTCAACAGGAACTTCTTCAACTGTAACAGTTGTTTCGGGTTCTTTGTCATCCTCTTCGACGGTTTCGATCTTGGTGACTTCTTGTTTGTCTCCCTTCACCTTCTTGATTACACGTGTGCGAATCTTCTTCTTCTTAGGCTTGCCGTCCTCGGTGATAGTTTCAACAACACGAACCTCCTCAGGAAGCTCCTTGATTTCTTCTGGTTTGTCTTCCTCAAGAGGAACTTCTTCAACAGTGACAGTTGTTTCGGGTTCTTTGTCATCCTCTTCGACGGTTTCGATCTTGGTGACTTCTTGTTTGTCTCCCTTCACCTTCTTGATTACACGTGTGCGAATCTTCTTCTTTTTCGGCTTGCCATCTTCGGTGATAGTCTCAACAACATGAACCTCCTCAGGAAGCTCCCTGATCTCTTCAGGCTGTTCTTCCTCGACAGGAACTTCTTCGACTGTAACAGTTGTTTCGGGTTCTTTGTCATCCTCTTCGACGGTTTCGATCTTGGTGACTTCTTGTTTGTCTCCCTTCACCTTCTTGATTACACGTGTGCGAATCTTCTTCTTTTTGGGCTTGCCATCTTCGGTGATAGTCTCAACAACATGAACCTCCTCAGGAAGCTCCCTGATCTCTTCAGGCTGCTGTTCCTCAACAGGAACTTCTTCAACTGTAACAGTTGTTTCGGGTTCTTTGTCATCCTCTTCGACGGTTTCGATCTTGGTGACTTCTTGTTTGTCTCCCTTCACCCTCTTGATTACACGTGTGCGAATCTTCTTCTTCTTAGGCTTGCCGTCCTCGGTGATAGTTTCAACAACACGAACCTCCTCAGGAAGCTCCTTGATTTCTTCTGGTTTGTCTTCCTCAAGAGGAACTTCTTCAACAGTGACAGTTGTTTCGGGTTCTTTGTCATCCTCTTCGACGGTTTCGATCTTGGTGACTTCTTGTTTGTCTCCCTTCACCTTCTTGATTACACGTGTGCGAATCTTCTTCTTCTTTGGCTTGCCATCTTCGGTGATAGTCTCAACAACATGAACCTCCTCAGGAAGCTCCCTGATCTCTTCAGGCTGTTCTTCCTCGACAGGAACTTCTTCGACTGTAACAGTTGTTTCGGGTTCTTTGTCATCCTCTTCGACGGTTTCGATCTTGGTGACTTCTTGTTTGTCTCCCTTCACCTTCTTGATTACACGTGTGCGAATCTTCTTCTTTTTGGGCTTGCCATCTTCGGTGATAGTCTCAAAAACATGAACCTCCTCAGGAAGCTCCCTGATCTCTTCAGGCTGCTCTTCCTCAACAGGAACTTCTTCAACTGTAACAGTTGTTTCGGGTTCTTTGTCATCCTCTTCGACGGTTTCGATCTTGGTGACTTCTTGTTTGTCTCCCTTTACCTTCTTGATTACACGTGTGCGAATCTTCTTCTTTTTGGGCTTGCCATCTTCGGTGATAGTCTCAACAACATGAACCTCTTCAGGAAGCTCCCTGATCTCTTCAGGCTGCTCTTCCTCAACAGGAACTTCTTCAACTGTAACAGTTGTTTCGGGTTCTTTGTCATCCTCTTCGACGGTTTCGATCTTGGTGACTTCTTGTTTGTCTCCCTTCACCTTCTTGATTACACGTGTGCGAATCTTCTTCTTCTTAGGCTTGCCGTCCTCGGTGATAGTTTCAACAACACGAACCTCCTCAGGAAGCTCCTTGATTTCTTCTGGTTTGTCTTCCTCAAGAGGAACTTCTTCAACAGTGACAGTTGTTTCGGGTTCTTTGTCATCCTCTTCGACGGTTTCGATCTTGGTGACTTCTTGTTTGTCTCCCTTCACCTTCTTGATTACACGTGTGCGAATCTTCTTCTTCTTTGGCTTGCCATCTTCGGTGATAGTCTCAACAACATGAACCTCCTCAGGAAGCTCCCTGATCTCTTCAGGCTGTTCTTCCTCGACAGGAACTTCTTCGACTGTAACAGTTGTTTCGGGTTCTTTGTCATCCTCTTCGACGGTTTCGATCTTGGTGACTTCTTGTTTGTCTCCCTTCACCTTCTTGATTACACGTGTGCGAATCTTCTTCTTTTTGGGCTTGCCATCTTCGGTGATAGTCTCAACAACATGAACCTCCTCAGGAAGCTCCCTGATCTCTTCAGGCTGTTCTTCCTCGACAGGAACTTCTTCGACTGTAACAGTTGTTTCGGGTTCTTTGTCATCCTCTTCGACGGTTTCGATCTTGGTGACTTCTTGTTTGTCTCCCTTCACCTTCTTGATTACACGTGTGCGAATCTTCTTCTTTTTGGGCTTGCCATCTTCGGTGATAGTCTCAACAACATGAACCTCCTCAGGAAGCTCCCTGATCTCTTCAGGCTGCTCTTCCTCAACAGGAACTTCTTCAACTGTAACAGTTGTTTCGGGTTCTTTGTCATCCTCTTCGACGGTTTCGATCTTGGTGACTTCTTGTTTGTCTCCCTTTACCTTCTTGATTACACGTGTGCGAATCTTCTTCTTTTTGGGCTTGCCATCTTCGGTGATAGTCTCAACAACATGAACCTCTTCAGGAAGCTCCCTGATCTCTTCAGGCTGCTCTTCCTCAACAGGAACTTCTTCAACAGTGACAGTTGTTTCGGGTTCTTTGTCATCCTCTTCGACGGTTTCGATCTTGGTGACTTCTTGTTTGTCTCCCTTTACCTTCTTGATTACACGTGTGTGAATCTTCTTCTTCTTAGGCTTGCCATCTTCGCTAATAGTCTCAACAACATGAACCTCCTCAGGAAGCTCCCTGATCTCTTCAGGCTGTTCTTCCTCGACAGGAACTTCTTCGACTGTAACAGTTGTTTCGGGTTCTTTGTCATCCTCTTCGACAGTTTCGATCTTGGTGACTTCCTGTTTGTCTCCCTTCACCTTCTTGATTACACGTGTGCGAATCTTCTTCTTCTTAGGCTTGCCATCTTCGGTGATAGTCTCAACAACATGAACCTCCTCAGGAAGCTCCCTGATCTCTTCAGGCTGTTCTTCCTCGACAGGAACTTCTTCGACTGTAACAGTTGTTTCGGGTTCTTTGTCATCCTCTTCGACGGTTTCGATCTTGGTGACTTCTTGTTTGTCTCCCTTTACCTTCTTGATTACACGTGTGCGAATCTTCTTCTTCTTAGGCTTGCCGTCCTCGGTGATAGTTTCAACAACACGAACCTCCTCAGGAAGCTCCTTGATTTCTTCTGGTTTGTCTTCCTCAAGAGGAACTTCTTCAACAGTGACAGTTGTTTCGGGTTCTTTGTCATCCTCTTCGACGGTTTCGATCTTGGTGACTTCTTGTTTGTCTCCCTTCACCTTCTTGATTACACGTGTGCGAATCTTCTTCTTCTTTGGCTTGCCATCTTCGGTGATAGTCTCAACAACATGAACCTCCTCAGGAAGCTCCCTGATCTCTTCAGGCTGTTCTTCCTCGACAGGAACTTCTTCGACTGTAACAGTTGTTTCGGGTTCTTTGTCATCCTCTTCGACGGTTTCGATCTTGGTGACTTCTTGTTTGTCTCCCTTCACCTTCTTGATTACACGTGTGCGAATCTTCTTCTTTTTGGGCTTGCCATCTTCGGTGATAGTCTCAACAACATGAACCTCCTCAGGAAGCTCCCTGATCTCTTCAGGCTGCTCTTCCTCAACAGGAACTTCTTCAACTGTAACAGTTGTTTCGGGTTCTTTGTCATCCTCTTCGACGGTTTCGATCTTGGTGACTTCTTGTTTGTCTCCCTTTACCTTCTTGATTACACGTGTGCGAATCTTCTTCTTTTTGGGCTTGCCATCTTCGGTGATAGTCTCAACAACATGAACCTCTTCAGGAAGCTCCCTGATCTCTTCAGGCTGCTCTTCCTCAACAGGAACTTCTTCAACTGTAACAGTTGTTTCGGGTTCTTTGTCATCCTCTTCGACGGTTTCGATCTTGGTGACTTCTTGTTTGTCTCCCTTTACCTTCTTCATTACTCGTGTGCGAATCTTCTTCATCTTAGGCTTGCCATCTTCGGTGATAGTCTCAACAACATGAACCTCCTCAGGAAGCTCCCTGATCTCTTCAGGCTGTTCTTCCTCGACAGGAACTTCTTCGACTGTAACAGTTGTTTCGGGTTCTTTGTCATCCTCTTCGACAGTTTCGATCTTGGTGACTTCTTGTTTGTCTCCCTTCACCTTTTTGATTACACGTGTGCGAATCTTCTTCTTCTTAGGCTTGCCATCTTCGGTGATAGTCTCAACAACATGAACCTCCTCAGGAAGCTCCCTGATCTCTTCAGGCTGTTCTTCCTCGACAGGAACTTCTTCGACTGTAACAGTTGTTTCGGGTTCTTTGTCATCCTCTTCGACGGTTTCGATCTTGGTGACTTCTTGTTTGTCTCCCTTCACCTTCTTGATTACTCGTGTGCGAATCTTCTTCCTCTTAGGCTTGCCATCTTCGGTGATAGTCTCAACAAAATGAACCTCCTCAGGAAGCTCCCTTATCTCTTCATGCTGTTCTTCCTCGACGGGAACTTCTTCGACTGTAACAGTTGTTTCGGGTTCTTTGTCATCCTCTTCGACAGTTTCGATCTTGGTGACTTCTTGTTTGTCTCCCTTCACCTTCTTGATTACACGTGTGCGAATCTTCTTCTTCTTAGGCTTGCCATCTTCGGTGATAGTCTCAACAACATGAACCTCCTCAGGAAGCTCCTTGATCTCTTCAGGCTGTTCTTCCTCGACAGGAACTTCTTCGACTGTAACAGTTGTTTCGGGTTCTTTGTCATCCTCTTCGACGGTTTCGATCTTGGTGACTTCTTGTTTGTCTCCCTTCACCTTCTTGATTACACGTGTGCGAATCTTCTTCTTTTTGGGCTTGCCATCTTCGGTGATAGTTTCAACAACACGAACCTCTTCAGGAAGCTCCTTGATTTCTTCTGGTTTGTCTTCCTCGACAGGAACTTCTTCGACTGTAACAGTTGTTTCGGGTTCTTTGTCATCCTCTTCGACAGTTTCGATCTTGGTGACTTCTTGTTTGTCTCCCTTCACCTTCTTGATTACACGTGTGCGAATCTTCTTCTTCTTAGGCTTGCCATCTTCGGTGATAGTCTCAACAACATGAACCTCCTCAGGAAGCTCCCCGATCTCTTCAGGCTGTTCTTCCTCGACAGGAACTTCTTCGACTGTAACAGTTGTTTCGGGTTCTTTGTCATCCTCTTCGACGGTTTCGATCTTGGTGACTTCTTGTTTGTCTCCCTTCACCTTCTTGATTACACGTGTGCGAATCTTCTTCTTTTTGGGCTTGCCATCTTCAGTGATAGTCTCAACAACATGAACCTCCTCAGGAAGCTCCCTGATCTCTTCAGGCTGTTCTTCCTCGACAGGAACTTCTTCGACTGTAACAGTTGTTTCGGGTTCTTTGTCATCCTCTTCGACGGTTTCGATCTTGGTGACTTCTTGTTTGTCTCCCTTCACCTTCTTGATTACACGTGTGCGAATCTTCTTTTTCTTAGGCTTGCCATCTTCGGTGATAGTCTCAACAACATGAACCTCCTCAGGAAGCTCTCTGATCTCTTCAGGCTGTTCTTCCTCGACCGGAACTTCTTCGACTGTAACAGTTGTTTCGGGTTCTTTGTCATCCTCTTCGACGGTTTCGATCTTGGTGACTTCTTGTTTGTCTCCCTTCACCTTCTTGATTACACGTGTGCGAATCTTCTTCTTTTTGGGCTTGCCATCTTCGGTGATAGTCTCAACAACATGAACCTCCTCAGGAAGCTCTCTGATCTCTTCAGGCTGTTCTTCCTCGACCGGAACTTCTTCGACTGTAACAGTTGTTTCGGGTTCTTTGTCATCCTCTTCGACGGTTTCGATCTTGGTGACTTCTTGTTTGTCTCCCTTCACCTTCTTGATTACACGTGTGCGAATCTTCTTCTTTTTGGGCTTGCCATCTTCGGTGATAGTTTCAACAACACGAACCTCTTCAGGAAGCTCCTTGATTTCTTCTGGTTTGTCTTCCTCGACAGGAACTTCTTCGACTGTAACAGTTGTTTCGGGTTCTTTGTCATCCTCTTCGACGGTTTCGATCTTGGTGACTTCTTGTTTGTCTCCCTTCACCTTCTTGATTACACGTGTGCGAATCTTCTTTTTCTTAGGCTTGCCATCTTCGGTGATAGTCTCAACAACATGAACCTCCTCAGGAAGCTCTCTGATCTCTTCAGGCTGTTCTTCCTCGACTGGAACTTCTTCGACTGTAACAGTTGTTTCGGGTTCTTTGTCATCCTCTTCGACGGTTTCGATCTTGGTGACTTCTTGTTTGTCTCCCTTCACCTTCTTGATTACACGTGTGCGAATTTTCTTCTTTTTGGGCTTGCCATCTTCGGTGATAGTTTCAACAACACGAACCTCTTCAGGAAGCTCCTTGATTTCTTCTGGTTTGTCTTCCTCGGCAGGAACTTCTTCGACTGTAACAGTTGTTTCGGGTTCTTTGTCATCCTCTTCGACAGTTTCGATCTTGGTGACTTCCTGTTTGTCTCCCTTCACCTTCTTGATTACACGTGTGCGAATCTTCTTCTTCTTAGGCTTGCCATCTTCGGTGATAGTCTCAACAACATGAACCTCCTCAGGAAGCTCCCTGATCTCTTCAGGCTGTTCTTCCTCGACAGGAACTTCTTCGACTGTAACAGTTGTTTCGGGTTCTTTGTCATCCTCTTCGACGGTTTCGATCTTGGTGACTTCTTGTTTGTCTCCCTTCACCTTCTTGATTACACGTGTGCGAATCTTCTTTTTCTTAGGCTTGCCATCTTCGGTGATAGTCTCAACAACATGAACCTCCTCAGGAAGCTCTCTGATCTCTTTAGGCTGTTCTTCCTCGACAGGAACTTCTTCAACTGTAACAGTTGTTTCGGGTTCTTTGTCATCCTCTTCGACGGTTTCGATCTTGGTGACTTCTTGTTTGTCTCCCTTCACCTTCTTGATTACACGTGTGCGAATCTTCTTCTTTTTGGGCTTGCCATCTTCGGTGATAGTCTCAACAACATGAACCTCCTCAGGAAGCTCTCTGATCTCTTCAGGCTGTTCTTCCTCGACCGGAACTTCTTCGACTGTAACAGTTGTTTCGGGTTCTTTGTCATCCTCTTCGACGGTTTCGATCTTGGTGACTTCTTGTTTGTCTCCCTTCACCTTCTTGATTACACGTGTGCGAATCTTCTTCTTTTTGGGCTTGCCATCTTCGGTGATAGTCTCAACAACATGAACCTCCTCAGGAAGCTCCCTGATATCTTCAGGCTGTTCTTCCTCGACAGGAACTTCTTCGACTGTAACAGTTGTTTCGGGTTCTTTGTCATCCTCTTCGACGGTTTCGATCTTGGTGACTTCTTGTTTGTCTCCCTTCACCTTCTTAATTACACGTGTGCGAATCTTCTTCTTTTTGGGCTTGCCATCTTCGGTGATAGTTTCAACAACATGAACCTCCTCAGGAAGCTCTCTGATCTCTTCAGGCTGTTCTTCCTCGACTGGAACTTCTTCGACTGTAACAGTTGTTTCGGGTTCTTTGTCATCCTCTTCGACGGTTTCGATCTTGGTGACTTCTTGTTTGTCTCCCTTCACCTTCTTGATTACACGTGTGCGAATCTTCTTCTTTTTGGGCTTGCCATCTTCGGTGATAGTCTCAACAACATGAACCTCCTCAGGAAGCTCCCTGATATCTTCAGGCTGTTCTTCCTCGACAGGAACTTCTTCGACTGTAACAGTTGTTTCGGGTTCTTTGTCATCCTCTTCGACGGTTTCGATCTTGGTAACTTCTTGTTTGTCTCCCTTCACCTTCTTGATTACACGTGTGCGAATCTTCTTCTTCTTAGGCTTGCCATCTTCGGTGATAGTCTCAACAACATGAACCTCCTCAGGAAGCTCTCTGATCTCTTCAGGCTGTTCTTCCTCGACTGGAACTTCTTCGACTGTAACAGTTGTTTCGGGTTCTTTGTCATCCTCTTCGACGGTTTCGATCTTGGTGACTTCTTGTTTGTCTCCCTTCACCTTCTTGATTACACGTGTGCGAATCTTCTTCTTCTTCGGCTTGCCATCTTCGGTGATAGTTTCAACAACACGAACCTCTTCAGGAAGCTCCTTGATTTCTTCTGGTTTGTCTTCCTCGACAGGAACTTCTTCGACTGTAACAGTTGTTTCGGGTTCTTTGTCATCCTCTTCGACAGTTTCGATCTTGGTGACTTCCTGTTTGTCTCCCTTCACCTTCTTGATTACACGTGTGCGAATCTTCTTCTTCTTAGGCTTGCCATCTTCGGTGATAGTCTCAACAACATGAACCTCCTCAGGAAGCTCCCTGATCTCTTCAGGCTGTTCTTCCTCGACAGGAACTTCTTCGACTGTAACAGTTGTTTCGGGTTCTTTGTCATCCTCTTCGACGGTTTCGATCTTGGTGACTTCTTGTTTGTCTCCCTTCACCTTCTTGATTACACGTGTGCGAATCTTCTTCTTTTTGGGCTTGCCATCTTCGGTGATAGTCTCAACAACATGAACCTCCTCAGGAAGCTCCCTGATCTCTTCAGGCTGTTCTTCCTCGACAGGAACTTCTTCGACTGTAACAGTTGTTTCGGGTTCTTTGTCATCCTCTTCGACGGTTTCGATCTTGGTGACTTCTTGTTTGTCTCCCTTCACCTTCTTGATTACACGTGTGCGAATCTTCTTTTTCTTAGGCTTGCCATCTTCGGTAATAGTCTCAACAACATGAACCTCCTCAGGAAGCTCTCTGATCTCTTCAGGCTGTTCTTCCTCGACTGGAACTTCTTCGACTGTAACAGTTGTTTCGGGTTCTTTGTCATCCTCTTCGACGGTTTCGATCTTGGTGACTTCTTGTTTGTCTCCCTTCACCTTCTTGATTACACGTGTGCGAATCTTCTTCTTTTTGGGCTTGCCATCTTCGGTGATAGTCTCAACAACATGAACCTCCTCAGGAAGCTCTCTGATCTCTTCAGGCTGTTCTTCCTCGACTGGAACTTCTTCGACTGTAACAGTTGTTTCGGGTTCTTTGTCATCCTCTTCGACGGTTTCGATCTTGGTAACTTCTTGTTTGTCTCCCTTCACCTTCTTGATTACACGTGTGCGAATCTTCTTTTTCTTAGGCTTGCCATCTTCGGTGATAGTCTCAACAACATGAACCTCCTCAGGAAGCTCTCTGATCTCTTTAGGCTGTTCTTCCTCGACAGGAACTTCTTCAACTGTAACAGTTGTTTCGGGTTCTTTGTCATCCTCTTCGACGGTTTCGATCTTGGTGACTTCTTGTTTGTCTCCCTTCACCTTCTTGATTACACGTGTGCGAATCTTCTTCTTTTTGGGCTTGCCATCTTCGGTGATAGTCTCAACAACATGAACCTCCTCAGGAAGCTCTCTGATCTCTTCAGGCTGTTCTTCCTCGACTGGAACTTCTTCGACTGTAACAGTTGTTTCGGGTTCTTTGTCATCCTCTTCGACGGTTTCGATCTTGGTGACTTCTTGTTTGTCTCCCTTCACCTTCTTGATTACACGTGTGCGAATCTTCTTCTTTTTGGGCTTGCCATCTTCGGTGATAGTCTCAACAACATGAACCTCCTCAGGAAGCTCCCTGATATCTTCAGGCTGTTCTTCCTCGACAGGAACTTCTTCGACTGTAACAGTTGTTTCGGGTTCTTTGTCATCCTCTTCGACGGTTTCGATCTTGGTGACTTCTTGTTTGTCTCCCTTCACCTTCTTGATTACACGTGTGCGAATCTTCTTCTTCTTAGGCTTGCCATCTTCGGTGATAGTCTCAACAACATGAACCTCCTCAGGAAGCTCCCTGATCTCTTCAGGCTGTTCTTCCTCGACAGGAACTTCTTCGACTGTAACAGTTGTTTCGGGTTCTTTGTCATCCTCTTCGACAGTTTCGATCTTGGTGACTTCTTGTTTGTCTCCCTTTACCTTCTTGATTACACGTGTGCGAATCTTCTTCTTCTTAGGCTTGCCATCTTCGGTGATAGTCTCAACAACATGAACCTCCTCAGGAAGCTCTCTGATCTCTTCAGGCTGTTCTTCCTCGACAGGAACTTCTTCGACTGTAACAGTTGTTTCGGGTTCTTTGTCATCCTCTTCGACGGTTTCAATCTTGGTGACTTCTTGTTTGTCTCCCTTCACCTTCGTGATTACACGTGTGCGAATCTTCTTCTTTTTGGGCTTGCCATCTTCGGTGATAGTCTCAACAACATGAACCTCCTCAGGAAGCTCTCTGATCTCTTCAGGCTGTTTTTCCTCGACAGGAACTTCTTCGACTGTAACAGTTGTTTCGGGTTCTTTGTCATCCTCTTCGACGGTTTCGATCTTTGTGACTTCTTGTTTGTCTCCCTTCACCTTCTTGATTACACGTGTGCGAATCTTCTTCTTCTTAGGCTTGCCATCTTCGGTGATAGTCTCAACAACATGAACCTCCTCAGGAAGCTCCCTGATCTCTTCAGGCTGTTCTTCATCGACAGGAACTTCTTCGACTGTAACAGTTGTTTCGGGTTCTTTGTCATCCTCTTCGACGGTTTCGATCTTAGTGACTTCTTGTTTGTCTCCCTTCACCTTCTTGATTACACGTGTGCGAATCTTCTTTTTCTTAGGCTTGCCGTCCTCGGTGATAGTTTCAACAACACGAACCTCCTCAGGAAGCTCTTTGATTTCTTCTCGTTTGTCTTCCTCAACAGGAACTTCTTCAACTGTAACAGTTGTTTCGGGTTCTTTGTCATCCTCTTCGACGGTTTCGATCTTGGTGACCTCTTGTTTGTCTCCCTTCACCTTCTTGATTACACGTGTGCGAATCTTCTTCTTCTTAGGCTTGCCGTCCTCGGTGATAGTTTCAACAACACGAACCTCTTCAGGAAGCTCCTTGATTTCTTCTCGTTTGTCTTCCTCAACAGGAACTTCTTCAACAGTGACAGTTGTTTCGGGTTCTTTATCATCCTCTTCGACGGTTTCGATCTTAGTGACCTCTTGTTTGTCTCCCTTCACCTTCTTGATTACGCGTGTGCGAATCTTCTTCTTCTTAGGCTTGCCGTCCTCGGTGATAGTTTCAACAACACGAACCTCTTCAGGAAGCTCCTTGATTTCTTCTCGTTTGTCTTCCTCAACAGGAACTTCTTCAACAGTGACAGTTGTTTCGGGTTCTTTATCATCCTCTTCGACGGTTTCGATCTTGGTGACCTCTTGTTTGTCTCCCTTCACCTTCTTGATTACGCGTGTGCGAATCTTCTTCTTCTTAGGCTTGCCGTCATCGGTGATAGTTTCAACAACACGAACTTCCTCAGGAAGCTCCTTGATTTCTTCTCGTTTGTCTTCCTCAACAGGAACTTCTTCAACTGTAACAGTAGTTTCGGGTTCTTTGTCATCCTCTTCGACGGTTTCGATCTTGGTGACCTCTTGTTTGTCTCCCTTCACCTTCTTGATTACACGTGTGCGAATCTTCTTCTTCTTCGGCTTGCCGTCCTCGGTGATAGTTTCAACAACACGAACTTCCTCAGGAAGCTCCTTGATTTCTTCTCGTTTGTCTTCCTCAACAGGAACTTCTTCAACTGTAACAGTAGTTTCGGGTTCTTTGTCATCCTCTTCGACGGTTTCGATCTTGGTGACCTCTTGTTTGTCTCCCTTCACCTTCTTGATTACACGTGTGCGAATCTTCTTCTTCTTAGGCTTGCCGTCCTCGGTGATAGTTTCAACAACACGAACATCCTCAGGAAGCTCCTTGATTTCTTCTGGCTTGTCTTCCTCAACAGGAACTTCTTCAACAGTGACCGTTGTTTCGGGTTCGTTGTCATCCTCTTCGACGGTTTCGATCTTTGTGACTTCTTGTTTGTCTCCCTTCACCTTCTTGATTACACGTGTGCGAATCTTCTTCCTCTTCGGCTTGCCGTCCTCGGTGATAGTTTCAACAACACGAACCTCCTCAGGAAGCTCCTTGATTTCTTCCCGTTTGTCTTCCTCAACAGGAACTTCTTCAACTGTAACAGTAGTTTCGGGTTCTTTGTCATCCTCTTCGACGGTTTCGATCTTGGTGACCTCTTGTTTGTCTCCCTTCACCTTCTTGATTACACGTGTGCGAATCTTCTTCTTCTTGGGCTTGCCGTCCTCAGTAATAGTTTCAACAACACGAACTTCCTCAGGAAGCTCCTTGATTTCTTCTCGTTTGTCTTCCTCAACAGGAACTTCTTCAACTGTAACAGTAGTTTCGGGTTCTTTGTCATCCTCTTCGACGGTTTCGATCTTGGTGACCTCTTGTTTGTCTCCCTTCACCTTCTTGATTACACGTGTGCGAATCTTCTTCTTCTTAGGCTTGCCGTCCTCGGTGACAGTTTCAACAACACGAACCTCTTCAGGAAGCTCCTTGATTTCTTCTCGTTTGTCTTCCTCAACAGGAACTTCTTCAACAGTGACAGTTGTTTCGGGTTCTTTGTCATCCTCTTCGACGGTTTCGATCTTGGTGACCTCTTGTTTGTCTCCCTTCACCTTCTTGATTACACGTGTGCGAATCTTCTTCTTCTTCGGCTTGCCATCTTCGGTGATAGTTTCAACAACACGAACCTCCTCAGGAAGCTCCTTGATTTCTTCCCGTTTGTCTTCCTCAACAGGAACTTCTTCAACTGTAACAGTAGTTTCGGGTTCTTTGTCATCCTCTTCGACGGTTTCGATCTTGGTGACCTCTTGTTTGTCTCCCTTCACCTTCTTGATTACACGTGTGCGAATCTTCTTCTTCTTGGGCTTGCCGTCCTCAGTAATAGTTTCAACAACACGAACTTCCTCAGGAAGCTCCTTGATTTCTTCCCGTTTGTCTTCCTCAACAGGAACTTCTTCAACTGTAACAGTAGTTTCGGGTTCTTTGTCATCCTCTTCGACGGTTTCGATCTTGGTGACCTCTTGTTTGTCTCCCTTCACCTTCTTGATTACACGTGAGCGAATCTTCTTCTTCTTAGGCTTGCCGTCCTCGGTGATAGTTTCAACAACACGAACCTCTTCAGGAAGCTCCTTGATTTCTTCTCGTTTGTCTTCCTCAACAGGAACTTCTTCAACAGTGACAGTTGTTTCGGGTTCTTTGTCATCCTCTTCGACGGTTTCGATCTTGGTGACCTCTTGTTTGTCTCCCTTCACCTTCTTGATTACACGTGTGCGAATCTTCTTCTTCTTCGGCTTGCCATCTTCGGTGATAGTTTCAACAACACGAACCTCCTCAGGAAGCTCCTTGATTTCTTCCCGTTTGTCTTCCTCAACAGGAACTTCTTCAACTGTAACAGTAGTTTCGGGTTCTTTGTCATCCTCTTCGACGGTTTCGATCTTGGTGACCTCTTGTTTGTCTCCCTTCACCTTCTTGATTACACGTGAGCGAATCTTCTTCTTCTTAGGCTTGCCGTCCTCGGTGATAGTTTCAACAACACGAACCTCTTCAGGAAGCTCCTTGATTTCTTCTCGTTTGTCTTCCTCAACAGGAACTTCTTCAACAGTGACAGTTGTTTCGGGTTCTTTGTCATCCTCTTCGACGGTTTCGATCTTGGTGACCTCTTGTTTGTCTCCCTTCACCTTCTTGATTACACGTGTGCGAATCTTCTTCTTCTTAGGCTTGCCGTCCTCGGTGATAGTTTCAACAACACGAACCTCTTCAGGAAGCTCCTTGATTTCTTCTCGTTTGTCTTCCTCAACAGGAACTTCTTCAACAGTGACAGTTGTTTCGGGTTCTTTGTCATCCTCTTCGACGGTTTCGATCTTGGTGACCTCTTGTTTGTCTCCCTTCACCTTCTTGATTACACGTGTGCGAATCTTCTTCTTCTTCGGCTTGCCATCTTCGGTGATAGTTTCAACAACACGAACCTCCTCAGGAAGCTCTTTGATTTCTTCTGGTTTGTCTTCCTCAACAGGAACTTCTTCAACAGTGACAGTTGTTTCGTGTTCTTTGTCATCCTCTTCGACGGTTTCGATCTTTGTGACTTCTTGTTTGTCTCCCTTCACCTTCTTGATTACACGTGTGCGAATCTTCTTCTTCTTAGGCTTGCCGTCCTCGGTGATAGTTTCAACAACACGAACCTCTTCAGGAAGCTCCTTGATTTCTTCTCGTTTGTCTTCCTCAACAGGAACTTCTTCAACAGTGACAGTTGTTTCGGGTTCTTTGTCATCCTCTTCGACGGTTTCGATCTTGGTGACCTCTTGTTTGTCTCCCTTCACCTTCTTGATTACACGTGTGCGAATCTTCTTCTTCTTAGGCTTGCCGTCCTCGGTGATAGTTTCAACAACACGAACCTCTTCAGGAAGCTCCTTGATTTCTTCTCGTTTGTCTTCCTCAACAGGAACTTCTTCAACAGTGACAGTTGTTTCGGGTTCTTTGTCATCCTCTTCGACGGTTTCGATCTTGGTGACCTCTTGTTTGTCTCCCTTCACCTTCTTGATTACACGTGTGCGAATCTTCTTCTTCTTCGGCTTGCCATCTTCGGTGATAGTTTCAACAACACGAACCTCCTCAGGAAGCTCTTTGATTTCTTCTGGTTTGTCTTCCTCAACAGGAACTTCTTCAACAGTGACAGCTGTTTCGGGTTCTTTGTCATCCTCTTCGACGGTTTCGATCTTTGTGACTTCTTGTTTGTCTCCCTTCACCTTCTTGATTACACGTGTGCGAATCTTCTTCTTCTTAGGCTTGCCGTCCTCGGTGATAGTTTCAACAACACGAACCTCTTCAGGAAGCTCCTTGATTTCTTCCCGTTTGTCTTCCTCAACAGGAACTTCTTCAACAGTGACAGTTGTTTCGGGTTCTTTGTCATCCTCTTCGACGGTTTCGATCTTGGTGACCTCTTGTTTGTCTCCCTTCACCTTCTTGATTATACGTGTGCGAATCTTTTTCTTTCTCTGCTTGCCGTCTTTAGATATATCTTCGATAACTTGAATAGTTTCAGGAAGTTCCAATATTTCAACTTCTTTTGTTTCATTTATTTGTGTGGGTGTCTTTTGTTGTGTGTGTTGTGTGTCTGTGGCTTGATTTGTATCTGTGTAAAAAATATGATTTTAGTACTTATTTTTGTATGCAATTGTCTTTATATTGTTTTGTGTAATATGTGTTTTGTAGTTTGGGGGTCATGTGACAAAGGAAGTAATACGCCTTTTTTTGCTGAACTGCTTATAACTAGCCTTACTGAATACTTACCCGGCATTGATTTTACCGTTTCAAATAAACTTTTATTTTCATACTCAGTTATCGGGGTAGATTGTATATTAGACTCAGAATATTGTTCCAAGTCAGTAGAAGTGTCATCTTTAGCGTGTTTGGATTTCTTTCTTGGCTTTTTAAGTTTTTGTGTTTTTGCATCAGTAGCTATTTTACTCGCTGGAAAACTGAGCACATCCACTTGATATGTGTCGTTCGATTCAAAACTAACATTAGCAATTGTGAGCTGTGTTTCTTCTGTTTCTTGTATTGTAATAACTTGCTCTTCAGCGATGATTTCTCTTTTAAGACCCGTGTCAAAGGGTATCAATGATGGAGTTGCATATTCAAAATCTAACTTGGGACAAATCGCTTCAGAAACGTTTTCCTTATCATACAGTTCACTAGACAGTGCTGTCAATTTTGCCTCAGTGGGTGCAATTGACGCGTTTTCCGAATCTGCAGGCATATGCTGTTTTAATTTTGCCACATTTTCATAAATCTGTTGATCAGTTACTAGAACATTATTGTGCGTAATGCTCTCAGCAATGGCTATTGCTTCAGTTGGCTGTTCCATCGAAAAACTGACTAGTGATGGTATAACAGAAACCTCTTCCACAACCGAAACTTTTAAATTTGAGAGCACATCAGCAGATGGCAGTGCAGTTTGTGGCTTAAAGTCGCCGTGTCCCTCCACATTTTCGTAGATGTTTACAGAAGATGTTTGGATCGGTTTGACAAAACTGTCTACGATATTTACTTTCGATGTAGACAAATTGTTTTCTGTAAGTTCCATATTCAGTGATTGTTCATAAGCTTGTTGACCAGTTATAGTTATTGCCTCTTTTGGGCACTCACTAATAACATTTGCGTTTACTTCTTTTGGTACTTGAAGATCGTATGTTTCATGTATGGAACTCATGCTGATAACCTCCTCCGTTATCAGTGACTCCTTCTCAGTGCTTGAAACTTCAGCGTTTGCTTCAAGAACTGACAAGGGAGCAAACTCATCCTCCTTAATGTATGATGTTTGTGTAGCTGTTACCTTTGCCAGTTTAGTTTCAGTTTCGCTTTTGATTTTACCAAATTGTTCATTACTCGATAGTTCCGACTTTAAATCTTCCGTTATTTCATATGCTTCAACTTGAGATACCATTTTATGTATTTGAGATTGTGTCGCTGTCACGTGAGCCTCTTCAGGTGATACTTGCTTGTCCGCTTTCAAGCTACCAACATTTTCAATAGGATGAATTTCAGAGATTAATGTCTCACGTTTTGTTCCTTCAATGAATGGTTTACCATATGCAAATCGCGGAGTATTTTCGAAGGTCTCTTCCTTTTGCAAAACGAGTTCATCTTGCTGAACATTTAATTTGTTTGCTTCCGAGGTCAGAAGTGAATGCGCCAGAGCCTCCTGAGTTGTGGGCTCTTTATCATTAATAAGTTCTGATAACTCGAATGGCACGACATCTGTTGTTGTAATACATTGAAGAATATCACTCAAAACGGGTTTAGCAAGAGCATCCTGTGATTCCGAAGGCTGCATTACAGATTCCTTTAGATAAATATTCGCTTGTAATGATTCAGAAACAGTTTGGAACATGACATTCATGGATTCTGTTGCTGTTGCAGAAACTTGTTCTGGTGCTACGATCAGTTCTGTGCCTTCGGCAACTTGACTATCGGTAACAATGACTTCATAATTTCGTCCCACTAAACTTGGCTGAGCAAATGTTTGATTCGAAAGGGGTGTATTAAATTCCTTAACATCCTCTACAAACTGAGTAGAAGAGCTCACTGGCAAAGCCAGCTTAGAGCTATTCCCTATAGAACTAGCTTCTGCAGATTTTGGAACTTTAGAGACCAGAATTTCTGCTCCTTCTATAACTTGCTGTAGATCGGTTGTATGTGCAATAGCCGGAGCATGAGAAACTCCAACATGTTGAATATTATGGTCGTTCTTTGGCTGTGTTTCGTGAATTGATTCATATACCTCGACTTCCTTAATACTTTTACTGAACAAGGTAGGAATCACATCGTTAATCTTTGCACTTTGCTCTTGCGAACTTCCGGAATCAAATGGCAATTCCAGCTCTAAAATATTTTGATGCTCTGCTATTACCAGCGGATTAAAACTGTCTTGTATCGAATGAGCAGTCCTCGGTTTCGCTGGCACCTCAGTCAAGTCGCTCAGTTCAGTAATTGGCATGCACTCCGATGTCGTTGTATGCTCATGAGGTATAATAGTTTGCAAACTTATGCATTCTGGTTGCTTACTTGTTTCAGCCGTTGTAAAGTTATCATAAACAAAGGCTTCTGTCATTCTAGTCTCACTCAAAATATCAATATTCGTGGTTGCAAATTTATTAGGCACATTAAAGTCAGCTAGATCACCAGTAGATTGAGATTCCTCCATTTTTTCTGTCAGTGGAATCCTTAAGTATTCGGAATCCAAGGTCTTTGCTTGTTCCAATGTTGCACTTGGGACTTTCAGGTCATGTTCTGAATCGAATGTAGATTCTGTTTGACTTGTTACAACACCAGTTGTTGATTCCAGCAGCACTTTAACCATCTGCGTTATAGGCTGTGTTGTGGATTCCATTATTTCCTCCTTTTCACAAACTCTTGTTTCCTGGACGGTAATTTCATCAAGTTTATTAATCGTTGTTTGGCTTGTCTCTAGTGCTGGACTAATCGTAGCCAGTTCCCCAACGAAATCTAGAACATTTGGTTCTTCCAAAAGTGCAGATTTTTTAGTAGACTCAATTAGTTTCGGAGTAATTGAACTGGTTTGAGATAACGTAAGTTCCTTAATATCATTAGTTTCTTCACTAATTATAGCTGTTGTTGTATTCAAAGCAGTAATGTTTTCTACAAGTTCTACTTTGCTTATGGTAGATGTGTTAGGTGCTGGAGCCACATAATCCTTTAAAGTGTCTAAAGATGTCACCTCTACACTTTCTGGAAGAGTAATCTCATCCATATAAATTTGAGCTTGTTGTGAAGGTTGATTTCTTTCATTCAACTCTTGTAATGATTCCATGTACTGAGCACCCAATTTATTGGGAACTTGTAAAGCTCCCGATGTAGCAATGGAAGCAAACTGTTCAGCGTTTGGTTCATCCGATTGCATTGTTTTTTCCTGTTCAAGGGGAATCGAAGAGCTCGTCTCCAATGGTTGCAGTAGATTGAATGTTGCTCCTGTTGTCTGCAGTTGAGGTTTCACTTTTTCCCCATGAGGTTGAAGAGTCTCCAGTGTAGATTGCTCCGTCACATCGGTACCAAACTGAGTTTTTATTGTAATGTCTGCTAAAGCCGCTGTTGGCTTAGTCTTAGTTGCATAATCCCCTGTTGACTCCAATAATGTAACTTCCATATGCTCGGAATGAATCAAAGTGTCAGTTGTTTTATGTGCCGATGTTAGCGTTTGTTTTAAAGTTATATCGGTGAGTTCTGAGCTTGTTTCTGTTATCTGAACATCACTGACCTCTAACGGCTGCTGATTCTCATAGATTTGTAATGTTCCGGATTTTTTATCTGGTTGTTGTGACTCTCCCATGTATTCTATGTCTTCCAATATATCCTGTTGACTGGTTACTCCGATCGGCTTTGTCTCAAATCCATGTGAAGCTAATGCTGGTTTGATCTCATCACTTTCAAGATCAACAGGAGTAAGTTGAGATTGTACCTCCGACACAGTGCTTGCCTTTAACTCAGCGGGAATAAATCCAGCTAACGCTTGTGTACTCTCCTCCTTCTGTGAGGGCAATTTACTTTCCTTCTCCACTCCAGTATCTTCAAGAATGTTTAATGCTTTTTGTTCAACGAAATCCAATTTGGCCTTTCCAATTTCGGGCATTTTTTCCAGTAGTTCCTTCTCAGTGTCAATAACAGTATGTGCAAGCACTTCGGCCACCAGTTCACCTTCTGTGATTACTACCTTACCCTGATACAGCTCAGTATTTTCATCGTCAAGTTTTGTAATGGTATCATATATTTCTTCTTGAACACCCAACGCAGTTCCGAATGCATTTGTGATAGTTTCTTTTGCTGGTTTGGTGAGCTCTACACTTGACTCTACCAGTTTTTCCGTCGTTTCGACTAAATGCGTCTCTTGAGATTCTCCTACAGTTAGCGCACTTATTTGGCTCTCTGTAGCATCAACGTTTTTAGGTTTTTCCGGTAAAATCAAATCACGTGGACTATCTTCCTCAACAACAGTCACTTGGGTTATTACGTGAGACTGTGTCTGCACAGTAAAATCGGGTTTCTGTGCATCAATCTGGAAAGTTGGCAAACTTTCTTCAGTGGGACTGCGGCTATCTGCACTAGTGTTAATTAGACTCTCAGATAAGATCAATTGTTGGATTGCCTCGAATTTGGGTACTTTTTGGGTTAAGGGTTCTTCACCAGCAAGTGTCTCCATTTGTTCAGTTTCCTCTCTCAAGACCTGTACCTCCTCCGGCTTGATGGAGACTTCAGCCAATGTCTTTACCGGCTTTTGATCTGGGATCATTTCGTGTACACTCTCGAGCACTTTAGATTCGCTAGTACTTGCAACCTTGAATTCCTCTATGGTTGAAGACAAAGCCTCAGTGTGAACCTCTGTTTGGGGCTTAAGTTCCTTGACAGTGTCATGTAGTTGGGTCTCCGTAATGCCAAGACTCGTACTTGTAGTAAATTGTGGAGCAATTTGTTCGCTGTGGGGCTTTGTCTGAGTTTCCTTCTTGCTGACAGTTTCTCTACTGAAGGTTTCCGTTATAAGAAGTCCCTCCTTTTCCAAGAATTCTGGTCGGGCTTTTTCAATACTCTTTGTGGAAGTTTTCAAGTTGTCTAAGGTTTCTAAAGTAGACGGTTCCTGCAAACTGAGCTCGTGAGAAAACAAAATCTCCTCATGAGCCTGCTGTGTGGGTGCCTTGGTAGATTCAAGCTTTTGAAGAGAATCTTCAACGCTTGGCTGTTCGACCAAAAGAGGCCGTGATTCCTTGACTTTTCGCTCAGCTTGAATGCGTTTTGGAATTTTCGAAGATTTTAATTCTTTGGGAGTTTCCTTAGTTTGTGTTTCAGTAACTGAAACGGCAAGTCGTTCATGAACCTCAACCTGTTCGCTAAGTTTGCTAACAATTGGCTTGGACTGTTCCAAGCCAGAGCTAACCTCATCAAATGTCAAGCATTCCTCATTAACTGCTAAAGTCTTTTGTGGTAAAATCTCATCATGTATCTGTGCTTCTAACGGTTTCGGTGTGGAGAGTTCTGTTGTTTCTGCAATTGCAACTATTTCGTGTGTACTCTGTGGTAGATTTTGAGTGGCAAGTGTTGTGGCATGTGGCAAATGTTCTTCAAGTTGTTCAAGTGTTTCTTGTTTTGGTGATTCAGTGCTGAATTCTGTAGCAAATGTTTCATTCGTTTCAATATCGATATCAACAATTTCCTCAATAATTTCTCTCTCATATTGTTCTGGTTGTTCTTGTTCTTGTTGTATTATTTCTGTATGTTTTTTATGCTTTTTAGTTTTAATTTTCTTATGCACAGTTTGTTCAGCTTGTATTTGTTCTGGTTGTTCTTGTTGTTGTTGTTCTGCTTGTTCTTGTTGTTGCTGTATGAATTGTTTTTCCACTTTTGTGATTGTGGTTTCTGTGAATGTAATGCAATTAAACAATGACAATGTCGGCTTTTCTTTCAGATGCTATTAAAAACAATAAACTAACAATCTATTTAACACGATTTAAGCCATTCAAATTCAATTCTTTTCAGCATATTTTAAGTAGTTAAGCTTTTGATCAATTAAGCAAATGATTAATATTGTTTTTTCTTTACAGCATATATTTACAGCATGTTGTTGGCGGTGACATAGAACAAAAGCCAAACAGACAAACAAATTATACATATTACGTATACGTATGAATAACTTACCTCAAGCTGCATTAACTCTTTCGACTGCATGCAAAAGCGACTATATATAAAGATCATCAACTCAGATCCCATTCTGGTAAGTGAAAGCATTTTTAAATTTGCAATAAATTGTATAAATAAACTTATATGACAACAGTGCTGATCATAATTCATAGTAGTAGGCAAGTTATTAATTGTTAATAGGGTTTAAGTTTTGAGTACTTGGTAGGCGTCTTTTTTAGAATATACACATGATTTGTTTTTTGGTTTAACATAATTTAATTGTTATATTTTTGAAAGTCAATATCGATTATTGTTTTGTTGTAGTTGTAATTGTAATTATATTATATGCAATTGTTGTTGAGTAGTTCTTTTGGGTACAGTTTGGTTACAGTTCATCAGTGTTTATGTTCAAACCTTCATCGACAACTATCGTGCGTTCCTCGACAAATGTTTCCTCTACGTTTTGGGTTATATTTAGTTGGGGATTGGCACGCAAAGCGCAGGTATTTTTACATAAGCAGTTTTACATAGTGAAAAATAAAAAAAAAAGAAATAAATACAAATAGTTTCGTGTGCGTTAAGAAAGCAATTAATTCTAAGTCAAAAGCCAATGACTGTCTACAAAATACTTACCGATTTTCACATGCGTGATAGCCTCGTGACTTTCGATTATCTGGGATGTCTCTACTATTCTCTAGATTTCAATAAATCGTGTAGATAAAAATGTATAAAAATAAAATCATCAATATTCTTGTGGGAAAACTCCGAGTCGAACTAGGAAACTTAATGAAACTTAGCTGAAATGCCAGTATTTAATTTGAATAACCAATTGCTTAATAATGGATAGTTAATAGAAAAAACTTTGGCGTTTCAACCGAAAATAGAAAACAAAACACGAACACGAACAAGAAAACAGAATTGCAAACCTCCTTTCCGCATATCTTCCAATCGTGCGAGATGAAATCCTCCCTATGAAACTTTCGTATGACCGTCTCTATTGTGATCTCATAAGTTTGTATCATACGTATAAAGGCCTTAAAGCCGACAGTTGCCGCCAATATGGATTCATCCTCGTTGGATGATTCGCTTAGGATATGTGTTATCAATTCCTCGTGTCCCTCACGCTCAACGAGCTGAACCAGCGCCGATTGAGACTCTGGCTTTTGCAGAGATATGAATATATTCTGTTCATACATGTAGGTGATCTCATAGTGGGTGCAACCATAACGCAATAGTACTCCAATTGTGGCCAAATCTCTGAGAGCGGATTCACCAGTTTTACCAAATGATTCGGCGTCTACAGATTCCAGCAGCCATTGAACCTCTTCGTGTTGACTTATCTCATAGATGTCTTCAATTTTTATGGTTTTCTGTGTGATCTTTGTACGTATCACTTGAACTGTTTCGGTTAATTCAATTGTTTTACTGGATTTATATTCTTTCTTTTCAATGTGGACTTCTTCTTTCTCTTCGTCCAACTCTTCTTCGTCAACCTCTTCGATTTCTTCAATTATTCTACTGTTGCGCTGTTCAGCATCCGCAATCTTGCGATCTTTTACTTGCAACACTTCAGATATTTCACTGTGTTCCACTAAAATGGGTACAGCCTGTTTCACTCTGATTATATTTACTGTGGTCTCTAGACTACTGGCTGGCACTACTTTGATCTCTGTCTTATGTAACATCTGCGACTCAGATGCGCTCGATCTTTTTGCCATTGTAGTCGACGTCTTTTTGCCCGTCTTTTTCTTAACCGTTGTCTTTGTCTTTACCTCTTCGACAACATTTGATGTTGATGATATATCGAATTTGGCTCTCGTCATGCTCATGCCAATATCATTAATTAACTTGCAGTTGTAGTAGCCGACATCATCATTTGTTGTCTTTAGAATCTCAAGCGAAGCTTCATTTTCCTCAACTATCATGTGATACTTTTCAGATGCCCTAAGTTGAACATTGTTGAAATACCATTGTATATCTATAAAACCACATAAAACCCCCGTAAATCCCTGATCATCCTGTCATAACACTTCAGATATACAGTACCTGGTTTCGGATTGCCTGCAAATTGTATTGAAAATTTCGCTGTTTCACCTAAGGCAGCACGACAGTCACGCATTTCATTAAGTAGCGATGGCGAGCATTTAGCAGCTATAAGCATAAAGATTCCATAACAGATCTATTTATTAGAAACTACGGGCTACAATATAAAAAGTTACATACTACATACTACTACTAAACAGCAGTTAGTTAAGAAATATAGTCTTTTTGTGTAATACTTACAATCAGTTTATCTTTGACATTGTTTGCTTTGAATAATTTGTATATTTGTAATTGTAAATTGTTTGTCTGCTTTGTGATGAATAGTTATGCAAAAAGTCAACAAATAACATATTAGTTTACATAAAAATATATGGTCTTAAAAACTATATATAAATATATATATGTACAATAGTGATTTGAGCAAGCAGCATTTTTGGGGAATGTCATAAGATTTCTTTTGAAAAATTTCAACAAACTATAAAGTTAGTACAAATTTGGAAAAGAAAAATAAAAATTTGTAAAATTATAAAACACAACCAATTACTTGCAGATGAAAGATACTGATACTGTAAGAAAATATATATGTATATATACGATAACAAAATTTTATACTAATAGTTCTAATGGCGTATACTTTTAGAATAAGATTGAATTTTATGTTTAAAGTTTTGGGTAAAGGGGCGTTGGGTTTAGGGTTGGGTTTGGGGGGTAAAAGCCTTATTGCTGTGAGGGCTGAGACAATAACAAAATACACATTTGTTTGGACGACTTTGAGACATGTTCACATAGTAGTTTTATTATTATTATATTATTTTTATACGAAACATTGTATAATACAAGGACAAATACAAAGAAAGAGACAGACAGAAGAAGTGACAGACGGTTTTATTGTGAAATGTTTTGTTTTTGTTTGTTTTTTTGTGATTTAGGACAAAGTACGGAATACAGTTTTGTGTTGAAAACACGAAAATTAAAACACATATACACATAACAGTGGTAGAGATCGGTTATTTGTTTCAGACTTTAGATACATACCTTTGAGAGCGACTTGCATCTCCTCCATATGAGACACCCATTCCGGCTTTCTGTAATCCTTCGATCCAACGATGCCTATATGCGTTTGATTACAGTAGAAAGTGATTTTATAGTATTATTAGTATGTATATAGTATATAGCATTCACTGCAGTTCCTATAAAAATATATTATCATAGTTTTGTAAAATCTGTAGCCCTGTAGTGTGTGTATTCAAAAGATAGTGTTCTCTGTGTACAGGGTAAAGGGATTGGAATAAATGGGAAAGGAATTTTGATAACGTTGCTGCAGATCTGAAATAGAATTTTTAACTAACAAATTCTAAAGACTTATCCACAAATAATATTAAACAATTTCCATCAAAAAAAGAAAGAAGTTTAGATAAACCATAAAACAGTACCTTCGACTGCAAACAGAGCTGTGGTTACAGCCACTCCCAATGGATTGTATGCCTCAAAACTAATTGTGCCCAAATCATCGGGATATACATGATTGATGACCAATACTGAGGTCCCATCGTCGAAATTTTCGATTTGATATTCCTCGGATGCGAATATCTGTTCGTCGTCACGTAGCCACTTGACTTTTGGTTTCGGTTTACCAATAACCTTAACTTCCAATTTGGCCTGCTCACCCTCTTTGGGTTCGATTTTTTCAGGAAGCTTTTTGATTATTTTCGGTGCTTGTTCGTCGATTGAGATGGTCTAGAAACGGTGTCATTGTACGAGAAAAATTGTTAGCTTCAGAACCTATGCAAGACTCGAATAACTACAATCACGCTTACTCTATCAAGTAGATCCTCCTCAGATCCTGTGAGTCCAGTGATTTCAGAATCGGGGATATATTCAAATGCTAAAAGATATATATTTGAAAATTTATCAATTTAAGCCAAGGCTCATAAAAACGAGTGAACGTAATAAACGTAAAGAATTATTTACAAAAGGAAGTATTCGGCAAACATTGGATTTGAATATTGAAGTGAACAGGAGATAGGATCACATGCAAGCTGTCCAAGATGTGAGTTAGTATTCAAAAAAGGATTCAACAAAAACACTAGTAAACAGGAGGATAGGAAGATAGAAGCGGGAGAGTGTAGTAGTTATTGGATAATCCTATTTTAAGCTCTTTTTAAGAATTTTTTTCTAAAGTTCTATTTCCTATTGTTAAGAATCAACTAGTTCAATAGATACCATCCAAAGTACCTTGAATTTTAACAGTAGTTGCGGTGATGCTCTTGCCAATCTTATTGCTGGCAACGCATTTATATTGTCCCTCATTTTCAGGGAAAACTTCAGTTATTTGCAGCTGACAATTTCCTTGCATATCCTGCGATATGGTTGTCTCTTTTGTTTCGGTTATTTTCTCTTCATTGTGATACCACTCCACTTTGGGTGTGGGTTTGCCTGTCACCTGACAAGTCAGCAATAATGACTCGCCATCCATGACCTCCACGGGCTGTATCAATTCCTCAATGAAGCGTGGCGATTCAAATTCAACAGCCTCTTCCTGTGGCATTGCCTCAACCATATTTACTGTTGCCGTTGAGGTAACAGAGCCGCCGACATTCTCGGCACGGCAGGTGAAAGGTCCTGTGAATTTCTTTTGGAAGTCCTCAATCAAAAGCGTCGACTTGTTGGCCTGGCTAACAATGCGGCATTCATTGGAGCTCTTAATGGGCTCATTATGCACAAACCATTGGAACGATGAAAGTGGCTCCGATTCAACAATTGCCTCAAGTATCGCGACTTCATGTTCACCGAAATACTTTGGCTCTAGTGGTTGAATAAATCTTGGTGGCTTTATCTGCTTATCGGGTGCTTGATCTGATACGACGACCGAACCAGAGGACTTCGCCTCTCCCACCTTATTCTTGGCCCATATTTCATATTTGCCAGTACGCTTACGTGTCATATTGATAACTCGTATCGTTGTCGTGGTCTCAGTTGTTTCGATTGTGGTCTCCTCATTTTCAATTATCTCACGACCATTGCGCAACCATTTAATCTCCGGCTTGGGTAATCCATCGTATTTGGCCTCGAAAAGCAAGGTACCTCCATTGGGTATTACCACAGCACTCAAAGGAGTGACTGTGGGTGCCTTTAGTATCTCTTTGGGCACTTCGTCCAGGCGACTCATGATGTTGGCATTACCAATAGCTCTGCCAAATTGATTTTGGGCTTGAATTGAATAGGTAATTGCCTCATTTGGAGTGGGATTCATCACCTCTAAGACCACATCACCCGTCTGTTCATCATAGAACATTTGCAATGCTTCATTGGGTATGACCTCTTCAATGCCGCGATACCATTTGACTTGAGGACGCGGTTTACCAGCCACCTGGCATGTCACTGTCACCTTAAGGCGCTCCGGCTCTTTCTCTTCCGTAAAGACTATTTTAAGTGGCTTTGTAAACTGTGGTGCGACTCCTTGTTCTTTTTCTGTATTCGTTGTGAATAAAAAGTATATAAATGTGTGTTTTTTTTTTGTGTTTTCTTTTTGGATTAGAATCAAAAACAGGTATATAGGAGGACAGGATATCGCTCAAGAGGTTAAATAGTTATTACACAAAATAAACCTTTAACTTACATTGGCTGGAAAGAATAATATACTCAGTAATGTTCTGCAAATATAAAGATCTAATACTTCTTAAGTATAATCTAAAGGTTTGCAGAACACAACTGAATGATTAAGTATTGATATTGGGAAACTCACCTAAGATTATGTTGGTACGACTTGTCGCTACTCCAGCCTCGTTCTTTGCCTCACAGGTGTAAACACCCACATCACTTGGTGTGACCTTGGCAATCTTCAACTGTGCCACCTGCTCCACAACAGTAATTTCGTATTTCTCCGATGCAAACAACAGCATGTCGTTAAAGTACCAGTTAATCTCTGGGAATGGTACACCCTCAACTTTACACTCGAGCACAGTGGGTTCTTCGGGAACACATTGACGCGGACGCAATTTCTCCGTGATCCGTGGTGGCTTAATCTCCTTCTTCTTCTTGCGGACCAGTTTACGCTCCTGTCCGATTACCTCGGATGTTGTAGTTTCCTCTAGGTTCTGTGTAAGCTGTTGGTCCTCAATGAGTTCCTCATCAGGCACCTTATCGATACCCTCTTGAATGCGTTTCTGTGTAATAAGCTCAAGTTCGGGAAGTGGTTGACTATCGTCGAGCACAACCCGGCGTTTCTCCTTCTTAATAATGTTGGAAGTGATTTTCATTTCAAGATCACGTCTTACATCCTCAACGTCGAGTTCAATTAGCTGCTCTGTTGTTATAAATTGAGGTCTTGTGTCTTCAGTCTTCTTTAATAATGTAATAGTCTTTTGTGAGATCTCTTGAGAAATTTCATCAGCCTTTTCAATTTCAGCAACAGCCGATTCCAGTAGTTGTGGCTGTCCCTCAACTGATGCCTGTTTCAGCGGCTTTGTGCGTTTCTTATGTGCTTTCTGCTTCGTCTCGGGCTCAGTCTGGGTAATCACAACTTCTTCCTCGGGCTGCACATCCTCAGATACTGCAACTACTTTAACGTCGTTAACTGGCAATTCTTCGACTTGATCCTCCTCCGCAATAGGCTCGGCGAATGGCTCGGCAACTTCGGCAGAAACCTCATCAACCGATGGAGTAGCTTTCTTCAGTTTCGGTTTCTTTTTCTTCTCCTTTTTGACCTTTTCTTTGGGTTGTTTATCGTCAGGAATTTTAAGTGGTTCCAAGTCGGAAATTTCATCCTCGCTTTCCACCTTTTCTTCCGGCACCAACTCGGGTCCAGGTATTGCCTTCTCTGGCTGAGCAGGCACATCCGCAGGCTTTGTCGGAATGGGTTTCAGTTGAACCTCTTCGGGCTGTTCTTCCGGCAATGGACGACGTTTGCCAGTTGGCCATTGCTTTTCTTCCAAGGGTTCTGCAACCGGTTTCTTCTTCTGTCCACGCTTCCAGGGAACTTGTGGTTGTTCTTCCTCTGGCTTGGGCTGTTTCTCAATATCGAGGTGTTCAGCCTCTTCCAGAACTGTCGGCTCGGCATCTGGTATTTCAGGCAAGTCTTCAGGCTTTGGTTTCTTTACCTTCTTAACCTTACGCTTTTCTTCCTGAGTTACTTGGTCTTCCACCTTCTCAACATGTTGTAGGTCAACCTCTTCAAGTTTAACCTCCTCAGGCTTTGAAGTTATACGTTTTGTTGGCTTGAGTCGTACTTCCTCGATTGTAGCTTCTTGTGGCTGTTGTTTCTTCGGCCTTGTCACTGGTTTCAAAGATACTTCTTCAACTACCTCAACAATTTGTTCTTTCTTTGGTTTTATTTTGGTAACAGTCTCCTTTGGAGCATCTTCCTCAAGCACTTGCTCTTCGACAATATTTTCAGCCAGTTCAACATCTTCCGGTTTAGATTCTTCCTCTGGCTCTTCGATATCCTCAATTGGTTCGTCAACAGATTCTTGGCTTTCAGGTTTCGTCTTGGGCTTCTTTTTCTTCACGCGCTTCTTCGTGACATCCACAACTTGATCCTCAAAGGTAACAACTTTTTCTGTCTCAATGAAATCGGTTTCAATTATCTCAGGTTGTTGAGTCTCCGATACAATTGTGGTTTTAGGACGTGGTTTCAGAGTTACCTCTTCAACTTGCTCCTTTTCAGGAAGTTGATGAGGCTTTCTAGGCACGGGCTTAAGGGTTACCTTCTCAACCTGCTCGACTTCTGGTTTTTTGGGCACAGGTTTCTTTTTCTTAGGTTCCTCAACTTTAGGCTCAGCAGTTTCTTCTTCCACATCTGGCTGCTCTTCTGGTTCTTCAATAACTTCTTCTTGATCTGTTTCCTTAACTTTAGGTTTCTTTGTCTTTTTCACTTTGCGCTTTTCTTCAACTATCTCCTCTTCTTCTTCTACAATCTCCTCATCATCCTGAGGCTGTTCTTGTTCTTCAGTTACTTCAATAGGTTTCTTGGGTTTCTTTGTCTTCTTAACCTTTTTCTTTTCTTCTACAATCTCATCTTGTTCTTCAACTATCTCCTCCTGTTCTTCAATCTCCTCCTCTTGTGGAATCTCCTCCTCAGTTACCTCAACAGGTTTCTTGGGCTTTCTAGTCTTCTTTACCTTTTTCTTTTCTTCAACAACCTCATCTTGTTCCTCAATAATCTCCTCCTGCTCCTCAATCTCTTCCTCCTGTGGAACCTCTTCCATAGGCTGCTCAGTTTCTTCACTAATCTCAGCTGGTTTCTTAGTTTTCTTAATCTTCTTTATCTTTTTCTTTTCATCTACAATAACTACTTGCTCCACAATCTCGTCTTCTTCCTCGGGAGCTTCCTCTTCTGGCTGTTCGACTTGCTCTGGTAATTCGACTGCTGGCTTCGGTTTCTTAACCTTTTTAACCTTGCGTTTTTCTTCGACAATCTCTTTTTCCTCAACTTCTACAACTGTAGCGTCAACTTCATCAGGATGCTTTTCATCCGTTGGCTTAGGTTGAGGTAACTTCTTCTTGCCACGTTGCCATAGAACTGGTTCTGGTTTCTCTTCAATCTTAACTTCTTCAGGAAGAACGTCGACTGCTTCTTCGTAAGTCTTTTGCGGAACTTCCTCGACCTTCTGTTCAACAACTTCCTGAGGCTGTGGTTTCTTCTTCTTTCCACGCTCCCACATCACCGGCTGCGGCTCAGGCTCAACTGTTGGAGCTGTTACTTCATCAATTGTATCGACAGCGACTTCCAAAGACTTGGGAATCTCCTGAGGAGCTGCCTGTTTGGGCTTCTTCTTTCCACGCTCCCACATCACCGGCTGCGGCTCAGGCTCAACTGTTGGAGCTGTTACTTCATCAATTGTATCGACAGCGACTTCCACGGACTTGGGAATCTCCTGAGGAGCTGCCTGTTTGGGCTTCTTCTTTCCACGCTCCCACAACACCGGCTGTGGTTGTGGCTTTTCTGCTATGACAGTATCCTCTTCAAGAGTATCAACTGCTACTTCGATTGTCTTCGGAACTTGCAATACTTGTTCCTGTGTTTGTTGTGGCTTCTTCTTTCCACGCTCCCACATCACAGGCTGAGGCTGTTCTTGTTGCTGAGTTACCACGTCCTCAACCAATTCGTCGGTGGCCTCTTCGAATGCCTTTTGAGGCGTCTCTTCCACAGTTTGTTGTATTGGTCGCGTTGATTTGAGTGGCTTCAATTGGAAGTCCTCGACCTTTTCAGCCTCTTTTGGACGTGGACGTGGTGTTGGCTTCAATGTGACTTGTTCAACCTTTTGTTCAGGTTCACGTGGTGGAATAACACGACGGACTGCCGTCTTCTTTGTCTCTTCGACAACCTGTTGCTCAATTACCTGAGATGTCTGCACAGTTTCCTGTACAGCAGTTATCTGCTGAGACTCGAGCTTCTTCTTGCCGCGCTCCCACATAACTGGGACTTGTTCTAACGGTTGTGGAGCCACTGGTTCCTCCAAGACATCATGCAATTCCTCAAAGGTTTTCGGTTGGGGCTGCGCTTGCTTCTTTTTTCCACGCTCCCACAAAACTGGTACCTGATCTGGTTGAACTGGAACTGGTTCTACTAGCTCATCATGCATTTCCTCGTAAGTCTTTGGTTTTTCCTCAAACTGCTGCTCAACTGGACCACTTGGAACTTGTGGCTGCAATTTCTCGGGCTTCTTCTGGCCGCGATCCCACATTACAGGTTGCTGTTGCAGGAACTGCTGCTCCTGAGTGTCGTGTCGCTCCTGAAGATGCAACAGCGACGAATCCTCAACCTGAACGAACTTCTGGGGATGCTGAGGCTGACGCCAATTGTGAGCCTCCTGTTGTGTGCGCTGATTGATCATCTTTTGATGCTCATACTCCTCCAGACTCATCATCTGAGAGTCTTCGATTTGCACATATTGCTGGCGTTGAGCCTCTTCAATTAGACTCTGCTGTTGGACAAGGCGTTGTCTCTCACTAGTCTGAGACATTGTATCTTCCACTGAAGAGAGCGGTTGCAATTGAGGACGCTGTTGTTGCTGTCTCCAGTTAACAGCTTGTTGTTCTCTGATCAGCCTTTGCGCCTCGAGCTTCTCACGCTCAGAGATATGCATAATATTCGATTCTTCGGTGCTGATAAACTGTTGCTTGAAAAGATTCGACTGATCTTCATAGTGTTGGATCTCATCGCGACGCATTACCTTTGAAATGGAACCCTTGGAACTATCATCGATTGTCATTACAACAGACTCATCGGCTGTGGATTGGAACTCCTCACTGATCGCCTGTTGAGCCTGCAGATGACGTAACTCCACTTCCTCAATCTTAAACTTATCCATTTGCTTGGTTACTCGCTGCACACTCTTCAATTGCTGTCGCATTTCCTTCCATGGAATCAAATCCTTGTTGTTTTGTTGCTGGGTAATAAGTTTTTCAATCTGATCAGTCATTTCCATGATCTCGACACTTTCCATGCTCTTGAGACGTTGAATTTCTTGAGTGCGCTGCACTTGCTCCACCTGAGCCTGTTGTGGCAACTGCTGATCGGTCTCAATTTGTCCCTCAAGTGGACGCAAATAGACCTCATCGAGATCGAATTTGCTCAACTGTTGCTGGACACTCTCAACCTGCTTGAGCTTCTCTCGCATGGTTATCCAGGGCACAGCTTCCTTTTCAGTCTTGCCGGCAATGATCTGCTCCAAGGTGGCACCCAAACTCATGATTCCCTGATCTCTTTCGGTCTTGATCGACTTGAGGACAACTGTGGCTGCCTCTAGCTTGGGTGTTGGTTTCTTTTTCTCAATGGGCGTGGCCTTCAAACTGATTGTCTCTTCGGTCCAGGACTTGACCGGCTCTGGCTTAAAGCCCGGAAGGAACGGTTGCTTGTCCAAGGAGCGTCCGCGGTGAGGACGCGATGACTTGCGCCATGGCACCACATTTGTGGGTGGCTGCAGCGATTTACTGCGCACCTTTGGCTTCTTGGTGCGAGATCGACCCTGATGTTGAACCTGACCATTAACACCAAGATATTGGCCAAATTCACCAGGCTGCTGTTGCTGCTGTGGGAATTGATGGGGCGAATCGGGTGCACTATCTTCCCTTCCAGAGGACGAAGACTCATCTTCGACAGAATCAATCGTACGTAATTGATAAGCCGAGATTCGTCGTTCTAAAAGTTCAAAGGGAAGTTTTTTTGTTAATTCCGCAAAATTGTCATAGGATATGAAGCTTGAGGGAATTTGTTTCAGAGTTCGCAACAACAGTGGTAGGGTAAGAGATCTAGTGTCACTTACCTTATTTCCTGCGGAATGTGGTACTAAGTAAGAAAAGCCTTGGTAAAATAAGATTGGAGGACTGGCTTTCAATAAATAATAATCGTTTGATCTTTCTATGGTTTTATATAAAGCTTTCCCGTTTTGGTTAAAATCTTTTGATCAAAGAGGTGTTTATACTAAAAGTTTATTATTGCCCTACATTTCTTGGCAGATATATTATATAAGGTTCCAATCTGGGGGAAATGGTCTGTATCAAGTTTCATAGAGACCGCTTAAAATCTAGGAGATAAGTTTACATAAAAAAAAATTGACCCAACTGTAAAAGCTGGTTAATAATATATCTTAAAGATTTTCTGCCAAGTCTATAAGCTTTTAATGTCCTCTATTATACAATTCAGCTACAACCCTTATTAAATGCAATTACTAGTATACAATTAAAATTATAAATTGCAAAATAAAATATTTATTTAAAGACCCACAAACACAAGTTAGGGATCCCAATTAGCCTTGGCAACATGATACATACCTCAGCATAGTTTCTTGACATGGATCCATGCACATTAAAAATAAATAAAAATTCCTCTTCATACACACACACATACACATACTCAAGCAATGAACTTGAAAATAAAATAAATAAATTTAGGTGCAGAAAATAAGTTTTCTTGGTTTTGCGAGTCTAGAGGTTAAAAAGAAATATCTCGACCCCCACAAATCATTCTGCTCTAGAAACTCTTCAGGTGACAGCTCATCTTTGCTCTGACCGTGAATCGATAATTGGCTACAATGAGTTCCCCCTGCCACATATGACATTGATCGAATAAATAAACTGTATGAATATAATTCATGAATCATTAATGGGGTGTGACGAATCGCTTAACCTGTTGGTACACTCGGTTCTGTTTTTGGCACCTTATCTATGCGACAGTCATTCTTCATCATCGGCTAAGTACGGCAGCTTCATCATCATCAACATCATCGTCACCATTTATATATTTTTTTTTAATTTAAATCATACTCATCAAGTACCTTTATTAAGATCGAGTGCCAAGTTGCTTTCGAGAGTAAAAACAATTCGAATGCTTGTTTACAATACGCCCAAAAATAGATTAATGATTAGTGGCGGCTACGTCACCAGGTGGGGTAAACATCATTAGGGAGGAGGGGGAATACAAGGGGTGTGCAGGGGTATATGGGGTGTGTGCGTGTGCTTATATTGGTACTATATATGTTTTTTTTTACTTTTGGGTATAAGCACCGCATCGGAGCGCAGCGCATTCGACCGACATCTCATTCTCATGTAGACAACAATCGAGCACAGAAGGTAGAAACAGTTTTGCTAAACGGGGCCAAATACAGATCGTGTGTACGTGTGTGTGTGTGTGTGTGGATCGTTTTCAAAGTGCAATAAACATATAAATTACCTGTGATTGATTAAGACAGCTAAAATGCAACAAGAGTAGCAGGAGCAGCAGCAGCAGTGGATGTAAAAGCATTGAGCCAATAACAAATAATAATTATTATAATGCATTTGCTTTTGATTTATTTAAAAACGCGATATTGGTTTTAAGTATTAAATACATGAGAAATAGTTTTTAATTTTTTGTTTTTTTTTTTTTTTATATAGAAATACAATTAAACAACAACATAAATGTGTAATATGAGAATATTGTGATCAATTGTGGATAGGATCAGATCAAATCAAATCAAAACACTTAAAGAGACACATTGATTGAAACGTAAATGTAAATGTAAACATAAACATAAATATTAATTAACTGGCAGATTTATACGAGTATCTCCGTGTAGTAATTGTAGATAGAACTTAAAACAAAAGTCGCATGAGGTTTTATGATTAATTTTTTAGTAAAGCATTTTTACCACAAAAGATACAAGTATATATTTTAGATATGAATACAGAATGTGCAGCAGAAGCAGCAAATATCGTATCTATTCAGATTGATTGAAAGATTGAGACAAATTCGTTTTGTTGTGTAGTTTTTTGAATATGCAAACAATTTAAGAATGATAACGAAAAGTGGAAACGAAACGAATTAGTAGTAAAAAGCGGCAATAAAAAATGAATAATAAAATCTCATGCAACATCACTACAAAATAAATAATTTTATGTAAATTAAATAAAGTAAACAATACAAATTGTAATATGTCCCGAGAGCTGTCAGAACAATCAATCAACGTCTGTCTGACCGGAGTACAAGTTCAAGTTTGAGTTCAAGTCCAAGTCGAAGTTAAAGTTGAAGTCGGAGTCTGAGTTGGTAAAAGTTTGATTCGTTCCAAATGGGAAAACATTAGAATCTATTCTAATATGCAGTTTTTTGTTTTGTTTTTAGAAGAGACAACTAATGCTCGGCTCGGTTGGAAACAAAATTCGAGAAATGTTCTAGCAACTAAAAATAAATTTAACCAAATCACATCAAATCAACAAACATGAATCAGAGATGCACAAAGATGCTGATGAGTGAGCTGCCGTAACTGATTGAATTAATTAAAATCATTTCTGCACCATAAACAGAGTCATTTATTCATGTTTTCATGTTCTTGTCTGAACTACAGGTATAAATTAATGTATCTATACCTTTCTCTCTATAGATTTAGTGCCCTGGTCTGCATTGAAAAACAAACAGCTTGTAGGTAATTAATTATTTTATTTTTGCCTGATCTAAATGTCAGTTTATTTTCAACAGCGCTTGTACAGTGAAAGCCAATATATGCTTTTCAAATAAATTAAACAAAAATTAAATAAATTTTGCGATTTACTTGAAAAAAATAACAAAAACCCGCATAGAAAATGCTGCCTTTCATTGTAGCCACAAAGCTCTCAACCAAATAAATATCCAGCTCTATAAATAAACCAAAGAAGTCGTACGTTTTTTTTTTCTTTTTCAGCTAATCTATTGGAAATTAGTTTTCAAAAAGCCAGAATTTTCCAAAAAACACAATTTGAAAATAGAATGGGGCATAGAAAGTATATATAGCTAAATGTTTATACTATATCGTTTATGCATATAGATAATCTGGTCTATCTGTTGATGCTGGCAGCTGAAACAAATTTCTTTCAAATTTTGGGTTGTTCTCATTTTTTTGCGCACGTTCATACGCCGAATGTTCAGATATTTCTGGTATCTATGGGGGATATCTATCTGGGAACAGGCAGCTACAAAGATCTGTCTGTGCGCTAGATGTGTCATCCACAATATTTTATGCTAATATTCAAATTCAGAAATCAGAAATGAAAAATAAAAGTTTTCATGCTCGAGCGGAGGCGGGACAAATGTGCGTTTTGCACACGGCCCCAAAACTATTTCGAAAAAAACCATTTCCCCAGAGGGAAGGAGGAGGGGCTACACATCTATAGGTAGCAGCAGAAAATCTCTAAAATTATGTATATTGTATTTATAAAGTGCCTGTGTGCCGTCTATATGCTCTCAAGCATGAAAGTACATAAGCAGCCTTATTTATTTTTAATTCCACTCAACTCAAAGGAGCAAAAGTTTTCTATTTCGTTGAGTGGCTTTTTTTCACTCAAATTTTTGAAAATTTAAAATTTTGTTTTCAACCGATAAGCAATTTCCTCTGCCACAAAAGAAAATGATCTATAAATATTCATATTGCAAAATACTTGTAATTAATTTTATTATTTTTTTTTTTCGTTTTTTCTTTTTTAATTAAACTTGCTATTAGTTATGATTTTTTTTCTTCTTTTCTTTGTGTTAAACATCTTTGAATTTTAAAATTGTTGCTTGGGTTCACATTTGAAAATTGTTAGTAATAAAAACTCGTTCGTTGCATTTTTCCTTTAGAAAATTAGAAAATAAAAAAATATAGTTGAACTAAAAAAATGTTTCGAATCTTTCGCATTTGAAATATTCTTCTTCTCTCTCAAACTTTTACGACTAGTAATTGTTGTTGATGTTGTAATACGTCAGAGTATGGTAAGGATCCGTTACGTTAAAATATTATAATATATATATGTATATATTTTAAAATTCTTTCTTTTTTTTTTTTTTTTGGTCGTTGTTGTGTGTTTTGAGCATTCTTTGGAGTTTTCGAACACTGTTCGCTTACGGTTTCTTGTTTTTCTCACTGGTTGTTGTTGTTGTCGAACTCTGTGTTTTTGGTTTACTTAGTTTTAAGTTTAATCCTTACTTTTAACAGTCAGTTTGGCTGACGACTCGACTTGGCCCGTAGACGAAGTCACACGCACAGTAAAGATGCCCGAATCCTCCTCGTAGGTGGTGCCAATCAAAAGGACGGCACTGTTGCCATCAAAGATCATCTGAAAGTATTTCGAAATTATTAATTTAAGATTTTTTTAGAGTAAAGGCTTCCTTAAATTTATTGAATCAAAAAGAGTTATTTTTCTCAAGTTTAAGAACGGGTTTTCTTTCCTATCCTCAAATTTTTTAACCATACCGCTAAGGTACGGTTGACAGTAGTCTTTCATTTTAATATCGCTTTCAAACCTACCTGGAAATCGGGCGTTTCCGGAATCAGCTGTCCCTCGCGGAACCACTGCACGGCTGTGGCCTTCACCTTGCCGGTGACTGTGGTCTTGAACTGAGCCGGCATACCTTCGGTAACGGAGACATCCTTGAGGGCAGTAATCGTTGGTGGAGCATCCAGATTCTCAATGGGACGCACCTTCAGCTGAGCACTGGTCTGAATGCTGCCCAGTTTGTTCTCGGCAACACACTTGTAGGTGCCCTCATCCTCGGGGAATGCCTCCGAGATGACCAGCTGATAGTATTCTCCTTGACGCGTCATTTGGAAGTAACGCGATGGCTTCACAAAGTTCTCGCCACGCATCCAACGAGCTGTGGGAGTTGGCTTGCCATCCACGCGACAGCGGAAGATCACCTTGCTGCCCTCCTCGACAGACTGGCTCTTCAGTTGCTCCACAATGTGTGGGGCCTTCTCGCTGCCTGGAGTGGTGGGTTTCTCAGGCTTGTTTGGAGATTGCACAATGCAATCGCCATCGCAGCGAGCCTCGCCAGCGGCATTCACAGCCACACATTCATAACGGCCGGAATCCTCGGCAAATGGTTCAATGATCAACAAGGTGTGAATGCTGTCCTCTTCAAGCATTTTGAATTTAATGCTAGGCTGAATCTTCATTCCGTTCTTCAGCCAGTAAACGTCCATGGGGCGAGTGCCAGTTACCTTGGCATCAAAGCGAGCCAATTGTCCAGTGGCAACAGTGGTGCTCTGAATGGTGCTCACAAAGCTTGGTGGCTGAATGCCTCCCTTACCGGCACGTCTACGTTCCTCCACTACGAGATTGGCACTGCACTTGGCGGTACCTCCGCGATTCTCAGCTACACACGAGAATACAGCTGAGTCCTCAATAAAGACTTGACGTATAATCAAAATAGATTTGCCGCTGAACGTATGGATCTGCAGATCTGGAGAGTTTTGGATGGGGAAACTCTCGCGATACCATTTCACAGTGGGCATGGGTTCACCCTCGAATTCCACTTCGAATTTGGCCTGTTCGTTCTCAAAGACACGACAGGGTTGAATCTTCTTGGTAAAGACTGGTGCCTTGGCAGGTTTCACGGGTCCCTTGACCACACGCTCCTGAATGGTGCCCTTGTGCTCCACTTCAGTGGTTTCAGTGGCGGTAATCTTACGAGTTATCTCCAAATCACCCTGGATTTCCTTCTGCACTTGCTGCTGCTTATTCATGTGCACCTCACGGCCGTGCACAGACGATTCGGATGGTTGAGCGGTACCCTTGGGTGGTGCACCCTTAATCTGGGTGGTGCTGGTCTGCTCTTGCCTGTGATGGAGATCAAGTAAGGAGTTCAGTAAAAGAAAAAAGTATATTATTTCTAAATTGGACTCACAGATTCTCCTCGTAGGAGTGAGCCATTCCCTTGGCAGCTGAGCTGCTGACCACCTTCTCTCCGGGTATGGCATATTGGTGATTATCCTTGCGCAGATTGGTCTCCTTGAGCAATTGTTCGGTCTCCAGATTCTGCAACTTGCTGTAGTACTCCTCGCTCTTCTTGGCCTTAACATTCTGCTGCCAATCGGGCGTCTGGGGCTTGTATTGCTTGGGCTTCAGATGCTCCACACCCTTGAGAGTGTGAGCACTCTGCTCAGACAAATATTGCTTACGCTCATCGAATACCTTTTCCAGTTCATTATCCTGACGCTCCTTCTGATAGGCAGTCAGCTCGTAATCATACCAAGCTACATTTAAAATTGGCAGTTTTATAGAGTTAGTTAGTCACTCTTAAACGAGGCAATGGGCATTACGAAATAACTAAAAGTAGAGCATGCATTTCTGTGGTTAGGAAAATCAACAGCATTCCTATTTAAGCATTTGTTTTAGTACATGAATTGAAATCCGAGGAAAATAGGTGATAAAATTCAATGATTTTAGCTTAAAATGAGTTGATTATTTCTCACAGAGGCTTGATAGCTCCTTTTTATGAAATACACATGGAAGACAGACAGAAGTAGAATGCTCAGCCAGAGTTTAGAATAAAGACATATTCATAAAGATAGTTTCTTTTAAACGAACACACACAAAGAACCATACTACCCCAGGTCCATGATGATACTTATTTTTGGATGAAGTCCTCAGTTCTTCGTTGAAAAGCTCCTCGATTTTATCGTTGACAACAATAGGCTCTTGGAGGGATTATTAGAGGGAAGTATTTTGCTTTTTTGGGTATAGTATTTGTATGAGGGCAGTTTGTGGTCCATTTTGTCTGCTGTTCAAAGCTTGAACTGGATTTTGTTTGTAATATGTGATTGAAAACGCAATAAACTTGGGTTCTAGTGCTACTAGTACTGTGCTAAATATAAATTCATAGTGTTGCTGGTCTTGATGTATTTATGTATATATTTACAATGCGTATTTAGTGTGATAGTTTGTGTGGGTGTTTCGCTAGCTAAAAGCATACGAGGGCGGCGACAAAAGTACCGAAATTCAATTGAATTCTTTAACAGAATTCATTTAAAATGATCAGATTCTTTTGCCGACAGTTCCCGCACTGTGTTAATTTCTAATAGCTGTTAATGTTAACTTAAATGTGTATCTAATGGAGTACCAAAGTGTATACTAAGTGTGTAAAGAGTAAGGATGTGTATATATTCAACTTACGACGTGGTGAGTTCTTGAGAACATTGCGGTAATCATCAGAACGAGCCACAACATTCAATTCGGTGGAAGCAATCGATTCACCAACCGAATTACGAGCAATAACCTCAACCTTGCCGGTGTCGTATTGACGGGTCTTGGGGATATCCAGATGGAACATGCCATCGTTGGTCAGCTTGTAGCGAGAGCCCTTTAAATGAATGATAAAACGATTAGTTTAGGGCCAGTTAATTATAAAGTTAAAAAGAAGGGACTTACATGAACCACGGTGTGTCCATTGATAAGCCACATGACACGCGGACGTGGATGTCCAGTGACACGCACACAGAATCGGGCGGGATCACCCTCTTCGACAGTTTGAGGTTCCAGTTTGCTGACAAACATGGGCTTCGTTCTGGGCTTCGCATCTGGGTCAGCTTCCTCAGGAACACTTTAAAGGACAGGAATTAAATACAGATTTCTGTTCAGTCACTACTACCAGTTCTTTGATACTTACACCTGCCAAGAGGCTTCCATTTCGCGAATGCGATCAATGCTCTGCATGTGTGCGGGCAGCTGGGAATCGTAGACAATTCCTGGTTTGCCAGAGACCTTGATGACAGCACGCGTTTCATCCTTGCCATACAAATTGGTGGCACGGCAGACATATTCACCGCTATCCTCGGGATAAACCCATCCAAAGTTCATGGCAACATAGCCGAAATCATAAATAGGCAGGAAGCGATTCTCTGCAAAGATATAAAGCATGAAATTGTGACAAAATGTGGATAATTTCAAAAGCGACTCACTGAAGAGCAATGGTTTGCCATTGAAGAACCATTCAACCTTCATGTTTGGATCGCCAACTGGTGCCAATTGGCACTCGAATTTGGTCTTGGCCATTTCGGTGAGCGAAGTCTGGTCCTTGATCTGGGTGACAAAGCGGGGAGGCTGCTTGCGATCGGGATCGAAGAGATCATCTTCGGTCAAGTGCACCTCAGAGGTGTATTTCTTAATGGTGGCCTCCATTTGGGTGAGTGCATCGGAGCGCTTCATGCCGCGTGGCACTTGGTTTTGGAGCAAAATTGTAGGCAGTTCTAAGAGAAGAATGAGGAAGAGAGAGAATTAAAGCTTAGACCAAAAAATAACGCAAATAGACTTACTCTTGCAGGAGACAGTAGCCTTGGTGCGATCCTCGCCGTGATTGTTCACAGCACGGCACACATATTCGCCCGAATCCTCACTGTAGACATACAAAATGTCCAGGGAGACAAAGCCCATGTCAAAGACATTCCTGTAACGATGACCCAGTGGCAATGGTTTGCCATTGCGATACCATTCAACACGCAGACTGGGATCTGTCTTGGGCTCCACTTGGCACTCAAATCTGACAGCCTCGGACTCTTCGGCGGTAACTGATGCGATTTGCGTAATGAACTTTGGTGGTCCAAATTGCTCCTCGACAATCTTGGGAGCATCGGGGATACGTCCACGCTCCAATTCCTTGAGCTTCTCCGAGGTCATGCCCTCGGGCAGTTGAGATTCATAGACAATGCTGTGCTTGCCCTTGCACGTGACCTTCGCGGTGGTGGTGGCAGTACCCCACTTGTTGGTGGCACGGCACGTGTACTCTCCCGAGTCGCGAGCATAAATATAATCAATGTCCAGTGCAATGAATCCAAAGTCATTCAACTGATGCACACGAGAACCGGTGGCCATGACACGTCCATTGTAGAACCACTCAATGCGCATTGATGGATCGCCAACGGGTTCGACACGGCAATCGAAGTGGATTGGACCGCCCTCGGGTACGTCCAAGTTGTCCTTGATATCTTCGATGAACTTGGGTGGATTGGGTGTCTCCTCATCAATGACAATCTCCTCACGTTTGTGCATGCTTTCCTCCAGCTTCTGTAGGCTCTCTGTGCCGGTGCGGAAGTTAGATGGGAGCTGAGGTTCCATAACAATACCCTGGCGACCCTTGACCTGCAATTTACAGGACACGGTGGCTTCACCGTGCTTGTTGGTTGCCTTGCAGGTGTAGAGACCGGTGTCGCGTTGATAGCAACCGGCAATCTCGAGAATAACAAAACCAAAGTCATTGATGGTCTTGATGCGAGAACCAGCCCACAAGGCCTTGCCATTGTGGAACCAATCCACACGCATGGACGGATCATTGATGGGCTGCAGACGGCACTCGAAGTGAGCCAACGAGTTCTCCGAGATGACCATGTCGAAGGGAGTGGTTATAAACTCTGGTGGCTTTCCAGTATCGTCCTCGGGTACAAACTCAGTGCTGCGAGAGCCCAGGCCCTCCAGCTCAGCAATGCGATCGATGGTTCCTTCCATGCCCTTAGGCAGCTGAGACTCCATGATGATGCTACGCTTGCCCTGAATCTTCATTGTGGCAGTGGTCACAGCCTCGCCGTACTCATTAATAGCACGGCACGAATATTCGCCAGAGTCCTCGGGATAAACTGGTGAAATCTCCAAGATAACAAAACCAAAGTCGCAGAAGGTACGGAAACGAGAGCCCGCCTTCAATGGACGTCCATTCCAATACCATTCGACCTTCAGCTTGGGATCATCAGCAGGTGTAATACGAGCCTCAAAGTGAGCATTTTCGCCCTCACGCAGATTCTCAATGTTCTCCAGGGGTACAGTAAAGACTGGTGCCTTGCCCTTGGTCTCCTCGGTGGTCTCATCACGAGTACGCACCATGCTGTACTCCAGGTTGGCAATCTTCTCCAGACCTCCCTCCATGCCACGTGGCAGCTGCGAGTCCAAAATGAGACTAGCCTTCGATGCACACTTCAGAGTAGCGCGAGTGACATCCTCGCCGTACTTGTTGTGGGCACGGCACTCGTAGACACCAGAGTTCTCCTCGTAGCAGTACAAAATGTCCAGAATGACAATACCAAAGTCGTGGAAGGTGCGGAAACGATGACCATGTGGCAGTTTCTTGCCGTTGAAATACCATTCCACAACCAAATCGGGATCAGTAACAGGAGTAAGACGAGCCTCAAAGTGAGCGCTTTGTCCTTCAACCAATTTGGTGACGTCACAGATCTGAGTAATGAACTTGGGTGGCTCAGCGACCAGTGGTGCGCTCGTGTCGGTTTGCTGTCCTTGTGGGCACTCGAGCTCTCGAATCCTCTGCAAAGAGTCGGGCTGCAGACTGTCGTAGAAGACACCACCGCGTCCACCGCAGTTGAGGGTGGTGCGGGTAAAGTCCTCACCATACTTGTTCCAAGCTCTGCAAACATATTCACCACTATCGTGGTCCTGCAGATATGCAATATCCAACACAACATAACCGAAATCGGAGACGGTCTTGATGCGATTTGAGTGACGCATCAACTTGCCATTGTGATACCACTCGACCTTGAGCTCTGGATCGTTAACCGGGATCAAGGTGCACTCAAAGTGAGCCGATTGTCCGTCCTTCAGGCCCTGCAGCGGCTGAATGTGCGAGGTGAAGTGTGGCTTCTGACCACGTGGCTTCTCTACGCACTCCAAAGTGCAGCTGATCTCGGCTGAGCCGTACTTGTTGGTGGCACGGCAGGTGTAGGTGCCGGTGTCCTCAATCTTGGTACCCAGAACTTCCAGCGCAACAGTACCAAAAGCATAGATGGTACGCACACGGTGACTGGCCTCCAAGATCTTGCCATTGAAGAACCATTCGATGACCATGCTCTGGTCACCCAATGGAATTAGATTAGCTTCGTAGTGAGCCAACTCACCCTCACCAATGTCCACAATGTTGACGAACTCGGTGGTGAATCTTGGTGCAATACCCTGTTCGGGTTGCTCTGGTTTGCTGCCATCCTTGCGCAGTGAATCCTCCAGATCTTGAATCTGTTCCAGACCCTCAGCGCCCTTAGGGTGCTGAGTAGAGTCAATAATGTTGTCCTTGCTGGAGCAGAAGATGGTGGTGGAGGTGAATGCCTCGCCAGCCTTGTTCCAGGCTTTGCAGGTGTAGATACCCTGATCTCTTGAGTAAACCTCAATCATGTCCATGGTGACGAAACCGAATTCGGTGGTCATCTTAAAGCGAGATCCATGTTGCAATAGCTTGCCATTGAAGTACCATTCGATGAACAGATTTGGATCCTCCTTGGGCTCCACATTGGCCTCCAGATGAATGGCCTGGGCCTCCGACAAATGGAACTCCTGCTGCAATGGCTTGGTCCACACTGGTGGTGGATACTGAGTCTCCGGCTTGGTAGTCTTCTGAGCATAACGATTGGCCAGCTCCGCCTCGGTTTCCTGCACAGCTTCAAGGCCACTCTCGCCCTGAGGATGCTGGGTATCCAGGAACATGGTTTTGCCACCGGTGCACTTTAGCGTGCCCGAAGTAGTGGCAGATCCCTTGCTGTTAGTGGCCTTGCAAGTATAGATACCGCTGTTCTCAGCGTAGCTGTTGCTCAAATCCAGAGCACAGTAGCCAAAGTCATAGATGGACTTGAATTTAGCAGCTGCTTGCAGTGGTTTTCCATTGTAGAACCACTCGATGCCCATGGTGGGATCACGAGCTGGCTCCACATTGCACTCGAAGCGCACACTATCATTTTCCTTGCACTCAATGTTGTTGAGATGAGTGATAAACACAGGAGTCTCATAAGTAGGCTCTGGAGCATCGGGGCGACCCTCCTTGGGTGCCTCCAATTGTCCAATGCGTGGCAGGGAATCGGGATGCAAAGATTCCGACTGCAGCCAATGGCGATCTTCAATCTTGAGCGATGATGTGGAAACAGCTTCGCCGACTTGGTTGGTTGCCTTACAGGTGTAAATAGCAGAATCATCCTCGCGCAATCCATTGATCGAAAGGGTAACCAGACCGAAGTCGAAGGTGCTGCGGATGCGAGAACCAGTGGTCAAGGAGATACCATTCTTGAACCACTCGATGCGCAGATTGGGATCAGCGCGTGGCTCCACCTGGGCCTCCAGCAGCACATGCTGACCCTCGTGCAGTTTGTCGTGGCTCTGCAAGTGGGTGGTGAAAACTGGTGCCTGCTGTGGTGTCGAGTCCACAAACATTTCAGGCACACGATTCATGGCGGCCTCCTTCAAACGAATGGCCTCCCAAGACTCGGGGATCAAGGGTTGTCCATCGATGTTGGCCCTGGTCTTAACCTTCATGGCCGTAGAGGAAACAGCCTCACCGGCAGCATTGTAGGCACGGCACATATACACACCAGCATCTTCAGGCACCACCGCGTTGATGTCCAAGGTGACGAAACCAAAGTCGTGAGTAGTACGCAGGCGTGAACCCATTTGCAGTTCCACACCGTTGACGAACCACTCGAATTTCAGCGAGGGATCTCCCACGGGCACAACACGTGCTTCGAAGTGGGCGTGAGCACCCTCCCACAGCTCAGAGGGACCCGTTAGCAGTTGAGTGAAGATTGGTTTCTCGAACAGACGCTCGGGTTCGGTGGGACGTGGAGCGACTGGTTTCTCCAGCTGATGAATGCGACTAATGCTGTCGGGATGTTGGGTATCCATCAGAATGCTAGCCTCGCTAGCCACACGCATAGATGCGGTGGTTACAGCCTCGCCGAGTGGATTCACAGCACGACACATGTAGACACCCTCGTCCTCCTTGCGGATATGCGAAATGTCCAGGGAAACGTAGCCAAAGTCGTGTTGCTTCGTGATTCTCGAACTGTCCTCGATCAGCTTCTCATTGCGGTACCATTCGACCTTCAAGTTGGGATCTCCCACGGGGATCAGGCGTGCCTCAAAGTGCGCCGTCTGGTGCTCATTGATGCGATCAATGTTCTGCAGCGGCTGAGTAAACACTGGACGTTGGCGTGTGCCAGGTGTCTCGATCTCCTGCCTTTGATGTGGAGCCGCTGACTCCAGTTTGCGGATTTTCTCCAGACCCTCGGGATGCTGTGTATCCGAAATGATGGTGCCGCGTGGAATAACTCGCAGATTGGTTGAGGAGACGGCTTGTCCCAAAGCATTGACGGCACGCACCGAATACTCGCCAGCATCCTCGGCCACGGCATGAGTAATGTCCAGGGAAACGTAGCCAAAGTCGAAGGTGATGTGGAAACGAGCAGCAGAGGGCAAAGGTTTTCCATTGTGATAGAATTCAATGCGCAAGTTGGGATCATGCACGGGTGCGACCTGCGCCTCGAAGTGAGCGGTCTCGCCCTCATAGATCTCCGTGGAGCCACGCAGCTCGGCAGTGAAATGGGGTGGACCAATTGGATGATCACCGACCTCGGTACGAGTTGTCACTACCTTTGATTCCAGCTTCTGAATCTTCTCCAGAGCATCAGGATGTTGGGTATCAAGAATCATGCTGCGACGGTTCAACACACGCACATTACAGGTGTTGACTGCCTCGCCCAAAAGATTGGTCGCCTTGCACATGTAGGTGCCGGTATCCTCGCCATAGACATAAAGAATGTCCAAGGCGCAGTAGCCAAAGTCATGGGTGGTGCGATAACGATGGCCAGTGGGCAATTGCTTGCCGTTGCAGTACCACTCGACCTTCAGATTTGGATCATTGATTGGCTCCACGCGGCACTCCAAATGGGCGTGCTCGCCCTCCTTCAGATGCTCGAGATTTCCAAGTGGCGTTAAGAAGATTGGCTTCTGTCCTTTCTCCTCGACTTCCACCTTGCTGGGTGGTGCATAGTTCTCCAACTGACGAATCTTCTCCAGCCGCTGGGCATCAAGTGTATCCATATCCAGAGTCTTGTTTGCTGTAAAAAAAACCGTTTTAAATAAGATTTCAGGAGGTATTTGGGCATAATCTTTACCTGTTACGTTTACAGCACAAGTCGTGACAGCTTCTCCCACAGCGTTCTTGGCCCTGCACATGTAGGTGCCGGTATCCTCGGCATGGGCATACAAAATGTCCAGGGCAACGAAACCGAAATCATAGGTGGTCTTGAAGCGATGTCCTGTCTGGATGGGTCTGCCATTGCAGTACCATTCAACCTTCATGGTAGGATCGTTGACGGGTATAAGGGTGGCCTCCAGATGCACGGGAGTACCCTCATTAACCTTAGCATTACGCAACGGACGTCCGAACTGCGGACGCTCGGCGTGGAACTGATCCTCATCGGGTTTGCGCTGGAAGCGCGAGGCGTCCTCCAAATGTTGAATCTTGTGGAGAGCCTCCTCGTGCTGCGTCTCATGGATGATCGACGAACGGGACGAGACATTCAATCCAATGGTGTTGACAGCCTGGCCCAGGTTGTTGGTCACACGGCAAGTATACTCGCCGCTATCCTCAGCGTAGACAGTCAGAATGTCCAAGGCCGCAAAGCCAAAGTCGTAGGTGGTGCGGAAGCGATGACCGGTGCTCAGAGGCTTACCGTTGTGGAACCACTCAACCTTCAGGCTTGGATCGGGGTAGGGTTCAATGCGGCACTCGTAGTGGGCGCTCTGACCCTCCTGCAGATTGGTGGGGCCAATCAGTTTGGTGACAAACACTGGAGCCGTGGTGACGGTATATTCTTCCTCCTCACGTCGCTGATACTTGCTGTGATCCTCTAGTTGATGGATCTTATGCATAGCAGCCTCATGCTGGGTCTCCAGCTGAATTGCTGTCTTTGACTGCACAATCAGCGAAGCAGAGGTAACGGCCTGTCCAAGTTCATTGACGGCACGGCAGGTGTAAGTGCCGGAATCCTCGGGATTCACGTACTTCATGTTGAGTGCCACATAGCCAAAGTCGTGCATGGTTGTGGTGCGATTGGAGGCCTCAATGGGTTGACCATTGCGCAGCCATTCGACCTTCAGATTGGGATCTCCCACAGGAATCAGGCGGGCTTCAAAGTGGACGGCCTGATTTTCGGCCACACGAACGTCTCTCACGGGCATTGTGAAGACCGGAGCTTGGGAAACGAATTCCTCCTGGACACTGGTCTTTTGACGCTTCGATCCATCTTCCAAATGCTGCAGACGTGGCAAGGCCGTTTCGTGCTGCGACTCTAGGTAAATGGACTTCTTGGTGTGCACAACGGCAACAGCTGAGGTGATGGCCTCACCCACGGCATTGTAGGCACGGCACGTGTAGGTGCCGGCATCCTCGGGGAGGGTGGACATAATGTCCAAGGCCACGAAACCAAAGTTGCTCGTCTCCGTGAAGCGAGAGCCCGATTTTAGGGGCAAATTGTTGTGGTACCATTCCACACGCATGGAGGGATCCGAAACGGGAATCAAGCGGCACTCAAAGTGAGCACGTTGGTTCTCCTTGATCTCTACGTTCTTCAACGAAGTGGTAAAGACCGGAGCCTGCTTTGTGCTCTCGTCAATCTCCTCGCGACGGCTGTAGCGGGAACGATCCTCCAGATAATGGATCTGCTCAAGACCCGCCTCGTTCTGGGTAACAGTGACAATTTGCTCGCTGCTGCGGCACTGCAACTCAACCTGAGTCTCATCGGAGCCAATTAAGTTGACGGCACGGCAAGTGTAAATGCCGGAATCCTCGGCAATCAGGCCCACAATGTCCAGAGCAACATAGCCAAAGTCATGAATAGGACGGAAACGGTGTCCCACAGTAATGGGGCGTCCATTCTTAAACCATTCAACCTTCAGGTTCGGATCGGTGACCGGCTCAATCTTGCACTCAAAGTGGGCATGTGCGCCCTCACGAGTGTTGGTCAGACTCTTGGGATGGGTAAGGAAACGGGGACGAATATTGATCACTTCGTCGACGAACTCATTGCGACGATAACGCGATGAATCCTCCAGATATTGAATCTTCTGCAAACCCGACTTGTTCTGCGTCTGCGAGTCAATCAAATCATTGCGAGCAATGATGCGCACGGAGCAGGAGGTAACAGCTTCTCCCAGCTGATTGCGGGCCTGACAGGTGTAGACACCCGAATCGATAGCATAGCAGCCAAGCAGATCCAAGGCCACATAATCGAATTCATAGGCTGGACGGAAACGATGACCCGTCTTTACAGGTGTACCATTTACCAACCACTCGATCCTCATGCTGGGATCACCCACAGGCTGCAGACGACACTCCAGATGGACATTGGTGCCCTCCATGGTCTCGATGTTGTGCAGAGCACGTGTAAATTGAGGTGCCTGCATCACAGTGATGTCCTCCTCACGATGATGACGACGACGGGAATCCTCAAGCAACTGAATTTGCTCCAAGGATTGCTCGTTCTGGGTCTCGGTCACCACATCGGTGTGATCAATGACACGCACACAAGCAGAGGTGTGTGCAGATCCCAAATGATTGGTAGCACGCACGGTATACTCGCCGGAATCGGCTGCCGAAGCCTTGATAATGTCCAGGGCCACGAAACCGAAATCGTAGTAGGTACGGAAACGGGAACCCACAGTAACTGGGCGACCGTTATGGAACCACTCAACGCGCATTGTAGGATCACCCATGGGTTCCAGACGGCACTCAAGATGAATGTTCTTGCCATCATGGATGGGCTTGGGATCGGTCAGGGGCTGCACAAAAACGGGCTTCGACTTGGAGATCTCCTCGATGTCGTATTGTGGCTCAACAAATGGTTTATTCTCCAGGTTCTGGGTCTTCTCATAGAGGCCGCGGTGCATGCTAGATGTGTCGATGCTGGAACGAGCTATAACAGGAAAAAGATGGAATCAAATTAGTTTAGGAGTTTCTGGCCTATACGGTTCTCTAGGTTGATTGTACTCACTTTCCACTACCATCGTTGCTTGCAATTGAGCTTCACCTAGCTTGTTCCTAGCCACCACGGTGTAGACACCTGCATCCTCTGCGCGCACCTGGGAAATGTCGAGAGCGACATAACCAAAGTCGTAGTAGGTCTGGATGCGATTAGCGGCGGTGATAGCGCGTCCATTGTGGTACCATTCAATCTGCATGCCCAGATCGCTCTGGGGCTCGACGCGTGCCTCAAAGTGAGCGCGTTGACCCTCCAGAATCTTGGTGGTGCCCTTAAGGGGACCCAGGAAACGTGGTGCCTGAGTGATCGAGGTTTCCTCTTCCTCACGACGGCCATAACGCGATGAATCCTCCAAGTGCTGAATCTTTTGCAGACCACCTGGATGTTGAGAGTCCGAGACAATTTCCTTCTTTGAAATGACCGTCAATTGGGCGGTGGTAATATCCTGGCCCATAGCATTGTATGCACGGCAAGTGTAGGTGCCGGCATCGTAGACAATCAACTGCTTGATGGTCAGAGCCACATAGCCAAAGTTATGGTAGGTTGTAATACGCGAGCTGGCCTCCAAGGGTTGTCCATCCTTGAGCCACTCAACGCGCATGGTCGAGTCTCCGACGGGTTCGAGGCGTGCCTCGAAATGCGCATGCGCGTGTTCGCGTAAATCGAATTGGTTTTGGATTTGCGTCTTGAATTGGGGTGGGGCAATCGCCTCGGGTGCCTCCTGGACCAAACGACGCTGCTGAGACTTGCGGTAGTCCTCCAATTCCTCGACCTTTTCAATGTAACGCTGCTGCTCGGGAATGCCCAGATCAGCAGTTACCTGGGAGCGTGTATGGACACGAATGGTGGACTGACTGATGGCTTCGCCAATGCGATTCACGGCACGCACGGTATAATTACCGGCATCCTCGGCACGCAGATGCAGTATGTTCAGGGAGACATAGCCAAAGTTGAAGATGGCCGTGATGCGGGAACTGGCCGTAATGGGAAGACCATCCTTGTACCATTCCACACGCATGCTGGGGTCATTGACAGGGGTTACCTGCGCCTCAAAGTGCACATTTTTACCCTCCTCGAATTCTCCCAGATCTCGCAATGGACGTATAAATTGTGGAGCTTGATTCAACTGCTCCTCTGAGCTCTCCTGGCGCTGATAGCGCGAGTAATCCTCCAACTGATTGATGTACTGCAAACTATTGGGATTCTGCGATGTTTGCTCAATCGAAGGACGCTGCACCACCGACAAAATGGCACGGGATTCGGCCACGCCGCTGGCATTGCTCACACGGCACATGTACTCGCCAGAGTCATGGCCCATAATGCTCAGCAAATCCAGAGCAATGAAGCCAAACTTGAAGACGGATGTGGCGCGAGCACCTAGAAAAATAACAAAATGGTTTGATTAGAAGAGTAGGAGCAGAGAAGCAGTTAAGTCAGCTTACTGGCTGCCAGTGGACGTCCATTGAGGAACCATTCGACTACCATGCTAGGATCACCGACTGGTTCAATACGCGCCTCCATGTGGACACGGCCACCTTCGGTCTGCTGCACATTCTGCAGTGGTATGATGAACTGTGGTGGCGGATACACGCGATCCTCCTCACCTGGACGCAGATGGGGCTTGGCGCGCACTACATGACGCAAATAGATGATTTCAGGACCGGGAATTTGCCTAAAAATAGAAAATAAATTAGAGTTCAAAGGCTTTATAGACTTGTGTATATGATACTCACTCAGGCTCGATAACTTTCGTTGGTCTTGGTAGATTAAGACGCCTCTGTTCGTGACTTGGTTGCTCTCTGGGAACTTCGACATAGAGTCTTGCCCGATTCGCAGTCGAACCGGCAATATTTTGTGCTGTACACTGATACCAGCCAGCATCGCTGGCCCTCACAACTGGTATCTCCAGGCAGGTGGCGCCACCATCGATGCCCACAAAGCGTTCAGCAGTGGATGAGATTTGAACGCCATCCTTTTGCCAGGTAATTCGTGGCACAGGTGTGCCAATGGCATTGGCACTCATGCTAATGGGTTCACCTTCGCGCACAGTCATTGTACTGAAACGTTGAACAAATTGTGGTGCAACAACCTGTTCCTTCTCCAGCACATTCAGCTGTGCCTCGATGGCCACCTCACCGGCCTTATTACGTGCCAAACACTGCACAGCTCCGGCATCCATGCGGGTGACATTGGTGATCATCAGCGAGTGACTGCCGGACTCATTGACCAGAATCTTATGCGAGGCATCGTCGCGCACTTGGCGACCATTGATAAACCAAAAGACCTCGGGATAGGGATTGCCAGTGACACGGCAATCAAAGCGAGACATGCGTCCCTCGGTTACCTCGCGATCTCCGAAGGCCTTGACAAAGTTGGGTGGCAAAGCTTTGCCAGTTTCCAGCTGCTCGGCCATGGGATCTACTGGCTTGGGCTCATAAGCCGTCTCTGTGGCGGGCTCAACAGCCAGCACAGCGGAGGAGACGACACAACCCTGCAGATTCTCGGCGAGCAGAGTATAATGGCCACCATCCTTGACATTGGCGTTCTTTACACGCAAAGTGGCAACGCCACTTGAATAAGAGATCTCATACTTTTGGGATGCCACCAAACGCTGTCCATTGTGGAACCAGGTGAGACGTGGCTTAGGATTGGAACCGATGCGTGCGGTGAAGACGGCATCGGAACCCTCAATGAGCTTGGAGCTACGGGGCTTCTGCGACAATTGTGGTGCATGCGCAGGACCCAGCGAACGATCCAGCTCCTGGGAGAGCTGAGAGTCCTGCTCGTAGCCGGAGCGACGTGTAATAGCCTCACGGAATGAGACCTCACGCAACAGTCTATACTCAAAGGTATCCACGCGGAACTCCTCCTCGATGGACGTATACGAATACCCATTGGAGTAGATGTTCTTCTCCAGATTCTGGATGGGTGCTGGCATTGGCGTGGGCATAGGTGCACCCTCCGGTTGAATGTAGACACTGCAGATGGCCTCGCCGTATTGATTGCGTGCCGTACAAGTGTATTCACCCTCGTCTCCGGGGCCAATCTGATTGATCAGCAGGGATACATCTCCGGTGGCTTCGTTATAGCTCATTCGGAACTTTTGCGACTCGAGAAGTGGTGCGCCTTTTCGGGTCCATGTCACGAACGGCTTTGGGTTGCCACGCAGTCGGCCCTCGAACAGGGCGTTGCCACCCTGCGCGAAGCGTGCGTTCTTGAAGATTTGCTCGAACACAGGCGGTGAAATGTCGCCCTGGGCATAGACGTGTGTCAACGACGGCGGTACGTAGGTGCCTCCAATACCGCCTTGGTGTTGCACTGTAAAAAATTAAGGAGCTATTTAGTATAAATGGAAACATTTGTATTACAAAGCGAGAGCGGATGAAATTGAATAAATTTAAAAAATTTAATTTATATTAATATTAATTAATTAAATTAATGTAAATTAAATTTATTCGAATTTTTATTAATTGTTATGGTAATTAGATTTTATGATTTTAGTAAATTTTCTAAACTTGTCAAAGTAACTTGGGTAAAGTGATTAAAACTTTTTAAATTCCCTTTTAATGCTCAGTAGAGTCCAAATAGTTGCCTAAGTAAGCCATAAAATTATTTACCAAGAACTTGAATTATAGATAAATTGTCGGTTTAGATTACTTATATTTAGAAGTTGGCACACGCATCTGAAATCTATATTTATTTATAAACATCTATATATAAATAAATCTCATACATATATAGTTATAATTATCGTATATATTCAGTAGATAAATAAATATATACAGAGGTGTGGCTTTGTTTTGGTTTGTCCAACTCAAACAGGTGTGAGCACAAACAAACAAAGATCAGCTGTTTTCATGCTCTCACTTCCTGTCTCTCTCTGACTCTCTCTCTCTATTTCCTCTCTTGCCTTATGCGCAGAATCGCTGCCTTCGGCAAATGATCTTCGGCAAACAGTATAAGAGTTTGCCGATTTGTTATTTACATGAGGTACTCTCACGCTCTCTCAGATCCTCAGAATGTAAACAAAACATGTGCAGTATAAGAGTTCACTCTTATACTAGCATCACTTGTATATGTATTTATGGATATGTATGTCAGTGCAGTGCACGGCATTAAATTTTGGCAGTTGAATAAATTGATTTATAAATAGACTCGAAATTTCTTTGTTGCCTGTGATTATCAATTAGGATTTAAGTGGTGAAATATAAGATGTGAAATGGAATATAAGTAATGTGTGTGCACATACTTATTTAATGACTCATACTTTAATGTTCTCATTAGCAATTATGTATAACATTTTTAGGTAAATCTCTTGAACATTTCTCAAAACAAATCTATAGATTTTTCAAGTGACTCATTTTTAATAAATATATACATATATTTTCTAACATATAGGCCGATGAATCATTAAGTTTATATAATTTATACATTTATATTTATGAAATACACAATTTTGATACATTTAAAAGACTGACAAAGAAATACTTTAAAGCGTACGCAAATAATACCATCGAAAAGCAGTTTTTTGTATACATTTCTCTTACAACAGACTAAATTGTAACGAAATATGACAACTGATATGTAATACACGAAATTTGTAGACGATTTGTAGTATGTTATTGTCGTTAACTTAAGGAGTAAATAAACAGAGACTTGGGGAATATCGTAGACTGAAACTGGTCCAATTTGTCAGCTCAAATATCCAATAATCAACAAGTTGTTCATTTTGTTACATGAAGGATTTTAAAACAGATTTTGGGGTCTTCAAAAATGCAATATGATGATCGTATGATCCTTGGGACAACTTTCTGATTTGACCCAAAATGCCTATGTAATGATTAAAGCAGTTGACTGAGCATGCAAATGTCAAAGGTTACAATGCAAGTGAAATGTGAAAACTTTTAGCTTTTCATGCGAATGGAAATTCCTTAGCAAGTGCTTGGGTACAGTGGGTATTCTAAATCCACGGTTGTGAATCCCACTGTCCAGCTGCAACTTGTGGAAATCCATTGTAGCTGGTTAAGTGACAGCATGATCGATTGCTCGATTGACAGACGGACTGACCTCGTTGCTGAGTAGTGATTTGACTCCGTTGAACATGTTGCTCAGTTCGGCTAATCCTCTGCTGCTGATGCTGCTCTTGGGTGGAGTGTGAGTACTCCTGGGTGGAGTACTGCTCCTGATGTTGTTGTTGCTGCTGCTGCTGCTGGTACGGGTTCGGATTTTGTCGTTGCATTTTTAAATCGTTATATATCACTATATATCATTGAAAAAATGGCAAACAAATCGAATGCAGTGGGAACTGCACTTAAATGAAAAAACACCTCTCGATCACTTAATATTTCTCTTTGATTTGCTTCTTCACTTTTATCTTTTAGATACTTAATACGAATATATATTTCGCTTCTTTATTGCTGAAATTGAATATAAAATTAGAAAAGACCATTAAATATGTGAATGCATTTTCACATTCACATTTATCACAGAGACATTTTCAGATCTCGCACACACTTGAAATAACTTGTTGTTTTTTTGTCGTTTCTTTTTAAACCAATATATATATTTTTATATTTTCATTTATATATTTAAAGAAAGATTTCTTCATGTTCATCGTCACTATCACAGCATCTATCCTTCTTCATATTCATATACTTTGCCTGTGAGGCATTTTCGTGCTATTTTTAGCTCGAATTTTCACTACAAACACATGTCACACACACACACACACACACAGACACAGATAGATACGAAGACGAGCAGAAGTCGGTGGTAGTAGCTTCTTATTTTTCACAGTTCTATTTTTAAAAATATAGATACGTGTTTTTCTTTCTGGTATTTCCATTAATGCGAAAACTCAATTGCAGTGTAGATTTTAGTGTACATTATCGCAGCTATTGCAGGCCTGTAATCCTTTGGCCAGAATGAGCCAGGATAATGCACACAGTACACACAGCTGCTTGAGTTTCAGATATATCTAGATGTATCTATAAGATATATATCTATTTTTTGAACAGATCGCATATTCATATACGAGTATTCTATCTATATGCACATCTCACACGAATTCACAGTCCATTCGTTAAATTGGGTGCGGACCCAACGATCCCAAAATCGAGGAGGATCGTACAAGTCAGAGGAGGCGTAGGGGGAGGGGGTGCGTTGCCGAATCACCCGTCGCTTCACGACACGAAGCGACAACGAAGCGATCGTGTGGATCGTATCGGTTATTTTTAGATATTTAGCGCACTGAAAAATTCTTTCGGAATTTTTTTCAAAGTGGTTACGAAACCAAAACCGAAAATTTTCATCCAACAATTTATTCCTTTTTTCTTTATTAATTTTCACTGATTTTTCACACTGATCCTTACGTTATTGCGTTATCCTTTCGACGTTCTATATATGCTGCGACTATTATTCGTAAAAAAAACTCTATGCGAAACTATACGGCGATATATATATACATTCGAATATATATATATATAGGTACCGATTATATATGTACTTCTTTTAAAATAGATCTATTTTCAAACTGTTTCAAGTCATAATCCCCGAGACTGAAACCAAGACGTCGATCGTTTGTGAGGTGCGAGCGAAGAATGACAAAATATCTTTGAGAATGCGATCAAATAGCTGCAACAAGGCACACGAATCCGAGAGATACAACGCTCGTCAGTGTGTGTGTGTGTGTGTGTGTGTTTGCTTCGGGTGCTACACTCGCTCCACACGAGATATTTTTGCACTTTCCACACTGCTTGGGAAAACTCTGAGAGCGCGATACGCTACACTCACTGTGGGGGGCATATGAGTGTTGTTGGGCACTTGTTTAATCTCTAAAACTGGCTCTACTGGTTGCATCTTTTTATAGACGACTCTAAGCATTGCTGCCAAGTAGCTTAGAGATTAATATTACAAGAGCAGTGAGTATGTACACAGTAAAAAATCGTTCAGTATTCCATACTTAGTTTATTTATTTAGTTTTATCTAAGCTTGGCTTTTTTTCCAGTGTAGACACCTTGGTCAATTTGTCTTCAACTCTTCTTGGCTTTCCGCAGTTTGTCACAAGCAGAACATCACAGCTACCACGTAAGTCTGCACTTCCAACGGGTATGCTCTTTTACAGGTCTCTCAAACATACTTTTCGGACTGCTTCACCCAATACCCAAACTGCTGTGTCTTTTCAAGCAGAACATATCTTATCTAGCGATCCAATTTTATAAAGTTTGCCCAGCAATTTGGCTTTGCGAGAAACTTCTGCTCTCTTTTTTTCTCTCTCGATCTGCTCGCTATCTTGTGTTTCGGCAAGTGTTCGGCTTTTGAATAAGTTGGCTAAAAATATATTACGATTTATTTTTGACACGTATTTTTCAACATTTTTTCAATGCAGAAGAAGAATTATAAAAAAGAAATTCTAGATACTGTCAAAAGTGAACACTAAAAAGTGCATTTAACTTAACTTTTGTTAAATGCAGTATAAAATTAATAAAACTTAACTATATAAAGACGATTTCTTGCCTATATAAATTTATATATCTTGAAAATTTCAAACTTTTTCCAACACTTTTGAATTATTTGTATTCTTTCACCTTTCAAAATTTCCACACAATTTATTTGATTTGTCTAAAATTAAAAACACACACCACTAAAAATCTTGGCTCGCTGACCACATTCGAATAGATATAAACTGATTATTCATTTCGCGTCTTAATCATCGACCCAGTAGAAAGAAGCAGCAAAGGCAGAAGCAAAAAGAAGACGCCTTTGGTAATAAACTTTCCATTTTCTTTAGACGTTGTTATATAGTTTTGGTTTTGCTTTGTAGTCTGTAACAAATTGCAATCGACTTGAATTGCATTTTTGTTTTGGCCTTATACGGCTGCTTATAGACTTGGCTTAGCCTTTGAGGGGCGCTCTATAAGGCTCTAAACGTAGCGACCTGGTTGGCAATGGACCTGGTGGTAAAGAGCATATAGTGTAGCTTAAGATTGTGGGCAGTAAAAAATGTGTGAAGCAGTAAACAGTTTTAAACAAAGACTAAAAGAGCTGAAGAGCTACTAAATTTTATCATGAAGATTTGGCTTTATGACAAGCAGATATAGTTGGTTTTAGACTACTGCCCCGTCTCTTTTTATATGAAAAACTCTTCTACATTTAAATAAAACATAAAAATAGTTTCTAATTGATTATTCGATTTTACGAGGCCTTTACCAGTCGACTACACTCGACTTTCCCACTAGTTTCTTGCAATTTGTTGTTGGCCAACTATTTTGATTTTTTAATTGTTAACATGCTTGACGATTTTTGCGCGTTACAGTTACGAAATCATGCGAATCACCGTGCGGAGTAGAAGAACAACAGTTTTAAGCGGCAGCTGCAGGCAGACTGTCAGCAGTAGCAGATAAAAATGTATCTACAAGTCAGTGGCAGAGCGATAAGCTAAGCAGTCAGCCAGCCAGCATATCCAATCTGTCAAGTAGCTAAACAAGAACATTAGAGCACAGTTAGCCGGTTCTGCAAGATGAGCAGAAAGCCAGTAGATTGCAGCGATGCGCTTCAAAATGTATCTGTTAGCTGGTATCTTGTATCTTGTCAGCTGTGTGTGAGATTAGCTCTGGCGTATCTTATCAGCCGTCTTAGCTGAAGATTTGCAAAAACATTCGCTAATTATGTCATTGGTTTGGCATGCTGTTGGCCAAACAAAATACCAACTAAATAACGCTACATACTCTTCATTTTTTAATTAGTATTATTAATCTTTTAGTGAATCATTAATAGGTAACAAGTAATTGTATATAATTGCAAGAAAAGTAACTTAAATTAAGTTGTTTTTTGTTGTGTGTTGTGTGTGTTTAGTTGCTCGTTAGTTAGTTTCCCATTGCTCAGTTGGAGGAGAAGTAGGAGAAGAAGGAGGGTAACTTCAATTTACTGCAAACAAGAAGAAGAATCAATTAAAAAATAGGAGAAGAATTTAACATTTTACACACATGTTGAATGACGAGGATGAGCAGTTGAACGTATGAAATGAATGTGTTCCCAAAAACAAGCGACCCCAAGCAAAGCCCCTTAGCATCAGATACATTTGTATCTTATTGCCACTAGCACACACGCAGTTGTTGCTGCTGCCTCAGAGAGTTGTGTTTTAATTCGGTTTTGCCGCTTGGCATCAAATTTCGCGACCACTGCAACCATTCAACAAACCCAGAAAACCGAAACGAAACGAAACGAAATAAAATGAAATGAAACTCAGCGAATTGTTGCTGTTTGCTTGTCGATTGCTGCTGCTGCCTTTGAGGCAGCTTTGAGCTGCGATCTGCGGGTGCGGGCTGTGCCCCAAGCTGCATGCCAAGCGGCAATTTAAGTATAAAATGTCCAAATGTGGTCGTTTTTCATATCAATTGTTTATGCGCGTACAGCAACAACAAATTTACTAAGTAAACAATCACGAACTTTAAATACGCTGCCTATAAGTTAATGTACCTCACTAAATATATACTTCTGTATTCTTTACTTTACTTTTGGGTCATAGTTCATAACTTATCTACACAGATTTGTAAAGATTTGCAACAAAAGTCTTTAAGAAATCATAGTACTCCCTGGAAGTGTATAACAATTAGACACAAGACTCACTGGAGATGCCAAGATAGGCGACTCCTTATCCCTCCCACGCCCTCGCTCTCACTCTCTCTCTCTACCTCTCTGTTACTCTATCTCTCCCTCTATCTTTATCTCTTGCTCACTCTTTCGCTGGCTGTAAATGAAAGTTGCAATGTGCTGCGATGCGGTGCGTGTGGTTGTAATCTATATTTAGTGATTTTACATGCGGTGCCTCAAAAGATATTCGAAATATGTTCGACACACTCTCACACACACACACTGTCGTACATATGTATTGGTGCATTGGTATACTTGTGCCTGGGCATAGCCCATTTGTAGCTAGCAATTTTCCAGATCGCTGATGGAAATTGTTGAAATGAAAATGTTGTTGATGCATTAGTTTATGAATTACGACTAATCAAGTCTGTGCACGTCTTTGTTAAGTAAACAAAACTAAAGCCAAAACCAAAACAAAACAATAACAAAAAGCAATTCTTAGATCTAAACTAATTTATAGTTAGTTCTAGTCTAGTTTACCTGCTTGTGGCGTCTGTAATTGCGGCTCTTTGCTAAAGTCCGAGATGGAAACAGTTTTGGTGCTCACGTAACTGATAGACTCGATCGTAGTCTCCCATTTCTGAAATGTATTGATTGTATCGCTGCGCAGTGCACGCGAGGAATTCGTAGTGCCATTGCTGCCCTTCAGTGGCGTGGAGGAGCGCAACGACATGGTCGATGTGGCCGAACCAAGGGAGGAGCTGCCCGGAGATTGGGAGGCTGTGGTAGAGGATGAAAAGGAGGCCGATTTGCGTAGAGGCGTCTTGTTGTTGATAAGTGGCTCTTCAAACGATTGTTCCTTCTTGCTGTCTTCTTCCTCGGTGATGAGCAGACTCTCTGTCTGAGTTCCCTGATCTGTAACAGGAGAAGGAGAAGAGAGGGAGAGTAGATATTAGCATATTTTTGACAGAAGGGTTCACCATTGAAAAAAGATCCCTTTTAACTCTGGCTCATACAGCGCACACCGTTACTTTTAGTATTGTGCTTGCTTCGTCTGGCTGATAAAAACAACAGAGCTTAGCGATAACATTTACTATAGAAGCTTTTCTTTTCGCAATCCCAAAGTATCTTGTATCTTTAGGGTGTGAAAAGATGTAGGCCCACAAGTCTTTTCTTCAACCCATTTTCCGATTTTGCAGGCATATGCAGAGTTTGTTATAGTTTATATTGTTGGTATTCCTAGTCTATTTGTTGTTGTGCATTTAAATGTTTGTACTGTTCGAATTTAAACAATTAGTTTGTTATTTACGAGCGCAGTTTCGCACTTGAATGTTTGCAGAAAATGCGAATATTGTTGATTTCAATTTGAATGCTAGAAACTTGGCCCAAATTTCATTGAATGTGAAATGAAATGCTCAACTGTTTCTCAGTTTCGTAGTTTTCTTGGTACCCCCTGAAGCCCCCGCTGTGTGCAGTGCATTTTCGCCATTGTTCGTTGCGATGTTTTTGCTAATTTACAGCGTGCGTATAAATAAATGTGTTGCCAAGATTTTGGCACTCGCTTTTTTTTATGCTACTCAGTTAGCTGGCAGGGTCAACGCGTGCCAGATCGAGTATATGTATCTATATAGTCTATAGCTGAGTGTATAAAGACAGTCTGTCAACGAGGATTATGTAATTGAAATGAAATTGTATGCCTGAGATTTGAATTTAAATCTTTTTGTTATATTCATTTTGACTTTGATTTCATTTGATATTTTGTGCTGTTTTTGTGCTTCCCGCTCTAGATAATTAAAATATATAAGAAGACATTAAAAATGTTGTTGGCTATGCTTAAGTGAAATTGAAGTGCTAAAAGTTTTCTGGCACATTCCAATGCGATTTGCGTAGTTTTTGGCGATTAACTCGTCGATTTTTCCCGGGCTTTGGCTTCTGTTTTATTACATTATCAATGTGGGCGAGGAAACAATTTAACGATGCGGGCAACTGCTGCGTATACTTAATATCAAATATTGTTGGCTTTTATCCACATCTATAAGTATCGAGCATATTGTGCCTTAAGGCAAATAATCATTAACCAAAATACATATATGTATATACTCTCTACTCGTAATTATTTATGTGTCTTTTGAGCTAGCGACGTTGACACACACTCATGCGGAAATATCGCATTATTTATATGGGACAAGTGCCAGTATCTGCGCCTGTATTTCTATCTGTGTATCTCTGACTCTTTGTGGTCACTTTTGTTGGCCAAAATGTGCAAATAATTCAAATTGAGCACTCATTATCCTCGAACTGAAATAAAATACTCGCTACGTCGCAGTTATTAGATTGACATATTGCACAGGAAATGCCAAGCACAAAGAATTCAGACAGTCTTTCTAGTATTTGTTTAAATAACTAATATAAATTACTTAAACTTAAAATTAAATATGTCACAGCTCTATAAACAAAAGAATTCTCTGAATATTTTAAGTATTTATTTTCATAACTAATTTGGTTTTGTGAAACCAGAACAAAAACTTAACTAAATGTGTCACAACCACAACCTAAATCCCAAAAAATTCCTTCTGCTCTGAGTTTAAACATTTTTACTCGCAGTTTTCTTATTTAGAACCCTGTGCTTAAAAAAGTGCAGAGGAATATAAGTTTGTCAGTAAAGAAATGTGCCTGAATAGCAGAAAAGGACTGCCAGACACTAAAGGGACACGAATTGAGTTACTTTAAAAGATGGAAGAAGGTATTACTAAGGACTATATGTTAGTCAAGGAAAAACTGGTTTGTTTTGAAGGAAATTGTAAGCCAAACATTCCTTCTAAGCTTTGTTAGAATCGGCAACTTTTGCCTATAGTACAAAGGGTTTGAGCATGGAAAACTGTTTGGAATTTCTCAATAAAAACTTTGCAAGGATTACTTATATTTAATAAATCCCATATAAGTACACGGTCTTTTGCAGTCGACTCCCCCAACAGTAGTTCTACCCAGTAGAGGAATGTAGCATAACTGCATACACATAGTTCTCCGCTCTTCATTGATAGTTTCAGCTGGATTACAAGTTGGGAGTGTTGGGAAAGGAGCCAGGAAAGGGGTCAGAAATGTTGAATTCAATTTTAAGTAGCAAAATAACATTTTGTGTGAGTCGCGTTGAGTTCACTTTGATATTTTTAGAAATTGCCTAATTAATTTAGAAAAACCATAGAGAGAGAGAGATGAGAATGTTTGTGTAGCTGCCGCATATTCATCACACAAATATTCTATACGAATTTTCTCCCAAAACCCGAAAGCCGAGAGAGATTTAAATCTTTCAGTTTTGAATCTTTTGGTGGACACTTTTTGTATTTTATTTGTCTTGTGTTGAAAAACGCGTGGCAATAAAAATCGAGGCAAAGTTTTCATTTTCGCAGAGCCTAAATCATTTTGCTTTCGTTTGGAAAAATTGTTAAATTTGTTTGGGTTTAGAAAACGAGTTGGACTCGGGGAAAGCATTATGAAAACATTGTGTGATGTGTTTATATAAAATTGGCGAATGTGCCAAAAAAATGCTACACAAGGTCATAAAAGAGAGAGAGAAGTAAAACAAAAACAAGCCAGTGAAAAGTGGAAGAAAAACTTTAAGCAAAGTTGTGAAAATCTTTTTTATAAAGTTGGCAAATTTATGTTATGCATAGCGTATAAGTTTGCGCAGAAAATGAGCATTTTAATGAATCATTTAAATCTCAAAATTTAGCCATATGTTTGCAGCAGGCCACAGCGAATTTAATTTATATTTTTGCCAGAAATTATCGCGCAATTATCGCACAATTTAGACAACTTGCAGCTAGTAATAGACAATTGTAGAACAAATGATTCAGACGTTTTTTTTACTAGCATGAAATTGGTTGTAGTTGTCACTCAGTTGGCCTAATGACTCGGATAATTTGGCCAAGAACGTGTGCAGATTGGCAGGCACTACAGAATTGTGTGTCACTCGCAAAAAATGTTTTAACTCGAATCAGCAGACTATAAATAGTTCTTTAAACAGGTAAACCAATTTTTGGTCAGTGTCAAGGACATTTTGGACTAGTTTTCAGCTTGACAGGCCTTAAAATTCAAGTCGAGACAGGTCGCAACACGTTCGAAAAAGTCTGTTTATGTCTGGTGTGTCTTTAATGTTTCAAATTATTTCAAATTGTTTCGAATTGTTTGCATACTGCGCGTTTGTTTTCAGCTCTTTTTCTTGGCAAAGAGCCGACAGTGAAAACTTTGAAAATTTGTAGAAAAATAGATAAATAAACATTGCTGAAAATGAAATAAATCATTTATGAGTAGCACACAAAACACACACACACACATACACAGAGACCACTCACCGTGTCCACAGTCGGTCAGTGAGACACCCACACATGGATTGACTCTCTCTCTCTCGCTTCCTCTCTTAGTCAAACAAACGTTTGCCTTAATAATTGTATACTATATTCTTTTTGATGAAATATTATTCGAAATATTTTCACGACAAGATGTTGTTGAACAAGAAGAGGAAAAACAACACTTGGATGTTCTCAACGAACCATCTGGCCAACTGCTAATTGGCTGACCCAATTTGAAGGTTTCTAGTCTTAGTCTTAGCCATTTGACAAGTTGACCTTAAACAACAAGAATATGCTGTCTACTCATCCAACTGTCCATCAATAATTCAAGATTAATCATAAGTGAACCTTGTAGTTGATAAAGTGCATAAACAAAATGCTGAAAAATGTTGAAAAATCATTTTCCATTTGCACCGTTTGTTTATTTTATGCACATTAATCTCACTAGCAAGTTTTAACCAGATTTTCAGTTTCATAAATTCATATTCAACGATCAGTTGGCGCCATCTATCGTCAGTAATTTTTTACGGTAAATTTCCCACACAAATACTTAAGCAATTAATTACAAATTTCACTAGATAATGAGAATATATTTTCTTTGCCATGATCAACGATCAGCTGGCGCCATCTAACGTCAGTTTCGAGTTCGAAAAGAAAGCTTTTACGCAGTAGTTGTCAGAAATTACACATAGAGGGCGCTCATAAAGCTTTCAACGAGTGTAAACTTTTAAAATCAGTTCGAAAATTTCAGAAAGTAAAGAAAAACTTAGGCATCGTTTCAAAATTGTTTTATTATGATTTTTTTTCGACAAAAACACAAGTAATACTATAGTCGCTTCGCTAAAAACTTAGTCGAAGGCTGCGGCTAGTTAATGATCCCGTCGATCGAAGGATCCGCAGGATTGTGCAACACGTACAAAGAAATTAAAACGAAACTTGTACATTAAATTAAATCAAATGACACACAGGAAAAGCTATTAACTTTGGCATGAAACAAATGATAGAAATAAATAAATATTGTAATATACGATTAAGTATGATTAAATAGTTTGCTTAGTATCTAAATCCACGATTTGTGCTCGAAACGTTCAAATTTCCGGTGGTGCTGGCCGCGCCCAGAGGATTTGCAGCGGTGCAAACGTAGCTGCCATTGTCGTCTGCAATCAAATGAATCAAAGTTTTGGTTTTAATGAGCAGTTCGAGTTGTTGTTGTCGGATTTACCCGGATATGCCTGAGGCAATGTTAAGCGGCACACGCCATTCCGGTATTCAATGTGATGATGGTTAGTTGGACTGGTCTGCTCCAAATGGTTGCCATTGTGGGTCCAGTTAACCTGCGGCTGCGGATGCGCCTGGACAATGCACTCGAATCTCGCTGTTCCGCCCACGCCCACCGCTATATCCTTCAGGGGCTGTGTTGGGTTAGCGTCGGGTTAAAAGACGGAAATAATAAGTTAGCTGTGCGATTCGGGTCAGGTTAATGACTCTAGCTTACCGTTATGAATAATGGCGGCCTTTGTGCCTGCTCATCGCGATTCAAATGGGCATTGACGGGCTCCGTATTGGGCAATTCCGGCACTAATGATGGTCAGAGAATCATTAGAAACTGCAGCTTGGCTTAGCTCTGGCATCCAGCCATCCATTAGTGGGATTAACACAGATTAACAGATACACAAACACAAGCACAAGCAACGCAAGGCAAACAAATTTCACTTTAATCTTTTAAATTCAAATATTCATAGCACAAATTTAAAGCCACACGAAGCACAAACAATAAAAAATGTGGCACGTGCTGCATGCAACAACAAGAACAACAAAAATCAATAAACAACTTAAAGTAAAACTTTTAAAAGTATTTTTATAAAATTTAAATAAAAAATTAGCTTAGAATTAAAACACAAACAGTCAAACTTGGGGTTAACTTTGAGTAACATGCACTTATTGTATGGTGTTTTAGCTAGAGAGGCACTTTAAGCATATCAAGCATACGTCGCGTGTACAGCACATTGAGTATACGCAGTGGCAGCAGGTGAATGACATGACAACAAAGACAAAATGTGTCCTAGACTAAATGACAACATCAAGTAGCCGGCAACATATCCAGCCAGCTAAGCTTTAATCAGCTTATCATTCTTATCAGTTCAATCAATACCTGTGAGCACCAGTTGCTCGGGCGGCAGGCGCGGTGCCTGTGCGTGCAAACGATCGAGATGAATGTCGAGTGTGTGACTGCTGGGCAGACTGTAGCGCTTGTGTGCGAATCGACCTTGACCCGGACTTGACCTTGTCCATGGGTGGGGCACAAAGCTGCTGCCGCTGGTGCTGCCACCGCTGCGACGACGCTGCGCTTCGCTGTCGGAGCAGTAGCCCGTGGTGCGTTCGTGTTGCACGGGAATCACAAGCTCATTGCCAGCGGCAAGTTTCAACGGATATGGCGAATGTCGGCCATTTTTAGTAATCGGGCCTGTTGTGGGAGTGCCCTTACTGTTCCACTGGCTGCTCACAAACCTGTGACCCTCGCCGGGAAAGAGTATGCCGAACTCGTAGCCAAAATCGTATTTGAAATAGATCAAACCGGTATTGGGATCGACGCATTTGGTGCCTGGATTATGTTTTTAGGGATTTGGTTTCTTACTTTATACAAAAAACTTATCGAAAACATATGCATAAAAAACAATAAGGGGGTTCCTCATGCGAATTTCTAATTGAATTTTTGTAACGCTTACAAAAACAGAGACGAGAGCAACAAGTAAACAAAATAAGTTTTGGAATAGAGAAAATAGTTGATATGGATTAAGAAGGGTTATTCCTCAAAATTATTTTAAACTTTTATGAAAGTTCTCTGATGTTCACCTTAAACTTTTCCTGTAACTTATTTTAAGTTTACTTGCTGCTACTTGTCCAAATTCTCATAGGGAATCTTTAGAAGGGTATGCTTTTTGCGCTGTGGTTTCTCGGGAATTTTCTAGGTTAGTTTCAATGCACTCAAAGAAAAATTTCAATTTCAATCTGAACTTTCAATTCCAATTCAAAGGGAAATACTACAAAGCATAACATTTTAGAGGCGTACTCACCGTATTGTGAGACCCGAGATTCATCCCTGTAAGCCTGCGGTTGGTTGCTGCCCTCGCTAGGCGCGCGTCGAAAGCCGGGACGCAATCCAGTCGAGGTCTGCATGTCCCTGCTGACGTCATCGATGAACTGATGCGACTTTTGCAGGAAAGTCGAATTCATGCGCTTGCCCTGACCCTCCGCCTGTTGCTGCACCGAGGAGTACCCATAACGTGGCAAACTACCACGATTATCCAGTTGATCCTGTCCAAAATGCTGTTGCTGTTGTCTCATGCTGCTGCTGCAGTTGCGATTCAGCGACTGAGTGCGATTTTGTGTGGTGATCGTGCTGCCACCGCGTTGCTCCTTTCTCAGCGTATTGATGTCCACGTGAATTTTGCTGGGCATTTCTGGACCACGATCAAATTCCATGGGGGATAGCACACGCTCATAGGTGCGTGGCAAGCTGCAGGAACGGCCACCGCTTTGCGGTGGTGCCACACGACGATAACCCTTGGTCAAACCATCGCCATAGGGCGTCCACAGCGGCTGAATGCGAGCGGATTCCACTTCGCTTTCGTAATCGCTTTCACGGAACTCGCCCGGTATGAACTTGGTGGGCGTGGCAGGCGGTGGCAAGTTGCTGCGGTTGTAGCTGCCCACGGAGCTGTAGGAGTAGGGCTCCATCGGTGGCTGTTGCTGCTGTTGATTGCTGTTGTCGAAGTGAATCACTCTCTTCGTTTGTTGCATGTTAACAACGCGTTGGGAGCTCTCCGTGGACTCGTGCATCTGCATAACATTCTTGGTCTCGTGTGCCACCTTGGCTGTGTGTAGAGGTGCCCCAGCCACCGCATTGTAGTACATCGTGGGACGACTGCTGGGCTGCTGTTGTTGTTGCTGCTGAGTTGCAGCTATGAATTTGGCTGCCACCGGTTTTGGCTTGAACACCTGCTGCGGTAGTGCTACTGGCTGTTGTTGCTGGCTCTTCTTGTAGCTGCTTTCGGTTCTGATCTCGTGACGTATCTCCTTGCCAATCGGTTCGAACTTGGGCCTTGTATAGCTGCCCAGTTCAGCTGGTTGTGGCTCAAATTCCATGGGTGAAGGTGTCACCACAACCACTGGGGATTTGTGACCATTTGCAATGTTCGTTCTGGGCGTGGGAGTGGGTGGGAATACCACACGATAACCCTTGATTTCTGTATCGGATTCATTGGCCCGAGACACGGAACGGAAACGTTCATCGATTTCGCTGCTGTAATCACTGAATTCTGCTGCCGGCGTCTTGCGCTGCGCTGGCACTGGACTGGGCGTTATGAGGGGCGTGGCAGTTGAACTATACTTGGTCTCGTGGTGAGTGGAGCTGCTGCTGCTGTACTTGTAGTTCTGCGAAAGGCAATGTGAGGTGGGATTAGTGGAGTTTTTTGAGAGGAAATTAAAAACATTTCAAAAGTCGAAAACATTCAGATGCATGAAACAGTTAAGATGCTCAAAGATTTAGCAAACAATGCGAAACACAACGAATTATTTGTATTAAATACTGCAGTCGATCGAGCCGACTGCAAAAGACCCTGTACTTGTTATGTAGATGTCAAAAACAAAAGAGTTTTCCCGACTACTACTATTTTAGCTACCATTTCTTATATAGTAAACCGATCCGATAGTTATAAAATACGATGAACTAGGGGAATATATTGCCGAGAAATGGAAGTGCAAACGGACATGGCTATATCGACTTGTCAATCAATCCAGATCAAGAATATTTACACATTATAGAGACACTTAAGCTTTCTACTGCTTTTTGCTTACAAACATACTAAGTACAGGGTCAAACAAAGCTGTAACTTGAGCATACGCAGGGTTAAAATGCCTAACGATGATTTCTGTAGATGTGAAAATCTCTGACTGAAGGAAAGAGAGAGTAATAGAAGGAGAGAGTTAAGTGCAAGCGGCCGCATGAAGATGGTTAGAGTAAAAGAGAGACACAGAGCAAGAGAGACAACAACATTTGCAGATTTGCAGTGGAGTGGGAAAAATGAGGCAATTGCCCAAGTTTCCCACGAGTGCAACACAAAATTTGGACAACGACATCGACAAGAAAACAACAGTTAGATAAATAGTGTAATCGGCTATCGATAAGTTATCGATTAACCCAAGCGAACCTTCGCCTCCTGACTGTAGCTAGACGAGTGATGCGATTGCTGTGACTGCTGTGGTTGCGGTGCCTGCTGTGATGGCTGTGGTGTGAAGTACAGCTGAGCTGGTGGCTCCCGCTGCAGATTGCTGGTTGCAGGTGGAGCACCAGGCGCTCCAGTGGTCGTTGAGGACGAGGACTTGGTCTCATAGAAGCTTGTCTCTGACTTGCGGTAGCTTGAATGCTCCTCAGTGTCGGCTGCATAGCCGCTGGACTTGAACGATGACTCCATGTGGCTGCTGGCCGCCTGCTCCTGTCGTGCCCGCTGTCCCGGCTCATCGGATTCGCTGCCGCTGTACTTGTAGCGGTCGCTCTCGTAGTCGCTTTCGTAGGCTGGGGCGCGGAGACTGCGCGTGGGCAGCACTGGCGGTGGCGGGCGGTAGGTGGCGCCGTTTGCCTTTGGCGGTGGTGTCAGCGTGGGCACCGAGTGGGGCAGCACCTTGCTAGGTCCCTGCATTAGATTCTGTTCCAGTTTTTGCTCCATGCTCTCGACCAGCGAATGACGACGCACTTCCTCCTGTTTGGGTGCGAAGCATATTTCGGGTGGTGTACCCGGTTCCAGATCTATATTGACCACACGGGTGACGGGTGGTGCAGCGGGAGGTGCAATGCTTTTAGTCACCTGCTGCACCAGAAACGGGGCATTCAACTCTTTGGTGGGCGTTGCACTTGGTAATTTGGTTTGCTCCACTTCGCTCGTGTAGCCACTGACACTGACACCACTTGGAGTCCACAGTTTGGACATGGCCACACCCTCGGCCGATGGTTTTGGCGATGGCGAACGCGTGTTTTGCTGTGCGGGCGTGGCCAAAACCGCCGCTGGACGCACCACCGGCTGTCCGTACTCGATTTTTACCTCCTTGGTGGTGGTGGTTTCATGCTGCACACTTTGCAGATTCATGGGTGGTGGAAAGACTGGCACACCACCCTGTGGAGGTGTCTCTCTAGGCTGTACTTCCTCCAGTATCTTGATCTTGTCCTGTATCAAGGGTGTCCGAGGTGTCGCCACCTCCGATTTGGGTGTATAACAAAATTCTGGTGGTGCTCCCGGTATGAGATTCAGGCTTTTCAGTTCCTCTGCTAGAGTTTGGGCCTGTGGCTTACGCACCACCGTCTCCAGGGGCTTCTGGGCCAGTGGTTTGGGTCTTTGTGTGATCATTTCCTCATCCATTTTCTTGAAATACTCAAAGGACGAGGACATTTTCTGTTCGTTGTGGCTGCTCTCGTATCTCGTATTGATCTGTGTTTGCATCTGTGGGGGTTGCTCAGTGATGCCTAGCCCAAAGGGCGTGGCCACAATGGGCGTACAGGGCTTGGGTGGCACGGGCGGTGGTGGGCCCGATTTGAAAGTGGTTTGTGTATCGGTTTGATCCATGCTGGCAGTGTTATTTATATTGTTGGTGGTGGAGGTGGTGCTACTAGTAGTGGTGGTTGTAGTGTCGTTGGTTGTAGTGGCGGTGGGTGTCTTGGGTCGCGGTGTCAGCTCAGGTAGATCAAGATAGGTCGATTTGTGCTCTAGACGCATCGTTGCCTCGGTGGTGCAACGATGCTCAGTGATCACCTTCGACTCGGAGAGACCATGCATATCATTGGCAGTGGTTGCGTCGCTTTTCTTGATCTCATACGACGCAGGCTCTACACTGAACTGATTCTGATTCGTATTCTATATATGATGATTTGAAGGGTTTATTTTGGTGGTAGGACAAACCAAGAAGTTGATTCAATGTTCATGTTTTATGATCAAAGCGAAACGAACAACGTCGAAATCATGAGAGAAAAGAATTCACAATATTTGTTTATTATAAATGATCAATCAAATATAGTAAATATATAGTAGAATATATATAAAGTCAAGTCAACGTAACAAATTGAAAAGAAAGTAAGTAAATAGTATATAGATAGATATAGTTAAAGATATAGATAGATAGCAGATGTAGGTGGGGATAGTTTGATAGTTTGGTAGATTTATTCTGAGTTTTGCAGTCATGTGAGTAGTTTAGATATTGAGCACATGCAGACTTACTTCAGTTTTGAATTCACTCGAAGCGGGTGCCTCATAGATAATGGTCTTGACCACTTCCTGCATGCGTTCCGGCGACGGTTCGAGTATGGCACAGTCGGCAATACTCTTGGCCTCACCGCCAGCATTTGTTGCCTTCACCATGTACTTGCCAGAGTCGGTAGTTTGCGCTGAAAGGGGATTAAAAGAAAGTTTATATTTAATGCTTCATATAATAAGCTTTAAGTTTAGTTTACCTCGCTCAATGATCAGCCTGTAGGAGTTGCCCTGGGCAAGTAGACGATGCTCGGAGAGTCCTGCCTCCTTGAGGGGCTTGTCGTCCTTCAGCCAGGTAACTGTTGGCTCTGGCAATCCTGTCACCTCCACTTCCATAATCAATTTTTCACCTTTCTTGCTAACCTGCGCCTGCAGACGTCGACCAAAGACTGGCGGAAAGATGGTCTCTGTGGAGTCACAAGAACACAGCAGAAGAATTGGTACAAAGAAGAAGAAGACGAAGAGTCTTTGCTGTGGACCATGTGTTGTGGTTTGTCTGTCATTGAAGCCACTTTCAATTTGAAAGCCACAACAGACGAACCACAGCAGCAGTAAATGTAAATAAATATTAACTCAATTATGTAGACCCTGTACTCGGAAAGTGTGAAGGGGTCTATAAGACTTTGTTAGCTAATCAAATAAACTACTCCACATTGAGTACAGGGTCTTTTACAGTCGTGCATTAGCTTTCTATATTAATTATCCCCATGATTTGTATGTCATTGCAACAGATCTTTAAGATCGCCAAATAATTTACTTGTACAGCCGTCGTCCGACATGCACAGCGATCAACTTTAATGAGTAATTCGTGTAGACAGGCAGTAAAACTATATATACTATATATCTACCATATACTATATATAATCTCAAACGGATTTCAGTCAGAAAGAAACCACACAAGACGACAAATCTGTGAATAGAGTTCATTTAAGAAAACTTGTATTCTATGAAATTTACACAATTATTGCCCATTTTTCAGCATTTCCCTTCCCCTCATTTCCCTCAACGTTGCGAGGAAAAACAGAAAAATATTTATACAAATTTTGTGTAAGAACATTTTTGGCATTTGCTTTGCGTTTTTCCCCATTTGGGGGCCATCTTTTCGAATATAAACAAAAGAAAACATAAGAAAATGAAAAATGGAAAATGGAAAACTGCGAAAAGCCACCTAAAAACTCATCAATATGGCAAACTGGCGGCATTGACGTTTAAAGATCTATTGACGCCCCCGACAATGACACTTTAATGTTAACCCAACTGATTGATGGTCTACACAAACATTGACACACGATATAGGCCATATGCCCGACCCAATTTCTGTGTAGTTCTGGGAATTTGATTAAGTTCGCGATGGGAAGAATAATAAACAATGATTATATGGGATGATCTGGGGTGGGTTTTTAAACTAATAAGAAAGGAGAAGGCGTATTTTTTATACTTTGAAAATGAAAGGTCTAAATTAATCGGTATAAATATGGGACTAAACTTCTTCAAAGAAAGTAACTAGTCATAGGTTATGCTCTTCAATTTCTACTCACTTTTGACTACCAAATCGGCGGTGCTTGTGGATTGACCCACGGTATTTGATGCGGTTACCGCATAACGCCCCGCATCTGCCACGCCCACCTCCTTGAGTTCAATGGTCACACGATTGCACTTGTTGGAAATCTTGGTGTGAGCATTATCAAACAACTGATCACCATTCTTCTCGACCTTGATCTCGGGTGATGGATAGCCATCGTAAATGGCCTCCATGCTCACATTGGCGCCCTGATCCACAATTTTGCCCGTGAGTGGTGTGGTGAAACGCGGTGCGATCTCCTTGCGCAGACGCGTAGGAGAATCAGGCAGTGGAGAAACTCCGTTAGAGGATTGAACTAGTGTAAAGGACTTTTGCTGCATGCTAGGACTACTCATTTCCTTGCTCTTGTGCAACTCCTGGTAGTGATGGCTCTCAACGATTTCGGGTCGCTGTTGTCCCAGCTGCTTAAGTGACTGATCAATGTGGGCACTGGAGTGATGCACTTCGGTCTGTGGCACATTTCCCTCATAGGAATTCACCTGCGATGTGGATGTAGTGGTGAATGTTTGTTTCTTGATGGTCACTCGGGAGGATTCGGTATTGTGCTCCTGGGTCATGGTCTGAAGATCACTAGAAGCGGGCAGACCGCTGCCTATGATGTTAAGGAAGGCTACACAGGTGGCTTTGCCCGCTTCATTCTCGGCCACACAACTGATTTTGCCCACAGCGTCGTGAGTTAACTTCTGTATGGTGAGAACCTGACGATCTCCGCTTGTGGAAACCAAGAAATTGTGTCCGTGCACGGGCTGATCATTGAAATACCAATGAACCTTGGGTGTCGGCTTGCCCAGGACGATGCACTCGAACTTGACAACGTCATCGATCTGTGCCTGCTTGTCGCTGAAGAGCTCCTTGAACTCGGGACACACCTGACGCTCAACGATCTCCACCGAGGACTGACTTCCTCGACGATTCTCCGGCATGTTCACCGACTTGACAATCAAATGGGAAAAGCACTTGGCATCCCCTGCATTGTTGGACACCTTGACCGTGTAAACGCCCTTGTCATTGGCCTCCACATTGTTGAGGATCAGCTTGAAAATGCCCGCCTCCGGATTGGCTTGTGTGATCACACGTTCATTCAGCTGTAGCTCCTTGTTGGTCAAATACCACTGGGCTCGCAGCGGTTGATCGCCACTGGCTTGAACCTCCAGTACAACCTGTTCTCCCTCATCGGCCAGGACATCGGAGAGCAGTCTCTCGAACTTTGGTTGCGTATCCTTGGGCAAGGATTGGCGTTCCACTTGCGCTCGAGTCGCAGGCTCAGCCATGTTCAGTGGAGTTACTTTTAGCTCGCAACTGCTGGAGGTTTCACCCGCCGAATTGATGGCAACCACCTTATAGTTACCCGCATCTTCCTGATAAACTTCTTGTATGAACAGCGAACAGCGATCGCCCTGAAGGTAGGAAAAGGGGGGAAAAAGAGATACTTAATGATTACCCGACGGAAAAAGACGACGGGAGAATTGTGATCCTACCTGGAAAAGCAGCTGGACATCGGCTGATTCCTTGACAGGACGCTCGTTGTGATACCAAATGACCTCCGGCTCCGGTTGCCCCACAATCACACAGTCCAAGCGCACGGGTTTACCCTCAAACATGGAGACATCCTTGAGGGGCATGTGGACCGCCGGTCTAATAGGTTCAATATCGCTGGCCATCTCCGAATCGGACGTCTCGTTTGGCAGACGACCCTTGACAATGATATTACAGCTGCTGTATGCCTCGCCAGCCAAATTCTTAGCACTCAACACGTAGGATCCGGCGTCGTTTGGATACGCTTGTGGGATTATTAGCGTAACGCGACCGTTTTCGTACTGAATGGATGAGAAGTCAAAAAAAAATTATATGTGTTAACCACTGACTGCGTATTCACCATGTGGTGGGTGAGTGTGGTGAACAATTCGAACAGACGAGGCCGTTCTGTGTTGACTGTTTCAGCTATTCAACTTTTGGTCAGGCTAATGCTTTCAATTTCAATTTGTGTCAGTCTATGTGCGAGTATGAACACTTCTAATACCCTGTAGATGGGTGAACACTATTTGAAGAGGGGCGTGATGAATTGACTACAAAGTTTGAGTCAAGTTTGGCTAAGGATTACGGGGAATTAAGTATGTTATTTGACCTTTATTTGTTTTCAGTTGGCAGGGCATCTTTTAGTCGACTTTTTAATAAATACTACACAATTTTCACTTGTTTGCAATTCAATTTTCATTTTACACCCAACTCAAATTATTTATGTTGTGGCGCGCGGATGTGCGATCACCGCCGGTCACCCTTCTCCGATCACCCATCTCCGATCCCCAAACTTTGCCATCCGATCCAATCCCTCTCCGCCGTAAACCGCTGTACGGTGAGCGCGTATCCGGCACAAAAGTCTTTAATACAATGTTTTATTTTATTTTGTTTTTCTCTCATATTTTCCACTGACGTGTTGTTTATTTTCCATGCGCGGAAAACTCACAGTGCCCGCCTTTGTTGTGGCCCCAAATTGCAGGAAGCGTCTACAAAGTGTGCGCTGTACAGGTAGAGATACAGGTGTTGTGGCAATAGCACAACAATACTAATCGCATAATGGGACAATTACCAAATAGAATACTCAACTTTAAATCGTTTAATTGCGCAATGAGATCATGTTTTCATTTGTCAAAAAAAACTCAATTGAAAATTGCGCGGAGAAGGCAATGAAATCATTTTGCAGCACAGCCAAAAATCAGTTTTTCTTTTGCTGAAAATCAAAATCAAATTTAAATATATAGTACATTTATATGTAAGAAAGATGTGTATATCGTAGCTAAATGTGCATATATCCGTTGATGCGGCGCCCACAATAAACAAATTGCTTGACAGCGCCCACGATGTACCACGAACCACAAGTGATGAATCCACGAATCCACAAAGAACCGCAGTGACTGTGGTGAATTGTATGCCCCAAACAGATCACGGCTGGTTGCAGCATTTAGTGCCTGTAATTTATAGTATTGCAAGTGCAACACTGCAAACGAGACGCCTCAATTGCCACATAGTGCAGTGTACTATGCGTTGGCGTATTTTTAAAACATTTGCCTTGAATTTCACTATTTGCTGCTTACAGTATAATTCTTAGACTGCATTAAAATCATTTTTGTGTACCCAGGCAGGAGGGTAATATAGGTTTGGAATGGAATAAATATAGCTGTAGGTTTTTCTTTCTGTTTCTTAGTTGACTTGCAGAGGAAAAAACCCCAAACTGCACCGATTAGCTTACTGTTGTTTACAGGGTATTAAAGTCTGTTAAATATAGTTTTCTCTGCTTTCTTTTTTTTTTGCAATCAAATGTATCTAATGATGCTAATGACGCACCCCCTTCCAGACCTCTTCTATGGATCTACGCACTGCTGACGTCAGCAAAAACATTTTCATTGAATATTGAATACTTTTTTTTGGAACTATTCGCTCGAGTCTCTCAAACGCCCACCACAATATGTTCACTGATTCTTTTTTTGCTGGAATTGCAAAGATTGTTTATACACACACACACTTCTTTATATATATGTGTAAATATATATATAGTTAAGTATAGAAATGTTGTGAGATCGCGCCATTGGGGGAATTGTACTCTGTGCAATTTTTATTCGCAATTTTTGTATTTTCCCAAAGGAATCACACATGGAGCGCAGTCTGACAAGCCAAATTGGCAGCAGATATAGAATAAATCTGCACATAAGTGAATAAGAAGTCTGCAGTTGAATAATTGCTAAGAAAATTATAGTTAAGAAGATTATGGTTCTATAATATACACACTTTAGGCAGTTTAAAATATATCTTTTCCTCCAAAACGTGCCTGACTATTAGCCCTTTTTTCAAATTTCCTTCCTCCAAAACCTACTCACTTTTAGATCGCGAGGTTGAAAGGGTTTTCCGTTGTGCAGCCAGTAGACATCGGGTCGTGGAATGCCAGTGACTAGCGCCTCCAGTTTGATCTTCTGTCCAACTCGTGCCATTGCATTCTGCAGCGGCATCTTGAAGCAGGGCAGCTCAGTGGGCTCCAGTGCTGTACAAAGCAACAAGTTACAAGTTTTTAATATAGAAAATTAGTTGACAGTTTGTTCAGACTTACGTTCCACTATGAGACTAGCTGAGCAGTGTTCAATACCCGCGGGATTTGAGGCACTGCAAGTGTAGACGGCGTCATCCTCGAGGAACACTTCATCAAAACGCAAATTGGCCTCGCCATTGTTATAGCTGATGACATAATCCGGCGAGTCGTCAATGCATTTGTCGTTTTTGAACCACTGTACAGTGGGCAAAGGCACGCCACTCACGACACAGTTAAACTGGAAGGAGGTGCCTTCAGTGGCCTTGCCGCTCTCGAGGAATCGTACAATACGAGGCGCCACCAGCTGCAGCTCGGCGGCATTCTCGCGCACCGTTAAGGTGGCATTGGTGTCACAGGTGCCCACCAGGTTGGAGGCACGGCAGCTGAAGCGAGCGGTGTCGGCGGCAAAGGTTTCCTCGATCACCAGACGGCAGATGCCTTTGTCGCAGCTGGTCTTGTAGTCGGCGTGGCTCTGTACGCTGATGCCATCCTTGAACCACTCCACAGTGGGCTCCGGGGTGCCAGTTACTTCACACTCGAACACAAAGCGATCTCCCTCGCGAGTCAATGCATCCTTCAGGGGGCGTACAAAGTGGGGCGAAGCATAACGCAGCTCGGTGAAGATTTGATTCACTTGAATGTCCTTGCGTATGTTCTCGGTGACTATGCGCTGCTGATCTACCTGATCTCGCAGTGTTTGTAGACGCGTTATTTCCTCCCGCTGGATGCGAGCTTCCTCCTCGCGTTTCTGTCTCGATTCCTCCTCACGTTTTTGCCTGGTTTCTTCCTCTCGCTTGAGGCGCACTTCCTCCTCCCGCTTAAGGCGTATATCCTCCTCGCGCTTGGTGTGCAGACGTGCCTCCTCTTCACGCAGCATCTGCAGACGCAGTTCCTCTTCGCGCTTGGCAATGTCCCTGAGCGTTTGAATGCGTTGCTCCTCCTCACGTGCAGCTTGCTCACGAGCTTGCTGCTCCCTGGCTGCCTGTTCTCGCACTGCTTGGAGACGTGCCTCCTCCTCTCGCACCGCCTGCTCACGCAGTGAGAGCTGCCTGGCAGCAAGTTCTCTTTGGGCCTGCTCAATAGCCGCCTGTTGACGTTGTGCCTCCAAACGTGTTTGTTCCTCTCTCGCAATTCTCTCCCTTGTCTCCGCTTCTCTCATGGCCTGATCTCGCTCTGCCTGATCACGTGCCTCTCGCTCACGTTGCTCTCGCTGTCGCTGCTCCTGCTTAAGCCGCTCGATGACTATGTTTATATCCATCTTCAGCTTGATAAACGATTGGAAAATGTTCATCACATCGTTGTAAAGCGTGGACACTTTGCTCATGTCGTGGGCACACTGTGAGGCGCTGTCCAGCTTGGAACGCAGCTCCGTCTCGCGACTGGTCACATACTTCTCAATGTCGTTGACCAGATTAGAGGCCTCCACGGGATCCCGCAGGTAGGGCACCTTGCTAGAGACGCTGTTGTAGAAGTAGCTGATCTCTCGGTACTCGGCATCGATCTGAAAGGAGTGGGAAGTGATAAGTGAGGTGAATGCTCTAGAGTCTTTATTCTACATAGGGTCATAACTTTGTGTTTACCTTTTCGACCACCTCGAAGAATTCGTTGGCCTGATTGAGGCTCTTTCGTTTGTGCTTTACTTGCTCCTTGAAGCTCTGCCATTTGTCGTTTAGTTTGCGCAGCTCGTCCTTCACATAGGATTCGCTTTCAGGATTGCTGATCAGCAGCTGTTGGCTTGTGGACTCGGTGAACTTTTCGATGCGTTTCTCGAGCAGCTTTGCGTTCAAAGGGGAGTGGAGAGTGAGGAGTAAACAGGAAACAACAAGCAGAAAAGTGAGTGAAAAAAGTGTGCCAAAAATATCATCTCATAGCATCTCAGTTTCTGTCTAATTAACCCATTAAAAGAGCACAGCTAAAACAAATGTCTGGGCAAATAAACACACACACAGACAAAGTGTGTGCAGAAAGTGCAGCGGGGGGAAGGAAAACACAAACAACTTAAAAGATACTTTTGTATCTACAGCTACAAGTGAAAAAATCCATAAAAACCAAAAATTGAGAACGTCAAAAGCAATTTATAACAGCAAATGCGCAGCTAAGAGCACTGCAACCAAGTGTGGCAAGCGTTTAAATTTGTATCTCACAGAACGTCTCTGTATCTGTATCTGTAACTCGTATAGCGTATGTATCTGTATCTGTATCTGTAGCACTGCACACTAGATGTATTTCTCAAAGTTTTTAATTACAAACTAACGACAGCTGCCGCTGTCCATTCCAAACGCCGCTGACAGCATTTTGAAAGTTGATTTTTTTCTATTTTGTGTTTTCAAAAAAGAAATTAAAAAAATATCTCAACGGTTTTTGGAAAATTTTGATGAATGTGCCGTGGCTGCTGCCTGTGACCACCCAAAAGGGCCAAAACACACACATGCACTGCAAGAAATTGTGTGTAAAGTTTGCAAATCTATCAAGTGACTACCTCGACCGTTGGCGCAGTTTGGCCCCAGCGTCGTTGATGTCGCGTTGATTTCAACATTTTGGGCATTGAACTCTAGAAAATTAGTGGAAATTAAATAACAGAAAACTATGATAAACGTGTATCAAAAGTCTTGAGGAAAAGGGTTAAAAAAAGGATATATTTGGCAAGCCAAAGATGCGATACTTAAGCAGAGTTACTACCCTGTAAAGAGTTTATATATAGATGCTCCTTTTATACACAATTTACACAACATTTTGCTCCAATCTTATGATAAGCACTTAGATATTGAGATCCAACTAATTTTTTTAATTTAGAAACTAATTGCAGTAATGAGTTACCTCTGATTAGAAGCAGACAGACATGTGTATAAAGACTCGCCTCTACACACTTTTAGCTAGTCTACTTGATTACATTATTTAAACACAATCTGCAAGGGTATACAACCATCTCCGTTCTCGCTGAAAGGTCACTCACCTCTATGGTACGTTCAAAGTACTCGAATGCCAACGACGTGGTCTTCGCTGCCGCCAGACTATCCACACTCTGTCCATTAATATCGTGCAATTGTTTGCTTACGCTATCCAGACTGCGATCGATGTCATCGAGATCGTTGCGAAACTGTTCGATCTTCTCGAGACGTTCCAGGGATGACATTCTGGCACTGCTGTTGGACTCGAAGTGAATGCGTAGATTTTCCAATAGCTTTAAAATGCGATCAGTGTCGATTTCGCGAGCGATCGGTGGCTCCAAGACACGCACACGATCGATCAGCAGTTCGGATTGTGTGATTAACGATCTAAATTTATCCATGCACTGATCACGGAATTTCTCATGCTCGGCGATGGTGCGTTCCACGCCCGATGATCCCGTTGCCGTTCCCGTTGCCGATCCCATTCCCGAAGTCAGACCCGTTCGTGCAAAATACGCGTCGATCTCTTGACGCAGCTGCACAATATTCTCAAGAAATTGCAGTACACTCTCCAACAAGTTGCGGTAATCGTATTTGATGCCATCCAGCTTCGCCTTCAGCATACGCAAATTGTTGATCACCTGCTCGATCTTGGACAGCGATTGCTGATCCTTTGTCTGTATGCTCAGCGTGGTTTGTATGCGTTGCTGTATCTCCTCCTGCGCTCGCTCAATGTCCTTGGTGACCAGTGAGAGCTTCTCTCGCGTCGTGGTCAGCAGCTGCTGGGAGTCCAGACTGGAGGTGCTAAACACCGGATAGAGCTGGGTGTCTACCTGGGTGCTCTTGGCTACAGTCTGCAAAAGGAAAGCGAAGGAAGTGAGTTAAACCCTTCGTAGTGCTTTCCCTTTCACTCTTTAGTTCCACTTACCTCCTCGTTATCACTCATAACTTTCTCAAGCAAATACTCCACTTGGCGCTTTTCCTGTATGTTTGTTGTCCAGTTTTCCAAACTGCTCGTGACGTCGATTTGCCTAGCACTGAAACCGTTCAAAGTGTCTTCCACTGCCTGCACTGAGGATTTCGTCTCGAGATATGGATCCACAATCTGTTTGTTTAAAAATAGCATCAGTTTCTGTTTTTTTCTGGTTTTCTCTTTTATTTTTATTTAGTTTTATTTTTTGTGATTTGCGTTTTGCCTTTTTGGTTTGAAGTGTTTGGGGCTGACAAGTTGGAAAATTCGTGGAAAAGCGCGTGGCACGTGGCACGCATCTGACTGCCACCAGGGTCTGTCGCCTTCTGTCTTCGGTCTTGTGGCTCGAAAAGAGTCCAGAGATGACACCACAGTCAGTTCTCTCTCCCTTTACCTCTCTCTCTCCCTCTCTGACTATTGCCTGCTTTTATTTATGGACTCAACTCAACTCGAGAGTCGCGACTCGAGGCGCGTTGGCAGCCAAGCGAATTTTCTAATTTCAAATTTCAAATTTTCTTTTACCCCTACTCCACCCCTTTCCCCTGTGCCCACCTCTCTTTTTCCCTTCAGCTGTTGTCTCTTAGCAGATATATGTTTATGGCCAAAACCAAAATCATATTGTTTGCAATTTATGTGCCAGCTTTTGGCCAGACACCCAGACAAAATGAAGTTGCATTGGAAATGAAATACCTTCGCCTCAGGTGCAAATATAGTCGTTAAATTATTGCAAGTTAAAAAATAAATAATCATTGATTGACTTATTACACGGTGGCTTGAAAGAAGTTGGCAAAACAGGTAGAAGAAACAAGGCCAAGAAGGAAATTCCTCAAGTTCACATCTGTAATGTGATATGAAGTTTAATGGGCTACAAGTAAAGTCTACTAGTTAGTAGTCCCTTTATAAACATAGTTCTTCAAAGCATAAAATCGCTCTGTTACCCCAGTGTTTCTATGCCCTAAGGTTCACTCAAAACGCCCAACAATGTCATCGACGTATTTAACCAGTTTTGTTGCCAATTAAGCATAAACAAAGCAGTGACAACTGTGTCGATTGTGTTTTCGCAGATGCGAATTTAAAAATAGCAAACGTTGCAAATTTGATGAGTCTGAACTGGTCTAGTCGCGTCTGTTTTGTTGGTCTGGTCTGGAAGTGACAGATTTGAGGGACAGCGGCAAATGTGCAAAGCTGTCAGCAGCTGACACTAGCGGTTAGTAAACTATAAACTAAAACAGAAACTAAAACAAAAACATGCAAAGCGCAGAGAATTCCAAACTGAGTCATGGTAGGGAAATAGATGGGATTGGATTGGGTCAAATACAAACGAGATACCGACTTTCAAGTTGATGAATCTCATTCCAGTTGACTTGAGTTCGGCATAGGAGCCGACAATGTTGGCCCAGGTGGCCTTAAGGAACTGCAGCTTGTGCTCATCTGGTGTCTGCTGCAGTTGACGCTGCATGTGATCCATTTGACTAGAGAGCTCGTTGGCCTGTTCGAAGAACTCGATGAGCAATGAAACATAATCCACGCGTTTGAGGACCAAATCCTTCAGCTCAATCCAATGTTTGTGCAGTGACTCGGCCTTGGAGTCCACATCGTAGCGTTGCTGTGGACTCAGTGACTCCAGGTGTTGTTTAATGGACTCCAACAGCAGATTGATCAGCTCGCCCTTGATCTGAGTGAGTAAAAAGAGTCAGTTACTTAAAGGAACTAAAAATTCCCTCTGCCTACTCCCCACTTACCTCCAAATCCTGCATGAGTTCGTGATGCTGAAGCAGAAACTGTTTGGCCTGAGATAGATTACGTCCCATATTCGTGCTCTGCTGCAGTTGCAGTTGCCCAGACGCACGCAACCAGGCAAGCAACTCATTGTGCTGTGCGAGAAACTCGGAGAGCGCACGCTGCACACGTTCGTGATCCTCGCTGCTGTTGGCACAGATACCCTCGATGTAGGCCTTGCGATTCTCCAGCTCGTCTAGAACTCGCTTAATACCCTGAGTCTCCGGTTGAGTGCGTCCCACTTCGTCCAGTATGCTGTAGCCTAGTCGCAAAGGTTCCTCCGTGAAATTGCGCACATCTCGTGAAACTTTGGCGAACATGGCATAACTCTCGGGTGAATTCGCTGGCAGTTTGACACTGGCCAACTCCAATTCCAGTTTCTCCAGCACACTCAGCGTGTGCTCTGCCTTGGCAAAGAAATCCCGTGACTGCTGTAGCCAGTGCTCACGTTGATCCACCAGATCTAGGTGCTCTGTGCAGCCACTGAGTACAGCGTAGGCTCGGGCACACGCCTCCTCTCCGGCAAAGTGGCCAGAGGCCTGTACCTTCTCCTTGGCGCGTGTGATCTTTAGCGCACGATCTCGCAGAAGCAGAGCCTTAAAATAGACGAAGTAGAGATGATAGATGTTATACAAAATATCATTCATAAGCGAGGCGTTCGTGTTAGTAAAAAGCCAAATGTTCCAGCCAAGAAAAAGGCTAAAAGTATTCCCACAACACCCCCAGGAGTAACAAAAACCACTCTCACCTGTGACTTCCACTCCCGGTACCTGCTCAGCGTCTGATTAGCGGAGTGCTCGCACTCTCCCAGGCTGTACATGGAGTTGAGCTCGTGTCTTGCCTGCTGCAGAGCAGCTTCTAGCTCTATTAACTCGCGTCCTAGCAGCTTCAAGGCCAGACACTGCTCCAATTGAGTCTTCCTGGTCTGCCAGGCCAACTCAAGAGCATTTCTACGATCGTGTAACGCTTCAAGCCATTGCTGCACCTGATGCACCGCCCTGGTGGCATCTCGTTTGATGTGCTCCGGTCGCGTGTCCAGTGTCTCCAGTTTTTCCAGCTCCTGAAGCTGAGCCAACAGCTCGTTGCCATCCTTTAGAGCAGCCATGACACCCGTCAACATATCGATTCTTAGCTGCTTGAACTTGTTTAAGAATTCCTGAACACCCGAGACTTCTGTGGGCAACGCGGACTCGCTGCAGACGTGTTCCAGTTGGTCCATTCGACGAAAGCAAAGCGTCATCTTGTCATGGAATTGTGTGCACAGATGCAGTATGTGCTGTCGATCCTGCAGCAGATTGAGTATGTCCTGCCAGATGATGTTCAGTGTGTCCGCCATGGCGTTGACCAGCTCCGAACTGATCCTTTTGCTGGCCAACAACTTGTCGGCCTTCTGTACAAACTCCTCCATGGGACCAGGCAGATTCTAAGCCCAATTAAATATAGTTTATTTAAAGCTATCAAAGAGTTTGTAGTTGGGTTGTTACCTGTAGATTGCGCAGTGTTTCATCGTGTTCCCTTTGCATTTGCAGCGACTCGTCAAAGTTGTCGCCCAAGGCGGTAATCTTTGGCTCCAATTCCACCACTTTGATGTAAATCTTCTCGGGACTCTGTGGAGAAAATTTGGTAAGAAAAGTTGTCCTAGAAATTTAAGGTTTACCAAGAGATAAGTCACCTTTTGAGTGGGTTAAAAAGAGGAGGGAGATGATCATTCTTTAATCAAAGCAAATGTTTCTAATTATTTCTAACTGGAGTTACTAGAACACTTTTCTTCCCTTAACACCCTGTAGGAACAGTAGCTCTTTTCTGCTACTCAAAAGGGCTTGTCTTCTGCGGACTTGAGTCTTGACTTTGAATTCTTCCGAGTCACGTTTGAGGTTTCTGCTGCTGCTGCTGCTGCGTTCTCATTCATGAAACTTGTCGCTGACATTGTCCATGATCTTGTGGAGCGGAAACCTGCTTCCAAGACGATAAATGCTGCACAGCAGCTTCTAATTTTGGTAGTCAAGGAGAAGAAGAAGCAGAACAACAACAACAATTCATGCTACTCTGTGAAAAGTCTGCAATGAAGGTCAGCATTGACTTTATATGGAAATGGCATCCGTTAGATTTTTCCTGTTGGGATGCGCGCGTGTGTTGATATGCCTGTCTCACTCCCCCGTTACAGCGCTCTCCGCACCTTTAGCTCCCCTTCTCTGTATCTATCTCTTCCCACTTACATATTTGGCCAGAGTTATGTGGTTCTTGTCGCAGCGAAACAGAGAACTTCTATTCAGTGAAAGCCCCTCTGCCCCCTCCCTTCCTCTCTCTCTTGGCCTGCTCACTCGTTACTGCCACATTTTAAGTAGCATCTGCCACACATGAAATACTTAAGTTAAATTCCATGTGGGCGTCAATTTGATTCCACGATCACGACAGAAAAAAAGAAAACTCGAAAATGTTTTTCCAATCGCTTGTCATTTAAACAAGCGGGAAAATGCTTTCAACGGCATCACGAAAATCTAATACACTTTCAGGGAATAGGTTAAAAAGCGTATCAACAAAAAGTTTCATTTAATTAATTTTTAAAATGTAGGAAATTTGAAATGCTTTTACTTATTAATTAAAATTACATTTCACTTAAACTATTTACTTTGATAGCTATATGACATAGTCATTAAGACTTCCTAACTTTATAATTGTGTATCATATTCAGTCACATAGTTTAAGTACTCTGCTGATAGGGTGCTTTTAAACCCAACGCATCGTTTAACTACTTCGTAGTCGTTTGAAGACGTCTATTAAATTGATCTTTAATTTGTTTGCTGATGGAAAATAGTCACAAACAAAGAAGAAATTAATGGGAAGGGCTACGGTGCTGAGAGGCGACTATAAAAGACCCTGTAGTCTCTCTAAAGCAAGCAATATGAGGGCTTACTAGTGTTATTATAACTAGGCATAGCTATCGTAATCGCATCTGCTTAATATACCCCTCCCCTTTCGACTACAGGGTCTTGTATGGACAGCTGCTTCCCAAGCCCCAAAGTTATCATGTTTGATGACGAGTTTGAAATTGTTCAAGATCAAAGTTAATGACAGTAATCAATCAATTATAATGTAAACTAATAACCGGGCTATTAGACGATTAAACCAAAGGCCTCGGGGGCCTTCAAACTATACAAGCTTATTTTGAGTTTAGCATATTAAAATTCATAAATGAGTACACTCATGCGTACTCACTACTCACTCGTGTAACGGACTGTGAGCCAAATGTGGGGAATCACGTCACTGTCGTCTAACTGAAATTTGAACCATATATGGCTATGACATCACTATAAACAGCCAGACCATAACTAACTATTCGAATAACACTCACATTTAATGCTCCATGCTCCATGTGAATAATAGTATTCACATTCACATTCACATTCATTGCGAAACTTTTGAATCATATTTCAAGTGGACACTTTTTGTGTAATAAATAAACGAGAGACGGAAGTTAAAGACGATCAAGTCAGAAGAAGAAGTGACTGGTAAATAGGATCTAAAAACCGATCCGATCGATGATATAATGCCCTCCCTGAAGGCAGCAAAGTTCTTAGCACACACACACATGTATGCAAAGCTTGGCCTCTGTGTGTGAGTGAGGCAGTGATGTCAGCCTAGCTAGTTTGAAGGCAGAAATATTTAGCATTTTACAAAACTATGAAGTGTTTCTAAAATCCAGCTAGAAATTGGCTAAAGAATCAGTGCTGCAGTCGGGCGCTTTGCCTCAAACACGTTTTAGGCGTTTATGATTTTGTTTTTTCATAGTTTTTGTGTGTTTTTTTAAATTAATACTTTGTGGCAGCGCGAGCAGAACACTATTTCGATATAAAATTACCTTGGCGTTGTTATCGCTTTGTATAAAATCATTGAGCGTTTCTTTTTCTCCATCTCCTTCTGCTTCTTCTTCTACTTTTTGTTTTATTGGAGCGTTCTTTCATTACGCCTCATTGTTGTTGCTGTTTCTCGCTGATTGAGGATTTTGTTTGAAGTGTGGGCGTTGTGCGGATTTTTATAGAAAGAGTTGCGCGTTTTCGCGATTTTCTTCCGCCAATTGACAGTAATCAGACAACAATTGGCAAATTCTTGACACGCGACACTAATTGGCGTGGCTTATGCCAATCGGAGTTTAAACCGTTATGAGCAGCGTTGCCAGTAAGTTGACACTGCGCCACTGAAGTAAACCTGGCAGTTTTGACACTTGAAACTTTTGCATTGATCAGTCCACTTCTGAATAAAAAATTATCCTTAGTTTGGTTCATAGCAGTCAGCTTTTTGACCACCTGCTGGTTGCAATCCGATGGGCAGCACTGTTTTTTCCTAGAACTAAGTGAAAAGTGCAAGGCGCGTCGCGAATTTTGTTTGGTGTGAAAAACGTAATTGCAATTAAAATTGCACGCGACAAAGTTGTGTCTATCGCATTTCAATTAAGTTGGTCTATTGAAAGAACATAAATCAAACATTATAAATCCAAACACACACTGTCAAACCCCCAACGTGTGCTTGGGCGTGTGAACATAACCTCAATAGCTTTGGCCGAAAATGTTTAAACAAATACACAAATGCTATAAAAAACGAATTAGCATTAACCGTGCACTGTTAGTGTGAGTGTGAATTGATAGAGAGTAAATTAAATTGATAGATTGAGCATACATATGTGAATATGCAAATCAATGCACACATACGTAATTTTTGCTTTTGTGTGTGTGTGCGTCGCTTGGAGTCGCTTCGTTCGTCGTGTTGTTGTTGCTGTAAATTTTAATGCTCTGCCGCGTTCTGCTCTACACTGCGCTGCGCTGCTATGTCGATCGTATTAGTTGAGTGACGCAAGCTGGCATACAGCTGCCATACAAACGAATGTAGAGCATTCGTCTTTCTCGCAGCCCGGTTCAACTTGACTTTGTTGTGTCATAAAAATCGTAGCGTTTTGTTTTTCCTTTTTTGTTTTTGTGATTTTGTAGTGTTTTTTTTTGCCTTTTTGTTTTTGTGATTTGTGCTGTGCTTGTTGTTGTTGGTGCTTTCTTTGCATTACGCCAACTTAATGATCTAACAAAGGTTAATGCGCGTCGTTTGCCTGTGATGTCAGAATTTTGAGTTTCTATAAATAATTCGACGAGTGCAGCCAAGTTAAACACTGTGTGTGTGTGTGTGTGTGTTCAGGTATTATTTACATACAAGTGCATATGAAACCAATTTAATACAACCAGCAGAATGCACAAGTTTAAGTTGATTTTATATTGTTATAAAAACAGGTAATTTTCAATGGATTTTTTTAAAACTTTAATATAAAGCACAGTGGGCAAAACTCAACTTCATCGTTGCAACAAAAGAAGATTGTAGTAGAGAAAATTTTATGCAAGACTTTTCCCTTTTACTAAGTCGCTTAAGAACTTATGCCCACACCTGTTAATTAATTTTATAGAATCTTGCTTTAAAATCCTGATTTTATGAGCTCTGTTAAACTTTTTTTTTTACTTCTTTTTACAATTTGTATTATATGCGCTTTTTATGATTTTTTCCCCCTTTTGAGCTTATATTTTAATGGCTTGTATTTATGTTTATGTTTATAACATAAAGTTGGACATTTGTTTATTTATTCTTTTTATTTGCCTTTTAATTAATTTTGTGTTTCTTTCTTAAAAATTCACAATTTACTTTTATTTTATATAGTTATGTTTACTATTTGTCTCTTTATCCCCGTCGTTGCCAGCTTTTCTTTTCCCCAGCAAAAAGTAAAACGCGAAAATTATGAGCGAGAGGAGCAGACAATCGCGAACTGTGAATCGGCAATCGAATGCAATTTAAATTTCAATTTAATTCGCCGCCAAGCGAAAGATAATTTCTATAATTGTTTGTACAAATTGCTAACCACGAACAACTGCCATTGAGAGCGTAGAGTCGGTCTCAGTCCACGGCATGAAGCCAAAAAAGCCGCAGAGTCCACAGTTTCCACCGTTTTCCACATTTTCCACAGTTGCCACAACGACGACTTTCATTGAGCGTTTATCGGCAAATATCAGTTTTCATGTAAACATGCAATACATTTCGCATCTCCCAATTCGCAGTGCAATCCGCAGTCCACTCCGAAATACGAAAGTGCTGTCACTTTGGCCAATTAAAAGCTTAATTTGATTTGATTTCGGCAAATCAGCTTTCAAACTTATAGCGATTCTACTACAACTAACTATTTAGCAGTCTTTAACTCATGCAGCCCAATTTCAAGCTAGATTTGTCAGCTTTATAGTGCCAAAATGTTGTCAAATGCTTAATAAGGCTGAATATTATTACTTTTGCCCATTTATAGCCAAATTTATTGAGTTTACTGTAGTTTTATGTATTCATTTTTGTAGGCTGTCTTGTAAATGGCTTTAAATTAGCTCAAAACCAATTTGCGTCTAATTTACGAAACTATTAGCAGCATTTACGTCATAATTTGCGGTTTAAGGTGTTCAATTAGCTACTGCCAACATTTGTTTACAGCCACTTTCTAGCTATTTCGGCTATTAAAAAGCTGGCAGCACTGAGACCATTGAAACGTGCTTCTTGCTAGTAATTACAGCAGCTGCATCGCTTTTCTGCTCCTTTTGGCCAATAGATAACAGTCCACGGCCAAGTTTTGGGCCTGGACAGCTGCGCACTCTGTTGGCCTGGCTCTGACTTTGGCTGACTCTGACTTCGATTATCAATCAGTGCGTGCCAAAACTGTTTTGTCAGTTAACGTTAAGTAGAAGCCGCATTAAGTCCAGCCAAATAGTGGTAGTTGGCAGTTGGCCAAGACCCAAGACCGGCTTGAATGCATTTTACCAACTTTTTAACAGCAGAATACATTATTTTCCCCCCATCTCCTTCATTTCTTTTTATGCATGCCAAGACATGTTGACAACATGCAGCGCCACCTATCGGTGTGACTGCTACAACGTGTTAGGGATGGAAAACAACTTATGCTAATGCAAACTGGCAACTTTCAAGTGATTCCAGTCATAGAAGTTGAAGTCAGGGACTCGAAAAGAAATCCAACCGGGGAGTTTTACCTGGTAATTTATTTGCAGAATTTGAAACTATTTGTAAAGAGTGAAACTTTAGATAAGATAAGTTTCTTTATGACATTTGTTAGATGGCAATCAAAAACATTATCATTAATTTCTTCACGAAAACTTTCTTTCATATACATTGAAATATAGAAATTAAATTGAAGTAGTTAAATTAAATGATATAATAAGACGAGAAATATCTGCGATATTTGGAGACATCTTTAAGTCTAAGACTCAAAAATCTGCGAACTTTTCTTCCATTCTACAACTTTAAACAGAATTTTCGTAATGTTCTGAAGTTTTTTGCACTCAACTTTATGGATACATCGAAATTCCATTTCCAGCTGTAAAGAATTCCACATTTTTCCCCATTGTACTTGATTTTTATGGAACATGAAAGTAGCGTAAAGAAGTTAAAGAAGTTTACACAAAGTTTACGCTGCCTCGTATTTCTTTTTGGTATAATTGAGCCGCAAATCACAGCTTAGAATCACTGGGCAATAAATCACAGTGACAACAAGGCATGCTGTGATTTTACATGCCGTCCCCAGCCCTGGCCCAAGAGCGAAGGGGGAGGAGGGGGTTGAAGGAGAAAAGCGCAGCATTTTCATGCGTAAATTTATGTGGATGGCAAGCGTCGTAAACATTTCTCTCTCTGTCTACCTCTGTCCCTCTCTCAAAACTTGGCCAACACGGCTTTCTTTTGACCAAGGCCTCGTTGCAAACTTGGCTTAAACATTGGCTCTGGCTTTTGGCGTCTTTTGCGCAGCTGCAGACGTATCTTTCACCCACGCCAAAGCCAAAGCCAAAGCTATAGCCCCAAAGCGACGTCACATAACTAATGCCAAAAGTATCTATGTATCTTTGTATCTGTATTTGAGTGTTTAAGTGTGTGTGCTGGCAATTTATGAGTGAAAATCCCAAGAAATTGCCATAAATTCAATTAGTGCTGCCTGCGCTTCGATTGCAAATCAGAGCATATCAGAGATCACAACAAAAAGATCTTTTAAGATCTCTCAGTTCAAGAAACTCGGAACACTCGGAAAAGCTGGAAAAGCAGGTCGACTTTCCGCACCAGTTACCCCCGAGTATACTCCAAACATTAGTTTGCTTTTAATTAAGATTAATTTTAGATACAATTTTGCGCATTAGTTTCAATTATGGAGGTGTCTGTCTGTCCGGTCGCTGCTTCTCCACCCACTCCATCTCTGGCACGCTTCAAAAAATTTCCAAACTTGAATCTTTTGAAGTCTTTTTTTCTTGGTCTGTTTGTTTTGGCCTTTTAATGACTGAAAGACGAAAGACTGCCCCAAATCTAGCCGTAAAGAATTTAACGTTAAATTGTATTAGATACATTTGTGTGTGTGTGTGTGTGTGTGTGTGTGTGTGTGTGTGTGTGTGTGTGGCAACTATTTTAGGTCTGGAAAATAATTGACATGAATTTCCACAGACCTTCAAGGAGATTGATGCGTTGCCCAAGAGTTACATGTGTCTTGGCCCAATGCTCGTTTATTAGCCAAGATTGGGGCCAACAAATAAGAAAGATACATATGCTGAAAGCAGTTTTCCGCTACTAAAACTTTCCCAATCCAAGCACTTGAGATAGAAACACTCGAAAAAGAGTTTAATTTTTATCTTAAAGAATGAAAAACTTTGACAAATTCTGAATAAATTCGAATATTTGCATAGTTGTTTATACAAGAACTGAAACTGAAAACTTTAATCTTTGCTCGTTTTCAAGTGCTTCCGTTTCCCCACTTCCCGCCTCCTAACCCCGCCCACTTTCCAGCTTCATTCGCTTAGCATAACAATAACAAAAGAAAAGCAACAAAAACAAGCACATAACAATAACAAAACTGAGCTCATCGAAAACAATGTAAATATCTTTTAAAAACATGTATCTGTATCTGTGAAGTAGAATTGTATCTACATCTGTTTGTACTTTTTATTCATATCTGTTTCGTTTACGTTTCTTTCAGCTAATTTGTTTACCTGTGTTTATTTTCAACACTTTAGAGCTAACGAGAGAAAGAGAGAGCTGCAACAGGTGAGTCCAAAAACAAATCAATTAAATGCACAAATTGTTCTAAAAGTGTTACCATTTTACTATATACATTTAAAGATACACTATTCTCTGGGCGACTTTGCATATATTTTTAAATTATTGCTTGAAAAACGTGTTGAAAACTGTGAAACAAAATGTTTTTTCCTTACTGACTCATCGAGGGGAGAAATTTGTACAATTTGTGAGAAAAGAAACTGAAAAAAATGCTTAAATCAAATCGAATGCCAAACACATGTGAAGTGCCCAAAATGTGGCACAAAGTGGCCAAAATTTCAATGAGTTTTCGGCACAGTGAGTTGAATGAACAAAATACGCAGAGAAAACCAGTAGGAAAGCTTGTAACAAAAGGAACGCGACTATTAAAGTCCCTGTCTGCATACTGCTTAAAGAATTTCTTACTGGAAAGAACAAGTTGCATATTTGTATACACCCCTTTGCGCTGTTCATGTACAGGGTCTCGAAAAAATTGCCTGTTGTGCCATAAACCTTCTTTGCATCGTCTATAATTATTGAAGTTTACGTTGTTCTTCTTCTTGTTGTTGTTTTTGTTGTTGTCTGGGGCACGAAACTTGTAGCGCTTCCATTTCTCAATCTTTCAATCTGAATCTCAAGTTCAGGCCACAGATTGTCAGATTGTCAGCTTCAAGTTTGCTTACGCATGTATCTCATTGATTCTGCTCCCCTTTTTTCTGCTGTCCCCTCATCTTTTGGCCGTTTTTTCTTTGTGGTTAGACACTTAGTATTTTTGTGAATTTTATTCTTTATTGTTCTTGCTGTTGTTGTTTATTTGTGGGCAGGTAGCAGCTGCGCCTAATTGCCAAAAAGTATCTTGAAGATACATTTCTCTTGTCACGTTAGAACGCGCACGTTCTGTGGCTTTGACTCTGTCTGATGTCAGACAACCTTGAACCTTTTGTTTTTGTTTCACACACGAACACTCATGTACACACACACACACACACACCAATTTATAACTACTATCAACAACTTTTGCTTTCGTTATTTTGAGCTCTCAATGTGCTAATTGGCACGGAAATTGTATTAAAGCCGGTTTAAACAGCCAAAAAAAATAACCAGTTTTTTTAGTATTAGAAAATACTTAAAATACCAAAATAAAAGTATAAATCAAATACTGGATTTCTATAGCCAACAATCGGCAGTTGGCAAACAGTTCGGTATCTAAGTCAAAGCCAAGTTCAAGATGCAGCTATGAGCAAAGTATCTTTTGTAGTATTGTATCTTAAATGTATTTGGAAAATCATGTACCCACCCAAGCGGAAAATATTGCAAAAGTTTTTATGTTGCTATACCAAAAATAAATGAACACATGTTTTAGCCAATTTTGTGTATTCTTTCAGCTCCAAAATTCTAAACAATTTTCTAGTTATGCAACTCGTAATTAATTTGGTAAAGTATTGAAATGTTTAAAAAATGTTTTTTTTCATTACTGGTAGTGGGTGAAAGAGCCAATTTCCGACCAAAATTTTAATTTTAAATATATTTTTTAAAGTTTTAAGAATTTTTTCAGACAGTTCTAACTGAAGTCTCCCTTTGACTTGGCAAACTTGAAGTGCAAACAGTGACTGCAAAAAGGAGTTATCTCTTGGTTATCTAATAACTATGTTGCATGTTTGAGTGGAACGAAGGAAGTAAGAAGAGTGAATGAAGTAGAAGAAGAACTCACTTGCAAGAGCGCTATCACCAGTTGAATCGGTCCACAGCGTACGACAACGGTGCCAATGGTTGTGGCTCTCAGGGGCGAAGTCGGAGGGCGGTGGGGGCTGTGGGAGGAGGTAGAGGGAGCCAGACTTGGCGTTGGCGATGTGGATGATGACATTGTTGCTGAATAATTGAAGGCGTCTAGTTGTGACTGCGACGCCGACTGAGCATGAGCCTGTTGTTGTTGTTGCTGGTGTTGCTGTTGTTGGTGCTGGCGATTCGAGGAGCTGGCCGAGTAGAGTGAAGACATCGATGAGTCTAACGCTTGGCGACGTTCCATGTTTGCTGGCTGCCAAGTGTTGTTGTTGTCGGTAGAGTGTTGAGTGTTGTTGTTGTTGTTGTTGTTGTTGTTGTTGTTGCTGTTGCTGTTGTCGGCTTAGCGGCTACGTGTTGTGTGTGTTTTTGATTTTTTTCTTTTTTCTGCTGCTGCTGTGTATTTTGCGTGGGCGTCGTTTAATCTGTTCCCGTTTAGTTTTCTTTTGTTTTTATGTTTTCGCTTCTTCTTCTTGCCTCAATTGTTGTGCATTTTGTTTTGTTTTCGTTGCTTTTTGTTTATGTTTTCTAAGCTCTACAACATAAATGATTGTGCATTGCACTTTTGTTAAATTTGTCGCTTGTTTAAAGTTGTTTAAAATTTGTTTTGTTTGATTTCGTTGTTCGTTTGGTTTTTCGCGAATTTTCCTCGAGCTTTTCGTTTGTCGCACACGCTATCAGTGCTGGCGATCGTCTGACATAGCAAAAAAAAAAACACTGCATAGAACAGAGAATCCACTGAGTGAGAGGGAGAAACCGATTCCCAGAGCGATTCTGCGCGAGAATTTCGTTGAGAACTAGAACAATATTGCAAATAAATCGACTATGACTTCATGCCTTGCGTTTTTCTGTGCTTCTTCTTGCTACTCGTTTTTATTATTGTACACTAAAAGCACAACAATGTCCATTTAGCTGTAGTTTGTTGTATATATAGATTTCTATAGCTCTCTCGTAACTTTGAGCTAATTTTCTGCTGCTAGCAAGGAGGTATTTTAGAAAATGAAGAAATCTCTGAACTGACTGAACAACAGGCCAACTTGGTATTATCTTTTGCTTACTTCAACTGCTTTAGTTTGATTCAATCATAGATTAGTAGGAACAGACTGAAGTTTTTAACTAATACAGGGTCTTTTGCAGTCTATTGGCTAGCCAGTAGCCTTTTCTACTAGTGTTTCCTTTGATGCGTGACTGCACGCCACGATCTTTGCTCTTAGTGCCCAGTTCCCAGTTCGCAGTTGTCTTGCGATGACAATGCCTCGAATTTAGCGCTATTTTTGTGATCAAACTCAGTTCTCAATTCTCTATGCTCGATTCTCAGTTTATCTATGCTCGATTCTCTGTTCTCTCTCTATTTAAATAGCCCAAATTTTCGAGGCGGATGTGCGTCAGGCTAATCATTAGGTTTGCATCTTTGAGATGTGAGATACGTGAGATACATGTGCCAATTGTTGCATGCCTCTAACCTTTTGGCCATGTTAGTATGTGATTTGGCTTTGTCTCGAACAAAAATCAATTGCAACTGTTTTCGACTTGCCAGCGAAATTTATGGCAGCTTTTAATTTATTTTTGAAATATTACGCATACGCAATGTGTGCTCCCCACCTCTTTTGTGTGTGTATGTGCGTCCGGCTGTGGCATTAGGTAATTTCTTTATATTCTATTTTCCTCTCAGTATTTTCAATTGAAATTTTTTGACTTTAATAGCGATTCTCGTTTTTGGGGCATTGTAAACTATTTGAATCTGAATTGTTCTTTTCGGGCACGTTTCTAAATATAGGCGAACACTATAAAAGTTTATACCAAGCAAATGGTTCCTGGAAATGGGGCGTGGCTGCCACAAGTTTTGGCTACATGCCTTGAACGATTTTTCAACATATTCGCCAAACAATTGTCGCCAGAAAGTCAAGAGTTTTTATACATTATGAAGAAATATGCTGTATGTTCTGCGCAATAAACAATTATTTTCTTAAGTGCCCAACATTTTAAATTTATTAAAGCATTATTAACTTTATTTTAATTTAGTCAAAAATAATAATTAGTTGATTTTCTAGCATTCTTTGAACTTTGTTATTTAAACACATTGTTTTTTTTTCTCTGTGTTTCTTTCATATCTATTTCTACGGTATTTCTCTTTAACATTTCGGTGTCATTAGTAAATATAAACGAATATATTTAATCTTTAATGTTTTGGGTCGTCGCGAAAACCAAAAACAAAACCAAACAAATCAGAAAATTTGACAAAACTAGAACACAACAAAATTTCGAAAATATTTGCATATAATATATGTTGTTTTGTGTTTTGTGTTTTTTGTATTTATTTTTTAAATAGTTTTGTGTAGTATATTTTATATTAAGGTAATTTATGTTGCATTCAATGTCGTTAGCCGCTAATTAATTGTGTCTCTTTTGGCAAGCGTCAGAAAACAAATTCATTTACATTTCTATGTCAAATTTTGCATTATTCAAAAACATTATTCCATTATTCGCACATATTAATCAAAGATGTGATGTGTTTAAACTGTGTGTGAGAGCGGAGAGCGAGGAGGATAAGTGTTAAACGCGCGCACGCCGCGTGCCCAACAACCGAACGACGCGAACTTCGAACAAGACTGAAAAACGTTTCGCAGAACTCAAAGCGGCATTAACCCGAAGGCAGCGAACGCAGATCACTCGGGTGGTCTCGGGTGGTACTCGGTTGGCTCGATCGTGTGTAGTGCGAGCAGAGAGCAGTTGAGCATAAACAGCGCCTAAAGCGTCAACCGTTTCGCTTAACTTGGGACTTTTGGGTGCAGAGCAAAGTCAACTTACGCGCCAAAGAGTTACAGGGTGTGCAATTATAACGTAATGCTAACCAGTTAGCCTTTTTTACAGATCAATAGGTAATATGGAGAGTGCTCTCAGCACTCTTTTTTAATCGGAGTTTTCCGCTGTTTATAGTCATCACTGACGACTCCCTCTTCTACTCAGCCACTTAACCGTTTCGCTCAGCTTGCAGCTCAGTTTGTGAGCGCTCAAAGTTAACCGGCGAGCTTAACCGTTTCGCTCGCGTCGCTCTTTGAGCTCAGTACGCAAAGCCGGCTGGCTGTTAGGCGGAGTAGCGAGTAGGGAGAGTGGGGGAGACGGTGTTCTGCGGGTGACGACATAAATAAACAAGTGCTCTTGGCATTCGTTGCGTCGTTAATTCATGATTTCAATTTTTAATGCCCTGCGCCGACAACAACAACAAAGATTTCTCAAGTATAGCTTGTACTTTAATAACAGGCACAGAGCGAAGAGGCAACAACAACGATAACAACAACAACGAGCGCTGCAACCTGACTGACATCGTGTCTTAATAGAATGCAACAGGCTGCCGCCCGCATTCAAAAGTCAGCCCACTCTGGCTCTCTACCCTTCTGCTCTCCCTCTCCCCTCTGTGCTCCTGCCCCTCGCACTCGTCTCCCTCCCCTTACTTGTTTCTAGCTTTTTCCCGCCACTTGAGCGCTTCAAAATGCGTGTGGCAGGCAACGCTCGACTGCTGATCGCAACTCAGATGTTTTCTGTAGATTGGCATGGGGGGTGTACGTGGGGAAGGGGAACTTTCAGGAGGTGGAGTGCAAAAATCTGCAGTTCGTGCCGTTCGTGTTGCCGCCTTTTGCTTCCAATCAATGTTTCTGTTATTATTTTGCAGCCTATCAACGGACACGAAAAAAATTTATTGAATTATATTTTCAGCGACGTCGTTGTTGTTGTTTGTGTTGTTTCTTCATCATATGCTTCTTCTTCTTCTTACTCTTGGTTTGGTCAGTCACGAAATGTCGGCAAAAGTGGCGGCAATTTGATTTGATTGCTGCTCTGGCGCTTAACTCAAAAGAGCAGGTTTATAAGTGTAAACACACACACACTCTTATATTTGTCACTCATTCACTCACTCACACACATGCACAATTTATAACAATTTTTATTGAGATTAATGTGACATTTTGAGTGGCTTGTTAATCATGTACAACAGAGCGAGGGGGAGTTAGTGTGAGGGGAGGGAGAGAGAGAGTGAGAACTCCCTTCACACCATAATTGACATCACGTAAAGTTTAGGAGCACCCGCAGTTACACACACACACACGCAACTGCTAATTGAGCATTTGTGAGTGCTTAAAATAAACCCGCTGAGTTGCACAAGGGTTAAGCGCACGCATTTAAAATGGCAGCCTAAAATTATGCAACTCTTTTGGTGCGTATGCAAAACTTACTCAAAATTCAAATGTTGATTGCTGTTTTAGGCTAAAATAAGATATATTTGTGCTATTTTGTGACTCAGTTGTGACTTATAAAATTGTTTAAAAATATTTTAAACAAATTGCAGGCAAAGTTTGTTGAAAAATATTAAATTAATTAATAATTAAATGAGCTAAAAATCAGGGAAATAAAACTATATTAATTATTAATAAATAAATACATCTAAAAGGGGATTTTAAGGGAAATGTTGTAGGAATTCTCAAATTAGGCGCAATAATTTATAATAATTAGATTAATTTATAAATAAATATAACTAAAACATGCAAAAAGCGCAGAACAAATCGAAACAAAATAATTTGTAGCTCGTGAGCTAAAGTAGCGAAAATAGAAGCAAACTTAAATAAATTAGAGAAAAATAATCTGCCAGAGATTTTAGCAATTTTTGGCAAGAAAACAAACAAAATAGAAAACAATTAACGGTAAAAACGGCAAAGCAAATGGCGCAGTTTAATTAGGCGGGTTATGTTTTTGGGAGCAGGCGTGTGCCCAGTCAGTCCCCAGTTCGCTCAGAGAAATCCCTTGATCGTTTGTTTCGTTATATTCTCGTAATATTTGCTGCGACGCCAAGCCGCAGCCGGCGGGGGCAGCGGTGGTGGCAGCGACGTCGACGTCGTCGTTGTCTTCTGTGCGTTGTTAGTTGTAGCAGCGCAGAACTGAGCAGAACTCACCTCCGGCGTGACGGCCGTAGAGACACCAGGTAGAAATTCAGTTCTGATCATATTGGAGTCCAGTCCATAAGCTTCCAATTCGCTATCAGATTCGTTGGGTTGCTGCACATCCGGTGTGGGCGTTACGCTCTGACTATGCAGCTCGGCCACGCCCACCACGCTGTCCTGATCATCGTCGTCACCAGGTAGCAGTGGCGGCTGTTGTGCTGAGAAATAGCTCAACTCGGAGCTGTCGAAAGACATGTTCACTGGAGATTGTGGCATTTCTGGTATCTCAAAGTTGCTCAGTGTCGAATCATCTGCCTCGTCAAAGGAATTCTTGGCGGAACCAATGTAGGAGGCCGTCTGGAAGGAGGACGAGTGCGAATTGGGCGTAAAGTTGCCCTCGGAGGCGGTGGCAAACGAATCATCTTCCGTAGAACGCGACTGCCAGTCCTGCAAAGGAAGGGCGAATTAGTTGACAACTTTACACCTCTCACTCCTCACTTACCTCGCTGCCCATTGTGTTACCCAGTTTTTTGGAGATGTCCATGTCTCCGCCATTGCAATCCCTGATCACAGCATCCAGGGATTCGGCGACCTCGGCAATTGCAGTTAGTTTGTGGGAAATGGCGGCACAGGCCAGTTCGTTACTTCCTGTGGGCGTGACGCTAACTGTGGTTGAGGAGGACTCTCCTGCGCTGCCGGCGCTAACTGCGCTGCCCGCGCTGCTGTTGCGTCCGCTGTCGTGGAGCGGACTCGGGTTGCCCAGGGGACTGTCGAAGGGCAGCTCGTCGGGAACAATGCTGTAATCGAAGGATTGTAAATTTGGTATATCGGTGGTTGAATCCTGGGAGGGGGTGCGTGAGTGCAATGGTGTGGGCGTGGCATCCTCGTTATCCGTGTAATCACTTTGGGGATAAGTTTCGCTGTCGTTTCGTATCAAAGCCTTGATCTTGGCCAGACTCTGTGGCTCCTGCTCCCGATCCTGCTCCAGTGGCAGCTCATCCTCTTCGAGTATCTCCTCGGGAATGTCCCGCTCTATGGAGGCTTTGGCTATTTTCGTTTTCACGCTTGAAGTGCTCGCTGTGTCATCGTCTTCTTCGTCCAACTCGTACTCATCCGGCAATTTGCTGCTCAAGTTGATAGCATCGAGCAGTTGGGAGAGTTCTTGTGTCGATTTACTGAGACTTCCATTGAGATCCTCCTCCTCGCTGGCCAAAGGAGCGGGATTTCCCTCTGTTTGCTCCTGCTCCTCTGTCACCACAATTGTGGGCAGCTCTTCAGCTTTAGATTTGGCAAATATATTGCGAAATCTGGCAAACATTTTCCCGCCTTCTCCGGAAATCTCGCGTTTGACGCAAAAGTTAAACACGCGTTTGGCAAATGGCCAGTGAATCTATTACTTGATGAATTACTACTCAAAGTACACGTAATTATCCAAACTTTAATCAGAAAACTCGTTGTCGCTATAATTAACACACGCACACTCAAACGGTTTCCCACTTTGACCCACTTGTTGTTGTGGTTTCTCCAGCGGGAAAAGATCTTTCTATATGTATAATCAAATATATACACAGAGATTGCCGGCTGTTTTCATTTACTTGACAACTTGACAGTTGCCACACTACATATACGTGAGTGTATGTATATAAATACTATAATTTATATATATATTTGTACGTTTAAAACAAATCGAGCGACGACTTTTCTTTCCCGTCGAGCAGCTGACGAAACGCGCTGGATCACGCACCGAAATAGACTGACGGATTCTGAGATTTCTGAAAACTTGGCGGCACTTTTCAGACTAGCATACCCTGTAGAAGGGGGCAGAGGGTGGTCTAGTTTAGGTGAAGGAAATAGTATTCGCACTCGTAAATTGAAATGGTTTTCTTAATGGGTCACTAATTGTGCCTATTAAGTCAAAATAAGCTAAGTTGTAGTTAGATTATAGGGTGTCTGCTAGTCGTTTATTATGCCCTAGTTGTCTATTTTATGTCAGCTTTTATTTTAGTTTTAAGCGCCACGTTTTTGAGTGGTTTTTCCGCCCTTATCGCTGAGTGAAAAACCGCATAGATTGAAGAGTACAGGGTGCTTCGTGAAGTAGTTGTTATATGATTAGAGTAGTCGAGTATCTAATGATTCCTTTTGCCCTTCCTGGTGCTCCTTTAGCTGCGTAGAATTCTCCCATTGCACTCACGCACCAGTCCCACCGCATTCTCTAGAGAATTGGCTAGTTCTTCTCTACTCACCTCTTGCCTGTAAGTGCGTCCAGCACAAACGGTTCCTTCAAACGCTTTTTGAGCAGACGACCCAGTCGGACCATGCGACCCACTTCCACCAGAAGTTGCTCCCTGGCCACCAGATGGCGCTGCAGTCGTGCACCAAGGCCACCACTGCCACTGGCAGAAAGTTCAGTTGCTGCGTCGACGTCAGCGTCGGCATCGGCGTCGCTGCTTATGCCGCTGCTGCTGCGATTGTGTTGCTGTCGCTGCTGCTGCTGCAGCTGCGCGGCAAGTTCATGGCTGAGCAAGGGTCGAAGGTCACGCAGTTGCCTGTAATAAGCCTCCACGCTGCGGTGAAAGACGGCGGAGACACGAAGACGTGTCATCTGCTCCTGCGCAATCGACTGGAGACTGTGCCACGTGCGCTGCAGCTGCAGCAGAAACTGCTCAGGCTCTGATTGCTCCAACTTGCAGCAGAGACGCAGCGTCTGCGCTGCCTCGAGCAGCTGACAGCCATAGTTGTAGATGCTCTGTAAAGGAATGAGGGGGAAGAGGGGTAAATTAGTGTTTCATGCAAACTGGCTTGCCTGAGACCGAGACTCTCTCTCCCACTATCTTCCGATCTCTTTCTCTCTGCTTCACTCTAACCAAAAGACAAAAACTCACCCGTCCAGTTTCCTCGAAGCCCTGCAGCTCGTCTTTCTGCAGCTGAATCTCGTGTATGTTGCATCCAACATGGGAGTGACACCGCAACAACACCGCATACAGTTCGCTCATCCAGTTGAGAGCACAGTGCACCTCCTGCTCGTAGCCATGAATGTGGGTCACCTGCTCCAAGGTGAGCCGCTGCAGTGCCAACCGCTCCCCGCAACGCAGTCGCCGCTCACGACTCGTGTCCAACTGACGGCGCAGCTGGACAATATCGTGGCTATAATCCAGCTGGAGGTCACGGCCCAAAGCGTCTTTCACCGGCATGGCCAACATGTCGCTCAGCTTTTCGCCCTCTCGCACAAGTTCGCGTTCGATGTTGGCTATAAGAAAGTGGTTCGAGTATCAGTTACAACCAAACAAGAGGAATTTCGACTGATAAAGAGGTAATTTAAGGTAGAATTCTGTGGTTTATTTAGTTTCGAAGTTTTGCTATCTTATATTTACCAATTTTTGTACTAATTTTAAACTAAACTATTTCGAAACTCAGTTGACGCCACTCTACTTATTTCACATTCGTTGACATCTTTAAAAATACCTTTGAATGAACTGATTTAGTTCTCCAGATGTTATCGCCCTTCTTATCTTATATTTTCAAGTAGCTGAATGAAATTCTGTGTTGAAATTCTGCCGAGTGCAAAGTGTGTCAAGAGTCTAATGAACAAACATTTCAATGGAGCCACAAATGTTATGTTGAGTAGGAAACCGAATTCATTTAGGAATTGCAGTTGAAACAGATAAAGTGACTCTATGTAGATGTTTAGACTGTCTTCCTAACAAGAAAATTCATTTAAAACGAACGTTGCAGCGACTTTCACTTGATAACATGGCCCATTAAGTAGTTAACTAACTTGATTAACAGACCTGGGAACTATTTTTATTGATTGATCATTTAATCTTTAGTCTTTGGCTTACCCAACAGCAGTTGACTCGTCTTCAGTTGGCTCAAAAGCTCTTTGGCCTGTTGTGAGCTCAGTTCACTGGGCTCCGCATCAGCTGCGCGATTCGCGATCATCACCTGCTCCTCAAACTGATCCAATAAGCGATGGAAACGCAGCGAAGTCATGAGCACTTTGCGCCTTCGTTCCAAGCGTTCGGCAAACGAACGACAAACGAATTGCATAAAGTCGCGTTGGGAGATCAGATCCTGGCAAGGAATACGACATCTTTCCTTTGTGAACTCCTCGATCTTGTAGAGCAACTCGGCATAGCAACCATAGGTGTCTCGGCATTCCATTTCCAGCTGATCGTGGGCCGATCTTAAGGTTTCCGAGGCACGAACGTCACTGCCCACACTGCGCTGTCGACTCAACAGCTGTTCGGCCTGATTGAGTATCCAGTTGGTGACGAATGCCACGCCCTCTTGCAACGTGGCTAACTCACGTGCCTCACGCAGCGATCGCAGCAGTTCCAACCACGCCGTGCGTATTGCCGTCTGCTTCTTCTCGATCTCGTTGAGACGCAGTTCGATGCGGGTTCGTTCGCAGCCCAAATCGGGCGGCAGAAGGGGCTTCTGAGGGGGGCAATGGGGGCCCATTGTTCCACTTGTAGCAGTTGTTGTTGTGGCAGCAGGTGTGGCATGTGGCATTGTCGTTGTCGTTGACGGTGACTGCGTCTCGTAAACCTCGTTGAAGCGGGCCAAGATCGCATTACCTGTGGAAAGAAAAGGGTTGGAGCGTATTAGTTTCAATGAAAATTTCTTTATTAGACGAGTGTTTGCCTTTTTAACACTTTTCTCGTTTCCATTTGTCTAACAAAAAACTAGTAGGCAGGCCTAAGGTAGGGCAAACCAACTGTAAAAGACCCCGCATCTTTTTTGAAGCAATTGAAGATTTTTATAGAAGATAGTTTAATCAGCAGATTTCTTTAAGATATGCCTATCAATAAGTTAAACAGTTTATCATGCCTATTAAATATTTATAATCCTATGACAACTTTATGATGTAGTCGTCGGATAGAACAAACCTTTCAGATAAACCTAGTTAACCACTGTAAACTTTATGAGTACCGGGTCCAAAAAAAACGTATGTAAAAGTGAAAATCTTCACTCATTTCATTACTACTCGTCTTCAGAGCTGTTGGCTCACAAATCTACCAAAAAGCGAGCTAAGTGAAGGGTCACGATGTAAACAAGCGTCTCCCACTCGCGCCACAGGCCAAAGCAACAACAACAACCACCAACACACTCTACAACAACAACCTCTCTAGACATGAGCTTCAAGTGTGCGGTTTCTGTGGTTTTCTTCTCTGCAGAATCTGCAGACACTTTTGAGTCTTTAAAACACAGCGCAACAAAGCTTTAAGTCGATTGTTTTCTAGATCTAAGATTAATCAAGAATGAATAAAGAATATAAAATCTTTATAAAAGAAGCAGAAGAAGCAGAAAACAGTAAATAAAGCTCATAATAATTTATGGCTATCTAAACTTTCATCTTTCTCATGACCAAAATGGTGTTTTGTCTAAATGGATTGAACAATTAAAGTTAATTGATAACAAAGATTCTTAGAAGTCTTAAACTTTATGTATTTAATAAACAATAGACGTATTTGATTAATAGATTATCAGAAGGAACATCATAGAGATCTTTTGAAGTAATTTAGCAATTAATTTAAATACAAAATTGTACATTATTATATTAAAAATTGTTTCTTACTTTCTGCTTAGACTTCACCTTTAAATACTATACACTTTGGTTTTGAGTTTCGAAAGAATTTACGCGTGACTCCCACAGTTTATTCAAGTTTCAAGTTCGTTTGTCGCATGCTCACAACTTCAATGTTATGTAGTGTAATAAAAGTCAGCCCACAACTAAAAACGCAAAGACAAAAACAAGTTTGGCAAACATTTTCTAATTGAAACACGCACACGACTCGAGTTATTGTTGTTGCTATTGATATTGTTATAAATAAATTACTTGTCACATTTTGTTGTCTGGCAACTAGTTTCGTGAGCATTGAGAATATGTAAATGTGTCTAGGTTCAGAAGCGGGTCTAAAGACGCAACACGCAAATCGAAAGACTTAGACGACGAACTTGCCGCTTACCCATTTCAATGGCTGCTTCTATGCTGCGCTGGACGTGCGTGTGCAACTGCGCGCACTTCTTGAGCTCCACATCCGCTTCCGCCGGACGCAGCAGCGACTTGTGCCCAGCAAGCAGCAACAACAGCTGCTCCATGGCGCCCAACGTAAGAGCATGTGTTCGGCTAAACTCATCGATGGCCTGCAAAAAGGAGTGAGTGTTATTCGGGTTAGTTTCAGTGTACAGTGTCACCTACTTTGCGTTGTTGCAGCCACAGATCATAGTTGAGTTGCAGCGTGCCGCCCAGTTCCTCGGGCAGATGCTCTGGCTCTATAAATTTGGCTAGACGTGTCTTTGAGAGCACCAAGGGCTGTTTGGGTAAATAGATAGATTTGTAGTTGTTTGTGGCGTGTGTCAGGGGCACGACTTACCTCGCCTTTGGTCTGCGATTTGGCGCACGGCTCCACGTGCTTCTCCCAGAAACCCTCCGCTCTGACTAGATACAAATCGACGCTTATATCACCGCCAAAGAGCGAGTAAATTTGACGCACGTGTTGTCTGGAGATGCGGGTGCTGCTCTCCTGGGCGTTGACAATGACACACACGCCGTTTTGCAAGATGGCAGCACTAGAAATGAGAGAATGAGATCTCGGTAGAAAGGGGAGCTGACTTTTTAAATCATTTTTACATAGTCACTAACTGGAAACTTCAAATTTGATGACACAACTATTGTTTTCAGTGTCTAATGAGCTAGAGAGGCAAAGCCGCTCATTAGACAAGTCCAATCAAATCTCGTTTAGCTCTTTGATTGTCGAGACGCTGCCAGAGATTGGACTCGCTTGATTGATCACATACACACATTTAGTCATAGTTTATTTCTTCTCTTATGATTTTTTTTGTTAATAAATCTGCTTTAAAACAAAGTGAAAACTGAAGTTTAGCTGCGATTTTAGCAGTTGATCGATGTTGCGGCTTTTCTTGAACATGAGAAGATCTTAAGACGACAAGAATTAAAACTAAGCAGATCATAAACTAGAATTCATATGCAAATATATCGGCAGAGTGATAATTCCCCCCTTATCTAAGATACTAGAGAGCCCATAGCAGCCAACCCGCAGCTAATGAAAAGACTTGAAAATCTAAAGCCTATTTTATCATTTGCATAAGAGTCTTTGTCGTCTTATGTTAATTAGTTTCGATTAGCGGTTTGTTTCTTCTTCTGGTTCTTCCTCTGCTAGACTCACCTGAGTGAACGCTTTAGATAGTCGAGTGTCAGCTGAAGACAGCGGCGATTCCACAATTGTTGGTCATTGAATGCATTCACAATGAATATAATGCGTTTTTGTCGATCGTAACCTCCCGAAAGATACGCCGTGCGCATTTGCAGCGCGTTCAACACGTCTTCCTCCATGGTGCTGCTTCTTCTTCTACTGCTTAATTGTCAGAGGGCCTCAAAACTTTTGTCAGAGTCATTTCTATTAACGTGAATGTCAGAAAGCACAAAAGAAGGCAACAATAGTTAAGTTAAGTCAAGTTGGAATTTTACATAAGTTAGAACGATAAAGTCGCGTGTGCTAGACTAAAAGAGACCCGGTGGCGGTGTTATTAGAAGAAACTGAATGTATTTTAAAAGCTATGTATAAAACCAGTATTATGCAAGTTATCACAGTTTAAATTTAAATGTTGTTGCTCGCATAACTTTTGTGCTCATTAAGCGATTGGTGTACACGTTTGGGATCGGTTAGGGTCTATTAAAACGATTTAAAATCATACTCATAGAGGCTTAAGGGCGTGGCAGAGACCCCTGACTTCTTTCAACACTTTTCTAACTCTACAAATCTTGTATACCCTCCAAAAACATGCAACTACAGGGTCTAAAAGAAGGCAAAAGACCTCTAAGTAGTTGCATATGACTATTTGTTTTTCATCGAGAGCGACCTTTTGTTGTTATTTTTGTTATTTAGTGTTGTTCGCGTTGTTGTTGTTGTTGTTGAAAATTAATACCGAGTCACAGTTAGTGCTGCAACTGCCCCTGCAACAGTTGCTGCCGTTGTTGTTGCTGCCACACAATGCACATTTTCCAATGCCGTCTTGGAACACGTTTGACAAGTCTAAACTAAAAAAAAAAAAAGAGGAAAAAACTCAAGTCTGAAGTTGCGACTCACATGATTTTCACTATTTTCATGTTAGCTTAAGAGCTTAAGCCGCTGCTGATGCTGATGCTGCTGCTGCTGCTGCTTCGCTTGCTGTGCTGCCTGCTAATGGAAAATGGTAAACGGAAAATGGAAAATTCCAATTTTGCGCATGGTTTTTTGTTGTTTTCTTTCGAAAATTGCTTGACACAAATTGAAGTCAAGTTTCGGGGAGGAAAAGACTTTTTTTCTATGCCAACAGCTGCAGGCTTTTGGCTTAATTTGTTGCCAACTTACTGATAAGGGGCGTGGCAGACACACACACACACACACACAGAGAGTGAAGTAAAAATCCTGTTTCTGTCTGTTTCTATCTTACAGTTATGCGTAAATGACTGTAAAACTTGCTCCGTTTTATGGACAAGAATTCAATGTGGCCAACACAATTTGCAGCACTTGGCAGTTGCCAACCTGTTGGCCAACTGATAATTGTCAAGACGGGAACGCTTTTGGCCCGTTGCGCACGTTGCGTCTTCCGCATTGAATTACAATTACAGTAGCAGCTAAGTAGAGAGCAAGGCTTTAACAGACCCTGTATAAAAAATAATCTGAAGGAATTTCCGCAACTGATGCACTAAGTGAAACATTGTCTAGGCTAAGTTTAAACACCTGCGGGCTTTAGAGTACAGGGTCTAACAACAACTTCAACATGAATTTCAAGTTTCAAATGTCAGTTTCAAATTGAATAATTCGCTAAGCAGAGGCAAAAAAGTAGCAAACGCGGCACAAACAATTTAATGCAAGAAATAAAATAAATCAAAGAAAAAGAGAAATATTAATTTAGCGACAGGAGAGACAGGGAGGGAGGAGGTGGGAAGAGAGAGGAAGGGCTATGAAAGAGAGACAAAGAGCCGCGGGGGCCTAAATGCCCCGCTTTTGTTTTGGGGCACACCTTTCATGGGATTTTAGGCCTTGCGGCGTGCTAAAAATGCTACTAAAAAGACAGAAAGAAACAACAATAAACAAAAGAAAAACCAACAAAAAACAAACACACAAAATAACCGTTTTATTTTTATTCCTTCCACTGCTTTCGGGTTGCTAAACTTTCTTGAGCAGAGTTTCAGTTTTGAGTTTTGTGTTTTGAGTTTGAGTTTGTTTTGGTTTTATGATACGGCGATAAGATCTATGCGGGGCAGGCGAAAATGAGCGAAGACTTCATGTTTCGGGTTGTTAAATTAATTGAAAAGTTCAACTGGCAGCACCACAACAACAGCAAGAACAACAACAACAACAACACGTCGAAACCCATTAGCATTTGGAGCAAAGAATTTGTTTTAACAGCTGACAAATAAATGTTGAAACTTCAACTCTTGACTTCATTTCACTTTGCTCGTTTCGTCGTTTAATTAATTATTTTTCGACTTTTTTATGCACTTCTCAAATTCTAATTTGTCATTAAACCTTGTTTAATGTTTATATCTTTTTCCTTTACTCTTTTTCTCGGCTTCACACAAACGACTTTCAAAAATTGCACTTGAGTAATTTGTTTTCTGTTTGTTTTTCTTTTGGCCACAAATACGCACCCGGGGCCAACCGATCCACTGCGATCCGTTAACTTTTGTTCGTGCTTTAGCCACCAGTTTGCGCGCTAGACTGAAGTACGTTTTGTATCTTATGGTTTGCGGTATCTTGTAGGTTGCTTGACGCCAGTGTCGATCGCTTTACAACGCGGTTTGAGTTGCTGCCACAACCAGTTCAAATGTCGCGTGTCAGCTGTTTTGTAATGATTTTATTCGGTGATAACTTGAGATAAGTGGGGAGTGTTTGAACTTTTAGTTATTTAACGGTTTCAACGCAGAAGATCTTTTAAATTCTTTAAATAAAACTTATTCAATTATTTCTTAAAAAAAGCTACAACTCCAGCCATTTATTCATTTAAGTCAAAAGTTTACTCCATTCTACTCGCTTGTATCTCGTATCTATGAGGTTGCTTTACACCTGTTTGGCGTGCAACCTGGTTTGAGTTGCATTTCCAACTTCAAACATCTACAAATGTCGCGTGTCAGCTGTGTTTTTTTATGCTCACCATTGCATATCAATTGATATTTCAAGCACTTGTTGTTGTTGTTTGTAGCTTTTGCCCTTTTTTTCCAGTCTGTTGTTGTTTTTGCTTTCCATGGAGCTAAAAAGTGCATACAAAATAAAACCTGTTCAACTGCAAGAGACTCCAAAGTTGTGGTTTCTTTTTCTGCTTTTTTTGCCAGCTAAATTAAAACAAAACATGCGTTTTGTCTGCTGCTGATATGGGAGTCTGTGTTCTCAATTGACCCTCGGAGAAGTCCATTAGCTATGTGATCAAGTTGAGTAAGTTGCAGAAAGACAGCGGGGGAACTTGTTTACTTTCCTTTAATGTGTCTTGATTTTAAGTTGGATTTTATATGCTTCCATTTTGGACTAAAAATCATTCTCCATTTGCTACTCAATTACAGAAAGAGCATTCCAGAGTCGTTTGTTAACAATTGATTAACTAAAGTTTATCGTGTTGTTTTATTCATTGCTCCCTCAGTCGCAACGTGGGAACTTTTAATAGTGTGTCTGTGTGTGTTTATGGGATTCGAGGAATTTGAGTTGTGTTTTCTTTCTGTTTCCTGCTCTTCTTCTTTTTGCTGTTGTCTCAATAAAGCACTTGAAATGCTAAAGGATATTTAGTATTCTCGGGCAGTGCGAATATCAAAGATTTATTGAAACTGAAGAAAAAAGGAGGAAAACCAGTTTTGGGCTTCACTTGTTATGGAGGTCAGAACTTAATGTCACGCCTACCAAAGGGGGGGCGGGAGCGGGAGTGGGGTAAGCTGGGAAAATGAGCAGAATGTGAAAGAATCCTGCTGTGTGCGACCCTTATAAACATGTCAATCACAAGTAAATTGTAGCAGATTTAATGGCCAAAATGGAATGTGGGTCCAGAGCTAGGCAAGACGAGAAAATGCAAATGGTTGTGTTCCCCCTTTCTCCACCTTCCCTTCCCTCTTTCACTCCCCTACTCCGCACTCCTGCTGTGTCATGACTTTTGCTAGCCATTTTGTAGCCATTTCTTCAGTGAGTTTCCATCTTGCTGCTTAGCAACAATTTATTGGCAATTTTCTTTCTAGCATAGGCGCGTTTTTTATGCTCTAGCAGAGGGTGTTATAATTTTGTCAAAGAGTTTGTAATGGCTTAAATGTAGTCGTGGCAGATTGAGTAACTAAATGCGAGACTTAAATATAAAATGATTACTTAAGAGTACAACACAGGTACAATTAGTTAGACACTGCTTACAGGGTACAGTAAAAGAAAGTGTATCAAATATTTGCTTGTTTCTTATTGCCTCCTTTGGCCACCTCCTTTCCCGCAGTTTCGCTTTTTGTAGTCACACTCTGACTGTAGGTTAAAGTGCGTGATGACCTCAATGGGCACGTAGTCGCTGATAAAGGGCATTCAAGGAACTCAAGACTGCACTCTCAATTGCAGGCAGGCCTGGCCATAAAAAGAGCCGACCACAAAATGGCGTCGAAAGCACTTCCGGCCAAGTTAAAAACAAAACTCAAGCCCGCTCTCTGTCTCCCTTCCTCTCGCTGCGTACGTGAAATGTGTTTTGGCTTGTTTTACTTTTTTAATAACAGACCCAATAGCTGCTTCTCTCACACCCACACTCCCCTCTCTCTCTCTCGATTGCCTTCTTGTTGCGTTAGCAGCTATTAGAAAATTGCGAAAATTGCGCGCACGTTTCTAGCCAGCAGTTGACGTTGACGTCGCTGCTAACGCTGACGCTGACTTTGATAGCGACGCCTCGTGTTGCATGCGCCATGGCAATTGAGTGCAGTTTTCAGATTTATTGCAGCGTCGAGAGCGTGCCACACAGCAAGAATTTTAAACAGTTTTAGTTTATTAAGCGGCCAGCTGAGAGTCTGATGTGATGGCCAAAACATGCATAATTCATTCGGCTTAAGGGTTTTTCTTCCCCCCTCGCCCCTCTACATTACCCGCTTAGTACCCAGCAAACGATTTAATTTCACAAATCGGCACAGTTAAAGTGCCGAGCAGTTCAGTTGATTAATTTCAATTCAATTGCGCTTAAATTAAAGGCACCGCCTAAAAGTATGCCGCAATAAATCTGTAATGATTTTAGATAGCCGAAGCACTAAAGAATACACGACTATCAGCGACTCTGTACAAAGCAAATCAATTAGAAATCAATTCAACGGTTTTTTCCTACTTTTCCTTTGAAAGTTAACAACTCTTGTTGGCTTTAAGTTAAATAATTTAGGCCAACATTCCACGTTCTTTTTATGGCTTCAGCTACGTCCACAGAGTGGAGGAGAAACGTGTGTGGGTGTGCGTGTGGGTAAAATCGATTTATGTAAGTTAAAATGTTGTTGTTTAATCAGCGTATGAAAATATGCAAGAACTCGACGCTTAATTGAATCAGATTCACATTCACATTCGCTCTCTCGCAATTTGCAAACTTTAAGCATAAATATTAATATGAGCAATCAAAATGTATGACAAGAAAATTATGCAACCAGAAAAAGCAAATACATATTTGTTATTCAGCAGTTGTGACATGGCTGGCAGCTGCCAGGAGTGCCCAGACAGCAGATGTTTCAAGGACAGGACTAGGGAAATCACAACTAGCAGATGCCCTGTAAAGAACAGTGGGTGAATTTGGTAGATTATACTTGAACACTCAATATGTAATGATTGCATATACTCTTCCCTTGTATTAGAATGTTACAGGGTATTTGCGACTGCGGGAAACTGCTTAAATTAATAAAGTATGCGCCGCGTTGTTTTCCCATTCCGTTGCGTCTGCTACGCCGTCTTCTTCTTCTACTTCTGTTAGTTACTAGGCGGCACCTAAAAGTAGGCAATGGAAATTTCTGTGCGGATGCCAAAAATTAATTTTCACTGTCGACAGAAGGCTGAGAAGCAGCAAACGCCTTTGTTGTCACGCCAACAATAAAATGATTTTCAAATGCTTTTTAGGCCAACAATTGATTACATTTCGCATTATTTAAGTGCCTAACACACACGTGGGTGTGGGTGGGAGTGTGTGTAGAGCTAATTGTTTGATAGATTCTAAGAGTGGGAGAGAGGCAGTGGCAGTGGGAGGCTTTGCCCTGCTGATTATTTCATATTTCATTGCTCTAGGCAACAATGGCTTAAGTTATAAGCCAGTTGTCAAGCTGACAACCACTGAGGACACTTCCTACGCTGCTTCCTTCCCTCTCTCTGGCAGCTTCGAAAGCCTTGATTGTTGCTTAACTTTTGCAAGACTTTGGGCCAAGTCAAAGCGAAAGCCATCGCAAATGGCAATCGCATTACATGTGCCAGCCACACACAGCTAATTGTTCTAAAGCACTCAAGTGTAGTTAAGCAGCTTAAACTTGCTCAAATTACACAGCAGCTGGAATAGCCGAATATGTTACACTCATATGTGCAGGATAATAGAGAAGTAAAGATGTCCTTTTCAAGGAAATTTAATTAAATGCTAGAATTAGTTGAACATTTTCTTATTAACTGAATGAAATTTAGTTAATATTTGTAGTCGTTTTATTAGATTTGCCGCACAACATGTATTCAATGCTAACTACTCGATTTAGGACACCACTTCCGCCTTACACACGTCAAAGAGATAAGGTAAAATTAATTTTTTTTCTACTTCCGCCTTTTGCCTACAACTTGGCCTTTGTCTGTGCACACTGGTTCTCAGTGAGCGACCAACTTGTCACCTGAGGCGGACGATGTTTCCTCAGAAAGGGCACTAGAAATTTGGCACATTCTTCGGCATTTGTTAGGTGTACGTGGTGCAGACCCGTTACTTCGTGGAACTCAAAGTGTGGATTATTCTTGGTCAAAATGGCTATAGCTTCGTCCGATCTGGAGTCAATGAATGGAGAATCCGAACCCTTGATTATCAAATAGGGTATATTCGTGATGCGTTTCACCATTTCGGCTCCTTTCTCGGCACAAAACGGGAGCAGTGTGTAGTACTTGACTCTACCGTCCCGATGGAAATGGTATTTATCTGGAAATAACTGTGATCTGCGTACACAACGATTGAGCAAATGTTGCGCAAACTCCTCCGGCACCGAGTTGAAGGTTCCCATGCTAACGATCTTACGCAACTGAGCCATCGTGTAGGACGGAGGTTCCCGCTGTGTGCTCAGCATTAAACGATCCTCCTCCACGAGATGTCGTTCCATAGAGTCGGCTGTTCTGGCAATATCATCAGGGCAGTCAAAGGGCGGCAAACAGATGTCCAGTGTGATAATCAAATCCACAGTTTCAGGCGCCAGAGCAGTGTGTAGAAAACTCATGACTCCGCCCAAAGAGTGACCCATAAGCGAGACCTTTTTCCATTTGTAAGCCTTCATAACTCTGCCAATGATTAGGACCCAGTCGTCTGCACTGTAATGCATGCCAGGCGGCAGGTGAGAGGAGTGTCCATGTCCCATCATATCCATGCAGAGTAAGCCCAGATAATCGGGCAGCAAAGGCACCAAGGTATCATAACTTCCCAGATTATCCTGCCAGCCGTGTAGGGCTAGGATCGGGCGTTCCCGACGATTGCCATACCAGCGTCCAACGAGACGACCATAAGGCACTTCGATGCTCACATCGTCGTACTGAAAGAGGATTAATTCTTTTTCATAAAACTTGTTTAAAGACTCTTCTTTGCTCGTTGTACTTACATCATCTATCGACATATTCCCCATGACGACTCTCCGATCTTTGCACGACCTTTTGCTTCAGTTTCCAGTCCTCAAATATTCATTGGGCCAAATAAAATGTTTGTTTTAATAATTCACGTAGCATTCAAGTATTAGGCTTTATCTTAACTGATAAATTGTTGGTGGTATCAAATTTAATTAGATTTTTAGTTATCCAATATTATTAATAGACTCTTTGTCTAGCAGTCCACGCGGTGGGACAGCAACTAAGTTAAACTAGTACTAACTTTACACACAAAGCAGACGTCACGAACAGCTTAAGCGATTTGGAATACGATTGCATATAAATTAGTTTTGGTTTGGATATAGTAGGTCAGGTAAAGCTTTTTCTGGGGTAAACAAATCGAATCAGCTGTGCAGTGAAACTCGAGAAAATTTAATAGTTTTTAAATATATTTATCTGTACTCATAAATATTAATGAATCAGTGTTTTTAGGGCTGTATGATGTATATAATCCCTATGCAAATTTATTAAGTTAGTTATTAAAGTAGTCTTTGATCAATTATAAAACTTAGCCATCATATAATTTATCTACAAATACCATTTTCCGTTGTTTTTAAAACGTGTTTATTTATACGCACTATAAAAAGAGCTAATCCTTATCTAGACATGCTTATAGTACTCCCGAAATAACTACGATAACCCAACCAAGTTATATTTGGCCACGAATTGGCAAACCCAAAAAGATTAAAATAGAGGAAAGGAATTTACTTAAACTAATTTTTAACATTCTTGAGTTGTTAAGAACGAATTTTACTAACTTTATATGACTCTTACTACCTTTCTCCTATAATTTGTGTAGCTGTCTTGGGGAATATTCCGGCTGTTTTTCGAGAGGTGGACGATGTCGGTTCAAAAATGGAACTATATACTTGGCACACTCGGTTGGATTACAGAGGTGTAAGTGGTGCTGTCCAGTCCCCTCGTGCAGTTCAAAGTGGGGATTTTGATTGCTTATAATGGAGATAAGTTCGTTATCAAGTTCGGTGATATGATGGGACTGAGAGCCTTTGATAATGAGATAGGGTTTCTGGCCAATACGTCGAGCCAATTCGACTCCGAGTTCCGGTGTCATCAGAAAGTCATTGCAGTACTTGATGCGATTGTCTTTGAACAGGTAAAACTTATCGGGGTATAGCTGTGATCTATATATACTACGATTGAGCAGGTGTGGGGCTAGATTAGTGGGCACGGACTCTAGGGTTGCCGCATTCAGTAAATTGCACAAATGGTTCAGTGTATGGGAAGACGGCTCATACAAATTTGACTGAACAGTTCGTTCGTCCTCCTCCAAATACTTGTCTATATGAAATGCACTTGTCGACAAATCCTCGAGTCTTCCCAATGGATTCAGCACACCCTCAATTGTGATCACTAGGTCCACGGTGTCCGGGGCGAGGGAGGTGTGAATAAAGCTCAGTATGCCACCCATTGAATGACCCATCAGAGAGACCTTTGACCACTTCAACTCCTTCATTATGCGCACAATCACAAAAGCCCAATCAACAAAATCATACTGAATGCCCCGGGGCAATCGAGAGGATTGTCCGTGTCCGGGAAGATCAATGCAGAGCACGCCCAGGTGGTCTGGCATCAGAGGTATCAGTCTATCGAAGCTTCCCAAATTCTCCTGCCAGCCGTGAAGGGCCAGAATGGGACGCTCCAGTTGGTTTCCATACCAACGTCCTGAAATATGACCCCAAGGCACCGAGATGTTTACGTCTGTAAACTGTAAACGGTCACACTGATGAGCTGATCACCACATAGAGCTATAGCAATTACTCACTTCACTCAACGACAAAGTTGCCATTGTAGTTTTTAGATCTTATATACTTATAACTCGTGCGATTTCAATTGAATAACAGGAACTGATCGATTCGGCAGTTCACAGGCAACTGATCAGATTGTGGATTAGCCACACGCAGCTAAACTTGATCAATTTGCTAACCAAATCAACTTTTTATATCTTTATGGCTCTTAAACTACGTAAACCGTTTATTCGGTATAGTCAAAGGTAACTTCTGAAAAGCAGTAGAATAGGAACGACTGCGTAAGACCCAGCCAAACGATTAAGTATTTGTAAAAAAACTATTCGTAGTATAGTTAGTCAAAAGTACTTCTGAAAACTAAATTAATCACACAAATTAGGCCAGGTCAGTTATGAGATTAACAGCAATTCCTCTTTTATTCTTATCAGTAGTAATAACAAGAGAACAGTTGTACTGTTATACTGTCGAATCGATTGATTAATAAGATTCCACTTTGTTTGCCTACAGTTTGTGTTGTAATTCTTAAAAATTCTACAGCTCCATCTCTTCCCGAGGTCGCTGTCTTCTTAAAAAGGGCACTACGTATTTGACACAGTCTACAGGATGTGAGAGCTGCAGATGGTGTTGAGAAGGAATTTCGTAGAAGTCAAAATCGGGATTTTGATCGCTTAGAATAGCGATAAACTGTTCATCCTTAGCGGCTATGTAGGGGAGGTTTTCTCCTTATCCTGCATAGCACCCCCGGATACTCCGGTAACAGAGGAATCAGTCTGTCAAACGTTCCCAAATTATCCTCGAGACCGTGTAGTGCTACAATCGGTCGTTATTTTCGGTTTCCATACCATTTTCCAGCTATTTGTCCCCAAGGAACTGGGATTTCCACGTCCTCAAACTATGGAATGCAAAATCGCTATTAATATGGGCATAACTGATCTTCAACCTACAGATTACTTACCACGTCTAGTGACAAAGTTCCCATTCTGCTTAGCTGACCTTTACTTTCTCGGATTCTTAATCTTTTATGCAGAAAATGATTAAAGGTTCAGTTTGGATACAGTAACCCAAATATATTCTTATCGATTTTTTGAATGCGATAAACTGGATAATGTCTGTTCCATTTGGCAGTTCGTCGGCAACTGAGCAAACATTTTCCAATATAAAGAGCACAAGAGCTTTTTAAAATGATTATCAAAAATGTTCTCTGAAAAACTGTTCTCTTTTTACTCAATTTTGATTGAAGCTTTCGCTTGATCAAAAGACTTAATAAATTTACTTGCCGTTAAAAGAGCTTTTACTTCTAATACGATTAATAAGCACACCGAGCATTAAATTTGTACATTTTACAAGTCATAAAAGATCAACCAAATTGGCTGAGATTAAAGATAATCAAATGATGAACAATATTTGTGCGATCAATATAATTAGATGACTGAAGGGAATTAGAAGATTAAAGACAATCATAACATGCATAAAAGCAGCTAAAAAAGAGCAAGCGTATGCAGACAACCTCTGACAGTTGGCAACAACAGTAAAATGAGAAACTACTCAAATTCACAGGGGACTGTTTAACGGTAATCAGCTGATTCGACTCAACACTATGAAAAAACCACAACAGAACCTGCGTATGCAAGCAAACGATCTATCAACAACAACTAAATAGCTTGCAGTTACTCTCTAAACTTTAAACGGTCACACTGATGAGCTGATCACCATTTTTAGAACAAAGTATAACTCTTTCGATTTCGATTGAATAACAGGAACTGATCGATTCGGCAGTTCCTGGAAACTGATCTGATTGTGGATTAGCCACGTGCAGCACAATTTCCTGACCAAATTAACTTTCTATATCTTTAAGGTACTTCTGAAAACTAAATTAATCACACAAATTAGCCCAGGCCAGTTATGAGATAAACAGCAATTCTTCTTTTACTTTTGCTTTTATTCTTATCAGTAGTAACAACAAGAGAACAGCTGCAGTCGAGCTAGGAGACCCTCTACTGTTATACTATATTAAATATGAAATCAAGATATGGATAGATTCGATTCCTCCTTGTTAGCCTACAATTTGTGTTGCATTTCTTGGAAATCCTCCTGCTCCATCTCCTGGTGAGGTCGGTGTCTTCTTAGAAAGGGCACTACGTACTTGGCACAGTCTGCTGGGTGTGAGAGCTGCAGATGGTGTTGAGAAGGAATTTCGTAGAACTCAAAATCAGGATTTTGATCGCTTAGAATAGCGATAACCTTTTCATCCTTAGCGCCTATGTAGGGGGAGTACTCTCCTTTGACAATGAGAAAGGGTTTTTTCTTAATCCGCATTGCAATCTCTTCAGCAAGTTGTGGATAGAGGTCGAGCTCATTGCAAAACTTGACTCGATAATCTTTGGCGACATAAAACTTATCCGGGTACAGTTGGGACTTCTTTATGCCCCTTTTAAGCACATGATGAGCCAACTCTTTTGGCACCGAATTGTAGGTCGCCTTGCCAACCAGTTCCGAGAGGCTTTCTAGTGTGTGGGTGTTGGGTTCGTTGATCGATGAAAGAAGATGGCGTTCCTCTGCCTCCAAATACTTTTCAATGCAAAACGCCCTACGCTCAATAATGTCTGGATTTTCTATTCTGAACACAAGGCCATCGAGGCTGATGACAAGATCGACTGTTTGCGGTGCGAGGGACGTGTGAATGAGACTCAATATGCTGCCCAAGGAATGACCCATTAGGGAGACCTTTGACCACTTGAATTCCTTCATTATTCTACCAATAACAAACACCCAATCCACAAAACTATAGTAAATACCCGGTGGCAATCGAGAGGAGTGTCCATGGCCGGGTAGATCAATGCAAAGCACTCCCGGATACTCAGGCAACAGAGGGATCAGTTTGTCAAACGTTCCCAAATTATCCTCGAGGCCATGTAGTGCTACAATCGGTCGTTATTTTCGGTTTCCATACCATTTTCCAGCTATATGTCCCCAAGGAACTGGGATTTCCACGTCCTCAAACTGGAATGCAAAATCGGGATTAGGGTTGGCATAACTGATCTTCAACCTACAGATTACTTACTGCGTCTAGTGACAAAGTTCCCATTCTGCTTAGCTGACCTTTACTTTCTCGGATTCTTAATCTTTTATGCAGAAAATGATTAAAGGTTCAGTTTGGATAAAGTAACCCAAATATATTCTTATCGATTTTTTTAATGCGATAAACTGGATGTCTGTTCCGTTTGGCCGTTTGCCTGCAACTGACAAAAACTTGTCTGGGATAAATAGCAATAAACCTTTTTAAAAAGCTCATAAAAAATTGGTCAAAAAAACTGTTCTCATTATTATCAATTTTGATTTTAGCTTTCGCTTGATCAAGAGACATCATGCACATATTTGCCGTTAATAATGAACAGTCTGGCCTTAAATCAATTCGTATCGATAACTGTTTAACTTAAATTTTTGTATTAAGAGAGTACTTGAGAAGATCTAGAATTTTTCTAGTACGTCTGCCCCCAAGTATGTAAGGAAAATCATTTTATACTCCTCAGGCACTCAAATAACTTTACTTTACAAGTTTCTTACTTTTATTAAATACACTGATTAAATAGAAAATGTTTCAGCTGAATAAAATTTTTAAAGTTCTACGTATAAGAACTTTTATTCATTAATTCGTTTTAAATACTAAATCTGAAATTTTAAATACTTTCTTTTTGTCAGTGTAGCAAAGCGCTTTTCCCCTCTTTTCATCCTTTTTCACAATTTGCTGCGCGGCTTCTGGTTCCTGGAGAAGAAACGCTCCTGGGCCTTGCGTTGCTCCTTTTGGTTTAGGGTTGCCCCCTCGCCCGCTAGCGACCACCCTGACACTGGGGGTGGTCGGTGGTGACGCAGGAAAGGAACAATTAGCTCCGCACACGCTGTGGGATTGGTTAGGTGAGCATGATGGGCACCCTGTATTTCGTGTAATTCAAAATGAGGATTCTGTTCACCCAAAATGGAGATGACTTCATTGGATCTGGATGAAACGTATGTGGATTCGGAGCCTTTGATGACCATGTAGGGTTTCTGCTTAATCCGACGTGCCATTTCAACGGCTATTCCTTTACTCATGGGGAATAAAGTGTAATACTTGACACGACCATCCTTGGAGAAGTAGAATCTCTCCGGGTACAACGAGGACTTGGCCACACTCCGATAGAGCAGATGATGAGCGTATTCCTTGGGCACCGACTCGAAGGTTCCTTTGCTCAGGACACTGCGGAGCTGGGCGAGGGTGTAGGACGGAGGTTCATGCATGTCCGCCTGCTCTAAACGCTCCTCCTCCACCATACCTTTGTCCAGGTAGACAGACCAAAAGGGCAGCATCTTCCCCGTTTCCAGAGGAGGCAGCAAAATGTCCAATGCAATGACCATGTCCACAGCATGCGGTGCCAAAGCTGTGAAAATGTAGCTCAAGACACCACCGAGGGAATGACCCATCAGAGAGACCTTCTGCCATTTGTATTCCTTCATGACCCTGGCTATAATCAAGACATAGTCGGCCACATTGTACCGTATGCCGGCAGGCAGGTGGCTGGAGCAGCCATGACCAGGTAGGTCGATGCAGAGCACTCCCAGATAGTCGGGCAGCAAGGGTATCAGTGTATCAAAGGTGCCCAGGTTGTCCAGCCAGCCGTGTATAGCCAGAATGGGACGCTCCGAGCGATTGCCATACCAACGACCCGAAATGTGACCCCAAGGTGCCCAGACCCGCACATCTTCGTACTGCAAGGTGAATTTTCATTGATTTTAATACACTTTATTTTTATCAGTGCAGTTTGTAAACAAAAGTGGTTGCTTCTGTTCTGGCATTAAATGCTTACTCACGTCGCTCAATGATAATGTGCCCATAGTGTTGCTCTCTTCCCACTCTCTCTCTTTCGCTCTCCCGCACTCTCACTTGCTCACGCACTCTCTGAACTTTGGTCGACCCTCCGTTTAGTGTTGTACTGTTTAATCTGGTTCTTTCAGCCACTTCCAAAGGTTGTTTTCCATTAACTTGATTGACTTAAAGCCCTAATCAACAGCCAACAGCTACTAACAAATTTGCTTGTCATTAAAGTACATTAATTTAATTGTTTTTAGCCTTTTGGTTGCTTGTTACGCGGCGTGGATAATCGATAAAGTGGCGTGCGTCTCTTTGCTTTCAAAACTCGCCGGCAACTGAGCAAAAAAGGCGAGTGAAACGCGATTTCTATGACAGAAGAGCTTTTGAGGTGGAGCTTTTTCACTCAACTCGCGCTCTTGAGCGCGTTTCGATCGCGAGAGCGTGTAAGCATTGAGTGGAAAACCGCTTTAAAAGGCAAACTGTAGTTTGAGTGAGATAGAGAGAGGGAGATGCAAGATGTGTCACCTTGAACTGCTTTAGCTCTGAATGTAAGTGGAGAACACAATAGGAGCACACTTACTCACCCACTCGTCGTATTTGTGCATTCAGCCGTAAATGTCTCTTACTCTCCCTGCCACGCCCCCTCTCGCCTACTTGTCTCTCACGTGCCCCTTATCAAAGTCCATAAACTGTCTGAAGGTTTTCGGGGAATGCTGCGATTAGCACGTGACTCTCGAATCGAATTTTCTGCTTCACTTACCTTCAGTTCAGTTCATTCAGCACTGGACATTCCTGGACATGGACACATCCGTACGGACAGGACTCCTTTCTGCTCCTACCGAGAGACACGTACTTTAACTTTGCCGCATTCACCTCGATCTGGCCAAAAGTTGAGTGTCACAGGAGTTGAAAGCGTTCCTTATTGCAATTGACCTGGCGGGCGTGGCAACTGGGCAGCCGTAAAACGATAACAGCTTTTGATAATTTGACAAACACTCGGGGGAAACTTTAAATTGTTATCGATAGCTGAATTTAGCTGTGCTTAAAGTGAGTTGTGTTGTACAACACTTTAATACAGAGAGGTAGAGAGCTATCAAGTGTGAGCTGTAGTTGCCTGCTAGTTGAGTTTCCTTTTACATTTCCCTTTAGCTTTTCCGCCCAACTGTCTGTCTGTCTTTCAGGGTATTTCCCCGTCTGTTGAATATGCAGCTTTCTACACCTTTTGAGTGACATTTTGCACAGTTGGCCCGATTCCTTCGACTGAGTTGCCTCCGTTTTAGTTTAAGCCAGTGCCTGCCACGCCTATCCGCCCACTGACACGCCCTGCATAACGCAATTGCAATTGCAATTGCAATTTCCTGTTAGCTATGATTTATATTTAATTCGTGTTTGAGTAATTTATCATGTCTGCTGTCTTGGAAGTGTCCTCTGTGAGACACTGTGAGACTTCCAGGCCTTGCCACATGCCACATTCCACACTGAGTTCCCTTGGGTGCTACGATATGCTCTATTCCCCCCCTCGGGCCTCTTTGTCCACTGGTAAATGCTATGCAAATTGTCTCAGAAAGTGAAAGTGCCATTTCACAGCCCCCTTTTCTGCACCGCCCCTGCCACAACCACTGTACCTTCCTTGGCAACCAACTCGAGTGGTATGTGGGTATACCCATATGGACTGGCTGTACTTGTACTCTATGTGTGTACACATCGCATTATACCGAGCATTGTGTGCTCTGGAATTTCATCTCGGCCTTGAATCCATAATTTGCCTGTCAACGGCAGCAAAAACCCAAAATTTGCGCACATAATTGAGTTCAAGCATTTGGAAGCCAATTATGATTTCACATTTTCCACATCCTCTTTTTTGAGCGGCTGCTTTTTAGACCCTGTACAAAGAAAGTGCAGAGGAACAGTTGGGTTTGTGGGCAAAGACATTAAAGTCACAGAACTAAGGAAAAGTCTTTGAAATTATACTCAGATCAGAATGTGTTTTCCTTGACAGTTACTGTTTACACTGAGTTCGATAACGGGATCATTTACAGCTGGGTTCACTCACCTGTTCGCCGTTGTCAAACTTGAGTTGACATTTGTTAACGCCTTCGTTGCCTGCTGCCTTTTCACATCTCAATCAACCGCGTCCCGGTAGCGATTCCTTCCTCCACATCTCCACATCTTTTGGCTGCCTTTCTTCCGTTAACCGTCTTCGCCCTCCTTCCCTTTGGGTTGCATGCCAAGGCTTTAATTGCTTCTGCCACTTAACATATGCAAATTAATTTCCATTCTTTTCTTTACGCTTTTCGCACATTTTCCTTCCTTTGTCCTCACTTCTCTTCTGTCTTCAATTCTTTTGCTGTGCGGTTAACACTTATTCCTTATTGTCCTGTGTACTCTTTCTTCCTTCCTACCACTTTCTTCCTTTCTTTCTTTCTCGCTTCCCTGTCCCTTTTTGTGACACCTTTTTATTTGATAAATATTTATGATGTCGCTGCTGATAGGACACAATGGCAGCAACTAGGGTTAAAGGGGCTACATGGGAGTTAAAGGGGCCTAAAGGGTTAAGGGTTAAAGGTCTCTCTCTTGATATCGCATACAATTTCCTAGCGTTTATTTTTCATTTTGCTGAACGTTAGATAAACAATTCTTTAGAATAGTGCACTAAACTTGTCTCTTTCAACCTGTCTGCTCTAAGTGTGTGTGCGTGTGTGTTTGTGTGTGTGCACATCATTTCGAAAACTCAACTGAGCTGAGCTCAATTCACAGTTCTTAGTGCTGAGTCCTCAGTCCTGGAGATGTTTTAACAAAGGAAAACACCGGAAGTTTCCAGCTGCCTTGATACGCACATTCCACCAAACAAAAGCAAAAACAGCTAGAAGAAGCAGCGGGAAAACTCTTAGCTATTATTCTTTATGTGCTTTTTTGGCCCCACAAGAGTTGTGTGTGTCTGTGTGTGTGTGTGTGTGTGTGTTGGGTTTTTAGAAGCAACAATGGCTTCCGGATTCCGGACTCATGAACCCAAAAAAGTGAAAATAAACAAACGTTCGAAGAAATTGCATTAAGAAATCATTTGCTCGAAAATGTGCAGTGCTTGAGCAGTTTTACATTTAACGTTCAAACACCCTGTAAACATAATGTCAATGGGTGTGCCAGACTACGCCAGACAACAGAAGAAGTGGGAAAGCAAAGGAGCATTACAGAGTATCTGCAAGTCCTGCCTGCTCTATTACAGCACACACACTCGCTTTGTGGTCTTACTGGTCGGTATTTCAGGTAGCCAGCGAACGTTTTAATCTAATTTTAATGAATTACTTCACATGGAAATTACTTAAGCTATAAAGTTTCATTTGTGGTTTTATTTCTCTGGTTTTATTCATTTTTAGACCCCGTACTCTTTAAAAAAGAGTAAAGGGGGTCTATTAAGTTTGTCAGAAGCGAGATGTGCGTAACAGGCAGAAGGAGGCGTGGCCGACCCCATAAAGTATATATATTCTTGATCAGCATCAACAGCCGAGTCGATATAGCAATGTCCGTCTGTCCGTCCGTCTGTATGAACACCTGGATCTTTTAAACTACAAAAGCTAGAGACACCAAATTTGGAATGAAAGTCCGTTTATGATGTACGCAGATCAAGTTTATTTCAAATTGTTGCCACGCCCCCTACCGCCCCCGCAATAAGCAAAAAACCAGACACGCCTCGAAAAAATTTGTGTTTTAAGCGAATAACTCAATAGTTATGGCACTTAGGAGCACCAATTTTGGTACGCAGGTTCCCAGAGACAGCCTAAATGCAATGTCATTTCAAGTTTTGAGCTGCCACGCCCCCTTTGCTCATAGGAACTAAAATACTCTCCAGCTTCAATGCCTTTTTGCAGGCATTAAATCAAATAGTACAGTGTTGTAATTTAACATACGCGTAGAGAATTACTATTTCTAACTTTCCTGAAAGTGGCATCAAAATCCTATGTCAAACAACAGAGAAATTACGGTTCAAAGTCGAAGTTATTTTAAAGCAAAATCACTGCATGCGCGCAACACATACAAACAAACACAGAAACATACAAACATATGTTCGAACGTTTTCTCTACCTGCTGGCGGCAGCGCTGCCCGGAGCCGCTGGCCGCGCCGACCAATGCTATACATACACACATATGTATGTGTGCACATACATATATGCAAATAATCGGAAGAATGATAGAAGAGGGTCGTGGTGCAACTGGTAGAGTTGCGGCGCAATGTGGAACCTTCGCATGGATCGCGGGTTCGAGTGCTGACGATGACAGTTGTTAATTTATTTATTTTTTAATTTTAATTCAAAATGTAAATATTTAATTTTAATTTTTTAAATTTCATTTGAAAATGTTAATTTAAATAAAATGCAATACTATGGGAGTACGGGGTCTTTTACAGTCGGCTCGATCGACTGTAGCCTTTCTTACTTGTTAGATTTATTTTTCACGTTTCATTCAATTTACAGCTGCATAAATCTGACTACGCGTGTGTGTGTGTGTGTGTGTGAAGATTCATATAAAATTTACGTTTTTGGCTGCATTTGTAGTTTGCTAGCCGCAAGCGTTGACCTTTACCTGGGCATGAGTAGGGCATTATATAATGCAAAAAATTATAATCGGAATTTGCTTAATTCCTATTAAAATGATTTCATTGCTTTTAGCTGTCGGCGGGTGTTAATTAAATCGTTTACTGCAGCTTTGATTAAACGGCATTTAAATAAGAATCAAGCAAATACCGACAACACCTAAAAGTGGGCAATGGTTTACAGCAATTTATTATCTGGCTACTCTAACTAAACATGCGCTGACTCTTTGATTTAATGATAACAGTTTGTACTCGAGTTACACAAAAAACCCATTTTATGCTTAACAAATTGTTAGACTGTGTTCTTCTGACTAAAAGCCTGAATAACTCAGTCCGAATTTGCTTTGAATTTCAATTAACTGCTGACGCACAAAAGTATGCAGCAGTTTTGTGCGTATCATTTGCTTATATTGACGCCTGGATTTGTCACGCTCTCTGAGCTTATACTACTTAATGCCACGCGCCGCATTTTGCGGTAAGTGCGCAAATCCCACTGATGTATAAATTAATTAGCCACACAATTTATGGCGCCAATCGAAACAAGTTATTTTTGCCGATTGTGCTTTGTCTGTGTGTGTGTGTGCTTACTTTTGTCATTTGTTTATGCCGTTTATTAGTTGAGCTTTGGTTAATAATTAATTTGGCTAATTTATGCATTGTCATAGCACAGAGTCATATATATTTGGGTATTTGTCTTGCATAAATCTGTTCACAACAGCAGCAAGTTGTGCCAACTCTCATAACTCATATACCAAATCAGGGAATAGGGGCAGCAAAGGAAACTACTATCGGTAGTCACTGTTTTCTGGCCACTTGAGCCACAATCGCCAATCGTTATTTACGAGTACCGACACAACACGCTCTCGATTTTCCAAGACAATTGCACCAAAATCGACAGAGAAACACAAAAAGTGCATGAAAATAGCACAGAAAACAGCATAGAGTAGATACCACTCGTTCAACTAGTTGTAGTAGTTGTATTTACTGCCTTAGTGTGCTTAGTGTGGCCATAAATTTGCGTTTTTTGGTTAACTGTTGTAACAAACGCTTGCTAGCAACTTAGTCTCCAGTGTGTGTTGGCCAAAAGAGGGCGGAAAGTGTGAGGGGGTGGGACAAGGCTTAAAACTGTATGTTCCCCAGAGTTTTGGAATTGGCTAGGAAACTCAAACTGCAACTGCATGGAATCCTTTGTAATTGGAATTTGTAGTTAAAAACTTTGTAATTCAAAGTTTATTTTTGATTTTTGGGATTTCTATTTGCCAATTTACTCGGCACTTGTCTCTGTCTCTCTCTCTGTGTCTGTGTCGGTGTCGGGGTCTGTGTGTTTGTGCTTATTTTTGGCTGCAACTTCTGGCATTTTGACCAGTAATTGAACTCTGAACTGTCACAATAGTTTAACGGGGTCAGTAATTAGAATTTGGCATCGGAATGCTTTTAAATTGTGGCCACAATCGTTTTGAATTTGTGCGAATTTCGATTAATTCTCATTTCACTGCAAGTTAAACATAAACTTATGCAAGTCAAATAAGTCGCTGGCTTTTTAATTAAAAGCAAATCCAATTAAAGTTTTTGCTATCTAATAAATCATACGCACTGTTGTCTCGTGTCCCCAAAGTAATTGCAATCAAGATGAATATCAGTGGCAACTTGACGTGTGCACATTAGTTGCTCAACCAGATAAGCTACACTCTGGTTTATTCGAGCCAACAACAATAGGAAGAGATAAATTTGATTGCCATTTTGGGTGAGCAGCAAGGAAATACTTCAGTTGCCACACGAACGTGCTATACAAAAAACAAGTTCAGACTTGACAAAAAGAGGAGAAAATGCACAAAAAGTTTGGCACGTATTTGGCCTAAAAAGCCACCCACAGCCACACCCACTTGCACTCCTACTTCCCCCCCCTGTTGTCTGTTTTCATTTGCATTCGTATTTATTCACTTTTTTGGCTGTGTTTTTGTTTGCGTGTAATTTGCTGCAAGTGCACAGCAAAGCAACAACAACAACAACAATTCGATATCAATGTAAATTTTAATTTGTTTGGCAAATATTTTGGCCAACATTTTGTGGCAGGAATTGAGCTGTGAAATTGCCAGCAGCAGCGCAAATAAACTTATTTTAATATAAATAAAATAGCAATTTATATATAGCGAATGCCAAATTGGCAGCTATTTGACTTGAACATACCCTGTAAAACACTAGAGACATCCACACAAAACTCTTCTCACTTAAACAGAGGGTATTTTGTAGCCGTTCCTTGTTGTTTTTCCAGAAAAGTTTTGCTAGAAACCAAAAGCATTTACAGAGAAAGCAGAGGCAAACTACAAAATGCATTGGGTAAATTTCTTGAACTTAAGTTCGAGTTGTGCCTTCTGTAAAAGTTGTTACACTTTTGATTGGCGGCATATTTGAGTGCAAAATGTAAAGTGTAAAGTTTTCGCAGCCAAGTTGATCAAACTGCGAGTTTTCTCCTAAGTGGCAAAGCATTTACACGCATGTCAGTGTCCTCCTTGGCAGTGCTGTTAACAGTGCGTATGAGTTTTTTTAGCTTCCCTTAGCAGTCTCTGGGCTCTGCTGTCCTGCTGTGCTGACAGGCCAAGTTTAATACCCGTTTGGCGTAGTGGAAAGGGTATGCGCAACTAGTGAACAGAGTTTAGTGTATAACTTTCTTTACTTTTAAGACAAACTCTTGCTCTTTAGTCTTTCCGCTAGTAGAAATGCTCCTATAAACTAGTGTATTTCTCCTGATTAACAAGTATTTCATTGCCTGCTTCCCTGCGACTGTTTTCAGTTTGAAATTTGATGCTTTGGCAGCGCGTCGTCACTTGTGAATTTCTTCAGCGACAGTTTATAAAAGTGAGAGTCGAGTTTCTGACGTTGATACTGACGATGACATTGTTGACAGGTTGCCAGTCAGCGAACCAATTCACCACTTCGTGTCTGGTGCTGTCAGGCACGTGTGTGTTGTGTTTTTCTCCTCTTTTCCTCCTTTCCCTACTTCTTTTTGAGCTCTCGGTCATATTCTACCCTCTACCACACCCAGTGCCTCCCCTGTCCACTGCGTCTAGACACTGTCGCTGTTTGGCTTTGGCTTCGTCCACGTCGAACACTCACCATAATTGCCAGCAGCCAAAAAGTTGTAATTGAAATTGGCTCCTAAAGTGAGCGAAATATTTATGCACTTTGCATTGCATACAACTTTTGTGGTTCCCTTCGCTTTTTTGATAGACGTACTACCCATTTCTCCCTCTCCTGCTCTTCTCTTATCGCGATAATGTAAATTGCAACTGAAAAATTGAAGGCGCCAACAAAACTGACGCGCGCGCTTCCAAACGAGCCTCCAGTTTGGTCTTTCTTTTCTCATTTTCTCATTTTCCTAAAATTTTCTTTTCGTGGCGATAAAATAAATAAAATTGTCAATTTATGCAAATGGCAAAAAAGCTGAGAAAGCAACTGCGATTTCTTGGCAGGGGTCAAATAAATATGCTTAAACATTGTAGATAAAGTAACGATGGGAAAATACACAACACAAATAGAAAAGCGGGAAAAGCGAACTAAAATTTAAACTGCTAAATGAAGAACATATTTCATGGACAATGGGCATTTTAAGTTTCAATAACTTAAAGTCTTTAAAAAACATATCGTTGTATTTCCATTTTGCTTTGATTTTTCCTGCAAAGCTTTAATCTCATTCCATGCTCTTATTCAATAATCCACTATCGACCTAGAGAAATAGTTGGCAATATCAATATGCTCAGCATTTCAATTTGCTGGCAACTCTAGAGCTCTTAACTTGGCCAAACACTTGTAACCAAAGAAATGACATCCATTTCCAGTTATTACATAATTAATAATTGCACAAACAACAACAAACAAATGGAATAGTTAGTTCAGCGCCCAAAAAGTGTTTTAATAACCCCGAATGGGGGGCATTGGGAAAATGGCTAAAAACCCAAGCCACAATTTGGCAGAACAATTTGGTCAAGTCTCAAGTTCTCAAATTCTACTGTTTTTGGTCAAATCAATGTGCGAAACGTGCTAATTGCGGCAGCTGTGCAAATAACTGTATGTGTTTGAGTGTGTGGGTGTGTGTCTTGGCCATTTGATAGTTGGCCATCATTTTGATGGCTTTGGGGCTCAGTCAGTTAGCCACACACACTAAAGCGCACCCTGTAAGAGAGCTGGAGGGTTTATTAGATTGGTGAATGTTTTGAAATTTTTGTTGTTAACAAAAAACGCAAATGTTACTAGCAAGAATTGTACAATTTTGTTAAGAAGCAGAGCTAGAGGCACTAGTTTCTATCCACTAAAGTCTACAGGGTGCCTTAAGTCGACTACACTCAGCTGGCTGCACTGCAACCAGTTTAATGTCGTCGTTCTCTTGGCCATTGCCAAAAAACTAATTGCCGAAAGCAGCAGAGTTTGAGGCAGACACCAAAAAACTTTTGCATAAATGCCTCTTGGCAGTACACACACACACGCACACACTATAAACACACACACACACATACGAACACACACTCTGGCACACAATTTTGTGGCATACTTTTAGGCCAAACTACTCGAAACTTTTGCTGTATTTGAGACTGGGAAAAGTGTCGATGTGCGAGGTGAGCGACAGGGGTGGGGCAGCATTGATAAGGGGGAGTGGGTGTGGGAGGGAGGGGAGTGTTGTGCGTCGTAAAAAATTGCCATACTCATAGCTGCCGTAACACGTAATGAGATACTTCAAAATGATGTTATTGCTTTATTTATAGCGCCACATAAAAGCTGCCAACGCGTTGGTTTTCAGGCTCAGCTTTGGTTTTAGGGCTTACAATTGAAGAGAGTGATAGAGAGCAACAGGGAGAGGTATTCAGCTGGAAGAACTGTTTGTTTTTTACTCGACTGCATAACCTCTTCGCTTTTTATGTAGTTTTTGTGCCTGTCGCACTTTTACAGTCGCCATTTCTACACACACGAGCTCACACACCTGCACACACACACACACACCCACAGGCTCTCTGCTTTTTCTTTTTGGCCTAATAATTTCCATTTCCATAAAATAAAAACAACTCAAAGGCCATGAATTTTGAGTAATTGCTCGTTGACTTTGTTTGAATACGAGTAGATGGATATAAAAACTAGAGATAAATGGCTAAGCGAATAAAAGCCAAAGTTATGGCTTTAATAATCCCCCAAGGGGTATAAAGAGAGTGGTGGCTGGGGGGTAGAGAAAGAGACTTGAACAAGAACTTGACTAACAAACTACTCAAAACTTTATTTAATTCCCGCTTAAAAAGGCTAAAACTCTTTCAATAAAATCGTATAAAAATGTCGCCCAGTTACCCAGTTTCCACAATTCTCCACAGTGTTTTCCCTACGCTTTTCCCCGCATTTTCCGAACATTTTCTTAGCTGCGTGAAGGATTAACAAACAGAGTTGCTGTGATGCGGGCATTTAAAATGCACTTTGACCCCAGCAGCATTGCATTAAAAGGCACCAGTAGATGGCGTACTGCAAGAGCACGACTGCAAGAGACCCTGTACAGAAAACAGAAAGAAATGAACTTTTTAGAGTGAATTGACGAATTTGTTTGAATAGATTGAAATAGTGGCAGTTTTGATAAAAAAAAAAAATAGCACACCGTCTGTTCGTTTGCCAGTACAGGGTATAGAAAACAGTACAGTTTTCAACAACCAACTGGTTGGGGAAATGGGCAAGCAATTCAGGGGGAAAGGGGGAATAACTTGCATTAAAGTGCATCAATTTAATAATGCAAACATGCAGCAAGATGCATTAACTTTTCCCTTAAATTTGCATAATTGCAGCAAGTCAGGCGAGTGTGTGACCAAGAGAGAGAGAGAGAGAGGGAGAAAGGAAGAGGGAGAGAGGGGGCGTTGTAATTGTTGCAAAAAGGCAACACATGTGTGAGGCGTGTGGCGTTCAGCGTCCAGCAGTTGGCACAATTAACGATTTTTCATGATTTTCCAGGCAAGCAATTTGCATAAATCAGTGCAAAGTATCTCTGACAACAAAGTGTGGGTGTGTGTGAGTGTGTAAGCGTATGTGTGTGTTTGAGAGAGAGAGACAGAGAGGAAGATAGAGCGAGATTGTTGCTGAAAAATGTTTACACATTTGCAAATGTCTGAAGGTCAGTGCACAAGGGGCAGCCGGAGGCGGGCAAGTGGGAGTGGCCTGAAGACTGCGACATGATTTAGGCGCCAAGCCACACACACTCACACACACATAGAGCACTGAGTAATTGCGCGGTGGGTTTCTGGCCCACTGTAACTGTTACCGTTGGTTGCTGCTACTCGTTTTGGACGTGTCTCTGTGCTCTCGGCCAGGTCACGATTTGTTGTTACTGCTTTAAATTAATTTATGCACAACAACAACAACGATAGAAGCAACTTTCACGCAGAAAAGCCAACGGCTTGATGCACTTTAAAATGAATAAAATAATTTAAAATATTTCTAAGCTACGCAGAGATTTCTAAAAAGGAAAGGTAGTTTAAATTGTTCTTGTAGTTTACCTTATTCAAATTCTTTTACCTACTTGTAAATATTAGAATACCCCATACAAAGGGTATAAGCAGCCCTTGGAAGAGGCTTGGCAAAAACAACTAAGTGGCCGCTTCAGCAAAATTAAATGCACTCAACGTTGTCGTCGTCGTTGTTGCTGTTGCAGCTGCCTTAGCTTGAAATTTATTGTTATGGCAACAGAATGTGTTTAGTTTTATGGGCCATAAGATGCATAATGTCCATGCAATTTCATGGACTGCATTTAGCAGCTGAGTTATTTAATGCGTAATTACAGCTGAAGAAAGAATAGGATAAAAAATAAATAATCTACTTAAGCAAGGCTATCAAAAATAGCCAAGGGATCAAGGACTCTGCCGTCAGCTCTATCTCTTTCTTGCTCCGCCTTCAAGTTAGAGACAGCTTAGCGTTTGCTTCATTGAATTCTTTGAGAAAAACTTGCAGCTGAAAGAGAATTCGCAGTAAAAGCGGCTAACAAAAGACCAAGACCAAGAGCAGCCATGCAAAATTGCATAAAAAGCAATGGGAAATGCAACAGCAACAACTGTAACAGCAAGAAAAAGACTACAACAACAACTGCAAAAACCGCAATGGGTCGTCAAAAGTCAATTAGCTGGCAACACTGGCAACAACTTCAACTAATTAGCCAGTGCTTCGCCTCAAGAGTTGTGGCCTCTTGAACCCCGCGCAACAGATTTTTCTACACTTCCACTACTCCTCGTCCCTCCTCTTCTATCTCTTTTACCTGCAGCGCATCAAATTGCATAGCCGCGTAAAAAAAACGTTGCCTGCTTTTAGGCGAGCGCTTAAAATTCACGTGCAACGCAAGCAAGCATTTCAAGTAGCTGTTTTAGCTAGACTGTCTAAGAGTGTGTGTGTGTGAAAGTACTTATGTGTGTGTAGTCAATCCTCACACCTTGTAGGGGAGTATTCTACACATGCCATACCAAAAAATTATGTCGTAAACTTGGAAATTTGTGTAGATTTTTATGCTTACAATTTTTTACTGCTTTGGCTACACGAAATAGCTGGCAATGCTTACAATTTTATTTAATAACTATAGTAATCTACTTTCTTACAAGTTTTCTTTATTGTCGAGTTACTTTACAGTTGTTAAACTGATTACTTAATTAACTAAGCTCAAGGAAAAGTTCAAAGTGCATGCATTTCACTGTAGGAAGTTGTAGACTCTGTTCAAATCAAAATATTTGTTAGTTTTGTTGTCGAATTTGATTTATGTTCTTCATTTTGCTGCTGCTGCCAACAACTTGTCTAACTATTTGGGCAATTTATTGGCTTCCTTCCGAATTGATAACAAAAGTCCAAATTGTTGTGTTTAGCAAAGGAAACAAATTGTTTTGCATGATAGACAACTAAAATGCACAAATATTATGCCGGAAAATAATTGAAAGTAAGCAGAATTTCTGTAGTTGTTTCACTCTTCGAAGCTGCTTCCAAATCATTGTCCCAAACTGTTGAAACTGTCGCAATTGAGCTTCAAGCTGCTCGGCCAGTTTAATTACCGTGTTTGTTGTTTATCTTATCAGCTTGTTGTCTCCCCCGCTGCTACAAGATACTGATAAGAGATATCAAGAGGTTTTGGGTTAGTTCTTGGCATAGTTTTCATTTTAAAACGAACTTTCAACGCGCTCAGATGTCAACGCGAATCACTCGATGGCTGATTCCATTTGGCAGGGACTGCGCGCCATGTTGCAGCTGCCTGATCTGCTAGGTAAGCGAAGGAAGGAAAGGATGCGAGTCTATCTAACCTTTCACCTCCTGCTCTCAGTCTTCTGTTGCCTGTGGAGCAGTGGCCTCACCTTGGGTTACTATCTGAAGTCGGCCTTTGTCTACGACAATCTTTGGCCACACTGGTATGCCCTTGTGGGCGGAGTAATGGCCTTAAGCTTAGCTTTGGGCTGGACACTACGCAAGCGCAAGAAACAAAGATATAGCTACGATCACTACTATATAATATTTTATGGATTACTCTGCTCGCTGCTTGGCAGTTGCTTTATGCTCAGCAAACAGTTGAGTAAGTCGTGAATCGTCTGAGTTTTCTATCTATAGATACTTGATTTGTATCTTTATCTCTTGCAGCTATTAGCTATTATTTTAGCTTTATTGGCCTCAGCGTGGTGTTTGTGGCCAGCTTCAGTTACGTGAGTCTGCGCAGTGAAGCCTCGGGATTGCGACCAGCTCGAATTGCCCTCGGGAATGCCTGTCATGCCGCTGGTTTGACCTTTGGGTTTCTGCTGTTCAATGAGTTTGAGCCACAGCGCTGTGGCTTCATTGAACTGGGAGTGAATCTGGTGCTGCTGCTCCTGGTTGGCATCAATGAACTACTCCAACATTTGGGCACACACAACTACAAGGAATCGCGTGACTTGGTCTTTAATCTGCTGAATGAGGAGCGTTTAATCTTCCTGCCCCGTCAGGCGATACTCGCTCAGTTTGTGGACAGAAGTGACTACAGATTGCTGCCCAGTCGCCAGTGGTTGGTGCTGCTTCTGGGTGGTTCAATGGTGCTCCTCCAACGCTGCTGTCTGCTCCATTCGCCGGTTCATCTGCAGCTCATGTGGAGCGCTACTTTGGGCTTTGTCTCCCGCTCCCACCTGTACACTCCCTACGCCCTCTATGCCGGCGGTTGTGGGCTAAGTGCTCTGATCCTGCTGCGCTATACTCCCAAATTGGTTTACCTGCTGTTTGGTGTCATTCAGTTGACTCTGGTGGTCGCTCTGCTTTGTATCTACGATGACTCACAACCCGAGCATTGTTATCTCTTCCTCTGCCTCATCTATGCCAGTGCAGGAGTGCTTTCCAGCCAGTTGATTCACTGGCTACTGGAGTGCTCCCCCTTTCTCTACGCAGAGTTGTCACTTGCTGTCGGATTCTCCTTGCAGCTGGCCATCATGGAGGCCTGTAAGTATGAGCTGAGTGTGGATAATACCTGGATTACTCTTTTGGTCCATAGTATTTTCTATATTGTGCTCACTCTGTTGGCCATCATTGTCGTCCTTTGGCTTCAGCCTCGCTCTGCAAGTCTTGTGGATGTTCGAAATCGTTTGCTTGGCATTCGACGGCTCAATTTGCCAGCAAATCAGACACAATTCTGGCATACAAATCATTTTCTGGCCCACAATAAACAGCCCCATGAGCTGCAGTCTGTGCAGCTGGAAAAGTCTCGTGTTTTCCAGCAGTTTCCCGTCAGTGAGTCAACTAACAAGTTCTAATCACGAAGCTTTTGAGTGCCTCCTGTTCCCCCTTTGCTGCAGTTTTGCACCTTGGCTCTTATTAGTCATAATCATTAGCATTTTACTTCGAATTCCCTTCGCTTCTTATCTTATCAGCTGTCGGAGTGGAACGCATTTTATAAATATTTACCTAATTTTCAATTTAAGTACATTTTTAATAAACTCTTTGGTATCTAACTTGTTTCAAGTTTACCTTTAATACTGCCTACTTGTTTAGTGTGAGTGTCAAGCAGGAAAGAGGGCAAACTTGTGTTCGTTTTAGATTTAAAATAAATATTTTAAATACAACTAATGTAAGTTTTAATTCTTACAGCATCTACATGTCTGACAAGGTGTCATTAAGCACTTAAATCTTGGCTTAAGATTTCTCTAAGGTCTGAAAATCATTTTGGCTTACTATAAGGTAAGTAATCCAGTTGTACCCCTTATTTTAAAGTTGAACACTAAAATTTCGGCTGCTGCCCGAGATAATTCATATTTTTCTACTAAAGCTCCCTGTAAACCTGTAAACCTGTAACCCAAACAAAGCCAACACACAGAGTTAAATGAAATTATGTGTAGTATTAAGTTAATTTTCGTTTTACCCTTCCAACTTCTTTGGAAGTTAATCGATTTTTGTAGCCGTAAGGATAATCTCTTGTGACCAAATTAACCCCCTTCTTACTCTCCACCAACGCTCCTTTTAAGCCATTTGCCGGCTTCTTGGCCAGCTGAAAATGCTGAGCATAAATGATTTTTATTGATTTTAAACAAATTAAATTGCGCGTTAACCGCAAACTGAATTTATCATAAAGATGGTTTATCAGTGAGTCCGGAGAGTAAACGGCCCTTGTCCCCCCTTACCCCCTTACCCCCTTTCCCCTGGCTCCCCTTTTACCCCTTAACGGTCTTCACTTTTCAGTGGTTTGCCAGCCTTTTGCCACAATTTTATTGCCAAAACATTAAACATTTATATCCGCTATCAATTTCGTTATGTCGGTAAAGCGTAATCGCATTGCAGCCTCTGTTTCTGTCTCTGTCTCTGCCTCTGCTTCGGTTGCTGCCTCTGTCGACGTCTCTGCTTCTATCAGCGTCGAAGTTGGCACAATTTTTCCGGCTCCTACCTAATTTAATTTACGTAGAAACCCGGTCGCAACGTGCTATGGCAATAAAAACGTTAAATTTGTTTATTTTTCCAAAGGCCCACGATGGGACTCAGAGGGGAGTGGCAGGCAGGGAATGTAGGGACAGCGTAACATGATGGGGAGTGCTGTGGGAATGAAAGCGACGTTCTCCGGGGTTTTTTTTCTGCTCATTGAATGGTCCCAGTTCGATTCGATGTTTGCTCTTTCTGTTCTCTGTGGAACTTGTAACTGAAAGAGTGTACAGGGTGTGCTTAGCTTGGGGTTTGTATATTTTCAGATTGATTTAGGCTAAAAGGGTTGCTAGGTTGTTAGGGTTGAACACAGAGAACAGGAATTAGAAATTATGCGTTAAAAAATCTTAATTACAGGGCCTTTTAATGTCGAGTTCACCTGCCTTCTGTTAGTCTTCGTCGACGTTGTTGCTTCGGTTTCTGTTTCTGCTTAGTGTAGCATACCTCGAGGCGCACATTGGAAATGCTCTCACATCGCACACACACACACACACACACAGAGAGACACCCACACACAGACAGAGTAAACGACAACAGGGAACACACTCTGAAGGCTGCAGGTTTTTTTGTCCCTTTTGTTTCCTGCAACGCCATTGTTTTTAAGTGGATGCCGCACATCCTTTGCTGCTCTACTCACATTCCCCTGCTCCTCTTTGCCTTCTCATTTCTCCTTTTTTCCTTATCACTAATGAAGTGGCCAATGAACTGCGACCCAAAGATTAAAGCCATATTAAATGGCTTCCCAAAGTTGATTGATCGAAAAAGGTGCATGTGGTAATTTGCTCCAAATGGAATGGAATTCTGGGAAACAACTTTTCTCCACATGAACGTACACGCGTTTCTATATATACTCCCACCGATATCGGGAAGGGGTGTGGTGGGTGGGTGAAGCGGCATTTTAAGAAACTTTTGAATGTCGAAACAACTGAGTTTTGTGCTGCTTAAAAAGTAATTAAACAGTGTGCAAAACTTTTGTTCAAAACACCTGATTTACGCCAACTTTTACACTAAAAATAAAGTTATTCTAGGGGATTTACAATGCAAGAAAAATGGAGAATTGGCTGGTGTAGAAATTCGCAAATCTCTTAGAATTTGACATGTTAAATCTGAATTGGAAAACTGGAAAGTAGAGAAGCTTGTGCTTAAATGTGCACAGCGTACACCTTAAAAGCAAATGGGTGGAAAGGTGACTCCTCTTCTCCTTTTCCCTCCATAAAATTAATAGCTTTCCACTGCTTCATTAATCTGTTGAATCACAGTTTTATTTGTACGAATTTAAGTCTAAATTGCGGCTTATTTGTTACCAATTGGTTATTGATAGCGAGTCTAAGCCATTAGCCCCGATGAGGTCAGATTGGTTGGATTATAATTGATTTCTCGCGCCGCTGTTTCCTCAGAGAAGAGTACAAAAACAGCTATAGGTTGCTTTTTCTCTTTCTCCGCTTCACATTCTCTGCCTCGTCGACGGCAAGTGCAAATTTCTGCACTACATCGGGCAGTTCCTGGTCCTCGGCCATTGTCCAAGTCTCCAGATGCGGTGGTCTGTGGTGCATGATGAAGGGATTGATGATCTCTGCCACGCCCTCGGCGTTGTTGAGATGCACGTGATGTGTGCCCTGTACCTCGTGTATTTGAAAGTGTGGATTATTGGAGCGTAGTATCTGAATCACCTCCTCGCTCTCCTCGTCTATGAAATTCGACTCGGAGCCCTTGATCACACAATAGGGCACATTGCGAATAGTTCGCGCCAGTTCGGCGGCAAAGGGAGGACTCGTGTGGAACTCAAAGTAATACTTGCAACGACCGTCGCGTGAGAAGAAATATTTGTCTGGATACTTGGTGGACTTGGCCACATTCCGTTCCAGTATGTAGTGACAGTTCTCAAGAGCTACCGAACCCGAGGAGCCCTTGTGCTGCACCTGTTCCATCTCCTGCCAGGTGTAAGCCGGAGGTTCCTCCCGCTTGGCGTTCGCAAAACGCTCGTCTTCGATCATATAACGCTCGATGTTTGTGCGTAGGTAATCGATTTGGGACGGAGGCTTTCGATAACGTGTCCTCACTATGTCTATGCTGATCAGCATGTCCAGGCGATGGGGATAGAGAGAGGCGAATATAAAGCACAACATGGCGCTCATCGAGTGAGCCATGAGGGAGACCTTCTGCCAATTATATTCCTCCATGATGCGCAGTATTACGCACAGGTAGTCAGTAAAATGATAGGCGATACCCTCGGGCAGCTTAGAGGAATACCCGTGTCCAGGCAGATCAATGCACAGCACACCCAGGTGCTTGGGCAGCAATGGCAGCAGCTTCTCCCAGGTGCCCAGATTGTCCAGCCAGCCGTGTAGGGCCAGAATTGGACGTACCTGTCGATTGCCGAACCAGCGTCCTACCACATATCCCCAGGGCATATTGATGCGCACATCCATTGGCTGCAAAGAGACAGAAAGAGAGAGAGAGAGAGGAGGGATAAGTAAGAGACAGGGAGTGTAACGAGTTGTTGTTGGCCCACTAATTGACAGGGCTAACTTTGTGTGCCTGGAATAACCCGAGGCTGCAGATTGTTTTCACTGTTTGGCATAACAGGCCAACAGTCTCGTCTGTCAGTATATTCCCCTATTCTTTTCAAATAATACCTAACCTAAAAACCAGTAAAAGGGCAAAATGGCGATTGTTAAACACCCTTTAGCCAAGCTGCTGGCCGTTAGCTGTTAGATGTACCTGACAACGACGTCAATAAACAAATTAATTGGCATCGCTTGCTACGCAGCTGTACAGTCATGTTCACACAAATAGCAACAGCTGTGTATTTATAGAAATTTATTTATTTTCAGACTTTTAATAGTTAATTATAAACGACATATAAGTAAACAGAGCTGTACAGCTCAGCCCCTGACTAAAAATACACCCCCAAGGAGATATATCTCTATCAATGTGTTAAGTGTGTCGTAACTGTATACAAATAATAACAATATTTCAAAGATTACACACAAATAATGAGGAAATTGTTTAAAGTTATCGAATAACTTTGTACTCGGCTGATAACTAATCTTTGGATTATATAGTATATTCCTTAGGCTGGTCAGTGTATTATCAGTTCGTTTTAGAGTTATTGGAATTCCAGTGATATGATCAATCGTTTGGATTACACCTGAAAAAGTTCAAACAATTGACAACTGATGGGTGGCGAGGGGTGAGATGGAGACCGGTAAATGGAGGCAGAAGGTGTAGATTGATGGGCAGATTTCTGCATGAAGCTAGCCGACAATTTATCATCCTTTGCCCTTTTTTGGTAAAGAGCGGACTGTGAGAGGTGCTAGGGGTTGGAAAGGGGGCGTGGTCTGCCCATTCTGAAATTGACTTGCATGCAAACTTTAAATGTCGACAAATGGATTTTCGTAGTTTTGCGCCACAGAAAAAAGTTTCTACCAGTCTCAGTTATTGCCATTGTTGTTGTTCTTACTGTTGTTGTTGCTTTTCGAAGAGTTTTACTTGCTCAAGTTGAAAATTAGCGCAAAATGCTTTCAAGTGCGACGAAGCCGGCAAAACTTTTATTTCTCCCTCTCGCTCGCTCGCACCCAACAAAATTGTGACCAAAAATAACAAAAAAGAACAGAAAAAAAAGCACATTGATGAACTTCTAATGAGCTTAATAACAGCAATGGCGTCACAAGTTTCAAGTTCCAAGTTCCACAATTGCAACAAGTTCCACAACTGCCAACAAGTTCCACTTATCGGATGTCAACTTAGAAGAGGAATTACCACAACACTCACACACACACACTCAGTTAATTCTGTCTGAACACTTGAGTAGAAAGTTTAGCATTGACTTTGATTCCGACTTTAATAATAATCTTATCAGCAGACATCGCATGCGACTTACGGCCGACCACTGATAAGCCCCGTAGAGCAATAACAATCACAATCTGACTGCAATTGGATCAGTTAACGGCTAACGGTTACTGGTGCAAAGGTAATTTCAGACACGCTTTTTGCATGTTGTGTTTATTGAAAAAGCTCGGCGACCTTTGAACCTTTGCGGGTTTTTAATTACCTGCTCATGTTCCGAGTCAAATCCCTTGTTCTCTGCACTTGTTGTCATTTTGTAGCCAGTTCACACTTTTGCTCATGTATTAAATATATATAAATTATTGTGTATTTCTCACAAAAGTTTTAATTAGCAAATATATAGAGGCACATATATATTTTATACGCGTTTGAATTAATATTGACGCATTGTAGGGACCGCACGCTCGAAGCGCTTAAAACGAACTGAGTAAAATTCATTTGTAGCCCCACATAAATAGCTGGCGGTGTGCCGCTCTAAGCTACTGAGCGGCAGAGTGAACTTTAAACGACCAATTAGCAGAGAGAGAGAGAGAGTGGCTGTTAGGGAGAGCGCAGCACTAGATCGTGGCGTCACAGAAGCACACACACACATACAGATAGTGTGACGCAGTGTATGAGTGGCTAGTGGGGAGAGCAAGCGTTAGAGAGCGCCGCGACAGCTGAGTAAAGCAGTGGAAGCAGTAGTAGCTGATCTCACCAACTCATACAAGTAATGTCAAGAGCAACAACAGCGCTGTTAAGCGCCAACTGAAGCAAGCAGTTGAGTTACAAAGAGAGTTACACTTGATTGAGTGACTGCAGTGGAACTGACAGTAATACACAAACACTCACAGTCAATCAAACAGTGAGCGCTCAATGTTTGCTTGCAACTAACATGGGGTAGAGAGCGAAAGTTAAACTATTATTAAAACATGTACTAAACATTTAACTCAGCTGAATTTTGCGCGTGTGTTTGGTTTCCAATAATATAATCCAACTGTTTATTTATTATAAACTATTTATAGATTATTTTATATCTATGAGAAGCTTGTCATGGCCAAAATGACAATTTAAGTAAAACAATCAACAGAAATCAATTAGAAGCGATTTTAACGTTTTTGTTGCCAGATTTCGGCTATAAAATAGTCAGAAAAAAGTCTGATATGCATATTTTAATTGCTGGCATTATTTAGAGTGTGTTCTGTGCAAATAAAAGTTTAATTTTATATCTGCGATTTTTGGCAAGTGGAAAAGAGCATTTCAATAAATCTAATTGTAGTTCTTTTTTTTGGTTTCGTTTATCGTTTCAATATATATTTATTAAGCCTTTTTTGGTCGAGTTAACAATTGTATAAACATATTCAAAAATCCATTAGCATCGACAACAGTTCAAACAATACATTTTCCAGGGCTAGTTCAGCGCGCAAATTTCCCGCGTTTAGCCAGAAAAAAAAGGAGTCGCCTAAGGTTATTTTTTCAGTTAAAAAAAAGATGGCAAAAACATAAATCTTGCTGGTATTGGGAAATTGAAAATTGCCTGGCAATGGACACAGGGGGAAATGTACGGTAAAAGAGGGCGGGGCCGATAGGGGAAGCATCGGGTTGATAAATAACGAATTGCAATCATAAATCTCAGACCGAGGAGTATGCAAAAAGCGTTTTAATTTCAATGCAATTAAAACGCAAAGGCCACAGAATCGCACAAGTGAAAAAGGGGGCGTGTGGGGAGGTCCAGGTCCAAGTGCTGGAAAATGCTGCAGTTGCGGCAGCAGCATTTAATCAAACGCAGCCGGAGCCAAGAATCAAGTCAGAAGTGGACATGGCTGCAATTTGAGCTCGTTGCGAAATCAAATTACGAGCAGACGAAGTCCTTGCCACATGCCACACGCCACATACCATGCCTACCCACCTCCCACTTCTCACCTGCAGCAATGGCAACATTGCTTGACCCAAGCAGCGCACACACTAATGACATTTGAATGACGCAGTGGCCAACAAGGATTGAGTCGAAGCACCGAGAACTGAGAGGAGAGTTGCTCTTGGCCCAATGAACAGTTGGTCCAGTGATCAATCCTGCAATTGGTCAATATCCACGGCAGCGCACCAAAGTTGGCTAATGAGCGTCCAGTCGCGGCTTAAAGTCGAAGCTATAATAACAAAGGTATGCAGCGCAGAGTTGAGTCGACTGTTTTAAACCCTGTGTTACCCTATGGGGTTACTTTCGAACTCTGAGTTTTCTTCTTCCTACTGTGACACACTCTAAACAAACTCAGCTTACCCTCCTTACAGGGTGTGGTAACAATTGCTTCGGTTGAAAGCGAGAACTTTCGCAGATTGGGCAACTTTTGGTTACAATTTGAGTTTCAGGTTCAAATTCAGTGTCAGTTTTGAGTTTAATTTGCAGCTTTAGTTAGTTGATACCACAGTCACTCCTCTAAGTTTATATACACTTATATATTTGTGTATTTGTGTGCCTGAATCTATGCCAAGAGGCATAGAGATGTGGAAACGTTGGCACAGCAACAATTCTGCCTTGCCACCTTGTTGTCAGGTGTAAAATGCAAAGTAATGGCTTTGAATATGCCTCTTGGCTAAGAGCCTGTTGGCCATGTCGCCATTGGCAGCAACGGCTTTGACAACGGCAACGTTTCTGGCTTAAACCATAGGCAGCTAACGTAGCAAATATTTTGTGGCATCTAAACGATGTCATCAAACTTGAAGCATCGCAATTTAACAGTGACTACTAATAGAATTTGGGCAGTAGTAATTTAAAAATTATACTACTTAGGCACCCAACTGGGCCCATAACAGTCGAGCAGCTCAAGTGTTGTCTAGTTTGGTCTTAAAAGGAAGCGTATTTCTGCTTCGGCTTTCCCTTTCTTGGCTTCTGCCTAATGCCAACATTTCTCAGCCAAGTTTTGTGCCTGTTGTTGGCTTTTGTCCCCGGCACTCAAGTGAAAAGTGAAAAGCTTTTGTCAGCCCATGGAAATTTGACGGAAATTGTTTACTCTGATGGATGCAGATGCTTCTGCTTCTTCTGCTGCTGCTTCTTCTTCATCAGCCTCATCAACTTGTCGTTGTTGTTAGTGCTGAGGAATGGGCCTAAAATGAGCTCTGTCTGTGTGGTAATGGTCTCGACCAAAGTCTGGGACATCTCCCTCATTTCTCGCTCTGCCACTGCCTCTGTCACTCACTTGGCTAATACAGCAAAAGAGGCAATGCAATAGAATTAAAGGCACAATCTGTAGCCAAGCAAAGGGGGAATAGGAGGAGAGGGGAGCAGGGGTAAACAAGAGCACAGAGGGAGAAGAGGAGCAAACCAAGCGAACTAAATGCAAATCGCATTAAAATAAATTTAGCTATGTTCTCTTTTCACCCAGAACTCACTTGTTTCTCTACTGTATTTCCACCGCTTTTCCCCCAATTTCCCCACGCTTTCCACCCACATTTCACTCCGTTTTCGTATCGCTGCAACATAATGTCCTTAAAATAGCTGCTTTGCGTCTCTAACAACAAACTTTGGCGACAGGTAGCACACAGATAATTCCAAGCTAAAGTTCCGCTTGCATTGTGGGCATGACCCGTTCAGGGGGGCTTGGCCGGGGGGCATGGGGCATGCAACAAGGGCGTTTGGCACGCGTTGCTCCCGCCGCAATTACTACGCTAGAAAACACAATCAAAATCAAGTTGAACGTTGAACTTTTTAATGCATAATTTATGGCCGAGTTGGTGGGACTTGATAGGAGCGCAGTGTTGTCGTTTTAGCATATTTAGAGCTAGATTTAGTCTTGCATAAGTATTGGAACTGAGAAGTAGCTCCGGTTTAGTGGTTTAAATGGTTTATTAAGCCAAGTACAGGGTTAAATTTAGTCGTGTTGTTTTATTTCCTTTGTATTCCCAGTTTATTTTAGATATGAACGCTCTGGCAACGCTGTCAAAGCATTGCCACTGGCCCGCTAAAGCAGCACACCTTCTACTGTATGTGTATGTGAGTAAGTGTGTCTCAGACATATCAGTTATAGCCAGGGACAGCTGTGGAATGGTTTCCTCTCATATCATAAATATTTATGAAAGCTGCCAAAATTGCTCATTGAGAGCGAGAGAGAAGGTAGATGACTGGCACAGCCCCTCTCTCTCTCTCTCTCTCTGTTCCACTTGTGTCTCTGAACGTGCTGAGACGCCGTGTGGCATGCCACGATTTATATGCCGCCATTCGGGCCAATATATATTTGCTTTCATCAAAATCTCATCTTAAATGCCAACACATGCGTCACATAAATATGGCCAAGAGCCACAGGCTGAGCAACCAGTCACATTCAAACACTCTCTCTCTCTCTCTACCACTGCAACAGGCTGTGGCATGCCACAAAATGAATCGCATTTAAAAGACAGTTAAACCACAAAATCATAAAATCATAATCAAATGCAGCAAAATTCTAAATTGAAATTTTCTTTGAGGCAGGTCTATAAAATTAAACCGCTAAAAAACAGCTAAATGATTTGCAGATATATAAAGTAAGTAAAGAAAAGTCTGACTGATAAGTAAGTTAAACATAAAAGGGGCTAAAATCGCTCAAAATTAAAATTTAATTTGTTGTTTTGGTATAGAAACTTTTTTTTAATTTAAATAAATGTTTATTTTTTCTATCAGCTAAATGAAACAGTTTTAAGAACACTTGTCTTAATGCCCACAAAAAAAAAAAAAACACTCCAAAAAATCAGCAATTAAAAAACCTTAATGATTTAATCGAAAGCTTCCATCGATGCTCATGATTATCGTTTAACTGGACAATAGTTGTTAGCTGCTCAATCTGTTCAATAGTTTTCCCAACTGGTGCCAAGCCACAGAGGAAAACTCTCACACACACACACACAGTCAATCGCAACATTTTTATAGCTTTTTTTCACACATGCCAAACTTTCTCCTGGCTGATTGCTGTCTGCTGGTAAAAAGAGTGTGGTAAAAAGAAAAAGTAGCTTGTAAGCCTGGCCAAAACTATCAATTAAACTAATTAGCTTGATTTTTCCCAAGCTAAACACGAAATTGGCGCAGAAATTCAATCAGCGCATTGCAGAAAAACGCAATCAAATGATTAAGTCAACAAATGAAGGCAAATTGTTGGGGCTGTTGCCTGTGCCACTGCCACAAGTTGCATCGATTGGCAAATTGCACTGAAATTGCAAAAGACAAAAAAAAAAGACGGGAAGAAAGAATTTTTTTTGTCCAAAGATTGGATGCTCTTCAAGAACTGCTGCCTTGTAAACGGTACTTAGCTAAACATTGCTCGGAATAATAGGTTTTGTTTTAAAATGATAGACAGAAATCGACAAATCGACAGGGATAAATCCTTCTCCAAACTCTTGACCTAATTTAAATACTCTTCCCAAGAGTATTGAAAAGATATAATCATTGAAGGAAATGCAGTGCAGAATTCAGTGTCCAGCCAAAAGGTGTTCCCGTTAAACTTTTTCCCTAAGAATATTTTTGTCTCCCTTCGACGGGGCGTGGAGAGCGACTGCTGCATTAATTTTGGGTCGATTGGTGGTAGAGTCACCTGAACAACTTTTTCTGTTACTCCTAATGAGCGTTTGCCTTTTTGATTCTTTCAATCGGTTTTTGCCACCTACGATAGCATTTTCTGTTTTTATACCCTAGTTTTTTAAATTCCTCCAACTTGAATCTATTAAAGTTTTTGGGGGCGTGGCACGTGCCACATGGCTGAATGCAGAGCATGTGCTTTTATACACAGCTTGTAGTAGAGAGTAGATATTGAATTCACTTGCCTTTTGAAACCCTGTGTATGAGGGGTATAAAGGGTGTGATATTTTTGTGGTTATTAAAGGGGTTTTAAGTATAGGTGTTAGTGGAAGACTGGGCTAGAGACGCTAGCTGTCAATGCTAGTGACGTAAGTCGAATACAATAATACAGTCTTTTCCTTAGTAAGTTCCTACAGTAAGTTACTTCCAAGTATTTATTTTTAGTAAAGTTTCCTGGGTCTTTCACAGCCTAGCACACCTCTGCCTTTGACTGCTGCTCGTTGCTGCTGCAGGAAATTTATTTATATTCAATTTGTGAATTTATGCCATTTTTTTTTTTGCTTATGCGAGAACGGGAAATTCAGTTTTCCGTCATATGTAACATGTACTCACAAAAGCAACTGTCGTCTGCCTGAGTGTGTGTGGGTGTGGGTGGGTGTAGGTGTGGGTGCTCAGACTTCGTTGGAAATATCGAGCACTGCGATAAAGTAATTTTGAGTTAATATTTTCCACAAACTCATAAAGACATTTGGCCAAAAGAAACAGCAGCGACTGAGTTACCAAGTGCTGAGTACCTACTAAGCTGAAGGACTTGGCTTACCTGTACTAACTGGTAAACTGTACTGGCCAGTAGCACTACCTGCGGTTAGAACTACCTGAGTTGGGACTATAAATACCAGAGCATCACTTGCATCCTTCATTTAGTCCGTGTTTGGTTCTCGAGGAGACAAAGTCGCGATTTAGAGACACACCGTGAGAGAGCGTAAGTCCCAGTGCAGTTTGTGTTTTGGCCAAGTTAGTTGGAATGTTATTTCTGGCGCCACGCAAGCATCTGCTTGCAAGCAATCTGATCATCTTGCTCATGATTTATGTGATGCGAAAATGTTTGCAACTCTTTTGCATCATCGAGAACAAGGCCTGCAAAAAGCCTGACTGCAAATGTGAACCGGGTGGTGTCGACTGCAATATGGAGGAAGATGAGCAAGACGAGGAAATGGATGAGGAAGAGGAGCCTCGTCCTCGTTCCCGTGGCTTCAGGCTGAAGCTCATTCCTGATGCAATGAGGAAAACCATGCACGGCTTTGGCTACGGCGAGGGACATTATCAGATCTTTGTGGAGAAAAAGGAACGCAATTTTCCCACCAAATCTCGCCTTAATGCGGCTAGCGCTGAACTCAAGCTGAATCCCAATTAGCTGGATGGACTGCAAAGTGCAGTAAAGGTGTGTGCCCACACACACACCCACCACATGTGCCAACCACAACAAAACTAATCCAAATGTCTTCTTTTGATTTTCATAAACATTTTTGTACTTTGAAGAGCATTCACTTTGGCCATTAATAAAAATTATAAAAGCTAAATCAAAGCCTCGGCTGAAGTGTTTTGATTGATGTGTTCTAGTGGAGTGTACACAGCGGGAAAGGGGGAGTGACTTTAGTATTTCGTAGCCAAGTAATCACTAAAATCGGCTTTAACTTTCAGCCTTAAAATCTTTTCTTCCAGTCTCACTTTTCCGCTCAGTGTACTGTGTGCTCTCTTGTGTATTGTGTTGTGCTTGTTACTGAAAAGATCAGCTACATTTTCAGGCACATGATGATGACGATAATGATGATGTTGTGCTGTGTGTCCTTGCCACAATGCGGCATGAAATATTATCAGCACTTGCGATGACTGTCGGCTTGATCGCGTGGGTGTTGTTGCAGCCATTAAATGACGCCAAATTTATCACAAAGTAGCTAAAGAAACAGACAGAGGTGGAGAATGAGATGTGTATAGAGAAAGACAGGAAGGGGAAAATGGAGAGAGAGAGAGAGAGAGAGACAGTCAAGTGGCAGACAATGTGCTGAAGCAAATTGCATTGCTCTAGGGCACAAAATCAGAGAAAGCATATTGATTTATTTATGCAGTTTGCTCAGCCATTAACTGCAAATATAATAAATAAATTATTAATAAATGTAATGATTTAGCTAACTAAAAGGAGCGACAAACACACAACAGTTCAAGCCAATTAAATTAAATAAAAGCTAATTGATTAGTCAAATAAATTTAACATCGAAAATTGACTGAATTATGAATTAAATATTTACTTATTTATTTAGATATGTAGTTTTAAATAAGTCAAAAAAAGGGCTAACGACAAAAACAAATCAATTAAAAATTAATTTATTATACAACAGTTAACTGAAAATAAAAGTCAATTCCCCTGTGATAGTTGATGAGTTAACAAAGGTTCACTATTGACTTTATACACAGTTAGCTGCATTTAATACCTATCAATAGAATCACAGCAGCCTCCAATTAATTACATCAATTAGTGAAAATAATTGAGCTCTGTTTAAGCATTTAAATAAAATCAATGGAGTTGAAAGTTTAAAGACTGCAATCAATTAAATTTTGAAGCCGTAACAAAATCCCAGAAATTCTTGGCTTTACCAAATTGATTGATTGATTTCAGTTGCATTTAATTATTAATATTAATTGAAACGTTTGCAATTGCAGTAATTATTTAATGACTTTCGCCATTGATCAAACTAATTATAATCATTATTAAAACATCTTCCTCTTCTTCTTCTTCTACTGGGCTTCTGCCTATGAATAATTCTTGTGTTTTCAAATTGGAATTTCTACCCAGTTAGCAGAGAAGAGCATGAAGAGCATCTTCTTGTCATGCTGAGTGCACTGCTATTTTGCCAGTTTCAATTCATTTCGTGCTATTGTTGTTAGAGGGGTGGCGTGCGAGGGGGTGTTGTAGGGGTGGCGCAGGAGCAGCCGGAAAAGCTGCAGAACAACTGAGCTGAGTATGTGCTCTCAGCTTGAGCGTGGCAATTGTTGGCAAATCTATCATCATCATCTTCTTAAGCAGGGCTATAAGCATATGAGTGTGTGTGTGTGTACACATGTCTGTGTATGTGTGTGTGCGAAAGCACTTGAATATTGTGCTGGTAAATTTTACTGCATTTTTTGCAGTTTGCATTCATTTATAATGAATGTACAGATATTTTTAGTTGTAAGCTGCAATTTGCTTGAGTTGCATATAAATTATACACTCGCACACACACATATACAGCCACCCACACACATACACCCACCCACCCACACACACTCGCAGCTACACACTGTGCTTGTTTGCCTTGCAAGCTGTCATTATAATCATGATTATTATTGTTGTAATTCTAATTATGCTGCTGCGAGGCCACATTACACATACGCCACGTCTGCCAGCAGCCAGTGAACCAAACGTTTCCTCTTTCACAGTGTGTGTGTGTGTGTGTGTGTGTGAGTGTGTGCGTGTGTAAACGTGCGCGTGCTTCATTTTTATCAATGACAGTTTTTCGTCCTGCCTGTGAGTGCGTGTGTGCTGGTGTGCGTGTGCTTGTGTCTGTGTGTTTCTTTGTTCATGTGTAAAATGAAAATGTCACTCGGATTAGCGCCAGCAGCGACAGCGTTAAAAGTGAGAGATACAAAACACAAGAGTTAGCGATGGGAGTAAATAACATAGACATCGATATGCCGACTTTTATTTTAAATACTTGAAATACGAAGACTAGAACAGATTTTATTCAGTTACTTAAAGACTTTAATAACTCTTCGCACCTTCTTGGTCAATCGTTTCTGTATTCTTACAGTGCCTGTAAATTTCCATCAGTTTTTGACCGATATTTTCCTAGAAACCTTCTAATCTCTAAGATAACTCGTTTTTCCATTTCTTCGCTAACTGCTTGACATCTCCATTTCTAGTTTTCATTTTGCTTTGCTCTCTCACTGTCTGCTTGCATTTCCTTTTTCTATGTTTCCCCAACTCTCTTTTCTTCCTATTCTTTTGTCTTCTTCTCTTACATTCCTCTACTTTCAACATTCCTTCGCTATTTCCCTAATCGCTGTAGTTATACGTGTTACTATCTTTGAGTTTATTGGTAAATATGTCGCGCTGTCTCCTTGTCTCGCTCTCAACGCCGCTGACCATGGAGGCGTGGCACTACAGACCCCCTTTTCGCCCCTTTAACCCCCTCCATTCACCAATTTGTACAAAGCTTTGGCATCAGCATAAAAAGCTAAGCTCTCATGTAAATCATGTCGACGTTGTTGGACTTAAGCTGCAACGCCAACGTCATGTTTGCCGGACAGACGCCCCTCTTTCTCTCTAGCTCTCTCTCTTTCTATCTCACGCTGTAAGTTGTACTCTCATTATAATTAACAATTTATAAAGCGTTAATACACACACAGACTCAGGCACACACACAAACACACACACACAGGCAACGGCAATTTGCCAAGGCAGCCAAAAGAGCATGTTCAGCAAAGCACTAACAAACAAGCAAACAAGCAAACATACAAACAAACAAGCAAGTCAGATAGTCAGACAAGGAGTGTGGACAAGGGGAGAGCAAGGGGAAGAGGACGTGACAGAGCTGGAAGCTGTGAGAGAGAGCATTCATTTTGCTTGTAAGCTGCTTTAGCAGCTCATCCTAGGGTAACCCATTCAACCCGATGTCCCTCTCTCTCTTTCACTCTGCCCCTCTCCTTGTCTCTTTCACACTGTGCGGCACGTCGCGCGCATTAAGAAGATGAGCTGCATTTTTCATGCATGCGAAGTTGAGATTGCAGTTGCTACACCCACAATAGCCCAACGCTCACAGCCCTCAGCTCCCACCCCCGCACTTCACACACCTCTCTCGGCTTTCTTTCAGCTTTAGCTTGGCTTTTCCTTCTCCTGCTCTACCCTCTCGTACCCACTGTTGTTTCATTGGCTTTCCACTCGCATCTCCAACTTTCAGCTTCTTTTGCTGCTTTTGGAAGCATTATCCTGCTCATCAGCGTCATTTGTATTAATTGCCAGAGCATTTTGTTGTGCAATGATACCGAAAATGAGCTTTCCTTTCCCCCTCTTATCCCCCCTTGAGCTTCCTGTCCTATTTTGGGTGTGTTTTTTCGTCTAATTCTCATTTGTCGTTTTTGGCGTGAGCAGGAAAAACTCGCGTCGTAATGCTTTTCATGAGTTTCTTTAAGCTTTGCGCTGTCAGGAATTGAAAACTAACTGCTTTATAATTTTTATAAGTTTTCTTTGATTGTTTTGCAGATATACAATACTTGCTATTAATGAATTTATTCAAAAGAGTAGACGCTACAGTAAACAAGCTAAAGTCTTATCAGTTTTCAGATTTAGATTTTCTTTGCCTCTTAGCTAGAACACTCCCTTTCCCCATCTGTTCATTCCTTTGACTATCAACAACCAGTAATTTAAATTATTGTTAAGCTCATTTCCACTGATTTAAAAATTCCCTGTGAACAACAATGTTTCCACAGCAGAAACAATTGACAATTTTGCGCTGAAATAAAGTGACTTAAAAATTCATTGATAGATTGTGCATTTTATAATAGACAAAATGACCGCGAACATGGAAAGTTTTGACAGGATTTTGGCAAAATTACAATTGCAGTTGAGTTTTATGTTCGATCGACTGTTCGGTCTCAATTAAAGAACGAATTGAGAGCAAACGCGTTTCCAATTGAATTTTATCGAGTCTTTAATTGAGGACATGTATGCGGCTTGTGGCATCCATCCAGCTGAATCAAACTGAATCGGAATTGGCATCGGAATACGTAAAACAGAAACAGAATACGGAATTCTACAGAATACGGGAAACTGCATAGGGAAATGCGGAGAATATTGCACGGTAAATGGGAAATAGTAACAATTGCAGAGCAATTTCAACCAATTGCCATTTGCCAGTCATTGGGTAAACTGCATAATTAGCGTTGCAATTCCGATAAACAAACCGTTGAGAGAGGGATGGGGAGGGGGAGGGGAGGGAGTGAGAGAGAGGGGAAGGGAAGACAGAGTGTAGGGGAGCAGGGAAAATATGCAGGAGAATTTCATTCAGTTTGAAGCAAATACAGCGACGACAATGAAAACAGCAGAAACTAGCAGCATAGACAACAGTGAAGTGAACACGACTGCTAAAGACCCTGTAGCTAGCTAGTAATCTAGTACAGGGAATACAAGTTCAGGGAATATGAAAAATTCACCTTAAAATGATTTGCGAAATGACAGCCTTTAGCTGCTTTTCCTCTCTCTCTCTCTCTCCCACCCTTTTCCTTTCTGCTTCTATATACCTCCCCCGACTTCCTGTTTCCGGTTTCCGCCGTTTTCACGTCTCCTCGAGGCTTCATTTGGCAATTGTTGTCAACTCAATGAGGCAACTAAACGCCGTCAATACTCACACACCCAGAATCCAAAGCACAGACCGATACACTCGCACACCCTCGCGAGGGTCGTCCTGTCACTTGTTGTAACTGTATCGATTACACATGGCGGATATAAATAATTACTTTGCATCGAAAATAAACACAAATAAAAGTAGAATTTTAATCGGATCACGAAAAGAGAGCAAAAACATACACACACACACCCACACCCACTGTGTGTGCGTGCCACATTTTGTGGCATTTGTGGCAACATTCACATTTTGTTTATATGTTTTAAGTACACGCATTGATAAATAAAGCACTCGGTAATTACATATCCGTAAAATAAACCACATGAAAAGCCCCAGAGTCGTCTGTCAATAAAACAGCATCAAAATTCAGCAAAAACAACAAAAACTGGGAATAAAAACAAAACTTTATTTTGGTTTTTGTTGGCATATTTGCAATTAAATATTAATAACTTATAACTGTAAGTTATTTATAAAACAATCATTGAAAATTCCATTAAAATGAAATTTGATGCTTTGGCAGTTTTAGGGGGTCACAATTTTCCATTTTTCATCTAAATTTTTTCCATTTCCGTGATTTATTCTATCGTCGCCTTGGCGCCATTTGCGAAGCCGAAGTCGAAGCCTCTCAATAAACAAATTTATAGACAATGCAGAAGGAAGCACAAAAAAATGTTTATAACGAGCTCTCAATAAACTGCAAATGCACATAAATTTGTTGACCGAAAACGCTAAGGACAATATGTAAATGTTCGGCGCACAGTGAGTGCTAAAAGTATGCCACCAAAGTAGTTACAGTAGAAAGTTTGGAGTTTTTGCTTATTTTCTTTGATTACTACTTACTTTTATTACTTAACTATAAAAGAAACTTTCACAATCAAAGTGGTTACGAATTATGCAAGAAACTATACCCATTCCAGTGTTTAAAACTTGCAGAAATTGCCATTGTGCAACACTAATTACTCCTACGAGTTTTTTAAAGCAAATCAGACAGCCATAAAATCGTTTTTCTTGCCATTTTACTGCACTCAAACAATCAAATTGGTTTTCAATAATTATCAAAGTGATTGCCATTTAAAAACTTCTCTTGCCAGTGTTGAGAACAAGCTGAAAGTGCAATTGTGCAACACTAATTACTCAGGTTATTTCATGCTCAAATGATGTTCTTATTTGCCGCAAATGAATCGAGTATGCAAAATGGCACTTGCAGCTATTAGCTGAATGGTTCAAGCAATTACCAATATAATTTCAACTGTTTGCATACTTCCACGACTCACTGTGCATGTGGAATTGGAATTGGAATATGCGGCAAATGTTGTTTTTCGCTTTCATTCCTGTGCTATGTGCTGTGTTTGCCTTTATGGCTCGTAGTATTTGCAGCAGCAGCTTCTGAGCTAGAGACCGAAGCCGAAATGGAGACCAACAGGCGAAAGAACGAGACTGTCAAACACCCTGTATGTGAATTAATTTGATAAGGGACAGAAGAGAGTGCACTTGTGCTTGACTTTGCTTGACGACAAATTACCCTGTATTTCAGAAAGTTGATTTTGAGTTAGAAAAAGCTTTTTTCTAAACGAAAAACTTTCCTTTTGTATAACTTTAAGGGTTTACTATCATATTTTCGAATGACTTATGGCACCTATTGGGTATATTTGGTACAGGGTCTGGAAAAGAGACTGAAACGGCGAATGCAAATTCAAATGCCGTGTGAGTTGAATTACTCGGAGTTGACTTGGCCGCTGCCAAATGGGTCAAAGTGGCAGTCAGCCAGGCGGGCAGGCCAAATAACGTTTGCCAAACCAATACACACACATACGTGCACGCACACTGACACACACATTGGTTCCGCGCTGCAAAGTATGCAACAAAAAACCGAAATTGTGCGCTAAATTTGAAATCAAACAAAAAAGGCAAGTAAATAAAGAAATGCACATGTGTGTGTATGTGTTCCTCTCTCTATGTGTATATGTATATGTGTGTGTGAGTGCGCTTCGCTTTACATTTGTGTGTGTGAGACTGCGTGGAGCCAAAGGCAAACAGAAGGATGCACACGGTCTGGGTACAAATGTTAACACAAAGCCACACACACACATTTACACACACACACACACAGAGCGGGCAACCACATGAACAAACATTAGTGCAAGCTGCCCGCATCCACTCACTCCCCCGCTCACTCTTCGTTTAGTCCTCTTTCTCCTCCCCTCTCCCTTGCCCAAATGCTTTGGCCTGGTCACGTATAAATGCGATTTGCACAATTCAAATAACGTAGATTTTGAAAACGCATTGCAATCTATTTGTTAAAAATCATCCAGAATACACTCAACAAAATGGTGGAGCACAAATTGAAGCTTTTATATATTTTAAGAAAAAGTTAAAGAAATTCTGAGGATTAATTTGATCTTAAGTTAAGAAAATGTTTCTGTTTCTAAAAAGGTTTTAAGTCTCAAGCAGTTTGCAGCTCTTTTCCAAAGTGTATTGAAGGACCGAGAGAGAGAGAATTAGAGCGATGGAGCGTGTGTGTGCGTGTGAGCGAAAGGGAGACATGTTTAACTCGCGTTCATGAACCGCTGAAGTTTTTCTTGTTGTTGTTCTTTTAACAGTAGTTGCCTCTTCTGGCAATGCTTAAAATTGGTCGAGGGAAAAACTTAATGCAACTGCTCAGTTTATGTAATTTTAATTAATTTTCCGCGGTCAGCTTAAGTCGCAGGCGTTACCGCTGCTGCTTTTCCGGCTGAAGGCTGCCGTTTTCCATGATTTCCATGTCATGAAAGTCGTCTGCATTTTTCAGCGTATTACATGTGTGTTAATGCCACAACTTTGCTCTCATTTTAATTAAAAGTGCGTTTTTTATGCGCTACACACGTTGAATGAGAGCAGAACAGGGTCTAATAGTTTCGTGCCGACTGAAAAACTATAAGAGTTGAGGCAACATGACTTGCCTAAATAAAGTTAGTGGAAAATTCTTAGAAATTAAAACTATGTAAGGCTATAAAAACAGGGTATAATGTAGTCGAGTGTTCTTCTGCTTACTTATTTTTTAATGCGCTTTCGTCGCCTCCTACAGTTGTTGTTGTTCCTGTTGTTGTTGTAACAAATGCGAGAACTGTGTTACATTTTTTAATGTTTGCTTTAAAGTGCTGGCAGAGGACACTCAACTAAGTGTATTTACAGGGACTTACTTACTTTTATACACCCTTCACACACATGATTTAAAGCCTCGATTTCTTTTGTGCATTTGTGTCGTGACCTTTGCGTCGTTAGGCGACGACATTGGCGCCTGCTGTGCATAAATACAGCAGTTAAGAGGGGACTGGTCGGGGTTTCGAGGGGCATGCCACCCATGTGGCTGCAACATCTTTGCTGCAACATGCACAATTCACATCTGGCATGCAAATGGAACGCAATAAATTGCCGGGAAAAAATATAAGAGCCAAAAGCCAACAAAATATGCCAACATTAAATGTCAAATAAAAATTCAAAACAAAAACTCAAATCAAAATGGCAGATTGTGCATGTGGTGCACAGTCACAGCAGTCCTCTGTCGCTCTCTCTGTCTTCTCCAGTCCTTTAACATATCATTTTCCGTCGTGAATGTTATTTTTCATCTACATCTTTGTTTCTTTTATATTTACATATGCTTACACTGAGCGAATGAACAGCACATTACACGCTTGATTGCTTATACAGTCACAAATTATTCAAATGGGTTTGAAATAAGATTTTACAAGGTCTTTAAGTAAGTAAACTCCTAAGAAAGAGTTGCTTGCTTAATTTGTACTACTAAAAGACTGTTTAAATATATTAACTAACTATATTTGTTTATAAATTTGTTAAATCAAGCTCTAGATTGGCTAAACTAGCAACTTTGTGTGCGTCTGCTGCAATTTGGCTACTCACAACAAAGACAGACAAGTGGAACTCTCTGTCTATCTCCAGCTCCCCTCTCTACTCCCTCTCTGGTTGTCTTTGTTATTTCCTGTCCATAATTCTGTCGACATTGTTGACAACAAGTTGGCTTTAAAGCCAAGCCACAAGCAACGACACAGACAAGGACAAAATTGTGTGAACAGAAATTGCAACGTCCACGTCCACTTTGGATTTATGGACAGATTTTGAGCTGCAGCTGCTTGAAATTAAGTAGCAAAGCTGAATTCACACACACAGAGACACGCACGCACACTTGTATACTCTGCAGAGCTCACATGGCGTATGCTTAATGCGGGTCAGTTTATGAGCTGTGCATAAAGCTGTTAACTGTTTAAAATGTGCTTAAAGTGCAGCATTAGCCTCTTGTGGTTATCATCACACATTTTATGCACTGCCACGCCTCCTTTTTATACAATAGTAGACAAGAGCCAACTTGATGTATTTTTATGACAAACTTGCCACTAAGCGTCGCAGTCATAAACAGTAAAGCTTTAAAGCAAGTGCAACAAGCACACGCTGCGTATACTTAATATGATTTTCACTCTTAATAGCATTTAAGCCGATTTTCCCTTCACAACACAAAGCGCTTTGATTGGAACTCAAAAGGAGTTCGCAATTTCATTGGGAATTACAACACAAATAATAAGATTAACATTTTGTAAGAAATTTATGCAGAAAACTCAGCACTCAAATGAAACAAATATTGTTTACTTCCTCAAATAAACTGCAAATATTGTGCTTTCAAACATAAACTAAAGTAGCGAAACTTTACGAGCCATACAATAAAATATAAAGGTTTCCGGAGAAATAAAAAAGGGCTAGAAAAACTGTTTATAAGCTGGGAAAAGCGCAAGTCTGTTAACTTAAATGAATTGTTGGCAAGAAAAATTATAAAATATGTAGAGGAATAAGAGGTGGACATTTGCTAAAGGAATTTATGAGACAGTTGTGTTTAAAAGGGGCAGGAACTTACTTATCCAATCATATATAAAAACCATTATAATTCAATTGCAAGCTAGTCTATAAACTCGACTATATTAATAGTTATTTGTACCCCAACAGGGGTAATAAATAAAATTATGATAACATGAGATCATTGCTGACTTATAATCCCTTAAATGTAGTCCCATAAATTGGCCAATGAAATCTCTGGCTAATCACAGTTAAAGCAGCTTAATTGCAGTTTAGTTTTACCTAGTAACTTGTACAGCTGTTCATTAATTAAACAATTTTTAAAAATTTCTTGCTAATAAGCAAACTTTGAGTTGTAGACGGAAAACAATGCGAATCTAAAGAGAACTAAGTAATTTGTGTTATTGACCTTTTTGGCGCACAGCTGCAGGTGAGAACAAGTAAGAAAAGTACAGTCGAGCACGCCCGACCGTAAAATACTCTCTGCATTTTTTCGCGATGTAATTATATAAATCGGTCTAGAGATATTACAATGTGTAATACTTTCATTAAAACACGTTGAAACAAAAACAATCTAAGCATAATCGCACATGGGAAAACACATACGAAAGACAATATATGATGCATATACATGTATGTATGTATGTGTGTATTCAGCGCGGCCAGCGACTGCGGGCAGCGCTGCCGCCACGCAAGCAACGAAAACATTCAAACATGTGCTTGTATGTTTCTGTCTCACTTGCACTCATACATGATATTGCATTCGGTTATCAATATTGTAACGCTTCTAGTTTTCTTGTTTATAGTGCGATTTCAATGCGCCTTTCAGGATAGTTTGATATAGTGAGTCTTCACACGAATTATAAATTACAATACTGTACTATACTAAAGAAACGGAACGAAAGTTGAGAATTACTTTTATTAATTGTGGGAAAACGGGGCGTGGCAGTCCAAAAATTTAAATGTCAATGCATTTAGGATGTCGTTAGGAACCTCCATAGCAAAATTGGTGATCCTAGGTGCAATAGTTATTGAGATATTCGCCCAAAACACCAATTTTTCCCGAGGTGTGTCTAGTTTTTAGCTCATTGTGGGCGAATGGGGCGTGGCATCGAAAAAAAAAAAGATTCTTGTACTGACTGACTAAATATGTGATCGATTGAGACCAAGCTCGAACTTGTAGCTCTTACCATCTCTGAAATCTGTTTGTTCATACGGACGGACAGACGGACAGACAGACGGACAGACAGACGGACAGACGGACAGACGGACATGGCTATATCGACTCGGCTTGTGATGCTGATCAAGAATATATATACTTTATGGGGTCTGCCACGCCTCCTTCTGCCTGTTACATACATTTTCACAAACCCAATATACTCTTGCAGAGAGTATAAAAAGACAAAGAAAGTGCGAAAGAGAAGGCAGTTCGTTAATACCCAGCCAAAGTCAATAAATATAAGGGGAGGTGGGAGTGGCATGGAGGCGTGTGTTGTGAAAGATTCCAACTTTTATTCGTGCTGAGTAAATTTTATGTTGCGTATAATTAGAGCAAGTTCTGCCCTGGAGATTATTACGTTTTTGTTGGCCACGTTAACGTATCTGCTGGCATTTAAGTTAATTTCTCACTCTGTGTGTGGGTGTGTGTGTTTGTGTTTTTGCTGTTTATGAGTGGGCGTGGCAGCAGAGCCAAAGTGACCACTAAACAAGGCACCAAACTGAGGCAGAGAAACAGAGCAAGTAATTGAGATTGTAATCGTTACTTACTCGTATTCAACGTATTGGCTTACAACACAGCACTCAATATGCTAGGCCAAAACAGCAAGAACGAGAGGGAGAGAGTGCGAGAGAGAGAGAGAGAGGGGGATAGAGAGTGTGAAACTTTGTGGGGCATTAAGTTATTAAGTCGTTTTCCGTTTCGTTGTTGTGGCAAATGGAATATTGAAATACTTTGGCTGTAAGCAATTAATAACAGACCCATGACCAGGACATTTTGTGGCTCATCAATGACAGCGATATCATCGATGGATTTCCGTTTTATATGCTGTCTCTCTCACTTGCCTTTTTACGTCTCTTTTACTCTCCACGCCCTTTTGCTGTTGTGTAGACGTTTTCAATGCCATGGCACGTAATAATGACAATGAATTGCACTTGAAATGCTAGAACGGTGGTAGAACCCTAACATGAAAGGCTAAAGCAGGGTAAACCTAACTGTAAAGTGCCCTGTATGTCAACTTAAAGGAATTAAATAAACAAAGTTGACATTGATAGAAACAAAACTGAATGATTTCTGTAGGCAAAATGAGATCTGCAGTTGTAATACTTGCTTGCGGTCCCATTGGAGCGTTTTAAGTGGTCCAAAACTATCAGATACATTACACATCTTTGGGTTTTAACAAGCTAAATACACCATAAACACATTTCACTACAGAGTAAATAAAAATCTTTGTCGCTCGCCTGAAAGTATGCAGCAAATCGCAGTGGTGTGAGAGGCTTAAGCGCTTTGGCTACACCTACCCCCGCCCTAGATAGAAAAAAAGGCAAAAAACTGTACGTTTTTCAATATCAAACAAATAGACAACGAATTATATTGTAAGTAGCTCACGTGCTTTGGATTATGCGTGATATGCCTCAAAATTACTTCATTAGCAGCCACAAATGGCGACCTGCATGCTAAATACAGTTACACACACTACAACAACAAAGACACACACACACAAGATGTCTAGGATTGTCATTTTTTATGCAAAGCAGCTGCGATGTTGAAATTTGCTAAACAGCGCACACAGAAACTACAAGGGGGAAGAAAGGGGCAACAGGAGGATCATTAGGCACGTAGGGATGGAGGGATGAAGGGGAAAGGGGGACAGCACACACACTTAAATGGCATTCGAAATGCGCTTAATAATCAATATTTTGAGGTGATAATTGTGTGCGTGCGCTGTGCGAAATGTCAACACGCCAAACCAGAAATGACAAAAATTGTGACAGAAATTGAAAATGGAATTCAGGAAAAGCAAGTGAAATCTATTTTCCTTTTTACCATTTACAGTTTGCACTTTACTTTGTTAGGCAGTGCACGAATCAAGAGAATATAAGTCAAATAAAGCATACGCAGCGTGTGACAATCAACAGCACTTAGTTTCACGCAGTTATGAATTTAGCAAAAAATTCAATTAGTTGAAATGGGTCAAAAGGTTGTGGAATTATGGAAATTGGTTTTTTAAGGGAGCAAAGTGTACATTTCTTTTAAATAATTAAATAAAATAAAATTTAAAATGCGCATAAATTCAGGTGACAAATTTATGTGAAAAATGCAACTTGTTTGTTCACTTAAATAAACGTAATTTTAATGCTCATTAAATTAAATTACAACAGCCAAAAAAAACTAAATTAAACAATTAAAGCAAATGATTTAAATAATGTTTTTATAAACAATTAAGTGCATTTAAAAATGTGCCATTTTAGCAGCAATTAAAGTACTGCCCACTGCGTTTGCTTTTCACTCTTGAAGGGCAATCACGCATACGCCCTGTGCAACAATATAGCCGGATATTTGAATTAATTTTAATTTAATATTTCTTTCATTCAGTTTTTGCGTATCGCTTGCAATCGCCCGCTGCTAGCCGCAAAATTAAATCAAAAGGCAATGATTTTTTTCGCTTCATATTTCCCGCTCAATTTGCGCATGATAAAAAAAGGGGGCGTGACAGGGGGTGGGGCGGTGTGTGCGGTGGACCGCAGCAATATTGCAAAAATTGCAATGGATTTGTGCACGTAAATTAACTCAATTCATCGATGCTCACAGACTGATTTAATTAACAGCAGCAACGGCAGTTGACCAAAACGAGCGAATGCATTTTATTATAATTATCTGCGCTATAAATCTCTGGCAATTCTCTGCTTCTCATTTCGAAGGAGATTTGCACGATTTGGAGCGAAAGTTTTGCCCAAGTTCTGCACGCAAAGAAAGTCACGTGCGAGTCACGAATAGAATTAATAAGCCAGCGGGAAACGCTGTGTCTACACACACATGTAAATGCGACACATGTGGCACTGACACTGTGAGAAAAAGTTGAGTACTTTGTGTTTGTTTTAACGACTGATTTTTATATGAGGAAAAAGTTTGTTTATGGTTTAAATTAGCTCATTAATTAATTACTTTATTTTAGCTTGTTTTTAGACAATTTGTAAGCTTTAAATAACTTTTGCTCAGTGCACTTGCTGTACACCATGCGTATACTTAATGTGGCTGACATGCAACACAAACTGATGTGTGTAGAGAGACTTAAGGGGGTAGCTGGGGATTATGGAGACTGGGGAACAAGGACACGGGGCTGCTGCTGCTGCAAGGACATTTGCGACATTGTGTTAATGCGGCTTATGTGACATGCGAGTTAATTACTCGCACTGTTTTGTAAGCTGAACTGAGCGAAAAACTGCGACAAACTTGTCGCCAGAACAATGAGAAATGAGCAAGTCTCTTTGCCACGCCCCACGCCTCACGTCCTGCGCTTAACCAGGCCAAACGCCTCCTGCTGTGCTTAACTTGAAAATGCTTTTTAACGTCCTACTACTCAAGTTGTTTACTCTACCAAATGCTGTGCACAACAAGCAGTGTGTGTGTGTGTGTAAGTGTGTTGTTGTTGGTTTGTTTATTTATTTGTCGAGCTCTTTGCAAAATATATATAATTAAATCTAACATTAGTTGACGCACTTGAAATGAATTTGGCAGCAGAGCTTACACTGGCTAACAAAAGTCAGCAGGCGACAGAGTTAGCTTGGCTTTAAAACAAACTGATTTACTTTAAAGGTTTTAAGTACCGACTTTTGTTGACTAGTGTCCCTAACGCTTTTCCTGCCGTTACTAGCTCAAGAGTTTTCCTTGAAAGCAATTGAAGATAAAAGCTAAAGCTTCCACATAATTGAACACTGAAGTTTTGAGTTCTGTTTTTGCTATTTAACTCTTCAAGTTATGAGAGCTCAAATCAAAGTGAATTCTCGCCCAATTCTCTCTCTGGCTTTAAGCGACACCGGATGCTTTAAAACTCGGCTTCTCTCTCTCTTAGACTGTTTCACTTGTCATGTTTTCAACTGCAGTCAAGTTTCGCTTAAATTATTCCGGGAATGTTTCACAAAAATAAAATATAAAGTCACATGGGCGGCGACAACAGACAGTTCCAGGAAATAAAAACAACATTTGACAATGTAATTTGAACAGCGGCATTGTCTGTTGAAACGACCTTTGACCTGCCTACCCCCAGTGCTCCTCCCCTGATCCATGTAATTTACAAGTCACAGACAGTCCAGACAATAACTGAGCTCACTTTAAAAACCCAGAAACAGCTGCAAAAAAAGGACAAATCCAGCCGCTGGGCAACAAACAAAAATACACGAGTATCCAGGAAAAAAGGAAAAGTGGAAAACGCTTGCAAATTCTTTACCCCCTCAGTAAAAAAAGCGCTAAATTCAAGCATAATCACATAATAAACAAGCGCGAGATGGAAAGAGCGCTAAAAAGGAACAAAAAGGAGGGGAATGGCTGTAGGGAGAAAGAGTGGGAGGAAAAGGGGAAGAGCGAGGCGGAGAAAGGCTTTCACTTAGAACAGGACGCATGCAAAAACTTAAAGCTACAAGAGAAATATTAAAACAGAAAAAAATATAGTACAACTTAATCTACATAATTTTTAAACCATAGGTCTGTTTGAGAATATAATTCCTATATATAATCCCCACTATGTTAAAGAATATTATAGTATTACTCTACTTCTCATATCATTTCGGACTGATCCTGAATATCCTGAAAGCTTTAGGACAGTTTCCTGACTAACCAAATAAAGCATTGCCAAATTCAAGTCAGGGTCTAAAAAGTTAAAGTGTAAAAAAAGAAGAGAGAGAGAGAGAGAGGGGGAAATGACAACTAGATAAACAGGCATAAAGTGGAAGGATGTATGCATAACACTCACACACACTCAGACACTCACACTCCCACACATTCAGATACTCACACTCCCACACACACTCCCTTACACACAATTCTTCCGCACACTTAATGCTTGAAATTAAATGCGAGTCCGAGAGATTTGCTGCATTTGAAAGACGCAAAAGTTGCGGCAGAAACTAAACGACATAAGGACGGAACAAACTGTCAGTCAAACAACCACACACACACATGTATGGGTGTGTGTGTGTGTCCGCTACATCCCCACGGTGTTGTTGTTGTGCTTGTCTTTCTTGTTCGCTTTCAGTTTCGGTTTTCCAGCCATTTGCACTGCTTTTTTTGCGCTTAATTTCACTCGAGTTATTTTTGCTGTCATTGTTATTGTTGTTGTTGTTCTTTGTGGTTTTTCCCACATATGTGTGGGTGTCTGAGTGTGTTATTAAATTTAATTTTTCATATTTATAGCCGAGGTTAGATAAATTTAATAGCATAACTTTTTTCCTGGGATTGTTTTGGGACCCAATCGAGAAAAAACACAAAAATACAAACTTACAAAGCTGAATTTAATGTGATTTAAAGCCCAAGCGAGTATTGAATGTGTATGTGAGACGCATACGAATAGACTCACTGTGCTGTACAGTGAATAAGTTGAGTCACTGGCTATGTTAAACATAAAGTTTAAACCGCACCCTAAGGTGATTTCAACTTCAAAGTTATGAGTCTCTTCATTTGTGCTCCTCATAAATTTCTGAATGATTTGTTGGCCATTTGCCTAATTGGCTGGCTTTGGAGGCGGGAAAGTGATTTATATTTAATATGTTTAAAATTTATTATATATTGTATGAAAAACTTCTTTAAGTTTATGACTAATTTTGTGATTTCTTTTCATTTTAGTTTATGATGCCTCTAAGGAGACTTTAATCTATTCAATGCGGAATTTATTTAGCTAATTTGGTGTTACCAGGTGAGTTTAAATCCTTGAGGGTTTCTACTGGGCTTCTTTAAAGTGAAACTGTTTAACTCTTAAACATGATAAGCATTTACCCAAAACTGCAACGCAAAAACTGTGCTTATCTTTCAACTGTTTAAATTTATCCTATTTTTTTTAGGAGTTTTTAAGAACACAAGCGACTGAGAGACAACTTTTGAACAGTTAAGAGAATTGAATTGAATGTAAAAGACAAACATTCACAGGAGTTTACTGTACATACATACTCCATTTAACCCTTTGTTTGCTCTCTTCTTCTTTTTGCTTCCATTATCGTACTCTCCTTCTCCACCTCCTTCCCTTTGCCAGCCAAGCTCAATTCGCATTCAGTATTTTGACCACATTGTTGCAGACATTTCCAACTGATTTCTAATCTCATTTCGCGTTTTTTCTCTTTTCTCTTTGGCTCTTTTCAACAAATCTGGAATTTATAACATGTTATCTTGCCTCTTGACTGTTGCCACATTTTACTTGCATCTTTTTTCTATGGTGTAGCTGCAGTTGTTGTTGCTGCTGCTGCTGCAACTTGAGTAAAAAAATCTTGTGATTCGTTTAGCGCGTTGCGAAATTTGCGCTAAATTGTTATTGTGTATAACATACATATATAAAATATATGTATATATAATTTTTTTTTAAGTTTTTGTTGCTGCTGGCGCTGCTGGCGCTGCTGTGTTGTCTAAAGCATTACAAACAAATTGAGTTTGGCTCGAATGTTGCTGTGTTTTTGGCCTCCCGTTTGGCTTTTTGGCTTTGGCCCGAGATAGACAGGCGGATAGACAGTCGCTGCCACGCCCAGTTGCCCCTAAAGTCACTGCAGCAAACTGTTTTACTTTTCGGACAACATACACTAACACAAACACACACACACACACACACACATGCAGCGAGCGCAAAGGAAAACAGCCAAAAGTCATTCTGGCTGCTGATTTTTTTCTTTTTCTCTTTTTTTCTTGCGGTGGCTCTGGCCTCTTGTAATTTATGAGTTTTGTGCCTTAAGTTGTGTGTGCCACACGGTGGCTACATGCTGCTCTGCTGCTCATCTTCGTCGCTCTTGCCTCATTGCACAGGACGGTGCACTGCAGCGGCTTATCGCCATTGTCTCTCTCGTTATACCCGTTGGCAGTGTGGCTCGTAGGGTATATTGTTTAGTTGCTAGTCGCTGTGGTTTCTTTAAAATATGTTTGTTAAACAAGTTTAATGACAAGAGGCATCAAAGCGTCTCTTTAAATCATACGCTCAAAAGTATGCAATAGTTTTGTACATTGGCGTAAGGGAGCAGAAATTTGGTCTCAGAACGAAACTAAAGATTTCTTTAGATAGAAAGTTGTCTTTAATTGCTATTTAGTCAGTTTAGTATCGGGTATGCCTGAGCTGTGAACTCTTTTCCTGCTGGTTCTCATGTTGTTGCTGTTGTTCGTCGACAGTTTATGAAAACTGCAGTGGCAAATGTTTGGCTTTGCTTTCGCTCTCTCTTACCCTTGCCCCCTTTAACTCTCCCCTTCCCTCTCTCTCACTCTTTTTCGTTCTGCTCCTCTGGCTTGCCCCTGCGCTGTCGCTGCGCTGAGCTGGACCCTCTGGAGTGCAATGTCCTTGTTTATGCGCTGACACTCGTTGTTGTTGTGCTCGTTGCTCTTGTTGTTGTTGCTGATGTGTCGCTTGATTGAATTGTGTCCTTGTCAGAGTCATGTCCTGCTGCCAGCAGTCCTCCGGTGTGTGTGTATGTGTGTGTGTCTCCATGTGTGTGTGTGTAGTACGCAGCACTCACGTAAAAGTTTAATTAACTTTTCAGCTCAATTTCTAAACACGTTTTTGGCTTTTAGTTTCTGTCCTCTGCTTTTTTGTTGTGGTTGTTGTTGTTGTATATTTTTATTTCATATATTTGCAACCACAAAAGTTGCTCTAATTTCATTTGCAATTTAAAATCATTTTGGCCGAAAAGAGTTTTGAATTTTTAAGGATTTTTTGATTGGCTTAAAGTAAACGCAGGAAAATAAACTGGGATTATGAGGTCGTGAACACGGTGTTAGAAGTAGGGTAGTACCATATTTTCTTAAGAAATTATTTTAGAAATCTGATCAATTATTTATTGTTAAAAACTTTGTTTTAATTTAAGAAACATACTAAATTCTTACTGAAACAAGACAACTTAAATATATTAAATTAAGTAAGACATTTTCTTCCTAGTTCAATTTTCGCTTTCTTCTTCGCTGTGCAGATTCAGATTGTTTCTTCTTGATAATTCTGCAACTAAGCTGAAGGTCGATGGAGTGTATGTGGGTGTGTTGGGGGTGTGTGTGTGTTTGTGGGGGTTTTGTGGTATTTGCCTTTTGGACTGTCAAGTGACTTAAAATGACAGCAACGGCTTTTGACAGCTGCAAGCTAACGGTATTACAACTGACAGCTGGCGTTCATTTTGTTTGTGTATGAGTGCCAGTGTGTGTGTGTGTATGCGAGTGTGTGTGTGTTGGTTTTAGGATGTGTACAAATTTATGTTTATGTTAACAAAGTCGAGCCATTCAAGTGGCAAGCCCAAAAACAAGTACGAGGTAAGCGAAAACACACCACGTGTGTGCGAAAGAGATAGCTAGAGCGAGTGTGAGTGAGTCAGAGAGGAGACAACAGGAACCACTGAACCACCGCCTACACACTAAATGCAGTCATGTGCACAAAGCTGAAAACATTGTAACCGAGCGCGAGTTTTGGCGAGATAAGAGCGACAAGGAGACATAGAGACATAAAGAGACACGGGGACAGCAGACGGACGGACGGATTACTCAATGGAAGATGATAACAGGCAATGAGCTGCTACACTGAGAGAGAGCAGGGGGTGAAAACGTGAAGTTTAAGCTGAAAGCGGGAGAAGTCGTGAGAGGAGTTCAAGGAAGAAGAAGAGGGGAAAGGAAAGGTGTCTTGATTAAAGAGAAAACGGATATAAATCAAATAACAAAAAAGCTTTCTCATACTAAGTAGAGAACTCTAAAGATCTCAATGAATTTTGAGATCTGTTAGTAAAAGAGCGAGTCGAGACAGATAGCAAAATATGTCTAAACTGATAAGAAACAATGAGCTGCTACCCAGCAAGAAAAAGGCAGGATCAAAGAGGCAGCAGAGATTAAGATGAGATAATGATGGCGAGACCACAGAGAGACTGCTCAATAATTTGACTCTTAATAAAGCAATGGAACAACAACACTGAGAGAAAAGCGTATTCACTCCTCTTCCTGCTCCTTGGCCTGTGAGGCGTGTGGGCGTGACTGTCCGACCTGTCCTTGAGCCTGCTCAGCAGCCTTTTCAGCAGCCGCAGCTGCCTCCAATTCCTCCTTGGCCTTTTGCTGCTCCTCCTGCATACGACGATTCATCTCAGCGGCGTAGTCCGCAAAGGTCAGATTAATATCGAACGGAGTGCGACGAAAGATGTTCGGAGGCGCATAGTTATTCTGAATGGGCCAATAAAAGCCATCGTCGTCACGACCAAAGGGCACCTTTCCATAGAGATCAACGAACTCGGCGAGCGTGTAGTAGAATCGAGTGGAGGCTAAAACGAGTTCGATGCGTTGAATCTCAGGCAAAAGTCGACGAAAGACATCGGGGGCAAGAGCTGCGGCAGCGTTGGTGGGTGTGGTGCGTTTGGATTGAGTGGACATGCGGGTCAGATGGCCATCTTCGCTGACATCGGGTATTTGATCGGCATCTGAGGAGGGATCAGCGGCAATTATGGAATCTCCCGCATCAGTTGTCTGACGCGGCTCCTGGCTCTCCTTAATCAGACCACAGATGGTGTGCATCTTCTCCTTGATGATCAGATGCTGTTTGCCCATCAGGTACTCGTCGGTGGGCGTAGAGGGCGGAAACTTCTCGTTGAGAAAGGCGGCGGGAATGCGGCGGAAAAGCAGCTCCTTGGTGTAGAGCTGGAAGGAAGGCGAAAGGTTAGTAAATTGCTTAAACATTTTAAGGAAATTAGTCTACTCACTTCTTTTATGTGATCCTCAATCATAAAGACCCGATTCGATTGCCAGAACTCGCCAGCGCAGGCCAGTAGCTCCGTGCAGAAGATGCCCATCATGTCCTCGCCGCTCTCCAGCATCAGCATCGTGTAGTCGTTCATGTAGACCAGCAGACCACACATGGGATCAGGAGTATAGGATAGATAACGACACTTCTTCTGCAGTTCCTGTAGTTTCTCCGTCAGCAGGGTGTAGGCGTCCTTTGGTACCGTGGCTGCATCCGGTCCCTGTTCGTGTTCTGTCTCCTCTGCCTCGGGCTCCTGTTGCGAATCTTCGTCCCAGTTGAAGTTGAAGGTACGCGTCACAGTTTCCGGTTGGGACTCCAATGGATCTACGATTTTTACCATGTGACGATCGTCGTCTAAGCCAGCGCCATCCACCTTGGGTTGATTGATGTCCGGTGTGGAGGCCTGTGAGTAATGAGCATCATCTTCGCCTAGCATTACCTCGGCTGTCTTTAGTGTGGCCGTATCGCCCTCCACATTGGACAAAGCGGTTGCAGTACTGAGACGCTTCAAAGCCACAGGAGTAGGAACTGGAGTAGGTGTGGATATGAAGGCGCTCTCCCTCAGCGGATCCACATTCTTGGCGAGTATAAAGATGCGTTGATAGAACACCGATGTGTTCATCTTCAGCAGCTCCTCGTCTACGTATTCAACGAGTGACTTGCGCACCTGAAAGATCAGCGGTCGCTTCAGTGTAAAAAAGGGTTGTCGCGCCGTAATCGAGCCGTGCGACTTGTGATGGGTGTTCAGAGCAGAGATGCGTTTGGTCACCCGATTGGTCGCCATGTTTCCTGGAATTCGGCAAGCCGATAACTGTTGTCAAATATAAAAGTTATTTACTATTTGTTTGCTTGTTTTGCTGTTTATTTGCTAGGGTTGCCTAGCAACAATGCGTCAGGTTAATTGAGTAACTAACAAAAACTGTTTGGGAATTATAAGACAATTAGGAAATTGAACTCAAAGCACACTTAAGCTTAAGAAATTTCTTATTAAAATCAAAGGGGATTACAAACAAATCGTCTATTGGCATTTCTCGCAGTGTACGAACTTTAAACTGTTATTATTTGTCTATGTATGTGTGTGTTTGTGGCAGGTATGTGTGTGTGTGTGAGTGTATCTGCTTCAATTATTATCATTCGCTTGAAATCCCAATGTTGTTGCTGCTTTTGCCTCTGCTTTTCAGCGGGTTAATTTATTCATGGCGCATTTATGAGCAACTACAACAACAACAGCAAGTTGGCTTAAAGTAGCAACAACAACAGCCAGTAGAATATATTGTAAGAACAGCAACTATAAAGGTATCAAATGTTGTTAAACTTCTTCATCAGCGTTGTTACAATCTGTTGTTGCTGCTCCACTTAGTCTCTGCTTAGCTCCCTCTCTCTCTCTCTAACAGTATAGCCATCTCTTTCGCATGCCCTTTGAACCGTCTTAAACACTTGGGCATACAACATGTTGAAATGATAATGAGCGAAAATTGTTTTTTGACTTGCTCCTCAGGTGTTTTGTGCTGCACAAAAGCCAGCAACTTGTCCTCTCTCCATATCCTGGGCTCCTCTGCCTGGCTTTCAATCGAGCGCCTGTGTCTGCGTCTTATCCTTGGGGTTGAGCAGCCATTTACAGTTTAGTTTATTGGCTTGAAAGTTGCGTAGCAATTTGTGGCATTTGTTTTCATAAATACTCGTTTATGTTAGTCGTCCAGGAGATAAAGTAAACACAGTCAGGGCTGTGTTTTGATAGGCAGACGTCGATAATATATCGATAATCAGGAGGAGCAAACGAGGTTTATCGTAGAATGAGAAGCTGAAGCCATAAAGAATTTATATTCCTGATTAGCAGCAGCACTTAGGTAGATATAGAAACTTACTTTCAACACGGAGTGTAGCGTACCACCTCGTTTACTGTAGGTATAATTTGTTACTGATCAAGCCAGTTTAGCCTTTTGTCTGCACAACATTCAGCCAGTACAATTTATTCCCTCTTCTCTTTACGCCTAATTTACCATTGTTATGAATCACTAGACATAATCTGAGCTTTTTGGCATGACTTAATGGTAAAATGCTTAAAGAGAAAGCTGCTACTTTCACTGCACAACCTACGTACCAACGTATCACTGCTATCACGTTGTCACCCCACAAATATGTGCATTCAAATCCTGGCCATGTCCATGTCCCTGTAGCTGGAGCTGTCGCCAGTCGCCTGTCGTCTGCCTGGTGCTGACATTTCGCTGAGAATGTTGCAGGCAGCGTTGATTGCACCCAAGTTCTTAGTCAATATTTGTCAATTTCAATGAAATGAGAATTTGACATGCAAGCAAACAGAGTCCTCCAACCAGTCATACCCTTCTTTCCATACCCCTCACACAGCAGGGGTATTACTGCTGGATGCAGAATGCAGAATGCTGAATGCAGTGCCAGTGAGCTATGTAAACAGAGAATCGCATGTCGACGAATCGCATTTACTCGTCACCGGCCTTGGCCGGAACAGAGCAGAGACAAACACCCCCGAGCATCAGACACACTCAGAAAGGACATTCACAGGGAACGCAGACAGTCAGACAGGCAGGCAGCAAGGACACTGAAAGAGGCACAGAAACAGAGACAGACAAAAAAACAGAGGATGAGGCAGAGGCACAGACGAATGACTCGATAAATTAATTGCGATTTGTATGCTCTGGAATTTATATGTGACAAATTGATTGATTTACAGGTATCTCAAGTGCCAGCAGACCACAAAATCAAACCAAAGTCAATGCAAAGCATTTAAAATAGTTTGCAATGCATTAAGCCAACACAGGAACAGATTACAGCAATTATGCCAAGTAACGAGTGGCTAAAAACGAGGGATTATATCAAGACGGGTAGGAAATGGGGTGTGAATTAGTTTCTTAGGTATTTTAAAAAATCAATTATACCCCAGTGATTAACTAGTTAACCTTTAAAGCGTATTAAACTCCAGTTTATATATTACCTCTTTCCAATGTAATTTGTTTTATTTTATCTATTGAAAAGTTCTACAAAACTCAAGTTATAAAAGCTGAAAAAACGGCAATAAAAATGTTGGTTTAAAACGTAATAAATTCAATTAAAGTTCAAGCGCTGTCAATTTAAATTTAGCCCTTTTCACACTATTAAAGAATGCTCCACATTTAGTTATAGCATTTAATTAAATTATGTGGCACATTAGAAAGAAAATAAGTGGGAGAAAGTAAAAGTAAAAGTTGAGACCAGAAGTGCTGGCAATTTGTTTGGTTGTCCCAAAGTTTTGGCAATGCAATTAAATTCGAATTGAACGGGGAAATAAGAAAATAAGGAAAATGAGGAAAATGCATTCGGGAAAAGCGACGAACCGTTTAATCAATGGAATCTTTGTTTCGAGTCCAACAAAAAAACAAAAAAGAAATGTCTGCACTTTGCCAATTAATAGCAGCTAATTTTGTCGAGCAGTCGAGCAGAAGGCCTCTTGACCCAAAATCAATACTATCTGTCCCGCCACGGCCTCTTTACCGCCTCCTCCTCCAGTGCAATGCTGGCAGTTTTGTGGCCATGTGGACTCAACTCAACTCAATTATATTTTTATTTATGCGTCAACATTCGCGCACTCAACAAATAGCATTGAAGCATTCTTTATGGCCAGCAGAAGATGGCTAAGAAATGGCCAAAAAAGGGGCAGGAGTTGGAGTAGGGGTAGGGGCAGGGGCAGGGGAGGCGGAAATCTGTCTTGCCCTTAGACAATGGAGAATTTATTGTTGTGCCAATCTAAGCAAATTTTTGTGTCGAAAACTTTTTGTTGGGCCTGCCATTAATAAAGTTATGTATTTGATTATGAAACATCCAAGCGGAAATCTGGCAAATGGATTCAATTGCTTGGCAATTGTGGGCGGGGCGGGGCACAAGGCAGACAAATCATAAAAAAAAGATGGTCGTCGGTTTTATGACGCAACTTTGCTTTAAATGGACTTGCCCAGAGAAGCCTAAGCACGAGGGTTTCTAAAACTGATGAAATTAAAAGAGAAGGAAGAGCAAATGGTGTTCTTGGAAACCTACACTCTTATGGCTTTAAAGCGTTAAAAAGTGGAGCTAAGAAATCTCTGAGAAAATCCCCTTTTTACTGACAAAGTTTTCCTTAAATATTTCAAAATGGGAACCTGCTACTTTGTGGTCAGTGTGAACCTTTAGTTCCTGTTACACTTGCCCCTTTTAGCCATTTTCTTGCCCCATTCCAAATGGCACTTCCCTTGCCTAAGTTGTCACTGTATGGGGGTGTGTATGTGTGTGTAAATTCTTCAACTTTTATGTGTTCATTAAATGCCTTTGACTAAACAAAAACTCTTGAAGAATTTAGCCAACAACAACGAATGTTATGCTTTATTCACATTTTGATTGCATCTACTCGTTTTGTGGCTCTGCTGACAGCAATTAGCATTTAGATAAACGCTTTGTTTGGCCAAAAACATTTGAATTTGACACAAAATGGAATCAGAATCGGAATCAGAATCCAAATGGAATCAAAGTGCACTTGCCATGAAATTGCAGAAACTTTTATGGAACAAGGCAACAACAATTTAAAAAATATATAAACAAAAAAGAACTAACAACAGGCTTTGATTAAAATAAAACTGTTTGGGTGTGCGTGAGTATGTGTGTGTGTGTGGAAAATATCAAACAATTAAACAAAACGCCAGCAGAAATAAAAGGAAATCCAAAAGTGAACTCAATTTGCTGGCAACTAAATCATTTTTAATTTGAACAACAAAAAAGGTGTGTCCTTGGGAATGTATGTGTGTGAGTGTGTGAGGGAATGTGTGTGCTTATACACAGCGGGAAAAAACAAGGCAGAAGTAGGATAATCCCGTATAAACCCAAGCTGGAATGCTTCTTTTAACTGCGATGTTTGTTAACAAATACTTTTACAAATGAGTTCAGCATAATTTTAATTATACATTAGTAATTTTAATACCAACAAATAAATAAAAAGAAAACCCCAAGCTTAAGTGAAATATTTTAATCAATTTTATTTCCATGTTTTTTCTGTGTGTTGCTAGAAACAATAACAAAATTTAGAATTTATTCATATACATGAGCAAAGGTTGCACAAACAAATGCGCTGACAACACACACACACACTCAAACATACTCACACACAGCAGAGGCTTGCAACGAGAGCAATAATGCAATACACTCCGACTGCATGTACCGTTACACGCTGCTGCACAATTATTCAAATCCACGAGCCATGACTGCCATCAGCAGTGAGCAGCGAATAGAAAGTGAGAGGGCAGCTAGAAAGTGAGAGGGAGAGGGAGAGAGAGCAGTTAGAAACCAGTCAAAGTGAGAAGCGATGAGAGAAGTCCTAAAGCAGAAAAGTGAAAAGGAAACAGAAATAGAAACAGCAACAGAGAAAGCCGTAGAATTGTTTGGGGCCAGAGAGAGTCCTTGCCCTTTTCTAATGCACTTGCAGTGGGTATAACCGACTTGAAAAGTCCTTTTCTAAACAACATTACTCTTAACACTTAAACTAAACGAACTTCAATCAATAAATCATACAAATAGTCAAAACTTACATTAAAATGTATAAGAAAACCCTTTTAAAAAGGGTATTAAATATTCGTCAATACCAGACCATTCAATTCTCGTTTTAGTTTAGTTTTGTTCGTTTAATTTGCATTGTTTTATTTGTTAATTTTTTGCTCTTGTTATTCTCGTTTTCGTTTTATTCTCAACAATTTGTCACAATAACAAAGCATTTGAAATTTGTACAACAATTTGCAGTTTTTATTTTTTTGTAATTAAATTACCTGAGCTGTTTCTGTTTCTGTTTCAGTTGCTCTAGAAACGGACAACTGCAATTTAAGCCCAACTGCTGCAATTGTTATACAATTTTTTGTTTGTGAAGTTTTCATTTGGTTTTTAAATTTAACAAACAATTCGAGAGACTTGTAAATCCCGAATAATTTATGGCACGCCCACGTGAGTTATTTGAGTTGAGAGCTGAGCTTTTTAAGCCCAAAGGAAAACAGAGCAGAGCAAATACGAAACAAAACGAACAAAACGAAAGCAAAGCAAAAAAAAACTATCAATTACGATGATCACATTGCTAACAAGCAGCTGCTGCAGCCTCAGTCGCTGTCTCGGCCTTGTTTCTGGCCAAGAGGCTAATAAATACGCCTAAGCACTGTCATTCCATTCGAAATGACAACGCCAAGCAAATTACTTCAAATCAACGAGGGCAGTTCAAGAAGTACCACTGTTAAAACAAGAAAGTTCCGTTTGCCATTTAATGCCAAAACTCACACGATTTGCTTATACACAAAATATTATTTCATTGAATGAATTCAGTTTAAATTTCCTTTGAAAAATGTTTTTTTTTTTGTCATGAAATTCGTGTTGGTTATAAATGCCAATAAACTTTCCAAACAAATTTGATTTTCCTTTGAAATTCGAATTGAAACACAGTTTCAATCAATGAATCTGAAATGAATTGATTTTAAATTTCTTCTGAATCAATTTTTGTGTGTCAACAACTTTTCCAAAACTTAAATGAATTTCTTTAAAATATTTTGGTATTTAAAACAAATTTTAATTGAAATTGTGAATGATTTCAAATATTTAAATGTATGAAAATAAATTGTTTATTTTATTTAACTCTGTTCTGCCTTTAGTTAACTATTTCTTAGTAAAGTTTGACTGCCTTACAGAGACTGCACTTAAATTCTGATTAATTTGTAAGAGCTTTAATCTTGTGCCACATAAGTTATTGCTTAAACAACCCTCTTGAGTAACCAGAGGCGTACTCTGGTGCTGGCAAACCCATTAAATGAGACGAGGCCCTTCCTCCCCTCCTTATTGCTGTCTTGCCGATGTCTGATTGCCTGCTGCACAACGCGGCGTATGAGCAACGTGTCGCTGGGTTTGCTCACTTACAAGTAATAACATGCCCGGGAGCGGCATAAAAATCTGCGATGACAATGCGTGTGTGTGCCATAAAAAGGCTTTGGAGTGCCCCAAAAAAGAATAAAGTCATCCCAGACCGGAAGAGGGGGTGTGGCAGGGTAGAAAAGGAACAGTGGGGAGAGGGGAGCACAAAAAGTATCTAAGCAAATTCATCGCGACTTTGGGGTCACATAAAAGAGGCTCGACTCAACGGCGCATAATGCCAGTGATTGATTTACCTGTTCCACAGAGACAGGGAGTGTGTGTGTGAGGGGTGGGGTGTAGGGGGTAGAGGGGTGTGTGAAAAATTGATGTGTCCCATTTGGTTAGAGGCTAAACGAGGCGAAAGAGCAGAAGGAGGAGAGTGGGGAGTGGGAGTGAACCTGGTCAACCGTTTGCATTGCAGTCGCTTTCTTGGCCCTTTCGCTTATCATTTTCTTTTAGGGCCCTGTACGCACAAGGAGTAGAGTGGTATATACAGTTTGTCGTTAAAGTTAAGCAGTAAGAGGCGTGGTTGTAACTACAGGTACTTTTAAAGCCCACCCCACTCATTTCACTTGTCAGCCGATTGAATTGTTGATTTTCCTGTTGCTGTTTTTGCCTGCGGCAGTGTCAAATGCCATCACAAGTTTCTTTGTGCAGTTGCTTAAGCTCTATATCTTCTCTGTCCTCCGTCCTCTGTCTTCTGGCTTCACCTCGCACCTCTTTCTCCGTCTCCAATCAGCAGGCAACAACAAACAGCAAAGCAAAAATAAAAAAGTTGGTTAGTTAAAAGTGTTTGTCATTGTTGACACCTTTCGTCTTGTCAGGAAACTTGAAACTTGTCCCGCCACCACTTTCCACCGCTTCTAGTTCAGCTCCAGTTCCAGCTTCGTCTTTGACTCCCACTCAGACTTCTACTCCGATTCCTACTTCCTTTTCTGCTACTCTTTTAAAGTTGAGACGCAGCAGGCGACAATGACAGCAAACAGAGCAAAAGGGCAAATTTTTCTTTTGCTTTAAATACCCTGTAATCAGACAGTTGCCTGGGGCTATAAGCTTTAACTGCTTAGAGGGTATAGTGAGTAAAGTGCTAAACTTAGTCTAGCATACCCTATTTACTTTCCTCCGTTTGAGCTGCTCTTTCTGTTGCTGTTGTGCTTAGTTAAGCTGTATGCTGTGCGGAGAGGCATGTGGGCGTGGCACTGGCATGTAGGCGCTGGTCGACACTGATTGCTGTTAAATATTTGGTGGCGTCGCGCAAGTTTTTCCCTAAATCTAATTTATTACGTTGGCCAAAAGCAGTTTAAAGCCTAACAGGCAAAGACATACACACACACAGACGCACACACACACTGGCACAACAAACATATTGAGTTACTCTTCATATGTGTGTGAGTTGGGACTGTGTGTGTTTTGCGGAGGTTTATTGGCATTGGTGTTAAGACCTTGTGCATGCCACAGCTTCAGCCACCGACACAGCTTTTGTTTTGCGGGCAGCTCATGTGACTTTTAGACATGCTTTTCACTACCAACCCCCGTCCCCTATAGCCACCCCCTCCTCTAGCTTGTGGCTTTCCCCAATTTGCTGTTATGTCTTCATATCACTCGCTGTAAAACGAGACAACGCAATTTATCATTTCCAGTTCGAAATTTGAACAGTTTCAAGTGCCATCCAAAAAGGCCAAAAAAAAACCCAAAACCCAAAAAAATTCAGTCTCATTATCTTTGCCAATATATCTGGGCCATTTAAACTGCAGTTGAACTGCAATTGAGTTGGCATTTCATTATGGCCAGCCATAAAACCAACAGCAGCAGCAACAGCAGTTGCCAAATAAAATCCCAAAAAAGAAAATGAGGAAAATTCGAAACTTATCAACGTAAACAATTCAAGCACTTCAACTAGTTTTCAGGCGTCTCAATAGTGCTACAGATAATGCCAGCGACAAGAGGACTAGCAGATAGGGCGACAGGAGACAGTAGACAGAGGGGGCGTGGCAGATACTTGTGGCTTTGGTAGATTGCATAATGAAAACTTTTCAGAACGGCAGAGACAAATTTTTATGAGCAAACTTTCAATTACTGAACTTTTTTTGTGCTTGAATTACTTTTGAAATGCTTTCACACACACACACACACGTAGGAGACACACACACACTCGTATGTCTGCCATCTTTAAATGTATTTTCAATGTCTGCTTTTCAACCAGTTCGAGTCCATTTACCTGACCTTCAGTTTTCTTGTGTGTTTATTACTTTCGCACAATTTTCTTGACTCAATTTATGAGCCGCTTTTTGTGCGCAATTTTTCAACTTGTTACTTAAGCAATATTTGAGGCATTTTACTTATGGCCTGGCCAAGACAATGGCCAAGTGTGTGTAGCGTTACTTTTAGCTCCTTTTAGCCATTTGAACGCCAGCTGCTGAGCACATAAACATAAATCATAATCTGTTGGCACAGTACATAAATTATTGACGCTAAAGAGTTCACAATGTGCAAACAACACTCAGTACACACACACACACACGCCCCCTAAACACACACACACCGCACACTGTGATAATAGCTACTAAACACCTACTTACAGTTTGGAGCGCAGTTATTAAAATGAAAGGCATGAGCCAAAGTCGAAACCGAAAGAGGAAAATGCCAGCAGTGAAAAAGGATGGGGAAAAGGGCGAGGGGAAGGGGGTTTATCTATGGTCTGTAAAAGCATTTTCCACACTTTTCTTTAATGGCTGCATATGCAGTCTGTTGTGGCATTAATACGAGAGTAATCGCCGTTCTTCTACCCCTCTTTCTGCTCCTTCTTCACTTTTCTCTGCTTTAAAGAAATTGTTTTGTGGACTACGGAGCGTATGAGTTATGTGAAGCAGATTCAATTTAGCTGAAGGCAAGCGAAAAGCAAAAGTGCAAAAAATGCCACAAAGTGTAAAATATTGATTTCCTGAGGGGCTTGACTTCACTCCACACCCCTTCCTAACCTCCATGGTCACTTGGCTTTGCTTTTTTGCATTTAAAGTGCTTTAATTGAAGTTGGCTTCGTGTTAGCCAATGTTGTATGGCTTAAAAGCAAAGCTTTTACTACCTTTGAGTAGCCACTTGAAGACGCTGTCCTCCATGTTCACTTTGCGCTGCCATTAGCAGCAAAAACTGGTCAATAAAAATGATATAGATTAGAAACTTCAAAGCACTAAAAAGGCTTAGTATTAATCACTTTTTGTTGGTTTTAAAGCTGCAGCTGTCAGTTTCTGTCGTTCTAGTTGTTTGCTTTGTCCTCCATGGCCACTTTATACTAGCATGCCAATAGACACATCAATTTAGCTTGTCGGACTGCTAGAATTCCAATCCGAATGGCTCAATTCCTCCACTGTCACATCATTCACGATTAACTCGACGCTGTCAATGTTGCGACACATCCAAAAATGGATTCAAAACACACAAATTCTGCAAACCTCCAAAGACCCACAGATACTAGATACAAATACACAAACACAAACACAAATAAAGAAACGCTAGTAAACAAGCGAGCCAACAACATGTGAACATGGAAAAAGTGGCGGCAAAATAAAACAGCAACAAAAAAAAGAAGCTGAAAACTGGCATTTAAATTTCTATTGGCGTTTTGCAGTTTACAGTTTGCAATCCAAACAAAATTGACAGCATCAAAAGGCGGCAAACACCGAAATCCAAACAGGACAAGAAAAAAAAGGGAATAAAAAATAGAAGACACCAAAAATAATAAGAAAATCGACACGAAAATAGAGATGTAAATATTTAGTAGACAGAGGGCTAACGATAGCTTAAAAGCGTACATTTAAATGTTAAGAAACAGACTTTGAAACAGCTTTAAAATGGCTTCATTTTGATCGTAACTCTTACGCTACTTACAACTATTCTTAGACTAGAATAATCGAGTTTTAATCCTTAGCTTTAAAGCCATATTTAAGAGTATTATTGTCTTTAGACGATACTTCCCTTAAAGTCCCTTCTGCCATCTCTAGCTGCTCTTTCAAAACTGCCAGTGAATTTATTTCGCAGCTCATTGATGAATGCTGATTTGGGTGCGACCCTTTTGGTCGAAGGTAAACAAACTGCCAACAAAATTCAACACGAAATGTTTCAAGTGTTGCAAATGTACGAAATGTACGCGATAAGTGTGCACAAAAATCCTCTTAAATTTAGTGCAGCTCAGAGCTCTTTATCATGTAACACGTTAAAGTGTAACATTTAAGGCAAACTGTAAAGAAGGGAAGAAATTACGTGTAACCATTTGAATTTGTCACTAAAAGTCAGTAAAAGGGATTTGGAAAGGTGTTAAATGGGGTATTTCAGACAGGAGTGGATTGGTTTGTCAGCTATTAAACTGTAAACTGTTTAAAGGGTTTAAGGTGTGTTTTAGGCAATGAAATGTAGGACAAAATAGCAGATTTTAAACCGATTTACTATTAAGTTTTCAAAGAAGTAAATGGGGTACAACTTGAACTACAACTTGTTACTCTAGGGTATCTAAGAGTGCCCTGGAAAGCGCAACTACTAGTGCTGCACTCTTGCCAGAAGTGGGAGCACTTTTTAATGAAGCTGCCTCTGTGTGTTTAGAGGGAGTACAGGGAGTATGCGTGGACTGAAGGACACTCGGAAGATAAATCGCTGGGTCAAACTAAAAGGTCATGTGATTTAGACTGAACCAAAAGCAGTTGAAAGAGAAGCATCGATTCAATGCTGGGTCAGCAATTAAAAACACATAATTCATGCATCAAATGCTCCCTGAATAATTTTCTTACCCCAAAAAGAAAACAAACAAAAATGTACTGTACTCCTACAGAGAAGAAAAGGTGTTTTTAGCTGTTGTGAAAGGTTTTAGCTGATTGAGGTAGAGGTTTTTGTGTAGGCGCATAATTAAATTGTAGAACTAATTGGAGCTGGACGGAGACAGACTGATGGGGAGACAGACTGATGTAGCTCATGATGGAGGAGCCGCTGTCAGAGCTGACGTCTCTTTAATTATAAGCAAGGCAAACACACGGGAACAGGCAAGGAAAATTAAGGAAAAAAGCAACTGAGTGGAAGGAGGGGCGGTGGAAGGGACAGCAGCTGAAGAAACCCAAAATTGTAGGTGTAAACCGAGCGTGTAGCGACAGCTGCGACAATGACACATGATTATCAGGCAACATGGCTGATGTTATTGTAGTTTTGGCCTGACCTGCATTTGGCCAAGTCCCAGACCTGGCTAAGACCCTCTCTCTCTCTCTCTCTCTCTATCTTGGCCATGTTTGCTACCTGGCAGCTGCCATAGCAAAACATATTATAACATATAGCTGAACATTAGCTACAAACCTGGACAGCAGAGCACAAAACGTAACGGAACTGAACAGGACTGAACAGGACAGGACTTGCCTTGTTTGCCTCCAGCCAATGGGCATGTCCTGCTGTGCTCGTTTGTGTGTATGTGTGTCCTTGTTGTTCTTGCTGGTAGGACACGAGCCATTATGCATGCGTATGATTAATGAGATCATGTTTCTGTTGATGTGCTCAGCAAAAGTTAAGATTGAGGTTATGTCTCGTGCCTTCCTTGTGAGCAGCTAATAGCCTTTTGAGCCAGCGAGACCAAGCCAAGCCAAGACAGACCCAAACAGACAACATGACATTGCTGGTAGATAAGGCCTGCTGCCCCGCCCTCGAAAACAATATTGTTAACTGTCGTAATCCATAATCAAACATTTCAATTTATCTTCCTACACTGAGAAAAATTAAAGGTACTAAATATTTATTTATCTTTGAGGAATTAATGAGTTGGAATTTCTTTTATGTTAAAAGTTTTCTAAGCTTATTAAAAAAGGGAGAAATTTCATTACTTTTGTCTGCATTTTTAAACTATATATTTTCTCTGTATATATGTGTGTGTGGAGTTAGAGCTGAACTGGTCGAGCACTCTTAAAATGCTGTGGGGCTTTTCAGTCAGCGGTGAGCCACCAAACTCTGTGCACTAACAGGGTGCGCACTGTGAGCCAAATGCTGTTTTTGACTGTAAATTCGCTGCGTTTTAAACGCAAACCACAATTGTTGTGCTGCTGTGCACACTGGTAGCTCTCTTTCCCCTCCTCCCCCATTCCCGCTCTGCATGTGCGCAAATCCACTTCAATTTTTGGTTTGGTTGGCCTTGTGACCGCATCACAAATTCATGACTTTTTGTCCAAAAATGCAGGCAGCACACACACACGCACACACACACACTAGCATTGGGTTAGCCATCAATCAAGTGTGTAGAAAAAATCGCTTGAAAAGCGTCAAGCATCAAATATATTTGCATGCCACGTGGCGTATGCGTGATGCGCAAACAGAGAGGGCGAGGGAGAGAGAGGGGGGGCAACGAACGTTTATAATTATCCGCGTAACGTTTTAATAATTTTAATTTATTTTTAATTAACTGGCCGCTGTGAAGAGCGCAGCTCACAGCATTTGACAATTTGGTTTACAAAATTTGACGCTTTGAACTTTTTGGGACGCGTGGGAGTTTTGCAAATTGTTGTCGGTCGCTGGTTGTCCTCGGTCCGTTGTTGGCTGTCAGTATTTAGGGGCTTACAAAGATGCTTTTATTGTTTTATTACCGCTTTTGTTGTAATTGTTGTAGCTGCCCAACTGCCCAACTGCACACAATACACATTTTAATTTATTGCCAGAGCTTTCGTCTGTCCTGTCTGTCTGTCGGTTTGTCTATTTTTGGGTTACTGCTGACAGGCGATTTAGATTGATTGTCCAGCAGGGAGTGCGAGTTGGGGACAGGCATAGAGATTAATTAATAAACGCAGTCGACAAATGCAAAGAACTAATTTATAATTGTTTTTGTGTGTGCTGTACTGCAACCTGCAAATAGGGCGTGACACGACCACGCCCACTCCAGCACATACTGCCAAATTGTGCGCTTGTAATTTCTATTTAGCATTTTGTTGTGTTTTACTGGCATTCATTAAGACTGTCGCGTTTCCAGGTGTCGCTGGATGTCAAACACAGTGTCTCTGAAAATTAATTTCATTTCATTGCGCATTTGTTTTCATACCCCAGAGAACGAGGGGACTGAGTACTTTGTAGGGGACAGCAGACAGCAGACAGCCGACAGCTTAAATTAAATGTCAAATATTGCTAAATCGCGTTGAAGCGCAAGAATTAATTAACAATATACAATTTATACGCTGGGGACAAGGGGAGAGCTGAGCAGCTGAAGCTAAGCTTCAATCGCATTGCGAATTCTATTCTTTGCCGTCCTACGGTGCGTATGATTAATATTCCCAGGCGTTTAAGTGACCCTTGGATGCGTCGCACGTGTTTCGCATTTCTCCGCACTCGCTCTCCCTCTGCCTCGCTGCTTTTACAGTTTTAAATTCAGCCAGTGCCACGCCCACCTAACACAACAGCCTACGCACATTTCCCTGCCCCTCTCCGCCCACCCACACATAAATCTCTCAAGTGTCACATAAAATTTCCGCACATGTACGGAATCAAAATGAAAAAAGCAACAACTTCAAGTCGAGTATACAAAAGAATGAAAATTCTGTCATATACCCTGTAATTGTAGTGAAATTAGCTGTTTAGCCACTGTTTACGCTTCTGAGAAGCAAAAGTCAAAAACTTTTAGCATCAGGCGTCGTATTGACGTCTTAAGGAATAAAATTTGAATACTTTAGTAAAGTTTAGTCTAAAATTTTCTGTAGAATTCTCGACTTATAACTTTTATTGTAAGGTACATGAAAACTTACTTCATTTTTGCACTGGTAGCACATACAACCCTTCTTCTTATAGCGTGCAGAGTATAGAAAGGGGAAAGGAGAATGAAAGTGAAATGGAGAGATTGAAGATAGAGTGGGAGAGTGGCTGAGAAGGCCTCTCTCAGAGGCTGTAGTGCAATAAGTCAAGTTATCAAAGTTAATAATTCTTAATGTTAGTGCATAAATAAGACGGGGGCAATGAGAGCAGACATTACGACAAACAAGGAGAGAGAGAGGGAGAGAGGAGGAGACAGCCGACGATATGTCACTCGACAGTGGCTATAAAAGTATGCTACCAGGCAGCAGTCAAAGCGCAGAACTTCAAATAAATACAAAGATGAATTTCCGTAAATTTATGCAAAAAGCAGCAAGAAAAAAACAACAACACGTATGTTAAAAGAAACGTATGAAAAAAGACAGCAAAAAGGCTAAAAAAGAAAGAAAGAAAATAAGAAAAGAAAACGACAACGAAAAGAAAGAAAATAAAAGCAAAACTGATGGCTAATTTGCATAAAGAAATCGGCTGGCAGCAAACGAATATGCCGAAATATGACTTCCTGTCTCGCTTACACTAAGACTTCCCCTCTCTGACCCCCTGTGCCCCTCCTGCCCTCCGCCTAGGCCTTTCCTTTGCTCACTGGCTGTCAGTTCAGTGGCGCGGCAAATATGAAACTCAAAGTGTTTCATGCTGACATCGCGACATAAAAATCTATACACACGTATCCATGTTCGTACACTGAGCGAAGAGTATAACGTAGTTGGAAGGATACAAAGTAAGCGGAAGAAATAAAGGACTAAGGAGAAGAGTTCATTAAATCATAAGTAGTAATTACAACTCCCACTTAGTTCAGTCCACGAATTGTTTCTCAGTGTAGCTATCTACACGTCGGTGTGTGTGTGAGTTTGTATAACAAACTGTTTCCTTTTTATTTGGCAGGCCTTTGTGGCTAATAGCGCACACTGTTTGCTAAGTAAGGGAGAGAGAGCAGGATAGAAATAGCAAAGGAATGAGCAGAAAAATCATAAATGCCACAAAACCCGAGCAATAAAGAGCACAATGATCCATGCACGCGCCACGCACACTCCCCCTGAACAACTGTGTGTATGTGAGTTGGGTGTGTGTGTGCGTGTGTGGCCAAAGAATTTGTCATTTGACCATTGTGGCCATTGTGGTCAAGTCAATCAGTTATCGGCTGCTGGGAGGTTTCAGTTTTATGTATTGCATATGTTTGTTTATCCATTTCCCTGATCCTTCGGCTCTCGTCCTTCATTCTCCATGCCTCGTCCAGCCGCTTGTGTGCAATGGGAAATGACAATAATTTTTATGTAAACCCAAAGAGCCGTTAAATTGTTAAGTCCGCCAGGCTTAAAACTTTTTATTTAAACAGTGGAAATTCAGTGAAAATATAAAGCACAAAAATGTTTAAAAGTCGAAGTTTTGTTCAACAGTATACACGTGTGAGAATCGCAGAGAGAGGGGCTAAAGGCTGAACTCAGTAAGTAAGTCGTAATAAAAATATTCTGAAGAATACTTGATTGGAGCTTGTTATTAATTTTAGGTATGAATTTGATATATTTTAAGTTCTGCATTTAACATTTAAATGGCTCACACTAAAATCGAGTATTCCTTACTCCTTTTACCTCCTTCCTTCCCCAGAATAACTCTACTTCCGACCTAGTTTAAGACTAAAAGCTACTCAAAATAAGCCTTAAACTTGTGTGCCTGCGAACATTAAAAAGTTATTAATCCATGTGGCAAGTAGGAAGTGCAAAGATTCCCACATTTGTCAATTTGTCGCACTTTTAGGAGGAAACTTTTGCTCTAAGCCAACTCGAAGCTGTTTGAGCTGCAGCTAAAAGCACTTAAAAAAGAAGTTGCTTAAAGCCAAAAAAAGCCAAGGAAGCCGAGAAGTCAAAAAAGCTTAGCTAAGTGCACACAAAATTGGCTGGCTCAGTTTTTGGCTGAAAGACAAGTGGCACTTGAAGCCATTATCAGTGGCATATTACCATAAAGATAACAAGATATGGAAACACGTACCCCCAAGAGGGAGTAAGGGAGACAGGGAGAGAGAGGGAGCGAGAGGGAGAGATAGCTGCTCAAGTTGGCCCTTAAGCAGTTAGTTAATTAGCTCAGTTCGTGTTTCAGTTTTAAAGAATTTTCTTGGCTTAGTTTGAAATTTGTGGGAAATAAGTTGAAGCCGAAAGGCATGAAAAAAGTCTGAAGAAAGCGATGTGAGAAGCGGTTCATTGTGCCACATTTCATTTGGCTAACAGTGTGCTCGTGTTGGCCGTAAATGATGCCCTCGAGCTAACAATGAGAGCGATTGCATCATTTCGCTTTGGACAAGGACATGGAAGTCGTTGTTGTAGTCGCAGTAAAGGTAGTAGTAGGTCTGCAGTCGGGAATACCCGTAATGCTGTTAGCCAACTTGCTGCAGAGCAACTGGGAATAGACTGCTCGCTCTCTCTCCCCCTCTCTCTCTCTCTCTCTCTCGCTAGCTAGCAGTTTCCTAGCTGCCAACTCTCCAAGGTGATTATTTTGCATTTGTTGTGTCAATTTTTCTTCTTCCTGTTCTTTCAGTCGACTGAATCATATTTTGATTTCATTATTCAACAAATACCCGTACATATATTTAACAGTTAACTGCCGTTTCTGGTGCTGCTGCTGCTGCTCTTGCTGCTCGGGGCAACCCTCATTATGGCTATTGCCATTGCCATGTTCCATTTAAAGTCTATTTTTGTATATTTACTCAAATAATTGCTTTTTACTTTGTTGGCAATCTGTTTGATTGCTGCTTTTCCTCTTCGCTCAGCTGTCACTCTCTTTCTCTTTATTCCTCTCTGTCTAGTTTTTCTGTGCTATTTTTTTGCTTACTTTAGAATCGTTTAATTTTATAACTTTTATCCATATTGTTATTTGTTTCACTTACAGACTAAAAGTGTGCTCTGAGGGGTATTTAAGTTAAACAATTGTTTAGTTTACTATAGTAAGCTAAGTAGTACAGTGCATTACACCCATGGTGATCTGCAAGCAGTGCAACGATGCATAGCTTTGAGCGTAGTGCAAGCAGTGCAAACCTAGGATTAAGCAGTGCTTACACTGCTCTACTCTCAGTTCATTTGGCTATTAGTTAGCTTAAATTTAAAAGCGTATCTAATAGTCGACTAAAAGCAAGTATATTTATTTAACTTCGCTTGTTGCTGAGGCGCGCCACAACAAGCTTTGTTAACCCTTTTCAGTGTGTGTGTTTCCACTGTTGGCCTTTTGTTTTACCATTTGCCATTGCATTGAATTGCAAAATTGTTACACTGCTTGCTCCACCAACCACGCGCTCCCCCTCTCATCTATAAGCTGCACTGCTGGCCGCAAGCAGTAGAGGGGAAGAGAGAGACTGCGTTCTCTCCGAAAACAGTGCGCTCGACAGGCCGCGTTCAAATCTCCACTGACCGGAAACTAATTTGAAAATGTTATTCATTATGCATAGCACACTCGGCAGTGTGTGTGTGTGTTGCTGTTGTTGTTTTTTGCGCACTTCCTGCCTCACTCTCACTTTGCACAACATTTCTTGCTTCAGCTTCTAGCATAATTTTTATATACATTTTTTTACTTTTTTCAAACTATGCACATTTTGTTGCAGTTTCACCGCTTAGAGTGTGTGTGTGTATGTGTGTGTGTGTAAAAGTTTAAGAAAAACTTTTTCGTATCGCGGCTCTGATTTTAACTAGAATCTCGTGAGTTTTAACCAGTTGGTTGTTTAAAGCTGAATTAGCGGTCGCTTTTCCTCCTCTTACTGGTTTTCCTGTGTGTGTGTGGGGAAAAACGAGTGGAAATCCATTAGATAAAAAGCTGAGCTGCAAGTAAAAAGTTCCACAAAATGTATAAAAAGATAAACATGCCAAATGTACAGCCTCTTCAGCTGCAAATTCAGCTGCAGCTTCAACTTTAACTAATTCTAATGGAGAGCCACTTGGAAAGCAAAAGGCACATAAATAATAAGTCGACAAATTAAGTTGGCTGTCGCCGCAGTCGCAGCCGCAGCCGCAGCCGCAGCTAAAACAATACAAGGAGACAGCTAGCAGGAGGAGTGGGAGGGGAAAGGAAGGGACACCGCGGAAAAGCCCAAGGCAAGGAAGCGGAAAATGCAATGCTGCAAGTAGCAAAGCCAAAGGAAGGAAACCCGCAGAAACAATGATAGACAAACGCGACCAAAGAAAGCGCAAACTTTTGCAAGACCCTGTAGTTGACAGCTAGAAGGGGTGTATACAAAATGTTAAAAGAGTCAGCAAGCTAGAGCCAACTTGATAATTTGCAGGGCCACTCGCAGTCGAGTAAACTTAACTATAGCTTCTTGTTCAAACTAGTTTAGAGCTACCAAAAAGTCTGCGAGGGATTTAAGATTTGGAGTCTCACGACTCGGGAAGTCTTACACTGATAAAAATTAACTTAATTTAAGCAGATTTCAAGTTTTATTCTTAAACTAAAGAACTCTTAAATTGTTCTAACAATTTTCTATTTTTAGGCACAACAATGGGATTTTAGAACCCTTTTTCGAGCAGTGTAGATAAAAATGTCGTCGCACATGAACATGAACCAAAATGGCACCCACAAGAGCTTCCGGCAGACATCCGGTTGTGGCAGGGGGAGGGAGGGAAGGGGAAGTGGAAGGGTCAGAGGAAGGCGTTTACAGATGTGTGAGTGCATTAACAATGTGGGCGTGGCATTAGAAACTGGGCAACGCATCCACTTTTATTTTTGTCATAAACCCATTAAAAGTCAAGGCCAAAATTCATGTTGCATGTTAACACACACACACTTACACACACGGGAGGGGGTAACAGTAATACTAGCAGCAGCTGTGCCAACAACAACAACAAGGGATAGAGAAAGAGGAAGAGGAAGTACAACATGAATAACCGCTGCCAACAAAGTAGCTTTAATTAATGAAACTCATTAAAGGCGCACAGAAAGCACACTCCTGGCCGAGACCAAAGACAAGCAGGCTCAGTAGCAGGCCTAGACAGACAAGAAGACAGAGACAGCAACAGAGAAAGAAAGACAGAGAGAGAGACAGAGCGACAGCGACAGAATAAAGCGAAAGAAGCGCGCACTTTGACCTGCCACAATGCGTGTTGGCCATACATTAGCCTAGCCCACGACTTTGCCAGTCTATTACGACCGCTATTCTTTTGGGCTTTCAGTGCGTTGGCCAAGTTAGCCGAACGTGTTTTGGGCCACGACGAGCGACAAGTAGACACGAGAGAGCGCTCTCAGTGAGGGGAAATTTTAAACGCAAAGCTCTGACTCCGAAAAAGCTGTTCCTTGAAGGGGTAGCATGCAAGCAGTGAACAAAGCAGTAAACAAGCAGTAGAGTGTGGCACTGCAACTGCTTAACGCTTATACGAATGGACGGTAATAGAATTGTAAGCAGCTCAATGGAGAACATTTCAGTTCAGTACTCAGTCTTATATTGTGTCTTCTAATCTACGCTGCTTTCAACTATCCCAATTGTATTATACTTTAAAGCATTGCTATAAATATAAGTAAATCAACTTATACAAGTGTTATATTCAACTACTTAACTTATAATTCTGTCTTACTAAATACACACACCACCATTAAAAAAGTTGCCGCTAGAGAGCGTTCTAACCAGACATTTTCGCTATCTTATACTCACTGACTCTCTAACTTTTAGTGTTTCTCCCTCTCTCGCACCCTCGTTGTAGTGCGCGCAAACACACCTGTATGAATTTGTCTGCTCTCTTTGAGTCTCTCTATCTCTCACTCTCTGTCTCTCTATACACATGCGCGAAAAGAAGCTGTTGCTGCCTCGTCTTGTTGTTGCTGCTGCCAGGACTAGGCCAACAGGCTTTGGCTCTACAACAGAAAAAGCAACAGCAACAAAACTAAAGAGAAGAAGAAGCAGAGCGTCAATGCTTATTGACAACCACAGCAACAAAAGAAAGCGCCAATCGACGCTGCCACATCCTGTGGCATGCCCGGCACCTGCTGCCGCAGTCTCTGTCGCTGTCGCTGTCGTCGTCTCTGCTGCTGTTGCACAGACAAAAGCCATTTATTTAGAATGCCAAGCGCAAAAGGGAAACACCAACAAAATAGACAACACAACAAAAAAACAAGGGGGTTGCTTGACTGTGCTTGTCCCTGTGCCTATCCCCACCCCTCTGCCCACCAAGCCCTGTTGCAACTTTGGTTGCCACAACAACTGATTGCCCACACAACAAGCTGAAAATTTATTAGTTGAAACACTGGGATTTTGCTGTCGATTGCAGATTAAATTTAAGCCGCTAATAAACGATGCAATTGAAATATTTGCGCACATTGCTCGAGGGGCAGGTGAGCAGGGAGAGCAGACCGAGGGGCCAAGGAGACAATTTTAAACCGCAACCTTCTCTTACAGGAACAAATTCAACGCATTGCTGGACTCGCCTGGTCACCCAATCAGCAGAAACTAGCAATTGCCACGGCTGATCGTCATGTGCTGCTCTACGATGATGCGGGAGAGCGGAGGGACAAGTTCAGCACGAAGCCAGCGAATGCAGCCAATGGCAAGAACTCGTATGTGATCAGAGGCTTGGCCTTCAGTCCAGACTCCACCAAGCTGGCGGTGGGACAGAGCGACAGCATTGTCTATGTCTACAAACTGGGCGAATCCTGGAACGACAAGAAGGTCATCTGCAACAAGTTCCCTCAAGCGGCAGCGGTTACTGCACTGCTCTGGTTAAGCACTGGTGCCATTATAGCGGGTGAGTTGAGCTGGAGCTTCCTGTATTCAGATCCACTTACTCCGTCCATTTCGTCAGGTCTTGAGGACGGCAAGGTTCGTGCTCTGCACTGCAAGAGCAACAAGTCGCAGAGTCTTTATGGAGGAGATAGCATCTGTATCTCGTTAGCTTCGAATACTAAGGGCAGTGGGTTCCTTAGTGGTCATAACGATGGCACCGTCATACGCTACTACCTCACGGAGGAGGCCACTGAACCATTGGGTCGCATCGTACAGCATCCTGTGCCTCCCTTTGCTCTGGCTTGGCCTCAGGGAGGATTCTGCGCTGGGGGTTGTGATCAGCGTATCGTCTTTTATGACAGTGTGGTGAGTGGGGGAAAGGAAGAGTAGGACGAGGAGTAGCGAGAGGAGTAAGAGGACCTTGGTCTATTGTCTATTCTATTTCCTTTTTCGTAGGGCCGACAGCAGCGTTGCTTCGACTACTCCCGCACCGAGGGAGAGCGCGAGTTTACAGTTGCCGCCTGCAGTCCGAATGGTCAGGCCGTGGCCTTCGGCAGCTACGATCGCATAAGGATCTTCGCATGGAGTCCACGACAGTCCGCTTGGAGTGAGAGTGCCAGTAAGGAAATCACTTGTCTCTACACCTTGAGTGCTCTGCTCTGGCGACGGGATGGAGCACGTCTCGCCTTAGGCTCAGTGAGCGGTGCCGTTCTCTTGTTTGAGTCGGTGCTTAAGCGAACCATTTGGCAGGACAAGTTCGAGCTGATCTTCGTGGCGCCGAGTCAGTTGTTGGTGCGTTCCCTGGCGGAGCCTACTCAACAACTGACCATCGAATCGCAGCTGGGTCTGGAGATAGATGACGTGAGGATCATGGGCAAGGATAATTACCTAGTAGGACGCACTGAGGAGTCTCTGATCCTATGTGATCTGACGAGGAATCTGGCCAGCGAAGTGCCCTGGACCGCTTCGGGAAGACACGAACGCTTCTACTTTGAGAATCCTCATGTGTGTCTGATCTTTAACGTGGGCGAACTAAGTCTGGTGGAATACGGAGACAATCGCATCCTTGGCTCTGTGCGCACTGAGTTCGTTAATCCTCACGTGATCTCCGTGCGCCTAAACGAACGTGGAAACGGACGAGAGAACAAGAAACTCGCCTTTCTCTTGGATGCCAAGACGATATGTGTGGTGGATTTGGTTAGCCAACAGGTCAGTGGACAGATCAATCACGAGACCAAAATCGATTGGTTGGAACTCAGCGAGACGGCTCACAAGTTGCTCTTCCGTGACAAGAAACTGCGGCTTATACTTGTGGACAACTATAGTGGCAAGAAGCAGACGCTGCTGGGCAACATCTCCTTTGTCCAGTGGGTGCCACAGAGCGACGTTGTGGTGGCCCAGAGCAACAGCAATCTAGCCATCTGGTACAACATTGATCTGCCCGAGCACATGACCCTGCAGACCATGCGAGGAGAAGCCATCGAGGTGCTGAGGGAGAGTGTAAGTAGATAACCGATTCCTTTGAATGCCAATAGATTACCTTCCCAATCCTCCACAGGGTCGCACTATAGTGCGCACACAGGACGGACCCAGTGAGCATATCTATCAGCTAGACGAGGGTTTAGTCGAGTTCGGCACAGCCGTCAATGACCATGACTTTGGACGGGCCGTGCACTTTCTGGAATCCCTCGGCGACAAGCCGGCAGCCAAGGCCATGTGGCACAATCTGGCGCTCATCTCCTTGGAGGAGGGTAATCTCCGAGTGGCTCAGCGTTGCTATGCCGCCCTAGGGAACGTATCGAAGGCCTATTACCTCGCCGAGATGATTCAGCAGTCGGATGACTTTGAACAGTCCACTGGCAGTCCCGGCATACAATGTCCCGAGGTGCGTGCCAAGCTAGCGCTGCTCGGCTCTGATCTGCGTGCAGCGGAGCGCATTTATTTGGAGCAGGGCGACATTGAGGCAGCGCTAGGCATGTATCAGCAGCTACGCATGTGGGACGAGGCTGTGGCACTGGCAGAGAGGAGAGGCTATGCCCGCCTGCCCCAGTTAAGGCAGCAGCACATGGACTTTCTGCTCGAGACGGAGCAGCAGGAAAAGGCGGGTCAGGTGCTCGAGGACGAGGGGGAACTGCAGCAGGCCATGGCCCTGTTCCTCAAGGCCAATAAACCCGCTAGGGCGGCCAGGCTAGCATTAAAGACACCTCAAATGCTGCAGGACGAGCAGCTGATGCTGCAGGTAACCGAAGGATTGGTGCACTGTGAACTGTACGAACTCGCCGGCGACATTGCCCATCGCTTGTCCCGACCGGAGGCTGCTCTGGCACTCTACCGGAAGGGAGGAGCCTTCGCCAGAGCCTTGGAGCTGGCCCGTGTGGTTTCGCCTCAGGAGGTAATCGGCTTAGAGGAGCAGTGGGGCGATTGGTTGGTCAGTCGCAAGCAGTTGGATGCCTCAATCAATCACTATATCGAGGCAGGAGCTACCCAGAAGGCACTGGAGGCCGCTGTAGGGGCGAAGCAATGGCGCAAAGCTGTTCAGATAGCCAAAGTTCTGGACGAACCTGAGCTGATCCAACGCTATGCTCTGGATCTGTCCAAGCACTTGGCCTTTGCAGGGGATCTGGAAGGAGCTGAGGATCTGTTGGTGCGTGCCAATCTCTACAAGGATGCCATTGAGCTGCTCAATCGGCACGGGAAATGGGAGCGTGCCTACATTCTGGGGGAGAAGTACCTCAAGTCGGAACAGCTACGGGAACTGTTTGTCCAGCTGGGCAGCAGTCTGGAGGAACAGGGCAAGTACCGGGATGCGGAGAAGGTGCTGATTGCGGTGAATGAACCCGACTTGGCCATTGCCATGTATAAGCGACGAGAGCTCTACGACTCCATGATTCGCCTGGTGGAGAAGTACCACAAGGATCTGCTGGACAGCACGCATCTCCATCTCGCACGCCAACTGGAGTCTCGGGGTAAATTCAAGAACGCTGAGCTGCACTTCATCGCCTCTGGCGACTGGAAGTCTGCTGTGCACATGTACTGCTCCTCGTCCCGCTGGGAGGACGGTTACCGGGTGGCCAAGCAGAAGGGCACTGAGGGAGCTAGCCAGCAGGTGGCCTACATGTGGGCCAAGTCCATGCCACTGGAGAGTGCCGTGCGTCTGCTCAGCAAGCTGGGACTGCTCGACACGGCCGTTGGATTCGCCTGTGACTCGGGACAGTTTGAGTTTGCCATGGAACTGTGCCGCTTTGCGGGCAAACCGACGGATGAGGTGCATCTGAAGATTGCCATGTCGCTTGAGGATGAGGGCAAGTTCGAGGCAGCCGAAGCCGAGTTCCTGAAGGCACACAAACCTAGGGAGGCGATCCTCATGTACCAACACGCCGGGGATTGGCAGGCGGCGCTCAACGTGGCTGAGCAGCATCTACCGGACGCCATCAACGATGTGCTCATCGGGCAGGCAAATGCGGCACTGGAGACCCGCAACTACCAAGACTACGAGACGCTGCTGCTGCGTGCCCAACGTCCCGATCTCATTGTGGAACACTACAAGCAGGAATCCCTCTACGACGATGCCCTTCGCATAGCCGAGGAACACTTTCCGGCCGCCTTGAACGATCTGCGACGACTGCAGGCCCAACAGCAGCAGCAACAACAACGGGGACAGCTTCCAGGGGAGAACTCTGGCGGGGATTCCCGTGCCTATCTGCAGCGCGCAGCAGAGTTCGCCAAGCGGGAGCAGTTCCGCAAGGCAGCCGAGTGCCTGATGCAGATCGATGAAAGCAATGCCGAGGACGGAGCTACTCTGGAGCGTGCTCTGCTCCGTGCAGCGGAGATAGTCAATCAGTTCCTCGAGGGCAAGCATGCTCAGGACCTGGCCCAATCCCTAGGACCCCGTCTGCTGGCCATCAAGCAGATCGGACCAGCTGCCCAGTTGTATCTGGCGGCCGATCTGCCCAAGCAGGCGGTGGATGTCTTTATACGCGCGGAACAGTGGTCCAAGGCGCGTCGGCTGGCCAAGGAGATAGATGCGGAGCTGCTCTCCTACGTGGAGCAGCAGCAGAAGTCGCGACTCAAGCACGAGGGTAATGTGGAGCAACTGGCGGACATTGACATCATCAGTGCACTGGATCTGCTCGCGGAGCAGGGACAGTGGCAACGCTGTCTGGAGAAGGCCAAGCAGCTGAGTCCCTCCGTGCTGCAGAAGTACGTGGCCGTCTATGCCGCTCAGCTGATCCGCGAGGGCAACTCCACGACTGCGCTGGGGCTCTACCTGAGCTATGGAGCACCTGCTATCGAGGAGCACTTCAACATCTACTCGAGAATCGCTCTCGACTGCCTTGCGTTGAGGGAGGAGCAGTCAGAGGGAGGTAACTTGTGGCAGCGTCTACGTGACTTTCTGCACCGTCTACTCCAATCCCTGCGTGCCTCCGAGCACGCCCAGTCCACGTTTGCTGGCAATGCAGAGCAGTATCTTATGATTGCTCATTACTATGCGACTCGTGCCGCCTGCAGATCGGTGCAATCCCTGCACCCCGTTGCAGTACGTCTCTCGCTGGCCCTTCTGAGACACACAGATGTTCTGCCCGTGGACAAGGGTTTCTATGAGGCAGGCATGGAACTAAGACAAGCGGGACGGGAAGCTGAGGCCTTTGTCATGCTTAATCATTACCTGGACGTATGCGAGGCCATTGAGGAGGGTTCCGGCAATCTGGTAGACCACTCCGACCTGGCAGCCACCGACTTTCCCAGCTCCGTTCCGCTGCCCGAGGATATTCACCTCAAGAATGAACCGAATCTTCACGAGGAGGTGCGTGAATGGGTGTTGGCAGTGAGTATGGATCAGCAGGTGGATCAGCTGCTGCCCAACGATGACCGTGGCTTGTACGAATCCAGTTTGGGTGCCAACGACACGCCCTGTCTACTCAGTGGTTACCCCGTACGGGGTCGTCAGCCTGTAACCTTTCAATCCTCTAATGGTCAGGTGAATCGAGATGTCTGGAGCAAGTTTGCGGTGGCAGTCAAAATGTCCCCAGGCAGCAATGTGACTGACATTATAGCCTTTGTCGAGAAGTGGCAAGGAGCGGCTAACTACGTGATGCACTAGATCGAAGGAAGCTGGCAATGAGTTGGAGTAAACAAGTAAGTAGCTTCTGTTTCTAAGAGTTGTACTAATAAAGCTATGTCTAACTGTGCTTAATAAATCTGGAGAGGATCAGGGCATTACAAAGTCTTAAACAATGATTAATTAATTAAATGTTCTATTTAACCGTCAATAAAAGTTAATTACAATCATTAAGTGACCAAATTGTGTTTCGTTTGTCTGTTTTATAGTAATAATAATGTTTTTGTTGCTTTTATTATGTAAGAAACTAGGATATTAATTCCTCTCATATCTTGGTGTGCAGCTGCTGAATTCATTTGGATTTCCTGGCCCCATTCAGTCCACAACTGATCAGTGTAACGTGTTGAAAAGGTCACCGGCTGAGGGCAGCGGTGCTAGGCCACCGGTGACATCGGGCAACTGGGTAAGATCGGGCAGATTGGACAGATGATCGTGAATCTCTTTTTGCAAGCCCAACATCTTGGCCAGCTTCTTCTTGTGCTCCTGCAGAAGAGAGAACAAAACCACAAACATTACAAAAAAATAAAACTTTAAGGAATTAAACATTTAATGGACAACAGAAAAGTAAGTTAACAAAGCTTCCTCGAGAGAACAACGCAGGCTGAAACTGTTGCCAGAGACCTGCCCCTTTGAAAGCATACAATTTATAGGGTATAAAACGTACATCCAAACGCTGCTCAGCCTGGGCGAGTAGCTCCTTCTGTTCGGCTTGGAAGTCACGGAGCATGGCCGCTAGCTTGGTGCGCTCCTCCATCTCGGCAGCGAGACGCGCATTGTAATCGTTGAGCAAAACCACTGCCTCGTTCACCTGCGTATCCAAATGATTTATTTAAGAGTTATATTGAATATATCTACGAACATACTTGATTGGCCAGCACCTTGGCCTTCTCCTTGTCCTCGAGTTTGGATATGCAACTGATTTCGGATATCTCGGGCGGCAGCTTAGCAATACGTTCCCGCACCAGAGCATCGCTAGAGGCCGAATTCTCAATGCTGGTCAGTGCTTTAATGAGCTCCTCGGGCTCGGGTGGCTCACCCAGTGGCAAATAGGGTGGTGTGTGACCGTTTTCTGTCTCAGCCGGTGGCTGCTCCACGACAGCAGCTGGCGCAGAATGCGATGTGCGTGATCTTTTTGCTTTGGCCAAACGTTCCTCGTGTTTGCGTTTCTCTCGTTTCTCCGACTTTTCACTTTTGCTGTGCTTGTGGCTTCCAGTGCTTTCGGCACCGGATTTGCTAGTGCCATTTCCGTTTCCTGTTGCTGCTCCACTGGAGGAGGACTCATGTTGCATGCGTCCACGATAGTCGGCAATTGTCTTGGGATCGTAAACTCCACGCTCTTGCCATATGTTCAGGATGCGTCCCAGACTGCCCAGTAGCTTGTCCGATTTGCAGGTCTCACCAATGTGTGAAAATACTTTGGGAAGTACATTGCTGAACTCCTTGCCGTACTCGGGACCCTTTTTCTTGCTGTTCTGGATGACATCGTTGGCCAGGTACATGAACGTCAGTTTCTTTGGCTCCGGCACTGTGTGGGATACCCGTAAACGTTAGTCACTGCATTAACTTAGTTACTGTTACTTAGTTACACTACCATTTTGCAGCTCCCGTTGCCAGGTTTGTACAATGACTGTGTGATGCTTGCGATGGTGTATGAGCCATAAGGACAATGTTTGTATGCTCTGCTGGCTGGTGTTGAGTTCCGATAATTTCTTGATTAGAGCGGATTCCGTGAATGCTGACATTACAGCGGCTCGCGAACTTTCTTAATATGTATGTTGTTAACGTTCTACCTAGTATGCAAATTGAAAAAAAGGACAGAAAAAAACACACTTCCGAAAAAACAAAAATAATTCTTCTTCTTGCTTGCTTTAGTGGTAGGTTAACAGAAGTCGCAGACCGTTTACATTACCCTCGGCTGTTAAATAACAGCGGGCATTAAAACTGGAACATACTTGATTTTGATTTCTGATTACAAGTCTTTGCTCAAAGGTATTGCATAAAAGCAAGCAAATTATTTCAGTACTACTTTAATAAATAGAACTGCTAACCACGCGCTGCGACACAGAAAATCAATAAACGTTTTTAAATCGTAACAGCTGTTTACCGGCGCCAACTTAACAGGCTTTTCTATTTAATTTATTTCTTAAAGTATCGATAACAAGGAATTACAATAACAGCTGTTTACCGGCACCAACTTAACAGAATGTTTTCCTTTAACAGCATTGTGCCAGTCGCACAAAATAAGTGTGGTGGCTTTTCGATCATAGTTGGACAAACTATCGATACCATGCAATGAATTGTCAATCACAGCGAAATAAGTCGGCGCTGCCAACTAGAAATTTGATAAAGTGCACGCGTTTTGAATTTCTATTTAAAATATGTGGTAATAAACGAACTCAACTGAGTGGAAATAACATACAAACATTTTGCTAAACTGTCATCGATCATTCAAAGAGCCCATGCAATCAATCAACAACGCGAGCAGGCGTCAAACTTTTTGGCGCTCTTTGACACCCAACACGAACAAGCCTTTCATACAGACAGGTGTGAATGAAATTGATATGTGTCGACTCTCTGGTCTCAGTTGGTCGCAGAGCTTCAATCGCATCGGTCGTGTTGATATCAAAAGCAGAATCGGGCATTGTTAGCCAGTTAATAATAAGAATAAGCGTGTGCCGCCCGCCGTAGACTCCAGCGAGCAACAATAACCGTAACTGGCAATCGACGTCGCGACGCTTATCAGCTTTGTCAAAGAGTAATTTGTGATACCTGTCCGTTCCTGTATTGGCTTGTAGCTTGCTCGATGAGCTTAAGTGGTGTTAATTTTTTATACTTATTAATTATTATCGTATTTATTGGTTCGAGCGAAAGTGAAGTGCGAATTACTCGAATTACATGCATTTCAAGTGCCTCTGTGTCATTCACAATAAATTTTGAAATCGAAAAGAAGAAGAAGCATCTCTGCATTCTCCATTGTCCACTTCACAATTCTCCGTTTGCAATTGCAGCAACAGATAACGGTTTAAGTTCTGCGCAAGTATGGGTGCGTGCAAGCATGTGTTTGTGCGTGTGTGTCTGCATTGATATACGAGTGTGTGATTTACAAATCATTAGCGCTATCAACAACACATTAGACAAATTGCTAAATTAGCTCCCGCATTGTCGCGGAGCGCTCACAATTTGCGATACACTTGAAACAGGTAGAAAGAAGTAGGAAGGTGAAGGAGAACAATAAGCCAAATATTTGTAGATATAACAAATACTACGTACGGCTTGCTCTCTTTCTCTCTTCGCCTCTCCCGTTTGTGTTACCGCTCCCGCTGAGATAAGCCCAATAAGACTGCTTGTCAATCGATTCAATATTTGTGTATTGTTTTAATATGCTTAGGAGTTGAATCTGATAATAAAAATTAAGTGAGCAAACCTCTTTCTCTTTCTTCCCCTCTCCCACAACCATTTCCCTTAAGAAGGCTGCAACTAAACTGCCACCAAAAATGTTGGAAACTTGAACTACGCCGCCGCGCAACGATAACCACAACGATAACGATAGAGAGAAAATGAATTCACAATTCGATACCGATACTGGCATTGAAACCAATCGAACGCATCCCTTTCGATCAAATATCGAACAATTCCCCACAGCGCTCAATGAAAAGAACTGGGAATGGACATATCTTGTGGTGAGTTTCGATTTTAAAATATTTATATGCATATAGTTAACTTTATGTTTATTTTAGCGAAAATGCCGCAATCTGGAGCTGGAGGAGTCATACGACATGTACATGCGACGCCTGCGCATTGGCTACCTGTCGATTTTCATTTTCATAGAGCTGCTGGTGACCTTCACGCATGCCTTGTTGCTGTTTACCTCATCGGACATTTCTTATACGTACATTGATATGATCACCTATATTGTCACCGGCTTGCTGTTGTGGTTAATACTCTCGGTGAACTTTAGAAACGAGCTAATCAGCAAACACAGCTGGATTGTCTATGCCTCCTCCTGGCTGGCCGTCTCCGCCATGGTGCTCATGGGTGAGTTGGCTTTCAGCTGGAAAGACAAGTACTAAAATTCCTCTTACTTTCCACAGATATCGGTTTAAATATTTACCATGCCACCACCAACAACGACATACTTAATCCCATCTATGATGCTTATACCCTCTACGCCATCTACATGTTCATGCCCATTCCCTACATTCTGCAACCCTTTATACTGGGCATGGCTGTGACCATTTGTTACATCATCAACTACAGTTTTGTGATCACATCCAAGGATCAAAACCAAATGCACAGCATAATCAAGTAAGTTTCTTACAAGCTTAGTGATTCCCATTGATATGATCTCTACGCCTTGTGGCCATTCCAGCGAAGCCATCTATTTGGTCTGTGTCAATGGCTTGGGCATCTTCTTTCGCCTGATGCGTGATATTGCGCTGCGTACCACATTCCTGGATCGCCGACAGTATGTGGAGGAGAATCTACTGCTGCGCTATGCGCGAGATCAAGAGCGAAGTCTGCTGCTGAGCATACTCCCAGCACAGATTGCTGATCGACTGCAGGAGGATGTGCGGAATCGTATTGAGCGTTCCAAGCAGCAGCATGAGCAGCGCACGGGATTCCAGCAGAGCATCAACAACAACAGTCAAGCCCTCAAGCGTTGGCGCCAACCGGATCATGGGTAAGCCTAAGATCGTATAAACAAGTGGGATTAATCTCAGACACATTCTACACCTATGCAGCACGCTATTCATTGAGCCGCACAAGGATGTGACTGTGCTGTATGCAGATGTGGTGAATTACACGTATCTAACCACTACGCTGGATGTGAAGAAGCTGGTGGAGGCACTGCACGATCTCTTCGTGCGTTTTGACATAGCCAGCGAGGAGTACAATGTGATGCGCATCAAGTTCTTGGGTGACTGCTACTACTGTGTGGCTGGTCTGGATATTCCCAATGAGGATCATGCCAAGTGCTGTGTGGACCTGGGTCTGCGCATGATCAAGGACATACGGGATGTGCGCCAGAAGCGAGATCTAAACATTGATATGCGCATTGGTGTCCACTCGGGTGATGTATTGTCCGGTGTTATTGGTGCCGCCAAGTGGCAGTTTGATATCTGGTCCAAGGATGTAGACATTGCCAATCGCCTGGAGGCCACTGGAGCCACGGGACGTGTCCATGTGAGCCAGCAAACGTTGCGTCTGCTCGATGGTGAGTATTTCTTTGAGGATGGCACGGAGAAGGCACGCGAGGATCCAGTGCTACAGAAGCATGACATACGCACATTTCTTATCAAATCCTTACGCGTGAGTATTTCCCTCTATTCCATCCCCACCAACCACTGCTCCATTCATTCCATCGATGACTCGCACAATTAAACAAAGACGAAAGTTGTAGGCCCCCATGCACGATCCAAGACGCGTGCAGCGCGAGCGTCAGGCTAAGAAGTTGAGCGAGGCCAGCAAGTCCAACTTCATGTACAACTCAACGCTACAACAGTACAACCAAGTGCGTAACCAGGCCAAGCTGGAGATGTGCCGGGAGCTGGACAAAATGCCCATCGGACGAATACAGTGAGTAAAGAGGAGTTTGGGTAGATTTATACCAATTAGTCACCATTTCTTTCTGCAGAATCACCAAGGTGTGTCGTCGCTCCAAGAACCTTACGCTGGACGAGCTCGAGGAGGAGTCCTTTCGACGCAACATAAGCTCCTTTTGCCTGCTGTTTCGCGTTCGCAACTGGGAGTACCAGTACATCAAGGAGCCGGATATGATGTTCAAGTACAGCATAGCCCTCGCCTGGTTTGTCTACATGTGTCTGCTGGCCATACAGCTGCTCAGCAAGGAGTAAGCACTGAAAGATCTCTAAGACTTGAAAGACTATTAACACCCATTAATTTCTTATTGCAGCGACGACTATCATTACTGGATCGTTGATGGCATTACCATTTCGCTGCTAAGCAGTCTGTTGATCATCGCCTGGTACAAGAAGCTCTGGGTTATGTATGCCTCCGACACGGAACAGTCACGTCCCCAGGCCAAGATCAGCGCCTGTCTCTACAGAATGTCCAACTTCATGCAGGAGAGCATAAGTCTACGCCTCGTGGTCTATTTTGTGATCATTATATCCTACTGTGTTGTGGCTGCCATGCAAGTGGTGGGTTGAAAACTGGAAGCACTCTCGATTTATATCACTAATTCATTGCCTATCACAGATAGACTGTAGTTCCAGACACGACCTGGAAGATGAGAATGGCACAATGCCTTTTGACACCATCGAGGAACGAATGAATTGCTTTCATCCCTGGGTAAATCTCTAGAATCTTCGTCTACCATTTTAATAACAAATCATTTCTTTTGTAGATCCTCACCAACTGCATGACTTTAATCATTGGCACCTCCTTTCTGTTCACCCGCATTCCCTTTATAGTGAAGACCTCGGTGGCTGTGGTGATCACACTCACCTACGCGGTGCTTGTGGTCGTGGAGTTTGATTACATCTACGCCAGCAGCCCCTCAACAAATGTCAACTTGAATGCGGAGTACTCCCACATTCTGTTCATCTTCATAACCCTGGGAATCTTTCACCTGATGGAGCGACAGACTGAGTTCATAGCTAAGGTGGATTACAAGTAAGTAGCGCTAGTTGTGCCCTTCAAAGTTCTGGCTAATGATCACAGCGTGTTTTTTTAGTTGGAAGCGCCAGTTGTTGCAGAAACAGGACGATGCCCTGATCACCAATGGCACCATCAAGGTGCTACTGGTGAACATACTGCCCTCCCATGTGGGTAAGTGGAGGAATACAAAAGATTATTTGGTAAACCACCTGACTAATGTAATGTCCTTTCAGCGGATTTCTATCTTTCGTCGCAGCTACAGAATGTGCTCTACTACGAGGAGTACGACAACGTCGCCGTCATGTTTGCCTCCATCAAGAACTTTGACACGGATAAGATCGGTTTACGTGTGCTCAACGAGATCATTTGTGACTTTGACGATGTGGTGAGTATTCCTTGTGAGGATTTGGAAGAAGTTCTTGTTGAAACCCTTTTACTCCTCTGACACAGCTTAACAAATACTCCGATAGTATGCGTGTGGAGAAGATCAAGGTGGCCAACTGGACGTATATGGCTGCATGTGGCCTGGATGTCACTCGCTCTGAGCAGGTCAAGTTCCGCAACATGTCGTTGATGCACACGGGACGCCGCAGTCAGTATCATCCCTCGGGGTCCGAGCAAGTGCAGCGTATTCCTTATGGCAACGGTAGCACTATTGCCCTGGATCTGGAGCGTGGTCAGTACGAGGAGTATGTGGCTAGTAACTGCACGCCACGGGTCAGCAAAGAGGACATGTCTAACAAGAGGAGCAACGATGAAGTGGTCAAAGTAATGGCCAACTTTGCCCTGGATCTAATGCGTGTCATGAGGAAATTCAATGCGGAAAACATGCAGTCGGAGTATGAGGGCAGCACGGACTACGGTATGCTGCGTATTGGCATCTCCCATGGCCAGGCTATGGCAGGAGTTGTGGGTATATCGAAGCCTCACTATGACATCTGGGGTAACCCAGTCAATATGGCTTCTCGCATGGATTCCACGGGCATTCCCGGCAAGATCCAGGTGACTGAGAAAACTGCCCTGAAATTGCGACAGTTTAACATCCAATGCAATTACCGGGGCATGACTTTTGTCAAGGGGCGTGGCAACATTCCCACATATATACTGGGCACTGATGACGAATACAATAGCTTCCTGCCGCATAAGGCTGAGCCACGATCGGAGCCCAGTTAGTTAATCCTCTATTTAAGTATCCTTCTGTACAACTATTGTGTTTGTATTATGTAAATAAATGTAAACTGAATTTTATCTAAAATGACTCACAACTTGAACATATCCTTGAGAATACTCCTGGGGGGGTCCTACAGCTATCGGCATTAAAAAATAATGGGGTCATCTGAGGATCATGAGCATGAAAATTTTCACTGGAAAAATCGCAAGGAAACGGCCAAAAATCGTAAAACCCTTGATAACTTTCAAACCGGCAGGACGATCTGTATGTCCTTTGGTCGGTCCATAGTCCTGTTTGAGACCCACCGTTTGACACCAGTTTCAAAAGGATCCTTCAAAGGACTCTCGAGATATGGCTAAACTTCTCTTTTCAAAATTTCCTGTTTACTTTTGCTCCTGTAAGGATTTTCGTCCTTTTTAAAAAATGGTCAAATAAGGTATTCCGAGACACATCTATGTTCCAAAGGACACTCCGATAGTCCTTCAAATGACCGATTTAGAGAGTATTTTTGAAATTTTCACAAATTTTCCTATGCTACCCCCTGTAAAATTTTAGGGCATAATTTATGGAAGGATTCTGGAAATCCTTGAATGCAGATCGATAGTTCCAGCAGCTGTGAGACCAAAAACAAGTGTCCTTTGGAAATTTGCAAGGACATCAAGGATTATGAGCTGAAAATAAAACCCTTTTCCTAAGTTCCCTTAAGAACAGGACACGTTTTAAGCGAATTCACATATAGACAATTATTTATTAGCTTTTGAGGAATTAAAGTGTAAACATAGGATTATTATAACATTAACTACAGTTCGTAATTCTACAGTCTGAGATTTTAAAGTCAGTTTTAAACAAAAACGAATAGAGATTAGGAAAGATGTCTATAATTGGAAGGACCGTGCAACGGCTGACGGTCGATGAAGATGAAATCCAAAAATTTCGCCAGGGACACATCAAGGGCTGGGAATGGAAGATACTGCGAGTGAGTGCATTTAGCAGACTCATCCTTCATACAAATAATCACTTTTCCGCTCTACCAGAATCAGTGCCAAGAAGTAAACATGGAGGAGTGCTATAGGCGGTACATAGAACGTCTGGTGGTGACCAATGTGGCGCTGTTCCTGTTCATCATGGAGCTGCTGCTGCTCATACACACGCTCATTCTGTACTTTGTGGCTGAAGTGAGTAGTGTATCTGACTGTAGAGTAATCCCTGTGTAACAAAGAGTCCTTTCCCAGACTAGTTTCTTTGCCTCCTTGCCCTATTGGCTGGTGATCGTCTCCTTGCCCTTCATCCTTCGTGTCTGCTTCATGGACAAAAACAAAGTGCAATACTTTCGTTTCTGGAATGTGGTTGCCAGTATTGCTGCCGTCGCCGCAGTCACCATAATGGGTAATTACTGTAGAAATAAATTATGATTAGAAATGTAAAACTTTTTGAATCTTTTACTCAGATACCTTGATCAATCTGGCGATCGCTGGACACGATTACCGCTTAGTGAGCACCTACGAGTTCGTCATGATCGTCTCCGTTTACTTCTTTCTGCCGATCAGTTTCTACGGCAAGCCCTACTATCTGGGATTCGTAGTCTCCTTGTTTTACCTCTTCTATAACTACTGGGCATTTCCATTCTCGGAGCACATGAACACCTATACATTCGTTTGCTATGGCATTTATCTATTGACGCTCAACATTTTGATGCTCGCCTTTCGTGTGTTCATGGAGTGTCAGCTCAGGAAGAAGGTGCTCAATCGCAGACAACTGCTTAGTCAGAATCTGTTGCTGAAGGTAACGTTCCTCGAAGTCCTTCCTTGACTACCGCTCGTCTTCTAAAAATATATAGAATTTTTTAATGCTAGTATACCTAACTAAGTTGACCCTTTAAAACTCCTCTTCCTAGACTGTGATGCAAAAGGAGCGTGACATGATCAATACAATTCTGCCGCCAGAGATTGCCGATTCCCTACAACAGGAAATTCGCACTCGCATACAAAACCAGTGCATGGGCAAGTCACTTGTCTCACAAAGGTTGTCTACATCCTATATCCTACATTACTATATTGATCTACTCCCTTAGAACGCTGTTTGTGGAGCTGCACTCGAACTGCTCCATACTGATCGCCGATATGGTGAACTATACCTTTCTGACCACTCAAATGGATGTCAGGGAACTAGTGAGGCTCCTCCACGCACTGTTCTTAAAATTCGATCAGGCTGCGGCTGAGAATAATGTGCTTCGCATAAAGTTCTTGGGCGATGCCTATAACTGCGTGTCGGGGATTCCCCACTACAATCGCAGGCACGCCAAGTGCTGTGTGGCCTTGGGTCTGTGCATGATCCACGAGACGCGGAACATGCGTGCACACTGCAACCAGGACATTGACATGCGCATTGGTGTCCACTCTGGTGAGGTCTTCTCGGGCATCATTGGGCTCACCAAGTGGCAGTACGACATCTGGTCCCGCGACGTGGACATTGCCAATCGCCTGGAGATGTATGGCAAGGCGGGCATGGTTCACATCTCCAACACGACGCTCAGCATGCTGGATAATGAGTACGAGTACGAGGATCGAGGTCCGCTGCCCGTGGTAGACGATGTTCTGCGACGAGCTCACATTCGAACCTATCTCATAGCTCCGCAGAGTAGAAACACCTTTCGGGAATCACGACTCACTCGCTCCGTTTACTCCAGCAGTGAATCCATTGTCTCCAACGTGGATGTGCAGGACGAGGTCGACGATTTCGAGGAGATTCGAGCCAAAACTCATCGCGGCATGGTCGAAAAGGTCGAGCAAATGCCCGTGGGTCGCATACAGTAAATAGAGGATTGAGAGTTGCGTTTCCTTGTCGAGTTTCCTACTTCTTTCCCTTTTAGGCTGGCTCGCATTTTCGACTTTTCGAAGAAGACGGAAACCGGCAACGAGGACATTCTCTTCAAGCCCCACATCAGCTCCTTCTGGCGTCTCTTTCGCAACAGCGAAATCGAGTGGAACTACATGAACGAACCGGATTATTTCATCAAGTATAGTTTACTCATGGCCTTCTTTGTGGGCTTCATGCTCTTCGTTACTCACATCATTCAGCCCTAGTGAGTGTGTGCCTTCTTTCCGTCTCCTCGTACTCCTCCTACTCCTTCCATTTCCCTCCATTTCACAGCGAGCGCTTCTATCTGGAAATAGGTGTGCTCCTGCTGGTAATCTTTCTGATCTGCTTGGCGGCTTTCTACAAAACAATGTGGATACAATTTAGTTTCAAATTAAAGTGGACCAAACCCAAATTCATTGTGAGCCGCTGGTTCTATCGCTTGTCGGAGTACTTTGAGGAAATGCTGATCGTGCGCTTGTTTATCTCCTTCTCCTCCATTTTTATAGTCTACATTATGGCCACTTTGCGTACGGTAGGTAGAGATCCCAATCTAATCATTAACCCAACCTTTGTTTTAACCCACTTAAGGTTAAGTGCAATCCCAGCGAGTTTGAGCTTAGTCTGATGGAGGCTGATGTGGAAAACAAGCCCGTGGAAATGCAGTGCTTTCATCCCTGGGTAAATGCCCCTCTACCTACCCCTACCCCCTTCTTATTTTGGGTTTACTTACAGGTGATTACTCAAAATGTTCTGATCGTTCTGCTGTTGATGATCTCGTTTTATGGTCTGCCGCTTGTCTTCAAAATGGGACTGATCGTCTCCATCTGCCTCTCGCACATTCTAACGATCTACGCCTTCTTTTTTGCCTGGGAACGCACCGTCTCCTGTAACCTGGGCTTACCCGCAGAGTATGCTCACATCTGGAGCATTTGTGCCATGTGTTTGCTCATATTGCTCCAGGAGCTCCACTTGACCTACATAAGCAAAGTGAACTTTCAGTGAGTTGTGTAGTTAACTCTAATTACCTCTTCTTGACTTCTCCTTGTTTCCTCTTCAGCTCCAAGCTGCGCTTCGTGGAGAAACTGAAACAGACGGAGAATCGCACAAAATCAATTCACATAATCCTGGCCAATGTGCTGCCCATACACGTGGCCGATATCTTCTTGGAGCGTGCTCGGGGAGACGAGCTCTTCTACGAGAACTACAGCAAGGTGGCGGTTATGTTTGCCCACATCGAGAACTTTCAGTCGGATCGAGTGGGTCTGAGGGTTCTCAACGAATACATTTGCTGCTACGACGATCTGTTGAACGACTACGCGAGCTTCTTCAAGGTGGAGAAGATCAAGGTCATGGGCTGGACCTATATGGCTGCCTGTGGACTTGAACGCGAGAACATGACGGAGTACTCCCGACGACAATCGGTTCGCAGGTCCAGACATCGCAGCGTCTTTCGCAGTAAGTCGTCAACTGGGCACTTCACAGTCAAGCAGCTACTTTGTAGCTTATTCCCCAATGTTTTGCAGGAAGCAATGTTAGTTTTCGTAGCACGGAGGATCCAGGATCAAAACGCTCAACCTATCAGCCTCGCTATGCCCATCCTGCCCTGGAGCACGACGACACGTGTGTGCTGACCATGGTGAACTTTGCACTGGACATGCTGCGCATTATGCAGGACATCGACGTGCAGAACATGTACCTGGAGTATGGTGGCTCAATGAGGGGACAACTGAGCATTGGTGGGTCTACAATCAGCTCCTATTTCTGTATTGTTTTATGCTCCCTCTTTAGGTATCTCCCATGGTTCCGTTATGGCTGGAGTTGTGGGTCTCGCACCGCCACACTACGATATCTGGGGACACCCTGTAAACATGGCCTCACGCATGATGTCCACTGGTCTAATGGGCAACATTCAAATCACAGAGGGCACAGCGCAGATTCTGCGCTACTTTGACATCAAGTGCGACTATCGGGGACAGACCTTTGTCAAGGGAGTTGGGGATATTCCCACTTACCTGGTGGCCCTCGATGAGCAACTGAATCTGATGAACAACGACGAGGAGGACGAAGACCTGGACACACTGGTGATCGTCAACAATATGCAGACCTCCCGTCAGTCATCCAAAGTTGTCTTTATCGACACCCAATCCGAGAGCGATGAGACCGAACTGGAGAAGGACAAGAGGAACAACAGCTACCTCGAAGATGATGAGACTCCGGATACACAGAAGAATCGCAAACCCGGTGGAGTCGCTGAGCAGTCTCAGACGTGATTTGGTAGCTCTAGTTTCTGTTTACAGCGTTTGTTTATTTACGTTTAAGATATATAGCAGTTTATATATATATATGTGTATATGCATAGATTTATATTACATACAGATCGAGTCGCGTTACGGAATAAAATACAATTCTTGAATGTGAGCAAAGACTATAAACTATAAAGATGATTCATTTCCCAGGCAGGGGCTTGCTTGTACCTAGTGTGGCTGTGTGGGTAGTGGTGCGCTCTCTGTAACTGTATATTTATTAAGCGGAGCTAAGAACTTTGAAAGCGTCGCTGCCGACACGAATACACCATGAATAATTGCAGTAAGCAGTGAGCTCACTGCTATTTTTGTATGTGTGAGTAGCAGCACTGCTTTAAATACCGCACCAGTTTGTATGTGTGTGTGTCAGTGCACAAGCCCTGAATCTATGCTATCTACACACACACACATAAGCAGCATGCTCGATGATGCTTTACACGAGAAGACTGCTTAGTATGTGTGCCGCACTGCTTGAACGAAATACTTTTCTTTGCTCTCCCTACTGCTTTGCTCTCCACAGACTAAAGGATAAGAGAGCGCGTTGCTACCAACACAGCTACACTCGACACAAGCGCGTCACCGGTTAATTTCGTCTTTCTCTCTCGCACCGACAGGTAGTGAATCACTTTTCTAATCTGTAGTCTTTGTTTTGAGCTGTACTCAGGTAACTTGTCACAAACTATTTACTATTATTAATAAAACATGTAACTATAACATTTCTGCGAAAGAAGCACCACTATCTCTCTCCCTCTCTCTCTCTCTCTCTCTCTCTCTCTGCATCTCTGTTTCTCTCGGGGATTCGTGTTGATTTTGTGCACAGTTTTGAGCTTAAGTATGTCGAGTCTACTCGTTGCCAGCACTGGCGAGCAGGGCTGTGTCCTCCGGCAGCGGCTTGCGCTTGTAGGAGGGTTCCGTGGCCAGATAAACGACGAGTGCACCAAAGATCACATAGAGCACGCCAATAATGTTGGCCAAGACGCCAGCAGCTGGCAGAGTGGCGTAGTTGGTGCCGCTGAAAAATGAGTTTAAACCAAAAACCAATAGACTTTAAGCCAACTTGAACTTACAGCGCAAATATGGCCTTCTCGGTGAGTCCCATGACGGCACTGGCAATGGCCAAAACGAAGCCAAAGAGTCCGAAATAGACGTGCAGCGGCATCAGAGCAATCTTGTAATTCTCCCGCATTCCAGGCACCAAAAAGGCCACAAATCCCGCCACGTACTGCAGACAGAAGATGAGCACGGCAGAGAGGCCCAGCCAAGAGTGTAGCGAGTACATGTTGGGTATTGGGGGATCGGCCAGATTATGCGAGTCAAAGACCGTCTTCAGGGCAATCACTGTCAGCACGAAGGCTGCCAAGTGGATGCCCGCGTGGGTGAGCTTCAGTGTCTTCTTGCGCGTGGTGCGAAAACCGCGATACACCAAAATGGCTATAAAACACACCTCCTTTTAGTTAGTGGCACCTTCTGGTGACCCAGTTTGGAGTACTCACAGTTGCCATACAAGTAGATGAAGCCAATGGTCATGAACAGCGGATGCCAGTTGAATTCCTGCTTGGGATTGGCCTGGCCTCCCAAGCCTCCAAAGTGCTGCCCTATCCAGGTGCCCACCAGCACGATCATCGTCAGACCGCACAGCTGGGTGAGCACATAGAGCACCTTGAAGTTGATCAGCGAGGGATCCATGTTCGACTTGTTGTTGTTGCCTGGAAAAAGTTATAAAAAACTAAATTAAATGGTGGTCTAGACTGCAAAAGAACTCGTTCACTAGTTTTAGATTTTGGCAGTTGCACTACCCAAATAGTTTAAGCAGTGCACTGCTTTACACTGCAGTGCGAACTTAGCATTAAGCTTTGATCTTAAGCTGTTTGAACGCATAGACAGGCAGACGGACAAAAGGTCATCGCTATACATCGGCTCTGAGTCATCGGCACGGAGCACACTCTGTGTAATTTAATACAGGGCGAGAATATGCAAAGAATTTTAATTCGGTAAACAAATAAAAATAATTTTCATAATTGCTTTCAAAAATAGCCAAAAACCCATTTAAAGTGGAGGGAGAATTCCACCAGAAGCAACATTTGTTTAATGTTGTACAGTTTGGGGCAGCAGCCAGACTAGCCAATACCCTGCATTTACAATAGATATGCTGCAATCGATCGATTCTAGTTAATTAAATTAAATATATTTAATTGAAACTAACCATCTGGATTCGTTTTGAGATTTGGAATACAAACTGTTGCCAATAAATTAATCTAGTTCGCTGTTTATTTTATAAAAAAATAAAAAATTTGTATCAAAATAGAAAGACTGTATTTTAAATTTGGATCTCTGTGTATAATCTGGTTTGTCTTGTCAAAATCTGTTTGGGTTTTACTTGACTAAGGAAACTTCTAATTTATAAACACATGTCACGGGGTATTGTATGGAATCATAAGAAATTCTTTGAAAACAATACAAATTTTTAAGTTTACTCTTTGAACAAAAGAAACATAAGTAATAAATATATATATTTATAGAAGAAAATCAATTATGTGGCGCCAAATATTTCAAAGTTTACGTTGTTTATAGAAACTGATCAAGCATATAAAGAAGAAAGAGGAGCATATATTCGTAAGCCACTTAAATGCTGTCAATCCTCGTTACAACTATAAATTAATTAAAACTGATTAAGTTACAAGCATAATTACAAAGCTGTAAAGACTTGAAAGAGTCGCATGTCTGCCGATAAATTGCAATTGAACCTTCTTCGCTTCAGTTGCATTAATTAAAACAGAATCTTGATGGCATCGGTGACCCAACGAATTCAGTTTCCACATAGCTAAAACATGAGCTCATAAATACACACACACACATTCACTCACACGCACACAAGTCCAATAAGAACAACAAGTTCAGCTTGTAATTCCAGAGATCTGGCGTTATCGATAAACAAACCGTCGATAAACAAAGTCTCGATAAACATTAAACCGACGGCTAACTGAGATCGCTAAACAAACAAACAAAAGAACGAAGAAATTAAGTTACGTTCAATTTGCAGGTAATTGTAATAAATCCAAATTGCTGTGATTAGATTACACACACCCACACACACTCACACACCTTCAAAGTCCGAGGAATAATGGTAATTGTTTGTCCCAAAAACACTATTTGGAGTGGGATGGGAGAACTACTTGACTATATGGGTATTTTTTGGGTCTCAGTTTCTTATCAGTTAGAAACGTGTAAACATTGTCTGCCTTCCCCAAAACAATCTACGGTAGTGAGAATGATATCAAATCGCTTTAAATAGCCTTGTTCGGGGTGTATCTCTGCCCTGATGTTGTTAAAAGGGCAAACGAGCAGAGGAAGCAGCAGAAACTGCCGAAGAATTGCAAATAAATTAACAATTTTTGCGCTTCTTTGATGAATTGAAGTGTGTTCTGATGTGGTACCAAAAAGAAATAAGACAACGAAGCAGATAAATCAGCAGAAGAGACTTAATGGTGGCAGAGATACCCTGTAGTAAAGATATTACTTTCATTAGTTTTTTTCTTTACAAAATTCAAATTTAAATAATGTTTAGGAGGTCTCTGCTGAATTTAAAAATCTACTACCCCTTTCCAATTAGACTGTTTAAAAGCAAGCAGTGCAATGCAGTGCATAGTACAGGTGTAACTAGTTCATTGCTAACTAGACCAGCAATAGATCTAGTTCTTGTGCTGCTTGTGCTTATCGATAACTGCAAGAAGTTCACAGCAGTTCAAGGTGAACTTGGTGTCGTTCCTTATCGCTCAACAGTTGCGCAAATGAAACTTGTAACGAGGTAAATGTATGCGACTGATATGCAAATTGGCCAATAAAGTCATGAACAACGCAAATCTAGTTTTAATTTTAATTGGGACACACTCAGACTTTGCCACTTGTGGCACGTGCCGCCAAGATAAACAACACCCAATATTTTTGGCATTTTATTTGCACTTATGCTGTGCAGTGAAATTGAAACTCGAATGTAAATGAATAATGTTAAAAGTGCACATTATAAATAATGGGCTGTTAGTTAAGCAGGTTTGTTGTTGTTGTTGTAGTGCAACAAAGCGTTGCAACAGATCGTGCGCAAAATTTGAAGGTAATGAATGGCGCAGAAAACGAAGAAAGAAATAAACAATCTACATAAAAAGTAAAACTTTTTGAAGATGCGAGCGACAACGACGGCGCGACTTTGGAAAAGCGTAAAAAGTGGCAGACAGTCAAAGCAAAATAAATAAAGCAAAGCGCACACAAAAAAAAGTGCTGAAAAACTAAAGTGAAATTCAACTTGTTGATGACTTTGCAAAAGGAGAAGCAGAAGGAGAAGAGTGACAGACAGAGCAGTAAGGGGAGTTGGTAGCTGTAAAGCAGGCGTAGGATGAGCATCTGTAATGCAATTGCATCTGTATCGCTCCCTCTCACTTGCTCTTGCTTTGCACTGCACTGCTTTCGTCTGCTTTGATTTGGCAAACAGTTTGTCTGGCGGAGTAGGGGAAGGAGTGTGAGCAATTCCAACGGTACCTCTTTGCCTCTCACTCTCTCCTGTCTCTATGCACTGCTTTCTTCATGCTCTTTACAACTGTTTAGTTAACTGCATTTTGTTCAAACTTTTACTAATTCGAAACTAACGCGTTAAGCGGCTGCGTTGACTGGTGCGGCGGCACAAGTTTTTTAAATTCAAAGCCATAAATATTATGCGCTTATTGTGGTTGTTGTTGTTGTACCTTTGCTTGTGGCCGCATCGACAACGTCAATTGTTGGCTGCACTTGTTCTGTTATTGTAGTTATTGTTGTGGTTGTTGTTGCGGCTGACACTGCTTGCTGCGGCTGTGGTTTTTGTTGTTGCGGCTCAGTTTTGCTATTATCGCCATTTGTTACTACTGGTGCTGGCGGTGTTGTCGTTGTAAGCTCAACCACCGCAATAGGTTCGGCTTTAACTTCGATTGAGGTCGTCGTTGACGCTTTTGTCGCCTGCGCCGCCTGCTCAATATCCAAATCCTTCGACATGGCCAAATTACTATTATAATTATATCCACACACTTAAAAATCAATACACGATTGTCTTTTGGTTTGCATGCAAGCGGAATAATTAATTACACTGCAAATAAAGTACAACAATAACAGACACGCACGCCCACTAATACAAATTCACCGCAAGAGACAACCGAGCACCCCAAAGTGCAATGCGCAACTGATTTTAAAGTTGGCGCTTTGCTCACAGCAGAGCCACTGGCAGCAGCAGCTAACAAAAATCGCATGGGAGATGCGAGCTTTTTCTATGCTCGGCCAATACACAAATAGCATGCGAGTATAACTGCTATTCCATATGCTTGAAAAGTGTCTGCTAATTATTAACAAAATAATTGTTAAATTTTAAATGCAACTAATAGAAATTTTGCAAGCTATTGCCTAATTCAGCCTTGTTATTGTTGTTGTTTGGTTGTTGTTATTTTTGCAGGTGTGATTAGTATTCACGACACTCATGCGAGGGGCTTGTGGAGGAGGAAATTGCGCATTCCTTTAACTCTATTAAATTCATTCTGAGCTGCATTTCAATTGGAATCGTTTGTTAACTTGATATGTTTAGTGCATAATAATTGCAATTGACACACCCTCACCACATCCCCCCTTCCGCTTACATCTGCTGCCACTTACCCAGTGAGAAGAGCATGGCGAATGCTTGTTTCCTTTTAGCAGTTTTGTTTGGATATTAACACGTTCTAACAGCTGCAGTATTTAAGCAGTTATATTTCTTATTTTTATTAATATAATTTAATATATTTCGTTTATTTTCCGATTTTCAGCTGCTTTCGTTTAACTTGTTGAACAGGATTTGTTTTTCTCAACTCAGCCATATGGATGCAGCGAAAATATCTGCAAAGGCAGCGGCAGCAGCAGCGACAGCGCCGCCTCCGCATTTCCCCTTCTAAAAGCTCCGCAACAGCTTTCATTCAAAAGCTTAAAAACATTAATACCAACGCAAGCACCAATACAAACACTAGACTGGCGTAAACCACTTGTTGGACACTCATGACACACTCATTCATTTTGTTTCAGTTTCAGACTTTTTAAACTTGGCTTAAACTAGAAAAGTAATGCATTACTTACAGGTATTATTAGTATGTTAATCACAGGAATATTTAAACTTTGCCACGTTCTTTATGTATTTTTAAGCACTACGCGGCCACCGAAAAAAAAATACACAAGAACGACGCGCTGAAAGTAAACCACAACTGAGTGGAGTCAAGTAGACCACAACAAGAATGAAAGCATCGCGGCGTCGACGTCAGCGTTGGCTTTGCAATCGCGCCGTTAATATCAAAAAAGTAAACATTTTAATTACATATTGTAAAGAAAGAAAGACGCGACGAGCCAATGACCGACTATCAGTAACACGAGGAAAGTGAAGACTAGTTCAAGGTTAAACTTCCCCTAATCGAATGTGTAATCGATCTACCTCCCTACGCATAATTTACAGTTGTTATTGTTTACTCATTTGGAAAAGCGGCAATATCAAGTGTCAGCTGTGAAGGTGCGAGCAAAACAAGAAATATCGATTACATAGTGGCCAGTGTGCGCGCATCGCTAACGGCAGACTACAATAAGAATTGCACTAAAGTAAAATAAAAATTAAATTCAATCTAGCTGAAGGTTGTTTAAATGCATTTCTTAAATAAATTCATTGATTACCAGATCACTACAACGTAGCTGATTTACAATATTTAAACACAACGGTGGCAACAACGGACATCGATAACACACACAATCGAATCGCGGCAAATTGCGCATCGCTAAAAACAGACAACAAAAAGAACTGCAGTTTTATTTTAATTTTATTTCGTGCCAACTAAATGCAAAATGCTTTCCAACTTGCTTGTGACCAATCAGAAGGTCGTTCTAATAATTGGTAATTATCATGTAATTAATGAAATCCAATAAATAACTCCGTAACTCCACGTAACACAGATCAACTGAACCGCGAGCGAATTGCACTAAAGTTCATTGACAGTTTGCTGCAAGAGCAGGGCAAGGGCGAGGAGGTGAAGGTGCTGCCAATTGGCAACGAACTCAAGCACGTGGCCAACAACATCGAGACGCTGCTCAACAACGATAACAACAATTTGGCCCAAGACTCAAATACCACCTACAATGTCATATTGCCAACACTTTCCGACTTGCTCTATTATCATTCACCCGCCTACATCTTCGAGCTGATAAACAAACTGCGTCGCTCCGGGCATGTGAGCCGTGTCTTCTTGTGGGCCTCCCCCACCCTACTGCCTCATGTGGACGCCGATTACATTCTGGGTGGCTGCGAGTATCTCGCCGAACTGGTGCTACGACTGGAGACAGAGACCACGTTGTCGCTGCTATCACGCAAAGCTGGTGGCGGGGTGAGCAATAAACGATATTCGTGTCAGGTCACCAAGACGGAGTTCAATGTGACGCCGCTGACAGAACAGCAAGCGGGGCAAGCCGCCACCGCTGTCAAGCCAGAGGACACTGTCAAGGCTGCGGATCCGGGCGGCACCTTTAAAATCGAGCTGGACGAGGACGAAGTTGTGGCACGCAATGCACTCACTTTGCCATATGAGCGGTAAGTGGGAAGTCAGCTAAGCTGACTGCTATGCCCCTACACTGCTTGGCTAGGTGACTGCTATGAGGCTCACTGTTTTTGTAGCACAAATGGTTTTATATGATCCATTTTTTAGTTTATGAACCGATTTGTTTCAAACTCACAGAAAGGTTAAGCAGCACTCTGTTCTTTATATGGCTTAAATACTAAGAGTAATGTAATGTAACAATCAGATCTTTTGTATACTTACCAAGTTTAATGACCCAAGCGCTTATCAACACTGAGTTCCGAGTGTTAGCCATATATAATCTAGAGGGTCTTATTAGCTTTCTTCTTAAAACTGTGCTAACTTGCATTGTTTTCTTTACTTTCTAGCACCGGCGAAGCAGCCGAGGGTAACATTATATACACACCCGATGCAGATGATGATTTCGATGATGAGGATCCTGACGAGGATCTGCTAATCTAAAGCGTGCTCGCACTGTAAACGGCAGTACAAATTGGCCTTGGCTTTAAATATTTACATAGGTCTAAAACTAAAAACAAAAGGAAAAATTATAACAATAATAATATTAATGTTAACTCTAAGCGAGCTCAAGAAAATTTCAAAAATTCCGACCCAAAAATGAAGAAATGAAAAAGCAAATGAATTTTGTAATCTTTTTTTTTATTTTTGGTTGAATAGATTGAAAGTTATAATCTAAAATGCTATAGATACATACGATATAAGTATATGTTCAAATGTTACAATTGCATCGCATAGTTTACTTAAAGTCTAAACAAGTTTATAATACTCATAAAATTCACATATACACACAGACACAGACATTCAGATACTCTTTTTACGTTTTACAAATTCCATTTTCCTTTACTTTGTTTAAACTCATTTTACATTTATCACAACAATCTAATAAGAGAGACAAAAATTTGGATTTCAATTTGAGTTAAAGTTTTAAGTTGAAGATTTTGAGTTTTAGTGAATAAATTGTTCGGCATAGCCGAAGATTGAATGCCCTGCCCGAGGTAAATTGACTTGTTGAACTTTAATAACAAAATTTATAGTTTTTTAAATAAGTCTTTGAATGTTTTTTACAATTTACAAGAACTTTGTAGTGTCAAGAGTTTGATTATTAAATTATAGTTATTAATTGCGCTATATTTGTTAGTTTTCTAACTATTGTCAAGAGTTTTCTTTGGATATTTACAGAGCTGAGTATAAGTTTTAAAACTAAAATGGAAAAAACTTTGTAGCAAGAAAGAGTATTTAGGTTTTGACTTTGTTAACGGGCTAAAAGCCTTGGCAAGGGGCATTCAGCGTGCATTGAGCGTAATCTTGGCTAAAAGTCGGTTAAAACACAAAAACATACACGAGACTATACTGAAAAGGACGCAGCTGGGGCATGTGGTATTTACACAACAAAGTGAATAACAAAATGTGTTACACAAAAAATAACAATTGAATCCATTTAGTTGGCGGGGATTCATCATCGACGCTTGAAGAGTGCCTCAATGTCGCTCTTGGGATCAGGGGCCAGTGAACTCCAGCTGGTGTCCTGGCAAAGCGGTAGCTCTGGAAGCACAGTGTGCTCCTGCACAACACACGTTTCGCGCAGCTGGAAGAATTTGGCTATCAAACCATCGATATGTTCATTAAGTTGTGGGCCAACAAGTTGGGAGTTGGCCAAAGCCTCTTGGCGCAGCGCGAGCACATCGTCTTCGTTGTGCAGATGCTGTTGCCACTCCACGGGCAGCTCAAAGTCCTCCGGCAACGCCAAGCCAAGCCCACCGTTGTGCATACGAGCAGCTGCCTCTGTTTCCAGCGGAACTCCATTGGCATAGGCCAAAGGAGACACCAGAAACTTGAGCTGCGCATAGATGGAACTGCGTCCAATGAGTTTGGCTGTCCAGATTCCAGGTGTTAGTGGCGGTTTTAGCAGTGTCTTGGAGTGATTAATCACATCCTGCTGCGAATCCTCCACGTGCAGTTCATTAAAGTCCTGTAGTCGTCCCAGTGGATCCAACCAGAGCAGCGTCAGATTATACGAGTGGGCAGCATCGTCGCCCGATTCCTTGATTCCCTGATATGTGTAGCTGAGTAGCAGCTCGCTGCGAGGGCCTAAGAGCTTGGCAAAGTTGCGAGCTACTTGCTCCTTCTGGTCAAAGTCAGTGGAGACCTCAAAGTTGCGCAACCTCTTGCTGAAACGTGCATTCCTCGCCAGCTTGCCGTGCTGCACGGGACGCACACGTGTCTCCAGCTGCAACTGCTTGGAGTCATTGCTGCGCTGCACTGCAAAGCGCACTAGAAATCCCTTGTACTGATCCCGGTGCAGATAATGCGTCAACTCCAAGAGTTCCAATGGCTCCAGTTTAAACTGACGCGCTGAAATTCTCATCAGACTGTCGCCCACTGTGCGTGCCAGGTCGTCTCCAGTACCATGCTGATCCTCGTGATGGTAGAGCGACTGCCAGTAGCCATGAAGATTCGCGTATTCACTAGTATAGGGTCCATAGAGCCATTCCTCCAGCTGAAGCAGCACAGCCTGATTGATAATTGGCTCAAATTTGCGCGCAAAGTAGAGCGCTTTGTGCTCTGTGGCCTGAAGGCGTGGCCAATCCTCGGGCTTGAAGTCATTGGGACTGCAGCCACACCAGTCCACCACATGTTTGTACTGACACTTGCAGCCCTGTTTCCGCTTCCAGTTGGTCACATGCAGATTATTGTCTACATAGCTCTGACAGTGCTCGGTATTCCTTAGCACCGTGTGAAAGAAGGACTCTGCCGGCAGCAGCGTGTGTCGGAACAGCAGCAGCAGCTCCTGCAGCAATGTATCCAGCTTCGATGGATGCGTCACGTACTGGACAAAGGGCCGTGACAGCGCCACCCAATCACTGCCGCCGTCCACTTGAATCCCCGCGGGCAATTTGCGATCGCCAATGCGCCACATGTGCGTGTCGCACTCCACAAACGTCTTGTCCAAACCTTGTTTCTGTATGAATCTCTGCGTCTCACGTCCGTGTCCCTTGACAAAATTCCGACCTCGATTTGCGCTCAGAAAACCCATTAGTTTATCCAGTGTTTTCACAGGGAAATCACTTTCACTCAGATTGATGACAAAGTCCCATGACCAGCTGGACTCCAGTAGATCCTCCATGCACTGGAGCAGCATGGTTAGCAGCGAGGCTCCACCCCAGATTGTAGAGAAGCGTTTGCGGGCCAGGCGAATGTTGTGGAACTTTGGCTCCAGCTCGAGCAGCTGGCGGTACAGATAATCCTGGCGCTGTTCAAGGAAAATTTACACACATAAGTAACCAGTGGGAGTAGCTACAGTCGAGCGAACCGACTGTTAAACACTCTGTTATCATTGGGAAGCAATAGTTAGCATTTTAGCTAGCCACAAAGTAGCTTTTTAGCTCATTTACTGCCAGCTAAGCACGGCGAGCAATAAGACAGTGACACCTGATTCCAACTAAACCTATTTATACAGTTTACATATACTATGTAGATTGTTCCACATATTCTAATTAATCCAGCCGCATTCCCGACCTGTCTTGTGTCACTTACTCAAATGTCTGACATTTTAATTAGCACAATAAGATAAAAACGCGCTTTAATTAACAAATCCGGTGTCACTTCCCCTTAGCTGCCCGACCCACTCACCGCATCCACATGTATATAGTAGACATGTTGAGGAGCATATAGTGCTCTGATCAGGCGATGCACTTGTCTCAGAGCGCGTCCATTGAGCGTCAACAGAAATGCTATACGAACTTGTTTCTGTTGTTTTTGACCCATCGGTTGTAACTCTCCCGGCGCTGGACTGCCAGCCGCCAATTGGGCAGTGAATTCTGAAATAGATTAACTTGAGTTTTATATACACACAAGCAGAGATTACTACTCACTGGCAATTCCCGTTTCATAGATATTCATGGCATAGAAACCACCGCAGATTTCTTTGGCATTTCCCAGACATTTCATGTTACAGCTGGAATCAGGTAGTTTGGCGGAGCTGGGCGGCGCATCGAAACCACAGAAGCACTCGCGTGCATACTGTACACCCGCATAGGGATAGCCCGACTGTAGGCAGAGTTCGATGCAGGCGCTGGGGGAATTGGAAGTCTTGTAGCTGGTAAAATAGCCGCCTAGCAGACGAGAATCCTTCTCGTCCCGATAGCAACCGAGCGCGACATTGGCCGTATGATTGCCAGCGGGGCAGCTACTTTGCAGCTTGGTGGCATAGAAGCGTCCAGCTTGGATGGCACAGGCAATTCGCGCGATATGTTCACGGCAGTCTTTAGTCTTGGCACGTTGTAGTGCCGATATTGCTTCCTTGGCTTGGATATCACATGTGGGCTCGAAGCCCAGTTGTTGTGCCGTTATGGCTGGCGCTGTCTTGCTACTTGGCGCCTGGACAGAATTCGCTGCTGACGGAGGCACTGGCTCCGGTTCGTGGACATCGCGTTGCGGCCGCAATGCAACCGCCGTCAAATCAATGTCAAGCGACTTGTAGGCCAGAAACAGCTGGATGCCGATGATGAATAGTAGTATAATGAAAAACGAGCGATAACGGCGCATCCAGCGCACGGAAATCAATGATTGTTGATGCTCCATCGGAGGCAGCAGCTGCGTCAAGGATTTGTGCACGTTTTTTATTGCTTTCGCTGCTCCGTGTGCTTTGGCTTATAGCTTCTGTTGCTCTATCGATGCGATGCAGTGGCATGTCCAGCGTTTATATTATTGCTTTGTTAGCGTTAAACGTAAATGGCATTAATTCTATTTACAACTGCCTAATTTAACAGCATTTCACTCCAAACACTCCCGCATTGCACTACGAATTAGTGCAGGCAAATCTGTTGATTACCACATCGAATATTTATCGACTACATGCATTTCTTCTATCATTCCACAATCATCGATTCACTTCACCCAAACATGGATTGCCGATAGGCGCGAGTTTTAAAAATTCTTAAGCTTTGGCTTATTAAAGTTATTGGCCCGTACGTAAATTTGCGTGTATTATAACAGTGCAAAATGTTCTTGTATCTTAAAATAATTTAGACGCTCAATACTGAAAGATATTGTCGGCACCGCAAGGCTCCAATTTCGTAGCGGTAGCTTCCTATTAAAATATGAACAATGTTAAAATTACAATTATTTATAATATAACAAAAGCTAAACAATATGTATGTATGTGTACATGAAAGAGAGTAAACTGAAATAGTTTTCAGCGATCAGCTGTGTATTACAACAGGTATCGATGCTTTTTCATGACAACATCGATGCTTTCGACAAATCGACAACAGCTGACTGGAACCATTGTGATTTTAATCGTCAACACAATATTTATAATAAATAATTTAAGTAACTTTCACAAGCTGCCTGAACGTTATAAGATTTATTACCGCAGCTCTGCAAACTACAGAGTTGTGCCCTTTTTGCCTAGCAAGTGTTAATTGCGTACTAAAGAAATTCCAAGATGGTTGATCCGAACCGCAAAATAAACCGACTCCCCGAAAAAGATGTTAATTTTCTGGAGGAATGCGAAGCAGAGTTTGCCTCGCGCTACACGACAGACGATGTAGACTTCATGGCGCATTGTGCTAAAGCTGAGCCAGAGCCGCCGCTGGTGGATAACTGGATGAGTGGTGGCGGCGGTGGAGGAGGAGGTGGTGGTGGTGGTGGCAAAGGAAGAGGCGGGAGTCCATACAATCGCTATAATGGCGGACATCGCAGAGGCGGCGGCGATCGCGGCTGGGGAAGGCGTGGTGGTGGAGGAGGTGGCGGTGGCGGTGGTGGTTACCAAGTAGATCGCTTTAGAGGTAAGCCAAGTAAAGTCTTTCAAGAACATTTTAACTGAAAATTAATTTTGCAGATAACCGCCGATATAGACATGAGGAATTTCCACGTCGTGAGCGTGGCCCTGCCTCCGATGAGCGGCCCTATGAGCGCCGACCACGTCCAGAGACGCAGCAGCAGCGTGGTCCACCCATGAATGTGAGGCGAGACTATGGCAACTTTGTGCCTGCCTCCAGGGATTAGAGATTAACAAATTTGCATGTTTCACACGATAGATATATAATATATTGATTGATATTTGTATGTTCAAGGACGTAATGGTGGAGACTGTAAACTTATTAACTAAATGATGCATCCTACTCGTAAGGTTAGTCCTGATCCGTCTAATTCTAGACAGCGGACTCGGAGAGATCCTCCTTCGGTTTTTTTTCCGCGGACGCCGTCGCTGCCGAGGACATGCCCACGCCCATGGCGTTAAAGAGATTCGATACGGGTCCTGCCCCACCCATCTGTGACTTGTAGCTGTCCATCATGTTGCGTAGCGTGTTCACATTTATGTTGATGGGCTCGAAATCTTCAATGTCGTCGAAATCATCCTCGGCAGCACTGCGCGAAGTCGTGGGATTGCCACTGCTGCCATGGAAGGATTTGCCCACATTGGTCTGTGCCAATTCCCGATCCATTTGCTCCATGTACGCCTTGATATTCCGATCAAAGCGATAGTTGTGCTCGGCAGCGCCGCTGGCATTAGACAAAGCATCGAAATTACGTTCTAAATCCTCCTCATCGGCATAGTCACTCATCTCAGAAGTGGAATCCCAGTTGTCCTCCGGTATCACAAAGTCCAGGAAGTTGCGCACATGTGTGCTGTCCTGCTCTTCGGATTGTATAAGTGAATTCCGCTGACAGGCCTTACGCATTGAGGGATTCTTCTTGACCTTCGAGCTGGTTGAACTGGGCGGAGCAGCTGCAGCATCGTCTTCATCGACGTCAGAGTCTAGGGCGGCGCCAGCTTCGGCGTGTGTCTCGATGCCCTCAAAGTTGGACTGTCTGTCCAGAAATTGAGACAGCTGCTTGGTAAACTCTGCCGCGTTGACATCTCCATTGGGATTGTAAAGCTTTTGGGGACCATAGCGTTGCTGCAGCATGTCATCCAACTCCTCGGCGCTTATGTTCAGCCAATCATCCGCATCACTGGGCAACAGATTGTTCTCCTCATCCCGTAGCTGCTCCGCCGCCGCATTACCCTCGCCCGTGTGCAGCAGCAGCTCCACTATCTCTGCTCCAACCAACGGAGCAGTTCGAAAACGTTGCTGGTTCCCATGGAAATACTCCCGGGCGGTGGCCAGCAGACGCATGTACTCGGCACTGCCCTCGACGTTGCCGCGGAAGTATCCTTTCTGCTGTAGACTGTGCAGATAGGCACGCCAAGCTGGTGACTGCTCCTCCGCATCTGCTTGCTTAGCCTGACTGGCCAGTATTTCCAGGCCACTGGCCAACTTAACGCCCAACAGCTGCTCCTTGTAGCCCTCAGGATTGGAGACGGCATCAGTTAGCTTCCAGCCCAGACGACGCTCGGGAGTATACTGACTATGCATCATCATGGCGTAGAGACAACGTGTGAATGCCACATTTGTGCGTATCCTCGTCGACTCCGGAGGAAAGTAGCGCATGCTCCTAAGTGCCTTGTTGTCCAGGGAGTCTCGCTCACAGAAGGCACGCACCGCCGAAGCCACCAGCGCTGGACGCTGCTTCAGCAGCTGTGCTGCATTCTGTGGCAGCTCCACGATCTGTCGGTGGATGGAACCGTGTCTCTGCGCTGCCTGGAACTCACGTAATCTCGCATCAATGCAGGCCTGCATCTCCTGGGAGCAGCGATAGAGCGTGGGATTAAGACGTATGCGGTGCACAGCCGTGGACATGGGCAGCACCTGGCTGCGACTTGTGTTAGTGGAGTTCTGGATCAACTGCAGCTGTCCATTGACTATATAGACGCGTTGTTCACAGGTCTCGGGACTAGCCCAATCGGGCAGTACATCCGCGGCTTCAATGAGCAGAAATTCACCATCTGCATCACACACACGCGCTATGCAATCCTCTCGAGCGCGGGTCAGTTCACCCAGTACATAGACTATAAACCATTCATCGCCAATGTTGTCGCCGTAATGCGTGACACCGTGTAAATGAGACGGAAGTGGGACTGTGAAGGGAATCGGCTATTAAAGACTCTTTAGCAACCATAGTACTGCACTTACCTTCTTCCTCCTTTTCATCTCCGTCCTTGTGATCCTCTTCGTTGAGCAGTCGCTCCTCCTCGCTGCCCGTGCGAACCTGCAACTGAAACTGATCCTTATGCCATATATAAGAGCGTTCTGCGACCTTCTTTTCTACAAGTGCCATGCAGTCCACTCGTATTTGTTCCAACTCCTGACGCAGTTGCTCTTCGCTGCGATCGGGTTGCTCGGCTAGCTTGGGAAATATGTAATACTCAACGTAGTCATCCTCGCGTACAAATTCTAAATTGGCACCTGGCAGTTTACTCATCTTACGCTTCCCTTTGTTGTCTGCTTCTTTGTTTTGCTTTTTTTTCTTTTTGTTTTGTTTTGTTTGGTCGTGACTCAGACTCTCTCGAGGGCACAACGTGTATGTCCTTTTCTCATTAAATTGTCTCACGACAGAAATAGCAAAACTGTTGTTTGCAAAAATAGACCTACAAATGGCACTGTTTATGGCTGTAACAACTATTTTTAAATCAATTCTCATTTATTATTTGCAAAAAAAAACTACTGAGCTGTTGCTGTTGCCAATCTTAGCGTAATCGGCCGTCTCACACTAACGATAAATATTTAATCGAAATCGTTGGGCTCTAGCGCATTCGGACAATTATCGGCCGACCTCCACTAACGACGTTTAAACGATTAATCTAATTTGAATTTTCCAAAGGGATAAGAGACCATTTTATTGCATTGAAATGTTACAGAATTTTAAATGATTAATTATTAAGTCTATATGTATTAAATATGTATGTAAATGCTTGTTGAGCTTCTTATTTTAATATTTCAGTTAAAATATGAATATATCAATAGAAATACTCATACTTCTGGGCATGCTGTAGCATCACCTCCATGGATTTCTTACCCTGCAGGACACCATTGCGCTCCATGTAGTTCCAAATGGAAGCCATGAATACACAAAACAATATGACGCCAAACACAATGAACTTGAGCAATAAATAGATGGTTTTAAGTCCCACAGGCGCCGTAAACTCCACCAGTAGCACGAGCAGCACAAAGAGTACAGTGGCAGCACTATAATATAATAAGCGGTCCGTATTTAATTGCAACAGGGAAGCATCGCAGAGGGCCAGGGCCTCGTTGAGAGCTGCAGTCCGAGCAGCGGGCCCGGCCAGGCAAAAGTTGTTATCCTCCATTGTGGAAGCAGCTGGTAGCATATCTTCGACAATGGCATCTCCAGCTCCGAGCTTGCACTCCACTTGCTCGGGATCCACTACTGGAGCTTCGCCAGCTGCGGGCAAGCTGGTTAGCCTAAGCTTGGCCAGCACAGCTTCATGATCTGAATAGCTGAATTTCTGGCCAGGTACACGCTCTGGAAAAGGCAGTTTATAATCCACAATCTCAGCATTGATATGATCTGCACCGCGCACAAAGATATGATCGATGCGTATGCCAAGAGGATTCTTGGCCAGCGCTCGTTTGGATGTATAAGAGTTCCGCCCACATTCGTTGGTCCGTATGGTGTCCGAGCAGCAGCTGTCTTTCATTTTGGATGTGTACAGGAGCACCTTGTAGGAAATATCCTGTGGCTGTGTATTCAGATCTCCGGCCAGAATCTGAAGCACAGAATTTCCGCGCGTTGCCTCTATAAACTGGGCTGTGTCAAAAGCTTGGATCACCCGATGCGTCTTATACTCATCGTTGTCATTGTCATACTCTGCATGCAGATGTGCATTATATAAATGAACAATATGATCACCGAATAGTATGCGACAGAGTCCAACTCCTTTGCCGCCGAACCAGTCGGCGTGCTGGATGCGATGGAAGTAACCGTTGACGGACCAGGCGTGGAACAGAGTGCCAAGTATGGGGTACTTGGATAGCACCAGCAGTCCGGCGCCCATTACGCCACTATGAAAGTAGTGGGAATAGGGCAGCACACTGGCTGTGCCCTGCTGCAGTTGCTCGCTGTCTTTCTGAGACCAGACTTCCTGTAGGGACACAATGTCAAATTCGCCACTGTTTAGCTCCTTGCATATTGCGTCTATACGTGGCGCGCGGTCACTAGAAACAAGCGGTATGCCCCTGTAATTTCAAATAGTTTTTTTCAGCCAAACGAAAGTCAAGGTTAATTAGTTTTTTGCAGCTGACCAAATTGGTAAAAAGCACCGCACATACCATATATTTAACGTAAGAATTTTCAACTCCAGCAGCAGCATTGTGTTATGTTTGGTGTTTCTCCTGTTTCTGATAGCTTCATTTGCTGTGTGTGAGTGAGTGTAGCGTCGATAAGATTAAAACATTTTGTCTGGCTGCAACAATACGGCACTTGCAAGTGTTAGTTAAGCGCATTTTGCGGCTCACTTGAAGTTGGCTGCGCTCAATTTGACCCGCGTGAAGTTGGTCTCGCAGTTAATTTTGCGCAAAGTTGAGCGCCGTTAAGTTGGCTGCGAAAACTGTTTGATCCCATAAACAACAAGAGAAGCACATGAAACGAGTGAAACTATTTAAATTTATTTCGAATTTGAAGTAATTTTATTTAATCATGGCACGTACGGAGTTGGAGTCAAAGAAGCAAAAGCGTAAAGCTAAGAAACGCAAACATACGAGCAGTGACGACGAGGTGGCCAACAAAAGTTTAATTGTGGATCAACAGCCAGAGCAAACAGAATCGCAGGTGGAGGAGGGACAAGTGCCCCGCAAAGGTAAAAATAAAATAAGTAATATAAAACATAGTATATAATATTCAATGTGTGCTCATCAACAGACAAAGCGTCAAAGCGCAAGCAACAGCAAGATATCAGTGCTGTTAAAGAGAAGCGCAGTAAACAAACAAACGAGAGCAAAGACGATGACGAAGAAGACAACGAGGAACATGGTGAAGGAGAGGACTTGCCAACGGCAGAGCAGCTGGAGGAGGCTGCAAAACCAGAGAATGCCAATGCAATTGTAACGGTACGTCAAAAGAAGAAGCAGAAACATTTGAAGCGTCTCGAGGCACAAAAGGATCAAAGTGCCGACAAAGAAGCCAAACGGAATGAGGAGTACCTCAAAAAGTGGCAGGACAATCGCAAAGAATGGAAATTCGAGAAATTGCGACAAATTTCAATACAACAAACCGCCTTTGATGAGCAAAAACTATCCGAAGATGTTTGGGCCATTGCACTGGCGTATCTGGCTAGCTCCAAGGGGGCGGCAAAGACAATGCTGACCAAACTGGCTGAGGATGTTATACAGGAGTTGGATAAACAGTGTGACCAGCTCGGCGAAGATTCGGAGCGTAAAACAGTTGTGGAATCCGTGAGATATCAGCGTGCTCGAAATCTGCTGCAGAGCTTCGACTGAGCGAATTAGTTATGTAGTTTGAATTATGAGCAGCAGGCAAAAATGCGTTCTTGTTAATGTTTAGTGTTTAATACAGAAAAGTGAGTTAAATATATATTTACAAAACAGAAGAAAAAAAATAGTTTAAATGACAATGCGCTGCTGCTGCTTGTGGAACTCAAGTGTCATAGTGCGTGTCATAGCAGTGAGCTTTTAGGCTTCTGTAGTTAAACGACTCCGATTTCAAATAAAATAAACGAAGTTAAGTCAATTTTCTGGTTATATTTACAAATCAACATAGGCTAACAACTTGTCCAAATAATCAATGCGCTGTTTGAGCAGTTGCTGATGTTCCTCCTTGTGCTCCTCCAGCTTCTCGAGCATGAAATGCTGCATGAACAAACGAATGCTTTGCTTAAACTGCTGCAGTTTCGAGTTTTTGGCAATGCGCTCGAAGGCCTGATAAACCTGGCTCTCATCGCCAGCGAGCAGCAGACGCAGCATAATCTCGCGCATGAAATAGAAGCTCAACTTGTGCAGCTGCATAAAGTCGACCACCTTCAGAACGGACAACTGCAGACCAGCCGATAGAATCAGCTGCTGCAGAAAGCTGGCCAGATTACGGATTTGTGGCTTGGACAGGGACTCGATGTCGTTAATGCGATCCCAGCTGGCAAACTGGAAAGCCAACTGGAACTTGCGATTGTACTGACAGAACTTGAGAGCCAAGTGGGCATAGTAAGGATTTCCCTTGCGCTCGTTCAGGGCACAATGAATGATGACGTAGGCCACAGTTCGCTGATCTTTGAGCGACAAGTGCAGGATCTTCTCAAAGGCATCGACATAATCAGCGGCGCCCATGATAATGCAAAAGATGTTTCTACGCTCTGCTGTGTTCATGTGCTGCTGCTTCGCGAGCTCTAACAGTTTGGCCGAGTAGCCCTGTGTCGCTGCACCTGCTCGTTGTTGTTCCTGAGTAGACTGGGCAGCACCCATCTCTGCCAGATTACCTGTCCATGCGGAGCCCACAATCCACCATTTGCCCAGCTTATCAGCACGCAGCAAATCGTCCAGCGTTATGTTCAAGGTGACCACATAACGTTCATTCCTTAACATGCCCTTTAGACGCTTGCGAAGAGTCTCCGCTAGCTCTGGATCGTATTGGGGCAGCTTGGTCGTGTTATTGTTCTTCACAGCATTCAGTGTGTCCACCATGAAGCGCAGGCGAGGATTCTCCTTAAGTTCCAAGGGAGCAGCAGCAATTTGGGTTTGTACATTCTGCATCATGTTCTTAAAGGCCAAAGGATCATCCTTGCGCAGTCGGAAGCCCACGTTCTGGAAGATTAACAGCAGACACTCCACAGTCTTCTCACACAAGTTGCCTGCGAGGCGAGCAATCAGCTCCAGCAGCAGTCGCTGCTCATAGATCTTAAAGATGTACATGTAGCAAAGCAGCAGGATTAGATTATTCAAACGCTTGTCCTCGATGTCAAGAGTATCGATTTGCTGTAGATGCCCGTCGAATTGTTCCACAAAGGTTTGAAGGAAATGTGCACCGATTTCGCTGCCAATGTGCGCATGCAAATAGGCTAACAGCACCATGTGCTCCTGCACCATGCGCTCGTTGGAGCGGGTTTTTCCAAGCAGCGCTTCTTGCAGCAGCTTGGTGAGTGTTTCGTTCATGTTGTGTCTGGAGTTGTTCATGTAGAGCGTCTCTATGCCACTGGAAATCTTGTGCAGATTCGCCTCAGAGAGACGATTGAGTAATCCTTTGCACTGCTTTTGTAATCTGGCCATTTGCTCTGCCTGCTTGGCTGAGGTATTTGCTCCAGCTGCGAGCAGAGCACGCTGGTGTGGTGGTATGTACTTCTGACCGGTGGTTTTAGAAGGCTGCTCCTCTTCATCCTCCTCCTGATCTTCTACTATGTTACCGTCCTCATCGCGTTTGCGTCCATAGATGTCTTCCTTGACTAAAAGATAAGAAATAGTTAACCGATCTCGATCCTCTCCTGAACTCAAAACTTACACTTTGACTTCTTTGCCTTTGGCTCAGTTTCAATGTCTTCCTCCTCCTCCTCTTCTTCGTCCTCCTTGTCTCCCATGCTGCTGCCCTCATCCTCATCTTCCTCCAACTCACTCTCTGCTGCTGCGTCGCCCGTTGGCTCATCCTCCTCTTCACTCCACATGCCAGCCTCCTCTCTCTCCTGCTGCTCCTTGAATTCCTTTTTCCTGCGCTGCTTTTCCTCCCACTTTTGTTTCTCCTCCTCGTCGTCCAGCACAAAGTCAAGCAGATAGTCCAAGCCATCGTTAAACATCTTGCGCACCAGCCGATTCTTGTCCTTGGACTTGTTTAACTTCAGTTTCTTTTCCAATTTCGCAATTTCCTTGTCCTCCTCCTCGTTCTCGATTTTCAGCTGCTTCATGCGCTGCTTGCGGGACTTGGTTAGCAGTTCTTTCTGCTGCCGTAGCTCACGCTTGCGTGCTGCCATCTCATCCACTCGCTGTATTCCTGCGTGCTTTGCTGGCTTGGTCTGCTTGCCTAGCGGCTCGAATGTTTTTACCTTGTGACCTGGTGGGAGACGAGCATCGACTTCTGCATCACTGAAATCGGAAGCAATGGATTCATCGTCATCGTCAGCCACGACTCCTGCCAACAGCTCCTCTGGTGGTATGTCCTCTGGATTAACGTTGAGTTTCTTTGACTTTTTCTTTTTATTTTTTCCTTGGTTGTTCGCTGCCAAAGCAGCTGCAGCGGCTTCAGCTACGCGCTGTGCTCCATCGGTTTTGCCCGCATGGTAGATCCTTTTGTTGTTCTTCTTTGTTTCCACCTTGAGCTTGCGCTGCTCCTTACGGGTTAGCGGTTTTGCCGCCTTCTTTTTCACTTTCACCATGTCAACAAATAAAATATAAGTTAACTATTTAAACTTTGTTTTGGAAGTGTTGCCAAATCTACCGAGTGCAACACGTGTATGGGATTTTTTAGTGCGTTCCTCTCGGAGAGTTGTGGAGAAACAGCTGTTGGAGTTTAGGAGCTCAACTAAAGTTATTATTTGTTGTTTCGTGTATAAACAATTCACTGGTAAGTGGACTGTGTTTTGAGTTTAACGAGGCCAACAGATTTTATATAAAATTGACTTATAATTCTGTTTTGCTAGTATTGTTAAATCAGCTGGGCACAACATGTGCGTGGTATTTATTAGTGCATTTCTTTCCTGGAGTTTAGATAAACAGCTGATTTAAGTTTTATAACTCGATTGCTGTTTTCATTTGTTATTTTGTATAAAATATTTAATAAGATATGTCCACGCGCTGGTATCCAATTTATCAACGCGGAAATCCGCAATTGCGTGTCTTTCTGCCCAATTTTTGGATGAAACTAGTGCGACCCACGGAGGAGCAGCCGGCAAATGTTGTCACATTTTCGGTGTCCACGGAAATGACCAAATACGATGTGAAAAACTATTTGGAAAAGATTTATAAAATTCCCGTTGTAGATGTGCGCACCCGCATTGCACTTGGAGAAACAAAAAGGGATCAAAGCTACGGCTATGTCACCAAGAAGGATGACGTTAAGTACGCTTATGTAACCATGGTATCAGCTAAGTGAAGCATTTGTGGTATGTTGACTATAAAAACTTGTATTTGCAGCCCAAAACCGAAGCATTTACTTTTCCGGATCTGTTTGCCAACAAAGCAGAAAAGCAAGAGAAAGAGGAGAAGTCTATGGATGAGTCGAAGAATGGCTTCCGCAAGTTTCTGGATCGCAACAAGAAAAGACCCGGCACACCGGGCTGGTACTCTATTTAGAGCTTAAGTTGTACAAAGATTTGTAGTTTAAGTTTCTTTGCAAACAATTAATAACATTTATTCTGTGAAATAAAACATCCGAAATGAACTTAAAGCTTTGCTCCAATCTCTGAATGCCTTTAGGCTGGATTATTCATTTCTTAGGACTTGGCATTTTTCACCGCTGTGGCGACCCAGGCACGAATCTTGTCCTCATCCTGTAGTCCCACCATACGCTGCACCTCCTTGCCATTCTGCATGATCATGAGTACGGGCACGGCGCCAACATCGTAGTCCAGGGCCAATTCGCTGTGCTCGTCGATGTCAACTTTAGCCAGCTTAATGGAACCCTGTTGTTCACCCACAATGCTTTCAATGCGTGGTGTCAGGAGCTTGCAGGGATTGCACCAACTAAACAAATAGAGGGAATGAATAAATAGTTTCCTAGCAAGTTTTTCTTCTCACGTTGCAAAAAAGTCCACAATCACGGGCTCCTGGCTTTTCTTCACCTTCTTGTCAAACTCCTCGGGACTCTGGACTTTGAAGATTTCCCTCCGCTGCGCGGTCACGGAGAATGCACGCTGATTACAGCGCACCTGGCGCGTTATGAGATTAACAAGTTGTCTTTGCATTTTAAAAATTGAATAACAACAAATTAGTTACGAGAGTTTACAATGACAGCTGAGCTGACGGCGCTGCTAAAAGTGTCAGTGTTACCAGCTCAGAACGAAACAGCTGTATTATCTGTGTGACCGAAGATCAGTAAAAAAAAATAACAAATTTTTGTTACTGCCGAGGCAAAGCAGCCATTTAAAAAGTGCCAATTAGTTTTTTTTAGGGTTGCGGACAATAATAATAAATACAATTTTAATAGTCAGATGCACAAAAATCTTTAGTGTACAGTCAAAGTGTTGCATCCATTGGCGAAAGTTCTAGACAAAAAATACCAAAAAAAAAGTGTCTTTCGAAAAATACCAGCGTACACACACACATACATAGAAACGCTGTAACACGTACTCGCGTCGAGCATAAAAAATTTGTAATATCAAAAATAGAAAAGGTTTGCAATTGATTGTTGTCACCAAATTCAAATTGTATAGTGTTAGTTTTGCTGCGCTAATTAGACAAAACATCGTGTGAATCGAATTAAACGTGCGGGTTCTTGAGTTTTGATTATATACAGTGGCAATTAAAAGTGCGCCGCTTTAACTGCGCAAATGGCACATTGCCATAGAAAAGTGGACGACGACGAAAATTAGAGGGACGAACCAATTTGAGCAGAGACGCGAGCAGCGACGCAAGCAGCAAGGCGAGGGTCAAACTACAGCTGAAAAATGGACGATCTGTCGCAGGGCGACATTTGTCGTGTCTGCCGCTGCGAAGCGGTCCCAGATCGTCCGCTGTTTCATCCCTGCATCTGCACGGGCAGCATCAAGTTTATACACCAGGACTGCCTGATGCAATGGATGCGCTACTCGCACAAGGAATACTGCGAACTCTGCGGACACCGCTTCAGCTTTCAGCCCATCTATGCGCCCGACATGCCGCGTGTTCTGCCCCTCCGCGATGTCCTCATGGGTTTGATGTCCGCCGTGATGGAGGGTGCTCGCTGTTGGCTCCACTACTCCCTGGTTGGCATGGCCTGGTTTGGTGTCGTCCCGCTGTCGGCATATCGTACCTATCGCTATCTCTTTCGCGCCAGTTCCTTTGACATGATTCTCTCGCTGCCATTCGATATATTTTCAATGGAGAATCTAGCGGCGGATGCTTTCCGTGGTGGCTTTGTAGTTACCTGCACGCTGTTGTCGTTCATTGGTCTGGTCTGGCTACGTGAGCAAATCCTGCATGGTGGTGGTCCCGATTGGCTAGAACGTGATGATGTACCGGTTGCCGCAGCTGCAGCACCAGCGGCTGCACCAGCTGCTGCGCCTGCTGCAGCGCCTGCGCCGGCAGCGGAAGCAGCTCCGGCAGCTGCGCCACAAGATGACAACAACAATGGTGATCCGCCGCAGGAGGTGCCCGTCAACAATGCCGAGCCAGCGGTGGCCAATGTGGCGGACAATGATGAACAGAACTGGAATCCCATGGAGTGGGACCGTGCCGCCGAGGAGCTAACCTGGGAGCGTCTCCTTGGCTTGGATGGCTCCTTGGTTTTTCTGGAGCACGTATTCTGGATTATCTCACTGAATACCATGTTCATCTTCACCTTCGCCTTTTGTCCCTACTGTGTGGGTAACTTTATACTAAGCTCCATGGATCTGCTGCAGCCGGAGAAGCCATTGCTCCACTTTCATGGCTTGATCACGACGCTTTTTGGCTACTGCTGCATTGGCCTGACGCTGGTGGTACTCCATTTCCTCGCACGCATCTTTCGGCTGCGTCGCATCTGCTGGTTCATTGGACTCTGCTATATTGTGGTGAAGGTATCGCTGCTCTCCGTCGTGGAAATTGGCGTGCTGCCTCTGATCTCCGGCTGGTGGCTAGATATTTGCTCATTGCCGCTGCTCGATGCCAGCCTGAAGGATCGCAAGGCTAGCTTCAAGGCAGCACCGGGAACATCACTCTTTGTCCACTGGATGTTTGGCATGGTCTATGTTTACTATTTCGCTGCGTTCATCTCGCTGCTGCGTGAGGTACTGCGTCCTGGTGTCCTGTGGATCTTTCGCAATGTCAACGATCCGGATTTCAGTCCCATACAGGAAATGATTCATGTGCCCATTGTGCGTCATGTGCGTCGTTTAGTCGCCTCTGCCATGATCTTTGGCTTCGCTGTGCTGCTCATGCTCTGGCTGCCCATACGCATACTCCAGGTGATCTGGCCCAACTTCTTGCCGTACGCTTTAAGCGGCGACTCCGAGGTGAACGACTTGAGTCTGCAGCTGCTGTTGCTACAGGTAAGTAGCTTTGCTTTGTGAGGGAGCTAAGGATTAATCAATTTTCATTATAGATTGTTCTCCCTGGTTTCTTTGAGCAAACCCAGACACGCATCTGGCTGAAGGGTTTGCTGCGTATCTGGTGCACTGCTGTGGCCTGGCTGCTGGGCATACGCAGCTACTTGCTGCCCGCTCCGGAGCCTCCTGCGGAGGAGGCTGCCGAGCCAGCGGTAGCGCCCGCTGCGGAAGCCGGAGAAGATGGAGAGGCCGCTCCTGTCGATGCCGCTCAAGCACCGCCAGCTCCACCGCCTCCGCCACCACCGCCAGAGCCCGCACCTGCACCACCGCCACGCAATTTAGCTGCTGCCCATCAGGCAATCATGCAGCGGGAACTACCCGTGGGATTCCAGCCCTACGAACGGCCATCCTTCTTTGCGCTGCGCCTTTGCGCGCTGCTCTCGATGATGTGTCTATCAATTGTCTGTGCAGCTATGCTCATGCTCACTGTGCCCGTCTACATTGGACGACGTCTGATGATGCTCTGGACGGGACAGCCGGTTGAGAAGGCAGCAGCCGCCATGGCTGGTGAAGTTGTTGCCGCCGGTGCCGCTGGAGCTGCTGGTGCTGCTGGCGCTGCTGGTGCCGCAGCTGCCGCTGCAGCAGATCCCGAGGTGGCGCGCAAGAATGAACGCCTGCTGCGCCCTCATGAGCTCTACACCGCGGAAATTGGTGGCTATCTTTGCTGGATTGTCTCCCGGGGCATTGCAGTCGTGGTCACCCTTCTTCCTCAAGGACGTGCGGCGATTGTCAACAAACTGAAGCACTGGGCACGTGTTGCCCTACAGTATGCCCTGCCAGTGCTGACACTTCTGGGCATATTTGTGCTGGTGCCACTGCTCTTTGGCCTGCTGCTGGAGCAGGTGGTGGTGATACCGCTGCGTGTGCCTATCAGAAACACGCCCATACATTTTTTGTGGCAGGATTGGGCACTGGGAGTGCTCTACACCAAAATAGCCATTGCCCTGACGCTTATGGGTCCGGACTGGCATCTGAAACGGGCACTGGAACGCGCCTATACGGATGGACTGCGGGATTTCGATCTGAAGTTTGTTATGCGGGATCTGGCCGTGCCTGTGGTGACCACCTTTGGCCTGGCTCTGGCCATACCCTATGTCATTGGCCACTCCATTTTGCCGCTTTTCTTTGCTGGAGCCGAGGATCGTCGCTTCCTCGCGCGCATCATCTATCCGTTTAGTTTTATGCTCGTCTTTAGCGTCTGCTTTGTGCTCTTTCAAATCAAGCAGCTCAAGAAACTCTACTTGTCCATTAAGGTGGACAAGTATTTGGTTGGCCAGCGACTGGTCAATTATGAGCATCGCAAGAAACAGCAGGCACAGCAGGCAGCAGCTGCTCAGGAGCTGCGGGCACGCCAAGAAGCAGCCGCCGAAGAGGCACAGCAGCGGCCAGAGGATCCAGCAGCAGGGGCGCAACAAGTTGAGCCCGAACTGGATCCCGATCCCTTGATTAATCTAGCTGAACAGGCAGCGTTGCATGCGCGACGGCGGCGTGGACAATTACCACGCGCACTGATCATGGATGCCAATGAGGAGCTGCTCTAGGGTTACGTCTACTTTATGTGCATGTTTGTAATGGAGTCCCTGCTCTTATATCTCTGTTTAACTCATCTGCTTCATCTACACACGTACACGCACATGCCCACACACACGCACACGCACATACTCGCTCTCACATACCTTCAACCAGATCTAGCAACAGGGATACAACCGCAGGACACTTAAGTAGGTAAAGCAGCCCCCCGATCCACAAAAAAAAGTAATCCAAAATAATTTTGGATGCGCTTAAAATTTTCAAGTTGAAATCAACTTTCGTTTTCTTGCTTTTAGTTTATTTTTCTCTTTTTTATACGTTAGCCACAATTGTTTGTTATAAATTGCTCCTGACCCGCCCCTACACCCCCTCCACACCCCCCCCTTACACTGTACGATACTTTAAGCCAAGTCGGATATAGCCAAATTAAATATATATATAAAATATATTCCGAAATTCACTTGCAACTTTTGCGTTGCTTTGTAAAAAGTAAAAACAAAAAACAAAAAACTAAAAATATAGAGAAAGCAAATAATCTTAAAAGAATTCAGATTTCATCAGATATATCTATATATATATTAATATATATGTGACGGCGTTTAATTACTCTCACTACAGAAAGACAAGAACACACCCACACACATATGTATCGACACAGAGATTACCTTGTATTAGAATCTGAACAAAAGAAAAAATAAGATAAAGTCGCGACTTATCGTTTGCTAATTCTCCCGATAATTCACCATTATAATAATTATAATAATAAATATAGAAGGAACTTGGTAAATGTGGTGAAAACTTTTGAGTAGCTTTACGAACTTGTAAAAATTATATATGTATGTATACATTTAATTATAAATGGTATAATAAATTAATAAATAAACTTAACTTTAAACTTTTCCCACTCCTGAATTCCTAATGTCCCCAAAAAGTAAGGTATAAAAACCCTTTTCAAGAAAGAAATGGGCGAAAACAAAGAAAACGAAAGTTATTTTTAAGTAATGCGACTTGTAAACTACCCTAAATATTTATAATTTAATTTTTAATTTCTTTTTTAGCTATTAATAAGAGTGTTTCAAAATTAAAAATAGGAAAATGGTAAGTGTGATAAGTTTTTAATTATATTATAAAGATATCTAGGGATAACCTTCTAGCTCTTGTCTTTGAGTATATAAATGTAGCAAGGGGAAATCTGATAGATCGATAGTGATTACTTGCTCAATGTTCATCGTTGGGCTTAAATGGGTAGAAAGCTGACATTACCTTATGAAATATTTAAAAAACGTGTGTTTAAAGCCAAATGTATATTTTTAAAAAGTTCTTCGTTTATTTGTTAGTCGCAATACCCGCTATAGTTTAGTGTATTCTTGCGTAACGCACTGAAATTAAATTAAGTGTGCAGGGTTATATTTTTCGCACTGAACCTTGACCCTGATTGCTATTCGCTTATTTTTTGGGGCGTCACTTGGGCTAATTCTGTCACTTGCGGCCAAATTAATTTTCTGAGAAAGTGTCCCAAAAACGTGGCCAGACAGCTAACAAGAAGAAGAAGAAGTGGTAGAGACTGTGGTGCAACGTCAACTCCTGCTTCATTCAAGCCACAAAACGTTGAGTCTTAAACCAATTTGCAAAACCAGAGGCTACTTAATTAAATGCCCATTACGTAAATTCAGCCAACTTCTTGAGTATGCTGACCAACATGCTTTGAGTGTGGTCGGGACAACGACAAGTGCAAGTGCATCCAGCTGTGTGCTGGTTATATCATCCATCCATCCATCCTGCACCACCAACATTATACCCACCATTAGCCCCCGACACCGGCTGCATTATATCGATAGAATGCAGTTGGCACCACAGGAGTCAGGAGCCAGCAGCCAGAAGCTAGAACATTCATAGCTCAAACAGAGCGTTAAACTAGTGTAAAATGGCAGCAGTCAAGTGAACAGGGCTGCTAGAAACCCTGCAGCTAGCTAGTCTTTAAAGTTATACACTTAGTAAGTGTCAAAGTCCAGTCCCAATAATTGTACACCGACTTAGGCGACCCGTTCAGCTTTTTCATGGCTGGTTCTGCAAATATGCACAGAGATTTCCACAGCTTTCCCTTTTTAATTTTCCCTTATGGCTGTGTGGTTAATGCTTACCATATGCCTGCACCACCGCCTCTACTTTTTGTGTGTGGTGCAGTGCTAATGCTGTTACTACTTTCTGGCTAAAAACCTAATGCGTTTTGCGGTGCGAATAAGTGCAGAGCAGGCAGGAAAGAGGGAACAAGAGGAGGAGAGGGAAAAGAAGTGGAAAAGACATTCACTCACTTACATTCCTGTAGAAAATTTACATTGTGGAAGGCTTAAAGTGAATGTAAACAGTGTAAGTCATTTAATTTTAATAAAAGTCTTGAAAAGGGTATTATTATTTGATGACACGATATGTAACACACTGAAACAGGACATTATGTTGAATATTATAGGCATAACATACCGTTAGCTTGTTTCTGACTTAATATCAAATGGGTAAAGAATTTTTAAAATACGGAATAAAAGAGGACGAGCTCGACTTCTATATGCCCATTCACCTTATGTGTTATTGGTTTTATTTCTGAGAATTGTTGGGGCGTATGAATTATTCAGTCAGCGATTGTGGTGACAAAGTAAACCCTTAGTTACCTTTGTTTACTTGCTGTTAAATTTAAATTTAGTTTTCAGCTGAAATCTCATCTGCGGTTTACCCACAGCCATCAGTTTTTAGTTGATATTACATTTAAAATTAACATGAGCTGTTAATTCGACCCAGTGGGACATTTAAGGCATTGAGATAAGGTTAATAATAATATTAGGTGCACATTGAGGTTAAACTGAAGTACAGCAATTATTTGTCAAGTGGTTTTTAAAGTTTTCGCAAGTAATCTGAACAATGTCAGTCGGGTTTTACTAGCGTTTAAGGTCCACAGCTCATAAATTTACCCCAATCACATGACGTGACAATGCTCGGGGGAGAGACAAACCGAAAGTGCAAAAGGGAGTAGAAAGGGGAGTGGAAAAGGTAGTAGGAAAGTAGGAATTACCCACACAAACACACACACACACCCTCTACCTTTTGGATTCATTATTTTTAAGCTGACCAATGTTCGTTTTGAAGATTATTTAATTTTTTACGCTTTGTTTTTCCCATAACATTTTGTTTTTGTTCCACCCCCACCAAAAGCTACGTTTTATTGGCCATAATCAGGCAGGCAGCAAAGTTGGCTATATGTTTAGCAGGAAGGCAGAAAGGCAGGCAGCACTTAGCACTCCTTAAGTTTTATAACTTCACGCTCAATCAGCGAGGACAGCGAGCAGCTATAAAAAATCCAAAGCTCCACACGAACTTCTAGCTTTAACCTCGCCATAAAATCTAGTTGTCCCGGCAACCTTCTGAAAATGTTTCATAAACGGGGGAAAAATGCAAAAAAAGCAGGAAAATAAAAAGAAAAGGGAAAAAAGAAAAGTAAATGAAAATGTATACAACTATTTGAACCGCTTGTGTTGCCAGCTTTAACCCAACGCAAATAAATACATTGCGGCCGGAACTTTATTCGGTTGCCCTTTTTTCGACGAGATTTCTTCTACACTGATAACAACAAAATGTTTTTAAATCAAGATTTGAGTTCAAAGCCAAGATTTTTGGTTTCAATAAAGCAAACGCATTTTTAGAAACCGTAATATTTAGGAAAAAGGTCAAACTCTGATAAATTAAATGCTTATAAAGCAATTATTTTTTTTAGAAAAGAAAAAAATATTTATCATTATAAAGGAATTTTTTATTTCTCATATTTTAGTTACTGAAGTTGTGTGCTTAAATGTTCTTAATTTTTGAGGGGTGTATTTTTAAACAACAGCATTTTAAAGCAGAACAGCGGGTAAAATAGAGGCGAAAGTCGAAAATATTATCAAAATGATTAAAATCTCAGAGACTAGAAGGCAGAGACTCACCCAATTTGATGACGACACCTTTAATTGAGTTATATATACCTTTAAGTATATTTCAAGCATAAAATGAACTTAAATTGAACACGAAAGATAACAGTATAATAAGTACTTAATGTATAATATTTACTATAGCTAATTGCTATCTTAAATCATGATTATATGAATGCAACAAATATAAATTGATATGTTAAAAGTTCAGGCCTAAAAGATTATTTTAAATCTTTATTAAAAGCACCAAAAGCGTGAATTCTAGTCGACTATTCCTTTTACCTGATCAGAAATTAACCTTTTGTTTTGTTTTGATGTTTTTGTTTTTCCTGTGGTTAACTATTTCGGTATTCTTCCATTTCCCTGCCTATCTCCTATGCGCGCTCTTACTGCCAAAAGCTTTTACGCAAATTATTTTATTTTATTTGACTTTTAGAGCAAAATAATGAAATATGGCAGAACGCAAATCAAAGGACACTTTATTGTGCACAACCAACACAAAATTGAGCCAGCAAAAACAAAAACAAACACAGCAACAACAAAAATCAGCAAAAATAATAATAATAATAACAAAAGTCGAGCGTAAACAGGAAACCAGAAAGATTAACTTACAATTTTTGCCATGCCAACGCGCATTTTTAGAAAAATAGAAGGAGAAGGAGATGGGGCAGGAAGCGGGGAAGGTGCGGAATAATGACAGCTTTTCCTGCAGAGCGTAAGCCCCAAACGTGAGAGAATTTTCCTTTCGAAAGTCAAACAGGAGCAGCAACAATTTGCCTGCTTTTGTTTTATAGCTAATTTTAGACAATTAATGAAGTGTTGGCTACGCTTGATAAGAGCGTCGAGTGCGCCTGCAGCCAGCAAGCAGCAATAACAACAATAAACGAAGAGGAAGTAAAGTGAAGTAGAGTTCACTCGACCGTAAAATACCCAAGACCCCAAAGAGGTAGCCTGCTTTACTATAAAAGCTGATTGCTATGGGCTTAACTAGAAGAAAGGCTAGCTGGCTGCTACGATAGTTCATAGCTTATATTACTAACCACTTTTCGTCTCTAAACTTCACTCCTTTGTACCTGTTACGCTTTCCTAAGGCATTTAGCATACTTCACTCCCTGGGTATAATAATCAACAACCACAACCACAACAACAACAGCAACAAGCACATTCGCATATAATTCATGCAAATGAGCGACTGTTAAAGCAGCTTGTCGCATATTCATATCACGCATACGACGCGTCTGCCCCGTTGATGTGTTGCAAATGAGAACAGAAAGTTTTGAAAGTGGGAGAAGTGAGTGTTATCAGCTTTGACATATAAAGTTGTAAATTTTTTCACACGCTGTAGCGGCAACATAAAATAAGGAAGGCATAAGAAGAACTGGAGTAAAAAGGGAGAAGGACACTTGATGTTTTGGTTTATGATGTTGAGACTTTTGTTATATCATTTGCTTAATGCTGCACAAAACTTTGGATTAATGTCAGCAACGAGTGGGAGTAAGAGCTAAAAAAGGGGAAGGAAGCAAAAGGAGGCGCAGGGAAAGGAGAAAAGTTAAAAAGTGTGAGTGCTAAGCAGATAAAGTGATAAGAATTGCAAATGCTGTTTTATGTAAGAAATTCGCAAATTAGATTTGATTCGTCGCTGTGCCATAAATAAAACATTTACTTATACACTCCAAAAAATAATTTCACTGCCAAATCAGCATAGCAATTTGCAAATACACAAAAGTATGTTAAGCATTTTAGCCAAATTAAGGTCAAGTGCTTGTCGTTCTAGCGCAGAGTTTGCTTTAAGCTAAAAGCATTTTGGTAATCAATTTAGGGGATTGGTTTTGAATAAGCAGCTTTAAAAATGCAGGGAATTTAGGAAATAAATTATGGAATTTTTACGGTTGTGTATTTAATATTTAAACAACTTTTGTCATAAATTTTATGAACAAATTTCGAGTGGAATTTTGTGCACAGCTTTTCACTCCGACGCACTGACGTTTTTAGCGATAAGTTTAATGTTTGCTAATTAAATATGCACTGCATAATTTAGATGACCAAAGTATTTTGGGGATTTGAGCGATGAAAATGACAACATTTGAAATGAATGTCGCGAGTTTTTAGCCCGTTGACAGTTTAATTATTTAAATTACGTTCTCAGCGCTGATTTCGACAACACAAATCTGCTCAGCGAACAGAGACAGACTGTCGCACAGTCGCTCCGTCGCTCTGTCGCTCTGTCAATCCGTTGAGACTAAATCCAAAATTGTTCATTGGAAAATGTAGTAAAACCATTCCTGTCACGTTATTTAGTTATGTGGCTTTTGTGGCTTTTTTCTTCATTATTTTTTTTATTTTTGCGTTTCAATGCAAATATACAGCAACAATTATTACGGCTGACTGGCTTTGAGCCAGGCCGAAAGCGACCCCAAAAGATGTGCCATAAGCTGTAAAACTTTAAGCTCTCTAGAAATCCGCTTACTGCAAACAAGTGATAAATTTCCTAAAATATTCTGTGAGCTGGAGAAATTTTGGTCTCGTGCCACGCGGCGTATGCGCAATTAAACTGCATTGTGCATGCAAGAAATGGGATTTCGGCACTGGCTGTGTGGGTGGAAAATAGTGCCACATGTTGTGGAATTATGCACAAGTTCTTGAGCATCCAATTAAGTTGGTTTTGAAAGCTATAGTGGCTACTAAATACATATTTGTAGAGTTGTTTGCTGGCAAATGATTTGAATTCAAGCTGATTTCGCCTGTCAGCCGATTGTGAATCATAAATGAAGAGAAATGTTTGATTGTTTTGGCAATTAGCTGAATGAATTGGCATTCAAGCAGTTGTTACTGACAATTAATCAATGTCCAAACAATATTGAATGCGACAGATTTATTAACCATTGTTTGTGTGGGCGGTGCAAATGTTCTGGTGGTTTGGGACAGAGGAAGGTTGTTTCTTGTGATTGTGTCAATCATACGCACTGTGTGACAACAAAGACAAACCACACAGTGCAGTGCTCTCATGCGAGGGTGTTTCATGTTGACAACAGTCGTTGTCGTTTGTCGTTGCCATTGCCATTGCCGTTGTCTTCTGTTACAATCCACACCGTCTTAGCCACAAGTTTCCCAACAGCCAATCCACAAAATGCCAAATGACAGCTGGATTCTGTTTCATTCTTCTTATACTTAGCCTGCGGCTCAAAGCTCAATTTTAAGCAATTGTTGGTGTTTTTATTGTACCACGTGGCGTGGGTGTAACACGTTTGTTCAAAGCAGCTAACAGGTAGAATCTTTCGGATATCAGTTGGATTTTTATTAGCTAATTTAGGCAGATATTTCTGTTAGTATTGAGTTCACTTATTCAGAGTGTAGTTAATTTAATAAACTAATCACCCATTATTATTATATTCAACCCTGATGCTACTTCAGTATGTTCTACTCTATAAAATAACCCTCCGCACCACTTCTATAAACTCTAAACTAAATGAAAATGAACTCAACTGCAGAAACAGCCATAAATTCGCTCCATACTGTCACAGGGTGCCTACCAATTGGGTGCACCCGACATAACTTTGCCAGTTGTTTTTATTTTTATATTTTGCGACAACTTTGGCAGTTTGTTTGTTCGTCGCAATCCACTCTTGACAAATAGAAAAGTTTTCAGTGTTTCTAACTTAAATTGTTTTGTGGTTTAACATGACACTGACTGCGACTCCAGCTTGGATGTCGAATGTCATTTCATCGCCTCCATCTGCTCCATCTCTAACGCCATCGACGTCGCGTTTGTCTCCCGGCGATGCTAAGTATCTCGGCCAATCTAAAGTGGCTTATGTGCGGGGACTATTAAAATGTGTGGCAAACAGAAACTTGCTGGCAAACACTTACACATACAGCATACACCGCACACCATACACAATCCATACACACACACACACACTCACAGAGTCGTTTGCGTAAAACAAGTAAATAATGAAATAAGTCGAAATCATATAATTTGTATTAGACGAAAGTTGAAAGTTGACACATTTGGCGCGCGTGCTCAAGTGAGGGCATAGCCAGAGTAGCAAGAAGCAGAAGAGTGGAGGTGGGTGCAGGGGTGGTGACTTGGCGGGGCAGCCATTTAGAGGGCTTTCATTTGCTTGAATAAACTTTGACGCATGCTTTGGGAATTTCGAGGGCGCTTAAAAGTAGGCAACGCTTTTTGAATTGAATTTTAATAGTGAATGAGAGCAGAGTATTGAAATCTTAAATAAAGTATCAATTCTGCAGCTACGAAGTCCAACAAAATAAATTTTACAATTGAATAATATGCAAAAAACTTGTAAAGTAGAAACACTTAAGATCAACTGAGTTCTTAACAGAGTTTGAAGAGTTTAAATCATATTAAACGATTAGCTACTGTGTATATAAAATTCCATGCCATAATTTATTTAGAAGTCAACCAATTATCAAAGTCAAGACATTTCCCTTGACAATTGAATACGCTTTGCTAGAGTTAAGCTACTTTTAAGCGTGCTAAACGTTGCTATGTGATATATTTGTTTTTAGTCGTACCACCAATGACGACAGTTGTGACAATTAGACAACACACACGCACACCCACACACATACACATACAAGCAAAAAACTGACTGACAATTGAGACATTTTGCATAAAACTTCTTTGTGTTCACTTTGGGCTGCAAATGACATGCCACAAATTGATGCGCCACATTTAACTAGAGAAAAGTTCAACTTGAGAGAGTCAGAGAGACTGATGACAAAAACAGTGAGTGCTAAAAGTTGATCCCACTAAACTACCAAGTCAAGTAGATCATGCTTATTCTCATTCGACACACACTCACTTACACACACCCAGTGAGTCTTTCCGACAATTAAAATTAAACTAATTTAAAGGCGCCGCACAGTTAGCTGCGTAATTTGCGCATAATTAGATTTCCAGGGCGGCCAAGAAGCCCCGGGGGCTTCATTAGAGTACTGCCTCCGACATTTTTAGAAACTGGATTTAAAATGGATACATAAATGGGTAAGATGGTAGTGTGAGCAAAAGTTTAAAACCTCTGACAGTTGGACAGCTAAAATGGCCACTCAGCGTCGGTTGTGTACGAAACGAAACGAAACGATACCACGATATGCATGTGCGCTTTCCACAGCTGCTCTGAGTGGCATTTGGACAGCACATGCTGCTCATAAACCCAATGAAAAGCCAGAAAGAATAATAGAACTTTTATGAAAAATAGCAAACCGCACAGAAAAACGACTGCAGCACATACCCAACGTCTGAAATACTCTAGCTGGCTGCTATGCACTTGCTGCAGGCTGACTGTTATGCGATTGTGTGGAATGTAAAGCTTGTTAAGTGTATAACTTTCTTGTTACTCAACAGATCTGTACAAATCTTACAGCAACGCTACACAACACTATTCTCTAGGCAACAACTTATTTCAAAACAGTTCAAGTTTATTAGAAAAGGCCAAAATTATCCTACAAATGTTACTTTAACAGCTGTTGGGCGAAGGGTGAGGTATTAAACATTTATAACAAACTCGTGCTACCTGCACATGTCTCAGATCTCAATGTTTGTACGAACACACATGTGAACAGACTTATTATACCCTCGAGGCAGGGTATTAAAACTCCGTACACTGAGCATACATGCTAAGTAGGCTAAAAAACGGTCTGTTGTGGCGTATGAGTTATGCACAGGGGCATTCCCCCAATGGACTAGCTAAAAATGTGGCACTCATCATATGTCAGACGGGTAATGTGAGCAAGTAAAGGAAGGAGTGGGAGGCAGAAGGAACTGGGACAGGGCTGTTGTGATGTCCAACAAATTTGTTACGGTGGCGCATTGTAAACTTTTTAATAAAGCCACTGTAGACAGAGCATAATGGAAGGAACAACAACAAAACAACTTTATATGCACATTGTTAAATCGTAGGACGACAAACAGAAGGCGTAAGCAATACCAAAAGTGAAATTCATATGCAGATGTGTACACAGTACACTGAGAGAAAGAAAAGTGTAGTAAATATTTTAAGAACTTACTTAGTATCACTTAAATTGCTTTGATTTCTGTGAGTGTAACTAGGAAGCAGAAGCGTAAATTTGAGAGCAGGAAATGTGAAACCGAAAATAAATTCAAAGCCTGACGAATTTTGTGATGTTATTTACCCATTTCTGGTTGTTGTTTATTCTATTTGTGTTATAGAATAAATGTACTTTGGAAATCAAAATGTTTATAGTTGGAAAGTAATTGAATCTGCTTTGTTGTGATTGTTAGAAGCGATGACAAGTATGACGAACTGTAAGCAAGTCATCAAATCGCACAATGAGTTTAATATTTTCCACACGGATTGTTTTTCAGCAGTTTGATGAGTTGGTTGAAAGCAGAAGGATTTCTAGCTGAAGACTTAAAGTAGAGCATAAAAGAAGGCAATGAAGTTGAGCCAATATTGAGCTAATTAAGCAGTGAAGTTGGATGTAAGCTACGGAAGTAGTAAGTAGAAGAAACAACCTTTAAGCTAGCGAATCTGCTAGTTTTTCTTTTAAATCTGCCATCATAAATCTCAACAGAGCACACAGGATAGAGATATGTGAGAAAATGCAACTATTTATAGCACACAAACAGTGGGCAGGAAGTATCAGCTTTAAGCCATTTCCGCATTGGGTTTAATTGCAAGTTAGCTGCGACAACACGTCGTATGTGTAATATGTTCCTCTGCTGATTACCTGGCCAATTAAATGTTCTCCTTTTTGCCCTTTTTCCCCTTTTCAGCGCTTGATTTGTAGCTCGGAAGCTAAAAGTTGTGTCGTTTGTGGTTTAGTGTTTGTGTATTCGTCTCATAAAAGTCAGATTAGAAATGAAACTAGACCCAAACTTTGTTGTGTTTGTATGCACTTAAATACAGGGTATTTTTGTTATTTACTGATGTTGGTAACCCCCTGAAAAATATACTTTTACTAGCTAAGCTTAAAATTATAAAAGTAGTGAAAATAATTAAATTTATTTTAATAATTTCTAGATCCTTTTTATAACTCTATAAGAGTATCTTATCTTTGGCTTTATTGACAGCAGTTTCTCTTGATTGTTTTTAGTTTTTCTGTAGTTTTAATTGAATTTGGTGCTGGGCTTTCTGGCCAAGACTATTTGTGGGAGTTTGGCTTGTTGGGCTTCTGCCGCAACAACAAGTGTTTGCAGCAACAAATTCACTCGATTTTGTGGTCAATTTGGGTTGTGTTTCTGTGATTTTTTTGGGTTTTGTGCAAATTTGTAGAGTTTTCTGCTGTACTGAGTTTTGGGTATAGTTTGAATTTAGTTGTTGTTGCTGCTTAATTAGCAAAGTAGCAAATTGACGAACCAAATTCTGTATCCTGTATCCCAAGTCGCAGTCAAATGTCAACAGCTGCTACGCACACACACACAACAAACACACACAGAGGCGTTAGACGACCCGCTTGATCCGCCCTCTGGCAAAGGGTCACGCCCAGCAGCGCCCACAAAGTGTCCTTTTGCACTAACACACACACACCCCTTATGTGTGTGGGCTGTGATTCATGTATTTATTCCAGCAAAAGGCCATAATTAAATGCCAGAGCACAGCTGCTGCCAAAATGTAGCGTCTTTTGCTGCTTTGAAGTCGTAGTCGAGATTTACGTAGTGTTTTTAAGGTTGAGCATCGACTGCTGGGCTTATTTAAATTTATTGTTGTTTTTGTAGCACAGTGTGTGTGTGCCTAAGTGTGCGTGTGTGTGTGTGTGTCAGCCACATGAGCCAATTGCCTCATTAAACCAATCAAAAACAATAATTTACTCGACTTCATTTCTCGCGCTTACAAGTTTCAAAGTGAAAGTTAACTTTCACTTGCACACGCACAGCAAACAAACACACACACACACACACACACACATACGCCCTTTAGTAAACATACAGTATTGTCACGCTACACTGAACTCAACTTCAAATTTATTCAACAGTTGTAAATTTTAGATTTTTTGGGTAAAAAATGAGAATTTTAACCGTTTAAATTACCACAAAATTCTTTAAGAAGAACTAAAATCATCGTAGTCATTATTCTTTAGAAAACACATTTAAAGTTTAAGTAATTAGACCCTGTACTATGACATTTTAAAGGGCATTTAGCACAGTTCGAGAACTATTAAAGGTAATTAAATGAAAGTAAAAATCTTTGTGCATGTATAGTAGCTTCACAATAAGTGCAAGGTGTCTGACAGTCGGTAAGACTGGTTCTAGTTCTTTCTACCGGGCTAAAATTAGATAATATCTGCAAAGTTTTCCTCAGAAACTTTTCTTTGTAACTCGTTACTCTCAACTCTTTGCTGTTTGAACTACACAATAGACGCCAGCTGTGGTTACTAATTAGTGCTACATATCGTGACATCACTGTAGTACATATTTAATACATTTAGGCATTCATTTCAAATCAGACGACGACGCCACGTGGGCGTGTTTAATCATTTGAAAGTGCTTAGCAACGGTAACTTGAGGCGCTAAGGCAGTGAGTGGGGGGCGTGGCAGATGGAAGATGGCAGCAAAAAGCTTAAAGTATTGAAGCCAGACAAACGGGAGACTTGCAGCAGCAAGTAAAGGGCGTGGCAGGCTTAGACAGTCGCCTAAAAAGCCCACGATGGCAGTTTGCTAATTAAAAACTTGTTCAATGCCAACAACAAGAATTTCAATCAAACAAAATCTGCAAGCAGACAAAGCAGAGAAGAAGATGAAGACGAAGACGAAGAAGCACAAAACTAGAGAAATCAAAGAGAGAAGAAATGGCAGAAATAAGAGTATTGACTGTGGAAGGATTTCAATTGTAAAACAAATATAATATACTTATACTTATACTTCGTTGTCCTTGTTGTTCTTGTCTAAAGGTACGAAACTTTTTTCGAAATGAACATCCTTGACACAAGAACAAAGAAAGAATGGAAATTGTACAGTAACTGACTAGGAAATACCCTATAGATGAGACATAGCAGAGCTAGTAGAATGCTTAAGTGTAATAACTGATTAAATTTATGATTATTAAGTTGTTCTCTAGCTGCTTTCTTCTCTGATTTATAAATATAATTTTCAATACCATTAAATTACTGTTGACTTATTCACCCTTTTTACACAAATACAGGGTATACAACTGCTTGAAGTCTTCGAGAAGGTTCAAATCATAAATATAAATCAAAAGTTTAATAGAGTATTAATAATGTGGCAACTTATGATTGAAGCAAGTTCTCCCCACAGACCATATACCCTGTACAAGTTACTCAATGGGTCTGATGTCATTCCCTCTAGGACACTAGGACACTTGTGCTCATACATGCAAATGGATAGAGTCTGTATTAAAATTACATTTTATGTGGATTACAAAGATGAGCATGACGATTTGCATAATTGATATTTAAAATATAAATTGAGAATAATGTGGGGCATACGCAGACGGACAGAGACATGTTCAGACATGCACGGACTTGCACAGACAAGCAGCGACAAGCAGAGACATGCAGAGACAAGCAGCGACATGGCCACAAAGAGGTCCTTTTTACATTTAGCAAGCAGTGAGACGTGCGTCATTAATTGAAAAATAATACTCAATGCTGGGAGTACTTAAAAGTGGGCGTGGTCAGCCAGCGTGTCCAGACTTTGATAGAGCTGCTGACCGTGTCTGCGCTGTCTGTGGACCCGTCGACTACACATGCAGCAAACGGCTTACGAGTCGATCACATTAGAAAGAGAAGGGCAGAGAGAGAAGCAGGGAGTGAGTGAGACAGGTAGCGTGTTGCCGTGAAAACTTAATTATGCTTAACAGTTTATAACGTTTACTTTTGTAATTAAAATTGCAATGCCTGCAAGCAGCACAAAAGACACACAAAAGTACACTGAAACACACACACACAGCCACACTTAGCAGTAATGTCCACACTCACAGCTAGACCACACACACACACACACACACAATACACACTCAGCCTGTGTTTGTCAGACAACGCATTCAATATGCAATTAAACATTTATCATATGCCACGTGGGAACTGTCAATAGCTTCAGTACTTTACCTCCTCCCCACTACCCTCTGCCACTCAGTCTCTGTCCCCCTCTCTCTGTCTCTAGGGAAAATTTAAGCCAGCTAAATTCAATAAATTTCTGTTAAAATGTTGTAAACGCAGCTCATTAAAAATGCTGCTGGTTTGTGAACTGCCATAATTTCCCCATTGATTACTTCATTGGAAGCGCATTATTTTAAATAAATTATTAAATCAAATAATACAACAGCTTTTAGCACTCTAGTCGACTTTGCCAATTAAAACTCAATTGTTGGCTAATTCACTGATTTTGATCAATTACATAAAACATTTTGTCTGAATTGTTTTTGGCCAAATTACTATAAATTAACGCTAATATATGTTTACATGTCTGAACACTCTTAATGCCTGTCTGTCTGTCTGTTTGTCTCTTTGTCCAGCTGCGTTTGGTCGAATCATTAAATTCACTGCGTAAATTGCTAAGCCACTTGAAGTTTCGTATTTTTTTTTGGGTCTAGAGTTCTAACTGCCCCTTTTTTAGGGGGTTTTAAGGGTTTGGAGGGACAAAATAAATATTAGGCGACAGTTTTTCTTGAGCTTTTCATTTGTAAGCCTTTCGGTAAACGCCATCATTAAAGCAGACCACGTTTCTTGTCTAGCCCAAATTCTTTATTTTATTTGGTTTTTGTTTTTGTTTTTTCTACTTCTTTTGGATGGCTTTTCCTGTCCAAATTACTCGCGCTAATTAATTGCAAATTTGCTTGTTCTTTTTTTTCTGGCAACTGGGCTGATTGATCGATGACAAAACCTAAATTTGTTTGCGTGCCATTGAGCTAAGAAGAGCGCAGAAAAAACAATATTAAAATATATTTATAGCCATATTTAGTCGGTGTGTTTGTTTGTCTTTTGGCTTGAATGATTGCTCTATAGTTTGTCTATAGAACGTCAATAGAATTTGGCTTAAAACATGAATTTCGACTTATAAATATGTATTTTACTTACGCTTAGTCAAAAGTATAATTTTATTAATTTCTAGTGTTGATTAGAGATGTGGTACTTAGAGTTGATGGCCATGTTTTTATAAATTGGGCCATAAACAATTAATTTTATGGCTATTCCAAGCAAATAATTAATTCGTATTGCTGTTTATTTATTTGTTTATAATTTGATCAATAAACATCGTCCATTCCCATCTCTAGTTCAGCTGCTGCTTCTTAACCCATAGCGATGACCGCATCATCCGCATTTAATAGATAATGACAACACTCTGCAGCAATTGAAGTGATTATTGACACTTCATTGAGCTCAGATCTCATTGATTCAGTTTAAGTGAAGTGATTGAGGCTTTGGTTAGTTAATGCAAAGATGATTTAAGCTCTCAGTTGGTCGGCTTGACAATGACAGCTGGTGGGAGTTAGACAGGGTGAGAGAGAGGGGGGGATAGGGGCATTCCAATTCTTGGTATGGACTTTGTTGTGGCTGTGTGCTCATTAAATGTAATGCTCTGGCTTAATCATCAAGCCGAGACGAATGGCCAACAATCTCAATGAAATGGGCATATATAATCTAATTAAAAAGAAGGGAAGTACCATCAGAATCCCGTCAACCTGCCACTCCCCCGCCTGTGTCCATCATAAATTACGCAATCTCAGCCCAAAAGGCAAGCCATTAAATTTATGGCCATTGACCAGGCAGAGTCAATGGCAAATAAAAAGCTTTTTATTTATACATTTTAATAGGCTTTCCACCGGCTTCATTTCGATTGTTTTGTTGTGCAAATAATGATAAGCCATTTGGGTTTGTCCCAAACTGGCGAGAGTTCCAAAGGAGACGGAAATACTCCAAAGTGGCTGAGCGGAAAGCAGCAAAAAACACGGTTTAATGATAAATTTGGGAGTGGGTTCGTTTATTGCCAATTAGCATATTTTCAAATTAATTGGCGCCCAACGTGTGCATTTCAAAAGGCACCCAAAAGTTAACTGATTGCATCAAATCAGCAAAACCGACTCTTAAATGCTCTAAAAGCTTTAAAGTTTTCTTGCTTTTTTGCTGCCATTTATAAGTGCACTCTTCCTTTGCCGTATGCCTTTGGGTTGCTTGTTCTATTTCCCTTTGCTGTCCTTTATTTTCCTTGAATATTCATGCCAATTTTCCAATTCCATTTCCATTTGTTAATCTATGAATTGACATTTTAATTGAATATTTTGTTGCCTTGACTTCAGTCTTTGCTTAAAGCCAAGAGACTTTAACTTGCAGTAGAGTTAATAGTTGTTAAATAATTTATGTTGAAGTCATGAAGGCACTGAATCTTAATCGAAACTCAGCTGCACTGAATGCCTAATGATAATTCAATTTCCTTTCGACTACTGGTTAACACCTTAATCCTCTGGCTAGCTGTTTGGGCTTTCAGTGAGTTTTATGTGTTTTTCATGCAAATTGAGTTGATTTTAAATGGAAAATACAGTTGCCATTTCTTAAAATAAACTAAATTGATTGTGATGTAAATTTTTACAGCAAAAATTAAAGTTTGTATTATTTTAATGGTTGAACAGCTGCAAATAGTTGTATAAAATATTCAATTTGATTCCCCCCAAGGGCTACAAACTGCAATTTAATTGATATTCATGTTTCCAACTAATAAGAACAATATAATTTATAATGTGTAATTTGTAGTTACATTGATTCATGCTGATGCAATTATAAATACGCTATTATGTAGTTTTAATTAAAATCAAGTATTCGCAGCGTTCGACTGGCATCAAAGTATCGGTCTGTTAACTTTAATTACTTACTCGCATTTCCTCATTTTCCTTATTGTTGTCTCGACTTTTCTTGCATTTTCTTTTGTCATTTTAGTTTAAGTTTGATTCTCATTCCGCCTCAGTACTTGAAAGTTTCCTGCAGTTCTGTAGTTCTACAGTCAGCGAATCGTAGAAAATGTTGGAAATTGTTGAAAAGTGCCGCTGGACATGCTATTGCAGAGCTAGAAGAAATTCCAACTCAATCCTTAAATCCTGATTGTTGTAGTTGTTTCAAGGGCTTCAGTTTCCCTCCTGCAGCTTAAGGTGGAATTATCTGTCGCATGGCTTATGTTAATAAGTGCTTTCAGAAGGAGAGAAGATTCAACAGATATCTGGTATTATTTACTGTATTACTGTTTTGTGCGGCTTTAAACCAAATCGAAAATTTATGCAATGCTCTGATGTTTATCTTAATGTACTCGAATTTCCACTTTGTGTCTGTTGGAAACAGTAATGGCATGTGACAAAACACAGGTTTTGATTTGGGACATAATGTCGTGTAGTTGGTAAACTTTATCGGTCTCGGTTTTAAAGGAAATCTATGTTGCCTTCGGTAGCATTTGGAAGTTAAGCCAAACGTGTATACATCAATCATATCCTCATTCACATTTCTGACAGCTGAACAGCAATGAGCATTGAAATCCTTTCAAGGGCAACCCAAACTTTGTGCTTCAACTGCAGCAGCAGCAGCAGCAGCTGTCGTGTACGCACCAAGGATTCCTCAATGTTCTGGCAAATCAAATGGTGTATGGCTCATATGGTGGCTAAAGGTTAAAGACATTCTACACCAAATGAATTTTGCGCGGTTTTTGGGGGCTATAAAGCTAACAAATTAAGCAAGCACTTCTTTTATGTCACATACATTTATTTACTCTTTGCTTGGGCATAATACTTTTCTAAAAAAAAGGGAGCAAAGATCAGACTAGTATAACATATAGCTGTCATATGAATTGTTGGGCAAAAACAACTTTTAGTGGGAAATATTAGATTATTTCCTACAGATTATTTTAATTACATGTCTGTCTCTAGTTTAGGGTATCAAATCTTTGGTTACCTTTATTTGTGGTGTTATCACAACTCTACTTGCTCTTTCTCTCAATCTGCAGGGCTACAAATTGATTGTTTGTCTTGCTCCCGCGCTAAAACACGTTCGCAGTTCAAGTGCAAATTACATTTGAGCCAACAGCACACACACAGACACACACACGTGCACACACATAGACAATAAAGGGACTTAACTGACACTGGAACAGCAACCGCAACAACAGCCACAACAACAACAACAAGAAGAACAGGGACAATAATAAAATGTCAACACCATGACAGCAACAAATAAGCGTGAACCAAAATGGCGGAAGTTGTTATGCAAATTTCCCATCAAATTTGTTTTGTGCGCCTGTTTTACGCATTTTCATTATTTTTACAGTTGTTGTTGTTGCCGTTGTTGTCACTGTTCGATTAATGCCCATGTGTATCACCTGTGTATTCTAGAATTAAGCCTTAAAGCTCGACCAAAAAATATCATGCAAAGCAAGGCCCGCAAAAAAAACTGTTTTCAAATAAAAAACGTTGTAAAGTGAGGTTTCAGCTTTCGGGTTGTAATCTCAGGCGCTTCCTGCTGCAGCCGTTTAAATGGCCGCGGACAGGTGAAAGCGATTCAATGGCAAACAGCTGCTGTAGTTGGCCAATCCCAACAGGCAATACCCTGTGGCAAGCACTCACACACACACTCACGCTGTGACACGCACACACAACATTTTTTTCATATGCATATGTCCCTAAGGTAGCAGCAAAAACTAGCTAGAAATGTCAAAAAAACTCCAAGGGCCAATTAAATTGTTAAATGCACTTTAAAAGGCGTTAAATTAAAGATTTCATTAGGTAGGAAAGTGAAGCTTATGATCTTTAAACGTCAGTCTACAATATTTGTACATTTGTGTAAGAAAAACTAGTTAAACTTACTTACAAAACTTTATAAATATTATCTTAAGCACTCAAAGTGTTCTGCCCTTCCCACTCTCTATATTAATCATAGCTTTGCTGTCCAACTACCTCATGTAACTAATGCAGCCACAGCTACACTTACCGAAAGAGCTTTTCTCATATTCGTGTAAATTTTTATGGCAGACGGGTCGTATGCGTAATATGCCAGTAGTTTTTTAGAAGCGCATGCTGTGTATGTGAACAGCTTCAAATTTCTAATAACATTTTTGGCTCTAAGCGAATTGGAGGAGCTCGTTGTCAACGCTTAAAGCCAGTTAATTAAGCCAGTTAGTTGTTACACATACGCTCCGTTGCACACAGCACAATTAACTTAAAAATTGTTTTTTTCCCTCCTCCTTTTCCGCCACCAGATTTCCTGTAGTTTTAGCCCGTTTTCCCTTTTACACTTCGTTCTCAGCTAAAAAGTTTTCAAGCTGCCTGTCAATGGCAACGAGGCTCGAAGAGAAACGGCAAAACTGTGCTTTAATTGTGCTTTCCTACTGTTTCCTATAGTTTTCTTCAGTTTCCAGCAGTTAACAGTTGCCAATTTTGGAAAGTACGAACAGATTAATTAACTGTATTTGGTTCCATTTTTTTTCTGTGTGGAAGAAAGTTTGCGAAGCAAACTGCCGCCCGAAAAGGCTACTGGAATATTTACCAACATTTTATCGAGTTAAGGGTAAGCAACGAGCTCAGGAGTTGGCCTGAATTTAAGCCTGATCGCACACTTAAAGCTTTATTTTGGCCCTCGTTTGGGTGTGTTTGAATGTTTGTACTGTTTAAACTCAATTTGCCGCCAGGCTGGCAAAATGCTCAGCAACTGCCACAACAACAAGAAAAGAGAAACGGCTGCATAGAACCCACTCGACTTTTTGTTGCCCTGTAGTGTACAGTGGGCTGAAGAGTAGATAGGTTTATATATACTGAGAAGCCCTTAAAAATCCTATTATGCTCTCAGCACTGGGTATTACAAGAGCGGCCACTTAAAGACCAACAAGCACTAAGCATATGTGTGTGTTGTGCTGTGTGTATGAGTGTGTGTGTGTGTGTGTGTGTGTGTGTGTGTGTGTGTGTGTGTGTGTGTTAAGTGCATGCGTGTGTGTAAGAAGTTGTTATAGCTGTTAGACAGGTGTTGAGAATGGCGCCAAATTGTTTGTTGCCATCAGACACGGTTGATGCTTCACAGGCAGAGACAGAGACAGACACAGACAGCGGAAGAGAGAGAGGGAGACGAAGAGAGAGAGAGAAGCTAAAAGGGTTCTAGAAGTAGCGGGAATAACAATAGCAAATAAGCTAGATTTATGCTTGAATGACTTATTTAATAGCTAAAGCAATAAAATAATATTTATCGCAGCACTTTGACTTATATTAGGCATTTAATAAATTTAGACTAACTTATGTCGAATTATTTATGGCATTCAGCTAAAATTTAAAGCAGTTTAAATTAAACATTATAATAAACTAATTACTTACTTAGCTTTTTATTAAAATGAATAAAGCTTTTACAATTTAATTTAAACTCATTAAACTTTTCCCAGTATTACACATTTATTTATTTTAATGCGCTTACAGGTTTCAATAGTTTGTTTAAGCTTTCTATATGATTTTCCAATCAATTTGCGTATTTATTTTATATATCTTATTATATTTTTGATACGAGTTCGTTTGCACAACTAAAGCGGCTTTTGTGCTATTTTTGTAGCAACCATATTTCCCATTTTCCTGGGAAAATCATGGCCTTGATGTTAGTAAAACATCAAAGAATTTTCTACAAATTTTCATAGCTCATATTTTAGGGTTTTAAGCCTATCGGCCCGAGGTTTGAGTTGCAGAATTCCTCGACGTTTTTGCTAAAAACCACAGCAAAATAATTGTTGTCATATTATTTGGCTAACTTTGCTAACTTTCAGTTAGCAGTCATGGCAATGTACACACACACACACATGCAGCCACACACAGCCACAGGAGAAAAATATGAAATTGTTTAAAGAAAAAATCTTTGAAATATGACAAGTTATGTCTAGAGAATAAGCTGGTTAAAAGGAGTAAGAGTAAGAGAGAGCAGTAGATATAGATAGAGCGAGTGAGACGGAAATAAAGTGACATTCGGTCACGTTTCGCCGGAAGATGGCGCTTTTGTATTGGTTTGTCTGCACGTCTGTTACCAATTTGAAATGTAATATAGACAGCAGAGAAGCTATAACAAAACGCAAACACACATACGCTTACACACACACAGTCTACTACTTGTAGTTGATGCTGGCATATCTGGAAATTCAGATCTAATTTGTTTTCCTTGTGGTCAGCAATGGAAAACTTTAATGACTTTGGCTTGCGATTTAATTAAATTTCACCAGTTTCTTTTACTTTTTCCATTTTCCTCTTGTTACACAGTTATGTGTGTTTGGTTTCGGACTCTTTATTTAATTTTTGCAGCTTTTTCTTGGTTTTGTTCACTTACATCACAGACTTTATCTCTAAATATTTATTTGTATTTATTGTTATTCATTCGCTTTTATTTATTCGATGCGATTCGATTCGATGTGCTGAAATTTTAATAAACGGCTTGGAATAATTGCTGTTAAATTGCATTAATTAATATTTAATAAGTCATATCATGAATTAATTATGTCATGAATATTCTGCGACTGCTACAAACATTTATCACGAAAAATGTTAGGGGGAAATTACTAAGACACCCTGTACCAAGTATTAAGCGCTAGAATTATTTCACTAAATTAAATATTTATATTTCGATTAAGGAATTTTTTTGTAGTATACAAAAGGCTTAACTTAGTGCTAATTATTAAATTCATAATAGATAGTCTGTATGGAGATTTGTGTTTATTAAACTTTAAACAGAGATAAAACTGCTTTTGAGCATTGTCTTTTTGGGCTATTTGAGTTTTTACAAATCCACATTTATTTTTTTGTAATTAGTACAGGGTATTATGCCGGTCTAGCTGGCAATTTTTGGATGTACAAATAAATTAGGCTGCTTCCCGCTTAACGAAAGGTTTTGTGCTACACTCTCTCACTAATTTATGGTCATACACATCCGGTTTGTTGGCAGCAACATCAACAACAGCCTTAAAAGCAACAACAACAGCAACGACATCTGCGATAACAACAACGACAACTAAAATGTTGGCCTTCATTTTGTGGCAACTTCATTCAATTAACATATTTAATGCTACTTTCCTTGTAATACATATATAGTAAGCATGTTTTATTCCCCGTTGATGTTGAAAACATGGCTTAAAAAACAGCGGTGGTTGAATGCAACGCCTACTGCTTGTTTATGCTCCTTTTTTTCTGTGAGGTGCGGGTAAATTATTAACATCAAACAATTTTCGACAATTTGCGAGCATTTTTTTGTGGCTTTTACAGGTAATGGAATCCAGTCGAGTTAAACCAAGCGTAGCGCTTAAAGTCGTGACTATTGAAGCTGCTGCTAATTGGGCTTAAAAGAAAAATTTCCAACGAGTCTCTGAACAAGTCGAATATTGCTTACCCTTGTGAGAAGTGTGGGTATCGTTATTTAGACAGTTATCATTGTTTGATGTTTAAGTTGTACTCGTAATTCGTAATATTTTCACACTCACTTGCCACTCAAGTGTTTGTTGTTGTATTGACCATGTTTTTTTTGGACCCTCTAAGCTCTAAGCCATTTGCTTTCAATGGCGAAACTAATGCGCACGGCTTAAGGTCCTAGGCGACGACACTTTGAGGATGTTGATCCTTCGTCCTTTGCGAGGCAACTAGTCTGAAAATTGACAGTTGGACAGAAAAGCGACTAACGAGGCGTTTTCACCAAACTCTGCGTGTGTGCCAAAGTGTACGGGTGTGCGGTGTGTGTGCTGGGACAGAAAAGCAATTATTTGTAGACATGGACACTCAAGTGGGTTGAATTTTATCTATTTCGTTGAAACAGCTCATGAATTAAGTAGACCTCGCCCACATTCCAATTGCCATTAGTTTAATTGGCCTGGAATTCGATTGGCTGATTCCTCTCAATAGGCTTTCGCCTTTCACTTGATTAACAGTACTCAAAAGTTCCCACTCTCATTCCCCTTTCCAATTTTTCAACCCCCGCACCGCACCTCCGCCCCTGTAATAATAATCATTCATACTTAGCTCAAGTTCAGCCAACCAAATGGTGAATATGCGTATTATCTGCACTGCTGGTGCCACAAGTTGCAAGTTACACAGTTGAGTCGACTCTGTGCAGTCGCCTGTATGGAAAATGGGCTGTGGTTGGGGGCACAGAGGGCACTGCATGCTGATTGCACAAAGCAAAACAGCATGTAAGGAAGCAACGGGCGGAAAATATTCAAGTCAAGAGTAATTTATCATTAGAATGAACATCATACCCTGTAAATGTTAATGAAACGATCAGAGGATACTTAATTTGTAGCAAAAGGAGGAAATAAGTATGCAATTTAAATTTATTATACATGAAATATGCATAAGTGGAATAGTTTTAAATGGAATTCGTAGAAGTAGTGATCAACAGGGCGTATAAGTTATGGGAAAAGTGGAATTAAAGCCAATTATTAGTTATCATTTCTAGTAAATAATTCCTAATTAAATATTAACTTGAGCAAAGTAAATCCCAATGGGACGTATACGTAATTATGTGTTGAGAATGCAGCTGACATGAGTAATAGCTTCAATAGTTTTTTTACGTATTTCAACAGAATTTTTCTGATTTTTTTGACACAAATCCAATTAAATAACTTCAAAAGTTTTCAAGTCAAGAAAAAATTGCTTCCTTTCATTCATTTTGATAGTTGCAGTTTTGCTTTTGATTAAAGGTTAATGTCGGTTGAAGCGGTAGTTAGTGAATCACTTGTTCCATGCACACGCACACTCATTAACACACACACTGGCAATGTTTTCGCCAGTTATTGCAGACATGACGTAATTACGTTAATGAGCCTCATTAAAATGAAAGCGAAAAGAGTGGAAGGAGTGGAAAGAGTAAGAGAGAGAGTAGCATGAAATCAGGACAATGCTGAAACTGCAATTATCAGAGTCAAAAGGATCTGAGCTCTTAACGGCAATTAGCCATGAGATGATACTGTATTAATGTCATGCAGTTGACCACAGCAGAAAGCTGAAGATGTCTAGGGGTTGATGTGTTGAAGGGTTGAAGAGCCCCTGAAATACGTTGCTAATTGTACATGCAGCTAAACGCACAACAATTCAGGTGCGTTTGTGGCACGTGTATGCTTGGAATGTTCTAATGCAAAATGCGGCACGTTGCCATGACATTACTGCGCCTCTTTCCTTTTGGAATTCTGCTGCCAGATGTTGGCTAAGCTGCACTTAATGCAGCCCCTGCTTCGACTTTTACTTTGTCTGACTACCATAAAGTTTTTCAATCAATTTCATATGAAAAACTTTTCACCACACTCACTCAAACACACCCAGAGTAGCTGTGGCACACAGTGCGTATGCTTAATACTGAGATAAACCCACTCATCCAATTAAACATAAGCTCGCTTCAGCAACAAGTTTTACTGAATTTAACTATGAACTTTACTTGTGCCACTTAAAGTTGAGTATTTAAATACATTTCTGTTCGATCTGTCATTTGTTTCTCATCGTTTATCGATTGAGTTAGTCGTTTCACTGTAACACGTTGTTATAATGGCCAAAAATGGACAGCTAGCCATGTCAGCTGTATTTTATTACCTGCAACTAATGGGCCTGAAAGAGAGTTCAACTTACAATATTATTAATTGAGATCCGAAAATTAACGATTCCTGTGGTTCACAATTGCAATTTAAACTTTCCAAAACCAAAATCATTTATTACACAATTTTCGTGTGCTTTTTAGCCAAGTTATGACTGGAGTTTGGTGGAAGTTTTTGGAAATTAACTGAAATTATAAAGTTGAGTTAATTAATGAATTAGCTTGCTGTTTCAAAACGTATTATGAGCTTAAGAGCTGAAGTTCTCTTTATGCCCAACTACTGAAAAAGCCATTGGCCTATAATACTATAATTCTCTGGCCAAAAAAAGCTGAGGCTTCTTTGCGTGCTTCTCTTTTGTCTCGCTAAAGTTCAGAATCGTGTTTTTCATTCGCACTCACACTTTTGTAGTCATTTGTTTGTGGTCTCCCTTTTGTGATAGATGTAAATGAAAGTTTATTTTAAATTCTGTGCTCTTGGTGGTCTGAGTTCTGAGGCTTTTCCCCGCTGAGGCTTGGCCCTAATATGGAATTATTGAAAAACTTGTTAAATTCATAATGCAAATTATGTATACGACGTGTTTACAACGGAGTAAAACACACACAATTTATATTTTAGCTCAGTTTATTAAATACTTCATAAATATTAAGCTTTTGCATAAATTAATGAATTACTTTTATTAGGTATATAAATGACTTATGCGACTAGTAAACTTAGTTAATAATTAAATTTAATTCGATCGATAAACAACATTAATTTATTTTATGGCAACCTTCAATTACATTTATAAATATTTCTTTTGTATTTTATGTATGAGTATAATTAACGCTTAGCTAATTATGAAACATTCGTAGTTGGTTATTATTAATAATTGTTAATTTAGCAAATCAACAAGCGCAACAAACAAATCACGTTCAATATTTAATTATTTCTTTACTTTATCATGGATTGAAAACATTTGCTGGGGCTCAATTGCAAACATTTTCAACTTGTTTATAAATTATTCATTAGTTTATGTGTGTGAATAAATTAATTAATGCAGCCTTCTCACTTATCACTTAAAATTCTAAACTTAAACAGTCGACGCTTGTGATTTAAATAACAATTAGCTTAATCTTGACATAAAATAAGGTTCAACACTTTTTATCATTAGTATACAATTTAGTTTCAAACAATTGCGAAACTGTAAATATTTCGGCAATTCATTTAAACAATTACTTAAACAAACAAATACACTTTAAGCCGATTTTCAGCTCAATTTTTTCTGTACATAGTTTTTTAAGCCTTTATACTTTATATACATTAAATAGTTTCTATAAAAAATTCGTAATTTTTGTTGTAGGGTCAACTATGATTTGCATATCTCTGCTGACAAGGGGGGCAGAAGTGGGCGTGGTGCGGGGGACGAGTTGTTAGACTGTTTAAATCAAAGCAATGGCGCCTGCTATCTGCTTACGTTTGATTTGCTGTGCAAAGTGACAGCATGTGCAGGGGGCGTGGCCTTGTGCGTGGGAAAAAATGATATACACATACATGTACATATATCTATCTATGGCAATGAGCTGTAAACGCGGCGTTTTGTCTCGAAAGCCAACGGTGCGTATGAATGATGTGGATTCATTTTTCTCCATGGTTTTTTTTCTTTTATGAATGTTCGTAATATGCAAAACGCCCTAATGTATGCAATAGTTTATTGTGTGCACCACTAAATAATTTATCAAGCGTAAACAGAGTGTGGCTATCGCTTTGCCTGTTGTTGTTGTCGTTTCTACTGTGTTTTGGACCAAAATACACATACAGTACTTATCATATCTTACATAAGCTATACGTAACACATCACGTTCCAATGGGACTCGGTGCGCTCTCGACTGTACACAGCTGATGGTCAATAGCGCCACTTGTCTTATCCACAACCACAACAATTGCCTGGAACTGCATCATGGCATTGGCATCACTTTCAATTGCAATTCCATTGCCATCCCTTTGTCGTCGCCTCAGTATGCTCAACAGACGTGTGCGCAATCTGTTGTGGTTTCGTCCACGAGCACCACTAGCACCACCAGCACCACTTGTGCCACTTGCCGTTGCTTTGGCATAGCAGCATTGTTGCTGCTACAGATTCGTCACTTGCGTGCAGCTAGCAGTGGCTGCCAAAGTCACCACTTGCGGATGCTTCTGCAGCATGGCACTTGGACACTTGTCAGGTGCTGCTGCCACCACAGAACGTTGCAAGCCATCCACTCTTGTCGCTGCCACCTCGTCCTGCGCCACCGGCATCCATTTGTCCAGAAATTTCGGGCGAAACAGCAGCGTGAATGTGCTGCGAAATTGTTTGCTCATCGAACAGTAGAGTATGAAATTGATGCTTGAATTAATCAAGGCAAAAACATCCATAAGGTCACCTGGGGGTAAGCGAAAAGAGAATAACGCAAAGAGATTAATCAGGTTACACGCACTAGATACTCAGTACTCTGTATTAATGGTGTCTATTATATAGGACCTGCCTTCAAAGAGTTATAAGAGTAAAACTTAAGCAAAAGCTGTTTTAAATGCTGGGCTTAAAGAGCTTCTAAAAAGTTTTCTTGCAGAGCACAGGCGAGTTACCTTTAATTATTAAAAATTCATTTAAAAAAGAGTTAATCAGAAGGGGGCACCCGGATTTGAACCGGGGACCTCTCGATCTGCAGTCGAATGCTCTACCCCTGAGCTATACCCCCAGTTGAGTGTCTCAAATCAGAACTTGTGCTTGATTTTAGTAGTGAGTGAAGACAGTTTTTCTTATATTATTTAAGACCCATTTGTTTATGCAGACAGACATGTATTTAATTACTTTAAGAACTTACTCAGTCTTAGATAGCACTGCATTAGGAAGGCATCGCCCAGCACTGTGTTGAGCAGTCCCATGATACCCTGTGGAAACTCGGTGATAAGGAAGAGCAACAGCACCGCCAACAACATGCGAGTGGTGCGATCCGTTTGCTTCTCCTTTTCCAAAGTTTTGCTATTCTTGCGCGGGCGGTCGACAGCTTTGCCATTGATCACAGTTTTGTTGCCATTACTTGGAGCTGGTTTGCTAGTGAGCTTCTTGCGGCGTCTCTTGGCCTCGAGTAGGGCCAGAATGAGACGAACCGAGAGTATGGTCAGTGCAATACAGGGTATCAGCTTGATAAGCACACTGTAGATGAGAAACGTGGCGTTACGTAGCGAGGCATTGTGCAATGCCAGATCACTGTGATAGAGACGATAGACGGTGACATTACGCACCAACAAAGGCGGTGACGGAGTAGTTGTTGTTGTAGTTGTGGTGCTGCTGACATTCAGCCACAGTGTCTCATTGTTGAGCAGTGCACTGGGCGTGGCATTAACAGACTTAATTTCGTTGTTGTAATTGATGACATACTGTGTCATGGCTGTAGTACCAATCATTCTGCCCTGTGCATCCAGCTGATCCATCCATTCCGTAATGGCCGTAATCAAATACAATGACGGTGAAACCACCAACACACACACCACATACGCCGTTGTTATCGTTATAATTGTGGTTCTCATGCCGCACCACAAACGATTCTTCTGGGGATAACCCACCGCAATATAACGCCACACCGCCAACGTGACTGTTAGCCAAATTGAGATTGTGTGCAGCACCTGGGCAAAGATCGAATGAAACTTTATGAAACAGGCCCAACTGTAGCTCAGCTGCTGCTCACGTGGCAGCACATCACTGAGTATGTAGTCGTGCACCGTGTAGGGTATGTACTCCAGCATCACCGCCAAGTCAGCCACCGCCAAGCCAGTGAGTATGGCGTTTGTTGGCGAACGCATTTCCTTGCGCGTCAGCACGATAATGTTTAAAGTGTTCGCTATGGTGCCCAGTATGCAGACCACCAAGGAGACGTAGCCATGCATGTTTTTGTAGCTGAAATGGGAGGGAAGAGTTTAGGGAAATTAATTTAAAATAAGTACAAAGAAAATGTAGAGAAAGTTATCCACGCACGGCTAGAAGACAGACAGTCAATATTGAAGGTTTAATAAATTTAATACTGATTTGATTACTTAAATATTTAACTTGAAACTAGACAACTAGACAGGGAAATTTATGGCTTATCCTTTGTGCAGTAGCAAAAACATTTAAATCATTTGTATATAGCAGCTGCATGAATAAATAAATAGCAATAATGTATTTGAATGTAAATATTCATGGAACGCTTTAGTGTTTGCCAGATATAACTGTCACCTGAATTTGACTCGGAATTGGACTCGGAATTGGACTTGGTCTCTGTTTAATTAGTTAAGCCTTCATTAATGCGTGCTCGTTGCGGTTAACCATGAGGACCGAGAAGATTGTTGGTGTCTGACTGTCTGGTTTGGCAATTAGATGTGTATCTAACACTTGGCCATTTACTTTGTGTGTCAAAGACGTGCCAAATTGCCAGAGACAGCGTCAAGGCGACCCTCGACGCTCGACACTGTCACGCCCCAGACAGACGGACAGAGAGTGAGCGAGAGTGTCTAATAGAGGGAGACGGCAAGCGACAGTGTCTCAAACTCAGTTGGACATGCTACCAGACGCCATTGAAGCGGGACGACGCACAAAACATATATGAGAAATTGTAATGGCAATGTGTCAACAATCAAGCAAAAAGGACGGAAAGACAGTGGGACAGAAAGACACGGGGACAGCGCAACAGACATAAACACAGATTGGGAAAGACGCGGCAGACAGTCAGTCAAGTGCAACCCTTTCAAATGCCCTGGCAACGCGACGTATGCGCAATATTACACATACGCCGGTTAAAGTCAGTCTGAAGCCAAAGCACAAAACAAGCAATTAACATGAATAATACGCATACGAATCATGCCAGCGCTCTAACAAATAATTTTTTTCATTTTTCTGCTTTTTCTACGTTTTTTTTGGCCAAATGGGACGCGTCGTTGGGCAAAAGAAGCAAAGGAAAATATACAAAATGCTGAGAAAACGCAAAAAAAATAAATGAAATTGAAATAACAAATTATTTGCTACATGTGCATGCTTGGCAAACGATAGAAAAACCAGCAAGGCAGGCAGAGTGGAGTAAAACAGATTTGATGATACCCTGTGAGTTCTTATATCGTAGAATTAATCTTTTAAATGAGCCTGCAGGCAGTAAGCTAACTTTTTCTAGTCATAAAGTTGAAGTTTCCAGCTTAAACTATCACTGAGTTGACGACTCCTTCGACTGCCTGTTACCAACTGCCAATAAACTAGTTATACCCTCCATGCTGGCCATAAAAGCAGCGCTTTCAATTCTGATGGACAGCCTGTCGTTGTGACATTTTTTGTAATAGCTTTTAACTAGTTTCGAGAGCTCGACAAATGCGTTTACCAAGTCCCAAACATTGAGTGTGAAATTGAAGCGGTTTTTGTGCTCGTTGTTTGGACAGTCGACAACTTGGACAACTTTTTGCCCTTCCAACCCAAACACAAGGCGACCGTCCAGAAAGACCTTTCGCCTACGCTGTCTGCTAGAAAAGCACCTTTTGTGTGTGTGACTGTGTTTCTGTGTGTGTAGAAGAATTTTAGAGGTCCATTCATCAAATTTCTTTAGCGGAGCCTCAGCGCATTGCATTTTACTGAATGCTACGCGTGGGAAGGTTCTGTCTATCGGTAAACCTTGCTTAGTTTAATTTATTGCCCTTGATAATCCACGTTGATGAATGGCAAAAGGTAGACACGACTGTGGGCAAAGGACAGTTACAGCCCGAGTGGAAAGCTGGAATGTAGAAACTCTAGCCTTCTAGAGGTAGTACAGTGCAAATATTCCTCCTGGGTCTAGTTGAAACTTGTAGTTGTTGTTGTTGTTGTCGCATTGTCGCATTCACAGTTGTTGTCCTAGTCAGAGTCAGAGTTGTTAGCCTTATTGTCCGTGTAGTTTTGCTGTGTGTTAAGCAAATCTTAAAGTTTATGATCCCCACATGGGGCATGTTTGTTTTTACAGCTGCCCTCTGATCCCTCTGTCCACCTTCCGCTCCTTTCTCCCCACTCCGTCCCTTGTCCTCCTACGCTTTCTGCTGAGGCGTGTATAAACATTTGGTTCATTAACGAAACTCTTAGCAACTGAGGGGCAGTTTCCAGTATTTTTTGTGGAAAGCAAGAGAAATATAAATACAGTTTTTCCTGGAAACAGTTACCGAATGAAGACAGTAGTAAAGGCTAACAAAAGATGGTTAACGCGACTTTAAAGGCCTCTGTTAAGCTTTGTGTGAAAAAGTACGAATTGGATTGGAGCATGTTTATCTTGCCCAAGTCTCTTGAAGTCCCTACGTGCCCTCCAGCTTTAAGGCCACTCCAATTGACCCTCTGATCTGCTTGATTACAGGGTCCCAGAGTGCTTGTTGCACGAAATTATAATTATAAGAAAGCATGTGAATTTCCAGCAGTAAACATACAATTTTATGTGCATCTGCACCAAAAGGGGGACATAAAATGATAAATTGCCAATTTCATGTGCCTTGTATCTGTGGCAGCATAAAGCTGCGTTGGTAGCTTTAAAATTGCCACTGGCCAAAGACAGCGTCTAATTTGCTGAGCAATAAACGAGCAACAGGAACACACATACTCCCACAAAAGTATACACACAGCTATTTACACACACATATAGAAACAGTGCAAATGATAGCTTGGGGCTAAAGCCAAAATGAAAGCTGGCTTTAGCCGCGACGTCAGGTTTTAGCCTTAGAGAAGTTGGCAATAAAAACTGAACAGAAATTTTGAATGCTGCAAACTAAACAAAGGGCCATCAAATTGTTTGTTTCGCTTGCGAATTATGTTGTTGTTTTAGGCGCAGTATAGAGGGTATGATGGGTTTGTTAAAAGTTTGCTTAGACAAGCTCTGAACTAACAGCAACAAAGTGTATTAGGTTCATGTGTGCTCCACTGTACTTCTCCTACTTGTTGTTGTAAGTAGACAAATGCTGCAGGCTTACAGACTTTATTGGCATTGCAGAAAGCGCTCGCCATCTCTATCCAACACTCCCCTCCCCTCTCTCTCACTGTCTGTTGTGTGCACAGTGCCTGCCAGCAGATTGTTTTTATTGCCAAGGCATGTATGCTATTCCTGTTCCACGGGACTCTTAAATTCAAATCCAAATTGTTATCCAATACCGCACGTTGATGCAACGAATGGTTGCTACATATCCCTAGGATCTGATTGCGTTCAATATGCAAAGCAAATGCAAATACTTAGTACAATATTAAATCCAAAATTTATATGGCCAATAAAGTCGTTTATAGATTTTTAATACCCATAATAAACGCATCTTTATGTGATTGCCATACAAGTGGTCTGAGTCAGCTTTTGTGTCAGCTCCTTTTTTTTAACTATTCGCAATTGGGAATTCAAATTTAGTTGATTTTAAAAGGTTCGAGAAATGACATAAAATAAATTGAAGATTCTATTGAACTAATGTATCATAGAAGTCCCTCTTGAGTTTATTAGCAATTAATATAAATGAGTCTACCAAATTTATTTGGTTATAAAAATACATAAACTAAATTTAATTAATGTTGCATCATCACATGTTATTCCCTCTAAAGAGTCTGCTCAGCAGTAACCTGTTCATAACCAATTTAAATGAGTTTGCGAAATTGATGTGGAATTATGTTTCGCATTAATTTAAAGCTTTTGCAAATATCATAAATTTGGTTATTTATTGATTGCAATTAGACGATTTCTAATCTGATAAAAGTCAACAAAATTTCAATTTAAATTTTGCTATTTCCAAATGATTTTCATGGCTTGTTTTTCGTTGACTCATTCAAACAATAAATATTTGTTGTTATGCCAATTTTGAGGCTGTTTATACACAATCATGTATGTAATTTATATGTGTGTATGTATTACTTTAACAATCAATTGGCCTTGGAGAATTCGGTTTAATCGTCACTTGGGAAAAGTCGTCAATCACTTTTATGTGTGTGCGTAGGAGAAGCACCAAAAATTAATCGATTTTTGATGTCACACAAAAGCCAGGCTAATGTTCGAATATTCCACAGACTTGTGTCTGTTGTTGATGTTATTGTCGCTGGCAATTGTTGTTATTGTTGTTGTCATTACTCTGGTTTGTTGTTGTGTCCTTGGGGAACACCCTAGTGATGACACTGACATTGACATTGGCAAACTTACCTCGTATGAAAATTATCCATGCCGCTGCCGCAATAAAGCGGCGTTGTATCATTATTGCCACTGGCCATTGTTGTTATTCTTATTGTTATTGTTGTTGTTGTTGTTGTTGTTAGTGCTGACAGTATTGTCGTTCTTGCTGTTGACAATCTATTGTTGCTGCTGCTCCTCAGTCAGCAGCAAGGCCAGCAGCCACAGCAGCGGCGCATGCATTGAATATCGTGACGCTCGCAGACACATTAATAATTAAATATTGTGAAAATGTGTTCCAAGTGCTGCAAATTAAATAAAGGAAGGGTGAGAGATTATTTAGAAATTCACAGACTTGGAATGAGTTTGGGTTCATGGGTAGTTGGTTGCACGCGGCGTATAATTAATGCAAGTTGCATAACATTGCGCATACGCCGCATGTTTTGCTACAGTTTGCCTGCTGGGGCATTTCAAAGCTGATACAAATCCTTCAACATTTAACTAATTAAATGTTGTTTGAAAACAAGAATAAATTTTAGTTTTACTCTCATATTAATTCTAAACTTTTAGCCACTTACTTTCTGGCAGTGCAAAATAATCATATTTATTGCAGCCAAAACAACTGAAACAAATCCTTGAATTAACGGTGATTCCCTGGCAGCTGCCTTGAAATTTCGTTGCGTCGCATTTGAACAGATTTCAGAGAGAGATATATAAATGTATATAAAGCGATACATTCTGCATATATTATGGACGTTAAATTGGATTTGTTGGCAGCGCACAAAAGATAAAATGCATTTCATCCATCTCTTCCTAGATTTTCTTCCCGTTGCGTGTCCAGAGAGAATTTCTAAGCTTGACCTATTTGTTGTCTGTCATGTTTTATGCTTCTGTTTCTTTGTGGCTTGGCTACAATTTCTGTTCCCAGAGAATTTAATTGCATTTGCGAGACAGCTGCACTTGGCAGACATGCCATGCACTGGTGGTCTTGAGGACGTGTCCAGGTGTGAAGGGAAATGTGGAGATAGCTAACACTAAGCCTCAGTCTACGGCTGCAATTAACACGTTCCATGGCGCGTTTAAACCGCAATTGCAACCGTATTCACACACACACACACGTGGCTGCACGCTCCACATACTCCCCCACACACTATTTAATTATTCAGGCCTCGAGCTGAGCTCAAATTTGATTTGCTAAATTGTTTAATTTACTTTTTCTTTTTTGTTAACATTTGTAATCGCTTTTGTATGTAAATTGCGGCTAAAAGTGCTTAGCCAAGTTTAATTTAAACGCGTATTGGCCTTAATTATGTGTGCTCAGCTGTGAACGAAAACTTTTTAATTAAATTAAATATTTTTCGAGGAAAAACTAAACTTTTTTACCGGCCTAACTTGATGCTAAAGTATTTCGGCTTAATATGAATACAGGCTTTAATTAATTCTTCTAATGTGCTATAATTTATTGCGTTTTTAATGGACCTAAGCTAATTAAATTTCATGTACTGTTACTGATACTAGTACAACAAAATAAATTGTAATGCGTTGAACACGCGTTGAGAGCTTCAAATTTGTTAAAGCTCTATAATTTTATGATTGTGTATTAATTTGGTTTTAATTGCAAATGCATAAACAGCTTAATATGTGGTAGAGTGTGCGTGTGTGTGTGTGTTTGTAATGAAATGATAAATGAAGTGATTAATGAAGTGGCTGTCGCACAAAAGTATGCTACAGTTTTTGCCAACATCGAATGAAATCACCGCAAATGGAATTTGTATAGAATTGATTTAATCAAATAACAAAAGCAGGCGAACGAAGACAGAAAGAGAAGGAGGAGGAGAAAGACTGAAGTAGGGAAAGAGTGAAGTGCTTAGCTTTCCTTCTCAAAGGACATCAATGCAATCAATTAGGCAACAACAAAAACTTAATTTTGCACAAACGGAAGTACTTTTTCATTTACAGCTCAGCTTATGGCACACACACACACGCACTTACACGCACACACACACGCACACCCACTTACACACACACGCATGCGTACACTTGATATTAAGGTAAATCCAAAACTGATTTCCTCATCGCCTTTCAAGCCTCCAGATGAATGAATGCCAATACCAGAATTGTTACCCTTACCAAACTAGGCAACTGATTAGCCAGCTGGACAAGTTTCGACATGCTAACTTGGGTGTGGGAGTGTGCGTGTGTGGGGCTGTGTGTGCAGCGTCTATTGTTGTGCATGCAGGCTACAGTTACGCGGGAATCTACAGAAAGAAGAGCCTGAAAATTGAACAAAGCAAAGCCATTCGACATGATGAACAAAGGAATTGCAGAGCATTCTAGTGCACTCAACTGTAGAAGACCCTGTAGCTTAAGCAGCTAAGAAGCAGTTGAAGTACGACTTAAAACAGAAATAGATTTATTTGGATAGATTTACTCTGAACTTGCTGCACTTAAATACAAGTGGAAAATTTAGCAGATTTTTTATAGCAGTCACATTAATTAAAGTCCAGCTGAGAGGTTGTTGTTCTTAGCTCTCTATGCTGCTAGCGGTTTGAGCTGGTTTCCCGCTGCGCGATGTGAGCGCCCTTTCATGCGTCATAAAATTGCAGGGTCTGAGAATGACCGAGAAGTCAAATTGAAAGACCCCGTGTCTGCTTTGAGCCCGCCTGTCAGTGACTCAGTCTACCCACTCTTCGCTGTCTCTCACTTACTTTCTCCCTTTCTCCTTCTCTATTGCTCTCTGTCATCAGTTTGACATCAACATTTGATTTATGCATTGACGCAGAACATCAACGTTTGCCAGCTTTAAAACTGCTGGCTGTGCTTAGAGGGAGAAAGAGAGTGGAAGACAGAGAGGGCACAAGAGTGTGTGAAAGAGAGGGAGAGCTGCACAGAGCGTGTGAGAGGGACAGGAAGACTCCAAAATTAATATGCACTTCATGCTATTGATTACAATTATTGATTTGATTCTGTTTACACTACTCGACACTCCTTGTTGTGTGTATATGGGGGTGTGTGTGTATGTGTGTGTGCTTTACACAATTTCGTCTTCCATCTATTTACATATTTCACGTACTTCTTTTATTTGTTGTATAACCAACAAAAACAGTGGAAACAAGTAAGGAAAGTACAGTCGAGCAAGCCCGACCGTAAAATACTCTCTGCATTATTTTCCCGATTAAATTATTAAAATCGGTCGAGAGATATACAATGTGTAGTACATGCATTAATAAAACACGTTGAAACAAAAACAATCTAAGCATAATCACACATACATACATCTGTTTGTCTGTATGCGAATACACGTACCAAAGACAATATATGTGTGTATTCGGCGCGGCCAGCGACTGTGGGCAGCGCTGCCGCCACGCAGGCAGCGAAAACATTCGAACATGTGCTTGTATGTTTCTCTCTCGCTTGCACTCATACATTGATATGAATGCGCAGCGCTGCCGCCACATGTGCTTGTATGTTTCTGTCTCGCTTGGACTCATACATGATATGGCATTCAGTTATCAATATTGTAACGCTTCTAGTTTTCATGTTTATAGTGCGATTTCAATGCGCCTTTCAGGATAGTTTGATATAGTTAGCCTCCACACGAATTATAAATTACAATACTGTACTATATTAACAAACGCCTAAAAACGGAACGAAAGTTGAGATTTATTTTTAATTAATTGTGGGAAAAAGGGGCGTGGCAGCCCAAAAGTTTAAATGTCAATGCATTTACGCTGTCGCTAGGAACCTCCATGCCAAAATTGGTGATCCTAGGTGCAATAGTTATTGAGATATTCGACCAAAACATCCATTTTTTCCGAGGTGTGTCTACTTTTTCCATCATTGTGGGCGAACGGGGCGTGGCATCAAAAAAAAAAAAGATTCTTGTATTGACTGACTAAATATGTGATCGATTGAGACCAAGCTCGAACTTGTAGCTCTTACCATCTCTGAAATCTGTTTGTTCATACGGACAGACAGACAGACAGACAGACAGACAGACGGACAGACAGACGGACAGACGGACATGGCTATATCGACTCGGCTTGTGATGCTGATCAAGAATATATATACTTTATGGGGTCTGCCACGCCTCCTTCTGCCTGTTACATACATTTTCACAAACCCAATATACTCTTGCAGAGAGTATAAAAAGTTGAGTTTGCTTTGGCACTTTTGTTTACCCAAGTGCTGGCAATGGCATTATTTCAAATTGTTTTTTAAATGGCCAACAAACAAAAAATGTAAGTGAATTGTCTACCAATAGCACAGAAAGGGATGAAAGGGGGTTGCGGGATGGAAGGGAGGGCACCTAAAAAGGGCGCAAGAAACAACTCAAAATTGTGTGCGAAAAAAGTGTGAAAAAAACAGCTGGCAATGCGGAAATTTCGATTGATCTATCAAATTGACAGGGATGCTGCTAGCTGGGCCTAAAAATAATACAGAAAATAAATTCAGGAATTTTTAAAACAACAGAAAACAAAATAAACACAAGTAAAGTGAAATCAAATGACATCTTAATAAGGAATAATTAGAAAGGTTACAAGTGAAGGAAGTTGTACCAAGTGTAGTGGGTTTGCTAAGTTGATTGAAATACGTTACTGACTAAATTATTTTGCCTACTCGATTTAGCCAAATTTGATTAGATTTGGTGTGTGAAAAATTGAGTAGGACATTTTAGGAAATAATGATTTCCATATTCGACTACAAAGCGGAAATTAAATTTATACAAGCTATTTTTAGCACGTACTTTCATTTATGTATGCACGCAAGTAACGGTCCATTATATGACATTATCCATTACAGCTATAAAGCTTTATCTCTTATCAATATCTGCTGTAACAGCCCAGAGTACATTTCAGTCTGTTACACTCTTTAGTTCGCTGCCTAAACTGACTTAAAAACAGCTTGCAGTTAAAGCCATTAACCCGAAACGTGCACTAACTTTTCCAAAGGTTTAGTGCAACTAGCACACTTGATTTAAACTTTGCCAAGTTTCACCTTGTTTTAAGCTTAGTTCAAGTTGAAATTAAGCTAAACAGGCGACAATTAACTTGTACCATCACTGGGCTTGTGAAGCGCGAAGAGTTTCGCATTAGTTATGCGACTTTAGCAACTGTTAGCTTCCCAGGAGCTCCCCCTACACCAGTTCTACTCACTCCTTCTATTCCCCCTCTGCGCTGCCACAACTGTTGTCGCGCGTCAACGACAACAACAACAACAACAACAATGACAACAAAAGTTGCTGCAAACGTGCCCCAAGGGCAACACAACACATTAGGGCTCGCAAAGCGGGTAAATGTTGCTGGCTAAACACTTAAAATTGCATGCATAATGCATGTACCCCTCTTGTTACACCCGCTGCACCCCGCTGCCATGCCCCTGCTGTCCCCCCAGCAACTTTAATTGCTGGAATCTGCACTTTTGACTTTAACGCAGCTGCTAAGCGTTTTGCTTGTCGTATTTGTCATGTTTCCCCATTGCCATAAAAGTGGTTAATGCCTCGCGATGATGATGAGGCAACTTTGTTGTTGCACAAGCACACACACACACACATGTGCACACTCTGCTAGCCATTGGAGCTGACGTATACGTAATATAAAAACGTTGGACCAAAAAACAAACACAAATACAAATACAAATACTGCTGTCCATGTTACACATTTTGTTGTAAATATTTTGCCAGACTTTGTGCGACTTTGTCAGCCAACAAATAACATCCTAACAAATTTCCGTTTGCTGTCCTCTGCTGCACAATCCTGATGACAGTTTTCCCTCCTTTTGCTTGTTTTCACCTTACCTTGGCCAGCAAATGAAGTTATTAAAATCTCATAGTGAATGGCAAGAGATTGCGATCAATTTTCAATTGTAAAGTGCACTGTCCTACAATTTGTTTCTATATAAAGTTTATTTTTAAAGACCTCTTTCTAAGAGTAGTAACTTTATAAAATTCCCTTGGATTTCTTTGACATATTGTGCCCAAAACCTTTTTTAATTTAAAAACATTTATTAAATTTAATGTTTTAACTCCAAGACTCTTATAGCTCAACAAAGTCTTTCGCTGCTTTTGTTTGAATTCTTAATGGATGCTACATCTAAATTAGCTTCATTTGAATGCCAGTCTTGAATACTTATACAAAAGGGTATAAAGCACAATTGCTTGACTCAATTAGCAGTTTTATTTTGTATTTTTGCTTTGCCTGGAGTAATTTATTAGCTGTCAAGCTGTTTTCAAAAGTGTCGCCATAACAAGTGTCGCCTGTAGATTATATGGAGCTCACTGTACGTGCGTTTGTTTGTTTTGTATTTAATTTTAATTATATAACGCATACGCACCGATGTCGCTGATGTTTTCATTCTTTTGTCGACCTTGTAATTGTCGCTGCCAATAACTCAAATGTCACTCAGTTTAATGCGAATGCGACTGTTGTTGTTTTGTTTTGTTGATTTGACTGTAGGCGTGTCTTATTTCAAATTGCTTTTTATGGTGAAACCGAGCGGGATTTCTAAAGAATAAGTAAAACTTTTACTGAAATATATGTCTTGGGTATTTTTAACGCATGTAAATTCTGTTTCTCTTGGCACTCTATTAAGTATGTGGGTTTTTACGCAGTCTATCTCAGTTCTCCTCTTTTTTGCTGTGGGTGCAGTATACTTTTTCAATGTTTTTGTGCTTGTCACGCATACGTCATGTTGTCTGCGCACAAAACCAAAAGAAAACCAACAAAAACGACGAAAATGCGAAGACAAATACCAAAACTCCTTTGCCATTTGCATATCTTATAAGCAAAATTGCTTAAAGATGCGAAAGACGCTCACCATATTTTGTCCTGCACTCGAATTTCAAAGAAGCAACTTGCAATCTGATATACCAGATATAATTTCCAGACGAATGGCTCAAATCCTGCATAGAAAGCAGACTTTAAACTATGTGGTATATTAATATTTAATACATACATAATATATATTTATTAGCTACACTTGTGCTTAATTTTGTTTATTCATCTATGCAAATGAGAGCAGAGCTCGTGTCGAGTCGAGACACAATAATCAAAACTAATTGTGTGCTGGCCAAGAACTGTAAGCAGAATCAGAACAACAAGTCGAGTTACCAATGCTATTACACATGAGTTCATGCCAATGTGAAGGCTTCAAGGGTAGGGATCCAGTACATGGCATAATCTCCCACTCTATATATATTTGCACAAATTGAAACGTGCTTGAAAGCAACCTGTTAACTAGTTGCCAGTTGGCCAACTGAATGACAGCAATTTGCAACAGCATCTAAAAGTTTTCCCATGTCAGGCAGTCGTGCAAATGTGTCTGACTAAGTGAAAGTCCACAGAAATGGCTGAAAAATCTCTCATTCTTTCCCTACTGTTCATTCTGAGATTTAAAATGCACTCAGCCAAGGAAATGACAAAACAAACTTGCTCTAAATTGAGCCAGAAGAGAATTCAAACAATGGGTGAATGATACAGCAAATTTAGCTAACCAATTTAAGGAATTTTATGGAAATTTTCTATTGAAAAGGGCAGTGGGAAAACATTTAACTTTCGCCCATTTTTAGGTACTGAAAATCAACGTCAATTAGCTATAATTTGTCTGTCTATTTAACCACTTATTCAGTATTTGCTTTGGTAATTGATTTGTCTATAGCTTTGTTAAGCGGTTAAACAGTTATTAAAGCAAATAAGCCGTCAGTTATAATGATATATTACGCATACGCCATGTGTGCGCTGTGCACATTTCTGTTTGTAAACACGAAAATCAATTTGTTTTGACTGACATTGTGGCTGAACTTGATTTTCACACGCTTAAGTACCTGTACTGACCACTGGCACTTCCTTTAACCCTTGACCCTGTTAACAATTTGTGCTGACCATGTCCAAACAATTTGTCGCACTGTGCTTTCAGTCAACTCAATGGAGGCGTTGTCAAGTGGCCAACTGAGCAGGCAGTCTATCATTAAGTGAACGCCTCTTTACTTGGGGCAAACCACTATTGGGCCATTGAAAAAACTACTGGCAATAGCCAAGGTCACGGCGGTGGAAATGAATAGAAAATAACTATGCAAATGGCCATTGACCAGGCCAAGAAATACTCAAAGTAATTAAAAGGTTGAGGTCAATGCAAGTGGCTACATTACCACTCTTTAAGGATACCCTTTTAACTGATTGAAATGGTCTTATTAATATACATTTTATTGAATAGCAAATTCAGCATTTATCAAGTTCGTTTTATTGTATTTGTCAAGCTAATTTATGCTGCTGGAAATATTCTAAAAAACAACAAAGTTTTGCGCACTTTATTAATTCTTTATTGACCAATTTTGACCCTGAACTTGACCTTCTTTCAATGAGACTTTGGCAAGCCAAAGCAGTTGATATCAAATTCATAAGCTGTGCTTTGTTTTTGAAGAGATTTCTCAAAAAACAAAGCATTTTCTGGTGCACAATCGATTTTTATTAGCCACCTTTGACCTCGAACTTGAACCTGGTAGGCAAAGAATTGTAAAAGTCTGATAAGGAAAGTCTTTTAAATTGATCTTTAATAAACCAGCTGTTTGGCAGACACTCCACTGATTACAGGGTATTAATAACCAAAGTTTATCCTTTTAATATATTTTTATATTGTTTAAACGTGTGGCCAACAAAATTTGTTGAATGAGTCGGCGAAAAAGCTGCAATCAATTGGAAATTTTGAGTATTTGAGCTGAAAATTTAGGTTGAAAGTGCGGATTAAAAGCTTAAAGTTTGCGTCGTAAAAAGTTGGCTAAAAAACTCTTAAGAGGCTTAAGGAAACGGCCAAATACTTTTGACTTGACGAAAGTATCCCAATAACGAGAGTTTAACTTGATTTTTATTAATTTTGAGTGCATTCTCGTGGAAACTTTGTTGTTGTTTGGCAAAAAGAAATGTTGATTTATTCACCTGAACACAAGAAAAGAAAAGAAAACTAAAGCAAAGGGTAAATTCCCTCAACGCATTTAAGTACAATAAACAACACGATGAAATTTGTATGCATTTTCCGGTAAAAAAAATTGCATTTCCCTGAAGAGCAAACAAATGAAAAGTGTAGATAATAGCAGCGGGAAATGTCGTGGCAACAAAGCGGAAATCACACTTTACACTCGGAAAATTATGATCTACACAAAAAAAGGGAATGAAAACGAAATGGAAAACTAACGAATTTTTGAATTTTTTGAGAAATGAGCTCAAACTTGTGCGTAGATTTAGGAAATCTCGGAACGTGACATTTAGCAGCTGTTTACACTGAAAGGCGAGTGGGCGGCTCTTAGGGGGCGTGGTCGTGCCTGAGTGTTTGAGTGTTCAACGTTCAATGGATAATAATTCAAATGAATTACTTGTGGAGCGCTTTGAGTGCTTTGCATTGCTCGATTCCTTGGAGACAACGACGCGACTCAAGTCCAATAAAAATGCCGCACAGGACATTGTGTTCTGATTTACACAAAGAAAGAGACAGACGTAGAGCAAGAGATGAATAGAAGGAATAGGGATGCGGTGGAAACTTAAATGAAATGAGGCACACTGAGAGTCAGAGAATCATCGTTAGCATTATCATCGCTCTTGGCGTTAAAGAAAACGACATTATGGGAAACATCAAAGAAATTTGATTGCGTTTCTACCACAATGGATATGACGAAGTCGAGCAACAAAGGAAACTACACAGGGGTTCAACAGACAGTTGAATACCCTGTGTATGTTGTTGCCAAACAGAACATCACGTTAGTCGTGCTCTTACCATCTCTCAACTGTCTTCTACCGCATGTTACATACAGCAAACAAGCCTATTACACCCTCTGCACAGAGCACACGCTAAACTTAATACCAGCAGCAGCAGGACATGAGCAGCTCGCATAAGTAGCAACATAGAGACAGAACCAAGGAGATTTTACCTCCTGCTGCTCCTGTCATAGATATACTGGCAGATTGCGAGAGTCCTGACCTCTCTGGCTGTTTATGTCTCCATTGCAATTTTCTAGGTCTCACATGATGTGTTAATTTGATTTGCGTACAAAAATAGGCAGACAAATGGCTTGGAAATATGTTTTTGTGGCCCTGACAAAACCGAATTACCAGCCAAGCTGACCCAAAGTTCTTAAAGCTGATTAACCGCAATTCAATTTATATCGATTGCTTTAAATTGTTGTGTAACAGCTTCAAATGATTTCAATTTTGTACTAACAAAGTGCTCATTAAATATGCATTTGTGGGTGGTAAGACAATACATACCTGAGACTGAGACTTAAATTCAACTGCTCTGCTATTTTTAGCTGCTCTTGTAGTTATTTATGTCCTCCAAACTGGTGTCCTTAAATTTTGTCTACTTCTCTATTTGTCTTGCTGATTTATGCAAATTAAAATTTATGGCTAAAATCTGGCTGCTTCAAATATGTAATTTAAATTTTAAAAGATTTCTTCATGCATAAAACTTTAAATATTTTGCTGACCAGCATAATTTTTAAAGGGCTCTCGGTCTGTCGATATTTGTGTGTCACATGTTGCTCGCTTTGGGGTTCAATTTATGCAAATTGTTTTAGGCTACCAAAATACCAGAACAGCCTTTTTTTTCGGCCAGCTAGCTAGCTGTAAATTAAGCTGCATTGGCGCTCAACTGAGGCGTAACAAAGGGTCAGTGTGATGGATAGTGCAATTGAAAGCGAGTTCATTTTGTTTACTGCAAATTGTCTTAATGCTTTCATGATGTTTCAAATCAGCTTTGGGCATATTTACCCAGAAATGAAGACGAGTACACGAACTCTTCACGCCAACGTCAAAATTGTTGTCTGGCAGGTTTTTCATGCGTATTAGCTGCTCTCTTCGGTGTTTGTGGCAGAGAGTAGAAGAAAAAAGTAAAACCAAATGAAAGTGAAAGTGAAAACACACATTTTTGCCCACATGAAATATGCACAGAATGTTGGCTTTGAAAGCAGATATAACGCATACGCCGCGTGGGCCCGCAGGTCCTGTCAAATATGAATAATGTTGTATTATGCTGCATGTGGAGCAGTACAGTAACCCCAATTGTGGGCGGTGCCCCCTTTTTCAACCCTCTTTTCCGCCTTTTCTCCCAAATGGCAGCTGTAAAAAAAATTAAAAAGCCCTCAGCTGGTTGACTGGCGGCAGAAAGTGCCAAGTTGGCTATAAAATGCTGAGCAGCCTTCGCATTTGACTGAATGGCAGCAAGGTCAAGTTTTTGGGTTGTATTTTCCTCTGTACACTTTTCCACCACCACCATCACCACTTTCCCAGTTCCCTTTGTATATTTACTGGGCAATGCTGTGGAATGTTAATTTTGTATGAGAGTTTGCTGACCACTTGACAACATTTTCAGTGTCTAAGTGAAACAGTCGCTGGCCAAGCAAAATATTTTATGCGACCTCCTACGTGTTAGCCATGGCTAATTTATTATACATCCCTCGCATTAAAGCGGGTCCTACACTTTACGTGCTTATTTGTCAATGCCTTTAAAATTGTAGCTAACAACTTTTTTAGTTTGTTGATCTTTTATCTGTTGTGTCAGCCTCAATCAATTGCCGAGCTGTCAGCCAGTGAGCAGGCAGTGGGGGAAGTTGGGTAGTCAGGCGGACAGGAAGTACGAAACTTCTCACAAAAGATACAAAGTCTTTAGATATATATGTATATGTATGCAAGGAATAGTCAGTTCTTATTATTATGACAGCATGCCTAATGTTCATCAGAAATCGGTCCCTGTCTACCTGCCTGTGGCCTTTGTCAAACTTACTTTGCTCTGATTGATGTGTATTTACGTCGAGTCCTTCGTGCATACAATTTGCATTTTGTTTTTTCTTTATAGTACCCGGTGCGTAGGGTATACTGGACTTGTTAAGCCTAAGAAAAGACGTAAGCTGGTATTTTACATAGCTATGAAAGTACTGTGTACTTTTCTGTCTTTTTAACTTAGCTACAGATTAATTCAGTTGCTTTATCTTAATAATACCCTGTGGGGAGGGTATAATGGGTTTGATAAGCCAATCTACCTATTAATTTGACAAACTTCTTCAGACACAGGGTAAACTTGGAGTATTGTTTGCTGTTCTACTCATTTCCTTAGCTGTTTTTTCTTTGAAGCGATTTGTTTAGCCTGCGCTAAGGAATTTCGTCCAATTGCCGAGATTTATTGCGCTCTAAGGCGCTGACAAATTGAGGAAAATATCCGTTTATTTTACACGAACTTGGGAAACTAGTCTCAACATCCGGCGGCGACGCTATTTAATTAACTTGGCCAGCTACTAGTAATTTGGCCAAGTCGTAGGAAAATGACACATTAGCACTTCACATCACATATCAGCCAATTGCTTGTGCGGCTGTCTGTGTGTGTGTACTAGTGTGTGTATGTCATCAGTACTAATGGCATAATTTGAAATCTACTTAGCTGCCTTTGCCTTTTGCCTTGAGGGTCTGCTTACAGGATGTTTGTTTTAATTATTTTACGCAGAAACATTGAAATTACTCCAAGAACAGCTGACACTCTATTTTGGGGGCGTGTTGTCCTTCCCTTCCCACCCCCTCACACACGCCCCACTCCCACACCCATACACACCCACACAGAGTCCAGTTCAGTCACATGCTGTGCGGAGCAAAGTCTTTGCTTTAATTAACAATGATGAAGACTAATTGAATTACAACTGGCAGTGTTGCTAGCCTGAGAGCTGACTGAGGTTGAGGTTGATGTTGAGGTTCAGGCTGCGATTATTATTATGGTAGTCAGTGTGAACTCGCTCGCGCTCTGAAGTAGGCAATGAAATTTTACACAAAACATAACATAAATTAATAAAAACATGAGTTATTAAAGTTGACAGTGTGAATTTTGTGTGACTTAGGGACACCCTGTTAGTATTGGGATAAGAATTTAAAAGGATTTAAGTTTAAGTTTTAAAATAGTAGTAGAAACTCAATCGGCTTATCCTCAATTATACCTAAACTGTTTCACAAAACATAACATAAATTAATAAAAACATGAGTTATTAAAGTTGACAATGTGAATTTTGTGTGACTTAGGGACACCCTGTTATTATTGGGATAAGAATTTAAAAGGATTTAAGTTTAAGTTTTAAAATAGTAGTAGAAACTCAATCGGCTCTTCCTCAATTATACCTAAACTATTTCACTGCTACTACAATTTTGAACTTTTTTCTTGTAAACTTCTCTTCTTAAAAACTTTAAACATTTCTGCTTGCACATACTTAACATAAATCGATTTAACCCATCGCTATTTACCACTATCTCTAAACAAATATTTATCTTTGTCACTTAACTGCCCTCCCGCCAAGATATAAAACCCTTGGGGCCCCCAATTTTTTATTATTCACTGTGCATAATGAAAGAAAGTTTGTTTTAATCAAGCTGCCCACATTTGGGCATTCCTTTAATTGATAAACGTGACAAACTTTCATAATTCAGTAAACGAAATAATAACTTCAGTTCTTAGCCATTGGCTTGGCCATTGTCCTAGTAATTTAGGCTCTAATTATGCACTAGAGTAAGCCATTAAAGTGCGATTACTTAGAGCTTAGTTGGGGGCCAAGAAGTGAATGTATACAAACTGGCGATTAGTAAAATGCTTTCCACACTGCAATCAATCATGACAATTAATTATTTAAGTGCTTAGTGGGGAGTGTGAAGAGCAGGTGGGTGTATCACGGGAGGGGATTGGAGTCATTCACAAATTGATGAACTCATAATTATGCCAAAAAGACTGAAAATGTTTGGGGACCAGAATGAAGTCAATGTGCATATTTTATGCAGGTCTCGCTCGCGATTGAAAGCGAAACATAGAGAAGGGGAGTGAGGAGAGTGAAGAAGGCGTCGTGGCTCAATCAAAAAGGCAGTCGAGCTGTTCAAATTACACAAAAACTTGACTGCCGCGCGCGTAAGATCCTTGAACTAGTTTATGACCCAATTGTGCCAAAGTGTCTGCCAATTGGCAATGCGTTTCGCGCTCCAACCGAGCGAAATTAAAAAAGAACCCTCCTCTCTTCGGTAGTCTTTCCCTTTGGCCATCTGCTGCTATGCTTGAGTTGTGTGGAATCAGTTCAAATGAACGGGAATGGGTCTTTGGCAGTCACTCAATGAGTTACGAGTTTTCAGTCTGTCTATTTGTGGTTCCATAACGGTATTTCTTTAAGCTTTCTAGCCGAGTTTTTAAATTTTAAATTATAGCTTAAATTAATTTAAGTCGAGCTGATTCAATTTAGAGTTCCCACAGTAAGTAATCGAATAATCTACTGAGGAATATGATATGTTTATTTCACTCGTGAACTTTAGTTCTTTGGCTATTCTTATTTACTATACACGTAGATCCTCTTGAACTTGTTCCATCAATTGAACTAACGTTCTCAACACTGTTCACTACGCTTCAATTCACTTTCAATGAGCTGCCTTTGCTCATTTCCCCCTCATTTCCACCTCGTTCCTCCTACCTCCTCTACTGTCCCCTCTCGATTACATGGGGCACACGCACATGTTGCAAGCAATCTGTGTGCTCATTTGGACAGCTCTTGCTCCTTGCTCCCTACGCCCGAGTCCTTTGTATTTAGTCCTTTGACTTGTCCGTCTCTGTCGGTGTCCCCGTCTCCGTCTCCGTCTCATTCTCTGTCTAGTCAATTCAATTCGTTCAACTGCATTTTGAGTGTATTCATATTCAATTTGATCGCTGCCTTTGCTGCTACCAATAAATAAATGAATAAAATGAAATGCGAATTCCATTTCTTCTACACAGCAAGAAAAAATTGTAGTACCGTTTAAAACTGAATGCTTTTAACAACACTGAGCTCCGCATTATTGTTAGGCATCTTAAAGTCGATTCGAGCCGTAAATATAAATTACTAACTTATCATTTTAAAATCCCCAGCGAAAAATAAAACATTTTTGACTAATTAAATTTAATTTAATTTTTAACGATTTATTCTATTTGTGTATGTCTTTTATGTCTCCCACTGCTCCCCAAACACCCCTCGACCATTTTAACTGTATGCTGACAATTACGTGCTCGAGTGCTCTCTTGTTTACTCCCTTTACCCTAAAATTCAGGTCTGGGTATCAGTTTGAGTCCTCAGTGTGAGTTGTCGGTCTGAGTTTGAGTTTGAGTGCGAATGTGAGTAATATAAATGGAATTTGCCTTGCATGTTGCACTCAGTGTATATGTCACAGGCCTCGTTCGTGCCCCAATGTGTGACACGTGTTGTGCGGGTGTGGAAATGGGGTTGGGGTCGGTTCATATTGGAGGGGTCATCATTTCAAGTGGCAGGTTATGAAATGCTTGTTATCTAAAAGCCGTTAGCCAAAGGTCGGGTCATGTCTGTGTTTTTGTGCCAGTTGTTACATCACCTAAACACTATACGTTTAACCATTTAGTCAGTTTAGGGGCGACACTTTCCGCAGTGGAAATACATTAACCGCAAAATTATTGTAGCATTCCAAAATGGTTTGCCATTAAAAATACATTTGGGTAGTCTTTTAGTATTTGTGCGATTAAGACACCTAATGGGAAAGAAGAACAAGTGTTTAAGGGAGTTTTGACGTCTAGACTTAACATGTACAGGAAGTACTAGTAAATTTAGTAGTTGTAGAAAAATTAGTAGTAGATTTAGTAGTAGTAGAAGAAATAGTAGTAGATTTAGTAGTAGTAGAAGAAATAGTAGTAGAAAAAATAGTAGAAGATTTAGTAGAATTTGAAGAAATAGTAGTAGAAAAAATAGTAGTAGATTTAGTAGTAGAAGATATATTAGGAAATTTAGTAGCAGTAGAATGAATTGTAGTAGTAATAGTAGGTAGTAGTAATAGAAATAGTAGGTGAAGATATAGTAGTAGAAGTTGATATAGTAGTAGTAGTGCAACTCGTTGATTAAGTGGAAGAAGAAGTGTTAGAAATAGTAGTAGAAATAATAGTAGAAAAAGTAGTAGAATTAGTAGTATAAATAGTAGTAGTAGTCGAAGAGAAGTACTAGAAGAAATAGTAGTAGTAGTCGAAGAGAAGTACTAGAAAAAATATTATTTGAAGTAGTAGAATTGGAAAGGTAAAAGTAACAGAATTAAACAATTTACTGCACTGAGAAACCCGTAAATGAAAATTAATAAACCTAACGGAAAATGGAAAAGAGATTAAAAACGAAAGCTATTTTTAGCTACACATCATAACACTCGGCCATTACTGGGGCTGTGAAAATGATTGCAAAATTGCTTTGGCTGTAAAAATGCCAAGGAAACATGTAGCTGTCGTTGCTCTACCTTCTTTTTTACAGCCAAAGCAATTTGGCCATAATGTGCTCTGCTCATCGTTTTAACTGGTCCTGAACGCGTTCAGCATTCTGCAGTCTGTTGTTTAATTCATGCAACACATGCCACATCTGCCAGCAGTTTTATTGGACAGTTACTGTTGCCGCATTTCTGGCGAATGCTGTTGCCAACATTCCGCATTGACAGCATTTAACAATTAGCGGCATTTGGCCAACTCGTCACGTCGTAAAGTTGTTCGGCCCCGAAAAGTGTACAATGAATTGTGGGAGGGACTTTACGAGCGTCTGCAGAATGCCCATAAACAATAATTTTTATAACAATCAGTTAGAAATATCTTTGTACATTTTTGCAACTCAAATTTGGCTTTGTTTTCCGCACTTTCTCTGGACTTGGGCTGTTGCCTTTTCTTTAGGCTTTTTGCACAATTTTCTCTCCCTTTCCCAGGCGCAGCCTTTTGAGTGCTTATAAATTATGTGACAGTCGGGTTTTGCCATTTCCCTTGGAATTCATTGTGTCGGCTTCACTAGCAACTGTTCATTGTTTACCCTGTGAATGGTTGCAGTATCAGTAAGGGTAGTGTTGGTTTAAAGTAAGAAGAGTTGTCATAAATACTTAATTATTAAGGCAAATACTAACACCAGCTCTAGTTTATGCTTAAATGGTTTGCTTAAGTCTGTTTTTAGTTCCTTCATATACCCTCTGCTGACAAATTAAGCTAGGGTATACATAATCACGTCTTAGTTCTTGGAAATTGTTTCAGGCTTTAATTTATCCTTCAGTTGAGGCGTTTGACTTTCCCTTTGCTGTCAGTTTCACTTGCGGCAGCTCATGCATACCCTGTAGTGCTCAAGTACATAAAGTATATGCCCTTAATAGAAAAATGCCACTTAATTTATAATGTAAACAAACGTTTATTTCAAATATTACTCAAATAAATAAACAGCGTTATAAACATGCCAAGTTTTTGGCAATTTTCTTGGCACCTAAAGTATCTAAGAGTTGAGTAGCCTCTGTCTCAAAAATGTAAGCTGTAAAATGCCACGAAACATTTTTGTGACAATTTTAGCAACTTTATTTTTGTATAATAAATTGTTGGCTAAAAAAGTCTAGAAAAACAGTGAGACAACTTTTATCGTGGGTTAGTTTCGCCTGCTCTGTTCATTCTGGTGATTTTTTTTTTGTGTTTCTTAAATTTTTGTCATATTTATGTGTTGTCTGGACAAATACTTAGGGCGTTTTCATAGAGGGAGGCACAGGGAGAAGGTAAAGAGAGAACTTGCGATAAAAGTGTCGGTTGCAGGCCAAGTTTTTCGAGGAATTCTTTGCTTTTCAACTTGTTGTGAGAGTGCATAATTTATGGTGGGAGTTGTGTTTCTTATCACAAATTAAAACTTGAGCAAAAAGTTACACACAAAATAAAAGACAGCAGAACAAGATGTTCTACAAATAAAAACAGTTTAAACATAGGAAATTATTGAACTTTTAGTGCAGCTTGAAAGTCAACAAATCTGTTTGCTTTATTATTAAGCTGTTGCCGTTTATTGTAAATTTTTGGAATATTTTTGGGCGAGCAATTCATAAATAATTTGGCTCAAATTCCGAAAGTAATTTCAATATAATTGGTATTACGTGCTGCTTGGTGCTGCCTGACAAATCTGCGTCTAAGTACGTTCATAAAAAAACTCTAAACTAGGCAGCCAAAAGAGGAAAGGAAAAAAATTAATAGGCATGAGGCCAGAGGGAATTGCTGTGGCAACAAACCCACAAATAAAATATGAAACAATCGCAGCCACATGATAGGTTTTCTTGCCCCACTCTGCTACCGGAAAAACAGGGGCCACGCCCGTGCGAACCCCTCTGTCCCATTCCTTATCATACATCAGCTCAAATTACGCGTGCACACGGCCAAAAACAAACGACATACAAAAAAACAAAACAACAAAATATCATAAGAGTAAAGATAATATTTGTGCGTGCCAAAAAAAATGAATAGGGAGAAGGAAAGTGAGAAGAAAAACAATGAGTGGGTAAAGTTTGGAGCAGAAAAAAGCAAACGAAATTCAATAAGTGGGAAACACGAGTAGCGTACAAAAGTAAAATCTATATAGAAATCCATTCAAACCAATTCTGACATCGACTTTGACTTGATTTTTATTTCTATCTTTATTACGTATACGCAATGTTATGCAAATTGGTTGTTTACTTCAACTCATTCAGCACGTTTGCTTGTCTTTCTCTTTGTGTTTTTGTTTTCTTTTCGTTTCTTCACTTCTTGTATTTCATCGCTGTGTAATTTATAATTTATGATTGAAATTAGTTTCGTAGTTATTTGGATTTCGCCAAACAATTTCTCATTTCATCATTTTTCATTCGCTCCGTTTTGGACTGAGAAAGTTTGAGGCAAAGTGTTTGCCAAGTTCGAGCCGCGGCTGTTTACCCAAAAACTGAAAACTTTCAACTGATTTTTGATTAAAACTTGATGCTGCCACCTCCATTGCCGCGGCTGTTGATGTTTTACAAGCAAGTGCATATAGCAAAAAAGGGAATTCGTGACAGAGCATTAAAGTTACGGCTGTAAAACTTTGATTTGAAAGAGAGAGAGAGAAAGAGATAACGTTGGATATAGTAACCAAGCGAGTCTAGTTGATAGGTTTTCTGGTCTTTGCGTGGATTCAGATTTTAATTAGGTTTATCACGAGCACAGTTGATTGATGGCGCCCAACGTGTCCGGCACTTCCAGCTAAATTGCAATACAAATTTCAATTAACAGAAGGTCAACTCTACACATGTGTTATTACATTGCTCAGAGAAAGGAAACAATCGAAACTCGAACATGGTTTATGGCAAAAAATCAGTCGGGAACAACTTTTATTACCTGCGTGTTGGATTCCACCCGCTTTTCTTCTTCCTCCCTCCCTCCACTCGCCCCTCTTGCTCTTGAGCTACTTTCATAATTCGCTCACAGTAAAGTGCATGCACTCATCTTTTCAATTCCCTTTCATTTTCTTAGCAGTTTTCTCGCATTTCCCTAGCTTTCCATTTTAATATGTTGTCACGTGCCAAGAGCGTGAATTCCTTTTATTTTCCTAGTAACATTTTACATTGTTTCATTGAACGGATTTGCCATTTGCAGTTTTTTTCTTTACTTTCCTTTCATTCCTTGAGATAGCAATCACTTTGGAGGAGCACAAAGGTTTTCAGCTGCCAAGCAAGAAGCAAAATTATTAAAAGAAACGATTTCTATCTAAATAACATTGGTTTATTTGCAGTTTTTCCCCTTAGTCACTTTTTCGCTCTCCACTTTAGCACTTAATATTAATAGCATCGTTTGGTGTCATAAATAGACGCATTTGTCAATAAAACGCTTTACATTTATAACACTTCATTAAATCCACAGATTGAGGAAAGGGAATTCAAAAGGGCCAAAAAAAACTAAAGCAATTCAAGCGAATTGCTCAGTTGAACAAACAAATGAAATTGACAATAACAGATTAAGATTCAAATCAATTTCTGTTAATTAAAATTTAAATCATTGCATAGCGAAGAGTAAAAAGCAGGAATAATGTGATTAAAGTAATAGCAAATTGTGTTAATAAAAAGTGTAGTTGAATAAAATAACAATTCAATTGAATTACTAGGAAGTATAAATGAAATTTACTGAAATTACAGTAAATTAAATCAATTTAAATATTTGCTGTTAAAGCATCTATTTAATAAAGTAATAAAGTTATGACAAATTATTTGTAAACTTAAATTGTATACACTTAAAATATGGCTATTAAATGCTGTTAGCTTTGTCTTGAAAGCTTTAATAGTTGACTAGTATACGAACAACTTAAATACACATATGTCAAATCGGCAACTGATAAATAGCTACTAAACACTGTCAAGCTTTGATCAGATAATATGCTAATATTTAACGAGTTTGTTTGTAGTTAAGGAAAATAGAAAATCCTACGAAAAAGCCATTAAAGCAATGGCAATCCCTGTGTTCACTGTATTACTAAGAAATATAAAAGAAATTAAATAAAAAACATTCAGGGTTAAAACAGATTTTAAAGACAGTAAAAATGTTATACACATAAACCTTCAGGTAATATTTTCTTCTTACAATAAACTAGTATATAGCCACACTTTTTATGTGCTTCATTATTTATTGTTTTGATTGCTTGAATCTGTTTCTCATTTCTTTTTGCTGAAATTGCGAGATAAATCGCTGCAACACTAAACAGAAAATATATGAGCGTTGTAATTCATATGTGACACTTACTGCAGTTTGGAATTGTGTGCTTACACTGAGCGCAAATTGTAATTTATTAATGTGTAAACACTTAATCAATTTAACTTCGTTTTTATATTTCAATATTTTGAATTTCTTTAAAACATTAAATTATTTTTGAATAATACTTTCGGTTAATAGTAAAACACTTGAACTGATCGCGCAATTGAGTCGAATCGCAGCGCACGAAATGCAAAATACAACTGACTTAACAATGCGAAAAGTGCACAGCACATAGTGGCGTACAACCGGATCCGGACACTGACGACTTAACAACGAATGGCGAACGGCAAATGGCGACTGTCGAGCGTCGAGTGTCGACTGTCGAATGGCGACCACGACGACAATGTGCGAGGCGATGCGATGCGATGCCCCGAGAGGCAGCAGCTTTTGGCGGCTACTGTCGCTGCCAGTAACGTGGCACACACATCTGCCACACACCCACACGCAGACGCTTGACAACGTTGTTAGCTTCCACAAGCAGCAAAAGCACAAAGTCAAACAAAGCCACGCAAAGTCAAACAGTTTCTGCACATGCTGCTCTTAAATTATTCAACGCTCTCTTAAGTTGTCTCTTTGCTGCGCAGGCGCTTGGCTTGAACAGCTGATCGAACAGCTGTTAACTGTTGCTCTTTCTTTTTTACTGCTTTTATAGCGTGTTTATGTTTTCTTGACTCAAAGTTTGCCTTCTTGAATCTTTGTGCGTTTTGGGTGCTGTTTCCTTTGGCTGCTTTTCCTCATTTTCTTTTGAGGGTTAAGGTTAAGGTCAGTCAGTACCAAAACTGACAACAGATGGCGCTTCAAGCCACTGTGCTTGCCACAACACAATTCTGTTGTGAATGAAACTCTGTTCTGTGGTAATGGTAATGGGCTAAGTTCATTTATGCAGCCAACATGTCGTATGCGCAATCTGCTTTGAGATTTAACTAATCCGACTACAAAATGTATAAGTATGTATGTATACGTATGTATTGTGCCTAATCTTGTACACCACTAAAATAATGGTCTTAACACTTGACATAATTTTTATAAGACACTTTCAAGCGCTTATGTTTTGAGCAGCGAAATTTAGCTATTATTTATGTAGATTGTCAAAGCTGTGTGTTTTTACTGCTAATAATTTTAAGCAGTGACATATGTGAGCATAGCGCGGGTTTGCTGTGCATATTTTAAGTTATGAATAAATTTAACACTAATAAGTTAGCACAAGATTACAAGGCATAAACTAGGGAAGCTAGGGATTTATTTAAAATTTACTTACTTTTCACTTATTTACACTTATTTATTTACCCAGGAGTGAGTATTATTTAAAGTTCACTGCACATAAATAAAACTGTCAACCTCAATTTGAACCCTGACCCGGAGGAAAGAGCTGATAAAAAACTGAAACATGTGTTGAGTTTTCCCATCTTTATTCGTCATAAGCAATTACTGATCAAACAGAATTCGTCTGGAATAGTTGAACTATTCAAAAATTGTGCGCTTTGTGTTCCTGTAGACAGAAGGACAGCGGGGTGAACAGAGAAGAGGGGAGAGACGGACAGTTATCTGGACTGTCTGTGGGTAAAATTTATGGCGCGACTTTATGCAAATGAAGCGTGAAACTGTCAGAGGAACACGAGGGGACAAAGCGGGCTTTGTGCTGCTTGCTGTTTGGTCTCTACACAGATCAGTTTGGGTTTGAGTTTAGTTGTCTGGCTGTCATGTTGCTCCGACAGATGCGTCTATCAAATAACAAAGAACTTTTGCCTGTTAATCCGCTAATCCTTTAGGACAACGCAATGTCTGACCAATTTCCAAGCATCCTTCGCTCTCTCAACGTGGAGGGTGTAAATTGAAATTGAATAAAATTTGCCAGAGCTTAAAGTATCCACTGACCGAATGCCAGTTGTAGAATGTAGTGTGGCTGTCTAAACTGTGGGATTAATCAGTCTAAATGCTTGCTGGCAACGAATTACAATTTAAGCCGAATGGGGGCAGTGGGCGTAGGGATGAAATGTTGGCAAACTTGCTGCGAGGTCGTGGCCAGAAATGTGGCTTAATCGCAGTCGCAATTTGGAATGCAACGAGCATTTTTCGCCACTGCCAAAAATATTGCCACCAAAAATGTTGCCGACTTCTGCTCGTTAATGTTTCCGGCTGAAACCCCCTCCGTTTGCCCGCCAAAACCCCTGCCTCTACTGGCCACAAAATCAGCCATAATGCAAAGCTCTGAGTGCATATTTTCTTTTGCTGCTTATGATACAGGATGCCAGGCGTCATAAAGGCCAAAAGGCAGCTGCCAAAGTTTTTCAACGAAGGGGTGGGTGGAAAGGGGGTGTGGGAGGAGGGTAGGGAAGTGGGAAAGGGGAACTTTCATAATTATTGCAATTGCACTATTTCGGTGCACACCAAATGCAAACGAGTCGAGTTTTGATACTTGAATATATATATACGAATTTATGTCTGTCCATAGGAGCTAATTATGCCAATCTATAGTCATAAATTATTTAAATGGCAATAAAAGCTGTAGATTTTAGCGTTGAAGCCAAAGTCATTAGAAACTTCATGGGAAATTAAAGTAGATTAACAAAAGCAGATCAAACTTTAAAAATCTCTATTTATAAAGGGGTTAAATATGGCATTAAAATATGATAAGCACTAAGAGGAAATGAAAAAGGAAACCAATTTGGCAATTATTCTATAAATATTTATAAAATTTAAAAAAATGCGAGACTAATTGAGAGCAATTTAAATTGATTTCCATATAAATGCATTTAAAACAAAAAACTGTAAACTTTTTCATAGATTTTCACAGCTTTTCGTTTATCGCATTTTAGTCAAATCCGAATCGAAACAATAATGAATAAAACCCGAAAATAGTTTTTAATAAAATGCAGCAATTTACGCTTGAATATTTTTAGAATATTTGCAGCGATAACAATAAATAATAAAAGCTGATAAAAATGTGCCAACCGAAAGACAAAAGGAATACAAAATGCAAAAGCCACAACAAAATGAAATGAAAACACGAGGAGACAGCGTACAACGTACCAGCGTACAAAACAAATAAATAATATGAGTAGAGACTATGAAAGACAAAACTCGAATTCGTATTGGATATGAAACAATACATATATATATTACTATATATATCCATACATGTGTTTTTTTTTGGGGAAAGAATCGTTTGATTGTAAATAAAACCAAACATCACATGCGATTTTCTTGCTGGCAGCTCAGCAATTTTTATATTTATTGAGCTGCAGCGCGTTAGTTCTCCGGGCACGTGTGGGCGTGTGTTATGGGAATAGTAAGAGGGGCAGGGGCTTTGGGCTGGGGGATATGGATATGTGCTGACAGTCGAGCATACATATGGCATATCGCGGTTTACATTCAGGCCTGACAGTTAGCTGACCCAATTTTCCGCCAACTCTCACTCGGTCAATTGTCATGACAAAACGTAAATTAAACTAGTAAAATTGTTTTGTGGCTGGAGTGCATGGCTGGCGAAAACCCGGCACAGTTTGGAAGGAAAATAGAACCAGTTCTGCCCAACTGGTTGAAATCCTTCACTTGGATAGATACAAGTTATAATTCAGTGAGCTCTTTTTAAATAAACACTTATAAACACCCTACGAAAGCAGTCACTGAGTTTAAAGTATGTTTATTTACCACAGAGACAGCTTCATTGAGTAGTCAGTTAAAGTTATTTTATGTGACACGCCCTCATCTGTCAATTGCCATAAAGGGGTCCATCAAAGTCGGTACCACCCCCCTCTAAGGCCAAGTGCCGAGTCTATGCCGCTTTATAGTGAGCCCACCGCAGTACATTTTTGTAATGCCATTTACACAAGCTGTCATTAGCCATAAGCGAGTGGAAAGTGGGAAGAGAAAGGGGAAAGTGGACGATGGAGTGCTGTAAACAAGCAGAGGAAGGGGGTAGGAAGAGGGTGAACAACAGTAGGGAGGGAATGTGTTGATTGTAAACAAATAGAACGTCAGCTGAATGTTAAACATTTATCGTTTTTCTTTATTTTTTGTGCTTTTCTCCATCTCCTTTTGCTGCCTTTGCATTTGAATTTGAGCTGCCAAAAAGCGAGGAAAAAGGCAAAACTGTGTCAGCAAAATTGTTCAATATTTTCTTCGCGTGGGCAGCGACAGTTTTCCAGTTTTGCTCACCAGGAAGCAGTCGCGGCGTTGAAATGTGTTTATTTAAATATGTAAGCTCAGGAGCGGTCTGCGGTTTGGGCGCTGCAAGTAAAAGGGGCGGCCAGTGGCACAGCAAAGCAAAGCAAATTAAAATAAGCATATTTAAAACGAACATTTCCAATAGTTTGAAGTACACGCTTCAAGCGAAATTTGTCAGTCTTCAGTCATTTCCATTTCCACTTCCTGTTTTTCTTTTCTCTTTGAGTTTTTCCCGAGTCGATTGTATAACGAACACGCGGAATGTAAACATAATGTGCAGGGAAATGAAATTTTCGTTTGTTTTGCTTACCAAAAATTGTCACGACTATGGAATACCCCTAGTTCTATAGTCCAGAGAAATGAGATTTTCAATAGCAGCTCATTTAGAGGGTATACCCTCGGCACAATGTGCTTAGCGGGCATTATAATTCGTGGCAATTTCAATTTGCATTTTATTAGAAAGTCAGCTTTGTGACCAAGGACAATTTCGGACATTTTTTATTTAGCCTTGTACATTAATCAAATGAAAAGAGCAAAAATTGCGAGGCGTCGAGCATAAAAAATATGTGTATAAAAGAAAATAAAAGAAAATAACTTGCCACGGGACATAAAGCAGCATCGCCCCACCCGGAAGTCACAGCAGCCCCCTCCCCATTTGCCCTACCTCATACCTAACAAATGCCAGCTGCAAAGCTGCTAAAACTTATTCACATTTAGCGGGGAAAAAGTTCAAGTGTAGCGAGTTCAAGAAACTTTCAAGACTAAGCAGTTTTCTATGACTGCAGGCGGATGTTGTTGTCGCTTCAAGTCGCTTCGAATTATCCAGAAACTCTTCATATATAGCCGGTTAATTTCCTCAGAGGTCAGCAGTTGCACGACGTGTCGCGACATGTCAATGACTCTAACTTACGACTTACGACTGACGAAATCAATCTGCAAGCAGAATTCGATTCCATTCGATTCGATTCGAGTCGATTTCTGTCGCAGACGTGACGCATTTGCTGACATTCAACTGATTTCAACTTGTAGAACAAGAAAATCCTAAAGAATTTAATTAAATTAAGTTGCTTTTTAAAGACTTTAAACTTAAAAGGAGTAAACTAAAGTCGATGTTTCAAGAATTGTAGAAATTGTAGCCTTTATTAGCCCAGGCTACATATATTTAAGGCTAAAAATAAGTTTAAATGCCAGTTACATGTGAAAAATGGCACAACTGAAGCCTACACAGGCCGAATAAGCTGTCTTTATGCATAGCCTTTGAACGGTTGACATTTTACACGTAGGCAAGGCGGCACCACCGAGGTGAACCACTGACCCACATCCCTTTTTGCGGAAACGGAAATGGACACCACGAACCTTGCTCACCTGCACGTCTCTGGCGATTTGCTTAAAGCTGACATTTCGACTGTTTTCTTAGAGAAACCCTTGGAGAGAACGCCTTGGGTTTTTCCATAGGGAAACTCAGCTGATAAATTTTCTCATGAATTCAAAACATTTTCACTTTGTACTCACTTCAAGTGAACATTAATTAAAAGCAACAGCTGAGACTTTGAAAATAAAAGCCTTAAAGGACTCCCAGGTAGTCCTGTCATTAACCAAGCCCTCATTTCTAATTATGGGCGACTCCTACACTGCGTATGAGTTATTCATATGTAAAAACATCTCAGCAAAACGCAGTCTTCTGCATGTGCAAATTTAATTATGCGAATAGTTTAATTGCGAAAGTTTCCCAGTTAACTTTTGGCCTAAATTAAATTCACTTCAAGGAAAAGCTGCAAAACAGCTGCTGACGAAGGAAGCTACAACTTTATTTGTATTTACGACTCGACACGATGATTTATTGGCTGACATTCAAGCCAAGAGACAGTAAATTCTAGGCTACATGCATTTTAAAGCAGCTAGTAACACACATAGCGCATACGCACCGTAAGCCAACGCACAGTTGTGATTCATATCACATTTAAATTGTGGCTGTAATGCGTTTTAAATATAAATTCCACCTACAACTGATTATTATTACTGAATGTCAGACATATATTTTGATATAAAATAAAGGCATAAATCAAATTAAGCTTAAAAATAGACAAAGTGTGTGAATTTATTAGGGGAAGTTAACTTTAAGCGTAGACTTTAAGTTAACTTAAACTCGGGTTACTAATTTAAAGTGATTCTCAGTGCAAATCCTGCAGGGGAAATTCATTGTGACCCTTTGGGAGACGGTCGCTCACGAGGAAAGCTCAACGTATACATAAAACCTTAATAAACTCCCAGTGGGGCAGGCTAAAACAAAAAGCACACACTCACACACATATTCACTAATTTATGTGGGCACATTTGAGAGGCGTGGCCGACCCACTGTGTAGAAAGTTTACAGTTTGCGTTAGTTGAATTATGGGCCGAGTTTCAGTTTTTTTTCGCCGCTGTTTTTCTTTCGCGGCACGTGGCAATGCTACAAATTTCACCGCTCAAAATTAATCTGTCTTTTTGCAGTGAGTGTAGACAACAGTGAGAGCTGTAACTAAATATACACACAACTGCTAGAAAATTTAATAAACTTAAACTGAAATGTATCGATCCAAATCTCCTTTCTCTATTTTCTCGAAAACTAACAACAATTAAGGATTATTAAGAAGGTTTTGAATAGAAATTTAGCCTTCCCATACAAGAGTTCTGTATTTTGTCGATAAAGTCGCTTCGTTGCGTCTTTTGTTTTACTTTTCATTGTTTGCTTTGCATATTGAGGCGTCAGTTGCCTTTTGTTTGTTTTATCCTTATGTTTGTCAGTCCTGTCAGCAGCTCAGTCTCTGTCTCTCTATCGTTGTTTTCCGCTGATTCGTCACCTGCTGTGCTCCGTATGTGAGTTGTGTTTGAGCTGTTTCAGGAAGCAGCAGAGATCTTTGTTGTTTGCCTCTGGTCTGTGCGGTTTCTGAAAAGGATAATTGAAATTTGTTAAGCTCAAACCGCAGGCAGGACTGCTGCCGTTGATGCCATGACACACCTTTGTGTTAATTGTATACAATTAATTAAAAATCATGCAACCGGCACTTTTTTTAGAGCATATGTTGCTCATACGCCGCATGGTGCACATTAAAGTTTACTTTAATGCAGCAAAAAGGCTACGTTTTAAAATGAAAGTGTTTAAGAGCAGACACTAGACCCATTTGGCTAGAAATTGAAATTACTCATACGCCACGGAGTGTAAAATATAGACAGCAATAAAAGGCTGATAGTTTAGCTTGCAATTTAAGTGCGCGAGTGTTTGTCTGTATAATTATGCATTTTATTCCACTAGTTTTATGTTTTCTACAGACACATTACGCATACGCTATGTGGTACACACAGAACACTTAAACTCAGTCGTAAATTTAAACATTTTTCTTTGACAACTTTATTTGCTTTCCCCCTACCACATTTAACTCAAATTTACTCAGAATTTTCTATTTTTCCTCTTCCCTCTTTGCAGAGCGTAAATAATGAGCAGCCAAGCGAAAAAGGAAATAACCCAAAGAATAACAAACGTAGAGTGAAATTAATGCAAAAACTACAAAAAGGTGAGTAAGTAAAATTCTTAGAATCTACATTTAATTGTAAATTGAACAATTGAAAGGGAAATAGTGAGAACTCTCAAAGTAGAGTATAATTTAAGCTAAAAAGACGAGTGAATGGACTGTCAAGCTAACATGTTCTTCCCTAAAGTGCACTTTAAAGTTGACAGCATTGGGATGATGTTATTGCCAACGCTTCTGGCAAATATAACCCAAAGACCAGTCCAATGAGCCGCACTCTGCTAATGGCGATATAAATCATAAGCCTATTGACTTGCCCTGACAGGCCCACGGGGAGAGACTACGAATGACTTCACACTGATCCCTCCCCCATTTTTATGGACTGTGAAAAACATTCAGTGGGCAGAGGTCGCTCTTTTCTTTCTTCTTCCTTTTTTTTCGGGACTATTTTAAATTTTGTATAGAATTTAATGCGTAAACGAAGCACGTCGTTGAGTTATAAAGCATTAATGTGCGTGTTTGGTCAGAAAAGTGATGAAGCAAAAGTGGATGAAGGTTTGTCCAACTCCATAATGGCACAAGCCTTTAATAAATCAATGGGTTTCGCTCTACCCTTTCCCATTTTAACTTTATTATTTAAGGCACATTTTGAATAACATTAATACTTATATATAAAAGGTTGATTTAGCTGCTTTCAAGCTAAAATCCTACGTTGACCTACGACTTCCGGGAAAGAGTGCCTCGGGAAATCCAACAGAAATTGCGTTGTAAAATTTTGTTCCCTAAACTGTCAAAGGCCACAGTGCGTATGATTTATGTTTCCTTTTAGTTACGGTGCGTGAAAAAAACACCTGTTAATTAAGCGATACCTGAGATTAAAGGAGAAAAGAATTTTTAATTATATTAATTAAATTAAAAAAGTTTGTGAATTATATGTAAATTTATGAAAGTGTCGTATGTGATTTAAGAAGCTTAAACTTGGTCAGTTGTTCACTAAGCAACTGGTATCCTCAATTAGACTTATAATTGAGCTGTTATGAGCTCATAACTCTCTACCTCGTACTAAGCACTCCATAACGAACTGAAGTAGGGAATAAACAAGGTAGATTCCTTCTTGTTTCCTGTATCCCACACAGTAGGCGGCAAATGTGTAATGAAGTCACGTAAACATTTTAATTTGTCATTAAAGTACATGCCAAATGAATTTTGGCTTTACTCTTATTGGCCTAAAGGGTCCGGGTCTGGGTTCGGGTTCTTTTGTATAACAAACATAATTTGCCAGCTACAAGTCAGGGAAGAAATGAATACATTTTGTCATGTCGTTAACTTATTAATGTATACAACTGACTTTTTCCTTTACTTTTGCTGCTTTCTGCTGTGCGTGTGTGTGTAATTGAGCTCGCAGAATGTTACCAGCCAACTGGACGTATGCGCAATATTAACATGTACGTGAGTGAGTGAATGAGTATTGAGTTCTATATCTTTGACATGCCTTCGCCTGACATTCGGCGTGTGATCTGCTTGGCAACAGCATTGATTTGATTAGGCCCATATGCCTGCTAATGACAATTGCCTCCGACATGGCAAAAGTTGGGGGAAATTCATATATATATATATATATATATATACATAGTCGTTGTTAGCAGCCATTCTTATGCATATTTCATAACAAAGAAGCTTTTGTTTCGCCGAAAAGTCGTCGGAAAATGTTGGCAGCAGTTATTGAGTTTCCAACTAAGTTGTAAGCTTAAAGTTGCAAAGCTATGGGAATTTTCTTTATTAAAAAACTATTTATTGGACTTTAGAAGACCCTGTACTAAAGCTGGAGTGAGTAAAATCAATGTTTAATAGTAGTTATGAAGAGTAGAAGTTTTCTGTGTTGAAAACTATTAAAAGTGGAATGTAGTAGACCCTGTATATAAGTTGTTGGGTACTATGAGTCTGCTTTTATCCTTACACACATTATATTCCGGCAAATCTATCAAACTCCTGCTATTTTCCTAGTGTGGGGCATATTAAAAAAACTGTAGCCTGCTTTTTAGCGCTGCTTGCAGTTGAAACTTTTAATTAAGTACTTTAAGCGGCGCTGAAACTTTTATTGCCCTCTAATTAGTTTTAAAATCATTGTAGACTATTCGATAACTATAATTACTCATACGCCCCGAGCAACGTGAGCGCATTTGCTTTATGGGTGTGTGTGGTATTCAGTTTGTTTAACAAATCACTTTTGACTGTGGGGACTGAGTGCTGATTTGACAAATGTGCTGTCATGTCGTTTATAAAAAGGGGTTGGAAACCTTTACGGGGTATTGCCGATTTGACAGTTGTTAGCTCCACGGCACGTGCTTGTCACGCATTCAAAAACAATTTATGCGTTGTCATGCTAACCAGGGAAAAGAAGGGGAAGGGTAAAGGGGAAAGAGGAAAATTCCCATTAGCTGGCTTAGGAAAATGGCCACTTTTGATGCTCTACACTTTGGCTTTAATGTGCAATCAATGTGGCATCAAATATTCAGGACTCATAAAACAGCAAAACTAATTAAACCGAAAGCCACTGAGCCAGGCTAACAAAGGATAAAGTTTGTCGCAATAAAACGCTGAAAGCCAAATTATTTTGTCTGTCTGTGGCCACAAAGCCCAAAAACCGCTAGGTATTGTTTATTGAGAGAGTTAAAGATACGGAAATGTAAACTTTTTCGATCCATTAAGTGATTTAAAAGTTTAGTGGGCGTGGGTTCGCCACACATAAAACATGAAGACAGTATCTTAATTCGATCATTGTTAATTAAATGTGACTTGCAGCTCTAATCTAACATCTAAATGAAGTTTATTGCTCACTCTGCCTCTAACTCTCAAACTATTTGGGTAAAACTTTTGTGTCATAATGCTGACAGCATTATAATATTGTACAAATTGACATTTCTGGCTAAAATGGAACATTTTCATTATGGCCAAATTGGAAATATCGGAATTGAAGAAGCGAAAGTAGAGGCAAAACTTTTATTTGAAGCTCAAGTGCCCAAGGCAATGTGAGAGTGGGTGTATCTGTGTGAGAGTGTGTGTGTGTTTGGGTGTGTGTGGCTGGGTGCATTAGCATGTTGTGCCCAGTCAGGCGCGTGTGCAAAGACACACACACACTGAGGCACAAAGCAAACAAGTTTGCTGCATTTAGTTTACAGCTCAACAAAGTGTGTGTGTGTATGTGTGTGTACTCGTGCTTTGGTTGACTGCATGTTGATCTAAAGGCAGCCAAGGCAAAGCCTTGCTTTCAATATATTTTCAAAAAAAGGAAATCCAACTGCATTTTCTGGCCAAATTCTGAGACAATAAAGTTTAACAAACTCAACTGTGTCTCTTGGCCAGGTTCAAAGACTGCCAGCACAGACATAAATCCGAAACTCATCCAGTGCTCTGCTCGATTGAACTAAAGCTGGCAATTTGTCAGAGACAAATCCAAAGCCAGCGAGAGAGTCTATAGTCTGTCTGTTTCAGTAAACGCGTGGGCATTTTTGCATTCAAATTGGCAGTTGGGCTCATTAAAGCCATGGCCGAAACTTGCTCTCGCAATTTGCATTTTAAAAACATTTAAAGCGAGCTGAAAAGCTGTGGTCTAAAGAGACAGCTTAGAAGAGACCCTGTAAGCGACAGGTGTGTGTACAGGTAACTGAAAACTGCTTGGTAAACGTGTGGCGCCTGCAATTAAATGACTTTGGATTTGGATTAAGAAAGTCTTATGTGTTTAAATTCCCACAAAACAGACGACCCTTTATACTTTTCAAACACAGGGTCAAAATTGCATATATTTAGCCATTTTCTGGAAAAAACTTGAGCTAATAAGTTTTATTGTTGTATAGTTTTTCTTTACCAGCCATTTAACTTTCAATTACATAATATAAAAGTCCTTTGGTTACAAATTCAGCACACAGAACTAAAAGTTTCGGAAGTTACCTATAATTTGTCCGTTCCACAATCAAACGACTCTTTGTTACTCACAACTACAGGGCCACAAATCGCACATTTCAAGTTGATCCGCTGCTGGCACGTTGATGATATGTGGCTTTTGGTCAGCTTATATCCAGGTTATCAAAAATAACAAAGGCTCCACGCAAACCAAAATATGCTTAACAAATAAAATAAAAAACGAACAGGGTCTAAAAAAAGGGTATCCAAAGCGACTTAGCTGCATTATTGAACGTTGTTTTGTTGTTTTTCCTTTTCCTTTTCCACAGAAATCATCAAAGCAGAAAGCATTTGAATGCTCTCTGGAGATTATGTGCTGGAAATTGTCATAAAGCATTTGTGCCCAACAGGCTTAAAGCCTACTTTGGGTCAACAACAACAACAACCACAACAACAACAATGAGAACAAGAAGATTCCACACTGACTTTGATGCTCGAAAACATAAATCATTTTCATTAGCCTCATGCCCAGTGATAAGCCAAAATATTTGTTGCTTATGTTTGCACAAAACCAAGAAAATTTGACTAATTACTGTCAAGTAACAGCAGGGAAATAGGGGAAAGTGGAATGGGGCAAATGGGAAATGCAAAGGGATAACAGCTGGAAATACACACACTCTGCTAATTATGCAAATGTCCCTCATCTATATTAAGCATAAACATTCTAGGATTAGAGCATTATCCTTGATATTCGCTCTAAAATTTGCAGACAACAATTTGGCTTAGACTAAATGCGAGAAACGAGCCAAGTTTAGAAGCCAATGTCCTCTTTTATTTCTGGCTTTAATCTTAAAACTTGTTATGAATCATATTCATATCGTAGTCTAAAATTTTTATATTTATTGTGCTAATTATGTTGTTAATTAAGATAACGCTCTGAAAAAGTCATTAGCTTTTGGGACAGGTTTTAGCTGCAGCGCCTAAGTGGCTCTAATTAGTGTGACGGATTTAAAACAGGTTTCATGGGCACACGTGACGTATGTGAAATGTGCACGTGGCACTTAAAGTGACACAAAACTCATCAGACTTTAAATAAATAACTTTAATTGGCTTTTAGTTGAACTCAAATTTCATAAGAACAACGGAAAAACTCCACGCTTTTCCACGAAAAGCAAGTAATTAATGCGAGCGAGTTTGCCATTGAATAACAACGCTGGCATCAAAGTGTAATCGCCCACAAGTTTTTCCTTGTTGCGGAAACTAAACAAATGGAAATTACGATTAATAAAAAGTTAAGGAAAATCCTGTCATAAAAAGTGACAACTCTTTAGTTGTTTTTGTTTCTTGGCGACAAGTTTTGCCAGCTCATGTGGGGAAAACAGGAAATCCATTAAGCCAAAAGTTGGCCAAGACAGCAAAGTCTTAGACGCTTAGAGGCTATAATGACGCTTGCTCTTAAACACAAGCTCATCAAAATTTCATTTGCTTCACAAAGACGCACAAGAACAAGAACAAACATTAAAAATAACCAAAGAGGAGGAAGAGGAAGAGGAACAAGAATATTGAAAATGTGCGTTGGGAAAAATCTGTTGAGCTGGAAAAGCTGTTTAGCCTCGGCTGATCTTAGCCGCGTTAATAAACGTTTTGTTTACAAAAATTTGCTACACACTTTATGGCCAAGAACGTTGACGTTTTACGACCTGCCACTTGAAGGCTCCTTAGCCTTGTGTTAACAATAGCATTAAAGCCCAGCGAAATTTCCACTTGCCGTTCTCCATGTGGCATATGCAAATTGTGCTGCATACTCTAGGGCGTCTTCCAACTGAGCGTCAACAACATGCCAGTGTTTGGCTTTAAGTCTGTTTTGGCTCACACATGCGTTGATTTAAGCCCCCGTTCGACGTTTAAACCACAAAACCTCAATTTGAGTGACGGGCTGGGAGTTATTCCGAATATCCGATTACATCAGTTTGCATAGTGACCAAAATATGCAGAGCTGGAGTGGTGTGATGGAACTACGATTTAAAAATATTTTCAACTGAATTTCAATGAATTATTTGAATTGGCTTTGACACATTTCTTAACTGAATTTTTAACGATATTGTATACTTAAGAGAGCGGGGCTAAACCCTGAAGCAAACTGGGTATATCTGAGCTTTTCAAATCTGTGTGTCTATTTTACTAGCTCTTGTCTTTCTTTTCTCCCCCTAACGGGTACACACAATGAAATCACCCTTTAATCCCCCGCTGGCGAACGAAAAATAAAAACTTTGCGCTTCCTGTGCTGCTGAAATTATTTGTGGCACTGACCATAAAGGCCACAATCCTGCACCGTTAGGACTATGGCAACTTTGCTGCATTGGAATTCGTTGCTGCGTAAAGAATACCTAAAAAAAATACAAACCTTTTTTTCGAGACTCTGTACTTGCGTAGCTTAAGGGTGGTATAAACTTTGTAGAGCACAAAAATTGTAGACAGAAAGAGAACAGCACCCCAAACAAGTACAGGGTGCTTTACAGCGCTGTTTACTCAACTGTAGACACTTCTCCACTCTACAGCAAGTAAAAGCCCTTTGGCTTTTAAAGTGCATGCATCACAATTCGCCAAATTTGAAATGTAAAAGCGCAAAACTTTAAATCAATGCGAGTCTGAGCAGCTGTAATTGAAGAACGCCCCCGGGTCATAGAGGCGTGGTCGGGGGTGGTAAGGGGAGGGCCAGGCATTTGCATAAGCTGACCAAGCGGATTGCAAACGGCGGATTAAAATGCAGCACTTGAGTTTTGGCTTGCAGCAGGTTGGAAAATCTGTTTATAGTTTCCATGAGGGCGTGACCCACGAAGGGCGTTCGATATAAATTAATATTTGCATATTTGCGTAGTTAAATTAATTAAATTTCATTTATCGGCCGCCATATGAATTATGGCCCAGTTTCAAGGCAGCCACGTTAATGCCGATAAGATTAAAGTTGTGGCCAGAAATGAAAACACGTTAAGCGAATTGTTTAATATTAGTATACGCAGTTGTTAGTTACATACTGTAACATTGTGCTAATAATAGAATACACGTTATTTGTCACAATTTGCGGTGCTTCTTGGCCCGAGGAAAATTGGGCAAAATGGAATTTTATGCTTTCATTTCGGAAACAACCTTCGATAGCCAAAAACAATGAACAAAACTTGCCCCCTACGCATCAGATATGAAAATTGTAATTTTCCACGGCAAACGCGAGTCTGTGCATGTGTGTGTGTTGCACATGAATATTAACGCACACATGAGCAAATTGCGTATGAATAAAAGTTGCCTTTTGTTTTGGGATGAAAGGCATTTTTTCTGCTGCTTCTGTATTCGAAATGGCCAGCAATTAATATGACTTGTTGTTATTCTTATTGTTTGCTTATGAATGTGCGTGCATGTGTGTGTGTATGAGTGTGTGTTGTTGTGTTTTGTGGCTGTCTTGCGTATCTAACGTGTGCCATTAACTCTGATTAATCCCTTATTAAAGAGTCTGCGGATTACACTGAGCGAGCTACAGTCGCGTCTTACACATTAGTTACAGTCGAGCGTATTCACATTTCTGTAGAGGCAACAGTTGTGTCCAACGCTAAAGGAAACACTCACGACTATGTGATACCCTGTAAACAATTTATCAGGATGAATGACTATGGTTTAAGCTACAGTCATGGCTCATATGTATCTTTGTATCTTTGATATAGAAGTTGTTACTGTTACTTAAGGCACTTCTCTTATAAGCCAATAGTTCTTACACTACCAACTAATTAGGCATGGTTTTGAGCACACTACGCGCCCACAGATTGACTTTGTGATACCCTAAGCTGTTAACTCTAGCGTAGCAATTAATCACAGTAGTTGAGTATACCCCAAGTAGTCTTAAGTCCCGAGATTGCTAGACAAATCCTTGAGCAGTTCTATTTGTCAAAATAGAACCTGCAGAGGGAAAGTTCTTTTGAATTGCACGTGATTACGCAGTAACCTAATGTATGTGAGCAAATGTTTGGCGCTTTCACTGTGTTAATTGTGCAATTAATTTCCAGTGTTGGAAAGAGCCAAAAAGGGGAGCCACTAACAATATTTTGTCCCTCGGAATGGGTTCTTGCTCGTTTGATTAGCTAAATTAGTGTATCGTACGCTTTAAACGATGTTTTGCTAATTAAAGTCCAGGCGTTAAGGGAGAAAAGAGGGTGAGGCCGAGGGGAATGGAAGGTAGAAGGAGTCAGTTTACATTTGAGCCCTTTTTGACCATTGTGTGCATATAAACTAATGGTCTGACAACTGGCCAAGACTCCCATCGACTGGCCTTTTTAATTTAATTGAAATGCAAGTGCCGAGGAAGTGGATCCGAGTGACGAAAGTGGAGCCAAGTCAGGAGAAGTGGAAGCGAGTAGAAAGCATAGGAGTCGTTGTCGAAACCTTAGCCAAATGGTGCCGACATTGAAGGCAAACAGTCCGCACAGTTTGTGACAGAGCAAACGGAGCATTAAGTTGTAGAGGGAGACACTGGAACGAATCGACTGTAATGGACCCTGTAAGTCCTACAAAACACCCACTCCCTATTCTTTCTGATAACTTAGCACACTATTGTATATTTTCTTAGTACAGAGTCTGAACATACCAAAAAAGGGGACGCAAGAAAACACTCAGCGACACACAGAAAAAGCAGCCGTCAAGTCTGCGTCAATTTCAGGGCAATCAAGTACGCGATTGTCCAAGCAAACCAAACAAAAGAAAATAAATCAGAAATAAAAGTCCTTTGGTTGTCGCATTTAAAATGTTTGTAGCTCTGGGAAGGTCAATGATTTTAGTTGAGTATTAATAAGGCAGCTGCTTAAAAAATTCATAAATAAACAGAAGAAAAGCTTTGAAAATGTCAATGAATTCTAACAAGACTAGAACTTTTTAAGTACACCAAGAGGTTGTCTTTTAAATAGTTTTTGGCTTGAAAATTGAGTCCTAAAATAAATATAAATTATTTTTAAAATTGTAAGAGTAGGAGTCCTTTATCGAGAGAGTATTTCTCATTCGCTTAGCTAAGAATTTCCACAAATCTTGGCATATTTTCGGTGAGTCTGTCCTTAATGACCTGTCATGACAAATGAGACTTGCTACGGCTCGTCGTTCAGCTGTCAATCTCTGACGCCTGAGCTAAGCTCCTGTCTAATTAATTTTTTCAATTTCCTCAAGTATTTTGCTGCTCCAAAACTTGTATTTTTTGGTCTTAACAAGCAGTTTGTGCCTTTAAGTTTATTAAATTCCCAATTTGAAGCCATTGTTTTGTCTAATATCGCTTATCGCTTATCGGATATTACGTTATTGTTCATTGAATTGCTGTCAATTTCAAAATAATATTTACACACAATTTCCAACGTCTTTTGAACTCTTAAGCGAGCTGCCACACACACTCAAGACACACACACACACACACACACACATACAGGATGGGAAAATAAACAACAAATAAAACATGAGCCGCATATAAACACTCGCAATTTTCGTGCTGCCTGCCGCAAACATGGCTTGAAAGAGGAGTAAAATATTTCAGGGGGGCGTGGAGTGTGTTTTGCTTCCTCCGGAGGTGGGGAAGGGGGGCAGGTTATGTCTGCTTACGACATGAGCGTTCACGTCGAGTATTTCCCCAAGTGTTTTTTTGTTGTGCTTTGCGGTTATAAACGCTTCTCGAGTTATTTATGCATAATCATTTTGCGTTTATACCCTATCGAAAAAGGCTAATCAAGTTCTCCTGAAGACCCTTATCGAATGTCAAAACATTAGATAAGTTGCCAAGCCAAAATGAAGAGATTTATGACCTAAAATTTATTTTGATTAAACTGCGTAATTGATTCAAAAACATTCAAGACTTGTTCGCTAAACAAAGCACTGCTTTAAAGGGTTTGAGCTGCAGATTTCTATCAAAAAAGGAAGTGAAAAGAAAAGAATTCAATGGGGGATTTGTTGCGGACATGCGAGTGAATCTAAAGATTAAAATAGATTTAGATAGTTTAAGCAAACAAAGTAAAGTAATGGCTGTCAGTTTTAGCTTAAATTATGGCAACAGACAGATTTTTGGATAAAAATATTAAAGACAGCTGGAATTTAAACGAATTCTGGAACTTTAATAATACTTCAACTGAATTTAATGATGCCTTAAGATTAAACTAAGAGAAAATGCTTTAATTGCCACTTTTAGCAGCATTACAAACAACTTCCACTTCTCTTGTAACCTTTTTCCCTACCAAAGAGAGTACCTAGAATTCGTTCAGTTTCTTCAGCTTTTACACTCTGCTGCTCTCTAAATAATTTATGCATTTTACTGCGTTCTGTTCTCGATATTTAGCTAATAATTCACATATTTGCTTTCGACTCGGAATTACAATTTGTGCGCGTATTTCTTTTGCTCCACTTTATTTATTTTATTATTTTTGTGGTCACAGTTGTGTGTTATTTATTTGCTGCTACGGCATATTATTAAAATTTTATTACACATTGGCGCAATTTGTCTTAATAATGAATTTGAATCGCGTGTGCGAAGATCATGAATTACAATTTCAGTTCCAATTCAAATTCCAACACCACGAACTTGTGGAAAAACTTGTGCATATTTCACAAATTTCGCAGTGACGGGGGTTTTGGGGGAAAACTGACAAAGCTGACTTGCTGACAGCCTTTTACAGCCAGTGAGAAAAGTCTGTGCACACTCACGACACACTCACAGCGACGCTGTCATCATCAGCCTCTAACAATGTCGTCATAAAAACTTTCTCCTGCTTCTCTCTATGCGCCTGTCATGTGCAAAATGTCATTGTTCTGCAGTCGAGGCATACCAGGCGACACACCTGGCCACCCTAGACCATCCTGCACCACCCTAAAACCACCTGCAGCTGCAGTTGTCAACACATAAATAATATTTAGTATCTCACATAAACACGACAATGTCGCTTCATTTTTATAGTTTTTTAAACTGACCAATGCACATAATAGAGCAATTTCACAGCACTGTTTTGTGTGTGTGTGTTGGTAAACGCTGTAATAACACACTTTAAACGGTTGCGTCACATAAATCTATTTGCATTTTGGTACACAAAGTAAATCAACTCAAATTGAATGTCATCTAAAGCAATGAAGCGGCTGTTTCACTTGTCAGTTGTCAATATACCCTGTAATCGAACGCTTGACTGAGCGGGTAGTTTAACTCAGAAGCCCATTGAGCTGCTTAAACTGCTGAGCAGTCCCTCAGTTTAACCCTCCACTGCTCTAAAATAACTACAGGGCATTCCGTGCAGTTGAACACCCTCGTTGGCATCACTTTGTGTGATGGAACTGTCATTTTGTAACCTGTTTACTATGCCTATTAAAACGTCAGCTGCCAGAAACGACAGATGCCAGAAACCTTGTTCTGGTTCTGCTTTGTATCTGTTAAGTCTGTTCACTAGAAGCTGCCGGCTGTCAGGTTGATTTGCATGTAAATGCGGGTTAGGAACTGCTGCGACGACAAGGCAAGGCACAGTGGGGCAAGTGTGTATGAAAAACGCCCACGGGTTACAGCAAATGCAAAACTTTTAAATTCCCAACGGCGCAAAAGTGTTTGGAATGTGTTAAAAATGCAAATTTATTTGTTTGTTGGCCAAGTGTCTGCCGAAGTATATATATTTCTATATCTGTATGTATTTGTATCTGTATTGGTATTTGTATTTGTATTTGGCCTTGCATCAATTTAGTTGCCAACTGCGGCCACGTGGACATCATCATCAACAGCTCGAATTTTGTGGCACGTGTCAGCTGCAAATTTTGAGCTAAACGGCATCAATTTGGGCAGAGAAACAGCTACGAATTTCGGACTCGATGATGTCCCAATGGATTTACCTGCATAACTTTTGATTGTTTAGTTTTTGGCTATAAAGCCACAAACGCATGTCCATCAGCAGAAAACACACAGGTGTGTGTGTGTGTTTTGCTTGACACAACTGGGTCGTCATTTGCCTACAAAACTGGTTCAAGGAGACACAACAATTGCAAAACCGCGTCACAAAAATGTCGTACAACTCTAACAACTCTGTTAAACACACACACACGGATAAACTCACACACACACATACCTACACCCTTTAAGTTACTTCAAAGGGAAGGCTGTTGCTTTGGAGAGTTAACAAGATTTTAATCAACTGAAGAAAATTCCGAAAAACCAGAAGCAAACATTAACCAAGAAGAAAAGATGAAAGAAACAGTAAGGCACATGTTTATCCCCTGTAAAACGACAACACGCGGGACTGACTTGCTCAAGCCTGCTAGCAGTACAGCTTGGAGCTCTATACAAGCAGTGCAGGGTAGCTTTGAGTTGAGCACTCTTAACTTGTAGAGACTTGCGGCTGTTTTCTTTAGCAGTTTCCTTATGTGATTGTTTCATGCCTTGTGGACACCTTGCAAAAATCGGCAAAAAAGAAAGAAAAGTGGGCGTAAGCGACTTGGGCAACTCGAGGCTCAATGGCATAATACCCATTAAGAGGAGTGTTATCAGTTTGTTTAAGAAATTGAGTTTTGAGTTATCTTGTATTACTCAGTGCTGTGAAAAGACATCGTAAGCGACTCTCCTGTCTTGGGTACACTAAAGCGCAGTGAACTCCCCAATACTTTGCTCACTTGTTGTTGTTGTCGTTGATTTTGTGCACAATTGTTGAGACGCGTGCCACGCCCACCTTTAAAACTGGGACAGCTCATCCAAAATAGCAACGAGCACGCAATGTAGCTCAAGTCGTTGCTGTTGTTCATGTTGTCGAACTTGTTATTGTTGTGGTCGTTGCTGCTGCTGTTGTTGTTTCTGCTTTTGTGTGTAATGAACCTTTGGAAAAGTTGTTTACAATTTTCATGACGTTGCCACATTGCGTGCCCAAATATGTTGTTGTTTTCCAAGTAGTTGTTGTTATTGTTTTGTGCTGTAGGCGTATTTTGTTGAAATACTATTGAAAAGCAATTAAGCTTTCCATTTGTTGTTCGCTTTAAGTCCTTAATACTTTCGCCGTGTCGTTGGCTTTTCAGGTCAACGACGCCTACAAGTAGGCAACACTTCTTGAAGACTTCAATTTATTGTCTGCCTTGAAACGTTTTCATAACTCACAACTTGAAGCGCTTGAGTTTGTTTAAGACTTTAGTTTCATTTCACTCAAGTGATAAGGTTCATAAGCTGTTTCTTTCAGAATTAAAGTTTGGCTTTGAGTTAGTTACTTTTAAGGGGGGCTTTAGTTTATTGTGTTCAGCACTAAGCACATGCCCTGAGATAAGCTTGAAGTATTAACCAAAGTCTTGAAAGGGTCTTGTAATACATAAATTCCTTGCTTACTTCAGTTTCTTATATTTGCAGCACTTTTTTTATCGATTCATGTACTCACTTGGGCAACAGTTGCTCAAAGTAAACTGACCTTCTTTTATGCGCCGAAAATTTATGAACTATAACTTTAGTTTATGACTGTCTGATACCTTATTTGGGTAATAAAACATCCTTTCTATATTAATTGCGCGCTTAAAGCAAGTCATATAGATAGTTGGCCGCTGAGAAAAACGAAGCACCTAAAAGTAGGCAACGAATGTTGTATCCACTAAAGTTTAGTCATTTTAAGAGATTTTCTTAGGAAACTCAACTTAATTAAAGTTGGAACTGACGTATAACTGTATATTCATTTGTCATTAAGTGCAATATTTTCTGACATGAAATTTGAGCATTTGTATAAAAGCCTTAAACGCTACATAACAATTAGTCTAACAAAAACATAGAGAACAACTTTTACTTTTAGTTTTAATTTAGTATATTTATTATTCAGTAACAAACTTTACTTAAAGCCAGGCCAGAATTATTTGTCTGCAGGCTTTATGGCCTTATGAATACTTAATCCATGTCTGCTATGCAAATCTTTACATATATCTTTTTGGCAACTACTGATACAGCATGCTTATGGTTATCTACAGCTGCTGCTGCTACAATCAATCAATCAATTACTAAGACACGTGGGCGTCACATTTACAGCATTCACAATATTCAGATGATTCATTTTCTGATCAGATCTGATTTGATTTGATTTTTCGAATAAATATTTCACATTTGCCTTGGCCCCAAAATGCAAATGGAGAGTAGTAAAAAATGCCTTTACATGCATTTACTTATAACGATTTTTTTGGCTGGCTTAACTTGCTACGCGGCGCCACCGCAAACAACTGAATAATTCAAGCGCAAAATGCGTATACGACGCGTTGTCTGCAGCTAAAATGAGACAGATTTGAAGGCAGCTTTTAGTTATTATAAAATCACTTGTACATAGTATATTTTTAGCATTTAACTAATGAATTTTCGCTGTTTGCCACTTCAAACAAAAGTAATACTTAAGAGCCTTCGTTACCTGCCACTCTTCACGCTCCTCCCTTGACCTTCGACCTTTGCAATTACTTAACACACTTTTTTGCCACCTTTTGGAGCTGCCCAACTTAATAATGAAAATTCGTTTGTAATGTCTCAGCTCGGCTCAGCTGGTCAACGAAATTTATGGCCAAAGTTTAGAAACAAATAAATATTTGTATAAATTCTTGTAAATTTCGTTGAAAGTTTTTCACATTTTTGGCACTTGAAAGGAAATTGAATGTGTCACGTTTGGGTACATGGAACTCGTACATCAAAGACGCCATTTCCCAGAGCCATCGAATTGCATTAAGCGTGAGACAAGTATTCAATCAAAAGTGCTCATAAAATTCCCTTATCCCTGAAGTGGGTGGAGAAAGGGAGCGAGGGGAGAAAGCGCTGAATCGTAAGTCACTGCAGCTTGAGATTGAAATGCATGCCACATACAGCTGACGGCATTTGTTGCACACATAAAACCATGGACAACTTATCTATAATCCTACACTGAAAAAATATACAACGAATTTGTAAGTAGGAAAAGAAAATATTGTATTAAATTCATTGCTGATCAAACCTTTTTCTCAGTGTAGTCAAAGCGTGGGAGTATATGCCAATTGGGCTGTCAAATTCGCATGTTTAACATAAATATCATCAACATAATATTCCTCAGCTGTCAATATCAATAAATGCTCTAAACTGGAAATTGAAAATGTAATGCAGTAAACAGAAAATAGTTTGAGAGATTTGTTTAGTAAACGTGTCGAAAATGTTTGAAAATATTCCAGGGAATTCATGGGAAATCATAGAAATTTATTTATAAATTTGTGACTTTTTAGACCAATCATTCTGGGGCAATTCGCTATTGGCAGCTGTGCTCTAATTTAACTTTTAATGACCACATAACTCCCAGCTGAATAGAGGGCTAGTAGGCGTGGCAAATTGTTTAAAAAATAATAATGAAACATTGATGAGACGACACAAAGTTTGCGGCAAGGATCAATCAAAACTTGAGCGTATAGCGAACGGCATGAGAAAGAGTAGGAAGTGGAAGAAGGGAGAAACGGGGAGAGAGATAGAGGAAGACAAAATAGAGGTCTAATTAACTGGTAGTTGAACATCAGTCAGTTGGTTCTTGGCCAACAACATTTGCATGCAGCAAACGCTCTCGTTCTCGCTCTCGTTCCCCCCTCAAACAATTATGTTAATTTTTTGCTGGCCAAACTGGCGAACATTTTTGGCAATAACCAAAGTCAAGGACTCGAAAGAAGGCTAAGGGCAGAGCAGGAAAGGCAGGGAAGGAGGTGCAGAGGAGTGGCAGTTGGCCTTGCTGCGTGTTGGCTTAATTCAACAAAATTTGCAACAATTGCTTTTTAAATTCTCTTGGTCAGCAGCTGCTACAATTCCGTATTCAAATTCACACTCTAACCTCGGCAAATTTCGTAATAAGCCAGTCGCTTTAGACGGAAAATCACTCTCTACTGGCTCAAAGAGAATTCAACTTTAATTAACAAGAACAATTTGTGTAATCCTTGGAGACAAATCCGTTTCTACGTTATTGCTAAAAAACAAACTTTAACTTGTTGCCAAAATAAACTTAAATTGCTTAAAGCTCTTTAAAGTCAATTGGCAAGATGAGTCAAGTTGAGTTATTGTTTTCGGCCAAAAAGTATTTCAAACAGCCGCAAAATGACCCAAATAGATGAAAGTTCTTTGGACTTTCGACCGCAAACCAGGCCATAAACTGAACAAGGGAGAGCAGTTGCAGCAACTACAGTCCTTGTGGTGCTTGTGGCATCTAGTGTTGCCAGAGTTGCCACCTCGCTATGCATGTTTCGTTGCATTTTGATTACTTTACTCCTTTTTTTTCTACAACGCAAGCGCTCTCTATCCACAGATATTTCTCTTGAATAGTTTATTGACACTTGCAGTAGATGGAGTGAGATGGAGAGACGATGGCGGAGAGGGATAGAAACAGAGAGAATGAAAAGTAGTGCAAATTGGGTTTAGCTGCACTAGACCCACTAAAATGGCAATCCAAGTATCAGCAAGTGTATATCAACTTGTCATCCATGCATTTTCAATGGCATTTAGGATGCACTCAGAGACAGCAACAGAAAGAGATGGAAAGTGAAATAGAACGAGTGTTCTAAGAGTGAGATAAGTGCAGAAATTTATTGCCTGTAAAATCAAAAGCGAACTGCATAAAAAAGCAGTAAAATCACACACCATCAATACGCCTTTAAAATATATTTTAAATTGAATGCTGTTCATATGGCTAAATATTTTATTGAAATATAATAACAGTCTGGGCTTTTGGGCACTGTTAAACAATTTCCGGTGAAAATCAAACAATTGAAATATTAGCTGAACTGCAAGCCCAGTTTCCAAAGGGAATTGGTTGCTTATGTTTTAATGGGCCAACAACAAGAAATATAATTGAGTATACTCCCTTGAAGAAATTTACATTTTCTTTACACTTTTCTATACCGAAAACAGGCACTCAACAGTCGAGCAGCTTAAATGCAGTTTTCTTATTGACTTAAAGCCCACATTGGCGCCTTTGCTAAGAATACAAAATCAGAATTTTGATTTTATATAATTTGTTTGTAATTTTAAATTCGCCTTTCAATTCTGTTTTAAATATTTGATATGTAAATGTAATTTTATTACTTTGAATTTCAATTAAGCCGACTTCCTGGCAAGTGCTTCTTCGCTGCGAGCACTCGGAATTATTTGCATAATTCAGTAGCTGACACTCTGCACAATAATTGCAAAATCGATAATTTAAATTGTTATTCCAAATCAAATTTTCTGTAATCAATCAAAGCAGAGATGAAATGCGGGAATGCGATGATCTTGTAGTTAAGATGCTTACATTATATTAGCATGCAGTAAACCATAATTAAACCTTTTGTGCCTTGGGCTTAAATTACTTTTTCTATTGCCTGGAAAAACTGTCGACAATTTCCTTTGCTTGTTGTGGAAATTTATGGGAAACATCTGCAGAATTTCTGGTTGACTGATGGAAGCCATTGAAAACGTTTTTGGCTTTAGGCTTTTGTCTGTTTTGCCAATTTGTGGCAATTTGTTTAGCGGGTTATTGGCTTTACACCCATTCGTGGAGCACAAGGGCGGTAAAGAGGTCAGAGTTCAAGCAGCTGCATAAATTTGAAAAGCCTTTTCCATTTGATTAAAAAAGATCTCTGGCTTCCGGCTATTTGACGCCAGGGCCATATATCATATCTAATAGCAACAATCACGAATGTAAAAATGATGCCATTAGAATGAGTCAAGGCTCAAAGGCCCGAGTTTCAAATTTGGATGGCTTTTGTTCCCGTTTCTGTTGCGTGAGCGTTGCCTGAAAAATTGCGACATCGCACTTTGATTAAGGACACAATTAATCAATGTTCTTTGTCCGCATTACTAATATTATTTAGCAGAAGGCTAAAAGAAAAGAAAACTTTACCAGCATTAACATTTATTTTCATGGTCAAAGGCAAAAGCGAAGGGCAAACAATAAAAGCGTTTGTCGATAAACAAACTGCGGGTAATTAAAGCTACAAAAATACACAGTTCTCTCTGAGAAGGAAGAGTAAGAAATAGTTGAACAGATAGCGACTTAATTATGGAGTACATGTAGTAGATAATTAGTATTCTATTCGGGTATTAAATGAAGTTTATGGAGCTGAAACGCTTTAGAAGATCAATGCGTATGTAATGTGAGTAACTAGTTGAGTATTGGCCAAGTCATGTCTGCTAAACAGTTTACTTACAGGTCTTTAAGTTTCCTACCCATTCTTCCCACTTACCTCTTGTATTTCCACTCTTTACTTAACATTCAAACTCCTTTGATTACATAAAATCATGATGGCGAAAACCTTTATTTTTTTATTAGCGAACACTTGGAATTATTCACTGTAATACAAAAAGTGGCAGCTACTGCTAGCCACGTTTAAAGCTATTGACTGAGCATTGTCATTAGGGTTCATTTCAAAATGGCTGATGCTCAGTTATAGCTAAAGTCAACTATAGTTAAATGTGTGTGTGTGTTTTGGTGTGTACTGGTATTAAATACGCTTTGCTTAGAAACTAATAAACTATGTCAAGTATCACTTAGAGAAACTTATGCCAGACATCACAATTTGTTTTATTTGGTTTTATTTTAAGCTTCTTTCACTCCACTTTGGGTGAGCTTTGTAGGCGTGTCTGGGGCTCTTGCCACGCCCACAAAGCTGGCCAAAATGGCAGCGTGTGTTATCAAGAAAACAAATTGCAGCTGGTCTGCTAATTGTTAACATTAAAAGAGGGAAAGTGGCAAATGGAAAATGGGTAGAGAGCATGAGACTGAGTTTTAATTACAACCAGAGCGCATCAATGGCTTCGTCCAAGTCCTCGGTTGCGGTGCGTCTGAGACGCTGCGGTTGCTGTGGTGTCGTCATTATCGCCTGCTGTTCACTGACCACCACCGCTTTGGCCTCCATTTCACTGCCACTGAGCAGCACCATTAGCAGCACGCTGCTCCTTCTTGTGCGTGACTGCTCACGTTCTCTATCCCTTTCTCTTTCTCTATCCCTTTCGCTTTCCCACTCCCTGTCCCTATCCCCCGCCTGTTCCCCCTGTTCTTCCTCCTGCTCCTGCTGCTTGTGACGCAGCTTTCGCAGCCAATCGGTGGCAGGCCAAATGCATTTGCCACCAACGCTGCAGCGTCGTCGACTAAAGTCTCTCGTTGTTCGATTGTTGCAGCTCCTTTTGTTGCTGTTTCTATTTATGGCGGCAGTGTCTTTGGGCTGCAACAATTCCAGCACGCAAATGTCGTTAGCGGCTGCAATTTCGCTGCCACATCCATCAACATCAGTCGCAGCAGCAGCCGAAACAGCAGCTGCGGTTGTTGTTGTTGTTGCTGTTCCTGTGGCTGTTGTTGACACTGCCCTGCTACACTCGTGCTACACATTAGTCACTTGCGTCGTCAGTCCCAAATCAATGGCCATGCTCTTGCTCACTGCATCTGTGTGCACCAGTCGCTGCCTGCCATACCCGTCCAGGCAACCCCCGACCCCATCACGGCCATCGCCATCGTGTTGCGAGAGCGGCAGCCATTTGTCGAACCAACGCGGTCGAAAGAGCAGCGTGAACGTGCTGCGAAACTGGCGACTCATCGAACAGTAGAGTATGAAATTGATGCTCGAATTAATAAGTGCCAGAATGTCCATTAGGTCACCTAAAATAAGACATTCGGAGAACGAGACGATAAATGAAAGGTTACAAATTGTAGCAGGAAATTGAAAGAGTTTTTGAAGGGCTCTACTTTTTGCTTGCTTTATGTGATGACTTTTTACTTTCTTCTACACTCAAATTTAAAGCTGACGTTTCACTGACTTTAACATACTTTAATTTACTAATTAAACAAGTTATCTTCTAAGCTAACCAGTGAAGCATTGTTAGCATATTAAGTATACGCAGCTTGTTCGTAATTAAATCATTATTTTGTAGCATCTCAGTTAAATTTAACTGAGCTAGAGATAATTGTGTGTTTACTGTTGACTGACTTTTATTTAAATGTTAGCTAGTTGCTGTTTGAATGTCTACAAAATGACTACGATGAGTTGGCACAATTAAATTGTTTACTTTCTATACAGATCAACTAAAAACCTTTTGAAAATCCCTTCAAACTAATAGAAATCAAATAGTTTGCTATGCCAAAATCAATTTGAAAGCTCTTTAAGTAAACAATTTATTAGTTTCACTCGTAATCATCTTTTGCCCATCGAGTTGACATTGAATTTAGATACTTTGCCATATAATGACGACATTTTGTCTGCCTTCAGAGGGTTCAAGGGCACCAAATTGTCGCTGAATAATTTACTTTGACTGTTCAGCGGGTAAACAAGGCGTCCCTTAATGGCAGTTGACCAACTGTGTGTGTGAACAGTGCGTATGATTGATGTGAAAAACAAAGTAATTTACTTACTCAACTTTAAGTAGCATTGCATGAGAAAAGCATTGCCCAACAGCACATTGAGCAGTCCCATGATACCCTGTGGAAACTCAGTGATGAGAAAGAGCAGCAGCACCGCCAACAGCATGCGAGTGGTGCGATCCGTTTGCTTCTCCTTCTCGAGCAGTTTACAGCTCTTGGGCTGATTGGGTGTTACCACTTTGCCATTGACAATCGGCTGCATGTCGTTGGCCGCATGACAGGCGAGTATCTTGCGACGCTTCTTGGCCTCGAGCAGTGCACCAATCAGGCGCACCGATAGCACTGTGAGTGCAATACAGGGTATCAGTTTGATGAGCACACTGTAGATAAGAAACGTGGCATTTCGCAGTGGCAAATCATTGAGCGCCAATTCACTGTGGTACAATTTATAGACTGTTATGTTGCGCACTCCCAGAACTGGCGGTGCCACTGTGGTTGTAGTGGTGCTGCTGCTGGTGTAGCCGCTGTAGGTGGTGTAGGCAATGCTGCTTAAATTGAGCATATCCGGTGTTGTGCTGGACATCACTTGCAGCGTGATATGCTCCTCGTTGTCGATGATATATTGTGTCAGTGGCACCGATTTAATCGTCTTGCCATTCGCATCCAGTGTCAGCTGATATTTCGTAATGGCCGTCACCAAATAAAGCCACGGTGACACCACCAGCACACACACCACATAGGCCATTGCAATTGTTATCGTTGTGGTTCTCATGCCACACCAAATGCGATTCCTCTGCGGATAACTAACCGCTATATAACGCCATACCGCCAACGTGACTGTTAGCCAAATTGAGATGGTGTGCAGCACCTGGGCAAAGATCGAATGGAACTTCACAAAGCAGGCCCAACTGTAGCTCAGCTGCTCCTCCCGTGGCAGCACATCACTGAGTATGTAGTCGTGCACCGTGTAGGGTATGTACTCCAGCATCACCGCCAAGTCAGCCACCGCCAAGCCAGTGAGTATCGCATTTGTAGGCGAACGCATTTCCCTGCGAGTCAGCACAATTATGTTCAGTGTATTCGCCACGGTGCCCAGTATGCAGACGATCAGCGAAAAGTAGCCGTGTATGTATTTGTAGCTAAGGGAGGGACAAGATTTTAACATTTTATATTATTATAAAAGTTGTATCGTATTTATTTAAAGCTTAACTTTGAGAGCCAATGCCTTTTAATTGAGAAACGTTTCCTGGCATACATAACTGGAACTTAATCAAGTTTGATCTGCTTTTCTACTGCTTTACTGCCAGCTGTTTATTACCCCATTCAATTAGCTATGAAAATCGGCTTAAAAGTCAGAAAAACGACATGTTTAGTGAGTGGTTTGCTTAATTCACATGTGCTAATGTGAATTTTCCATTAGGAAAACGCCGCGTCTAAGCAGCCACAAAATATATACATTTTACGGTAATTACACGAATCATTTCATTATTTACACATCAGTTATCACGTGGGTGAAGCAAATCATTATGTAAATTACATTAAAAAAAGTAATTAATATGCTGCCATGGAAACATGGACAATTCACAGGCAAATGACCCCCACAATCAAACTATGCCACAAGCAGCAACCACATGCCACTTGCCACACGACACGAACCCTTTATGCACCTTTAGACTTACTTTGTGTGAAAATCATCGACACTGGCGCCGCAATAATGTGGCTGCGACATGTTCGTGACCATGTTGTCAATGTTGGTTGGTTGCTTGATTGGTTGGTTGGTTGGCTGGCTTGTTTGGCTGCCCAGCAGTCCACTTCTTCGTCTCCTTCCACTTGTCACACTGCTGCCTGTGGTTATTGCGTTGTTGTGTTTCAGCTGTGTCCTTTCAACATGCCGCAACTTCAACTCCGCCTGCTCATTAATATTATTCCTTCTCCGATGTTAAAACTTCGCACCTGAAATCAGATAACAAAAATGTTACATTCCTCATTCTGTTTTGCTGCCAAATTAGCGTCGATTACTTGATGGAAAAGGTTAACAGTTACATGTTTTTATTTTCATGCCTTTTACAAGTTAAAGTTAAGGTAAACAAACGAAAACTTTATGAAAATGAACGTATAAATATGAAATCAATTTCCCTCGCTGTGCACACACTGAGATATTTAAATAACAAGTATTTTAAAGCTGAAAACGATTTATTAGAGCAGCTGTCTGGTCCGTCCCTGCCATAAAAGTGGCCGATTCGAAACGAAGGCCAAAACTAAACGATTTGTTCTCCTACAAGTTTTCTTTACGGGCCATAAATTTTCATGTCCGGCACAGTTTAGGTTAAGTAATTGGGCTAAATTGTGGCACACGCCTGTGCCCCCAAACACTTTCAAACGGCAGATGGCCATTGAGATGCTTTTGTGTGCAATCAATATTACGCATACGCCCCACAGTCTTCCAAAGATAACAGCAAAGTAAAATGGAGTGAAGAAGTGCAGTTACGACTCGTTTGTCTTTCAATTACAAAGTCAAAGTCAAAGCAATGATTTTGTATAGTTTCCCCAAATGCTGCAGGTCAAAACTTGGCCACACGTTGCGTATACGCAGTGTAGCAAGAGAATAAAAGAAATTCTTGTCACCACTCTTGACTTTTGTGCACCGCATTTGGTTTGCTGAACTTTTGAGTTGCAGCTGCAGTGAGTTTTGTCTCTCTTTGTTTCTCTTGCTCTGTCTCTTTTGCTTTTCCCATATGCTTCTCTGCTTCCATTTAATTAAAACTTTTGTCTCTACAGATAAGCCGAAAAATGTTGTGCGTTTGCTTTGTTTATAACACTTCAGAGATAACTGACATGGAAATGTTTGTGTGTGTTTCTGAGTGTGTGTAGTTTTTGTGTAGTGCAGCTTATCGGATTTAGCATGAAGACAGCAACCACTTGTCCCCTGTAATGTGATTTTCTCTAGTGCAAATATCTCACATGGCAAAAGTTTCGCAAACTCATGTCCAAAAGTCGAATGAAAGAAAAGCCAATTTCGTTGGCCACTTAATTTAGGTGATGTTGCCACTATTGACACCGTCATAGACACGTAATCCAGTGGCCAACATCTGCAGCTAATGCTGGATATAAACAGCAGCAAGTTTAGTCATTAGTTAACACTAATATGACATAACAATTAAAATACTACTGTCAGAGCAGAGTGGAAGATTATATATTGTCTAGTCACTTAATCTGTGGGGAAACTGTAGTGAGCAGATTTTTAACCTAAATAAATAGACTTTGGCTATACAAATAACACTAAAGAAATAGTAAATCTGTATACTAAGTAACTATTTTAAAAGAATACACAGCTTACAATATTTCACATATTTCTTCAGGCGTTTAGCATTCCATTTCACAAATGTCAAATCTTTTACTACTTTTCAGACTCAAAATAAATGGCACATGAGTTGACAGTCACAAAAAACTGTGACCACATTCCATTCACAAATTTTACATTTTTCATATTTTCTTGTCGTTCTACAAATAGTTTACCTTTGAGAAATTGTAGCCACAAAATTCCCTGAACAGAAATAAATTCAATAGTCTCTTAGCAAATAAATTACTGATATTTTCTTCATAATACTTTCCATACTTTCTTGCTGTTTTCCTTACCCATAAGAGGCCTAGATGTTTACGTACCACAGCCAATTGAAAGCAGCTGGCGGTGTAATTAAAATTGGCCGGCACGCTACAGTGAAGCCTGTTTATGTGCTTTCCATTATTCAATGTTGTATTAATAATGCGAACCTGCTAATGGTCTTAACAACTTCATTAGATCATTTTAATTGGCATGGCGGCGCAAGTGTTGGCAATGCTTTCAATGCCAGGAACGCACTTAAGGTCACTTCTGTTGCTGTCAGCCAGTCAACAAGTTGTGAGTGTGTGTTAGTGTACTATAGTGTGTGGGGGTGTGTCTTGTGGGTGCTTTACCGTTACGTGACTTGCTTCAATTTGAGTGGTTTCCGGTCTGGCCACGAACTTGACAGTCAACCATCGTCCACGGCTTGAAAAGATGCTAATGTTCCTCGCACTCTCTCAGCGGCATACGCTGCGTATACGTTTTATTTACAAGGAGGCCATTTTTGGTAATTTAAGCTATTTGTTTATTGCGTTTTACTCGAAAAGAAGCACAAGAGGCAGAAGTAGAAGTGCCACACAGAATTCAATTAAGTAGAGCTCACTGAGAGCTACTTGCAACACGCCTCATGGCCCTTGCCACATGCCACACGCTGTGCTTTAAACCAAGCTGTATAAATTACAAAAAAACAGAGAACACTTGTTTTTTATGCAAGTCTCAGAACATGCTGTGCATTTATGCCAAGCCCAGCAAAGTTGTTGATAATTATTAACAGCTGGGAGGAAGAGGAGACTGGAGACTCTTGGAGAGCCTGAGAGTGCTGCAAAGATAATCCAAGTGGAAGCCCTTTATGTACCCGACGCCATTTTGCTATCAAAACAAGTTGGCAAATTAATTGAAATCCCTCAAAAGCAACAAAAGCTCATGGACCTTCGATCGATTGATTTCTGGCCATAAACGTAGAGTGTTAACTTTAGTTTAGGGCCCAAACAGAGCAGCATGCGTGAACTGAATGCCAACAATGGTCGTAAATTGAAACCAAGGAAACTTAAAAGTAGCCCAACAAAAAAGTAGGAAAAACAACACGAAATGTGTGAAAATTTCTTAGAAAAGCAGACTAAAAATCAAGCCAAATTAGTGGAAGTTAAGCTTAAAGCCAAGCAATTAGAACACGAGTTTAAAATGTCATAAAATTTAAGACATATTTTAAATCTCCCAAACATTTGCCAGCAGAAAAACCACAAGACGCAGCTGCTTTTAATCTTCGTTCGTTTTTATTTTTCTCGTTTGACATTTGATTGTGTTTTGATTGCTTTTTGGCTCTTGCTTCGCTTTGGTTCGCTTTGGTTCGCTTTTAGGCTTTCAACATGTGTTGTGTATATTCTGGCGCATTGCGCATACGCAGCGTGTGACCATTAAATTGAATATCAATTATTTAAGCTGATTTGGCTATACTATTATGTTTCCATGCTTGCTTCTTTTGATAACTCAATGAAGCAATGTCAAGAGCTGAAATTCGACCCAAAAATTGCCTACATTACCATGTGTGAGTGTGTTTGACTGTGTGTACATTTAATATGTATGTTGTGTAGAATAATGAGTATGTAAGCTGAGAGCGGAAGCAATCGCACTGCCAAGGGCAAAATCGTGTGCGTTGCGAACTGTAAAACCGGATTTGCTGCCATCTGTGGCAGACAGACCGTAACGGAGAACACGTGTTCGCTCTCGCTTTCTTCTCTGGCCTCTCCCAGGCCACTTGCCACTCATAATTTGGACCGTAATGCCGTAACTTATGCCACAATGCACAGTGACCGCAGCTAGAGATGTGCATGGGCGCTATGAAACTATCGTGAGTTACAATACATCGAAGGAAGGCAGAAACTAATTATAATTTAAATGGTCTATAAGGTAGTAAAAGGTGACAGGAGCTAGGATTTGACTAACTGGCATTCAAATGTCGAGCATCGCTAGTCTAATCCTCCAAGTTGCTTAATTCGCTTAACTATATTAATAATCAGCTCTAGTTGTAAGTGGAACTGTAATTGTAATCTCTAACTAACCTCTTTCAGTCTCTACTCTACCCTCCTGTCTCTCTATCCTCTTCCCCCACTCTCTCCTGCTCTCTCTTCAAAGGAAACTTTATGGCAAATAGCTCGTACCGCAATCAGAGCATGTTGTGAGGCATCTTAAGACCTGCAGACGACTGACAGGTATGGAGACAATGGGAACAGGTAAAGGAGACCGAAAGAGAGACGGAAGAGAAGTAAGAGAAAGAGAAACGTATTCCTTGGGTTCCCCAGGGCGTAACTTTTGGGGAATTTGCCGTAAACAGAATGAAGTACATTAAAGCAGAGGTAGCGCATAAAGATTCAAGGAAATATAGCATTGTTATAAATACTTTATGGCAGGGGAGTCGGTCATATACATATGTAAATTATATGCACTGCTACCCTGTAATTAACATAAGCCATTGGGTATATAGCGTATATTTTAAGCTACTTAAAAGATTTAAAGCTGTTTGCATTCACGTGATGAGAGCGCCAGCAAATATTTGCAGATGAAAAGCAGTGCGATAAACACACACACCACAGGTACACAACAAACACACACACACACACTTATACACACTTATACACACTTAAAATGACAGACTTTTTTATAATTAAGCATTCAAAAAGCGTCGACGTAAAGCAGCTTGAACGAACGCACAGAAACAACGTGAAAGGGATACAGAATTACAGCTAGAAAGAGATGGAAGTAGCTGGAGTAAAAGAGAGAGAAACAATGGAATAAACAGTGCGACAGTTGGCAATAAAGCGACCACTGAAAACTGCACATTTCATTGCCAAAATACCAAAGTCCTGCTGACAGTACACGACAGGAACTCGCACAGTTCTGTTCCTTCTCTCCCTTTCATCCTCTTTCCCTCTCTTTCCTACTTACTTTACGTGTGCTTTGTTCCATGTCACTTAGGTCAAGGTAATTTTTGTCACACAGAGAGCGAGTTGAGCTCCACTCGAGTTGCATTTGCAAATAGCTGGCAAAATGACAGGAACCAAAGCTCTGGGAACCTCCTGTTTCAATTATGCTGCTCTGATGTCCGAGAATTTTAGCCAAGTTGACCAATTGCACTAAAGTTGAAGTTGAACTGACTTTAATAACAGAAATCAAACAGTTACAACTACGTATCTATCATTTAAGTTAAAAGCGTTTTTTAATTGTATACTAAGTTGAGACAATGTTAGGTATCTGCTAGCCTATCATTTACTTCTGAAATGACTTTAACAGCCTATCATACTTTCTCTAGTACCAAAACTTTAATTTAAATAATAAGGAAACTTTATTTAATTATAAGGGATGTTTTACCTAGGGTATCTGCCAGTCATGCTTCATTTCACTCCTTTGTGGCCTTGGGAGCACTCAGTGTGCATATGAATCTTATCTGGCAAATTGTTTAGGCGACTTTATTGCTGTGTGAGCCAAGTTTATGGCATGTTTTCATTTCTATAGCCAATCGACAGTTGATTAGCTGTTTTTCCATACTCATTTTCGTTTTCATTTCCATTTTCACTTGCGTTTTCACTTTTCCTGTCAATGCCACTCGCTTTTCCTAGTCCATAAAACGATGCGTATCAATAAATTACTGAACAGTCAGCTAAGCGTAATAATCAATACAATTTCCCATACTTAATTATGATTTCTGTTTCTCTTTCTGTTTGTGGCTAAAACACATAATAAAATGATGACACTTTTTTTGTTGTCGCACTGGATTAATCAAGTATTTATCGCACTAATTCAGTTAAATATGAAATCAAATAAAAAACTGAATACTTTAATTAAATTTGTAGCTGATTGCGTTGTAAATTTAATTTAAAATATCAGTTGCAATTAGCTTAAATCGCTTAATTAAACTTGGTTAATTGCAGCTCATTAAATGCAGAAACAAATCGCAAACAGTTTAAATTGCAATAAAAATAAATAAAGTCACATTAAAGTTAAAACAGCGCTGTAAAGAGACAGTAAAGACTAGTATAAAAGGCTACCATAACGGTGGGGTCGACAGTAAAAGACCCTGTACTGAATCAAGCAATGCGCTTTAATGACTTACTTATATATTTTTTAACCTCAGACGTTACCCTTCAACCACTGACGCATGACTGCCCCCACAAGCCAAAATACCCACAAGCTGGTTTAACTACAGGGTCTTTACAAGACGCCAGTCATCTGACTGAAAAGAAAATCGCTGGAAAATGCGGAAAATGCCACGTAAAAGACACATATATCAATTGTTCGAACTTGTTCGGTCTTGTTCAGACTTGTTCGCACTCAAAGTCAGCTCAATTCGCATTATTTTTCAATTTATCATCTGAACTTGTACCTGTCCCGAGAATCGACCTGGACACTGGATTTTCATTGAGCGCGTTTTCTTTTCTATTAGAGTGCCATCAATTTTGCGGCCCATTTGCCCATTTTCATTTTTTCCTGCGGCCCAAACCAAGAAAGAAAGAAACAGAGGGCCGAGAACATTTAGTTACTGGCCAAAAGACACAGAAATCGCGTTTACCGAACACTCTCAAGACGCCATTCAGCGGCATGTGAAAGGAAAATTGTGTAGCAGCCGGAAAAGCTGGGAAAACTCAAGAGCCCAGTTACCGATTTTACTGTCAAGTCATAATCAAATTAAATGAGTTGGCTAAAAGAAATAAGTAAGAGTCTGGCCAGCTGGCTGTGATTTTGGCTTCATTTTAATGCCAATCTGGTTTAAAATTTTAAATCGAAGCTGTCATAAATAGTAGATGATTGAACTTGATTGATCATTCAAAAGGAAAGAAAAAAATTTGCAAATTCATCGCAAACAATTTTTGGCCAGGAATTATTCATGAAATTTGAATTTCTTTCACAACTTTGGCCAAGAATTTGTAATTACGCGCGATTTTAGGCCCAAAAGTAAAGCGAGTGTTGAGGGCAGCGCGTGTTAACTCGTTTTAGCCACGTTATCGATTCATTAACTCTGCTTTGAGCCAATTCTTTCGATCCAAAAGGAATTTTTGAGTCACAACACGCGCAATTAAACTCGAAGCGCTGCCGTGGCCCAAATACTAATATTTGTTATACACACTAATCTGAGGGAGTGTGTGCAGGTGTGTGTGCTGGTGTGTGTGCTGGTGTGTGTGAGTTTATGCTAATGGTAATTTGCTGCTGCTGCTGCTGTTGCTTCTTGATGGCTTTGTCCCAGGACACATTTGTGCCTTGTCCACGTGTGTCTCTGTCTCTCCCTCTCCCTGTCTCTCTCCCTTTCTGCTCCTTTGTTCGTGTATAAATAATATTCATTACAAAATTACAACATTTTTTGTTACGCCATTTATTTTTGCGGCTTGCGAGGCAGAGAATCGTTTCTACACGACCTTGCGCACAATTTGTGTTCATTTTTTTATTATTTTCAACAAATTTGTGCTGCCTTTGTAGCCAGGAAATTGTATTTACAGGGTATAGTGAGAGGCACTGGCTATAACTGACTTTAAAAGGTATATTTATGCTGTTCAAAATGAAAAGACAAACTCTAAGAGCTCTGAGACTTTTTAGAAACTTTTTTAAAGCTTTAAAAAGCCCCTAAACTACTTTCCAGGATATCACATAGTCGCCGGCTGCTCTTTCGCACGACAGCATTTCCATTTGGCTTTTCTTTAGGGCCTACCGAAATT